>JARYZH020000014.1:319905-1772323 GCA_030021035.2 Notholithocarpus densiflorus | reverse complement strand
GAGGGGGAGAAAACACAAGTTTCGCAATATCAAAGTTAGGGAAGGTAGTTTCAGTAAAGAAAATCAAGGTATTTGTGTTTGTTCTCGATTTAGGGTTTCAGATTTTGTTTAAGTGCCAACTTACTGTGTGAAACTCTAAATTTGGGCTTCCCAGGAATCGTGTTTTGTTGCTATGTCTTCATCAAGTGGTAATTTCTCGGGTTCATGTGGGCATATGTGCAATGAGCAGACTTGTGTTTTGAGAACAAGTTTGAGTTTGTACAATTTTGGGAGGAGGTTCTTTGGTTGTAGCCGTTATAAGATTGGTCCTAAGTGTCCTTTCTTTGTTTGGCTTGATAACTCAACCTGTCCTCGTGGGAATGGAACTGCGCCTTTAGCTCTAAAGAGGATGTCTAGGCTTCAGAGTGCTCTCCAACTTGCCAATGAGAGGGAAAGGACAGCTCTGGAAACGGCAGAAGAAGCTAGGCAAATGGCAGAAAAGACTCTTGAAGAGGAAGCCAAAGCCAACGAGAGGGAGAGAAAGGCTCGAGCTATCCGTGCAAAAGTTAAGGAAAATGCCATGTTTGCTGAAGAGAAGCAAAGAATGTGGAAGTTTGCATGCATTTTGTCATGGATCTTTTTTGTTATTGTTATGTTATTGTTGTTGTGTTTTGGCTCAATTGAGTTCTCTGGAGTGAAGAGACCGAGGTTGTTGCCCTGAAGTAGTTAATTGGTTAGTAGAGATAGTTATGACAATGGTGTTAATGAATTTGCATTGTAATAGTACTAGCCTGCTGATGTAATATTTTTATGTGTCAATGAACAAATAATTGATTAATTATTGAGTATTGTTTTGTGCATACCATAACAACCATTCCACAATAACAACTTCCATACACTCTGTATTGAAAATATCTACTTGGACACAATTTGTAGTAGCAATAAATAAACTTCCATATAATCCGGTTTGGACAAATAATGTTCCATACAGTTACCTGCACATACCATAACAACCATTTCACAATAACAACTTCCATACACTCTGTATTGGAAAAATCTACTTGGACACAATCTGTAGCAGCAATAATAAAACTTCCATATAATCTGATTTGGACAAATAATGTTCCATACAAACTGTTTTGACCATAATACCACAACTTTCATACCATAATACCACAACTTCCAAATAATACCACAACTTCCATATAATACCACAAAATTTCATACCATAATAACAACCTGGAGTGTATTGTACCTTAACTTCTAGTAAATTACAAAAAAGCACATTCCAAGGTCAGTTACATATATATATATATATATATATATATATATATATATGATAATTACAAAAAAGTGATTATTTTTTACACTAATTGATAATTACAAAAAGTCATCACTGGTCTTCACAAAAAACACTAGCTACATGCCCACATGTTCTCACTAGCTTTATTCCCAATGTTGGCATGCGTACCCACTAGCTTCATTTCTTGCCTTTACTCTTTCCACCCACTGAATTCATTTTTGGTGGCCTTTGTGCAGCAAGCTGTCCTCTAGTCCTCACACCACTAGTACTCATATTTGCAGGCGAAGGCTACAAAATAAAAAATAGATCTACTTGTTAAAAAATATCCCAGTCTACACAACCATCTAGGAAAGAGGTAACTCAACTAAATTACCTGTGAAGAACTTGGTAGGGTATCCCAGGTCTCCCTAGGTGTGTGAAACTCTGGATGTGAGGAAGAGAACCATCTTGCTCTCATGTGAGATGGCCTAGCTTGATTTCCTTGCATAGAAGCTTGATTTCCTTGCTGTGAGGATGAAGGCTGAGTGGCAGACCTCATGTTGTAAGTCTAGATAGGCTGCTGGGATGGTGGCTGGGGTATAGCCTGAGGTGCAAATCCAGATCTGGTACTAGGTGTAGGCACCCCTCCCCTTACCTACAACAAAACCCAAGTGCAGGCACCCCTCCCCTGATGTTGCTTGGCTATTTTTAAAAGACTTGGGGCAAGTATAGTCATCAATCAAGGTCTTAATCTGAAATGTTAGCTCTCCACTTATTTGAGATGCATAACATCTCCATCCACACTCATTCTTACAGTGAACTGATATCTTGGTCCTCTCATTAAGCTTGAATTTGATGTCAATAGGTTTTTTAATTGCATACTCCCTCAAAGTAGCTCTAAACACCTTTGCATTAGGAAATTTCATCTCCTTCTTCAGTACAACATTTCTCATGTCACTCTTAGCATTAAACTCTGGCTGCTCAAGTACCTGCTCATCATCAAACCCATCCATACTTACTAGGTCATCCTCAAGAGCTGGCTTAGCCTACTTAGGGTTTGCATGGGGTGCATTGCTTGATTCTGGGGTTACATGGGGTGCATTGCTTGATTTTGGGGATGTATTGGGAGCATCACTTGATTTTGGAGCAGAACCTTGTGGCGCTGAATTTGGAGCAGCAAATATGTCATCACCAAAGTCATCCCCCTCTAGGCCTTCATATAGCCAATCATCATCATCATCTCCTTCAACATTCTGTTCTTCAACCCTTGCACCAACCTCAGCATCCTATTTTTCAACTCTATCACCAACCTCAACATCCTCATCATCTTTTTCTTCCTCCAATATAACTTCATCATAATCACTCTCCACATATATTTCATCCACCCCTACATCACCACCTACACCACCATCATCTGCCACTCCCATTCCATCAGGATGCTCAACTGTCAGTGGCTTCACATCTATGTCAGTATAGATTATGATTTTGTTGGTTGGCCATGCCTTATGAAGAGTAGTCATATTCACCACATCTGCATTTGTTTCTATGTCCCTTAAGTCATCCACTACATTACCTTCAGGAAGTAAATACCTATATCTATTGTGTTCTTTAGGAGCACCAACTAGATGGCATAAATCTCGAATTTCAAAGAAACTCAACTTATCAGGGTCAATCTCTGTCAATGTATGTACAGACCCAACTACAT
Source organism: Notholithocarpus densiflorus (assembly GCA_030021035.2). Classification (NCBI taxonomy): domain Eukaryota; kingdom Viridiplantae; phylum Streptophyta; class Magnoliopsida; order Fagales; family Fagaceae; genus Notholithocarpus; species Notholithocarpus densiflorus. The sequence goes on along the minus strand of JARYZH020000014.1, from coordinate 1,769,357 downwards.
ATTCAAGGGTTGGGTCCTCTATAAAACATCCCTTAACGTGAATTTCAATGTCAAATGTGAAGTCAACCATCTGCAATTAAAATAAATAGTTTGTTTAAATTCAGTAGTCTGTTTAAAATAAGTAGTTTGTTTACATACTAACATGCTGAAAACGACAAGAAGCCAAAAGAGACAACAAGCCAAATAAGTAGTTTGTTTTCATATAAAATTTGTTTTGTTGTTGAGAGACAACACACGTCCAAAGGACCACATATAGCACATGCAAAACCAGATTCCCAACAAATTCATAGGGACCACACTACTCACAGTTCACAAACAAGTGTAATCACTGACAAATAAATTTGATTCTTTCAGGTATACGCATTATATAAACAACCATAGCAGTACATTAGCTACATCCTAAGTGATTCTACATATAAATAGCAAAATGCATATTTAACATACACCAATTTTGAGAAAATTTTACAAACGCTAACTACGTGGGTGGGTCGCGGTAAAAAATGCCATCAAGAACCCAAATGCAGATCAACAGCAGTCACACATACCTTCCCCTAGCTTCGATGTTGCAAAACTTGTGTTTTCTCCCTCTCCGGACACTCCAAACCACAAAGAACACATTGATCTCACCACAGGTCTCTCTCTCGAAAAGATTTTGAGTTTTGGGTGTTTTGATCCGCGTTATGTTGTGTTTTGGGGTTAAGAGGTGTTTTTGTAACGACTGAGACTGAGGTGGGTTACGGAGATTGACGGAAACATACCACAGGTGGGTAAAGTAATACTTTTCAAATCACGGGTAAGCAAAGCGATTTTCGCCCAAACCAGAGGTGGGTTATGTGTAATTACCCCTAATAATAAATATCTGATTCCACTAAATCTAGGGGTCTCTCACTTAGTCACTTGGTTCCTACTCCATATGGGTTAGTTTAGGCCTCATAACATTGACTCCTCAATGGAAAGAAAACCACTATTGTCACATTCACGCAAGGCCGCTTTGCAGGCTAGCTAGTTAGTTCTCTCTCTTTTCTCCTTCTATTCAAATAAAAACGGATGCCTATTTCCCTTAATTAATGGGTTTCTCAAATCTCAATAGCTTTATTTATATTTTTATGACATAATAAACCTTTTTTCACTTGTAAATTGCAATATCTATTTTCTGTTTCACACTTTAGTCTAGATGCATGTTTCCATGTTTGTCCAATATTTTGAAGTTCAGACCAGTAAGAGACTAATTGCTGAACTGAATCAGTCAAAGTTAAAATTGTCATATTCTTATAATGAGACAGTATTTCAATAGAAGAAAAAAAGATGTTGGAATTTCTATTTAACGACTACTAATAATTCTAGTATGCCAGCCCTAGCCTAGATGAAATATTATTGGTTTAGCTATCTTTACACAGCAGAAGTTCAATCCAGGTATGTGCTGCTACTTTTAGCTCTATTTAATTTAGTCATGTCAATGTTGTTAACTCTACTATTAATTCCTTTCTCAAGTCAAGGGTGGGTATACAAATCTCTCCACCCGAATAAAGGAAATACATATTGTTTGGGCCAATTTTTTTTACAGCCCATTTCTGTTTATCAGCAAAATAAATATCACAAATTCGGACCACAAAAATACCAATGGCCAAGTTACTCGACAATAGAATAGACGAAATGGGTTCTACCTCGCATTATCTTAAGCGTGTGGAATGTCGAGTAGTTTATAATTGATCGAGCACAAAAATTACATTCGTACGTAAATAGACAAGGTGAAATCAAGGCCTCCTTTACTAGACGAAACAATGAAGCAAAACGGATATGAAATCCCAAAGCTCGTGCGTACTTTTCTTCACTAAGCTTGCTGCTTGCATTGGGGTTAGGCCCAAAATTGTTTGCGACACGGGGTTGAAGTCTGCATGAAAATCCAAAATCCAAAATCCAAAAGGGAAAAGTGTGTGAGTTGTGGCTTAAGACTTTCTAGTTTTATTGTCTTCACCTATTTTGGCTCTATGGGTACTGGGAAGTCTTGCAAATGGGCTTGGAGTGTTTACAAGCACAAGAGACCGTGTTACGTGTGCTGTGCAGAGAAGCTAAGTACATAAGGAAGACTAACATCGCTGGACGTACAGAAGATTATACTTACGACTTCAAATATTCATTTAATTCTCACATCACAATGTTCATTCTCCTGAGTTCTCAAATTTAGCAACTTCATAGGTCATCATTCCTTTCGTAACAACAAATCAAACTCAATCATGCCTTCTTTAGCACAAAACAAAAATAACCTAACATTTCACTGCCTAACATTCATGTTCAGTTATTATTATTGTCTCCATTTGTTTCATTGTAAAACATTGTTTTAGAATTTTCGGGCATTTTTTTGGTTGTAAGATCTTGTCCAAACTGAAAATACGTTCGATTAACAAAGAAAACACAATCTAAAAGTTTCGAAAATGTTTTACAACCAAATTACTCCCTTCCCTCTTTCTTGCACATGAACACCCCTCCCCCTTCCCTTTTATCTTTTCAATTTATTTGAGAAACAAAAGGTCATTGGTGGTGGTGAGTAGTGGTCGTTAGTGTGATGGCCTAGGCCATGAAACCTGAGATCAACTGCACGTTGGGCTTGCAGTTGACGCTAGTCGCTTTGGGAGGTGCAAGGATGGCAATGGGGCAGGATGGGGCCAAAAGACGGGGATTTCACCCCGCCTTGCATGGTGGGATAAACTGCCTTACTCTATCTCTACCACACAACTCACAGCCTACCCCACACCTACTAAGATTTTTTTTTTTTTTTTAATAAAAATTGTTTCATTAATATAAATATATTTGAAATTACAATTATATTTATTATATCAAATCAAACTAATTTTTAGCAAAAACTGAATAATATTATCCAAAGTCTTTAACAATACAAAATCATAATAAATAAAAAAATATTAATATTCATGCATTTAAAACTTAGTAATACAAACTAAGTTTTTAACACTAATAGAGCGGAATAGGGCGATGCTCAAAAGTCACCCATGCATTCTCACCTTGCCCCAAATTGTAGAGAAAAAATCTTGCCCTATTTCCATTCCCACCCCACCACCTTTGCAGGGTGGGGAAACCTACATGGGGCGAAGTGGGATAATGTGGGGCAGATAAAAATTACTATCCCTAGGTGCAATGGCTTGGCGGTTGATGTAGGGGGTGCATGGTGGTTGTTGGGGTTCATTTTTTCCGATGTCAATATGATTTGTGGTTGAGTTTTGTTTTGTTTTGTTTTTTATTTTATTTGGGCTTCAGTTGACATTTGCGCTTTTTCAAATCTCATTGTTAGAGACTTAGAGGTTTCTCTTCATAATTTTTTTTATTTATAAAAAAAGTAGGTTGTGCCAAACACCCGAAAATGATTTTTAAAGCATTTTTATAAACACAACCAAACACAAAAGAAAAAAAAAATTTCTCTTCTTAACCAAACGGTAGAAAACACCTATTTTCTCTCCTCTATTTTTCATCCTTATCCTTTTCACTCCAATCAAACGTAGCATAAGAGCTGGGATCCACCCTGTTTTGCCTATTGGTGTTTGTAATATTATCTTCGGATGATCTGAAGAATTTTTACGTAAAATATTTTATCAAAATGAAAAAAACAGATCAAGATCAAGAAAAGCGAGCATGAAAATGAGAACGGAAGACAACAAAGATGAATATCATTTATTAGCATGACACTGAATTCAGAAGTACATCCAGTTGATTCATTCATCTCAATGACACAATAAGGCTTATACATTAGTTATTGAAACATGCAAAATAACACTTTACTACAAATATTAATATATATATATATATATATATTACACACATCAGGATAAGCCTAAAATAAATCCAAGGATGCGAGTAGGAAGAGTCAAACTCAAACTCATGACTTGATGGAGAGAATCTTGACATTGAGGGACTACTATATAGATCTCAACTCATGATTGAGATTAACATCCTTGACTACGTAGTTACTAGCTTAAAAGAGAGTGCTTTTAGTGCATAAATACTATTGCCTCACAGAGAATAAAACTAGGTCTAGAGTTATATTGTCACAATTTTATGAGCTTTTTTGAGAAGGATGTAATTTGCTCTGCATGTTTCAACAACTAATTTTGATTTTAGGGGTAGAAATTAAAAGATCATAATAAATTTGTGATAATTAAACTCTAAACTTAATATTATTCTATTGGGGGCATGAGCAAGTTCTATAAAACCAAAATTATTCCCTTTAAGCTGGTGACTAGAATAGTTTTATGCTGGTTACAAGTGATGCTGATGGTCTGGTCCTCCGGGTACAACTTGGTCATGATATGGCTCCTCGATTAACCTCCTTTGAAAATGATCAAGGTTGGAGAGATCAAAACCTAAATGGAGAAGTTTTTGGCTGTCTTTGCTTTTCTGCAAAACCTTGTGCCAGTGAAGAATACGTGCCTGTGAACTCATGAAGAGTGAGGAGAATATGATTATAAGTATAATCACCCGAAGAATGATGCTATTAGCCATGAAGTTACTAGGCAACAAAAGGAGCTAGCTGCTAAAGTATATAAGATTGACTGATTGAACTATTAATATGGAATGAAGCGGTATGGAAGGTCACACCTCGTCTTATTTATAAGAGCAAAAATAGGATCACGGTTTATTGTTAGTGGAAAGAAGATGTGGAATACTTTGAACTCAGATTGGTATCAGGCCACTTGATCCATATATACAATCATTTTGTTTTTGTTTTTTATAATCAAATTTTCCATGCCTTTAAGGTTGTATTGATTTTATGGTTTTAAAACTCGGTATGATCAAAGAACCAGAAAAGCACTCAGTTCCTAATTTTTACCAGTTCTTAGCATTTTTTTTACCGGTTGGGAGTTTTTTTATCGGACCGGTTTGGTGCTTGGTTGTAATAGAAGTATTTTTATTCATAAGTTTGGTTGTTACAATACGAAAACCTTGTAAAAGATAAATAGAGAAGGAAACTTTTTATTTTTAGAAATATATTAATTTTAAATCTTATTACATGTAATAAGGAATAATTATTATAATCATTTTAAATAGGGATAGCTATTCCTCAATTTAAGGAATAGTTTTTTTTTTTTTTTTTTTTTTTTTTTTTTTTTTTTATACAAGATAAAAATTCTAACATAATCTAAATGTATTAGTGTATGAAGCTTCCCCATGGAGATTTGAACTTCGGCCTTAACTTGTCTCCCCACACCCCACAAGCACTTATACTTGTGAAGTGATCATGCCGTGGTTAGGAGTAGTTATTCCTATGTTATTGTAATAACTATTCAATGTAATAAAGATGCAACCAACTAATTGAATAGTTATTGCACATGAATAAGAATAATTATTCTATATTAAAAATAAAAAAAATTATTCCATTACAAGAGTTATTATAGCATACCAAACCCCTATGTAATTAAATAATTCAATGGTTTTAAAAATCAGAACGGTCAAAGAACCAGAAAATGGTCCGGTTCTTGGTTTTTACACATTGAATCAGTGGTTTTTATAGCTGAACAACTAATTTTTACAATTTTTATTAAACCGGTCGGTTCAAGCCAAATTTTAAAACTATGAATAATTCAAAATTTTCAATAACAATTTAAACTTTTAAGATAATTAGTAATTTAGCGAAGAGCCTTGTAGGCAAATTAACACATCCTTATAAATAAAGTGCTTGAGAATTTAGGGAGAAAATGATTCAAATAGAGCTTTATCATTTCATTATTTTTTAGATCGCCATATGGGCTGCAATTGACCCTTAAATCGAAGAATAAATTATCAATGATTTTTAACTTTTAGTGGGCGGCAATCGACCTTTAAATCGAAGAATAGATTATCAATGATTTTTAACTTTTAGTCGTCGACAATGAATATTGCGCAGATGTGTGAGGATGAGTATCAATCCACACATGATAGTGACAAAAAAGTATATATCCTTTCGGATTTATGCCGATTTGGTTAATTATCCAATTAAACTTTCTTGTTCCATATCACACGTTTGGAGTGGAATATCTAATATATATAAGTTAATAAATAGCGATAAAGCATTGCTCAGATCTATCCTAAAAATTATACCAAACAACCCATGATAGCTTGCCAGCTTGGACCATCCTACGCTATTCATTTCTCTCTCTTTCTCTCTGAGAATGGAAAGCGGCCTTTAGGATATGAACAAGTTGGTCCAGTCGGTATAATTTTACTGCTCATGATGTAGAGAACACCACAGCGTTAATGCAGGGGGAAAAAGAATAAGTGTGATTACTGTGATCAGATGCTCTCATAATAGATAAGCAAGGACATGCATTCGGTATACCCTCGTGCATGTGAACCACCAAACACTTGTAAAGTGAGAGTTTCTAACCATTGCTAGTTTTGAGTTTGAATTTGAACCATTGCTAGTTTTACTGAAATTGAATTTGCAAAATGGACCTATGCTATGAAGCACGAAAAGTTTCGTCAAATGCTGCCTATTGATAAATATGGAGAATACCGTTCAACAAACTATATTGACTTGGGGATAACAACACTCATAAGATTATTATTGATTTACCAACTTGAATTTCAAGGGAGATGTTAGATCTATTAAACCAAGTGTTAGGAGTTATTTGGGTCGAAACCTGTCCTTAAGGCTATAAATTTGTAAAATAGGTAACTAGAATAGAATCAATATCTTTTATCCCACTCTTTCTATACCACTTTGTATTCCACAAATAAGAACATGTCACATGTTCATTTAATTTAAGCAAATCCAAATTCTATGCTTATTCTTGTTTTAGTAACCTAAAAATATATATATAATCCAGCACATCCCCACTGCCACCACCAATCACTGCCGGTGTCACTAGCAAAGGTCATCGATAGCATCAAAGGTACCATTCACATCCATACACCTTTATGAGAAGATCGGGAGAGTTAGAGGAAGAATCAGAGGGAGGAAGGATGGATATAACACAATATTTAGACGAATGGTACAAAATTCAATTAAAGCTCAAAGATTTGAAACCACAAACAATAAATTTCACCAAAATTTGCTTCAATCTTCAAGTAGCTTGATTTGCACATTTCAATGGTCAATCAAAATCATTAGAAAACAAATAGAAATAATATATATATATATATATATTATTGTATAAAGTTCGATTCAATAAAGAAAAATTGGGAAATTACACTAAGCCCACCTGTGGTTTGGGCCAAAACTACTTTGCCTACCTGTGTTTTAAAAAGTGCCACTTAACCCACTTGAGGTAAGATCCGTCTGTATTCCGTAACCCACCTTACTCTTTGCCGTTAGAAAAACACATTTTAACCCCAAAACAAAACATAACACGAATCAAAACATGCTATTTGAAAAACTTTTCTCGAGAGTGACCATTCGTGGTCTTCTCTCAAGAATCTCCACTGATTGAAGTCGCTGGGCTTGAAGAACACAAATTTAGTGAATATCGAAGCTAGGGCTCGCAGTTTCGGTAAAAAAAAACAAGGTATGTGTGAACATCTCTTTGGACCCACATACAGATTCTTAGGGTTTTTTTTATTTTCGCAAAATTTGTGAATGTTACATGGTTAAATTTGTGCATTTGGTTATTTATATGTAGAATCGCTTAGGAAGTTTAGAAAATACTATTATGGTTGTTTCTAAATGTGTATACCTAACAAAATCTAGTGTATTTGTTTATGATTTTGGTCGTTTATGTACTGTGGTTTGTGTGGTCTCTAGGAATTTGTTGGGAAAATGGATTTGCATGTGCTACATGTGGTCCATTGTCCGTGTGTTGTCTCCCAAAAACAAAACAAATACTGTTAACCAGACACTTTATGTATATGTCTGTTGGTCTTGTTGTCTTTATCTGTATGTCAGTATGTAAACAATCTCATTATTTTATTTGCAGATGGATGATTTCACATTTGATTTTGTGGTTAATGTTGGGGGATATTTTGTGTGGAACCCAAGCCTACAATATGTGGGTGGGATTGTACATAGATTGTTAGACGTTGACCTTGATAGATTAAGTTACTATGAAATTCGAGATATATGTTCTGAGGTTGGGGCTCCTATAAGCAGTAGGTATCAGTATTTAATTCCTGGAGGTGATTTGGAGTAATGATTAAGGCTCATAAATTCAGATGATGATGTGGTGTACATGTGTGCAATTCATAGGGAATGGCCAATTGACACAATTACACTCTATGCGTACATTGATATGATGCTACTTGCTATTGAACATCCTGAACATCATGTTCAAGGGGGAGGTGTAGTTGTAGATGGAGGGGGAGGGGCAATTGATGTTGAAGGAGAAGGTGTAGCTGATGATGGAGGGGTTCCTGTATCTGCTGATGGAGGGGGAGGGGTGGCTCAAGAAGCTTTGAAGAGTGATGATGGTGAAGGCATAGTGGATGGAGAAGAAGATGGAGATCATGATAAAGTTGGTGGTTCAGATGAAGATCAAAGTGGTTTAGAGGTTGAAGATTAGAATGGATCAGGTGGTGAGGATTATGGTTGGATATATGAAGGCTTAGAGAGGGGGAGGACTTTGGTGATGACATTTTTGTAGATACAACCACTATTCCACCAGAGTCAAGTGATGCACCCCATACAGCCCTAGAGTCTAGCAATGCACCCCATGCAACCCCACAGTCAAGTGATGCATCCCATATAGCCCCAGAATCTAGCAATGCACCCATACAGCCCCAGAGTGGTGTGGATGATACTGAGTGGACTAAGCCAGCTCTTGATGATGACTTGGTATGTTTGGATGGGTCTGATGATGAGCAGGTACCTAAGCAGCCATAGTTCAATGCTAAGAGTGACATGAGAAATGTTGTATTGAAAAAGGAGATAAAGTTTCCTAATGTAAAAGTGTTCAAAGCTGCTTTGAGGGAGTATGCAATAAAAAAACTTGTTGACATCAAATTCAAGCTAAATGAGATGACCAAAATTTCTATTCATTGCAAGAATGAGTTTGGGTGGAGATGTTATGCATCGATGATAAGTGGAAAGCTGACATTTCAGATAAAGACATTAACTGCTGATTGAACTTGCCCTAAATCATTTAAAAACAGCCAAGCTACATCAGCTTATGTTGCAAAGAAGTTCATAGAGGATTTTAGTAAAAATCCAAATTGGGAGATGTCTGGTGTGCACAACCACGTTATGCATAATTTATCTGTAGACCTAAGTGTTAACCAAGTGTATAGGTCAAAGAGAAAAGCCAAGGATTTGATCAGTGAGGATGAGTAGCTGCAATATGGTTTCCTTAGAGACTATGCACAGATGATAACCACTATAGATGTTGGAAGTAAGGTTATATTACAAACTGAAATGGATGATGAAAATTCTCAGCCAAAATTTAAGAGGATGTATGTTAGGTATAATGCTCAGAAGGTAGGTTTTTTAGGTGGCTATAGGCCATTTTATTGGTTTGGATGGTTGTCATTTGAAAGGAAGATTTGGTGGGTAGTTGCTATCTGCCACTACCAAGGATACAAATGACAACATATTTCCAGTTGCCATGGTTGTGGTGGAACATGAAAATAAGGACTCTTGGATTTGGTTTTTAGAGTTGTTTGCTGATGATATTGGGAGGCCAGCGAAGCTTCAGTTGATCTTTATTTCTGATAGGTAGAATGTATGAAACTGTACCTTAGTTCACAAATGGTTTACTTAGTTGGTTAGTTGAACTAATATGTTTTGTTTGTTTGTTTACCAGGGCTTATACCTGCAATGGAGACATTATTCCCTACTGTGGAGCATAGATATTGTGTTAAGCACATATGCAACAATTTCAAAGTCAACCACAAGAGATTGGAACTAAAGGATGCACTGTGGAGGTGTGCTACTACCACAACTATTAGGGAGTTTGAGAGAGGTATGCAATATATGAAGGAATTGGATGAAAAGGCATGACAGTACCTTGCAGACATTGAACCTGTCTAATGGACAAGGTCACACTTTACTTCTAGGGCCTTAACAGATTGTTTGGTCAATAACTTGAGTGAATCTTTTAATTCCATGATTTTGAAGTCTAGGGACAAGCCTATACTAGCAATGTTGGAGTGGATTAAAGTTAGGATTATGACTAGACTTTACACCAAAAGGAAGGGCATAGAAAGTTATGCTGGTAAGTTATGTCCAAACATACAAGATAGGTTGGAGAAATTGAAGGTTAAGAGTAAGTCATTTAGTGCTACACTAGCTGACAGGTTCTTGTATGAGGTAGATAATCAGAAGGAGAGGCATGTAGTTAATCTAATAAACAGGACATGCAGTTGTAGGTTATGAGATTTAAATGGAATTTCATGCAAACATAAAATAATAGCAATTTATAAGAAAATTGAGACACTAGAAGATTATACTCATCCATGCTACCTCAATCAAACTTACATGGAGATCTACAAGGATTTGCTTCCTCCTATGCCTGACCAGTTAGAATGGGCTGAGATTGGACAACTTGCTCTTGTGGCACGTCACATATATAAACCACTAGGCAGGTCACCCAAGCAAAGAAAAAGGGCTGCTGATGAACCTAGGAACCTTTACAGAGCTAGTAGATAGAATAGACCCTTAAAATGTGTAAAATGTAAAAGGGAAGGGCACAATGCAAGAGGGTGTAAGGCTAACATTACTGGGGAGACACATTGGGAGAGAAGACAGAGACTTCAAAAACAAAAAGCTGTAAGTTATGTACTATGTAGTAAAAAATTGTTTCATCACTTACATCAACATCATGTATGTGAAAATGGTTTTGATTGTAAGCAAGTGGAGGGGTTCCTACGGCTAGGACCAAATCTAGATCTACTTCTCAGGCCACCTCACAGCCTCCTTCTCAGCTTGCTTCTCAACTACTCTTCTAGCCACCTGCTTAGTCTTACAACATGAGGTCTACCACTCAGCCTTCACTAACACAACAAGGAAATCAAGCTTTAGCCAAACAATCTAACAGTAGAGCAGGATGATTCTCTTCCACACAACTAGAGTTTCACACACTTAGAGAGACATGGGATGCTAGACCAACTTCTTCACATATAATTGAGTTGAGTTGTTTATTTCATAGATGGTGGTGCAAATAGGATTATTTTTTAAAAACTAGATCTATTTTTTATTTTGTATCCTTCACATGCAAATAGGAGCGCTGGTGGTGTGAAAACTAAAGGACAAAGTGATGCACAAAGGCCACCAAAAATTAAGTCAGTGGGTGGAAAGAGTAAAGGCAAGAAATCAAGTAAAGAGTACACATGCCAGCACTAGAAGTAAAGGCAAGGGCAGGAAATGAAGTAAAGACAATGGGGACAATATGTTAAGCTTTTTGTGAAGACCATTGTTGGTTTTTTGTAGTTTTATATTAATGTTAAATTGACCAAAGGTCAAAAACAGACAATTTGTATTAATGTTTTGGGCAATGGTAGATACCAATATGCACTTCGAATGTACTTTTTGTAATCAACTATTAGTTGTTATGGTACAATAAACTGCAGGTTGTTATTATGGTATAGTTGTTATGGTATAATTATATGGAAGTTGTTATTATGGTATGGTTGTTATTATGGTATGGAAGTTGAAGTTTTTATTATGGTATGAACAGATTATTGTAACCAAAAATTGACCAACACTTCTTCTATTGATACATCAAAACATTACATCAGTAGGCAAGTGCTATTACAATGCAAATTCATTAATACCATTGCCATAACTAACTCTACTAACTAATTAACTACATCAGGGCAATCTCAGTCTCTTCACTTCAAAGAACTCAATTGAACCAAAACACAACAACAACATAACAATAACAAAAATTAGCCATGACAAAATTAATGCAATCTTGCACATTCTCTCAATCTCTTGAGTAATCATGGCTTTTTCCTTAGCTTTTGCATAGACAACACGAACCTTTCGCTCCCTCTCCTTGGCTTTGACTTCCTCATCTAGAGCTTTTTCTACCATTTTCCTAGCTTCATCTGCCATTTGCCTTACTGCATCTGCCATTTCCCGAGTTGTCATTTCCCTGTCATTGGCAAGTTTGAGACCACTCTGAAGCCTAGATATCCTATCAAGAACCAAAGGCACAGTTTCATTCCCATGACTACAGGTTGGGTTATCCACCCAAACAAAGAAAGGATACTTGGGACCAACCTTGTTGGGTTAAGATATCTTGACCCTGGTTAATTAATTTAATTATCCAAGTTGATTAATTAGGTTCAATTGCATGCAAATCATGAAGGCACCAACAAATCACCAAATAAACTAAATGCAGTGGAAATTAAATTGACATGGTGATTTGTTGACAAATGGGGAAAACCTCTTGCAATGCAAAAACCCCACCATGTGATTTTAAGGTTACTACTTCCAAGAATCCACTAATCAACAATCAAGCGGTTACAAATATAAGGAATCTTACCACTACCCTGGCCTATCCCAAAATACCAACTTATAGTTGAACTTTCGCTTCAATACCCAATTGAACTTGATCTTATAGTAGTATTCTTTCTCTTGATGCACAAATCTCCAATCTTTGACTAAATCTTTGCACGGATCCCAGTACGTGACTAACTCCAGCAACTTTGAACGATGTTGTTGGCTGCAAAGTTCTTCACTTCATCAACAATGAAGATTAGGAAGCACTTGGTTATAAAACCCTATGACTTACAAACGTAGTAGCTTCTCATAGAGAAAATAAATCTCTAGGTCTCTGTATCTGTATGTAACGGCTCTTAAAATAAGTCTTATATATGTCTAGGATTGTGAGAAAAGAAACCCTAGAAAAATACATAAGCCTGGGTCAAATTTCAAATCTGGAAAACTGAAAATCATAATTCTCGATAGATCGAGCTGCTGTCAAATCATCTATCGAGCTTCACATTAAGTCTCGATAGCAAGCATCCATCGAGCTATCTGTTGAGACTTAATGAACAACTTTTCTTCACTTGTTTCTTGGACCAATCTTCATGTCTTTTAATACAAACACTTGATATGTTTGAACAAAATATTTCTTGATGTATTAGACTCATCTTAAATCTACCCAATTACAACTAAAGTGCATTTTGTCAAAGGATTAGCCAATTACATAAAATATGACCCTAACAAACCTTATAACGGCTACAACCCAAGAATCTCCTCCCAAAATTATACAAACTCAAACTTGTTCTCAAAACGCATGTTTGCTCATTGCAGATATGCCCACTTAAACCTAAGTAATTACCACTTGATGAAGACATAGCAAAAAATGCACTTCCTGGGAAGTTCAAATTGAAAAAACCGTACAAATGGACCATTTCAAACAGTAAGTTGACATTTGAACAAAATCTGAAACCCTAAAACAAGAATACACACACATACCTAGTTTTTCTTTATCAAAACTACAAGCCCTAGCTTCGATATTCACTAAATTTGTGTTCTTCAAGCCCAGCAACTTCAATCAGTGGAGATTCATGAGAGAAGAATACGAATGGTCACTTTCGCGATAAGTTTTTCAAATAGCGTGTTTTGATTCGTGTTGTGTTATGTTTTGGGGTTAAAAGGTGTTTTTCTAACGGCAAAGGGTGAGATGGGTTATGGAATATAGATAGATCTTATCTCAGGTGAGTTAAGTGACATTTTTCAAAACACGGGAAGACAAAGTGATTTTGGTCCAAACCACAAGTGGGTTTAGCGTAATTCTCCCAAGAAAAATTCTATGAAACATTAATGATTATTGATTACTACTTGGAGACTGAGCTACAAAGAGAGAAATGAGTTCAACACGCAAAGTTGCGAAGAATATAAGGCCATGAAAGGTAGAGTTTCTCTTCAGGGAGGAGGGGCTTCAGATCCTTAACGACATCGATAGTAGAAGGCCGTGAATTGCAGCTTTGAAGACATTGAATCTGGCAAAGGTTTGTGGTGGTGGGGATGTGTTGGGATTTTCTCACCATCATCTCCACCCTCCCTCCCTCCCTCCGATTCTCCCTCTCCCGATCTTCTCAAAGACCTTGGTGGCGGTGGACAACCATGAATGACGGCATTAATGCTATTGGCAGCCTCAGCTAGTGGCGTTAGCTAAGCAACACCAATGGTGGTTAATTAGTGATGCATGGCAGTGGGAATGTGTTGGGTTATATATTTATTTTAGGTAACTAAAATAAGAATAAACATAAAATTTTGATTTGCTTAAATAAGTGGACACATGGCATGTTCTTAATTGTAGAGCACAAAATAATATAAAAAGTATGGGACGGAAGACGTTGATAGACTAGAATAGGGTTAAGTTTTCTATAAATACTTATTTTGTTGTACGGATATTAATTATGTTTGCTATATTTTATCATGATATATCAAGGAGACGCATCAACACCATTGGGTTTCTAAAGGGTACAAGTAATATTTTAGAGAGATTTTGAGGGCCATGCCTCCCGGTCAAAAAGTGGCGCCGCTTCCCCCATTATATTTATTTAGTCCCGGCCCCCTACGTTCTTGCAAAAAATGAATTCACTTCAGTGGTCAGCTCAGTCGGTGCGTGCATGTTCATTTGAAGTTTGTGATATTATCATATTACCATCTTTTCAATTTAATTAGCTAGCTGCGACTGGCCAGCCGGTTATTGTTGAAGAACCAAATGGAAATCCAATGCGAAACCCTACTAAAAAAAGGTTGGTTTATTTGGTAGTTAGCCATAGCCAACCACATGATCACCTTGAAATATCAAATAGCTTTATGGAGCCTATGTATTTGCATTTTTTTAAATTATCATGAATGTAAAAGTCTCACTTATAAAAGTGATATCCTCCCAACATTTCTTCATATCAAATAGCTTTATGGAGCCTATGTATTTGCATTTTTTAAATTATCATGAATGTAAAAGTCTCAATTATATAAGTGATATCCTCCCAACATTTCTTCATATATATATAAATCCACATGACAATAACCAGCTACGCGTAGCTAGGAGTATGAGAACTCCCTCTTTTGGAAAGGTAGAATTTTCCTTTAAGAGAATAGTGGCGTGGGGCACCATTATCTTACCGGGTTTTGTCAAAATGATCGATGTTTGTTTTTTTTAGTATATTTAACGAAAGATTTTTATAAAATGCAGCGGCGGCGGACACTTTTATACAGCTGACCCATCTTTAAATAATACTGAGGACGTGGCTCCACGTAATGAATTGACCTTATTGCAGATTCTTTGTAGTGATGTTCATGTGGATCCATATAAATAATCATGCCCTAGATAGGATAAGGAAAGATGCCCATATAACGTGGCATGGACTGGAGAGACTCCATTTAAGAAAAATTACTTTATAAAACAATCTTATAAAACATCTCTCTCACCATCACATGTTAGGTCTTACGAAACTTTCTCTTTCCGACTTAGGGCCAAACACACAATGAAGAATTAATTTACTTGCAGGGTAAAATTTAAGTGTAATACATTAGGTTCTTCAATTAAATTTAAACAGATGATGGATTGAATTTAATAATCTTTGAAAAATATCATAGTAGTGTTTGTATTTTTGTTAGTTAATACAATTAAGTGTTTGAATTTAAATAAAAAACATTTTTTTTCCTGAAATAGAATCCTACTCTATCATAATCTAAGTGTATATGTGTGTGAAGTTCCATTTTGAAGACTTGAACCTCGGCTCTTACCCCCCGCACGCCACAAGCATTTATACTTGTGGAGTAACCATCGCACGAATAGTGCACGGTGGTAATAAAAAAAAAAAACTTAATACTACACATAAGGTAATATATTTAAGTTTTACCCTTATTTGTATTTGATGAACCAAAAAATTCCCATCGTCTAGAGAATATGTTGGACGACCAAAGCTCCATAAATGGACATTTATGGAAGGATCCGTAACATAAAGACGGTCATAAGAGAGGTTACCATTGGGAGGATCTTCTCCCAATTGAATCACCAGAAGTGTTACAATAAGGGCATTTAAGCCACCATTGAAAGCCCCAACGGCTAGAAAGGCAGAACTCTATATAAACCACACTAGACCTCAAGCAAAGGTAAGACAAAAATCATTATTCATAACGCTACGAATCCATTGGTATTTTATTCTAGCTATTGACTTTATCATTGGAGGTTTATAGGCTGGCACCACGTCGATGACCTTTCTGAGAGAAACATCTTTCTTTGTTTTGGTGCAGGGCTTCAAATTGTCTTGATCAAAACCTGTCTAGACGAGCTCATCAATTGACGAATATGGCTTCATCAGTTTGGCGCCGTCTATGGGGACGACTTTCAAACTCTAACTTGAAATCGTAGCTCTACCATTTTTCCTATCTAGATGGAATCTAATGCACCATAAGACGCAATGGCGTTAGCCTTGTAGGTTCAAACGCTCACAGCCAACATAGAAGAACTCACAAGGCAAAATTAGGAAATGAGACTGCAGCTGCAGCAAGAGGGAAACCATTTGCCGGCCAGGAACGATGCTAACAGGAATGAAGATGAGGAGGATAGCCGATGGAGAGATGGATCAAGGAGGACGGACTCCTTCGACGTGACAAGGAACGACCTCCTTAAAAGCATGAGGAAGGAAATGGATGATTTGAAGAATGCAATAAAGGAAAAAAACAAATAGAAACTTAGATGGAATGGTGAAAAGGATTGATTCCTCTTTCACGACGAAGGTTTTGGAATGTCTGTTTCCACCTAAGTTTCACCTCCCCTAGCTCGAGTCATATGATGGTCATAAGGACCCGTTAGATCACATAACTACCTTCAAGATGACCTTGAGCCTACAGCAGACCCTGGACGAGATCTTGTGCCGATCTTTCTCGACGACCCTTAAGGGTATGGTTCAGCAAATTGGCCCAATCACTAATAGACAACTTCGAATAGTTGAGCAGTTCGTTTGTACGGCACTTTGTTAGAGGACAACGCCAAAAGAGACCGGCAGGTCATTTGCTCACGATCAGACAAGAGGAAGGGGAGTCACTGAGGTCGTACGTGAAACGATTCAATAGGGAAGTATTGGAAGTGGACGAAGCAGAGGACAAGGTGCAATTAACCACCCTCAAGGCAGGGTTAAAATCCAAGGAGTTTGTGGTAGCATTGGCAACGAGTCCTCCTGAATCAATGACGGAAATGCTGCTAAAGGCTCAGAAGTATATGAACGCAGAAGACGCTCTAGCCGTGATTGGAATGGGGGACACACAGAAAGAAAAGAAGAATGCTGAAGAAGACTCGAAAGGAAAGAAGAAGGAGAGGGGAGACCGTTCATCCAGCCATGACAATGCCAGGTCAATGAGCGACAAGATGAGAAGGAAGGTAAATTTTACACCCCCTAGTGATACCTATCGATAAAATCTTGATGCTGATTATGGACGATCATCCACTCAAGTGGCCGAAGCTGTTGAACTCCTCACCCAATGTCTGTAATAAAAAGAAGTATTGTCGTTTCCATTGAGATCACGGGCACTACACGGAGGAATGCAAAGACCTGAAAGAACATATAGAAGAGCTAATTCAGAAAGGAAAGCTACAGAAGTTTGTGAAGAAAAGCACACTGGGACGATACAAGCACGAACAAAGCAAAAGATCGGAAGAAAAGCCCAGGGACGAAGTAGAGTGACAAGACCATCCAAAGGACATTGTAGGAGAAATAAGGATGATCAATGGGGGCTCAACAGCAAGAGGTTCTTTTAAGTCCCTCAAGAAGTTACAGCAAAGACAGGTCAACAGCGTCCACGCTGCCCCACCACCAAAGCAGAGGCGAAGAAAGGCCATGGACATGGTCTTTTCAGAAGAAGATGCCAGGGGAGTGAAGTAACCCCATGATGGCCCACTAGTCATCATGCTCATGATAGAAGGGTTCAAACGAGGTGTCTTCGAGTAGATAATGGGAGCTCCGCTGATATCATGACGGCCCACTGGTCATCATGCTCATGAAAGTAGATCCAAAGAAACTTCATCCTTTTGAGTCCCCTCTCGTCAATTTCAGCGGAGACAGAGTATACCCAAAGGGAATAGTAATGCTGTTGGTCACGGCTGGCTCCTACCCCCTCTAGGTAACCAAACAAATTCACTTTTTAGTTGTTGATTGACCCTTGTCCTATAATGTGATCATAGGACGACCAACACTCAACCGCTGGAAGGTTGCGACCTCAATGTATTACTTGTAGGTGAAATTCCCAACGGAACACGGGGTGGGGGTAATAAAGGGAGACCAAGCCTTGGCTCGCGAATGTTATCAGGCAGTGCTGGCTTCGAAGGAAATCCACACATGGATGATTGAGGAGAAAAATTCAGAACCAGTAGAGGCTTTGGAATCCATTGAATTGGTGGAAGGGGAGCCGATGAAGCTAACAAAAGTAGGGATGAACCTCAGCCCCTAGACGAAGGTAGAGATAGTCCAGTTCCTCAAAGAAAATCTGGATATCTTTGCCTAGAGTCATGAGGACATGCCTGGTATACCTGGAGACATCATTTAGCGTCACCTGAAAATAAATCCCAAAAGAAAGCCCGTCCAGCAAAGAAGAAGGGTTTTCGCTCCTAAACGAAATAGAGGTATAATGGATGAGGTAGACAAGTTGATGGCAGCGACTTTTATCATAGAAGTCTACTACCCAGACTAGTTAGCCAACGTCGTCATGGTAAAGTAGGCGAATGGGAAATAGAGGATGTGTGTGGATTTCACGGACCTGAACAGTGCCTGCCTAAAGGACAACTTCCCTTTACCAAGGATTAACCAGCTCGTTGACTCAACGGCAGGGCACAAGCTCCTAACGTTCATGAACGCGTTCTCAGGGTACAATCAAGTCCAGATGTCGGAAGAGGATCAAGAGAAAATAGCCTTCATCACCAGTCAAGGGCTTTACTGTTACAAAGTCATGTCGTTTGGGCTGAAGAACGCAGGGGTCACTTATTAGAGGCTAGTGAACCAGATGTATAGTAAGAAAATTAGGAGGAACATGGAGGTTTATGTCGATGACATGCTCATCAAGTGTAAAGAAAAAGGAGAACATCTAGACGACCTCAAGGAAACT
Source organism: Notholithocarpus densiflorus (assembly GCA_030021035.2). NCBI lineage: Eukaryota > Viridiplantae > Streptophyta > Magnoliopsida > Fagales > Fagaceae > Notholithocarpus > Notholithocarpus densiflorus. The sequence continues at coordinate 1,750,378 of JARYZH020000014.1, read as the reverse complement.
TTTTACACTAAGGCAATATAAGATGAAGTTGAATCCTGTGAAGTGTGCATTTGGGGTTTCCTCTGGGAAGTTCCTTGGTTTCATGGTGTCTCAACAAGGAATCAAAGCCAATCCAGAAAAAGTGAAGGCCATACTAGAAATGTCATCGCCTAAAACCGTCAAAGAGGTTCAAAAACTAATAGGAAGAGTCACGGCCCTCAACAGGTTCGTCTCCAAGGCGACAGACAAGTGCCTGCCTTTCTTCAAAACTTTTAAGCAAGCCTTTGTGTGGACGGACAAATGTGAAACAGCATTCTAGGAGTTGAATTGAGCAGGTAGAACACAAATTAACTTCAAATCAAAAGCCCCAAAAGGACAAAGCAGGTAAATTGTCTGATTATAGAAGCCTAAAAACACATAGGGCACCACCAAAAAAGGAAGGAAACAAAAATATCAAGCAGCATATTGAGGGGCTTCGTCTTCAGCCTCGAGGGCATCGCCTTCGACAACAGCAGCAGTAGCTTTAGCAGCTTCGTCAGCTTTTATCTCCTTATCCACCACCTCGAAGTCCAGATTTTCCAAGTCGACCTTGGGATTATGCTTCATCAAGTACCTTCTTAGAAGCTCAAATCCTTTGAAATACCAATTGAATAGGACGATGTTGTATTCTTCAGTCAATTGAAAAGTCTGCACTGCGTCAGAACCTGCAGAAGCTATCTTCTGGTTGGCCATTTGGAGCTGGTCGTCTTTTTGCACCAGCAGTGCTTTCTCTGCCCTAAGCTCCTCAACCAAAGCCTTAGCCTGCTCCTTCGCTGTGTTTCCAGTATCCATAGCTAATATTAGCTTATTCCTTAGCTTAGAGCACTCAGCTTCAAGTGCCTCCGTCTTTGAGTAAGCCATGACCACCTTCTCTTCATTGGCAAGATACTCTATGATGATGTGGATTGTCTCCCCTAACACCTACCATGTATCGAAGTAAGTAAAAAAAGAAAAAGAAAAAAAAAGGACAACCAGTGAATGTAATAATGATGATACCTGGACAAGCTTGTGGACATGACGACTCATAATCTCGTGAGAAGAAACTCGTGAAAGTTCCTTAAGCTCGTCAAGTGTCACGATGTTGTAAGCCTCCCTAACGTCGTGGCAGCATCTTCCCAAACGTTGGCCCTAACCTTGTCCTTTTCCTTATCATTATTCCTGCCCTTCTTTGGTCGAGGAGCAAGCTTTTCAAGAGAAACTGTAGGAGACGCCGTCCTGGGCTATTGAATGATAGAAGCAGATGAAGTCTTCTGGGCAGTCTCTTCGGATGCTCTTGGCCTCTTCTGGCCGATGCTAGACAAAGGCTCCTTCTTCTTAGCCTTCATCTGAGCGTACATCTCTTGGCTAAACTTGGTTGTTATTTCTGCAATACCAACAAAAAAATCACAAATAAGGCACAAGTGAGCCACATATAAGTGTAATAAATTGCCAAGGCAAATACTTTCTTCACTCCTCTCTCAACAAGGATCTCAAGACGTAGGGAGAAGGCTCAAGCCCCAAGAAATGACGATACAAAGTACAAGCGTCCACAAGTTCATCAAAGTCATCAATAGTATTTGCGTAGTCAAAAGCCGCCTCAACACGTCCCTTATATCTGCTCTTCAACTTCAGATGAACAATAACTAAACGAACATGCATACAGGACGAAGGTTAGAATTATGTTCAATAACGAAACTATTAAGGACATATTTTATGTAATTGGTTAATATTTTGACAAAATGCATTTTACTTGTAATTGGGTAAAACTAGGATAAGTTTAATACTTCAAGAAACAAGAGTTCAAGTCAAGTATTAAAGCCATGAAGATTGGACCAAGAAAAAAGTGAAGAAAAGCTGTTCATTAAAGCTTGACAGATACCTAGACAGAAATAGTATCTATCGAGATTTAAGAACGAAGCTCGACAGAAGCTGAATTTGTCGAGATCTACGAAATCAGAATTTTCAGATCTAATTTTTAGCCCTAGCTGACATATATGTGTAGGGTTTTTTTTCCTCACAACCCTAGACGTATATAAGGCTTATTTTAAAGGGCGTTATACATGGAGAGTACATGTAGAAAGTGACCTAGTGCCTTATTCTCACTGCAAGAAGTTACTGCATCTTTTGCGCCTTAGGGTTTTGTAACCAAGTACTTCTTGATCTTCATTGTTGATAAAGTGAAGAACTTTGCAGCCAACAACATCTTCTTCAAGTTGTTGGAGTTAGTTACGTACTGGGATTCGTGCAAAGGAGTTAGTCACGTACTGGGATCCGTGCATCATTAGTGGCGTTCATATACTAGAGAGTTTAGAGGTTCTGAAGTGGTAGAAGATTTTTGCTGTAAGTTCATCGACGGGGATTGTAGAGTCTAGGGACAAAGGTTTTGTACTAGATCTGAAACTTCTCTTTACTATAGTGAATTGCTTTTCGGGAAGGTTTCCCCCAAGTTATTTTACTGTGAAACTAGTTTGTTTCATTGGTTTTCCTGGGTCATCATATCTTGTCTTATTTACTATTCCGCTGTGCATGATATTGACATGATATTGATGTTTGTTTGTTTTAACAAGGTTTATTCATAATAAATCTAATTAATAACTTAAGTTTAAAACTTATTAATTCTATCAACCGAGGTCTAAATTTCCCAACAGAAACTAAAATCTTTACTATCAAAAAAGTTTTTCACAGAAACAAAATGCACCAAGCTTAGGGATCTCCCACCTACGCAGCAGTCTAGGAATGTCATCCCAAAAATCGTCAGACAGAGTCTCCCAACCACTACTAGAAACAAAGAAAAACCTAGATTTCTAGTGTCGAAAAGACGAAAGGAAATTAATAACGAGCCTGAATTTCCTATTCCAAGGCACGAGTTCATAGTAACCAAATTGCTTGGACTCCTTAAGACGATACAAGCACAAAATCTTGTCCATCCTAATCATATCCCCGTCATTCGCAATCAACCAAATGGTCATGCAACTAATGACGGTATTCCATGAATTCAACATGAGTTGTCCCGAAGCAATGTTGAGACGTTGAAGAAGCTCTATAATGAAGGGATGGATAGGGAACCTAAGGTTGCATAAGAAGGCAGCCTCGTAAAAAAAAACCTCGCCATGAGCAAAGGCACAAGCTTTCTCATTCTCACGAGGAAGACGGATCTTGGTTTCGTTGGGAAATTGGAACCTAACCCTAAACCTAAAGATTGTATCTTTGTCCAGACCACATGGCTTGTCGAAAGCGTGGAAGGACCTAGAGTTTTTAGAAGCAAAGGGTTTCGAAGTAGAAGGTTTAGAAGCAAAGGGTTTCGAAGTAGAAGGTTTAGAAGACAAGGGTTTTGAAGTAGTGGTATCTACTTCCATCCCTGCCGGTTTATCACTAGAAGATAAGCCCGTCTCTAGCTCACTAAACCTAACCACAGACCTCAGCCCCTCTTCCGCAGACATTGCACACAACACACGATGCTAATTTAAAGATTGATGCAAAATATGGTACAAGCTGTCAAAAACGGCCTAAAGGCACTATCCCTAGAAACAAAAAGACCAACTTGAGGGCGATGGCCACTTGAGTCTTCAAGAAAAGCTCCTAAGCGAGCAAAAAAGAAAGAGATAGAAGGGCAAAAATTCCTAACCTTAAAAAACTCTACAATCAACGCATTGAAAAAGAAAGAAGAAAAGATTAGAGAGGATCGTACCTGAAAAAGAAAAAGGCCTAGGAAGCTCTAGCTCGGAGAAGGAAAGATTTGCAAAGAAGAAGTGCAAGAGAACAATGGGGAGAAGAAGAAAGAGGAAAAGAAGAGCCTTTTAAAACACCCCCAGAAAAGAAACCAAAGCACAGGAAAACCAAGAAACTTGTTGAGGGATGTGCCCACGTCCAGCCAACCAACTCTTGACACGTGGTCACGACGCGTGCGGCATCGTCACATCGCATTAAATGCGAAGGAAACGAAATCCCAAAAGTCACGATTGGAACAGAACAATCTCTCATATTCCTAAGATCGTCAGTACACGTAATGACAATCACGAAATAGGGGGAAAATGATGAACCAGAAAATTCCCGTCGTCCAGAGAATACACTAGATGACCAAAGCTCCATAAATGGACATTTATGGGAGGATCCGTAATGTAAATATGGTCATAAGAGAGGTTACTGTTGGGAGGATCTTCTCCTAATTGAATCACCAGAAGCGTTACAATAAGGGCATTTAAGCCACCATTGAAAGCCTCAACGGCTAGAAAGGCAAAACCCTATATAAACCACACTAGACCTCAAGCAAAGGTAAGACAAAAATCATTATTCATAACGCTACAAATCCATTGGTATTCTATTCTAGTTATTGACTTTATCATCGGAGGCTCATTGGTTGGCACCACACCAGTGACTTTTCCGAGAGAAACATCTTTCTTTGTCTTGGTGCAGGGCTTCAAACTGTCTTGATCAGAACCCGTCTGGACGAGCTCATCAACTGACGAATTTGGCTTCATCAGTATTCTTAACATCACATGTAATAGTACTTATATATTTATTAATTTAATGACAAAATTGGGTAGAGTTTTTTTGGTGAAACACCTTTGCAATTTAAGTTGTTCAATTAAATTCAAATATGTTATTTATTAACCAATTCAACCCAATCATATGACTTATTGATCAATCAACTTTTAGGCTTTTAAGATGAACACAAAATTAACTACCGCCCACCCTTGGCATAATGGTTAGTACTCTACAAGTACAAAGTTCTTGTGGGGTGGCGAGGATAAGGGATGGGGTTCAAATCTCTAAGAAAAAACTTTTCACATACATATATACACTTAGCTTAGACTATAATAAAATTTCTATTTTCTATCTTGTATAAAAAAAAATGAACACATAATTAAATTAAATTTTAGCGGTAATGAGCACAATAAGAGCATCATAATGAGCTATATAAAGTTCTAGAATTTTTTTTTTTTTGCTAGAAAGTCCATTTTCTATTTTATGACCTACCTTTAAAAAAACACACTTCGACAAACTCTTTATTTCTTTCTATATATGTTATATTTTCTCATCTGGCTAAATCATCAACATCCAAAAGCAACGAGCAAAGCACCAAAAAAAAAAAAAAAAAATTGTTGACCCGCTGGTGAGTTCATTGGAGACAGGTTAAGGAATTTAGCTCATTAAAATTTGAAAAAAAAAAAGGTTTGTTGAGTTCATTGTGAATGAATGCTCTAACGTCTTAAAAATTTCTTAAACTGTGTATAATTTCTGTACTCCACTCTCCTAAACAGCAAAATTTAGCTTGAACTAGAAGATGTCCCATATTATTCAGTGGTTTATAAACTTTATAATGTTGTCTGCTCAAGTTCCTCCCCAATCTCCACCCCTGTTTCATATCATAAATGTTAATATATACTTTAGATTAAAGACGAAGATGAATTTGTGTAAAAAACTTTGTGCATAAATCTCTTTGGAAGAAGTTTTGTTTCCTCAAAAAGGCCTTTTAGCTTTAATCTCTTACAGTTTACAAAGAGGTGCCAACTAGTTAAACTATAAGATTTTTCATGTAATTGAAGAGGCAAATAATGAAATAAGTTTTTAGTTTTCCCCTTATTGAATAGATATTTTTGAATGTGAGTGACAAAATCTCACACATCAAACTCAAAATTTTCCAGAATTTTGGGCAATATGTGAGTAACTTCTTATAGGTTTATTATTAAAAATTTAACAAACAATCAGGATAATCTCTCCCATGACTGATCAATGACCTATTAAATCCAAACCATTTGTCAAATCGAAGAGTCAAGGGTGGTTTCAAATGGGTGCTAGGTTAGTAATCGATAGTGGGTCTTTTTTGCATGGTTTTAAAAACCGAACTGAGAGCTGAATCGTTTTTTTTTCAAAATTTCCAATTCAACCTAGTTTTTGACCAGTTTTCACCGGTTTTAGGGGTTTTTACCAAACCAGACTGGCTCTTGGTTCCCGATTGAACCGGTCGGACTAATCAGTCCGATCTAGTTTTTAAAACAATTCTTTTTTGCCTTAAAAATTAGGTTACAGATTGTGTTGGGTTTAGGGAAACTTCCAACCAAATAACTAAACCCAAACTTATCTTTAGTACATATTACCTTTTCTTTTCTATTTTGCTAAATGTATGCTTATTGTGAGCTGGGAATCTAATTAATGATGTTATTTCTTATATTATCCATATATTTTTGGAAAATGTTAAGCTGGAAATGTGTTTGGAGCTATCAAGCTCCAACTCATAATGTAGCAATTAAAAAAAACCATCCATGTGTAATTTTAGGTACATGACTTTGTTAATGAGTCATGTGACTTGTTTAAATAATAAATACACACAGTGCGCGCGCACACACACATGCATATATATATATATATATATATATAGTTTATAAATCGCCACATAATGGGTAGGAAAAAATATATCCAAACATACCTCTCTCTCTCGCTCTCCAAGCAGTGCGAGATGCAACTCAGCCTCTCAGTTTCAAATCAAGAAAGATCAACTCAACTGCTTACCCTCCTCAAACTCTGATAAATTTGTGTCTTTTCTCTTCTAATCGTTTGATTTTCTCCTAACTATTCTCTATAATACTCTCATTTATGGTGGTTTTGGGTTTTTATGGCCATGGATTCCTCATTGTCGCATGGTATAAGCTCCAACTTGATTTCAATATAAGCTTCACAACTTCGAAAATCATGAGAAAATCAAATGGCTTAAAAAAAAATTCATGACTTGGTAGTAGATTGAAATATTGAAATGTAATGGTTATTTTGGTTATGTGTAAAATTGAAATTAATAAATTTTTTAGATTTGTGCTTTTTTTTCCTCTCAAGAAATTAAATCTCTGTTTTTTTTTTTTTTTTGGTTATGATTATGATTATTATTTGGTTTTTGAAGATTTTGAAATTAGATATTGTAAAATAGATTTTTGATTCTGGAATAGATATCTATAGAAATAAGTTGTAACTGATGACCCTTCTGAGACCTGAACATACTCCCAATATTAATGGTTGGATATGCATAAATTCATCTGATTTGTTGGTTGGCAATGGGTAAGAGAGGTTCTCACCCAACCAAATAATGTTGAATGATGGATCCTTAAACTCAATCTGATTTGACCCATGAACACTCCTACCTTATGTAGGTTAAGATTTTAAATAAATTTTTTTTTTCTCTTTCACCTTTATGTATGTACAGGATTAGAAAAGATTTTAAATAAACTTTCTTTCTTTCCAATAATTCTTTGGTACTTCCAAAACACGAAGAATGGTTCTCCCTCCTCTCACATTCATAGTGAGGTCTATTCATCAAATTCATAGTGAATCTACCATAAATGTGAGAGGAGGAAGTATCATTTCACTCTATTCCAGGTGTACCTAAGAATTTTCCCTCTCTTACACACTATGCATGTATGGTTGTAACATGCTTTTATATTTCTAGATAAGATATCACTAGTCACAAAATCATCCCTAAACTTAATTACCGATGAATGTAGAATACCTAATTCCCAAGGTGGAGTTTCACTCATCAATTAACAAAATATCTTTAATGAGTTACTACACAAATTAATGCTACTATAATTTCATATCAATGCAAGTCTTGAATACAAATCTTCTATTTCACTTTATGTCCCACCAATTTGGTAGGCCATGTCTCTAATTTTTTTTTTTTTTTCATTTTAAACTTTGATTATTTTATAAAAAAAAGTTAAAAAGAATACATAGCAAAACTATAATTGGTAGAATATAAAGTGGAACACAACATATAGGACAAATGGTTTCTATTATGCAAGAAACCTCTATTGTTCGAATCAAAAAAGTTATTGAATCTTGACAATACTCTAATTAAGATTTTTAATTTTACCATTCTACAACCTTTTGTACTATATTGGAGGAAAAAAATCATAAAATTTTTATTATTAATATTATATATATGGGCTAGGTTAAAGTTACAAATTGTGTAACTTTAGATAATGTTACAATACAATATTTTTTTATATTAAATGTGAATTTTGACAAATTTACTATTGGATTACATTTTTTTTTTAATGTCCTTTATTCTAGCAAAATTTCAATATAATAAAAAATAAATAGCTATATTATCAATCAGTTGTTTAAATTTAAACTATAAATTTATAGTTTAAAATTTTGCATAAAAGATTACTATATGAATCGAATGGTAAACAATATCTAATTAATATGAAATTTGATATGCATATTAAAAATATATAGAACAAACAATCCAACAGTGTAATTTTTGATTTAATAAAAAGTTATTGGATGGTATAAATTTACAAAATATGCAACTCTAAGCAACGGTATACTGGGTAACTTAAAAGTCAAGATGCATGCTCAACAACGTCTTTGTCTGAACTGTGGAATCCCTAAATCAAAACACATTAGAATAACTTCAAACAGTGGGTCTACAGACCTACCTGTATTCCAAGATTATGGTCTTCTTCAATGGGATTCTCAAACCAATCAGCTGGTAACTTCCAAAAGTGATTGATACTAGGATATACATTGCTTTATTATGGTAATTTAACTTGCAGTGGTACAATAAGGTCATTAAGGCCAATGCTCGAAGAGCGCAAAATCATATGGAAGATTACGAAGATTGTGATGTGCACTACCTGTTAAAACTTAAAAGACAAAACCTTTTTGTTTTCCAAAATCTGAATTAAAAAGAGAAAAAAACAAAACCTTAATGCTAAGTTACACCATTTCATCAGTCAGAAAAGGTACCTGTAATCGATGTGATTGAGTCATGGATTGTATATGAGTTTTGTCAGAACATCACTCTTCTTCACATTAATTAGTCTTTTGTTTTTTTGTTTGTTTGTTTTGTTTTGTTTGGTTTTTTTTTTTTTTTTTTTGTGGCGGATTTAACATTAGTTCATTCAATTCAATAGACTTATTTCAAGAAAACAATAATTTATAGCATAAAATTTATTGTTAATAATTTCACTGCAAAAGTCATCAATGATTAATTTTGTTCATCATAGATATAGAAGCATCATAAACTATTATGTTGCAGCAAAGAATTCTAAAAATTTGATTATTTTGTTTGTTCGTTAACCAATCATAGGTCACCTGGATGAGCAAATGAACAATCAACCTTCTAGTCAAAACTATACATAATCAGATACTAGCTTATGTGTATAAACTCAAGCAATTAAGAATAAACATAATTAAATAGATAGATAGATAGTTATATATATATATATTTATATATATAAGTTTTCACTTAATAAGTAAAAGGATGTACACATTCATGGTACATAGAAGTCTAATAAATTTGAATTATGCATTTTTATCAAAGTTTAGTTACATAAATTTATTTATAAATATAATTAACACAAAATTAAGTACAATTGGAGGCATATTTTGGCATAAAGTTAAAGTGCACTTGTAATCTAAAAGCATGTGGCATGAAATTATAATGCAATTAGACGTACATTGATATATTATATATGATTAATTCATTAATCTATATATAGATAAATTGAAAGTACTAATGACTTTGTAGTTAGAGATTATATATATATATATATATATTCTTCTTCTCTCTTTGCATTTAGGAGGTATATGATTTGATTTAAGATTTTAAGGTAAGTATATATGAATATATGTGGGGACTCACGGGAATATGGATAACGGTAAATTTTATTGGATGCAAAGAAAAATAAGAGATAAGTGAGACGGGAAAAAAATTAAGAGTTAAGTTCAGAAGGTTAATTACAATTAATTTGTTTTAGCCAACAGTGGCGGCTCTAGAAATTTTTTTTAAGGTGGTCACTAAAAAACTTAAATTATACAAAATTTAATAAAGAGACAAATTGAATATATCAACGTCACAAAAAATAAAAAAATGCCAATACATGAAATATTACAATTTTTTTATACTAACAAAGATAATAAGGAAAAAAAAAAGACTAATAAAAGATAAAGTGTAAATTGAAAATGCTAATATAAGAATAATAAAGTGATCACAACAATTTATTAACAAATCTTATGCAACAAGTTGTTAGCCTGTTATTGGTGGGTAAAACATGTCAATATTGAACCCGAATTAGAGTTAATTAGTAATAGCTTACCACATAAGATTTATTATAAAAATGTTGTGGAGGTAGTACTACTCTTATATTAATTGAACTCAAATTTTTATAATTCTCAAGTAAAGGTGTTCAACATTTTATTAAGATAGTCAAAATAAGTTAATTTAGTATATAATATATATATATATACATTTTTTTCAAGTCAGGGTGGTCACAAAACATATTAATTTAAAATAATTTTTTATATAATTTTTTTTTTTAATTTGCATGTATAAATTTTTTTTTTGACAACCCTCGTATACAAGTAGAGCCGCCAGTGATAGCAAAACATGTTTTCTTTAAGGAAAACGTTGAAAAAAGATTCTGAAAATTTAATTTGTTTTTCTGTGAGTGTGATTGTGACATGTAAATGATTTTGAAAACATTTTGCGCTATTTGTACAGAAAATTACTACTTTATATTTCATGTAGGTTGCAAAATTCGTGTGGCAACGATGGTAGTAACTAGTAAGGTGGGAGTGGTGACAGCAATGATGATGAGTGATGACAAAGGTTGTGTCATGGTAATTAATGGTAATTAATGGTTACTATGGTTGTGTTATTAATTGTACAAAGAAATAGAGAGGGTGAGAACTGAGAAGGGTTAACGTTTCTTTGTTTTTGGTGTGTGTGTTATTCTTGTCAAATTCAGGATATATTTTTTATTAAACAAGATTTCTCATCAAAATACATAAAATTTACATTAAAAAAATGTTTTGCAGATCTAAGTCTATTAAAAAATTTAAATTTTCTTGTTCTTTATTCCTTGTCGTCCTATCTTCCCCATGAGGAAAAGAAATAAAATCTAAACCATAACGTGCTTACCAAATGCAGCTGGTACTTTTGGATATACACCACTATAAGTTACTTAGGTGCGGTTTGGATCCAACTTGTCACGTCCACGTTTTGCTTCTTCCGCGTTTTCTCCCTTTTTTTTTTTTTTTTTGCACGCATTTTCCCCAACAAGCGGCTACTGTTCATGCACTGTTCATGAACAGTAGCCGCAACTTTTGATCAAGTCTTTCGTGAACAGTGCATACGTGCACTGTTCACGGACCCACAAATTTCACTTTTCAGTAACTTTTTCATTAAAAATGGGTCCTGCGGCACTATTCACACATTTAAAAATTATTTTGCTACAATGTTTTCAGTTTTCAGTTTTCAGTTTCAGCAAAATAAGTTCTATCCAAACGAAGCCTTAGTATTCTCAAAAAAAAAAAAAAAAAAAGTTTACTAGTACTAGACTATGAGACTTGCTTTATATAGTCTATTCTCTGAGCCTATTGATTCACAAGCATACTCCAAACATGCATGCACGCGTATTTTTCTTGGCCTGCAAAATTTAGGCAATGATATATAACTCGAGCACTGGTGCAAAAACATAGATTTTCATTTCAGAAATACTACAGTTACGACATAGATAACCTGACACTTCAACTCTGAAGTGGGGGGAGAGGGAGATGGTGATCAAACCACAGCCATAAACAGGGGCAGTGCCACATTAAGGCTAAAGTGGTCCCACGACCACACTGACCTGAAAAAAAAAAAAAATTTATATATAATAATTTAAAATTTTTTATTTGTCTACCCTTCAAAAAAAATTTGGGAACACTCTCAGTTTTTTTTATGTTAATAAAATTAAATTTTGCTCCATAATTTGTTTAACTTTTAAGCAAAAATAAAAAAGCCCAAAAAAATTTTTTGAACTAAAATCTGGAAAACAAAATTGTAACATAGCAAGCCCACCCCAGGAAAAAAAAGCTCAACATTAATCCTAAACAAAACTAACCCCAAACAGATCTTTAAATCAAAATAATTAAATTTTTATTAACTAAATACCCAACCCAAACGGATCCTTAAAAAAAAAAAAAAAAATTACCCAACCCAAACCCAATACACCCAATACGCATATGCCGATTGATCAAATGGTAAAGCAAAGCCAAAACTGAAATCCTAACCTAAAGGAAAAAGAACCTCATCAACGACTAAGCACATTGGCGCCTCCGCCTCAAACTCAGCAATAGCAACAGCAACAGCAACAGAGCACATCGGGCCATCGGCAACGACGAGATCGGATCGAAGATAAGAGAAAGAGATTGCGTTGGTGGTTGGCCTCGAGCAACAGCAACAGACCCCGCCCCGCCCCTGGTCCCAGAGTACATCAACATCGGCGATGGCGACGGCAACGGCGAGATCGGATCAGAGATTGCCTTGGCTTGGCCTCAAGTCCTCGATGTGCTACTGCGGCGCCGCCCCTCAAGGTATTTCAATTCTTTACTTCTTTCTCTTTTTCTCTATCTCATCTTACATCTTTGTTGTGCTTTAAGAGAAAGAGCTCCGCTCTCTCTCTCTGTGTTTCTCTTTGAACTGAAAAATGAGATTCTCTCTCTGTTTCTCTATGTCTAATTGCCTTTATTTGATGACATTTTGACTTTATTGGTTTGTGAGTTTGTCGTTTTGTATTGTGAATTTTGTGTGTTGTGAATTTTTTATATCTTTAATGTTTTGTGTAATGTTGATTGGCTCTTGTGACTCTTGTCTGTTGAGTGGGGGGTGGATAGGGGCCTTGGGGCCATGGGGTTGGATATTTGAATTGGGGAAGTGGACAGGTAGAGGCAGTAAAGGCATAAAAGTGGACAGGCAAAGGCAATAAAGGCATAAAATTAACTGATCAATACATTATAAAAGACAAAAAATTAAATTATGTTAGGCAATGGGTTGAGCCGTGGATAATGCACATGGGGTGTGTGCTACTGCACAATGGGGTGTGTGCTAGACTGCTAGTAGTCAATAAAGAAAAATAATGTAGCAACTAAATTATACAACAATAATTAATAATTTTATTAACCAATACATTATAAAAGACAAACAAATTAAATTATGTTAGGCAGTGGGTTGAGCCGTGGATAATGCACAGTGGGGTGTGTGCTAGATTACTAGTAGTCAGTAAAGAAAAATAATGAAACAACTAAACAACAATAATTAATAATTTTATTAATATTTCAAATGAATTTATAGTTTATTGTTTATTCTTTTGCTAGAATTATGGACAAATATTTGATAAGAAAACCATGTACCCAAGATTCATCTCCTGTGCAAGATTCATTTCCTGTGCAAGATTCATCTTCATCTTCTAAGCGAATTCGTGTTGACTTTAACTTAGAAAATCTTCCTTCAGATCCTGGGCTACGAGAAAAGATATCATCTTATCATCCTAATAATCATGATGAAATAAGAAGATTTTATCTACAAAAAGGCCCTGTCAACCTGTTCTCCAAGTCCATGATTACCCTCTAATAGATTTTTCTAGAAAGTCCCGTCGATTTAGATCCGAATGGTATGTAAATAGAAACTGGTTGGAATATAGTATAGACAATGATGCAGTATTTTGTTTATATTGCTACCTATTTGGGCAAGATGTTTGTAAGCAAGGAGGAGGAGAGACTTTTGTAATGAAGAGATTCAAACTTTGGAATCAGAAAGATAAGTTATTATCCCATGTTGGAGGAGTTAATAGTGCTCATAACCAAGCTGTCAAGAAGAGTGAAGATCTAATGAAGGAAAAGAAACACATTCAAAGTGTTTTGGTTAAACAATCAAATCAAGATAAAATTGAATATCAGGTTCAATTAAATACAATAGTTGATTGCATAAGATTCCTTTTATGCCGGGGATTAGCTTTTCGTGGTCACGATGAATCTCAAGGTTCAAGTGATAAAGGAAATTTCCTTGAACTTCTACAATTTTTGGCAGATCACAATGAATTTATCAATGAAGTGTTGCAAAAAGCTCTCAAAAATTGCAAGCTTACCCACCATGAAATTCAAAAAGACATTGTGAATGCAATTGCACGTGAAACATCCAAAGCCATCATCAAGGATCTTGACAATGGGTTCTTTTCAATATTAGTTGATGAGTCGCGTGATATCTCAGTGAAAGAGCAAATAACCCTCGTTCTTCATTATATGAACAAAAAATGAATTATTATAGAGCGGTTCCTTGGTATTGTACATGTAGCAAGTACCATCGCTTTGTCATTCAAATATGCTATTGAATGTTTACTTTGTGAATATAATTTGAGTTTTTCGAAACTACGTGGGCAAGGTTATGACGGGGCTAGTAATATGCAATGTGATATCAATGATCTCAAAACTTTAATTTTGAAAGAGAATAAGTTAGCATTTTATGTCCATTGTTTTGCTCATCAACTTCAATTGACTTTTGTTGCCGTTGCTAAAAATCACATTAACATTGTTGAATTTTTTTTATGTGGTTAGTAATTTAGTAACTGTTGTTAGAGGCTCTTGTAAGAGACGAGATGCTCTTCAAGATGCACAATTTGCCAAAATTAAAGAAGAATTAGAGAATGATGTACGAAGAAGTGGGCAAGGTTTGAATCAAGAGACAAATCTTAAACTTCTTAGTGATACACGTTGGGGATCATATTATGGAACTATTCTCAACTTGATTTTAATGTTCTCTGCTGTTGTTGATATACTTGAGATTATTGAAGAATATGGCCTCTCCAACCAAAAAGTTGAAGCTCGATCTATTATGAGGTCAATTCTATCTTTTGAATTTGTATTTGCTCTACACTTGATGAAAAACATTTTAGGGATCGCAAATGAGTTGTCAATAGCATTACAAAAAAAAAAAATCAAGATATAGTAAATGCTATGGATCTTGTTAAAGTGTCTAAGCAACGATTGCAAGTGATGAGAGATGATGAATGGATATCTTTATTGACTGAAGTGTCTTCATTTTGTACCACACATGATATTCATATTTTGAATATGGATGAAATATTTGTAGTTAGTAGGAGGCCGTGACACAACACCCAACAAAATACAAATTTATATCATTATCATGTTGAGCTATTCTACACAGTCATAGGTTTGCAACTTTAAGAGCTTAACAACCGTTTTTCAAAGGAGAATATTGATTTGCTACTTTGTATGGCTTGCTTGAATCCAAGTAATTCATTTGTGACTTTTGATAAGGAAAAGTTGATATGTCTAGCAAAGTTCTATCCATCTGATTTTCCTGAGACAGATATTTTGGCACTTGGCTCTCAACTTCAGAATTACATTTTTTATATGTGCAACAATGACTTGTTTTTAGAGATTCAAGGAGTTGGTGAATTTGCTGAAAAGTTAGTAAAGACAGGGAAGCATGAGACTTATCCATTAGTCTATTTGCTTGTGAAGTTAATTTTGACATTTCTTGTCACTACTGCAATAGTGGAAAGAAGTTTTTCAGCAATGAAATGTATAGAGAATGATCTGCGCAATCGAATGGGAGATTAGCGGATGAATGATTGCTTGGTTGTGTACATTGAAAGAGATGTAGTTTATAGCATTGATAATGATACTATTATGCAACGATTTTAAAATATGAAAACTTGTAAAAAGCAATTGTAAACTTTATGTATTTGCGTGTTTTTTTATTATTGTATATGAAATTTTCTTTTTATTAGATTGTGTAATTTATGCTTCTTAAAGAATACCATGAGAAAAATTCCTGGAACCGCCACTAGCCATAAACACCACAAATATATTATTACCATAAGGCTATCACTTGAATGAGCCGTTTTACTTTTTTTTTTTAGTCATGACAGAAATTGCATTTGGGTGGTGGTAGGAAAGGAAGGCTTCTTCGTTTATTTTTTTTTTATCAAACTTTATATTTTGAAGAAGATAGCTAGGCACACAACATAACAGAAAAAGAGATAGCATCTCCAATCCTACAACAACAACAACAACTAGAGCGACTCTGGGGGAAGATTGTGGTGTTGAGAATCAGGGCCTCCAGGTGCCACTCTCTCGGGATCCTTATTCATTCTGGAAACCTTTTGGTAATAAATCAGTTTGGATCTATCGTAGCCTGATATGCGTTGAAAATCATGGTCATCAATCCCCTTCTGAGTGAGCATACGTGCCTGTGAACTCACAATTAGTACCATGAAGGTAATCGCAAACAGGACCAGCAGTTGCTTTGCCCTTGGATTAGCCATCCTGATCAGCTTCTTCGGGAGTTAACAAGTGAAGTGATGGGCTAGAGGAAGATATTAGACACCTGAAGGGATGAGTGAAGAAGCAAGCCAAGTATGCCTATTTATAGGCGATGAGAGCCTTTATTTTTATTTTTATTTTTATTTTTTTGCGGAAGTGGCGATGAGGGAGTGGATATATATAACATGGGTTCACGTATAATCATTATCATTTTATTCTTATCTTGAGCTTTTGCTTTGAAAAGGTATCATGATTGAAGGGAGCACAAAAAAAACCAACTTCCTTTCGTGGCATTTTTTTATTATTTATTTTATGATTTGATAATTAAAAAAAAGAAGAGATTTGACATTTCTATTAAAAACAATAGAATGTTGAACTGGAAGAGAACTCGCACCCGTTACTGCATAATATTTTAAGGGGTAAATTTTGTATATTCAATCCCAAAAATCACCCACATTAACTCATATAAAAACTTTGCAAATTTATATTTTAGTTATAGTGACTATGTAAATATACACAATTATTCATGTGCATATTAATATTTTATTCATTTCTCTTACTTCTTATCGCTTTTTTCTCTCTCTCCCTCATCTACTGAAATGGTAAAAAAATAAATGAAGAATGAATATTATATTGAAATAAAATGTAAAATAAATAATTTAATGTGAGTGTTTTTAAAACATTATTGTAGAAAATGATTAAAATAAGTTTTTGTGCTAAAAATATAGATATAAATTTTTGAACAAGCTGATGTAAATAATCTATGCCTCTAGCCTTTTATGGCATATTGTAAACCTGCTAAAGATTGGACAATGTCATGCCTTTTGAAATACTATAGCCCCTCCATCAGGACCAAATCCCTACAATATTTTAATATGCAATTTGTGCAATGTTATATATTAATTGGTTCAATTGCAATTTAAAACATCAAATTAATTTGGTGGGTTTTGATTAACTCAACTTGTAAAACCTATTATTGTTGAATAAAATATCAATGTCTGAATCTTGCCTACGTAGAAAAGACATCCACTAGTATTTTGCATGATGATAAACAGCAATTATTACAAAGCATATATTATAGATTTCAAATTCTAGTGTGTGTATATATATATATATATTAAGTCCAATAAATAGCTTTAACTCAATGCATTTATTAATATAATTCTCTCTAATAACTCTTATACCTTCACTTTCTTCGCTCTGAACTTAGAAGTATGGTTTTTAGATCCAGATCGTTTATTAAACCGTAAAAAAAAAAAGTTCAAAATTTTTGAAGTCGAACCATGATGATGTCATAATTAATTTAAATATAAATTAAAAATTAAATTAGTAAAAATAAAAAAATTAACTAAAATAGTCTCCAAATAAATATGAGATTTATCTTTCAAATATATTTTTCATAACATCATTTTCATAAGACAAATAGAAAAATATTAAATCTTAAGCAAACCTAATAAATAAACAAACAAATAAGCATACAACAATATTATAGTAGATAATATAATGAGTATAACACCACTATTGCAGTAACCAACTAGTAAACTACCGCTATCAATTTTTTCGTATAAAAAAAACCACTATCAAATTTAAATCTAACATTAAAATATTATTAAAACAGGAGAGTTTAGAAAGCTTAAAGCCATAGTATTGTAGTAGCAGCATGGTTTTAAAAATCAGACCGGACCGGCCGGTTCAACTGGTTCAATCGAAACCGAACCTTAATCTAATCCGGTTATTAGTTAAAATCGAAAATGAAATAAAAACCGGACAAACAATACAAACCACCAGTTCAACTGGCATAACTGGAAACCAGTGCGGTTAAAACAGACAAACAGTACACAGATTTCTTTGTAATTTTTCACTCACCTAAGATAATTTCTCAACAAATTTCACGATCTGATGCATCTCTCTTGTATCTCGGTCTCTTTTCTGCTTAGCTTTCCATTTTTCTTCATGGTCTCTGCAATGTCTGTGTTCCTCTAATCTTCTTCTTCTTCTTCGCTTTTTTATGTCTTTACTGTTTCTCAAAGAGTTTTGCTTTGGGTGCCCACGTGATGACTGACCAAAGGTAAGGAGATAAGACTAGCTTTTTGAAATTTGAAATGAGATAAGACTCAGTGGTGGTAAACATGTGGAGGAGATAAAATCAAGATAAAAATAAAAAAAGATAAATTGTAAAACAAAAAGAGAATGAGTGGAGGTGAAAAAAAAATCAATTATTAAAAAACAATTTGTTGGAAGAGGGTGGTTGAAAATTGAGATAAGTGTACTTAAACAAAAAAAAAAACAAAAAAAACAAAATTCTTCACAATATTTTTATAATACTTTCACAACAAGTTTTAAGTTTTAGGTTGTTATGAGTTTTTATTGGTGGGGTAAAAAAGTTATTTTAGCAGTAGATTCAAATTAGAATCAATAAAAAATAGCCACATATGATTTGTTGTAAAAGTGTTGAGAAAATATTGTAGACGTAGCACATATATATATATATATTAAATATATAAAATAGCGTTAAAATGACTCGTTATAAAATTATTTATTTATTTATTTTTATAATTATTAATTTTATAATTATTAATTAAATTATTTATGACGTTACCGGTTCGACCAGAAAATTGGTAATCAGTCTCTTTTTCGGTTCTTTCACCGTACCAATTTTTAAAATCATGGTGATAATACACTAAAATATAATTAAAAATTACACAAAATTTAAAAAATAAGAATAAAATCATTTAGATATATCAAAGTTAAAAAAATAATTATAATGAAACCAATAAGGTCAAAGCACTAAAATCTCTTCTTTTTTTCAAGGGAAATCAAGCCCTCTACGGTTGGCAAAATTCATAAGCCGATACGGTAGAATTTCTGTTTTACCTAGCCCTTCAAGATACAGCAGTTTGACTGAATCGTTGTACAATAAATATTGGAAGTTAGAATGCAGGATGCCAGCTCTCCATTACAAATTTAAACTCCTCCACCTTTATATTTACTAACCAATTTCAATACAAATAAATAGCATTATATAAAAAAAAAAATTTATTTGTCATTTAATAATAATATTAAGATGCACCAACACTTTATATTTTCAAGTAATGGAATTTTAGGCTGCTGCTAGTGAATAGAAAGCTTAAAATAAGATCTTTTTGTATCTGATTATATATAGCACAAAATTGAGGCCGTAACAAAATTTTTAAAAAAATGTCTTGGTAACAATGTACTGAGAGAGAGAGAGGGAGAGGTGGGTACTGGGATTTATGCATGAGAAAAATTTAGGTGGAATTAAATTTTACATTCTTAGAGTTGTTTTATTTGGGTCTTTTTGTGTGGTTGCGACCCATTGTCATTTTTTGATAAGTTAGCAGTAAGATTTGAGTCATTTGACTACCTTTAGGATAGCTGAGTCATGTACTCGTGCCAAAAGTTACCATTGGACTTATAGTTGTGTTTTCTCCTAAGCAAAAATATAATATAATGAGTGATCATAATAATAAATTAATGAGAAAATGATTTTTCTATGTTCAAATAATTTGGGCTGTGAAACATATAAATAGAAGTGAAGTAATATGTTAGGCTATTGTTAGTAAACAAAATATATATGAATTAGTATTTTAACTCAATTATAAACAAAATATATCCAACTGAGTTAATAAACAAAATAAACATGAACTAGTATCCCAACTCAGTTATAAAAAAGGAAAAAAGAAAAAAGAAGGGAGTGAGAGAGCGTGAGTGGGAGGTGACAGAGAGAGAAATAAGATTGTTAGGGTTTGCGAGGTAATTGAGTTTTATATAGGAGGAGCTGAATAGTGGAAAAAATTAAATAAAAAAATTATTAATTATATAATGTAGTTTTAAATATATATTAAATATATATAATTTAAAATTTAAATATATAGGTGGGTCGAGTCGGGTTAGGCGAGTTGTGATTGTTATAACCCAAACCCAACCCAACCCACTATTAAAATTTTTTTAATAGCCCAACTCAACCCACACACCCCTAAAAACCGACCCAACCTAGTGGGCTGAGTTGTGTCGGGTTGGTGAGTTGGCTGCACACCCCTGAAATACACATCAAATTTTGTTTCCCACTATTCATTTGTAAAAGCCATAACAGAAGAGTGTCATTTATATAATTTAAAGGAAGAGAGTATCATTTCATTCATAATTTGGATAGGATTTTAAAATAGAAATGGAACATTCTAATAGGAGGCAAACGTTTGAGGGAGTGTCATTTTGATAATCTTCTAGAGAGGTTGTGCAATTTGCTTCTTCTTCTTCTTTTTTTTTTCTTTTTTTTTCTTTTTTTTTTTAAGCTTATTTAATTTATGTGCAACTCTTTTAAGTTTTAACATTACACTTGTTTATATATAATTTATTTTTAAGCAAAATAAACTCATTCTAAACACATTATAATATTGAATTTATAATCCATTTTGCTCTGTGGTTGGGAGCTCTATTTTTTTCACCAAAAATGAGTTATATGATATTATTATGTATTTAATTATTTAGAATATAGAAGGATGTTTGTCAATAAAAAAATCGTAATAGTAACAATGGCACTGATGACAAAGTTGTGGAGGTTGTAACATTGAAATATGATTATATTGATGGTGATGGTGATGTCATGATGTTAATGCGCGCGCGCACACATATATATATATATATATATATTTATATCTTTTTGTGACCCTTTAAGGAAGAGTAGGAGGCGTCACTAGGTTAAAAGGTCTTTAAAAGAAATAATAAATTGATAATAATAATCTGCAATAACAAGATAGCAACAATTGTTTCAAGTCATAATATTGATAATGATAGAATAGTAGCTAAAGAGTAAAGACAATAGCAATATCAATGACAAACATATTGATGGCATTGAGGCGTAGTTGTGTTATGGTAGTAGACTAGTAGTGGCAGCAACATGGCAGTGGTTAACATTAAATAGTGTTAAATTTTATTTGCACTTAAAAACAAATTTGAAGGGAGTTTTGGTTCAGAAGCAATAGATTGGGTTCTTAAATTGAAGAATTTGATAAGGATATGTATCCAAATGTTAGTCGATTAATGTTTTGAATTTGTCAAAAAATAAACAAGTAAAATGTTTTACTGTCCACTCAAGTATTACACTTAGTTGGATTAAAAAAAAAAAAGTTTTCCTCGCGTCATTTTTTATTTCTGTAAATTGATATATTGCTTTTCTTAATTTTAAAATATGTACAGATTCATCCATGCATGATTTTGTATGGTTCCTCTTTCATTTTAAATCGTAGGCTTAGAAAAAGCTTATAATTATCTAGAATTAATTCCAACTACATCAACATTGATAACATGTGAAGCTAACAAAAGGTCTCGATGTTTGCTCTCGAAAATCCAGTGGTTTCGATTATACCACACTTTCCATGCTATCATAAAAAATAGTTCTAGTAACTAGCAAGTTCAACCACTTCATATCCTGCTAAGTTGTACATATTCTGATATGGTTTGGAAGTCCACATGCTTATGGGGGACCATGTCTCATTCCACAAATCTTTCTTTTGTGAATGTGGCTGATCAAGTTATGCAAAGAAAAAATGACCCAGAGATAGCAATATTTTTCACAACCAGTTAGATGATCTGGAATAAGCGAAATGAGGCTCTCTACGGTACTCCATGTCCCGACCCCTCTTTTCTAGCCAGGTCTGCTGCAGCTCATGCTATTGAGTATTTAGAGGGTAATTATAAAAACTTGTCTTGAGATTGTAAGATAGTATTGTTTCTTTGGCTTTCCTTGTTGTTTTCTTGCATTTAGCTGCTGCCTTTGTTAGGTGCAGGGAAAGCTCTGTAGCTAGTTTAGGCTTCTTCAGCTTTCCCTGCCTTATTTTTGTACAACTTTTTCTTTCTTTAAATAAATTTCTGCCGTTTATTCTAAAAAAAAAAAAAAAAAAAACCACTTCATTCACCTTTTGCATCATATAAAAATAGTGGAATCTTTGGCCTACTGCAATCAGCTCCAAATGATTATGCTCCCCACGCTACTCTTGTTTTTTCACATGCCCACAGAGCATGCATAGTGCTTATCGCACCAATTCACCGCATTAATCCCACCAAAGTTAGTTGTGCACATTTAACTAATCTTTACTACTTTCTACATTTCTTTATTTATCAATCAGTTTACTATTTTTACATTTCTTTTTTAGGTCCTGATAAACGATAATTAGGTCTTGTGCCCTTAAGACAATTGTTAATAAACTATTTCTATTTTAAAAAATTTTTGACACCACTTTCATAAAAAATATAAAAAAATGTTAATTATTTTTTTTTCCTTTTCAGATAAAAGTTTTAAAAATATTTCATAGACCAATGTTTCCGCTAAACTTTACTTTTTTTTTTTTTTTTTTAATATTAAACCTTATTAAAATTCTGGTCTTAGGTGTAGAGGATGAGTTCAAATCCCTCTTACCTCACTTGCTGGAGGTTTTTTTTTTTTTTTTTTTTTCATGCCCATTTCCGGTTTTTGGGCCTTACATTTCTTAAAAAAAAAAAAAATCAAGAACCGCTGAAGAAAATTCAAAAAACAAAAGAAAAAGAAAAAGAAAAGAAATGCTAATAATAAACTCAAAAATCAACCCATGCTATGTAATGGTCAATTTAAACCTCACAGAAGTGTTTTCAACAAAGACAAGTTCACACAAAATAAGAAATACTAAACTAAAATGTAGTTTGGCTACAGTCGAAATATAAAACTTTGAAACTAGTTTTTCATATTTAACCACTGCCTCCACAAACAAAACTCGTTGAAAACCAAGCCACTTACTTCTCTGAAGAATTGGGTCCGCGCTTCTTCCCAAATCCAACAACTGTAAAAGAGACCAACAAAAAAAGAGTCAATCCATAGTTATATAGCTTACAAACATATATAGGCTCTCTTTTTTCGGTTGACACTTATATAAAACTGAAAGAACCGTATGGTATTGAACCTATAATCTCATCTTCCACGGTGTGTTTATGACGAAGGAGATGCCATTTGGTCCAAAGACCTTTGGCACATTTTGCATGACTCTCAAAAGCAGTCCAGAACTAGAAACACTATGAAATTCTTACGTATAGTGAACCACCCTTAGCCATCCATTATTCACATAAACTGACCCACTTAAAACCTACATGTTATAAGCCTAGAATTCTAAACCCAGAAAAATTGGCAACAGACTAGTTAGATATAGAAACGTCAACAAAAAGCAAGTTAGATGATATTAAGTAATTCCATAAGACTAAAGATTGGTCTATAATTCACGTAACAAGAGCCGGATCAATGCAATCTGTAGGGTGGGTATCACATTTTTTAATCGGTAAAATTCTGTTAGGACTTGGTGCTTCTTTGATAGTTGAAAAACCACATACGCTACACTGCTTGTATGAATGTATTGTGCATGATCCTAAAGATGACTATAGGTTGGGAGACACTTTTTGCAGTGGCATTTCAATAATCATCTTACCGGCACGGAGTCATGACTTATGAACCCACAGAGAGAAATGCATTACTCTAGTGTTTTAAGGGTATTCCATAAATTCATTACATCAACCACCAACTTATGCAAAACTTCGTCATTTATGTTCTTCCCCGCCATTCAATCCTATCAAACTCTCCACATGGCATGACATAACATGGCTCAAATTCAGAACATCCATTTCAGTTATAATTATACTGACCATATATCAAATGGAACCGGATGGCACATTGTAAATACATATTCAGCATTCACCAATGCCATTTCTACTGATAATATAAAAGTTCAAATGACATTTCATGATCTCCTAAGACTATTCTTACATGACACCCATGTTTAATCTCTAGAAACTCACACTTACAATCATCAACTAAATAAGTAAAATTAAACATCTAACTAACAAAAGACATCAAATTACATTTCATAATCTCCTAAAACTAGGTTTAATCCCTAAAACATAAATATGAACATTGTGCAGAACACAAACCATGTTTAATTTGTAAAACTACTTAACTAACTAACAAAAAGACATCATATTTCTAGTAAAACGTTACATAAAACATAATGGGTTTAACTCAAATCCTTAATAAAAGTAAGAGAGAGAGAGAGAGTGATAAACAGACCGGCGGTGACGAAGCGGCGATTGTACTGCATGCGCTTGTGGGCACGGCCACGTGGCTTCTTCTTCTTGTCTTGCTTAGCCACCTTTGGTGTCTGACCTCTCACCTTTCCGGCACGTGCCAACGATCCGTGAACTTTACCTGCTCACACACCCATTTCAATTACTCCATTATCGAACCCAAATCTAAGCAAATATTATACAATAAAGAGAAATTCAGAGAGGGGTTGAGATATTTTTTTACCCATGGATGAGTCTTCTTAGTGCTTTTCTTATTCTTCTTTCTCTGATGGAATCGCCGGCGAGCACACACAGCGTGAGAGATTAGGGTTAGGGTTTTGTGTTTTGGGGGAAGTGTGTTATATATAAGGTGGGCAAGAGATGTGATCCAACGGCTGAGAAGTGAGCACAGATTAATGTTGGGTTCAGATTTGGGGGATGAGATGGATGGAATGATACGCTGTCGTTTTTGTCTGAGTTTGATGAGAAAGGAGGCTAGAGCCTAGAAGCCCAATTGTCCAAAACGTTGAATATGAATGAATGACATTATGGGCCTTTATGGGCCAACAAGCAACCAAATTAATCTTATGGTATAATTTTTGTCAATTTTTTTTTTGAGATGGTTTTATAATTTATCGTTCGCTCCTTATGATAACTCTTTAGTATCAGACCAAAATATTATTGGTTTTTGCTTTTTGGTGTAGGCTGGGAATAAACATTTGAACCCCAGATCTCTTATTTAACCATGAGAAATTTTACTAGTTAAACTAACAGAAACTCACAATTTTTGTCAATTTATAATATCACTTTTTTTAATGGATATATAAGGTGTGTTTAGATACCGTTTATTTTGCTGAAAATAATAAAAAAATAATTTTCCGTTACTGTTCACACTTACAAAACACTGTTCATTTGCCTTAATGCACTGTTCATGTCTCATGAACAATGCAAGAGGCGCTGGTCAAAAAAAAAAAAAAAAATGCAGACGCAGGATGATAATTTCTATCCAAACACTCACATAGTATTACATTTTTCTCAAGTTTAATATATATATATATATATATATATTAAATTTTACTAAAAGTTTATTTTTTTATCCCTAAAAACCTAAATTATTGAAAATGTTTCAATTTATGTCCTTAAACTTTTTTTTTTTTTTTTTATCTCTAAACTATTAAAAAAATATTTCTTTCCTTCTATTTTTTTTAACTCTAATATATTGAAGAAAAAGAAAATCTCTTTACAAAATTTAGGGATAATTTTTTTTTTAAAGTTTAGGAATGAAAAGAAAATTTTTGCTAAAATTTAAGAACCAAAATAATATTTTATCCAAATAAAAGGCTAAAACATAATTTTTGTCTCTATATTTTATAGAAAGTTTTTTTTTCATTTTTAAACTCTAGAAAATAGTTTTTTTTTTAAATTATTAAATATATTTCACTTGAAGAATATGAAAATTGTTGTTAAATTATTAAAATGTTTCACTTTTTATAAATATGCAAATTGTTTTTAAACTATTGAAAAATGTTTCATTTTTTATATAAATATGTCAAATTGTTTTTAAACTATTGAAGGCTTGTTTGGTGAGTGAGTTCAAACTCACATTTTCACATTTTAAACAACATTACACACTTTTTCACCCACACGTATTTCAAAAAACTCCTAACAACAATTCTCAAATTACTTTACCAAACACCCCCTGAGAATGTTTACTAACATGTTTAAGGGAATGTGCAGACTAGCAGTGTGAAGGGCTTCTATATAGTAAGTTAGGCAACGTTTGAAAGAATATTGGAAAGTAGCATCTCGAGTTTTAGAAACTCGAGATCGACATTAAAACTCGAGTCTCAGAGACTCGCTTTGTGCTCGCTTTGTACTGGCTGAGTTGGACAAAAAATGCCACCTAGATCTCGAGTCTTAAAGACTCGTTTTGTACAAAATAAAAATCGAGTATTTAAGACTCGATTTTCTTAGGGAAAAACGTGATATGAACTCACAATATTTAATTAAAATTTGCATAGAACTCGAGTCTTATAGACTCGAGTTCCACTGGGGAAAATAATAAAAACTCACACGCATAACACTCAACCCGTATATAATAACACATGCATAACACAAGTGCTATAAACACAGATAGCCTGATACACAGCCTTCTCACCCAAAAACAAAGCATCCTCACTAAGTCTCTCAGCCTCACTAACTCTCACTCACCCATAACTCTCACACCACATTGCCTCTCACTCTCACTCACCACACTGCCTCTCTCACTGCTCTTCCCTCTCAACAAATTCATATCTCAGGTAAGGGTTTGCATAATTTGATTGTCATTGTAGTTGGGTATTAGTTGTTTATGGGTATGGGTTAAAGAGTTTGACTATTTATTTTGTAGATAGTTAACATAACTTAGTTAATTTACCAATATTGTGAATTATAGAACTTTGTTTTGTTAGTGTTAATTTTTTGAGTATTTATTTGCATGGTTTTTGTTATCAAAATTTTATCTATCATTTCTAGGCTTTTATTTTTATCATGATCTTACAAGTTTTTTTGACTTTATTCATCATTGTTTTGGGTATGAAATAAGTAGTGAATGAATGTAATGAATGGGTATGTAATCATGCTCCTCTACCCATCTAGTTCTTTCAAAACCCTTTTAGGCATTATAGGCCACCACACAATGGAGTAATAGATAATTCCGTCTTTCCATCCACTAGGATTAGAAGGTTTACATCTTGGCCTTTAGATATTAATGGGCAATGGGGCACTCTATAATCTGGCTTGAATATGTTCAGCCTTAAGATCACATTACTTTTTTTCCCCCACTTTACGACTATGTGATTTAACTAATATAGTAACTTGACTTTAACAGGTTTACAATGGCTGAAATTGATATAATCCTATACCACGGTGGTTCGCTTAAGAATGCCAATGCGAACAAGGGATTGCCATTTGAAGGGCCAGGTATAAAGACCTATTATACCCAAATTGATCGTAGGTTGAAGACCCTTGACGAATTGAAGAAGATTGTCATGGAAGAGTTGTGTGAGAATCCTGCTGTGCACAACATACAAATTACTTATCGTATGCCAAATGAAATCCTGAAGCACCGAATTAATTACAAGTATATGGCGATAGAAACAGACAAACATGTAAAGATCATATTTGACAAGTTGGAGAGAATACCTGAAGTAACTAACATTGAATTGTACATACAGTTGGAGCCGCGTGCAGTCTGGCAAGAGGATATTTAACAAACAACCACAAGTTTACAGGTTACGGTTCTGGATGCTTAATATAAGTATTCTACACATGTAGAGGATGATGATGTTCATGCCGATGGTGATGATGATGATGATGATGATGACGACGACTATGTTGATGAGACTACTGCTGTTAACAATGATGATGACGATGATGATGACGACTATGTTGATGAGAATATTGCCATTAACGGTGAAGATTTTGCCGATAGAAATGAGTATGAAGACATGATTGACAGAGGGGACTTTCGGGACTTTGAGGACTTTGAGAGGGACATTGATAACGATGAGACATTGGACGGTAGTGAACCTGATGCAGACAATGTTATTAGTGTCCAAAACATTACGAACACAATCCCTGCCTACGCACCTCCTGCGTTGTCATTCTCTGCAAATACTTGGGAAAATATGGTTGATCCTTCACATATTGAGATGTCATTTGTGTCTACTTGGAGAGAGGGGATGAATTTGTGTAAAGGGTTGACTTTTACCAATAAAGTGGAGGTGAAGCGCGTATTAACAATTTGTGCCCTCAAGGAAAACAAATATTTTATAATCAGTAGGTTGACGACGAAAAAACTTTGTGCGAAATGCGTGCATGAGTCATGAAAGTGGTATGTCTGCGCAATTATGAAGCCTAATCTCCACAATACTTGGATGGTCACCGTGTATGTGGGTCCTCACATGTGTATACCGATTGGGATGCGAAATGATGGTAGAATGATGAGTTGTAATTTTATTGCATCAAACATCCATAAGAAGTTATGTGAGGATCACACTACTCTAGTTAAGCATCTTAGATCTATGATAGAGACGAAATATAATGGCCATAAGCCTTCTTACTACAAGGTATGGGATGCGAAACAAAAGGCGATTGCGAAGATGTTTGGGAATTGGGAAGAGTCTTACCAAATGTTGCAAAAGTTGCTAATGGCATATATTGATCAGGATTTGACTACCCAGGTGTTCTATCGTATCACACCCACCGATGAAGATGACACTGTATTGTTGCATTATGTGTTTTGGTCTTTCAGTCCATGCATATCATGATTCAAATATTGCAAGCCGGTTATTAGTATTGATGGGACCCATTTGTATGGTAAATATCAGGGAAAGTTGTTGGTGGCAATGGCAACCAATGCTGACAACAAAGTATTCCCTCTCGCCTTTACTGTTGTGGATTATGAGTCAGGGTCCAGTTGGAGGTGGTTTTTACAGTGCCTCAGAGAAACGATTGGCCACGTGATACTTGACGAAGGCATTTGCATAATTTCTGACCGACATCTCGGTATCAAAAACGCTATTGCAAACTGGCCTAGAGGGGATGATGGAAGAACACGAGTATTTCATAGATATTTCCTTCGACATGTTGTTAGCAACTTCAATACCCATTTTCAGAACTTGACTCTAAAGTTAGCGGCGTTGAAAGCGGGATATGCTAGTCAGATAGTTAAATTTGATACCATAATAGAGTCCATTAAGGAGGTGGAAATTGAGGCCATTAGGAATAAGAAGAAGGTGACGGGGAAGGATGGCAAGGAAAAGAATCAAGATTATCTTCCATACACATACCTAATAAGCGAGTCTATGGATATGTGGACCCAGTCACATGATGGTGGGAGACGTTTTGGGGCAATGACAACCAATATATCAGAGTGCTTCAATGGTGTATTGAAAGGTGCACAAGGCCTTTCTATTGCCGCGTTGTTTGAGTTCACTTGGAATAAACTTGTTGAATATTTCCACGACCAGCACAAAGAATACCATTATGAGTTATCAGAGGGTAAGAAATTGAGTGAATATGCCTTATCCACGTGGGATGGAAATAAGTGTAAATCTGAGAAACACTATTTCAAGCCATTTAGCAATGAAGAGCTGATATTTTAAGTAGTTACCCAACTCAACATGTGTAGCGCAGGAGGGGGAAACCACAGTTATGAAGTTCGGTTACGGGAAAGAACATGTAGTTGTGAGAAATGGAAAAACATAGGGATTCCGTGTTCACATGCAATTAGAGTATGTGACCATTTACATATTGATTCAACCACATATATTCACCCATGTTATGGTTTGAACAATGCCCTTAACACTTATGAGCATGCATTTGTGGTTATTAAGTCACAGTCATTGTGGAGGGATCCCATGGGGCCAAAGTGGTTGCCTAATCCAGCATTGTTGCGGGCCAAAGGTCGATCAGTGAAATCAAGAATAAGGAATGAGATGGATGGAGTGAGGAATAAGGATCGAGAACCGGGATGGCAGAAGGAGGACGCAAATTTGATAGAGAGTCAACCCAAGCAGACATGTGGACTGTGTCATGCTTCTGGGCATAACCGCAGAAAATGTCTGTAGTCCCGTGGCGCTTCCACAAGCGGTCATGTTCCACACTAGGTAGGTAGATGGCAAAAAGTTATGCATCGGTTAAATAATTGTTGTTCATTCAATGTTTACCTAATGTTTACTATCTTGTCTCCTAACGTGATTACTCTACGTTTTTCAGGCATGCTTCTATGGACGACGTTTTTGTCGTGCGGACCGCCGATCTTAGGAAAAGTGACTACGTTGTATTGGCTCTATGTGAACTTTTTGGTTTTTGTTTAATGTACTTGTAATTCTCTATCCAATGTACCTCTATGAAGATTGTGATTTGAGTAGTATGGTTAGAACTGCAAATTAAGTGTGGTTGGACATGTTTAGAATGTTGATATATTAAGAATGCCTTTCGCTGCGATGTAAGTGCATTTGCATTGTAAAACTATGTTTATGCAGAGAGCGTAACAGTTTCTATAGTTGGTGCCTATTGAGAATGCCTTTTGATGTAATTTAAGTGCATTTACATTCTCAGTTTCTCTGCCTTTCAATGAGTGTTTATGGATTACATTCTCAGCTTCTCTATCTCTGTTTCTCAGCAGGTGCATGCACACATTTCAGTTTCTGGTTT
Organism: Notholithocarpus densiflorus; assembly: GCA_030021035.2. NCBI lineage: Eukaryota > Viridiplantae > Streptophyta > Magnoliopsida > Fagales > Fagaceae > Notholithocarpus > Notholithocarpus densiflorus. The sequence goes on along the minus strand of JARYZH020000014.1, from coordinate 1,719,979 downwards.
GCCTGTATGTCCAGGAAAAAAAAAAAATTTTCCAACAGCAAAAAAATTTCCCAGTTTCTGGTTTGAGGAATGAGCAGAGCAAAACAGAGCAAAACAAAAAAAAAAAAAAAAAAAAAAATTTCAGTGGAACTCGAGTCTATGAAACTCAAGTTCCACTGGAAAAAACAAAGCAAAACAGAGCAATCTCTCGGCCTAAACAGAGCATTGAGCTTTTTTGATCTCGAGAATTAAATGCTCGAGTTCTTGTTCAAATATTTTTTTGAGAATCTCGAGTTTCAAACACTCGAGTTATTTTCTTTTTCTTTTTTGTCATTTTTTTATTTTTTTTAAATCTCACTTTTTTTTTCTTTTGTACAAACGAGCTTTTTTTTGAAATGTAAGTATTGTGAACATAAGTTTGATGGAGGTTACTGATCATGATATTTTTATTTGTAAAAAACTACTAAAATTGTTCAGGAAGAAGCTTATTTTTCTCTCAAAAAAAAAAAAAAAGAAAAGAAAAGAAAATAAGAAGCTTATCTAGCCTTTAAAATTTAGGCGTGTACAAAAAGTTAATCTGATTTTGATTTAATTATATTTATAGTATATGTAGGTGCTATAGAGTATAGAGAGAAAAAGACATAACATAATTATATAATATTTTTAAAAAATTAGAAAAAGCTTATTCTTTTTCATAAAAAAGCTTATTTTTATAATTCTATAGATCCATTTATTTTAAATTATTTGTTATTCTTCTATTGATCCAATTTTACTATCAATTTTCATATTCTAATATTATATTCTTTATCTATTTATTGTAAGGCAAAAGAAATATGGTTCTATCACTAAAATAAAAATAAATTTTTGTCGTTATAGAAGACGACATTTTTTAGTAGCAGACATTTTTTGGTAGTAATAATAAATAGGTATGAATAGAACAAAAGAGGGGGCTTATATAACTTTGTATAGCCTTTTATATACTCCCCCCCCCCCCTTTTGTTCTATTCATTAATTGAATTTAATCTGTTGATTAAGGCAAAGTTCCATAAAAACTCCCGCCTTCTTCGAAATATCATGAACAGTTCCCGTAGGTTGAGTGTCCCTTTCAAGGAAATATAGAATAGCAGGAACATTTAAATAGGTTTGATTCTTTAGCGGATCATAAAAGCCCACTTTTCGAAGAGCTCTTCCTTCTCTTCGGCATCGAGCATCAATTGCAACGATTCGATAAACCACCCATTGGGATAGATGTAGATGAATAATACCCCCCCTAGAAACGTATAAGAGGTTTTCTCCTCATACGGCTCAAGAAAATTCGAAATTATGTCTATGGATCGAATTTGAAATTTTTAATTAGTAATGTCAAATGGATCCATAAAATAATCAAATCAATTAAATATGAGTTAAGTACTTTTTATTATTCCTTATTCTTATCCGAAAAAGAAAATAAAATCATTTGTATTCGCATCCTCATAACTCAAGTTGGATAACTCACTAATAACCCAAGGAAACCCTTTACTTTAGGTATTTCGTTTATTGAGCGATCTCTAACCACGCACCTTTTTTTGTCTTTAGAATCTATTTTGATTCTTAATTAGAATCTATTTATTGAGACAACTGAAAGTGGTATTTCCTTGTCCCAGGATTCTTTATCGTTTCTTTGAATCATTAGGTTTAGACATTACTTCGGTGATTTTTAATCGTTTCAAAAAATGTCAGCAACATACCCTTTTTGTGATTTCTTTTTATCAAAAAATCATACAAATGGTCGATTTGATTCTTGCGCAATGCACTTTTAATCGAAAGAGTTTTACCTATTCCAAGAGGTTTTACTTATAAATTTGAAAATTAGATCCTTTCGATTTTTATATGGAAAATATACTTACGAAGCTGTTTCAACTTATTAATTAACACTAACCCTAGCAAGGCCGAAGAGAGGAAAATTAGCTCAACTTCAATATTGAAGGATGACACATTAAGTGGAGTCTTTAAAAAGGTGAGTGATGTTTGTAATCAATGTTGTAAATATTTTATTGTTAGATTATATTTTGCCATAATTTTGGTTGAGATAACTAATTCAATCAATGATTTTAAATGTTTGAATCAAGTAAAACATTATACTAAATTTCATTAATGAATTTTTTGTTATAAGAAGATTGGTGTTTGGGGGGGGGGGATGTCAAAAAGTCACACATTTCGACACAATTTAGACATGTGGCAAGCGGTGATTAGATTACTTTTCTCTGAGTTCGAATGGTGGACTTATATGATCATTTTCAATTTGGTAGTTACTAATAATATCACTTTATTTACTGAAAAATATCACTTTATCTTTCTTTTTGGCAGACACTTTATCTTTCTAAAGGGATAGAACCGATCACTATAAATTGTTAAGAACTAAATGTAATCACTTTTAGTTTTAAGGACTAAAATTGCTAATGGGCTAAAACTTATAAACCAGCAGCATATTTTGCACTGAAATCGAATTATATGAATGGATATGATTACAAAAATTCTATGGAGTTTTTAAGATCTTAATCCTCTTCTTTTTCTTTTTCTTTTTTTCCTTCTAATTTTTGGTGCAAGGGGAAAGCTCATTGGTCTTATGGATGGAACCTATTAGTTAAGCCTAAGGCTTAATCAAGAATTTTTTTTATTTTTGTAATTGTTATTTTCTTTTTCTTTCTTAGTTTAGGAATTTAATTCATTTTCTTGGTTATTTCTTTTCCTTGTACCCAATGCACAAAGCTTGCATTTTGTGGGGTCTTAGAGAGGTGATTCATGATTGGTTAGAAACTTCCTCCCTTTTTTTGGAGAGACTTATCTCCAAACTCGAATCCGCAACTTGTCACTTTTGGTGGAAGGCACTTGCCAACCAACATAGTTATTTTCTTTTCCTATTAAGGGTGCGTTTGTTTTGGGTGAAAATGGTTTCCGAAAATGCTTTTCTGTAAATGCGAGTGTTTAGTTGCACATGAAAAATACATTTTCCGAAAATGCTTTTCAGTTTGACCGTGTGTTGGGTGTAAAATCATTTCCGTTTTTATTTTACCTTCAAATCTCATTTTTCGAAAAACAGAGAGAGAGAGAGAGAGAGAAAGTGAGAGTGAGATCGTGCTCGCGCGCAAAGAGAGAGAGAGAGAGAGAGAAAGAGAGAGAGAGAGAGAGAGAGGAAGAAGAGAGAGCCCATCGCCAGTGACCACGAGCCTTCGACTTCGCCGGCGACCCAGAGCCTTCGCGCCACAAACCCACGAACCAATCTTCGACTTCGCCGCCGAACCCAGAGCCCAGATCACGCCACGAACCCAGAGCCTTCGACCCACGAGCCTTCGACTTTGCTGGCGACCCAGAGCCTTCGACTTCGCCGGAAACCCACGAACCGATCTCTCTCTTTGTGCGATTTTGATTTCTGTGTGATTTTGATTTTTGTTGTTGTTGTGGTGGTGTGGGTGGTGGTGTTTTGGTGGTTTTCCTGTTGTGTGGTGGTGGGTTTTGCTTGCTTGCCATCGGTTGTGGCTTTTGATTGCCGGAGTTTGCTGTCGTGGGTTGAATTGGAGTTTCGATGGTGTGTGGTGTTGTTTCGGTGGTGGGTATAAATTTCGGTGGTTGTGGGTTGTTGTTGGTGGTTGCAAGTGATGGGTATTTGGCTGTGATTTGTTCTGTGGATTGGGATTTGGCTGTGATTTTGAAATTTTCTATAATAAAATTTGTTTGGATGCTGAGAAAATAGCTGAGAAAATGTGAAAAATTTGTAGGAAAATAGTATTTTCAGAATAGAACCAAACACATGAAAATATTTTCTACAACAATTTTCATAATGCAACCAAACATTTGAAAATATTTTCCTTTTCTGAAAATAACATTTCCGGAAAATATTTTACGGGAACCAAACACAGCCTAAGATAATAAGTTTGGAACTCTTTTAAAGGAGCCTAGGGTTCAATATTGTTTTATCATTTTCTTGAGTAATCAGAGTTAATTGTTAGAGTTTTGGACAAATTGCCTAGGTGTGGGTCCTAGTTTATTTTATTTTTCTGCTCTTTAATTTTGGTGTTGCATCAGTTTTAATTTTGTCCTGCGCCACTTTCTTGTCCCTCCAATGTTTTTTCATGTTAGCCCCTTGTCAAAAAATTGAACTCATGTCTACTATATGAATAATGGGCGTCGTGTGTTTTTTGGATTGTTTGGACCTTGATAAAGTTTTCAGAAAGCGGATTTTGTTTGTGAAGGTGAAGTGATGGCTGCTTTGGCTGAATAAATGCCTACTAACGTGTGGCTCTCACTCACTTGGATCTAGTAAGTTGGGTCAATTTGTCAACCTGGAAAGGATGGTAGGAGTAGTTGCATGGTCTAGTCTTGAAGTCAAGTCTAGTTGTTAGATATTCTCAGTGGACAGAGTCCAAGCTTGATACTTCTTTGAGCTGCTTCAACTATTTCCGTAAGTGCTCAAGTCGTGTTTCCCTGAATCTGAATACTTTTAAGCATCCGCGTACTAATTTAACTGAGACAGTCCAACTCAGATAATAACCAGTTGGGTGGGCCAGGGCCTAGTGGTACATTCTTAAAGCTTGATGCTTGGGCATTGCTTTTCACAGGTTGGGTTACTTGTACTTATGAAACTCCTTCTATTGCTTGCATAGCAGAGAAAAGAAAAAGGATGAATTAAAAAAACTATTACTCTTCACTATTTTTCTAAAACCACTAGCCTAACTCATCACATGGCAGCAACCATCTGGGGCTTGTACAATGGTTCTTTTAATTAAGAACATTCCTTAGCATTGGATTTGCCTTCTAGGTATTATATCCTTTTTGGTGAACTTCCTCACACTTTGCTTCACTTTTTTTTTTAAGCCTAAAATCTAGGAAATTGGGATATGTGCAGCAGTGCAAGGATTTTGAACGAGTCAGCTTCTACTCAAAGGAAGCCACCTTTGCAAGGGTGAAGAAAGAAAAGAATCAAGTGCCTGGAGAAAGAGAACTCTCCAATGGGTTCCAATTTTCCTCGAGTTTTCAAGGATTTTCGCTACTAGAATTATCAATTTGCATAATTAGAGAACCACATGAATGCATTCAGAAAACTAAAGACATTCAAGGAAAATAAACTGATCTCACTTAGTCAAACTAACTGCTACTAAGAAGTTCAAATGTTCATCGTGAGTTTTTCTCTAAGAAGCATGGACACCCTAAAATCCCTGGTGTATCTATGTCAGACATGCCAGGGACACTTTTGCATGCATGTCCTCATTGTGTTGGGAGGAAAAAATATTTTTATTATAAATAAAATAAAAAAAGGAAAAAGCAATCCCCTTGATTTTATATATGTTTTTAAAGATTTTGATAGTTGTTATTTATTTTGGAAACTTAAAATAAACATAAAATATGCATATAAAAAAATAAGAGATGCGTAAATATGTATAGTAATTGATTAATTAAGGTTAGTGGTTACTATTGGGTCTTGAGTTGCAGCTTTAATTTGCCAAGGAAGACTACCAAAGATAAGAAAAGAGCAAGACGGTTCAAGTTATGCAATGCAATGTAGAGTATAGACAACTAAAATGGTTATGAAAACCCCAATTTTTCTGAGCCAATGTCTGATAAGACTACATATATTTTCATTCCATCACCTTCAAAATTATATATATATACAAGATTAAAATGACATTTAAATTGTCAAAAAGAACATATTTTAGCAATACAACCAAACAACTTCAGCATTTCAATATCTGACAACATAAATTTTAAATATTTCTTTCTCATGACATGTAAAACGTTCAGTTATATATTTGTGAAGCTCACACCACATCAAATGCATTTTCCACTTTATATATATATATATATATATATATATATAATAGTACAGTAACAGAAAATTTTACATTCAAATATTTAAATTTTAGAAACGAAAAAGAAAACATAAATATTCTAAGCAAAGCTAAATGGATAAGATGTAAAGACCATGATTTTACTTTCAACTGTAATCAATACCCTATTGCATGACAGATTAGTTACCTCTTGTTCAACTTTATTAACAGACAAATCTAAAACATCTATTCTTCAACTTTTAAATATATAGTCATAAAGGATAGATGTCATAGTAAAAGCGCAGTTTATAGATATCAAATCTCTGGAACAGGGCATGACTAGGAATGCAAGCCAAGATTACCTGTTTAGGGGTTCCTTCAAAAAGCTTTCCACACGATAAGTTGACAAAGTGTCTCCAGTAAAAATTACCCCGATCCGGGAAAATAGAAGCTAAAATCCACTTTCATTGATCTTTTCCCATGGACCATGAGTGTAAAATCCACTTTCATTGATTCAGGAGTGTTTTATCAATCGTCATATATGTAAAATATTAAAAATAATACACGGACTTCAAGTGGGTTGATTGGTAGAAAAATGGGCCTATTAAAAAATCTAATTAAGTCCAAAACAAGTCCTAAGATTTAACAAATATATTTGTTAATGCCCAAGTAAGCATATTCATTAGAAAATCCATAACAATACATGCATTCAGAAATTTCATATAATGACCACCAGCTAGTGTGGCCTAGTGGTTGCCCCCTTCTTGATGGATGTGCTAGGCGCAGGTTCGAGTCCTCATACCCCACGGGTGTGGGGTTTGGACTTTGGTTTCTAAAAAAAAAATGAAGTGCATGGGTGGAGTCCAAGTCGCGGGCACCATTATGTGCTGGTGGTACTCACAGGCGATATATTTGTGGGGTGTGGTTGGCTGTGATATCACATGTGAGCCACCCTTTTTTGATTCTCAGAAATTTCATATAATGATATTCAGCAATGAATGAGGAGAGTACAACATAGAAAGAAACTCATTTTATTCACAAGCGTTGGAGAAGATATGAAACAATCCATTTCTCTCTCTCTTTGCCGAAACAAATGCAAAGCCTCATGGGTTCAAATTAGCAAGTGCGAATGGCAACATCTATATATATGTGAATCTTTATTCCCTTCCACGTTAATGATGTACAAGAGGGAAAATACAATGAACATAATAAATAAAAAATGTTCACAACATTTTTACAACAAATCTTAAGTGGCAGGTTGTTACCCAATTACTTGTTGAGAAATATTTAGTAAGATAAGGAAGATGTTGAGAAATATTTAGTAAGATAAGGAAGATGGTAGGATATTGGTGAGAGAGGGAAATCAATGAATGCCTGCCAATTGATGGAGAATCATTTTCAAACCTATTGAAATTAGATAAAATGAGTTTTTAGATTTCTCTAAGTGAGTGTTGAGTTTTTTTTAGCTTAACAACTTTGTGTGTGTGTGTGTTTTGGCTATTCTTGCAGAATGCTCAAAATAGAGAATTCTATCATGTCCTAAACATATTGTTCTTCTGCTTTTTTTCCTTTTCCCCCAAACTTTTATATGCCCCAATAATCAAAGGAGATAACTTGTGAGAATGGATTAACTTAAGAGTGCATTTCCAAGTGTTCGGAAGTGGGATGCAACTGATAGTGAGGGGTTTTTTGCAAGTGGTGGCATTGAAATTTACAAGTGGCAGTGGGGTTTAGAGAGATTCAGCAGATCTGATCTTGCACTAAACAAAGTAGTTTGGTTGGTTTGGTCTTGTTTCACTTGTTTGTTTGAGGGAAATGAGAGTCTCTGGACTTACTAAATTTGAGAGATCTCGAAAATAAACAATAATTCAAAACATGTTGGCATTTCTTTGAGGGAAATGAGTGATGATTATCATAAACATGATTTGTTCAGAAGATACAAGGGAGTTTTCTATGTGTTTTTAGGCCATTGTATAGTGTGCTATTCATGGGTTCTAAAGGTTCTCCCAAATCCATTTGCAAGATTTTCTAAGGGTTGGGCTTGTGTTCAGTGGCTAGTTTCACTGGACACATTAAAATGCAAACACGTATCCAGTTTTGAAATCGTGTCCGTATTCTAACGTGTCTAGTGGAACTAGCCACTGGACAAAAGCCTCTCCCATTTTCAAATAACTTGATATTTATATATATATATATATATATATATTTCCCATATATATTAATTCAACAAATTCATGAGATTATCCGCGTAACCCAGCTTGTGCATTGAGTGCCTCTTGTCGGCTCTCATGAGCCTACAAGCATTCCAAATTTTAAAGCCTATTTGGAAGCTACTCATGGAACCTAAGAAAAGTAGTCAAAATACTCTTTCAAGCCTATTTGTCTAGTCATCTTTTGTGGACGGTTATGGTAGTTGACATTAGAAATTAATAAAGAAATTCCCCCCCCCCCCCCCCCCCATTATATTTTGTCTCCATAAAACAGAGTGGCGCATGCCATTAAAATTTCAAATAAGATAACCATTTTAATTTTTTATTCACGAATCGACACGTACACACATTTGACCCATCCAACAAAAATTATAGAATTAGTCACCCGAGAATCGAGATGGATGGATAAGAAATAAACAAAAAGATAAAGCCAACTTAAATTAATAAACTTTTTCAAAAGAAATGATAAAGCCATAATGATTTGTTTGGTATAAGTTTTTAAAGGATTGAAAGCATACGGCCCTCTTTTCGAATCAAAGCTCATCTGGATCACATGAGTGGCATTTTAAGTACGCATGCGCAGCCACCGACATTCGGCGATGACTCCTCAAGTACTTGAGGATTAGGAGAGGGGGGTTCAAGCTACTGCATTAGTCATTTTTTGGAAGAAAAAGAAGATATTCTAACCATACCCGGCCGAAAAGAAAAAAAAATATATGTACACATGCGTAGACTCGCTCTAAATGTGACCTTGGAAGTCTAATACAAATCTTCTAGACCAAAGCAAAGAAATTGGAGTTGTAATCTAGTTTTATGGTCAAAGAATTGGCTATACACCGTTTTAAACAAAGTTCTAACCAAAACAGTAATGGCTAGTTTGAATTTGAGGGGGAGGAGTAGAAAGAGGGTAGAATAGAGTTAGTCAAAATTCTATCCAAATTGGCCATAAGTTCAAAGTTATAGTACAAGGGTATGAAGTTATTAGACACTTACCCTCATCTCATTTGAAAATTGACATTCGCTAGTCACTTAGCCACTTTCAAGATTAAAAGCCTAATAAAACTAATGAGAAACTTCTAATCTAAACACAAATTTGAAAGAAACAACAACCCCAAATAAAAATAAATAAATAAATAAATAAATCATATAGCTGTAAAAGTTGTAAAAAGAACACAAATAAGTGAGTTAGTAATACGAATGGATAAATTGATTAAAACAAAATATAGAACATATGTCCTTCACATTGTGTCGTATGTTGTTCTTTTAGGTCCAGATGCTATTTTGTGTAGTTGAGAGAGACGACATCCCATGATTGCTTTGAGTGTGAGCTTGTTGCCCTTCGTTTAGATGACTTCTCCAATGGGCTCTAGGTTCTTTTTTTTGTTTGTTGATAATTCAATAGTTAGTAGTGGGAGATTTGAACTTGGATATTTTCGTTGAAAATACTAGAAAGTGTCAGATGAGTTACAAAGTTCTTAGCGGCTCTAGGTCATTTGATTGTAATGATATTTTGGTTGTTTAATCTTATTTGATGAAGCCTTATTAGACAATCTTCTCCATTTAAAAAATAACCCTCATTCTAGAAAAAGATCTTTTTCTTTTTTGATATTATAATCCTCATTCTTACAACCATGTTTTTATGTTATATATGAATTAAACGGCAGATGCATTCACCCTGTCCATAGGTAAATGCACTATGCAAATATTATATATGTATGTGACATGAAAAAGTTGATACAATAGGTAAAAAGTTAAAATGTTCCACACACACACACACAAATCCAATCACTTTTTACATCTGGCATGATGTGGTAATTGCATAGTGTAATTAGGGTTGTCCGCAGATCGGTTTGGGTCGGCTTTGAGCTCCACCCAAACTTGACCCAATCTTGGCAAGAGGCAAAACAGAGGACCTGCCACAGGCCAATAACACTAACGAGTCAGATCAAGTCAATTATTCCATGAATCAAGTCATTTTCAAACTGCGAAGATCCAATGAGATCTCGTTGGACCTAGTGATATATCTCAACAAATTGGCCTAAATCTCGCTAGATCTAGTGGAAATCTCATCAAAATTTGTGAGATCTTGCTAAATCTAGTTGAGATTTTGCTGGATTTGAAAGATCTACCGGAGTTTCCTTGGGTTTTTGGTCAGGCCAATTTTTTTTAGGTTTTGGGAAGAGAAACTAAGACTCAACTTGCCAGAATCAGGTTCTGAAGGTGCTGACTGCCACAACCATCGAGTCAGATCAGTTTCGGCTAGGGTCCGATTGGGTCCCTTGGGTTAGTCAAATTAACAAGTCGCTTGTACACGCCCTAGGTGCAACAGCCGGATCCAAATCGGCAAATCCATCCCAACCAATACCTAGTGGCAGTTGTGTGACTTGTGTTTCAATCCAGTGATGGCACATGCTAGTTGTATGCTGTTGGACTTGGATGTACATCATGTATCAATATTGTAACCAATGTGAAATTATTCATTGTGCTCGATTTACTACACAACCTTTCACAAAAGAGATGGATCCCACATATTACATATAAGATTTGAGAAAGAGGTATATAATACACTACATGGATCCCACATCTTTACATATAAGATTTACATTCATGTGAGAAACAGTTGTATAATACACAATGACAATGTACGAAACAATTTCTTGCACGTTGAACGTGATCAGTATCCTTTTATCACTAATACTGATTTTATTACTATTATAATGAGTCCGACCAATATATCCAGATAATCTTATAATTTATAACCTAACCAATGCAAGCTTACAATAAAATGAAGAACCCTTTCGGAAAGCTTTTACCAACGCGACGGCATGTCCTATTTAGCTTTTGCGTCGAGAAATTTGGTTGGTTAATGACATATATTTGCACAAACTTCTATAATGCTGTGGCTGCGTAATAGTTTAAGTATAGATCACAGATGGACCATTGGACTAACTACCAATAGCAATATAAAGCCATACACATACCCCCTTGTACATTAGAGATTTTATATCAAAATAAAGAGATTTGCGCATAATCTTTGTATATGGTTTGTGCTTACAATTTATCTACTCCACACAAGATTAACTTTTAAAAGTGCATCGACTCCTGCACATGTAGACCAACATATGATTGGAACTTTTGCGAAGAACAATGTCACTACCAAGATTCCAAGCTTCAAAACAAACGTAGTTAATGGAATGGGCAACCAAATCAGACAAGACGGAAATACAAGTAATAAATCCTCAAGTGTAGAAGTTCAAAAATAAAAATAAAAATAAAAAGCACAAATTATAAGCTCTCACGGATCTTCTTAGGAGAAAAATCATACTCAAGGCGAAATTTCAATCTATTGATTATTTGCTATCTCCAACAAATGAGACATCAAATGCATTGTTGACTTCCTCACATTACAAACCGCATGGCCCGATAATTTAGATGTATGAATGCTTATCAAGGAAGATACTGAGATAGAGTTTTGCCTCTTCTTTCATAGTCTCAAATTTTCTTTTGTAATAATGATATGTCACAAGCAAAACTATCTTTCTCAAAACTTCTTTTGAACAAATTATTGAAATGCATCTAAGCACCTCTCATGCTTGAATAAAGACAAATGTGTGATTACTTCTCTGGAACAATCAAGGATACTCAAGCCTTTGAGAGAATTGTTGAATGATGAAACTCAAATGAAGAATGGCTCCAATTATCCACAGCAAGCACACATCTAACCTGCAGGGAGGAATAAAATGTGACAGCTGATGTGATGTTGGACTGCCTCATCAAAATACCCATGACATCAATTAGAACCCTGGTGTAACTTGCAATCTGAGGGAGGGCTGGCCTCTTACCTTATTGTGTTTTACTGGCGAATTAAGGACCTTAGTCCAGACAGCAGAGGTGGAAACTGAAAGGACCTGCACGATATATGCAGTGGCATTGCTTTATCTACAAGGAAATGTATCTATTGGGTTCATCCAAATTTTTTATGTACCACAGGTTGATCCTTTGCAGTTCCTTGTCTCATACAACCTGCAAGGAAACTACGCCATATAATGGCATCTGGTGGAAAAGGCATGCTGGCAATCATTTTCTCTGCTTCCCTACCATGTCCATACTTAGCGAGCAAGTCCACCACACAATGGTAATGATCCATTTCAGGTTCAACCCCATAACTTCTTCCCATTTGCCCAAACAACTCCATCCCTTCTCTCACTAACCCACCATGTCTGCATGCAGTAAGAACTGCAATGAGAGCCATCCTATCAGGCTTAAACCCCCACAACTCCATTTCTCTGAACCTTCCTAATGCCTCATGAGCATAACCGTGAAGTCCAAGAGCAGATATCATAGCTGTCCATGTGATGAGATTTCTGCTTGTCATTTTATCAAAGATTTTCACTGAACTTTCAAGAGACCCACATTTCCCATACATATCAATTAAAACATTGCAAACAAATGTGTCGCAGCGATTGAAATCTGTCTTTATCATAACACCGTGAACAGAACTTCCTAAAGCAAGGTTGCAAAGTTTAGCACACACACTCAAAAGGCTAACAAATGTGTAATTATCTGGATGGATGTGAACCGTGTGCATGTGTTTGAAAAGCTCAAAAACCTCTTTGTGATAATTGTTACGAGCACAAGCTGCAAGCACAATGTTCCAAGATACAATGTCCGGTTCTTCGAGGAGAGAAAGCAACTTTAGTGTTTCATTGTATTGGCCAGACCTGTTATAAATTCCTGCAATGATATTAGAGGGGACAACAGGGAGTGGATTGTTAGAAGCAGTGACAAAGATCAGGGCATCAACTATGAGACCGCTTTTGGCATACGACGTAACAAGACAGCTTGATACATACTCATTATTCAGGTAGCCCATTCTTATAGTTAAGCCATGAAGCTGCTGTAATTCCAAAGCCAATGATGACCTAAGCACACCAGAAAATGAGAACTCGTTAGGTCGGTAACCCAATCGCAACATTTCTCGCAGTAAAAATATAGAAGTGGAAGAGCATTTATTCGAGTAACCCAAAATCAGCGCATTCCAAGAGACCACATTCTTCTCATAAATCTCATCAAAACAACAATGGGCATCTTCCAATTTATCACATTTAGCGTAAAAGTCAACCAATGCACTACCTACACAAACATCAGATTCAAAAGCGTTCTTTATTGTTTTAGCATGGATGAAATGTCCAAATACTAAAATCCCCAAATTTGTACAAGAGTTAATAACACTTACAAATGTGGCTTGGCTAGGCGAAACTCCACTTACACACATTTCCAGAAAGAGCTCCATTGCTTTTCCAGGTCTCTCATCTTTTGCCACTGCAGCAATGATTGTATTCCACGATACAACATCATGAATGGGCACCATCTCAAAGATTTTCTCTGCCAAGCATATGCGAGTGCATTTTGCATACATATTGATAAGAGAGTTCACAACAGAAACTTCACAATCAAATCCATTTTTAATCACTAAACCATGTATTTGTTCCCCATATTCCAAATCTTGTTTGCACGAAAATACAGACAAAACACCCACAAAAGAACTTGCAGACAAAGCAGTCTCCACCTTCATGAGTTCACGGAACAAAGACATGCAATCCTCAACAAACCCATGACATCCAAACAAAGACAACATTGAATTCCATGTCACCAAGCTCTTCCAAGGCATATCTTTAAATGCAAGAACTGCTTCTTCCACACAACCATGCCTCCCAAATAAACCCAATAAAGTTGTCCCTACAAAAGCATCGGCAACAAATAGTCCATTCTTTATCACCAATGCCTGCAACTGAACACTGCGACAAAGATCCAATGCCTCACATGAGAATAACCCACCCAATGTGAACTGGGTTGGCCTGAATCCACAATCCCTCATCTCAGAAAACATATTCCAAGCTTCCTCTACATCCCCAGATCTACTATAAGCACTAATTATAGTATTATACGAGACTACATTTCGTTGAGGCATTTTTTCAAACAGCTTACGTGCAACTGATAGTTCCCCGACTGACACATACTGAGAGATGATACTGTTGTAGGGAAAAATGGGTTGGTTTGGTATAGACCCCATTGTGATGGTAAGCCCATGGAGAGGTTTTGTTCTTCGGACAGATGGAATGGTTGTGCATGCTTGAAGTAGTTGAAGGAGACGGTGGTGGTGTTTGAGGAAATGTCCATGGAAGTACATGCAGTAGTTGCAAGTATCATATGTAGATTGGGCTTTTCTTTATTCTTGGTACCAAATCCTACACAAGACACGCGGGTTTAAAACTAATATTGTTATAAAACGTGGAAAACTAATCAATCATAATTTAGAAAATAAAATAAAAGGGAAATAACTTCCTAACAATTGAAAGAGATTCAAAGAAGCCTAAATGCAAAATAATGAAGTGATCTATATATATATATATATATATATATATATATATATAGTATCATTTAATATTGACAGTAAGAGAAAAAGAGAGAGAGGTGAAGTAAATAGTGTTTAAGATAGAGCGAAATCATTGTCATAGTCTGTCCTAATTGAATTTATTACAAGATAATCAATTTAAACATCAACCAATAAATTTTAAAAATTGCAGAAAGAGATACCCTGTGGTCTAAAGCCTTACAGGCGGGAAGAGTGTAAGACACAAAAATAAAGCCTAACAGCCGGGAAAAAAAAGACATAAATAAGAGGTAGTTAAGACACTAAAGCCAAGTAAAGTTAACCCCACTAAAGATACTAATAACATGCTACAGGAAATCCTACAAGTGAAACCAATTGACTTCTACATCATTATCTAAACACTCAAATTTAGATGCATACTCCTTGTTAGAGCATTCATATCCGGTTTTGTATACTTTGGCTAAATTGGCTCTTAAAAAAATTACTTTTTTCTACTTCAACTAACTACTTTCACAATATACCTTCAAGTTACATCCCACTCTCCGACCTTCTACCACTCCCTATAAATATTTTTTTTATTTTTTCTTTATTATTTGTTTCCAAATGGTCATATTTTCCAAAATTCATCTTTTTCTAATAGATAGTTTTAAAATACGTCTTTTCCTAATGATCATATTTTCAATATTTTGTTATTTCTTAATGGTCATATTTTCATAAATTCGTCTTTTCCTGGCAGTCATATTAACAGAATTTTGTTTCTTCTGAGCGGTCATATTTTCAAAAATCTGTCTGTTTTCCAAATGGGCATATTATTTCTATATAAATAAGACCATACTCTCTCCAATTTTCATTCACCTCAACCGAAGTTTCTTTTCCATTCATTCTTTGTTTTTGCCTCTATGGCTCGCTCTTTTTCCACAAAATGCTTCTTAATGACTTAAAAGATGATGAGATAATTATAGAACTTCTCATAGAAAAAGACAGATCGACATTACAACATCATGCTGCTCAACATGATGTGAATTAGTAAATACAGTATATAAACATTGCACATTGGAGAGAATCTTGCCTCTTTCCTACATTCCGGTTTCAATGAAGAAAAAAGTTCTTATGATTCATTGAAATTTTGTATTTATTACATTTAACAGAGTTTAGAGTACCAACCCTCACTACAAACTCAAAAGAACAGAGTGCTAACTAACCTACTGTTAAAATCCCAGAGCAAAGGTCAAAACAACCCACCCGGGCCACTTAACACCTACAGTAGAAAACTAAATTCACATTACAGAGACTCTGTCTTATTATATATACAAGTCAACATTTAATTTTCTCCAATAAAGCCAATTTTAAGAACACCCACAAAAGCCACATTTAATATTAGTGGGTCCAACATTAAACGATATATTTCTTATAATAAACCTAAGAATCTTTAATTAAGGAAATTCAGCCATAATAAGGACCCTCAGACGACCCCTAAGCAAAATCCATTGGATGTTGTGAATGTGCATGCTAAAAATGTAATTTTTAGGACTAAATGTGAAATGTGAAAGTAATGCAAGCCTTAAACATGCACAAAAGCTACAAAATTGGAAGAACCTAGTCATTCGGGCATTTAATCAAACAGGTAATAGACATCATGTGACATCAATGAATCTTTAAAGAGTGCAACTGAAAGTGGTACCAAAACACACCCAATGACATTTGAGGCCACATTCACATACAACACATGCAAAGCATTTTTGATGGAACAAAGAAATCAATAGCACTCAATGAAGTCCTCTAATCCTCTGATACCAGATTAACAAACAAAAGCTCAGTCATAAAAGCAAATGAAAACTGAGAAATCAATTCTAAAGAGAACTAAATGGAACTTAGAAAATTCAGAAGAAGGTGATGATTTAAAAATGAAAAACCTGACGAGCATGTCCAGTGACCCAATCGTTATCGTTATCGATGAAGAGGAAGAGGTAGAGGAAGAAGAATCTGCTGCGGCACTTTTCTTGTCATCTTTGACATCTCGATGACCCAGGCAGTGCATACGAAGCCGCAGACGACGGTGTCAACACAGAACTACCAGCCGTCACTGATTCGAAACTGAGAGTAGGAGAGAACTAAAGACGGAGTGAGAGCACTCAGTGCTAAAAAGTTATATTGCTATTTTTTAGCACCACTTCTTACAAAAGAAGAGCACAGCAGAGGAGCTATAAGCAAAAAATTTTGCTTCTCAGCTAAAAAAAAATAATATTATTTTATGTTGTGTTCACATTGATCATAGTATTTTAATATTATTTTTTCTTTTCTTTTCTTTTCTTCTCCTCTTTTCCATTTATGCCTGTTGCTCCTCTCTACTTAGTGCTCACCCTCTTCGTTTTTGCCCATTGCTGCCGACCAAGCCCCTACCCAGTGCCGACCAAGTCCCTGCCCAGCGCCGACCACTCTATCTCGCATTTTCTCTCTCTAGATCTCCACCTCAAAGGCCGAATCTCCGAGCTTTACCCTCTCTCTGCTATCTCATGCCCAGCGTCGACCACTCTATCTCGCATTTTCTCTCTCTAAATCTCCACCTCAAAGGCTGAATCTCCGAGCTCCACCCTCTCTCTACTATCTCATGCCCAGCGCTGATGTGGGTTTGTGTTTGTGTTCTCCGATCTGTTGTGGGCAGTGGGTTTGTGTTTGTGGCAGTGGGCTTGCGTTTTTCGATTTGGTCCACCTCCCTTTAGCGAAATCGATTCCCTTTCGCGAAATTGATTCCCTGTCTCGTCGACCGGTACCGAATCGGACAGAGTATCAGGCATGGGTTTCGGTTTGGCTGTGTTGATTTTTCTGGGTTTTTGTTTTGTTCTTCTTCACTGGTTTTGATGGGCACGGTGGGGTTGTGGTTGTGCATTGATTTTTATGGGTTTGATGGTGGTTGTGGTGGTGTGTTGGTGGTTGAATGAAATATTATTTTATTGTAACTTTTATATTATTTTATTGTGTTAAAAGGTAAAATAGCTCCATTGTTGTAGGATGTGAGAATGTAAAATAGAGAAAATGACTTTTTGTGTAGCTAAAAAATTAAAAATTTAGATCCACTGCTGTGGATGTTATGAGAAAGAGGTATACAAATCCTCTGTAACAGCAAAGGGAGAGTTGTGTTTTTTTTTTTCCTAAGAAATATTTGTTGAACACATTTTCATAACAATTTTCTTTTAAGGTAAAAGATAAAATGCACCAAATTTTTTTTTTTTTTTTTGAAAACTAAAATGCACCAAATTTTAAGTGACTAGTTTTTTTATTTATTTTTTTTTTATCATAAGTGATAAGTTGTTATTGACGGTTTACATGATAAAAAATAATAATTTTAATAGTCGGTTTAAATTAGAATTACTAACAATTTACCACCGAGTAAAAGAAACAAAACACCTGAAGATTAGAGATTGTGACTTGTCATTTTAAAAAGTTTAGTAGCATTGATGTTAAACCATAGTTCAATTGTGATTTTTGTATTTTACTCTTTTTATTATTTATTATTATATTATTTGGGCCCCTTAACAAGTGCATTATAAAAAGAAATTATTGGGTTTAGACCTCGACAAAAATAGTAATTAATTAGTTTTAAGGCCAAGTTGATTATTAGATCTATTATGAAAGCCTTAAGTTAATTATAAAAAAAATCTATATTATGCACAACGAAACATAAATATAGCACAAAATATAATAACCTAAGAAACCAATGAAACAAAATAATTCTACAGAAAAAAACCTAGGAGGACCAATCCCAAGATGAGAAAATCCACTATCAAATAGAATTTCACGAACTGAATAACCCCATCCTTCATAAACTGCAATTACCTAACTGAGCTTTGAGATCCACAGACGTCTCTGATATTGATGTGTTCCAAACATGAACCTCTAATCCACAACTCTAAGACCACCCTTGAAAGTTTAGATCTCCAACACCTTTGATAACTAATATGAAGTAACAATTTCTACAACATTGGATCATGATTTTATTCAAGGAATATCATTGGCCAGTACAAGATATGAGAGAGTTTTTGGTATAGAAACTCCCTAAATCCAGAATAATAGGCGCATGTTGCATCTCTCTCTCTCTCTCTCTCTCTCATCCAAGTGGGTCTCTTTTATCTAGTGTAGAATAAGTGGCAAACCCTAGTAAATTGGACGACGGGCTTGGGCTTGAAATATGCAAACTAGTCTAATATGCGATTTTCGATCGGTCAAAATTGTAATTTAAATAAGTCCAACATGAATTGAAATTTCCAAATTCATACTCTAAACTGCAGAACTTTGCAGCAGTCTTGTCTCTGAAAATGAACTTTTAAAGAGACTTACAACATATGTTTTGTTTATGAATTGACAAAATATATAAATAAAACCTAAAAAAAATAATAAGTAAAAAAAAAAAATTGTATGTTTTTAAAATAAAAATATATTTCTTGATAATTTATTAGCTTGCACTTACAAATTAATTGAATTGTATATGTTTTCTTCATATGTGTGCACAATTAGAAAGTCTACAAACACAATAAAATCTCACTACATTTTCACAATAAGCTTTTATTGATAGATAAAAAAAGCTGAAAATGTTGTTAGATTTTTTTTATCTAAAAAAAAAAAAACTTATTGTGAATTATAGATGGTTTGAGTGTAATTTGTAATCATATTTTATTATGATTTAAGTTGGACTGACAGCTTAATTTGTCATTAAAATGTTATGAGATTTTAGTAAACCTATAGAAGAACTCATGCATAAATCATAAAAAAAAAAAAAAAAAAAAAACCCACGCATATTTTGACTTTATTTATTTAAAGAAAATAAGTATAAAATATCATTTAATGGGTATTAAATGCGCCTCCAACTTGTTCCCTTATGATAATTTTTAAAGAAAACCTTAAATTTTTTTTTTTTCTGAGTTCGAATATTAAAATTAAAAAGTAGCCCATACAAAAGATTACAGTGCCGTTTAAAATAAAAAAGAAAAAAAGAAAAAAAAAAAAGGATACCATAGCATGTAGCATTTTGCAAAAATCTAAACAATGATAAGGAACTGGATATAACAATGATTTTGTGTATATAATTGTCTCTATTTTTGCTTTAAATGGATTTTGAAGAAATGAAGAACCAGATGCGAATGTTATTAGTTATTACATGTCGACTAAGGAGATATGAGAGCATTCCCATTAAGCCTTCTATATGCTAAAAGATGTTTTTTTTTAGCATTTTTGACCCAAAAGCTTGCTCCATCAAGGGTTTTAAATGCTATAATTTTTGGCATTGATGAACAGTGCCATCTCATATTTGAGACCGCACTGTTCACCAATTATAAAATTTATATTATTTTTTTATTCAAGTGGGCCCACTTTCTTTTCTTTCTCATTTCCGTTTCTTCCCTATCTCACCATTTCTCTACTCTCTCTCTCTCTGCTCTGCCTCCAAACCCATGGTTGACAGTCAATGACCGTCCAAATCACAAACCCATGGTTGATTTGTGACTGACCCCAAATCAGCCATCGACCATCACCGCGACGGCCCAAGGCGAGCAAACCGTGGCGGCCCACGGCGAGCAACGGCCTTATGGCCATTCACGCGATCTAAACCAACCCACAACCACACACGCGATCTGAAGCCACACATGACAATCTAAACCCCACCCACGGTGATCTGAACCCCACCCACGGCGAGCCACGACCACCACCGGCCCACGGCAATCTGAATCCCATGCCAATCTAAAGCCTTCAAGCCGATCTTGAGAGAGAGGAGATGGTGGAGGTTTTTTTTTTTTTTTTTTTTTTGCTGTGGTTGGTGGTGGTGAGTGGATTTGGTGGTTGTGGGTGGATGTGGATGTGGAGGTTTCTTTCTACTGTGATTTTTTCTTTTTCTTTTTTTGTTAGTGGTGGTTGTGGTATGGGTGGTGGGTTTTTGGTGGGTGGTTGGTAGTGTGGTGCTGGCGGTGCTGTGAGAAAGAGAGAGACAGAGGAGAGAGAGGAAAAATAAAAAAAAATTATTGAAAAATAATAAAAAAAACATTATTTAAATGAAATGGTAAAAAAAATAGAAGTTTTGATATAGGATGTATTGAAAAGTGGTGTGTTATATGTTATAAAATTGGGTTTTGAGATGCTAAATGCTATATTTTTTGACATGTTTGATAAAAATACTCTGATACACGCATTTTCAAATGAGCATTGACTGTTTCACATCAATAGTGAAAAAGAAAATTTTCCCTTTTTAAATTGGAAGCATACCCAATCTATGTCATGGTATTCTATCGATAATCCTACGATGAAAGTGGCTGTTCTGCTTTCAGAGTGAAAGATGACTCACACTATTCTAAAATTTTACAAAAGAGTATTGCTTTTCTCTCATCCACATTCTATAGCTTATTAAAGTTTTCTTATACGCAAATAAACTTATCTAATCTTTTACGTAGATGTCTTTGTCTCTTATCGTGCCCTTTTAAGTTTCCAGTTTTCACCTCATGGGACAATTCCAAAATTTAAGTAAATGCATTGCAATTATACTTTGGAAAGTAAATGAGTTGCGTTTATTATTCAAAAAGTCACACATTTTCACCCAGTACTCGTTCGCAACTACCATTACAAAGTCAAAATCACAAACTATTACATAATAACGATGATAAAGAGCTATCATCAAGAGCAAACGCTATAGGTTAAAACTCTTTAAAAAAAAAAAAAAAATGAACCCCATGCATTTGAATCAACGACTCCGCCAGTGCCAGAAAGTTAATTATAACACTAACAGAGATTGATATCATGATGAAAGGAGTCGGGTCCTCCAGGATTCACTCGCATCATCAGGAGCGGACGTCATAAGTTGAAACTCTCTAAAAATAATAATAATAATAATAATAATAATAATAATGAACCCCATGCATTTGAATCAACGACTCCGCCTATGCCAGAAAGTTAATTATAACACTAGCAGAGATTGCTACCATGGTGGAAGGGGTCGGGTCCTCCAGGGCTCACTCGCATCATCAAGAACGGACGTCATAGGTTGAAACTCTCTCTCTCAAAAAAAAAAAAAAAAGCGCCATAAGTTGAAACTCTCTAAAAATAAATAAATAATAATAATAATAATAATAATAATAATAATGAACCCCATGCATTTGAATCAACGACTCCGCCTGTGCCAGAAAGTTAATTATAACACTAGCAGAGATTGCTATCATGGTGGAAGGGGTCGGGTCCTCCAGGGCTCACTCGCATCATCAAGAGCGGACGTCATAGGTTGAAACTCTCTCTCTAAAAAAATAATAATAATAATAACGAACCCCATACATTTGAATCAACGACTCCACCCAGTGCCAGAAAGTTAATTATAACACTACTAGAGATTGGTATCATGATGGAAGGGGTCGGGTCCTCCAGGACTCACTCGCTTGGAGTAGGAAGGACTGCCAACTGCGTCTTTGTCCTCAAGCTTGACCTTGATTTCTTTGGAATTTTCAATTAGTTCTCGTAAAGCCATGGTCAGGTTCTTCCTCTCAAGAAAAGGATCAAGAGGTCGAGATTCCGACCTAACAAATATAAGCACGACCAACATAAGGAAAACAAAAGCATTTGACCTAGCCATGCATGCAATCTCAACTCAAGCTCCAAAACCTCCTAATGAAATGATTAGTACTTTGAGGATTGCTTATATATAGTAGCTAGATCTCTTCTTTTTCTTCTATATTAAATTAAGTGGAAGTCAGACAGAGTGTATTTTAGGTGGATAAAAGCTATATTACACATGTGATGAATAGATGTCTCTTTGAAAACTATTACACATTTACACATGTGCTGTTACACATTTTCTAAATTAGATAAAAGCTATTACTTGAAAATAGTGATTTTAAGTCACAGTTTTAGTTGTTTTTTTATGGGAAAAAACTCATTTTCGTCTCTACATTTTCACGCGATTACCACTTTGGTCCCTAACTTTTATTTTCACCGCTTTTAGTCCCTATCCTGAAAAATGTGTCTCGTTTTTGTCCCTGCTGTTACATCAGAGATGAAAAATGCACACATGGCAAACAGAGTGCACTGTTGGCACACTAAAAGCTGACGTGACCATTAAAATAATAATAAAAAATGTTATTTGGCATTAAAAAATGCTACGTCAGTATCTAAATTAAAAAAAAATTAATTTATTAATTTTAACTAAATAAAAAAATTAAAAACAGAATTAAAAACTAAAAATCATATGAATTGAGGTCTAAGTATGTCTTGGACAAGAACACAAACCCAGATCCAAAAACACAAACCCATAAATTATATAAAAAAAAAAAAAAAAAAAAAAAACCAACCCAACACACACAATGCGTTACAATTCAAATCGTAACTCAGCGGCACCACCAGTGGGATCTATGCGGTTTGTTCACTGAGCTCGTTGCTAAATCTCCCTTCCCATGGGCTCCACCTAGTCCGTGCAACAAGTCGAAGAGAGCGAAGAAGAAGAAGAAGATGACGACGAAGAAGAAGACCAACGCGAGTGACATCACAATGTCAAAGCCAATAGGATACGAGAAGCACTGGACAACAATCTCGTCAAGAAGGTTCTAGAACACGAACCCGAGATGCTCCCTTGCCACGCGTTCGCATCTCCGCTTTCTCCGCAATCAGTTTTCTCCAGAAGCTTCTCGTCCAATGCAATCGACGATGATCGGACGGTCGTGGAGGTTTTTTTAATTAACCACGGGGAGTGTGAGCTCAATCTGAGGCCTGATTTTGTCTCCAGGTAGTGATTGGGTGGTCTATCAGTCCAGATCTGAAAGAGAGAAGCATAGAGGATCTGGGTTTTCTTTGGGGTTTGTTGAGGATTTGTGGTTTGATGATGTAATTTATGGATTTTGGGTTGATGATTGGGTTTTCTCTAGGGTTTGTTGATGATCTGTGGTCTGATTGGTGCCGTGTTGTTTTGTTGTTGATGTTGGATGTTTTGTCGTTGATTTGGCTGGGTTTTTTTTTTTTTTTTTTTTTTTTTTGGGTTTATGTACTTGGATCTGGGTTTGTGTTCTTGTTCAAGATATACTTAAATCTCAATTCATATGATTTTTAGTTTTTAATTCTATTTTTAATTTTTTTTATTTAGTTAAATTTAATAAATTAATTTTTTTTTAATTTAAATGCTGACGTGGCATTTTTTAATGCCAAATAACATTTTTTTTTATTATTTTAATGGCCATGTCAGCTTTTAGTGTGCCAATAGTGCACTCCGTTTGCCACGTGTTCATTTTCCGTCTCTGATGTAACGGTAAGGACAAAAACGAGATGCGTTTTTCAAGATAGAGACTAAAAGCGGTGAAAATAAAAGTTAGGGACTAAAGTGGAAATCGCGTGAAAATGTAGGGACGAAAATGGATTTTTCCCCTTTTTTTATTTGTGTATAAATGTGTGTGTAATAAACACTACTCTTCTAAGTTTAGACTTTATTTCTCATTCTCCCAATCTTAGTCACCATTATAGAGTACTTAAAACTATTTAGTGTGTCTAGTCAGGCTCTTCAACATTGTTTGACTTCTAAATTCTAATGTTGAAGAGCGTACGTAGGGGCGGTGGTACATGGCCTTGCCCCTTAAAAACCTTTTTTCCTACGAGATACTGAGGGTCCGTTTGGTAGAGGAGTTTGAGTAATGTTGTTTATAGTTTTTTGAAATATATGTGGGTGAAAAAAGTGTATGGAAATATGTAAAATGTTATTTAAAAACTGAAAATATGTGTTTAAGATTGTTTACCAAACGGGCTCTGAAGGGTCACTCCTATTTTAGATTCTTCATACACTTTTTGCACCCACTTTGCCAATGGGAATGTTGCTCATAAAAAAAAAAAAAAAAAAAGAAAAAAAAAAAAAGAAAAAGAAAGGTCGCAGGACATCAAAGAAACATTATTTATTATTGCTCCAAAACAAATGAAAGACTTTAATGTTGAAACCTATGTTTTCTTGAGTGTTAATGTTGAAATCTACGTACTATTGAGTGTCCTTCGTGTTGATAATTCAGATGCTCTATCCATTTACCATATGAATGTAGTGTTGCAGAGAGAAAGAAAGATATATTTGGGGTCAGCCACAAATGACACACCATTTTGAGCGATTGATTGGTTTTTGCTTATCTTGAAGATCAATGATCTTGCCTTTTCTTTTTCTTTGGGGTTTTTCTCCGGCCAAGAATATTGAAGAGTTGGGGTAATATAGATACTTCCTTTTAAAACATGCAAATGGACAAAATAAATAAACAAAGTAAAGCAAAATGGAATTAATAGTGGAAAGGGTTTGGCATGTACTATGAAAACATAATGACCTTAATTCCACTCTTAATTCTTAAAAAGTTAAAACTGAAATTTTAGATTCTGAACAGATAGTTCTTTATTGAACAAGATCGCGGCGATTGAGGTTGGCGCTGACTTCATAAACAACAAGGATGACATGTACATTGCAAAGAAGTGAAAATAATAATAATAATAATAATAATAATAATTAAAATTAGATAATGATTGAAAGGATGATATCATGAGAGGCCTAAGTATAAGTGGTTGCATTTCTAAAGTGAAAGAAAACCTTTTTCCAAATCTTGACCGTTCACCCTTACAGTCTTTCTAAAGGCAAGAAGCTTTAAGGTTAAAGACAATTTGTTGAGAAGTATCTCTGAATCAGACTCCATCAGAATCTTTTAATGTCACGCTTATCATCACATATTTATATGAACCATTGGACTCATATATTGGAGGAAAAAAATTGTTTATGTTCATATATTTACCAAATTAATATGGATATATGAAGTCTATTCTATTATATGTTAAAGTAAAAAAATAAGAGTTATAGAGAAGCATATGCAATGAAAAAGGATGAGAACACAATGGTTACATTGTTTGGGTCATATTTTATACGTAATTGGCTAATCATTTGACAAAACGCACTTTACTTGTAATTGGATAGATCTAAGTTGAGTTTAATACATCAAGAAATATGTTATTCAAACATATCAAGTGTTAATATTAAAGACATGAAGATTGAACTAAGAAACAAGTGAAGAAAAGTTGTTTTATTAAAACTCGACAGATAGCTGCTATCAAGACTAAATGGGAAGCTCGACACAAGCTCGATCTATTGAGAATTACGTTTTCACATTTTCTAGATCTGAAATTCAGCCTATGTTGTATTATTTGTTTAGGGTTTCTTTTCTCACAACCCTAGATATATATAAAACTTATTATAGAGCTGTCATACACGGATACAGAGACCAAGAAATTAATTTTCTCTGTGAGAAATTACTGCATTTGTACACCTTAGGGTTTTGTAACCAAGTGCTTCCTGATTTTCATCATTTATGAAGTGAAGAACTTTGCAGCCAACAAAAATCATTCAAGTTGCTGGAGATAGTCACATACTGAGAATCGTGCAAAGGAGTTAGTCACAGATTGGAGATTTGTGCATCAAAGAAAAGAAGACTACTACAAGATCAAGTCCAATTGGGTATTAGAGCGAAGGTTCAATTGTAAGTTGGTATTTTGGGAGAGGCCAGGGTAGTGGTAAGATTCCTCATACTTGTAATCGCTTGATTATTGATTAGTGGATTCTTGGGAGTGGTGACCTTAAATTCATTCGGTGGGGTTTTTGCCTTGCGAAAGTTTTTCCCCATTTGTCAACAAATCTCCGTGTTAATTTAATTTCCACTACATTTAGTTTATTTGGTGATTTGTTAGTGCCTCCATGATTTGCATGTAATTTGACCTAATTAATCAACTTGGATAATTGAATTAATTAACCAGGGTCAAGCTTTCTTAACCCAACATACATGACTGCCTACGTATATGAGATAAAACCATCAATAGCTACTTCTTTACTATTCTGAAGTCTATGTTACAAAAACCCCTTAGTAGTGTATATAGGAGTTAGGGTTAACCAATATCTTTAAAAAATTATTAAACAAATTGAGCTCTAACATAATAATGTGATCATGAAACAAACTTGTAAGTATGAGACTTAATTAAAGTGTATGTATATAAATATAATACACGTATTATGATAGTTCCCTTTCTTAATATATTTTGATAGTTGGGGGAGGAGAATTTTAATCCTAAACATCTCCATTGAAAACATTAGAAAGTAACAGTTGTACATGTTACAAAACTTTTAACATTAAAATATATAAACTTGAGTATGGATTGTGTAAATTTGTAAATAAGTTCATAAAACATCTAATTATTATTTGTAATTTATTTAAAATAAAAACAATCATTTTGTAGTACAAATTATATATATATAAAAGTTAGTGAATCTAATTTTTATAAGTTTATAAACAAAAATAATATTCGTCTATTTAATTCAAATAATATAATTTTAACTATAATTTATTAATCATTAATTTATAGTATAGATTTGTGACAAAGTAAAGAGTTTTGATCATAGAAATTATTAGAATATATTATATATGGGAAAATAATAAATGAATCAAGTAACTCATGAATAAATTTAAACTAACTTAATAAGAAAATAAACCAAAACTTAAATATATAGTCTAGAATTAGGAGAAATTACATTTTACTTTCCTAATAAACTATAAGAATGCACATTTTACCTGTCTAAACTATACTCATTTTTACACTTGCTCTCCTAATTATGAGAATGTACTCTTTACTCCCCTAAATTATGAGAATGCACACTTACTTCTCTAAACAATTACCCATAGGATGAGATGCAAAGTGTTACACAAGTAATAGTTTAAGAAGGTAAGTGTGCACTCTCATAGTTTAGGAGGACAAATGTTATGAGAGTGATAATTTAAGAAGGTAAAGTATGCATTCTCATAATTTAGGGAGGTAAGAGCAACCGCATCAATCCTTCTAAAATTTTTTGTCTATTTTACAAAAAGAACATTTTTTTTTTTTACGTCATCACTTTTACAAAGTACCCACATCAGTTTATCTATTCTACACTCTCTTTTATTTAAATAATATTTTTCTCACATTTTTTTTATTTATTATTTCACACCTACCCATATGACCCCACCAACTTTTAACCCACACCACTCACTATTTCTTTTTCTCATTCTCCTTTCTTTTCTTTCTTCTTTCGTCTTTTTCTCCTTCTTCTTCTTCTTTCTTTTTTTTTCTTCTTCTCATTCTTCTTCTTTTCAATTTGGGTTTCACCATGGGTGGTGATTTTGGGCGGATTTCACCGCTACTGTGAGTGGTGATTTTGGGCGGATTTTAGGCAGATTTCTCCATCGTAGCTGCTGCTGCTGCTTCTTCTTCTACATCTTCTTCTTCCTCTTTGGCAGTTTCTTCTTCTTCACTTCTGCATTTTGGGTTTGATTAGTTATATGGGTTTGATGGGATTTTTTTTTTTTTTTAGGAGAAGGTTTGATGAATTTGGGATCTAGATTTAGAATAAATTTGAAGAATTTGATGATTTATATAATTTTTTTTTTTTTGGATTCAAGAAGATAGAGGAGAAAGAAAGTAGAGGGAGAGAGAGAATCATATGAGAGAGGAGAGAGAATCAGATGAGAGATAAAAAATCATTAAAAAATCAACTAGAAAGCTACAGTAATCGTGCATATTTGCACAGTTACTATAGCACTTTTGTATATATGCACAATTTTGTAAGCACTGATGTGGGTTTTTTTTGGGTTAAAATATGTAAAATTAACCACTTTTTGTATTTTACACAATTTTGCAACTTCTAATACGGTTGCTCTAAGTGTAAAAAATTGTATAGTTTAAAGGAGTAAAACGTAATTTTCCCCTAGAATTATGATTAGTTCAAATTGACTTGCGTTCAGAATAAAATTAAGGAAAATTATATTTTTACATTTGATTTCTTATGTAAAGTGTACATTGTAGTTAAAAAGATTGTACACTTTTTTTCCCAAAATGACAAATATTAGCCTCATTGAAAAAAATGTGTATTGAATATGTACAATTTCCATCCTCGTACGTACATTTACAAAATCACATGTCTATTCACATAATCGCATTGATCGCTTTCCATTTCACCGCACTTAATTGATCAATAAAATAAAGTTTCTAAAAGACAAAATAGAAGTACAATCCATGCCCATCATATGAATATGATATCATGCAAAGGACAATGATATAGATTTTTTTTTTTTTTTTTTTTTTTAAAGATCGGACAGTAATATAGATTATGGGCAATTACGCTGCTGAGTGACATATGATTGAATGTCTTTTATTAGCTCTATATTGGATACTAAAAGAAGAAGCACTACGCTTAGAGAATTGTAATAATCTAAAAATCATCTAAATGAGATTTGTGACAGTAAACATCATTTCAATCAAATCTTTTATTGACTTATATTTAATTGATAGAATATACTTAATTTGAAGGATTTCATCGTACGAATCCATAATTTGCTTTTAAAATCCTTGATATTGTTGGTACTGGTGTCTGGTGTGTTGGAATTTGGCCAAGCTTTGCTTGGTCAACCTAATTTCCTAATATTAGTGGACAATTGGACATGACCTAACCATCCAAGATACCCCTATTCAATTGGATTCTCTCTCCATATATAAAACATACACATATGACATATGAGCAAGGTTGTCAAAATCGAGATCCTACGTAGGATCATTGAAGGTAGGTGGGATCGTAGATCGTAGGATCGAATCGTGAATCGTAAGATCCTACATATTTTCAAATTTAAAGCAAAAAACACATTGATAATGACTTTGTATGTTGAATAATCACGTTAATTATAAATTCATCCATAAAAAAATTAAAATTTCCATCATATGATGTAATTTGCATGTCATACATCGCTAAGTATACTAACGAAACAAATATATTTAAGTTTTAACCCAATGTATCTAAAAAGTTCAATAAATGTTTAATTAGCAACCAAATACCAAAATATTTATCAAAACATATGGAAAATATTTTCCAAGTTCTAAGTTCCAAGTTTGAAATCCAAAATAAGTTAGCAAATGGAAACTAGCTAACTACAATATGAAATCCAAAAGCAAAATGAATATTAAGGTGAAATAAACATTTAATTATTCTCATTCTAAGGTTATTATAACCACCGTCCTAAATTCCTAATCATCATCATCAATTTCATCATCTATGTAGACATTATATATTTGTATATTAGAGCTGCAAAAGACATCAAGATACAATTTCACATTCAACCATTCAAGTTATACCACTCAGCAACAATTAAAGAGCATGCTTAAAAAAATCAATCAATCAATATACAAATACAAGCATAACTAATAAAATTATATATAAAAAAATATTTTAGTAATATTAAAACACAAATTAGTATATTGATCAAACAAATTTAACAATATTATAGCTTAAAAGGCAGCAAAGCCAACATCAGATTTTCAAATTCTTCATTTAAAAATGATGAAGCATTCATTCATTTTGATTACAAGTGAACTAGAAACTAGAAAACATTTGCTTAGGTTAATATAATTTTATAAAAATAAAATAAAAAGCCATACCATCATAACATGAAAAAATGAAAAACCTTAAAGTTTCATCAAAACAAAAAATTTATCCCATAAAAAAAAAAAAAACCCAAAATTTTTGTTTTTGGTAGGATCGGTAAGATCCTATACGATCCTACGTACGATTCTACCATTTTTACGATCTTAGTGGGATTTTAAACGTTTTGGTGAGGTGGGATCGTAAAATTGTGCGATCCTACGATCCAGATCGCGATTTTGACAACCATGCATATGAGAGTGGGTTAAAAAAAAACAAAAGGTGTAACCCCCTATTTGTGTCACTAATGTGAGGAAGTATATAAATAAACTAATTCTTTCTTTCTTTCATGATCTGAGATAAAAAATACTGTTAAGAAGTGGTATAACCTAGACTAGATTTATCAAAGAATTGTGCTTTTGAGAATGAGTTACATCATCAAGTCTAGCACCAGAAAACCTTTCCAACTACGTCCTAGACTTAATTAATAAGTTGGTCCAAATCTTTTACTATAATACCCCGCAAATCTTTATTTGAGGTTATTTTATATATATATTTGCATAAGTACTTCTTGTTAGTAATTACAGTCCACTACCCCACTAAGCTCACATCTCTAATGCATTAAATATAAGGTAGAAGAAGAGATAAATTAAGGTTTTCATAAGAAGGGTTTTCAAAAATTAGGGATAGGACAACTCTATTCCAGTGCTTTTAAAGCGCCGGGATAGAATACTTTAAAAAATTAAAATAATTAAAAAAATTTGATAAATCTAACTTATAGCGGCGGTTATAACATGCTGCAATAGGACTTCCTATACCAGTGTTTTTGGAAATCGCTGCTATAGGCCTCCTATTGCAGTGATTTATAAAGCGCCGATTTTGAGCTACCGTAATAGGATTTCCTATACCAACGGTTTCAAAAAGCGTTACTACAGGCTCCTCTATTACGGCAAATTTCAAAAGCACCGGGAAAAAAATGCTGCTATAGGACGATTTTTTTGTAGTGAGGCTAAGAGGTGTATGTTTTCACTTGGGGTTTAAAACACATACAATTGAAGAGGCAACCAAATTGTTCAAGGTATGATTTCTCACTGTTAGAAACAAAGAATTAAAGGTTTAGAATTTTATCATGGAAAACGTTAGGGATGTGTAGATTGTTTAAAGGGGTATTTTTCCTAGAATATGGTTTACGCTTTACGTTAGTTTCCTATGGATTGCATTATAGAACAAAGCCATGGATTACAATCTTAATATATGTATAGGACTTTTATGTTTTCATTAGGGTTAATATGTATTAAACCCCAAGTTGCCCACTGTGTGCATTCTAGTACAAGCCGTGAATTTAAAAAGGTTATGTATATGGCTTTACATCTTCTTTTGGTTATATGTATATTAAATCCTAGGTAGCCACTGTGAGTATTTTAGAACAAAGCTGTTGGGAAATTTAGACCCTGGTTGATAGAATTAACAAGTTTTAAACCCAAGTTGTTAATTAGATTTATTATGAATAAACCTTATTAAAACAAACAAACATTAATATCATGTCAAAATCATGCAGCGGAAAAATAAATAAGACAAGATATGATGACCCAGGAAAACCAATGAAACAAAACTAGTTTCACAGTAAAAAAAACCTGGGGGGAAACCTTCCTGAAAAGAAATCCACTATAGTAAAGAGAAGTTTCAGATCTAGTACAAAACTTTTGTCCCTAGACTCTACAATCCCCATAGATGAACTCACAACAAAAATCTTCTACCGCTTCAGAACCTCTGAACTCTTCAATATATGAACGCCACCCCTTTTTGATGCACGAATCCCAGTACGTGACTAATCAATTGCGCGGATTCCAGTACACGACTTCAATCACCAACTAGAGAAGGTTGTTGGTTGCAAAGTTCTTCACTTCATCAACAATGAAGATCAAAAAGCACTTGGTTACAAAATCCTAAGGTGCAAAAGACGTAGTAGCTTCTTTCAAAGAGAATAAGGCTTCGGTCACCTTTTGCATATGTTCTCCTTGTATTCTCTTATGTGACAGCCTCTAAAATAAGCCTTATATATGTCTAGGGTTGTGAGAAAAGAAACCCTACACAAGTACATAAGCTTGGGCCGAAAATCAAATCTGGAAATCTGAATTCCCGTAACCTCGATCGATCGGGAGGTGTCGAGCTTTAAACTTCGACAGATACAGCTATCGAGAAGCTATCGAGGAGATAGGAGCTTTCTCGATCGATCCACCAGCTATCGAGAGGTGTCGAGATTGCGATAACAATCAACTGAGGAGCTCGATAGATAGCCTAGTTGTTGAGAGGTGTCGAGAAGCTGTCGAGCTATCTATCCGCAAGTGTCGAGCTATCTGTCCAGTTTTAGTGAACAGCTTTTCTTCACTTGTTTCTTGGTCCAATCTTCATGGCTTTAATACTAGACTTGAACAACATGTTTCTTGAAGTATTAAACACATCCTAGATCTACCCAATTACAAGTAAAGTGCGTTTTGTCAAAGGATAAGCCAATTATATAAAATAGTAACATATGTTCCTAATAAGTGAATCACATATGTCCTAACAATCTCCCCCTTTGGCAATCCGTGACAAAACCACAACAAACAAATGAACACATGAGAAAAGTCATAAATCACTCAACTCATATTCACTTGTTGAATACAATAAAATCAATCCTAATACAAACTCTTGAAAAATTTTGCAAGAAGAGTGTTTATGGCAAGAAGACTTTGACAACCTGTATTTCTGAAACACTTTAAACAAAACTCATCAAGGCATCTTTGTGTGAAACAGAAATAATAGATTGCATACAAGTATAAGAAACATGTGTATAAAGAGAGAAAAGAAACAACACATGTAAAAGTAGGTGAAGAAGACATACATCATTAAAGATAAGCACAATGTATGTAAACATGGTCACAAGACCGGTGTATAAGAAGAAGGAGGTAAACACTCACCTAACAAGATGAAACACAATTCACCCTTACAAAGAAATGTATTTCTCCCCCTAACATGTAGAGTCTTAAAATAAGAAACCACATCATAATTTCTCCTCCCTTTTTGTCATGATTGACAAAGGGTACAAGAAGCTAGAAAACTTCACCCGAGAAACATAAAGATGATCAAGGGGGTACAAAGAATCCATAAAAATGCATGAATGTAATGAAACAAGATGCTATGGATAACAAGATAATAGAAAGATGCAAAACATATGAAAAACAAATCTCTCAACAAGAAAAATGTTAAGCACATAGATCCCAAAACACACACACTAAACAAGTCTAACCAATTTTATATTTCAAAAACAAGTCAAGACAGTTTAGTGAGCATACATTAACACATGTAAACCTTGTGATGGCCAAATCACATTATACATGCACATGTATTAAGAGTAGCAAAGAATATTGCATGTCGTGTGTGAAAAACATCGCAAGATCGCAAATGTGTTACCATGTTATGATAATTTGAGATATGAGAAAATCACTTTAACTCACACACAATCATAACTGTTTGATGGGGATTATCACATTCGAGATACATCCTATAACTCCCACATTTCCAAGAATACACGCTTGCAATCATTTTTAAAGCATTTTGATCTTTTTGCTTTTCATTTTCTTTGCATATATTTATTTTAGCAAATCATGCATGGGCATATAAGAGATAGAAAAGAAATACCCAATGATGGTAAACATTTGACATTCCAATTTTTCTATGTCGAAGCATACAAATGTTATTGACACTTCACTTTTGCTATGCCGAACCATACAGGTGTCATATTATAATTGGCGGGTAATAGTGATGAGATGGTTATTTATACCTTTCTCTTAGGATTTTCTAATCCTTCCCGTAAAAAAAAAATGATACAAGTGTTAAGTACAAGAGATAACTTAATCTTACTCATCACAAACAAGAGCCACAAAGCTTACTTGCTTAGTTGTGCATAGAGATGCTCATCTAAGCTACAAGAGATACAAAGTTTAGAAAATTTTGTTTCAATGGCCATCCAAGGTACACAAGTACCAATGTACACAAAACACACACTGTTTTTGTATTTTTCTGATTTTTTCTTTTTATTTTTATTTTGAAAACAAAACAAAATAAAAACTAAACAACCAAACAAAAATAGGCAAACAATATGAAGGTATGATAGAAAGATGCAGATGCATGAAAGCATGATTCCAAAAGCAGATAAAAAATCAAGCAAAGAGAGTCCTACTTTAGATAGAAAGAATTAAAGCAGAGGACAAACAGAAAAGACAATTAAGTCTTAGACTCCTTTCTCACCCATACAGCACGAGTCTTTGGCCGTGAAAATGAAAGGCACGTGTCCTAGTATGTCTAC
Organism: Notholithocarpus densiflorus; assembly: GCA_030021035.2. Lineage (NCBI taxonomy): Eukaryota > Viridiplantae > Streptophyta > Magnoliopsida > Fagales > Fagaceae > Notholithocarpus > Notholithocarpus densiflorus. Next base: position 1,685,790 of record JARYZH020000014.1, on the reverse strand, counting down.
TAAAGGACATAAAAGAATTAAAATTCTCCTGAAATTGAGTTAAAAAGTTCAAAACTTTTAATAACTCTCCAAACAAAGGTATAGGTCCTTGAGAGGAAACCTATGACCGTTTGGACAATTGCTTATGAGGATACAACTTAAAGCAATTAGGACGAGTGTGTCCAAAAACACCACAATGGTGACAAACATGAGCAGTTTTAGAGTTACTCGGCTTCCTAGAAAGAGGTCTAACCTTAGAGGTTGACAGAGACCTCAACTTAGGACAATTTGTCCTAAGCCATGGATTACGAAACACAATTCATTTATATAGCTTTACATTTTCATTGGTTTATATATATACTAAATTCTAGAATTGGCCACCGTGTATATCCATGAACAAGTCATGGATCAAATCTTTAGTCATAAGGCTTTCACCTTTTCAATTGTGGTTATATATATATAAATATATATATATATAAATATATATATATATATATATATATATTAGGATGGCTATAAGGTTTTCAATTGTGGTTATATATATTAGGTGGCTTTAACGTTTTCTTTGGGGTTATGTATATTAACTTAAATCCTAGCTAGGTTTGCCCATAGTGTGTATTTTAGAACAAAGTCATGGTTATAGAGCCTAATTCATGTTTAAGGTTTTACTTTTGTTTAGGACATATATTAAATCCTAAAGTATTGGCTGCTGCCTCTGAGTTTTGATAAATTCAAGGAAACATACTTTTGGGTAGAGATGCTTTGCATCAGTGTTATCATTTAGTTTAGCCAAGTATTCTCCTAGTGAGTTAGTTTGTATAATTCGATAAGCTTTATATTTTGTGGAGGATATTAAGTAATTTCCATGGTTGATTATAGGTTCTATTTAAGAGTGTTTTGAGACTTTTTGGAAGTTGTTTCGGCTAGACTTTCAGAGTGATTCAAGTACTGTAAGTAATTATGCATAATATGCACAATTTTGTTCATTAGGTTCCTAGAAGTCAAAAGTTTTCAAAAGTTATGTTTTTAAGCATACATTTTCTAAAGTTTATCAAAAGCATTTTTTACATCATTGAAAGAGAAACTTTGACTTTTAAATAATGTTTTAAAGAGAAACTTCAAATCGTAAATAACGTTTTGAACGTCCGAATCTCATTTAAAAGATGATTTCTAAACTAAACTACTTTCAAAAAATAATTGTGTTTCAAAATAAGTTTTCTAAAAAGGTTCTTGTTCATTAAATTTGTTTAAAACCAAGTGATTTCAAAGTCATATTCCTATTTTTCCAAATGGTATTTAAAACGTTTTTTTTAGCAAATTGAGCTTTCAGACTTACTCAAGAATTATAAAATATTTATATAAATTCCTCAGTTCTTATTCATTCCCTAAGAGAGTCAAGCATCTTTTGATTTATGTTCAATTCGATATTGTGATCTTCGATATGCCTCTGTTTTTGGAATAATTGTTAATATCAAGTCAATTATTCTATTTTGTATAAACTTTGTTTTTGTGATATGTGACTCAAAATGAGTATTTTTAGAATTGATCAGATATTTGTGTAAGCCCGCTCATAGGGTTGTATGTGAGAATAAGTGTTGATCCCTTACCAACAGGGGTTAGATGTTAGTATCCGCTCACATGATTGTATGTGAGAATATGTGACACTGTGCTCTGATCAATTATTTGTATATATTTTTGAATGATGTTAAGATTTGATTACATATGTAATAAGTGACTCATTATGTGTCCGTTTGGCATGATTAATTTTGCAAGCTTCTTTTACTATTCAGTTTATTTTTGTTACTATGCATGGGCCCCGCTGCATTTTTTGGTACTATTCATGGGTCCAACTGTATTATTTCAGCTAACTTTTACCTTTATTTACCGTACTTTCAATAAAAAGTTTTCAGTTTCAGCAAAATAAGCAAATCTCAAACAGACCCTATATGTTTGGAAAACTATATTTGATATCATTGAGTGAATTTGTGAAATCAAAATACTTGTACTTTGCTTAACTCTGTTCTGTTGTGTATTGTGTATAATTGTTTACTAGATGTGTGGCTCACCCCATCAATTAAAATTTTTAGATTAAAGTTTAGATGGGAAACAAAATCTTTGAATCACTTCGTAAGGTGCAAGGTATAGCGTGGGAGTTTTTAGGCGACGTCAATAATGCTTGAAGTCTTAAAGGATTTTTAGTTATTTTTATTTCGTTTTAGATTTTACAGTATTTGGAGATTATTTCTAAATTGTGGATTTTAGATATTGTAAGAGGTTTATTAAGAGCATTGTTTTCTTGGAGTTTTATTTAAATTTGAAATTAATTATGTTTATTGAGTTGTGTAAGATCAACAAGTTAGTCATGCATCTAAATTCATGTTCCATGGATTTGGGTCATGACATTTACCTTCTTCATGAGGGAGACATTCTCTTCCTTATACTTTTCCACCAATTTTTTGATTCATTTAGTTTCACCCTAAGGCCTCTTTTTCAAGTTCAATCTTTCTATGGATTTCTTAGGATTTTTCTTACATTTTATCCATTCCCTAAAAAGCTTATCATAGAAAATTCTAGGATTATTATTAGAATTTTCTTGAACTAAATCATCACAATTATGATTAGCATGTCACTTGAGTTTATTTTTGAGAAATGGGGTTAATGATTACATAAGGAGATTAATCCTACAAAAGTGAACCTATACTATAATACCGATTGAAAAACTATTTAGACCCCTACAACGGCATACTACCTAATTTAATAATTTGTGAGCGGCTTCAAATAGGGGTTAGCTTAGTGGTTGTGCGGTAGTTGGAATTAAACTAAACTTCCACCATGGGCGGCCATTCCACCCATTCATGAGGCCTATCTATAGTAAAAGAACCTAAGATCATGTTCCAAGCTTCAATTGACTACCTTAGTCTACCTATCAGTTTAAGGGTGAGATAATATAAATAACTATCAATCTTAACCCCTTGTAATCTTATTAATTCATCCAAAAATATTGCCGTGAACACTAGAATTCGGCCACTAACAATGGAAGTAGGCATGCCATGTAATTTCAAGACATGTTAGACATATAACGTAACCACCTTTGCTGTTGAATAAGAATAGGCTAGTGGAATGAAGTGTACATATTTGGTTAACTTGTCCACCACTACCAATATCACATCTTGCATGTGGGATTTGTGCAAACCCTCCACAAAATCCATTCTGGATGTCATTTCTCTACTGCAACCTTTGACACACTTCACACTATCAAAGATGTTTTTTAAGGTATTTCTTCATGGCACGTCAATATAAATCTTCTTTTAGCATATGCAAGAACTTCAAATACCTTGAATGACCTCCTATGGGACAGTAATGGCAAAACCATAACACCTTAAGCTTCAACCCTAGAATCAAGAGTTAAGAACAACCTACCTATATAGCGAAGCAGGAAATTATGCAAAGGGTAGCCCTTAGGTGAGTTTCCACCATCTTGCAAGGCATATAGGAAGTTCTAAATCACTACGTTGTCTTTATAACTAGCTTTTGATTTATTAATCCAAAAAGGACTAGGAAAAGGAATCATGAACAAACTATTGCCAAGAGAATTACTAGCATTATCCCCAAATTAGTCGAATCATCTTCCTTCCTAGACAAAGCATCCACCACTTTATTCTACTTCCCTTTTTTTGTTCTCCACCCTAAATGCATAACCTAATGGTTGGTGATCCAACTTTGCTATGCAAGAGTCCTAATCCTTTGTTCCAACAAAAATATAAAACTTTGATGGTATGCCTTCACTACAAATGGGTGCCAAGTGAATAGGGTTTCCATTTTTTCATTGAAAATGTTAATGCCAGTAGTTCCTTCGAATAAGTGGATCAGTGGAGACTCTTTCCATTCAAGGCTTGATTGTGGTAAGCAATAGGTATTTGGTTTTCCATAAGTACAACACCAATCCCATAGCATGAGGCATCACAATCTATTATGAATTGTTAGGAGAAATCGGGCAGTTTAAGGATAGGATCCTTAAGTTTATAGAAAGCTTCTTAGCTCGATCAGTCGAAGTAAATGAACTTTTTTTTAATAAGCTAGGTAATGAGAGATGCAATTATGTCCATAGTACTATATGAACTTCCTATAGTACCAAGTGAGCCATAAGAAGCCCCTGAAAGCTTTTACATTTTTCGGTACTAGCCATTGTTGCATTTCAGTAGTCTATAATCAATTTTCACTTCCTTTTACATTTATGACCTTTATTCTTCTCATCACTCCTAAAACTTCCACGGTCGATTAGTGGAAAGGGATAAATATGAGAAAAATGACACAATAAACCCTGGATTCAATCAAATCTAAGAAAATAAGGTGAGTCAAACCAAAATTCCAGTATTCAATCAGAGAAAGAGAGAGAGTGTGAGAGAGATCTGCTATTGGACGAGAAATACCAAGGATCACTCCAATTGGGATTTTCTTAATCTATTTTTGTCCACGTATTTAGCCGTTTCTTCAATGAAACTGCCTCAAGTATTGATATAAGACATATATTAAATTTAAGTTCTAATTAGAGCTCAACTCTGTCAATGGAAATTTTCAATTTTGGATTTGATATGATATGTTTCATTCAAAACCAAAAAATTTCTTACCATTAGAGGAACTGTTGGAGATATTACAATGGTGATCAAGAAAGAACAAAGTGAACACGAAAGAAAAAAGAAAATTGGATAACTTGGAGGCACAAATTGTTATCCTTAAACAATATTTGCCCCCACACTAATGTTGTTAAAGGGTTATCACAAATTTGTCCTCAAGATACAACTAAGTTTGTTGGGTTCTTCAAATAGCAATTTTGCAGAATACTCACAAGATTTCTTGTGTTTCTTAGAAATTGTTTTTGGGAGAGAAAATAATGAATTAGATCCCTATCAAGTGAACATGAATCACTATTTATACCCATAGGGATGACATAAACTTCAAGTATTTGAAATTTAAAAGCCCTCGTCTAGCATGCCACAAATAAGAAGAATCAACAATATAAGCACAACCAGAAACATCTTCATTAATAATAGTTAGTTTGTACATGTCATCAATAGCATATCTCTAGCCTACAAATATCTCATTCTTGGACAAAATTAACTTGACCACTCTTACATAACAAATTGGCAGATACAAGATTTTTCTTAATATTAGGTATATGAAAAACATTAGTCAAGACCAGCTTTTTGCCAAAACTCATTTTCACTTCACCGGTTCCCTTTCCATGAACCTTTGCTCTATTGTGGTTGCCCATCAGCACCTCTTGTTCTATAGAAGACTCTTCATAAGTATTGAATTGTTCCTCGTTGTTGCACACATGCAGCGTTGCACCAGAATCAAACCACCAATAAAGAGAATTTGCAATTACAACTATATGAACTTCAGTGATCATATCAATATGTATCTCACTTACCATAACAATAATGTCCTCAATGACATTTGTTTCATTGGCATTGCCCTCTTCATCCCTTTTCTTGTTCTTCAAGAGTTTACATTCGCAAATGTAATGACCTTTCTTTCCACAATGGAAACAAGCCCGGTTCTTCTTGTTTTTGTTGGGATTCTTGGAGTTGTTCTTCTTGAAACCACTCCCACTTTTGTTCACTTTCAAGTTCTTATCGGTTTTACTTGAACTCCCACTTTGAACATTGTTCACATTCACTTTAGAATCGGTGTTAGTTTCATTTCTAACTCGACTTTCCTTTTCAATTCAGAGGTGTTGTCCGAATTGCTCTAGAGTGAGATCTTCTAACATATGCAGAAGCTTCTTCCTATAATTATTCCAACTCGATGGGGGGGTTTTGCAATGATTGCACCCATTTGCAATGATTGCACCCACTTGGAATGATTTAGGAATGTTGATTGACAAATCACGGAGTATATTAACCAAAATCTGTAATTCATGCACTTGATCTAAAACTAAGATATTATCAATCATTTTATAATCAAAGCACTTTTGAATGATTAATTTATTCGTACCTATCTTCTCAGTTTTGTACTTTGCCTCCAAAGCATTCCAAATCTCCTTCGGTGACTTCATTGATGTGTAGAGATCATAGAGACGATTCGAAAGAGTGTTGAGTATGTGTCCTCTACAAATCAATTTGTCTTCCTCTCATTTCTTCCTTTGTGCCTTGATCTCATCAGTGTCTTCATCACTTGCAGTAGGAAAATGCATCAAATTCGGGTCCAAGACATAGAAATTTTTTAGTGCAGTGAGTAGGAATTTCATCTTGTCTTTTTACTGAGAGAAATTGGTTTCATCAAAGCGATCTAGTTTCACTAATTCATGATTCAACATCTTAAATGTTGTAACATCATTTGCTCCTTCCATTGTAGATATATTGTTAAGATTGTTGGAGATATTACAATGGTGATCAAGAAAGAACAAAGTGAACGCAAAAGAGAAAAGAAAACTGGATAACTTAGAGGCACAAATTGTTATCTTTAGATAATATTTGCTCTCACACTAATGTTGCAAAAGGGTTACCATAAATATGTCCTCAAGATACAACCAAGTTTGTTGGGTTCTTCAAATAGAAATTTTGTAGAATACCCACAGGATTTTTTGTGTTTCTTAGAAACTATTTTTGGGAGAGAAAATAATGAATTAGATCCCTATTAAGTGAATATGAATCACTATTTATACCCATAGGGTTGTTTCCCTTCAAGAGGTATGAATGGAGAGTTAAGATGCCTCATATAACCGTTCACAAAATTTAAAACATTTCTGAACGTTCAGAACGGTTACCACAAAATTATGCAAAAAATAGTTTTTACGAGTCTCGATTGATCGAGAGGACTCGAGCATCAATCAAGAATTCTTTCAATTGATCGATCGAACAAGAATCGAGCATCAATCGAGAGCAATTGAACACCAATTGAGAGCAATTGAGTGAGGCAAAGCTCCAAGATTATTTTCCTCATCACTTCGATCGATCGAGCAAAATTTAGCAGAAGTCTTGACTAATCGAAAATCCTAGAACTTGAATTTTCTCAAAGAAAATTCCATATCTCGAATTTCCATTTTATCATCTTTATAAACTAAAACTCTCCAAAATTAAATATTATTATTACAACCTATACATATATACATTGAGAGAGAGAGTTAAGAGTTTCACTACTCTTTAGATCCTAGTTGAGAAGTAATATTCAATTACTTTACCAAGTTCATGTTGTATATATATTTGTGTGTGTATATATTAAGGAGTTTTGGTATCTGATTTGGGAAAGACACATTTCATAACAAGTCAATTATTGGATATTAAAACAAGTCATAGGTTTGCTTGTGTAAAAATGGATTTTAATTTTTTAATATTAACAATATTCCTACAACATTTTAAAAGTGTTTATCATTATTCCGTTAGTCATGTAAGCATTGATACTAATGACAATTAATAAAAAAATCAATAATATTCAATTTTAAAATTTTTGAGATTGAAAACACTCACGAAAAAATTGATAGACTAAAAATGCTCACATGACAAACTTTAAGAACCAAAAATGTATTTTGAACTTATAAAAATGTTATCCTTCCCAACTGACTTCTCACCTTAGGTGAATAGACTCTCAGGTGAGATGGCATATAATATTCCTAAGCATGCCAATTATTTAATAAAAATCTTGTAAGGAGTTCACAAACATGATTCGTTGTACCACCCGCTTTACCACATATGCCAATCGAAATTTATTTATCTTCAAAGTTGAAATTAAAGGCAATTGAGTGGACTCATTATTACAATATCTTTTCGTTCAAGGCTAAATGAAATGTCATACTCATAGTATAACAGAAAAAAGAAATTGCACATGCTATTAATTGAAATATGGAAGTATTGAAAACATAAAGAGAGCTTATATGATAGAAAAGATGAGGTCATCCTCATGATTCTCTTACTGCAAAGAGAAACTTGATTCTGTCCTTATTAAGTAAATCAAATTACTTCATGTTTTTATTGATTTAACAAGAATAAGAAATAGATATGGTTGAGAAACTTAAAATTTCCATTTCTACAACTACAACTTAGATCTCATGAGTCATGTCCTCATTATTTATTATTAACATTGGATGCTAAAAAGCAATATTGATTAAGAATAAAAAAATAAATAAATAAGACACTTTTTTTTTTTTTTTATAGAGAAAAAGAATAAGACACTTTGTCTCATTATTTTGCTACAGAAGACGCTTTGTCTTATAGATGTAGTCCAAGAAACAATAATAATAAATTGCGAATAGCAATTAGCAATAACAAAATCATTGTTAACAATTGATCCCACCCCCCCCCCCCCCCCCCCCCCCCCCAACACACACAAAAAAAAAATATATATATATTTATACCTATTTGATAATATTACATATAATAATAAGTAGTCACACATAAGAGACTGAATATAATAATTCAAAGTAAATACAAGGTATTCATCTTACGAGTAATGCTATAGATAGAAACTATTTTATAACATTTTTATAAACCGTTGATGTGACAAATTTTTACTGGTTTTAATATGAGCCCATCACTAACATCACATTTTTACTTATAATAACTATTTGGAAAATGCTAAAGCCATATCAACAGTTGGTAAAAATGTTGTAAAATAATTTGTATCTGTAGCATTACTCTTTACCTTAAAACATAAAATACATGTAATTAATTTTGTAAGTAATATGCATTCAATTTTACATCATTTTCCAAGTTACTACTACAAAAGTTAAGCCCTTTTGTAGTAGTACTCTGTTTATGTAATGTATTATTTGTCTGTTTAAAAAATTCTATATATTACTTTCGTATTTGTATGTTCTAATAAACTCTATATATTACTATTTAGTGTTTCCTAAAAAAAAAAAAAAAAAAATTACATTCTTTAGGCCAAAATTTTTGTAAGTCAACTAAAGTAACACATTCTGACATTTCAAACATAAATATCTAAAATTCAAATATTCCCTCTCACATATTAATGAACAAAGTTTCTCTCCAATCAAACTTCTTATATATCTTTTTTTTTTTTTAATTTTGAAAATCTAACCGTTAAATTTCATATTTCTTATGTTCTTAACATACATATTAAATTTCATTCAAATTAAATATTATTTACTATTCGATCAATAAACTTATTTTTTATACACAATTTTAGATTACAAAAATTTAATATTTTAACATTTGTTTGATGAGAGAGCAATTGATTTTTGATCTTTTTGAAATTTTGCAAGTATGAAAAATATAATAAGAATATACAATTTAACAGTTAAATTTTCAAAATTCACAATCAAAATAAAAATATATGAAAAGTTTGTAAAGTTTTTCTTTAAATTAATCTGGAGAGAAATTTTGTTCCATTTTAACCATTTAACTATCCAAAAAAAGAAAAATTCGATCGTTTTAAATACTCCTCTCCACATTACATAAATTTCTTAAAAAAAAAAAAAATCATACATTTAAATAAAAACCATCTAAACCCCACATGACCAAGAACCCAAATGAACAAATTCCTTATTCCTTTGATACAACAATTGAACCATAAAGGAACCAATAAAAAATAAATTAAAAAAAAAAAAAAGAAAAAAAAAAAAAGAAGGGAAAGAACATTTTAGAATAACTATCTGAAACCCATCCTTAATGACTTTGAGTTGGATGTGGCCACTTGTACTGAACCAGTTTTCAGTGTCGCTCTTCTTTTCCTAGGATTTGATACAGAGACAGAAGAAGCAGACGAAGAAAGCAAAAGGTACACGCTTTCTGGAACCGAACTTGGTTGAACCGAATCATAGAAGAGGTTGGTTATGTCAGCAAGAGGCTTCCTCAACCTTCTCTTATTGGTTTTCTTGGAAGATAGAGCATTTGCTGGAACTAGGTTGGCCCTCTTTGTTGAAAATGGAGGGATGTTCTCCTTGTTGTTGCAATCACAAAAAGCAATGCCCTCCATTGATTATAACTTATATGTACCTCTGTCACTGTGAGTGATAAAGAGAAAGAGAAAGATTGTAATTTGTAATGGAGGTAAATGTGTGATGTGAAGTGGAGGTGGAGACTGTAAGGTATTTGTAGTGTTGGGTAAATGGGTTTTTTTTTTTTTTTTTTTTGGAGGGAATCATTAAGAAAGAAAATTATGTTTGTTTTGTTGTCCAATTGAAATTTTGATTCAATTTTAAGTTTCGAGGAGCGAGATGAATGAAAATTTGACTTGTTTAAAATTTTCAACTTTTGAGATGCAATATTATATGAGAGAGAGAGAGGGAGAGAGAGAGATTTAAAAGTATGAGTATTTTCGCGGGCGGGTGTTTTAGCACATGGCAATTTGAGAGCCACGGACACAGTACTAAATTTTGGCGCGGAGTAAACGGAGCCAAAGTTAATTATGAGGGACTTTTTTTTTCCCTTTTTCAGGTTAGTTCAAATTTTTATTTTTTTTTAAAAGGTTAGTTCAAATTTTAGTTCATGGTAACTGGTAAGCAACCAATAAAGGCAGGCCAACTCGGCATGACTGACTCATTGATCAAATCGGCAGCAATTAGGCTTATTTGAATTTTGACGACATGATAATAATAATAATAATAATAATAAATGTGATAATAATAATAATCACATTTAATATCTTTTGTTTTTTCTTTTTATTTAAAAAAATACTAGTATTAATTTTTTTGATGGGACTGATATTAATTTTACTAAATAACCTTTACAAATTAATGTGATAAAGAAAATGATTGATGAATTTCTTTCTTCTTTTTTTTTTTTTGAGAAAAAATGCTTGTGAATTTCACAACTCAATAAATAAAACTAATAAATTTATATTTTTTGTGATTGGTAACACATCAATTTATAAATAATATATAGTAAAATTTGTAATGTCTTTAACATTATTATTTTTTTTACTAATAAATATGATAAATTTGAATAGATGATGCTCATTTGGTAATAATTATTCTATTATCAAGTTAAGATATCAATTATTTTTTTATATAAGTCAAATTCGAATTTATGTCCCTATTTCGACAACAAAAATTTTTACCAATTAATTGGAATCTACTTATCCTCCTATGAATCATTTTGAAAATTTTGAATTTTCAAAATTTTGTTATGGTAATTTACTCTTAACTTATTAAGTAATTGTAGTGTGTTTTAACTTTAAAAAAAAAAAAAGCTTTAAAACACCAAAATTTGTTCATCATGGGTTGGTCATTGACTCATTGGTGAGCAGCGAGCCATTGAGGATTTGAGGTGATATTTTTCCACAAATATTATATTGAGTAAATAAGCTTTCCTAAGAAAAAAAATTATTGAGAAAAAGTAAAAGTGAAATTTTGTTGTGTTCTTAATGTCAAAAGGGGAAGCAATCAAATTTGTTTACAGTTCCTATTACATAAATTTTGTGTTTTTAACAAGCTCCAAACTTGCGAGACATGAAAGGAAGTTCTTCAAAACAAAAAATAAAAATGAAGAACTGTTGTCTGTTGGGGGTTGCTTCGTATTGCTGTTTAAACAACAATAACATTTTTGAAACATATTTCTATAACACTCAAACATAAATTTTAAAAACACTAAAACTAAACAATACTTAAACACTGTTACTAAACAGATTCCAAAATAGTCCGTAAATTTGTCGTCTAAAGGGGAAAAGAAAAGCACAAGCAATTTCCGAGACATTTTGTTTTATGGTGGTGAATTGGATTGTATCCATTATACGCATACTTTTTATCTTTATATATTATTTTCTTGTTTTTACTTCTTACTTTGGCGATTCATTTACTAGGTTAGACTTTAGAGACCATGTGAGGGAAAAGCTGGATACATTAGCAAAATATGAATATCACATACATTACTACATTAGCAAAATTTAAAGAAATATTTTAAAATTCAAATGAGTACCCACACCCATCGTTATAAGTTACCATTAGAATATTTACATGTGAATAATATAATTTATTAAATAATCAATTACCAGATTTGATAACAATCACTAAAAGATTAATATAGTTTTTTTTATGGGAAAAAATATAGATGATGAAAATTCTCTTATTCGTTCCACCTATTATTGAATAAAAACATTCTATTGGTGAATTCTGCGCATAATGTATGTAACGCCTGCATTCTTTTTTTTCTTTTCTTTTTTGCTTACTACTTTCCCTCAAAGATAAATTATATTTATATTTATGATGACAATAATACAAAATGTGCCGGAGTTGATTAAATAAACGATACAAAAGAAGAAAAAAAAAAATGATATTAGTTGTTCTTTAGAGCTTGAAATAAAGTTCAGAAAATCTATAGAATTAAAAAAAAAAAAATGGGGCTGAGAAGCATTCAGCCTTCTGCTATTCCCATATGAAAAAAATCCCTTTATCTCATCTGTTATATGACTATATATCTAACATATATGTATGACTATCTGAAACCCATCCTTAATGACATGGAGCTGGTCACTTGAACTGGATCAATCTCCTCAAGTTCAATTGCTTTTCTCTTTCTTGATTTTGATGCACAAGCTGAGGCAAACGTTGTACATGTAGGCACCAAAGAATTACTACTTTCTTGATCTGCCCTTAATTGAGCTGAATTGTTCAATAGGTTTGTAATGTCAGCAAGAGGCTTCCTCAGAATCCTTCTTTTAGTGCTTTTCTTGAAAGATTGGACATTTACAGGAACTGGGTTGGTGTGCTTTGAAGGTGGGATATTCTCTTTGTTGTTGTGGTCACAAAGAGCAATAGCCTCCATTGGATGATGAGACTGAGAGATAGAATATGAGGGAAACTACTGTGATTGTAATTAGCTGTGAGGTGAGATGAGGATTGAGGATTGAGGCAAAGAGGATAAGCTATTTGTAATGTTGGGTAATGTTTTATATTTTGGAGGGATCCTTAAAATCCTTTCAAAGTTCTAATTTTAGTTTCATTGTTTTCTCAAAATTTTTAAAATTTTGGGTTGGTGAAGTTTTTGGAGTCAAGGAGGGAACTGAAGGTGTTTTACTTTTGACAGTTTTGTTTCAATTAGGTTGGTCTTTATTTGATTGAAAGATGTAGCTCAAAAGTTCAAAGTTCAAAATTTTCAAATGTGTGAAAGGAGAAAATGAGAGAGAGAGGGAGATTATTTTTATTTAATTTGAAGGTGGTGAAAGTGAAATGGAAGAAGTTTCCAAAGAGGCAAAGAGAGTCAATACTTGGAAATGGACTCAATTATTTCCCGGTTTCTTTATAGTTGGAAAATTTTCAAAGACGACTGAAAGTGAAAAACCAAAAGAAATGGGCGCGAGTGGAAGGAGCCAACACAAGCGAATTCATTACTTTGGCTCCTTTCGTATTTATTACTTAGTTTAGCATTTAACCCTTTTTTTTTATCCGTAGGAGCTTGGCATTTAACCTGGGTACTTTTATTTAGCAAAAAAACAAAAAACCTAAGAGCCTTTGTTTCCTCCTCTTTTTTTTTTTTTTAAATGCAAATTATATGATTTATGTTTGGGTGAATTATCATTTCAACTTTAAAAAATTTTATTTTTGTCATTTTAATCTTTGAAATACACATTTGTACAACGTTAATATTTTAATTTATAAATGAACTTAGTTTTGGTTCAATGGTCAGTAAACTGGATATGTCAAGATTATAATACACCGTCAAAAGTGGACACGTGTTATAATTTTTACAGGTCTAGTACATAAGAGTACTAGAGTACTGAACCAAATCTTTGCCTTTTATAAATTACTTAACTATTATCCAATATTTATTTAATATTAAAAAAACTATTAAAGTTCTTTTGAATAAAATAAAATCTAGAATTAAAAAAAAAAAACACATGACAAATTTCTATTTTAGAAAAAAAGGCACAAGATCATCTGAAAAAAAAAAAAAAAAAAAAAAAAAAAAAAAAAAAAAAAAAACTTACACAAATTTCTTTTTTAAAAAAGAGCGTGATAACATCCACTCATAAATGGTGCATTAGATTTGTGATTGTGACAAACATGGTGGTGATAATCTAGAAATTATGGTCACATGAATTAGGGTTTGTCATTATCATATGTTCATTGACATAACAAAGCATAAGAAATATTTGCTTTAGGAATAATCCACAAAGTGATGAAACGCACCCTAAATTCAGATCCATCCATGTTATGATAAATCAATGGATTTCATTTACATGCCTAGCACATTTTTATTTTGTCTCTTAACCTCTAAACTTGGATCAAAGTTTATAAGTTACTGCTTATCCATTAATATAACTTTTCAGTTTTATATTTTATAACTGGGAATCAAAGTATTCCAATTTTCTCTTGTAATCTTCACTTTCCTCATTTGAATTTTAAAGTAATTGTGAAATTTATTTCAATAAAATTTATTTACCTAGTTTATTTTTTAAGCCCAATAAATGTAAAATATCACAGGTAACCACTGTGGGCGAAATTATATGTATTTTGTATTTTCCACCAAGAAAACTCAAACTCACAGCTGGCAACACATCCAAATCACATAATAAATAACAAGTAGTCACATTCACATGGCATTGAAAATTTACCCAAAGTTTCCTTCCCCAATGCCGCCAACTAAAACCTAAAATCAAAAACACCTCTTCCAAACTCCTTTGCCCATGCCGCCTCTTCCAAACATTTCTAATCTACAATCAAAATGTGGTCATAGAAGTCATGATTGTACTATGTGTGTATTTTCTGTATATGACAAGTGACTATATTTTCCGATCTTAAAAAAAAATAATAATAATAAAAAGACAATAATTTCCTAGTCCTAAATGGTTGCCATTAATTAAATACTTGGATAAATTACATAACTATAATTTGGAGTGGTTAAAAATTAAACCCTGAATTTTAAAAATTTTAATTAAAACAAAAACTCGCACAAGTTGTGATTAAAACTGATCTAGATACAAAAATAAAATAAAAACTCATTCCATGTGCAATTATATGACCATCATTATATTATATTAAAAAGTGATATTATATAATATTGAACCTGCAATTATTATTATCAAGAAATTCATAATAAATTATATATATATATATATATTATATAAGATCTTATCAAAGTCATATCACATACAATATAAAAATTGTGTATTAATCATTATGGTTATACTAATTGAGTGCTTTTTTATTTTCTATTAGTTATTTTATTTTTTTTCTCATGTCATATGATGATTGATGAGTACGTTCAAGTAATTAATATAGTTTTACTATAATTGTCTTGCCAAAGAATGTTACTTTAATTAAAATTCTAACATCAAGAGTTTCTAAAAATTCAAAACAAGTCTCATTCTTTTAATATTAGTTTAACAATCTACCATAATTTTTTGTTTTAATAATAAATTAAAATTTGGGTTGTGCATGCCATGCTTGTAGTATGTGGCTTAATCTAAACAAGTTATACTACATAAGTTTGCCACGTGACACATTATAGATACATTAAAATTATCAATATAGTATAATTTAAATGAAACTCTATTATCAAAGTTAAAAATTAAAGAAAATTATTATTCCGATTAAAACTCAATTATCAGAAGTTTTAATAGGATTTTAATGATTTTTTTTAAAAAAATATTTTATAATCTTTAGTTTTTGATAAAACTTGCTAAAATAGAATTGAATATGAAATAAAAGATGCGGGATAAAATTGAAAAAAATAAAAATTTTAATGACGAAATTGAAAACTAATACAAAACGTTTTTTCTTTTTTTTTATATAATTTTTTTGGAGAAGAAACTGATACAAAACTTAGAGGGGCAAATTGTAATTGAGCCTTATTATTATTTTTATCTGTGGCGATTATTTTTTCCCTTGTCAGAAATGGAATAAGCTCCAAGAATAACAAATGTCACTAGTCACAAATCAAAAGCAGTTGAAGCTTTCATAAAAAGAAAAAAAAAAAGAAAAAAAAGAAGCAGTTGAAGCTGGGTACATATGTGATACATTTGGGCCACATAATATTATATGGGCCTCCATAGGCCCATTTCTTGCCAAAATTGATTTCGGACTTTCACAAAGCTCAGACCTTCCCAAAAAAACCACCAGAATAGCCTAGCCCGTCCAGGAAAATATGAGAGTCGGACCGCAGACTGGGCCACCCAGATAGAACCATGGTGTCGGTTGATCACTGTCACCTCTCTCTCTCTCTCTCTCTCTATATATATATATATTCGCATCCAATTAAAAAATATTGAGTAGTGTAAGATTACTTAGAGTTACATCAAGTATAACTTGAACCCAACTCATATATATATATATATAAAGTATTAATAATAATATATATATTTTTTATACATTTGAACCCTAAATGTTTGAGGCATCACATAAAAAAATGCATAACTAAATAATGCAATTTGAGAGAAAATCATTTACAAAGTGACTGTAATAAAACTTTTTTTTTCTTTGTAACATTTGTTAACGAGTGCCCTCAGCCCTTAGGTACTAATTAATGTTGCATTAAATATACTAAAATACACTTTTTTTTTTTTTGGTGGGATCAATAAAAAAAAAGTGGCAAGTGCACTTAGGTTGCATAACTTGCATTAAATGCTTCATTATTGAATGCTATAGGTCACTCGTTATCCCAATATATATATATATATATATATATATATATATGAGACTTGTTTGTTTTCTCAAAAAAAAAAAAAATATGAGACTTATTTAGTAGATATTGATTAGGGTTTATAGGTTATACATTAGGTGCAGCCCCTCCTATTTCTCAATCCCTCTCATTTGACATAAGCAAATATAGGTGTAGCCCCCTCCTATTTCTCTGACCCTCTCAATTTAGGGAAGCAAATCTAGATCTCAGTTGTTCACTGATACAATAAGAAGAAAAGTTATCAGCTAAGCCTAAGATAGTGAAAAGTCATGGATACATAATTATTGACTTTGAGCAGTTGAGTGGGCCTTAGCCCCTTAAAAATTCTCTTATCTGATAACCCTAGACATGGGTAGCCCATAATGGGGGGGGGGGGTGGGGCACCCCCCTCCCCCTCCGTATTGTTGGCAATTCATAGCATTAGGAATTAGGACCTCAAGGCTACTCTATTTGCTTTAGACCCTCTCAAGGACAGGTTGCAGGAACTTTGGTATGACTGGTCAGCTAAAGGCATTACATTCTAGGCACTTTAATCAAGCTACTTGTAGGGGAGTCCCGTTTGTGTTTAGTTCAATTTAGAAAAGGTTGCAATGAAATCCAGTCAAAACACTAACTATCAAAATAGTAATGGGCATTTATAAATGATTTTATTCAGCAGAAAAGAAAAAAAAAAAAAACCCTTATAAATGCTTTTTAAGATAGGTTTGAGATTTCAAAAAAGGATTGATTTGAGATTACCTCTAACTCATATCTTCTTAAAACTGAAAAGAAAAAAAGAATTTTGAGTCAAAACTGAACATTTTGATTCTGATCAGTTATGACAGGTTAAATCTGCATTACTTAATCAACACAGATAAATTCACTCTAACTATTTAAAAGCATGTTGTGAGTTACTCAAAACCTTCCATAATTCCATCATAATGCTATATCTTGGAGCATTTCTAAGCCTATGCCAATTTGGCATCAAGTCCTTTCTCTTAATTACTTGGGGGAAAGAAACAGTGAAAAACAAAAAAGAAGAAACAGCATCATATTCTTAACATATGGCCAGATAACCGGTCCTAGTGTACTCTCATCACTCATCAGCCATTATTAGTGGGGTTTTTGGTATAATCAGCAAAATTTCTCTGATCTCTTTTAATGTTAAATTTAAGCCTTTAACTCGTTGCAAGTACATTAGTTCCTTGTAAGAGAAAAGAAATCACTGTGTTTTTTTTAATTATATATTTTTTGTTTTTGCTTTTGTAAGTGAGGAAGGGATTCGAAATCTTTTTCATTTGCTTAATTTCCTCTCGTGTTGCTTTTTATCAATTATGTTTCATGAAAAAAAAAAAAAAAAAAAAACAATTTAATGCAAACCTACAAGTCGTTTTGGAAAAAAGACAGCCATTTATTGAATCTAATTAGGAAAGAACTACATCTACACCATTTTCAAAATAAATTATATGTAGTAAGTTGTTATAGGTTCTAATTTAAATCTACTTTTGAAATTATTTTTTTATCCACCAGCAAGTAAAAACCTGCATACTATATGCTTCTTAAGACTTGTTATGAAAGTGTTGTGAAAATATTGTGGATAATTAGATATATCATTTCTCATCTAACTATATTGTGCAGATTGTAGAGTAATACTATGTTTACAATATTATGAATTTTTTGTGAAAATATTATACATGTAGTAATACTTATATTGTATATAGCCAGATAGCCTAATGCAGGGCATTTCAAGTAACTATATGCCTATATCCTAATCCACTTATAACTAATTAGTTAGTTAGTTAGTTACACGATTTCTTCAGCATTAGCTTATAGGATTTCAACACTTGTCAACCATTTAGAGGCTGCTAATGCCAAACAACTAGTATGAGTAAGAGAATGTAAACTCTTTGTAAATCCGTTTTTTTGTAATTGAAAGAATTGTTAGCCTTTGTGTGCTATTTGGAACTGTGTTCTTGTAGAGATACTTATCCACTTATTTCTATAGTCTAAGCAACTCAACCCTTTCATCGTTTCTAAACTATACACAAACAACCCATCATATTCCCTGCATCAGTTTATCTAAATTAGTTAGTCTTGTTAATGAGTTAGTTACTTGTATTAGATGTAACCAATGTTAGTTTGACACTTGACAAGATACTAATGGCTGTTAGTTGTAGAACAGATTGTATAAGTACTCTTGTACTCTCATTTTGTAACCAATTTTTTGAGAATTAGTGATTTTAAGTCTTTGTGTGCTTTTCTTTGGAACTTAGTGTTCTTGTAGAGGTGCCTAACCACCTACTACATGTTCTAAGCAACTTTCATTGCTAAACAAACCCAAAATAGTTCAACTTACACACACTCCCTACATCATAGCCTCTCTTTTTCTTTGCAATTTGAACTTAGCAAATAAGGGAAGTGTTTATTATTTATTTTTTTATTTAGGTGTTACTTCCTTTGCATTATTTTGTTTAAAAAATAAGTTTTTTTTTTTTTTTTTAAATTTTTTTTATACAAGATAGAAATTCTACTCTAACCTAATCTAATGGCATGTTTGGAAGTTTAGAGAGGGAGGAGAGTAGAGGAGAGTAGAGGGGAGGAGAGTAGTGGGGAGGAGAGTAGAGGGGAATGGTTCCCCTCCACCTTGTTTGGATGTTTTTAAAATTAGTAAGGGGGAATGGAGTAATTAGCCATTCCCCTTATTTGGATGTTTTAAAAATTAGGATGGAGAGGAGAAGAAATGATTAAAATAGACATATTTACCCCTATTTGAAAATGGACTTGCAACATTGGTCTATTATTAATTTAGAAAGGGTAAATTGAAAAATTTATCTAGTCAATAATTTATCTGCTCTACTCTTCCTCCAAATCTCTCCAATTTGGGAGAATAAAAAATGAGGGGTTAGAGGTGGTTGAAACCCCTCCAAACCCCTCCAAACTCCTTCCCCTCATTCCTTAAAAAACTTCCAAACAAGGTAATTGAATTACTCTCCCTCCCTCTACTCTACTCTCCCTCCTTTTTTTAACTTCCAAACATGCTATAAGTGTATATCTGTATGAAACTCTCTCCTAAATACTTGAACCATGACCTTTACCCCTCTCACCCTATAAGCACTTATATTTGTATACACCAAAATATATACGTTAAGGAAAAAAAAATTGATTCTAAAAAAAAAAAAAAAAGGCTTAAGCCAGACAAGTTTGATAGGATAATGTCTATCTTCAACCTTTATCATGAAATTAGGCTTCTTTCCACCTGAAGTTTGCTTCAAATTACTTAGTAGTTAAATAAAATAATTGTGGGGCTCTTAAACGAATCTCTTTAATGTGTTTACTGAGCAAACAGCTGCGAAGCTGCCCTTGTAACAATAAAGTAGATGTTGTAATATTAAAAAAAAATTAAAAAAAGAACAATGCCAGAGGTAATAATTTTTTTTTCTTCTTATGAGTTAAAATTTATTAAAGTGATTGGTTGTGATTAGAGCAAATTGTCTTCAGGATTATGCAAGGTGTAGGAAAGCACGTATTAAGTGATAGGAGTAGTTGATTGTTTTTAATGACTAGTAAGACGAAAAAATTATGTTTGACTCTAAACATGGGCTCCAACCAGTCAACCACCAATGGAAAGATGACATGAGTCTTATTATGTGTATTGCACATGATTCACTTAGTTGGTTGGGTTAAGTATAAGGACACATATTATCTTTTTATTAGTGGTTAGAGCCTAAAGTTCCAAACATATTTGGAACTAAACTTTGTCCATAGTTTTGAAGGTATTTTGAATTTTGCAACTCTTTGATGGTAACCTTTCAATAGGGCCTTTTCATTGGTGTCTCTTTATTGTCTATTTATATGTTTCATATTTAGTTTTTAATACAATATACACTAATTAAAAATTCTGTATTTAGCACCAAAAAAAAAAAAAAAAAATCTTTAATTTTCAAAATTTGTTATCAGTAGAATTCAGTTTTTTTTTTTTTTTTTTTTTTTTTTTTTTTTTTTTTTAATGTTGTAGACAATTTGGTAGGAACCAAGATAGCAAATTGTGTTTGAGTGAGGAAAAATATAGTATTAAAGACAACGATTCAATGCTCCTTAAAGCCAAAAATTTATAATTTTTCTTGTTGTTATAACCCTATATTCCAAACAATCCTTGCAATATATTAATAATTGATGATGAACTTTTTAACTAACTCCATAGCTAGTCTTCTCAAAAGAGTTACTATTCCCAAACGGGTTACTCTTCCCAAATGGATTACTCTTCCCAAAATTACCTACTTATCAAAAATGGAAGACTAGATGTAATTAATGCAAGTTATCACAAATACTCCAGCAAAATGCACATCAAGCACAAGAGCTGACGAGTAAGCATTTATGAGCCTGACCTTCATATGCGACTGTCACCCACAGGGATGGACGAGAAAAGATGCACACACTAAGCCTACATTATAATGCTCGCATCACCTAAGACTCTCCTATATTCACAGAACCACCGGCAAAGGAATAACTCCCATCTCCTACAAATCAGCTAAGAGATAACTCTCATCTCCTACAAGTCAGTTGAGGGATAACCCCATGTCCCTACAATTCAACAAAGGTGGTCATCCACAGACCCCTATATAAACACCGAGACACTCCAATTTCAAGGTATGCAAAAACACTATTTGGAAACTCTTTCTTTAAAGTTCATTGTGAGTTTTTGACTTAATCTTCGAAGGGTCTTAGGCCAGCACCACACTGGTGCTCTTTGAGGTATTTTCATTTTTGCAGGTTCACTACTCTTCACCTTTTACTGAAGACTGCGGGTTTGGGCGATAGACCTATTGACGATTTTGAGCATTATCAATAATAAATTTATCATCTATTTTAAAAGGACTTTTGATACGGTTTCCAACCTATTAGGGCTATCGCAATCAGGGGTGGAGGGAGGGGGGGGGGGGTAGGTGCCCCCCTAAACTTTCAAATTTTTTTAGTACTAATATGGTACATATATGATATATCACACATGCCCCACCGACACAAAAGACATTAGGTTGTAGTTATTCACAAGATGCAAATCCTACTGCCATAAGGAAATAGGAATCATAGGGGAATGAGGCTGACCTAATATTAATAATGATTAAAAAAAAAAAGAAAAAGAAAAGAAAAGAGGATCCTACTGCCAAATGAAAAAGGAATTACACAACCTAATACTAATACTAATACTAATAGGACTCTATAAAAAAAAAATAGTATAAAGGAGTAAAGGATGCCTCACATTAAAAAAAAAAAAAAAAAACTTTTGATACCAGTCTCTTTCGATTTGTACCTTAGAGTTTTTGTTGAGTTTTTAAAGCATTCAGCACTTAAAGGAATTGGACAGCTTGCTGAAAAGATAGTAGAAATGAAAAAGGATGTTTCATATCCATTGGTTTACTCATTAGTGACCTTGGCATTGATCTTACTAGTTACAACAGCTATTATTGAAAGAGCTTTTCAGCAATGAACATAATTAAAAATCGACTACGCAATCGAATGAGAAATCAATGGATGAATAATTGTTTAGAAAGATATATTTAAGACTATTGAATGTGAAAAAATCATGTAGCAGTTTCAAAATATGAAAAATCGTTGAGGGCAATTGGGTAAATTAAGCTAGGTGTGAAAAGCCAAATTAAAGTTTATATTTTATGTTAGATTCTATATGACAAGTACATTAGCATATAGTTGCTTATTTATTTTGTTATTAATATTGATTAATTTTTTTAGATTAGTTTTTTACTTTTAATCTTGCCCCTCCTAACCTAAATTCTTGGCTCCGCCACTGATTGCAATCCTCTCAACCTTCCTCTTTTTATTTTTTATTTTTTTTAGAAATGTGATAGGATTTAAAACTTAAGTATTTGTTTCATAATGATTAATTTTTTTTAATAAAAAAATATATTTATTGAATAAACATTGTAAATTAAAAGAAAAAAAAGACGTAACTGCAAATAGATAAGCATGGGAGCGCAGTTGCTAGAGCACCGAAGATTGAACAGTAATGCTTAAAAGAATGGGAAGATGGTTTATTCAAAGTAAAGCGGCGTAGTAAAAAGAGAATCTCCCGCCATTGTCCTCCCTTATCAGACCATGGTGCATTATTATACAAGTTTATAGTGCCGAACTTGTAAAAGATTAAGAATGTGATAGACCAAATATTGTTTAACAAAAGGACCTTTCAAGAACTTGATACGACATTGTTGAGGAGGGCAAAGCCTAGAGAGTAGATAGGCCACAAAAATTTATTTAGATATGCATTTGGCGCCTCATTTCACTAAAGTTTAAAGAATAGATTTGTTATTTATTTATTATTATTATTATTTTTTTTTTGTTGAGAATCAGTTTATATATAAATATATATATATATTTATATATATAAGCTATTCACTTTATTTTATTTTATTTTATTTTTTTGTGAGACTGAACACTTACACGTGCACTTACCGCGTATCAAACTTGAAATAAAATAAGGTGGTACTTATCTTAAAATTTATCCAAAGTTCAACCTGGATGAAGTTCTATGAACTTAGTACAATCTATTACCGAATGATAATACAATATGTTAGATCTTGTTCTAACCTCACAAACACCTGAAATTCGAGTAAAAAAAAAATTGAAATCTACTAGAATTTGAGATAAAATTTTTTAAATAAGAATTTTATTTTAATCTAATGAAACCCTAGTACAATGCATATTTGTAAGGACTCTATAGGGTGCATGACAAACTTCCTTGAAAATAAAATTTATAAAGATATCCTCAAATTTCCAAAAATTTTGTTGTGAGACTAAATTAATTAAATAAAATAAGCTAAGACAGAAGAACTAAATTTAAATGTGAAAGTAAGTGAAAGGATAACAAAATATGGATTACACACCAGTGGACAAAGTTTTTCTTCAACCCACTACATTATAACTTATAAAACTTTTAATGTGTATTTTTTGTCACATGACCTAGCTAATTCATAATCATGTGACATAATTAAAATATTTAATTAGTCACATAATTCAATACATGTAGATGGTCTTATAAACCGTCACATAATAGGTTTGAGAAAGATTTTGTCTTGCACCATTTGCTTCAATTCATAATTATCTTTTTGAGTGCAATGTAATCTACTGGACATAGTTTTGAATACGAATGCTAACCGTGAGAAGGAAGACAAGAAATAAGAAAAAGAACAAGAGAGAGGAATTGGAACAAGTCAAGTGGAGCAACTTGTGCGTTACAAAAGCTCCAGCCACTAAGTGTCTAAGTCCAGCTCAAGGTAGATGGAGACAGATATAGAAAAAAAAAAATGAAGGGATTTTGTTTATGCCTCAAAACTTTCACTATCGCAATAGATAATAAAATTAGAGTAATTAGATTATGTTATTGGCCAAGCTCTAAGCAGTGACCTCAATGGATGTGGGACATAGACATAATCAATCCACCAAACTCGAAGGTTGATATGTTGTGAAAATGACATGTGTACAACATTTTCACAACAATTTCGATGTGGCAAATTGTTACAGGTTGTTATTGATGGGGTAGAAAAGTAATTTTAGTGGTAGGTTCAAATTAGAACCAATAACAACTAACCAACTATAATTTGTTATAAAAATGTTGTAAAAATGTTGTGAACGTAGCATTTCTTAAGTTGCTAGGAAAACTTTTATTGGTACCGATCTTGCAGCCAAAAAGTTGGGAAAAGCCTATTCATATAATGACACATCATAAACAACTTTTTTTTTTTTTTTTCCAAATCTTTTATAATAATGTTTAGTGGTTCTCTTTGCTGCTTAGATGACTTATTTTTATGATTGTGCATTTGTGCTTTTCCTAAAACTAAGGTCCCATTTGATAACGGTGTTTAAACAATGAAAATTGTTGTTTAAATATCACAACACGTATTTCCACACATTTTTTTACCCACATGTATTTTCATAAAACTTAAACAACGGTTACTAGAAATCTCTTATCAAATGGACCCTAAGCTAGCAAAGCTTCTAATGAGCAGCAACCTCATTGGTTATGACACTAGAAAAAAAAAAAAAATATATATATATATATATATATATACACATATCGGAAGATCGGGATGCTGAAATATACGTCACTACTTTGATTGAATCAGTGCTAGTCATGTTTAACAACAATGAGATTGAATTGTTTTTTTTTGGGAAAAGTGAACATGTGCAATGAACTTGATCAACAACTAATTCTCTTTTATATTTATAAAAATTCCATTGCAGGGTTAATTTAATTGGTTGAGGACCATACTTAATTGAAGGGATCGAATCTCCCATTTCCTCTCTTCTTCGAATCAAAACTCTAACATGGCTTAATTTTTGCGATTGTGCTTTTCCTAAACTTAAGCTAAAATTTTTATTCTATAAATAATTATTTAGTATTTCGAGAGTAATATTGCTCTATCCTATCTTTTACATAAATACTAAGGTTCATTAATTAAATTCCTAGTATCTTATGAAAATATAAAGAAGAAAAATAAAATAATCTAAAGAGACAAAATGAAAGAGAAAGAAAAGAAATAAACAATTCAGTTTGATGACCTACATTTACATGAAAAACTTTTAAGACTAAATCTTTATTATTAAGCACTAGGTGTTTTAATAACGAATTTTTAGGAGATCAAACTCTAAACTACTGAGATTACAAGAAAATTTGCAATATTGGACTATGACTAGAATTTTTTTGTTTGCACATCAAGCAAGCTTGTACTATGTTATTTTTATTTTTTTTATTTTTTTTGACACTCAATAGGATTGGATATAAATTCTTTGAGTGCAAAATAAGTAAGGTTGGAGTTGGACTTGAGCTCAAATACCCCAGCAAGGCATCTTTTATTACGGATGCTCAGAAAATGTTTAGGTTACAATATTGCAACCAAAACGTTTGTGAAAAGCCTTAATGTACAATGACATGCAATTAACTATATAATTTCTTCCCGAATCTTAATAAAATAGAGGTTCTCTTTTCCTGCTAAGACGGCTTTAATGTTTGTGATTATGCTTTCCCTGAACTTAAGCTTACAGAAATAATAGAAAAAAAGAAAGAAAAGAAAATGCGGTATTTGAAAATAGGAAACAAAGAATCCGTGAAATATAAAGAACTAAGCCCATTTTCATGGTTGAGAATTTTGACATGGACACCCTCAGGCCTCACCCTCTTGCTCAACTTGCTAATGTCATAGTCACTAGTGAAGAAAGTACTGGACCCGCCATTAGCCTGATGGGGATGATCATCACAAACCGCCATATACTTTTTCCCAACTTTTATTTGTTTGGTATTTGGCTGAACCTCACTTCAAAGTCGTAGTCCACCAGTTTTTAGTTCACAAAGTAGAACAAAAACCAAGGATTTTCATTAAAAATGTGACCACAATTTATCATCAAGACAATCAAAACGTTCGTCTGGTATGCATTTTGTTCACAACTTGTGTGTGATTCAGCGGAATTTCCATTTTTTTTTTCATAATAGAGAATTTAGGTTCAAATTCTTCTAGATGGTTTGTTGTATGTAAAAAAATAAAAAAACCTTGCTCACATTTGTCCCAACCAATCAACTCTACCCAACTTGTCAAGACTCAAGAGTAGTTTCATAGTTTAGTAGAATAGTTTATTCTTTTTTATTAGGAGAATTAATAGGAATTGAATCTACCCCATCATTAAAACTATCTAATTATTAAAAGGGTCATACTAACGAGTGCCCTTAGAGCACTAGTTAACAATCTATTTTAAAAAAATTTTGACACCACTTTTATGAGAAATGAAAAAAATTGTCAAAACATTAATTACTTTTTTTTTTTCCCCCTAAAAACTTTCTTTAAATAGATTATTAACTTTCTTTAAACATTAATAGAAATTGAATCTACCCCCCATCATTAAAACTATCTAATTATTAAAAGGGTCATGTTAACGAGTGCTTTTAGGCATTGATTAACAATCAATTTTAAGAAAGTTTTGACACTACTTTTATAGAAAATGAAAAAAGTTGTCAAAACATTAATTACTTTTTTTTTCCCCCATAAAAACTTACTTTAAATAGATTATTAACCAATGCCCTAAAAGCATTTGTTAGCATTTCCCTTATTAAAAACAAAAGTTATACCCAACCTTTTTCAAAATTATTGTTGTATGCCATTTTCTAAATAACAATTGTAAAGTTGTAATTTTCAATTATGTTTTGTTGGCTTTAATTCCGTGTTAAATTTGATTGTAATTCTTTAATTATTTTCCTGTATGTTTGTGGGATTCAATGTAAGGATAAAATGTGAGAAATTGGTGAAGAACTGTGAAGAATAGGACAACTCACAACTTGCTCATGATTGGCTCACGAGTGAACAACCCACGAAAGGGCACGTGAGAAGCACATGCTGGAAGCTGAAGATTTAAGTGCCAGAACGCATCTCGCGACTCATCCCACGACTTGGCCAACCTGTGAGATGACCCACGAGATGCACTACCAGCCTGTTTTAGTGTGCTTTTCTCATTTCTTTACCCACACTATAAAAACTCACATTACCCATGAAATTGTAAGGAGAATTTCAAAGAGAAAACCTTAGAAATCCATTTGAAAGTTAGAGATTGTACACCCACAATCATCTACACATTTCTCTTAGTTTTCCTCTACTCCTACCTCTCTAATTACATATCCTTGAGAGTTCTTAACCCCAACACCTACATCACTCAATTTGAGTGTTGTGAGTTGTTTTGGTGCCTATGGGAAGTATTGGATGAAGTCATTCGTTGGTGGATGCAATTGGAGCTAATTGCAGGATTCAGATAACTAGTGAAGACATGACTTGGTGAAGTCCGTTGGGAGTTGGAACTTGGAGGGTTTAAGTATAGTGGATGGATTAGGCTTGGAGGGCCTTTTTGATATTCTTGTACTCTAACTTTATTCACTAGTGGATCATTTTGGCTTGGAGGGCCGTGGAGAGGTTTTTATGTCGAGTACTTTAGTTTTCCTCTTCGTTAACACACCGTGGTGTTATCTTGTGTTTGTATCTCTCTTCTCTTAATCCTTGTGCTTTATAATTACTTGTTGATTATGTATGCCCATGCACTAGGTAGTAGTCTTGGTTAATTGCGCATTAATTACTCTTATTCCGCACTTAGTTGAGTAAATTAAAAACAATTTAGCCGTAATTTAAAATTAGGGGTTTAAACAAATTTTAGTGGTTTTACTCTATCGAGCTTTCAACAATATATTGATTGTGTTTAAATAACTTATTTTTATATACTTAATTTAAAAAAAAAAAAAAAAAAGTAAATTGTGCAAAGTATAATCATACGTTGAAAAAAAAAAAAAAAAAAAAAAAGCTTTTAAAACACTATGCATATGGGAAGAGCCAAAAACAAATTGACATTTTAAAGCTAAAATAAGCAGATTTGGATTTAAAACATTTTTCCAAATATAATTTACATCCAAATAAAGCCTCAACTAGCTAGCTGTTTTGAAGAGGGGCATGAGTGCATGCTCATGCTGGGCTTAAAGGTCACGTTACAACCTCCATTCCAACTAAATGATAGCAACCCTCGACTTTTTTTTCGACTTTGACGTGAACAACTGATCACAGAGAAAATTTCTTTTTTCTAACGAAGCCCTTTTATACCATGTTCTAAATTGTTGATTTTTGAACCAAAAAAAAAAAAAAAAAAAAAAAAGAAGAAAAAATTAACTAAAATTTGTCTTCTTCCTCTTCTCCCTCTTGGCACTGATCGATGTGTGTATAATATTCAGGGCAGTGTCAATTTTACAAGTGGGGCACATTTCGATTGGCTTCGCAACCATGCGCAATGAAATAATTTATTCATGTACAACAACACTAATGGTGTTGATCGTGACAACATGTGCTTTGTTGAATTGTTGAGATCAATCCAAATTGGTTTTCTAGAAGATTGGAATATGCATCTATAATCTGTTATTTCGAGGTTTAATCAACGATATAATTTGCGATAAGAAAAATAAGTACTGCATAGAAATTCTTTAAAAATACTAATTATTAAAAAATATATATTTATTTCTATATATAATGGATTCATAAATTTCATTACCTTATTATTGAATCCAAGACCAACATAGAATTATTTTTTGTTAAAGGTCTATTATATCATGAACTTTTGTTTACACAAATTTTTAAAACTTAATTGGTAAATTTCTTTTTTTGTTGAACAAGAGATTTGGGCTTGAATCTCCTCTATATAAAAATTAAATTGATTCTTTAGTTTGATAGTAAAGAATAATTATCATGAAGTGAATATTAAAAATTCAAATCTTATCTTTATATAAAGAATTTTTAATGATGACTAGATTTGAATGGAGTATAACTAGGTTTTGGAGTATTTAACTTTATGCTCCATCTATCAATTGTAGTATGTCATGTGTTTGATTTTTTTTTTTTTTTTCTACTTTAAACTTTGGTTAGTTTATAGGAGGAAAAAAGACATTTGACAAATTGTGATTGATAGAACATAAAGTGGAACACTAGAGTGGCACAAATGATTTTTTTTTTATTCACATTGGATACAAAAAAATGTTTCTTTTCCCACCTTCAGTGTTCCATCTTATGCTTCGCCAACTACAACATGCCATGTGTCTTTTTTTTTTTTCTTTTTTTTTTAAATTTTGGTTACTTTATAAGAAAAAAAAAATGGATAAAGGATTTTTATTAGTTGGATACCTGTCTATTTCATTCTTAAGAATTATGAGAAATTATTTTTTCACCCGCTCTTTTTATTTATTTATTTTTTATCTATAACATATAACATATAATTTATAATCTATGATATATATAAAACTAATGATGTTTGACTTTTGATCGATCTTACAATCTTGTGCCATATAAGCTATAAAGATTCATAATTTTACACGTTATTATTCTAATATTTATTTTTAAATTCATTTTAACTTATGTTCTATATTTAAAATTTCAATTAAAATCTGGTCTCATCACATATATATATATATATTTATATATATAAAATGGTAGAATATATAGTTTCATTAGTAAACACAATCATATAGTAATGCATAATTGCATATTAATAGTTACCATTAATTATCAAATATTATATTTAGACAAAAAGTTAAAAAGATAAAGAATGATATTTTGTTAAACTCTTCTTGCATTGCATAATTTACTGAACAAAATAAAGTTTATGGACACAATAAAATCTTACAACATTTTCATAACAAACTTTTTTTAGAGTTGTGGTGGGTCCCAATGTAATATATATTTTCCATGTAAATTTTTTAGACATTACAATTTTACATATCATTACAGTAATACATATTTTTTATTTGATTTTAAGTTATATTCTATATTTGACATGTATATTTAAAACATTTATTAGAATATTGCCATATCATATCTTTGAATGGTAGAACAAGTTGTTCCATATACAAACAAAATTATAGTAAATGCCTATAGATAATTATTATAATTATCAAATTTCATATTTACAAAAAATTAAAGAGATTAAAAAAATCATATTTTATTCAATTTTTTCTGTTCATTGCATGGGTTACCAACTATTTGAGAGAATTTTTAATGCCATCTCTCTCTTGGAAGAAAAAATAAATCTCATACACAAATAATAATAATAATAATAATAATAATAATAATAATAATAATAATAATAAATGCAAGTTACACCTTTTAAATTTGGTCAATTGTCATTTTAATCCAAGTTTCATTTTTATCATTTTGGTTTGTAAGTTCGCATTTGATATTATCATTAGTCATTCCATCCCCGAACCATATTAACTAGTAAAAACTAGTGTTTTAATAATAAAAATCTATTAAAATTTCTTTTTATAAAAAATACACTATTAATATTTGATCCTATAAGCTCACATTTGCTGTTAAAAAATACACAATTAATATTTCAATTCTGTTAATTTTTATTTTTATCATTTTGTTCCTATAAGCTCACATTTGCTTGTACCTTTTGTCATTCTTAATGACCATTTTTTCTAACAGAATTTGAGGAAGCGCTAATGGTGACAATAAATATGAACTTATCGTATCAAAATAATAAAAATAAAACTTATAATTTCAAAATAATAATTGAATAGGTGTTTATTTTTTACCTAATAATAATAAGAATAATAATGAAACGCCAATTAGTGTTTTTGTGGTATCCAGTTGCTTTACCTCTTGGAGAACTGAAAGGTTCAAGCTTTTTGGGCCCCTAGCTCTATAAAGAGATTGTCCTTAAAGCCTATAGCATGGTCTTTAAAGAGTACAGAAATTTACAAGCATTTTTACGGCTTGAAGTTAGGGATGCCTCCAATCCATAAATGAACATGGTTCACACTTAACAGTTAACACTGTAGAAAAAAGAAAAGGAAAGAAAGGAAAAAATAGAGAGAGAGAGAGAGAGAGAGAGAGAGCAGTATTTAAGACTGTGTGTTCAGTCTGTCATGTTTCTAGAGGCAATAAAACCAGAGTGCCAAAGCGTAGGCTAAATGTGAATGGCATAGGACTATGGGATTAGGAGCCACAGCAGCAAATACTGTGCAGTTTTCGTGAAAACTCAACATAGCATTCAAACAATCTCTCTCAATATTAGACACAGAATAGTATCAATGAGTAGTAAATTAAAACATCTTGGATCACGCTCCTGTTTGGTGGCTTTCACGTTTACCACATATGAAGGCAAAGAAAGAGACAGCGTTCAGGCTTTACCCCTGCTATCATTGTCCTTTTCTAGGACTGCTGCACCATTGTTTGCTCTTCATTGCATGCATGCCCTGAAAGCTAACCAAACTAAACCAACCTCTCTCTCTCTCTCTCTCTCTCTCTCTTTTTGATGCACCCTTCAATTCCCATGCAGTTCTTCAAAATTTTTTTTTTGAAATGTGCTGCCTTCAATTACATGAGAACAAACATGTTCTTCAAATCAATGCCTAATGATAAAGCAACAATTTCGGCTAGTAAAATTTTTAGCTGTTTTACTTACTTGCCCAAAAGAGAGTAAATTTAGTACCAAGTACCAGTCGAAACTTGACACTAAAATACTATTAAGTAGAAAGGTAAATGGAAAATGAATAAAACAAACAAAAGGTTAAAAAATTACGTACCTCATAACTTTTTTGTCTGTTTTAGCACAAAATTTTATCATGTTCAGAGAAGTGTAGTGTAGTGCACTAAGTAGTGGTCCATGCACATGCTGCAACTTTAATTTTACCACCACGAAAACAATGTGCTTAAAGTTACAAAGAAAAAAACACATTTATGCGCACATATAATATTGGTTTATATATGATCCTTCTTTAATTATGATATTGTGTAATATATATATATATATATATATTTATATATATTTATATCTATCCTTTTACTCCCAAGGTTAAAGATAGAGAGTATGCTCAAAGCATTTACAACTTTCGATTTTATATTGCATCGAAAAATCAATTCATTCTGCTATATCACTGTCGTGTCAAGTTGTTGAGTTGACTCTGTGTGCACGCGCATAGATATTTACTTTTTTTTTCGTCTGTATGTGTGTATGTATCTGCAAATTTCGCTTTCAAAAAACGTTGGGGAAGAAAAGTTGAAATTAATATCATTTATGTTGTAGTCACCTTGATTTTAGTCTAAATGCCAACCATTCAATTTCTGCCTCAATTTAAAGCTTGAGCTGTGCTACGCTGAAAAATACAAAAAGGACTAACTTTAATAGCCTTTAAGAGCACATTTCATAATTGAGTTGCGTACCTGGCTACTTTTTTCTATTTTGCTCATCAATTGCTTACTTGGTCTACTTGCTAAGATGTCAAAGAAGCTACACATAAATCTCTCCTCAATAATACCATGTATATATCCATAGTTGGCCAAGGTCTACATCTCGTAGCTAGGTAGCTTGTCATTGTAATGGAACTGAAAAAGAATCTTTTAAAACGATTGTGTCTAGAAATTAGTTACCATTGTTATGTCAAGGTATATATGTATGATAATGGGTTCTTAAAAGGCAGAACTTGGACTGGACAGGGAGCGAGGTGTGGGGTTAAAATTTGGCCATTTTGGATGTCATCATCAACATGGATGAATGCAAGAAAACCAATTTCGCAGAAAAGAAAACAAGAACAAGAAGAAAAAAAAAAAACGAAGGAAATTTGGCATAGTAGAAATGTGGTCCATAAATTAATTCCAAAACATTGAACTGCAAATGGCTTTATTAAAAAACTGTTCAATACTGGAGTGACACCAAATAAAGACGAACTAAATGAAGTGGTAAATATACACCCCTGTAAGTTTCTTTAAAAATCTTCTCTCCTCTGTGTGTGTGTTAAAAATATTTAGTATTTCAAAAGAAAAAACAGTGGGTTAATCCCATATTGAAAAATGAGTGTGAGTTAAAAATATTTAAAATATATGCTGTGTATCCAAGAGTTAGGCCATTTTGGATATACACCACTGTAAGTTTCTTTAAAAACTTTCTCCCCTCTCTCCATGTGTGTATTAAAAATATTTAGTATCTCAAGAAAAAAAAAAAAAATGAAGCGGTAAATAAGTGAAATATATATGTCAAAAGATCTTTGTGGTTGAGTGGTATTGTATGGTTCTTTTCATGGGAAAAATTAGTGTTTTAGACCCCTTGGTTGATTTTAATCAGAATTTAATCAATTTAATTATTATACATTCAATTCAATTTTGGTTGATTAGCACAATTCAATCACGTCCCCAAATAAACAAGTACAAAAATAAATAACATAGGTACATGGTGACAAAGCAAACTAAACGTACGAAAATAAATAATATAAGTATATAGTGACGAAGCAGAAAACTTACACATCCACAAAAAAAAAAAAAAAAAAAAAAAAAAAAAATACTACTACGGCGTTTAATGGTAACCCCAAAAAGAATTTTATTAAATATAATTGAAGTTCACATCTAAATCATACCTATGATCGTAGACTTTACAGCATAGAAAACTTATTAACGTGACCTCACTATTAGCTCCAAGCTGCTTGAATTCTTCCATTTTGAAATTCTTCCTTGAACTACTGTGAACATGCGAGAATTGACTACTGTGGCTTCAACTTTGATCACAAATTATAACACTATCTTCACATCCACTTCTGTGTACTCCCAATTTGTGGTGAAAAGAGGTTCCTGGGTTTCCTATGATGTGCACAACTATATGCTTTAAAAACCTCATGCTTCAATAAACTAATAAGTGTTTTTATATATTTATACATGTACGAAGTTGTAGAGTTAGAAATTTATCTTTTGGGTGCAAATGAAAATATAATGGATAAGTGTTTATTTTAAAAAATTATGTTCCTAGTTCCTACTATATATAGCAATATAAACGAGTACTTTAAAACAATTTAAAATGTAGGTTTAGTGCTTTATAAAAATATTTATTAAATTTAATAAATTGTGTATATATTGACAAAAAATTTGATATTTCTAACTTATATTTTAATAAAAAAATATTTAGATACTAGACAAGTGCATAAATTTAAAAAAATAAAAAAAATAAAAGCTAAGTGTCTTTTATTTAAATTACAAGACATAAAATGTATGAATAGAACCTTTGTTTGTTTTCCCATTATCACTTGAGATTTTTTTTTTGTTGATAATTATCACTTGAGATTATTGTTAGGATAAATGTGTTCATTATAATTTTATGAATGCCCAATTAATTCAAGTAATTGGTATATACAACTTATCACTAATGATATTGTGACTCTATTTAAATAAAAATAATCTGTTTATACTCAGTTCTTATATAAATTATATATTCAAAAATAGTTTTATTTATAGATATTTAAACATTGTAACATTTAGGATGTTCCAGGTCTAAGACTATATATACAACTTTATATATATATATATATATATTTATATATATATTATACTTATTCAAGGATTCTTTAAATAGATAAATATTTAAGATTTTTTTTGGGGGGGGGGGGGGGGGTGTGGAAGAGGCCAGGGGGGATAGTTGCACCCTGGCCCTATTGATCCTCTGCTATTGCATGTAGGATAACAATTATTTCCTACATACCAACAGACTTAAATAACGTGAATTAAAATCCCCAATCAAGCAAACCTCAATTGAGGGTGTGTTGAGAGGATTATTTTGGTCGATTGAGACTTGATTGAAGGTGAGTTCAAAAACCGTAGACTTCCTTCTCCTTATCTTGAGTTGATTCTTGATACTTAATCATGTATAGTGATTTGACAATTACAACTCATCAAGATGCATGTCATGAAATTTACCAATACTCTAAACCTAAATATTTAGAATTGAATCCACTCTCCACTCATAAATAATTTTAATAAAAAAAAAATAGAGGAAAAAAAATAAAGATTGATTGAATGCTAGCATGAGTACATATAAATAATACTATTTTCAATCGCTTTTTATAATAATAATTATTATAAAATGGGTTTTAAGGCTGAATATCACTATGACTCCCAAATGTATTTATCATTCGTGTGACATATGCAACGCATTTTTTTTTTTTTTTTTTTTTTTGAGAAACCATATGCAACGCATTAAGTGGCTTGAATTGAAAACTTATGGTTTCGGTCTCAATATATAATGAGGTCACTATAGCTTTCTTAATATATAAATGATAATCTTTCCCTTTTTCTTTTAAAAAAAAAAATGGTGATTCTTTTTGCTTTCATGATTTCTAATACCTTATCCTACCTTTTGTCTCAATTTTATAGTGCTTGCACTTTATGAATAAGATTCAAGGTTTATATTCTTAATGTACACTTCAGAAAAGACTTCTAGCGTAGTACGAGCTTCGCCATTTCTTGTAAGAAAAAAAAAAAAAAAAAAAAAGTAAAAACAGAATAAAAAAAAATGCTTGCATTTTCATTCCACTAGGCCACAAGAGCACAATGCAACAATTCCTAGAATAGAAAGGAATGCCTTTTTCTTTAACATTTTATTTTTCCTCATAAAGAAAAAAAAAAAAAAAAAAGATTTCCAGGTGTCTTAACAGAAACACTTGGGCGGCTTACTATCAATTTTTCCATGGAAAAGAATGGCAAAGAATTCAATGAAAAAGACTGCAGGCCTTTCATGTAGCGTGCTGGAGGGAGAGAGAGGCCCATCTAAAAGGAATTGTGGTCACTTCAATCTTCTCACAATATCTATGGCAATGTTCCAACTTGTGTAATCAATTGAGAGAGTTGCAGTGTTGCACACCTTGCTGCTTCTTTAGAAGCAGATAGAAGGTTGCCTGCCCTTTTGTTCTCTTTGTTAAGATTTCAAAGGTTAAAAAGGCTATAAGTTATCCTCACATATGCTAGGCCATGAGTTCTTTTTATATCACTATCAATAAGTCTATTGGCAAAGATAGAGTTAGGATTTCATCTTTGGGGATTAAAACATGAACCAAATTTCTTTTACCATTCTAGAATAAAAAATATACTAAAATTCAAAACTAAAGTAATACATAAATATGCAAACTAACATAAATTTAATATTAACAAAATATAAATAACTGAAAAGGGGTAAAATATTTGTTTCTTTATACACTTTCATTCAATCATAAGTTGAAAATCAAAATGGAACTCAACATTTTTTTTTTAATCTTGAAAATTATCTATGATTGATTATGAACAAAATTTTATAATAATTTCCTTTCAATGTACAAAATTTAAGTATCTGTTAATTTTTTTTTAATTTTGTTGGAAAACCTATTTTTGATAGGATTCATGAGTTAAAATGTCATATATTATAATTTGAATTTCCCATAATTTCTAAATTATATATATATATAAATTATCTTTATCATATGTCCAAAATTGTTCTAACTAAAAAAAATAATTAGTGTTACCAGGTAAAAAGTTCAACAAGAAAAATTCAAACATACAAAAAAAAGTTCCTAACTACTTAGCCTTATTCACTCAATATTATGTTTTATAATATGTCAATATTCTTCTGACATATTACCAAGTGAAAAAAACAAATGAATTGTTTAGGTAGAACTAGACAGCAACAAGACAACTCCTAACTCTCAAAGTCCTAAATTTTCACCTTTATGTCTCAAATAATAAATATCTAAAATTTTATTTGAAAAAAAAAAAAAAGTGAAACACTATAGTAATTTGAATTTTTTTTTTTAAAATAAAAAGAATAAAAATACACAAAATGACAATTGATTTTTGTTAAGTTTTAGACTAGGTTGATGATTACATTTGAATTAATCAAGCTATTTTGATTACACTGATTATGCCAATTTACAATTCAAGAGCAAACACTTCAAAATTATATAAGGAATATAAAATAATATGTCACTAATCACGCAAATCAATCACAAGGAGACAATAATATGCTAATGAAGTGGAAAATGGATAAAGAACACTTCAAAGTAAAAAACTCATTATGTGGGAAACCTTCCCAATAGAGCAAATTCACTGTGATAAAAGAAGTTTTACAATGAAGGAAAAACAATTTCCTAAATTCTATTGCTTCAAAACTTACATAAAAAAAAAAAAAAAAAAAAAAAAAAACATTTTTATTGTTTCAAAGTTTCTAAACTTTCAATCATACAAATTGCCTTCATAGATGACGCATCCACAATTACGATCGAAACTTCTAGCCGACTCTAAGAATCTCCTGGAGATTTCTTCACAGTAACAACTTGTGTACTTGATGTCATTGATCACCGTATTGAAATCAAACTGTTGATTTTAGTCTCATGGGATAACTAAATAGGTTTTTATTGATTTTTACTCTAGGGTACAACAACATTCTCTCAAGCTTCAAATAAGTCCCCTTTATACTTGATAGCAACTAAGGTACGCAATCAAAGGCACAATGAACTTTCTAGAATTAAAACACGCCAGCCTTGATCTTCGATCAATCGAGCCTTGATCTTCGATCAATCGAGTAGCTATTGAAAGGCTGTCAAAATGTTGATCGCTTGGAACTCGATCGAAGATAAGTTGAACATTGTCAGACTAGACCTTTTAAGCTATTTCTTGTATTGTTGTGCAATTTCTTGATCCAATCTTCAAAGACATATTACATACTCAATTTTGACATACAAGTCATGGAATTTGGCAACACTCGATTATGTCGTTAACAACATTTTTTTAAAAACGTAAAATAAAATAAATTGATACCAACAAGAAGTAAAAATTTGATATGTAAAAGAGGGTTTTTTTTGGGAGGGACCACTAGCTACAAGAATGGGTTGGATGACTAGTTTAAATTTAACAATCTTTAAATAAGTTTTCAAACGTTTTTTTTTGGGGGGGGGGGGGGGATATAATTTTTTACCCAAATTTAAAAATTAGCTCCTCCCTTGTCCATAAACACCAAATATTAATAATGAATATTTCATTGAAAGTGGTGGACCTAGATAAGGTGAGTGGTAAGTCCATGTTAGAATGAATGCGAAATTTTCAGTAAAAATTTCGGTTTGTGCTGGAAAATTATTATGAAATATTTGCAGCTTACAAGCCCCCCTGGGGGGGTGGTGGTCTGCAATCCATTATTCTGTTGAGTAACACAAAACTTCAAAATCAAATGAATTAATTTGCTAGTTATCCTTTCCATTCACAGGCTTCATTTTCTTTTTCTTCCTTGATAACTTTTGAGGAAATGATGACTGTGGGACCTAATTAACTTCTTTTTGGAAACACATTTTATCAAAGGAAAAGTGATTTTCCAAACGAAAGGATTAGAAGGTAAATCCCCGAGAGTGAGGAAACACTTCGATATATGATGTATCCCACCAGCCTCTAACCTCCTTAACACTGCTTCCCCAATAAAACCATCATGATACCTTTGGAGTTCACAAGCAGCGCTTTTAGGTATCTCTACTAATCTAGTTAATTAGCTCCTTTATAAAACACACAAAGTTTTAAAAACTATAGCATATATATATACATCTACCTCCAACCAATATATCCCTTGAAAGATTTTTCTATGACACAAATCTCTTTCGGAGAGTTCTTTAATTTGTTTTGTTTTGTTATTGTTATTGTTTTTGCTTCTTCCTTTTTTTTTTGCATGAATAGGAGAAATTTTTTCTTACAATATTTCTTTGTTAAAATGATTTATTGGGGAAGTTTTTGCTGATCAATTTATCTTGAAAATGAGATAAAAGAAAAAAATAAACTAAGTAATTATTTTTATCAGTAATAAGATAAGTGATTACAACACATTTGATTTGCAACAGCCAGTGAGCTTATCTTCATCGAAAAGCAACATTACTTTCTTGATTCTTTTTTACATTGGGTATGGAAAACTTTCTTGGCCAAATGTTTTTGTCCTTTTAAATTTTTTTTTTTTAAATGATAAAATAAAACAGTAACTATAGGATACATGACGACAATAGTCTGAATTTACAAATAAACTCTGTGTTCGGTAATCAAAATTTCAAATAGAGTTTATGATTTATTTTGGAACAACAATATATTTATTTTATAAATTGTGTTTGTGTGTTTTACGTTTTTTTTTTTTTTTTTTTTTTTTGAGGGAGTGTTTACTATAGTTGTACAATTATTCATACTAATAACCCAAATCATGAATTGCTTTGTTGTCTTTCAACTATTCCAATTTTGATTGTGAAAGAAAATAGCTCCCACAGCCCCAAAACCCTAGTTCTCCATGTCTTTGTATATTTCCACATTGAGCTGAATCTACCAAATTGAATCCACAGTCCAGGCTCAAACCCTAAACTGTTCTGCCAACATCAAGTGACGGGAATATTTAGTCTTACTCATGACTATGAAAACACATTGCTATTTTGGTTTTAGAGTCCAGTCAAATTTATGATATTGAGGTCAATTTTTACAGTAACATAACTAGTAGGCTGAGGTCACACATCTACCCTTTTTACAAGTTAAATTAGAAAAAAAGGATTGTTATCAAATTTCGCAAATAGGAAGACTTAGTACAGCTGGTCCACATAAGTGATTGTAAAGAAAATTGATCTCCAAGAATAATTTGATGTAAACTAAGCCATGACTTGAAGGGAAGCCAAAAAAGAAAGTCAAAGCTTTAATTTGTGTGTATTTTCTAATTTAGGCCAGCTCACTTAAGCAACATAGTCTACTTCATAATTGGGAACTCATTGAATCCTTTTCTTTAGGTTTTGGGTGCTAATTCAGCCACTGTGTTAACAATTTTGATGTTCTTATATCCCTCTCATTTCACAATTTTTAGAAAAATATGATATGTATGATTCTGGGGGTACAAAAATTGTAG
Source organism: Notholithocarpus densiflorus (assembly GCA_030021035.2). NCBI lineage: Eukaryota > Viridiplantae > Streptophyta > Magnoliopsida > Fagales > Fagaceae > Notholithocarpus > Notholithocarpus densiflorus. The sequence goes on along the minus strand of JARYZH020000014.1, from coordinate 1,646,035 downwards.
TAAAAGAATGCTGAATAGTGTAGTTGGGGGAAGGATGTTTGTCCTTTCCTTTTTGTGAAATCACATATATAATATCTTAATGGTGGAACTATAAAAGTGTACATATAGCATAGGAAAGAAACCAGAAAAGCTGTTAGCTATCATTATCAAAGCCTTCAAAAGGAGTGGGTGGAAGAGGTGGCCATTGAGAGTTACCTCTTTATCAACCATGACTCTAATCATAACTCATAATCAAATAATTCTGATTATAAGAAGTCATTAAAAAGACACAAACTGTGTTGTGTCAGTGTGTATAAATATAGACATGTAAGAGAGAGAGAGAGAGAGAGAGAGAGAGAGAGCTGGGAATAAAAGAGTAGGGTTTAGAAAGTTAAAGAGAGATGAGTCTGGTCTGTGAATAGCTAGGTGTTGTAACATTTATGTCTTCTGGGGGCTGAGATGACCATAGATTTTTATCCCCAACACTGACCAATAACTGCTACCCTTTGCAGAAGCATCGACAACACTCGGTAGGCCAAAGGTACGATTCTTCTCTGTCATCTACTGTTCCACCCATACTCTTCACCTTTCCTCTTCCTACTACTTCAATCTTCTCATATAATCCAACCAGTAAAACCAATTCTCTGATTTTCCTCAATATCATCCCAAATTTCAGGTATACAATAATGTTTTCATATATTATTGATTTCTTATTCTCAGCTTTTCTTGAATTCTTTTCATAGTGGTTATTGAAAATTTTCTAATTTTCATTATTTTGAAGCATACTTGATGTCCACATGGAGAAAAGAAACCCACCATTCTAGTTAGTTTATTTACTGTATCCTCTTACTCTCTGTAGTGATATAGATAGATGAGTTTTTAGTTATGAATTTATAAGAAAAAACCAAAAAAAATTAAATTTTGGGCTTTGTTTGTTTTTTCAGTGTGGGTTTTGTATTTACTTGACTTATTGGGGTGAGGAATCTGGAGATTACAATGGCAGGGGTTTTTTGGGATCAGCAGCAACAGTAGCTCCACTATCAGGTGACAGTTGCAGATAAAAGAGCAACAAGCAACAACAAGAGTAGAAGGAAACAAACCAACAGTGTACTAGTACAAGAAATCGAAAAAAAAGTTGTTTTAAGAGCTAAATCAGAAGGCTAGGAATCTGGATTTCCAGAGGAATCAGCAGCACTTTCTGAGGCCTATCCGCCAAGTTACAACCCCAATACAACAACAACCACAAGAACAAAACCTAGGCACCTACAACACCCACAACCAAAATCTCCAACTTTTCCAAAACCAACAACAACTACAACAACAACCTTATGGGGATGCCATAAATTCCAACCAAACAGAACCACAAGTTTTGGACCAAACCACAGACTATGCTAAACACAGACAAAAAATGGGCATGAAGAGCACCGGGGGAGAGATAGTCCAAGTCCAAGGAGGCCACATTGTCCGATCCACCGGCCGTAAAGACCGGCACAGCAAGGTCTACACCGCAAAAGGTCCCCGTGACCGTCGTGTCCGGCTCTCAGCCCACACTGCCATTCAATTCTATGATGTTCAAGACCGGTTAGGCTATGACCGGCCTAGCAAAGCTGTGGACTGGCTCATCAAGAAGGCTAAGTCTGCCATTGACAAGCTAGCTGAGCTACCACCATGGAATCCAACTGGTACTTCTACTGGGACTGCTGCAGAACCGGACCCAAATGCGGGCTCAGCAGAAATGACAATAGCAGAACATTCAGAGTCTTCTGGCTACAACTTTCAGCTCCATAGGCAATTGGGTGAGAACCCAGATGACAATTCAACCTTCATTCCTCCATCTTTAGACTCTGAAACCATCACAGACACCATGAAATCATTGTTCCCAACAAGCTCAGCAAATTCCTCTATCAATTTCCAGAGCTACCCACCTGATTTAATTTCAAGAAACTCCAACCACCCCCAAGATCTTGGCCTATCCCTACACTCTTTCCAGGACCATTCAGCTCCAGCTGATCAGAACCTTTTTGTTGGCTCGGCTCCCATGGGATTCGATACCAATTACCAGAGAATGGTAGCCTGGAATAACGACACAAGCGCAGAGAACAGAGGCGGGTTCGTGTTCAACTCTCAAGCATTGTCACAACAAGCATTGCTAGGCCAAGGCTCAGCATTTTCACAGAGGGGACCCCTTCAGTCCAGTTTTGCGCATTCAGTTCGCGCATGGGATCATGATCTTTCCATTGCCTCAACAGACCACCAGAAATCACAGCCAATTCACCACTCTTCCATCTTTGGAAGCCGCTTCACTACCGATGGTTTAACGGGGTTTTGCATTCCTGCAAGAATTCAGGGTGAGGAGGAGCAGAGTGCCAATAGGCCTTCCTCTGATTCTCCCAATTCCCACCATTGATTCAACAAAGAACTCTACTTTTTCCCCCCACTATTCGGTACTGTACTGTACTTAACTTCCCATCATTCCAAAATCCTTGCTTGTTTCTTCTTCTACTTGTTCTTCTTATGGTGTTAGTTCTGTTTGTTTTCGTGGAAAATGTATCAACAAAAATATTTAATTTTTTGCCTAAACTTTTTTATTGTTTACTTTTTTGCTGTTCGTTTCCTAGACAGAAATGTGCCAATAATGGGCAGCATTGAAGAGAAAATAGTACGGTTCTCAGAGGCATTTATGAGAAAGTATTTTCCATTGAGACTGGCAGAGTAAATTCAAGTGTCTCTCAAATTATGCATTTTGTTTTGGGGTTTTCCAGGATTTTGAAGATTCTACTGTTGGATAGTCAAATTCAAAAAGGAAGAGAACCAAAGAAGAGATTCCAGTCAACTCAATGGTCTACTGTGGGAAGAAATTTACCTGGTTGGATTTAACACTTTGTTTTTTCTATGATTAATTTCATTTCCAGAGTCATTTTATATTGGATGCTCTATTGTTTATTAAGTGAGTTGTTTTGCTCATGTTTGTTTAATATTAGCTTAATTTGTTCAAGTAATATGACTCTTCGAGCTGGATTCTGATCTTATAGTCCATGTCGCCCTTGTTTTTGTTAAAAATACAAGTAGAATACTGTTAATTTATTCCACATTTAATATTTTATTTATTAATTATATTGTTAATTATGTGAAAAACAAAAACTCTAGCTAGTCTAGGTCCATTCTTGGTAAACTGCGCTAATTAAAAAATTCTATTCAGAAAAACTGTTTTGGGACATGCTTTAATTTTTTACCACAAAAAATACAGTAGCTATTATTTTATATATTTCTGTGCATGCTTTACAGTATTTAAACGAGAAAAAATATATATTTTCTTTTGCATCCACAGAAGAATACATTTTCTATATTTTGCTTTGTTTTCTGTATCCAAAGTACAACTGTAATGTAACAGTTTCATGAGTCAGCTAATTTCTTGAACCTTGGCATTTTCTTATTACATTATGTTGGCGTGCATACTATTTTGTCTATATATAGAGGGAGGGACTCAGATCGAGTTATTCATGGTCTAATTGTTTGTTAATGTTACAAGTGTTTGTTGATGTTAGAACACTTAAGGATTAACATTTTATAAATCTTTCTATTATATTTTACCTTTTTTTTTGTTCTTAACTTGCATGCTAACTTTCTTATTAGTTGGACTTTATTTAAATTTATATTGAATGCGTTTTAAAGTAAATCCATTATTAGATTACATTATCTTTTTACACATTTCATGCTTGAAAAATACTAAGATGATTATAGATCAATAACAATCTCATTTACGAAATATTAAAATTTCAAGTTTTACTTCACAATTATATGTATGATATGAGTTTATATATTAAATAGTAATTAACATCCAAATAATTAGGATGGAACAATGTGTTGGGGTGGGGGCCACCCCTCACCCAAAATTTTTAATAATACTTTTAAACCTTAAGAAAAAAATAATTAAACATTTTATTGTTTGGGCTCCCAAAAATAATGAGCTCCTTCGTGTAAAAAAAAAAACAAAACAAAATGTGATAAATCTTTAAATTCTAATATTCAAGAGGATCAAAATTTAAGAAATCAAAAATTATATTATACAGACCATGTGAATGTTTAATTTTCATTCATTTTTCTAATATAAAAATTAAGAATTTAAAATTCTCACTTTTGTATAACAATTTCGTATTAAGTTTTATAAAATCCCTTATGAAATAATGATATCAAAACTTTTAAGCCTAGCATGTTACTTATATATATATGATCAAAATTTAAGAAAGCAAAAATTATATTATTCAGACTATGTGAATGTTTGATTTTCATTCATTTTTCTAATATAAAAATTATGAATTTAAAATTATGACTTTTGTATAACAATTTCGTATTAAGTTCTATAAAATCCCTTATGAAATAATGATAAGAATTTCGTTAGTCTAGCAAGTTACTTGTAATATATATATATAAGAAGTTTAAAAGAGATTGAACAAGAATTTTCATATGGTCATTGTTTACTTCTTTCTCAAAAAGTAAGACATTTTTCATTAATATTTTTAAGCATTACTTATCTATGCACAATATTAATACTTTTTAAGTAAATATGTATGTATAAATCTATATATGTGTGCACACGCGCACACACATATCTACATTGATATTAAATTTGGCCTCTCAAAGAAAACATTCATGACTCTACCTTGTACCTTACATGAAATTATAGTATGTGTTAAAGATGAAGAAAATGTGTAAGAGAAAATTTGTAATTAGTAATAAAATATAAAATGTTATTAAGTGATGTAATATTAACAAAGAGTTCTCTGGTATAACTGACCCATATATAACTCTTACATTGTTTTTTCAAATTGTATCCTTATTCTCTGCATGCAATTTCAAAAACAACTTTTACATTGCTTTTTTCAATTGGTAGTATGAATTTAGTAAATTATCCAGGAATACTTGGTCGATAGATTTGGGAGATTATTTTGGACTTTGATCATCATAGTGTGATACCCACTGTGTTTGAGCCTTGGGGTTTAAGCCAAGCCACTTTCAACATTTTTACTCTTCCTTTGAACCAGTATTGTAATTAAAAAATTACAACGTTCAATCATGAAACCTTCTCGCATGGCTTCAGTGATTTTGGTAATTCTATTCCTTTATGCTGTTTCAATGAGATCTGGCTGGCTGAGGATGCTACTCAGGAACAGTTTTTAAAGACTTATGATCTAGGAAAGGGAGGGAGTTGAAAATATTGAGGAAAGTTCTGATGATAACAGTACTCCTTTTTTCAGGACCATGGTGAGACCACATCAAATGGGCTGGTCAAAGAGGGAGATATAGTAAAGAATCTGTCAATTTGCATATTATTTCTTAGAAAACCTTGGGGAAATCATCTTGAACTTTATCCATGAACTTGGTCCTGTGAAATATGCTTTAAACTCTCAGAAACCAATGTTCTCTTGTTGTTTAATTTGTTTTTAAATTGTTTCTTCTTTTATCTTCGTCATTTGAAAAAAAAAAAAAAAAAAAAAAATTATGAAATACTGTACAAACAAGTATCAGTCAACGAGTTTCCCTAATATGGTGTCATATAACAGTAACTGTATATTAAATAACTTGTTAATGTACGTTCATAATTTCACATGTAATGTTCACATTTAAAATATTAAATAAATAATATATAAGTAAAATATAAAATAACAAGAATGGAAGAAAATAAAACTCGTCATATACTTAATAAGGCCGTTGATGTTATAACTTCAATGCCTTTATTCACAAAACTTATATATATGTCAGAAAAAAGTTGGTCTTATTCATAAAACTTATCTTTGCTAGGAAGTCGGCTACTTGGTTGGCTTCACATTAGTCGAGGTAGGGTGTAATAGAATTGGTGCAGTAGATCGAGTTGGCATTCTTACTTCTCAGTATGTTGCAACCCTAGCAAAAAGTAGTTACCACTAAGCCAGAGCTGTCCTTAGGAAGCTGTACACCGTATAGTAAATGCTTACCAAACTGAATGGAAATGGTCAGAAATACAGAGAGTATATATGGAAGAAACCCATACATGATGAGCCCTTCTAGGTCATCTGCAGCCATTGAAAGGAATGGAAAGGACACCACCTTGATAGTGCATGCATGTAATCATAACAAAATGGCTTTATAATACACACAACCTAATTAACATCAACGTAGTCCTCTGAAACTTTTTGCAAATTAATGTACTATCAAATGTCTTTCTCGGTTTATTTATTTACTTTATGGAATTGTCCAGATAAACAAACAGTACATGTATTCGGGTGACAGAAAATGTGGTGAGAGATAATTCGTCAATGATGTAATGAACCTTCCCCAAGGTCTAACGTGCCTTACCTGCCAATCCCAAAAATCATGTAGAATATAAACTTTCATTTCTAAGAGCACTCACGTCCGAAGATGAAAAAACAAAACTTATTTTGTATTCTCAAACACTACTTTATTTATTTTACTAACTCATTTTATAACTCACTCTACATTTCAGTTTTTATTTTTACATACAATCCAATAAAATAATATAAACTACCTAATAAAATAATAAAAAGTATTATTATCTCTCTCTTTCCTCCCACTATCCTTTTCTCTTCACACACAACCACAAAATTAAATATTAAATTTTAGGTATACAAACCCGAATGGAGTGGGTTTTTTTTGTTTTGGGTTGTAAAATAGCAACTGGGGGTATTTATACCCCTCTATGCTAGTGCTCTAATATGATTTTTTTTTTTTTTTTTTTTAGGTTGGTCATTAAAAAATTTAAATTATACAGAATTTAATAAAAAAATTAAAAATATTAACGTCACAAAATAAAACACACAAATACATAAAGTATTACGATTTCTTTTTACTAACAAAGAGAAAACGAAAAGAAAGAAAATGATAAGAAATAGAGTGGGAACTAAAAATGTTGAGATGTGAGTAATAAAGTGAGAGAAATTCTGAAATGATAATAGAGAAAAGAAAAAGGGAGAGAGAGAGAGAGAGAGAGAGAGAGAGAGAGAGAGAGAGAGAGAGAGAGAGAGAAATGATATTCGCTAAAATTACAAGTAACGCACTAAGGAGAGCAAAATTGTTGCGACTACAAAGCCAAAAAAAGTATAATTAACTACTGACACCGCTAAGGAGAAATTACAACCACAATATTTCTTTTGGTACCATTTTTTAAGGAAAAATGAAATTAGATATTATTTTAAGTAATGGATTGAACGAGTTATAAATTTGAATGACTAGGGGTTTTATTTTTTAATTTTGTTTTTGAATAGGTTTTTTGTTGAATAATTTGTTCACTTGTTATTGTTTGGTGTAGTCTTGTTTTTGCTTGGATTATTTTTGTTGTTATTTGGGTTAATTTTTATTATTGTTGTTTAAGCATTTTTTTTTTTGTTTAAAAATTATGTTTGGAGGATCAGAATTATTTTTGGAGAAATGCTATATTTACAATATTTTCACAATAAATATTCATACGCAGCAAGCTATTATTAGTGGGTAAAAAAGTTATGTTAGTATTTGGCCCAAATTAGAATCGATAACAACTTACCACATAGGATTTATTATAAAATTATTGCAAAAGTGTTGTGGATATAGCATTACTCTTATTTTTGTTTAATCAAAATTATAGTGATTTTTAAGATAGGGTGTTTAACATTTTTATTATTAGGGTGATCACAATAGGTTAGTTTAATATATAATTTTTTTTACAAGTATATATATATATATATATACACATTTTTTTTTGTAAGTCAGTAGAGTAGTTGTCTCTTCTTCTTCTTCTTTTTTTTTTTTTTTTAATAATTATTATAGAGTAGAGTAGCTGTTTCTTTTTACTATTCATAAAAAACAGTAGTTTCTTTTAACTAGAGTTTTTATTATTGCTGAATATTCTTTTTACTAGAGTTTTCTAACCCCTCTTATGTTTTTTGTTTTTGCTTGAACATTGTAGAGTCAGACCCATCTAAAATCGCATTTTAGCGCACACAAAATGAATACCCCTCGCAACCTTTTTATAGTTGACATGAGTGGGCTTCAGTATCTGGGCCTAGAAAAGAGCTTTAAGAGCTCCGAAGCTCATTTTAAAAAAGAAAAAAAAGGAAGGTGTGTTTCGTATCCTCAAATGAAAAGATCTTTTAATCTCCATAAAGCTTTTATATAGTTTTTAGAAAAAAAAAAAAAAAAAACTGAAATTTGAAACTTTCAGAGAAAAGCCCTAAATTTACTGTTTATTTTTTGTGTTCGTTCGGCATTTTTGTAGGAAGTTGAATTTAAAATAGAGTTTTAGAACCCGTCTCGCAAAAGGGCTTTAATAAATGGGAAAAAAAAAAGGGTGGTGTCTGGCAATCCACTAAAAAAAATGCTTTAACTTAGATCCTTAAAACTGCTGAAATTTGCAATATAGAGCTTTTACTGAGAAGCTCTCTAGTGTTTTGAATGTTGGATGATTAAAGTGAATGATGTTATGAAGTACTGGATCTATAATGTATGAACACCACTTAACCCTGATGGGTAATATAACTTATATGTAGGGATACCACTTAACCCAAATACTTAAACTTATAAGTTTGGACTAAACTATGTTATATTAATTACTCTCTTTTGTCATTTTTACTTAATATGAGACTTCATTTACACATGTATATTTAACAATCTCCCCATCATATTTGAGTCTTTGCCTCTATATGGGCTTCAAGGCTTCTTTGTAGGCCATGAAGAAGTCTTACTAACTCTCGCTTACTTATAGGTTTTTTCCTTCACCAGTATGTTGTTTATGAGCCTTTCGTACGTCATCCTTGGAAACCACGTGTCAACCTCGCATGCTCATCCACAAAAATTGGCCCGCACTTCTATGTTCATAGGAACCTTGGGCACACTTTTTTTTTTTTTTCCTCCCTAATAGCATGCATTAGCAACACTATTTTGTTGGGTCTTTCTCCAAAATCATTTTTGTGTGATCATTATGGGTTTTCTTTGTGTGATGTGTACATTTGTGTGGGCTCCAAGTACATATACCTTGTCCCTGCTCTTACTCTGAAAGCACTTTGAAAACCTTACCACTTTGTAGCACCACCATGGATTTTGATACCAACTGATAGGGAGATAAGACTTTAGAGAGACTTCAATTAAGTAGTTAACATAGGTGGGCCTAAAATTCATATGCTAAAACTTTTGAGTTAAATGATGTCCTTATATGTTTTATTAACTATTCATATGCTTCCACTTCAACTTCCTGAATATGTGACCCAAAAAAAAAAAAAAAAAATCATTCAAATAAAGATTTTATTCATAATTTAAAAAGTTTTTATTCAAAATAGTTACTTGCTAATATATATATATATATATATATATATATATATATATTCCTTTGATTTTGCTTTTACGTACAAGTAGAAGATATTCTTTTTTGTTTCTAAACTCTGAAAACATTATACATAATGCAAAACTAATCAAAAAAAGGACCTACATGTTAACAGAGTGCCCATTAGGTATTTTGATTGTCATCCTACCAGGTTGTATTTTGGATTACATATGATTAGGTTGTTACTAGTCCTTGTTTTGGATTGCGAGGAGTCCTGGACTCCTATATTGAAATAAGAATACCTAATAAGAAGCATTGTCCAGATGTCCTCAACTCCACATTCCAAAGAAATAAAAGTTAAACATCCTTTGTCAGATACAACCTATCTTTTCTTTTCAATTTAAGAAAGGTTAAGATTAAAATAACAACGTTGATGAAGAAAAAGAAGGGAAAAATTAGAATTTAATTCCTCAAAAATATACCAAATCGTCAATTAATTCGGTCCATATATAAATGTTTTGACCCCCAATCAAAAATTTCTGTCTCATCCATGCATGCCCTACCTTCCAAAACACCTGAACACTGAGCTCTCCCTCCATCATCGTTTGATATGAAAATTTTCTTTGATATTGCTTTTAGAAAACAAGTATAAGTTTCTTATTTTTGTTTCTAAACACTAAAATCTATTATAAATAGTGCATCACTAATTATATGATTAAAAAAATATATTAGATCTCAATGCAAACAAAAGTGCCCTTAGGTATCTTGGTTGTCATCTGATCAGCAGGTTGTATTTTGGAAAACATACCATCAGGTAGTTACTAGTCCTTGTTTTAGATTGCGAGGAGTAGTCTTGGACTACAAACTATATTGAAATAGGAAAACCTAAGAAGCAATGTCCACATCCAAACAAAGAAATACAAAACGAGTTTTTTTTTTTTTTAACAAACAGTCTTTTCCTTTTCAATTAAGGAAAAAGATAAAATTAAGATAATAATGTCAAATGAAAAAATAAAATAAAAAGAGAGGTTATTAGGTTAAAATACTATTTAATCCCTCAAAATATACATGAATTGTAAATTTGGTCTATAAGATTTCAATTTTTTTTTTTTTTTTTAATTTGTCTTCTATCTATATGGTCAATCTATTCATTCTATTGACTGACATTACATTTAAAAAAAGTTTAGTTATAAACCGGTTTGAAGTTATTTTTCTCCAATTTACTAAATGGCGATTAAAGAAACCATACATGTATAGTTTTAGTCACATAACTTTTTTTAATAAATCATATGATTTTTTTAAATAATAGAAATCAATAGTCTTATACATAGGCTCTAGATTAGAGGAGAAAGGAGATGGTTCCAAACTGATTTAGAGCTAAACTTTTTCATTACATTTTTATCGTGAGCTATAGAGCCTTCCTTTTTGGGTAGTGTCTATTACACTGTCCTATTATACACAAATTACACACAATTTACTTTTTAAACTGAAATCTTGACTACAAGACACAATTTTAGTTCAAAAAAATAATTTGTGTTTATGGTATGTGTAATAATGTGTGTACTAACAATTAGCCTTCTATTTTTGTGGTGTTTGGCAGCGCGTAGGTGGTTTTGATCTTTTGAGGGGATGGATATGGATGTGGGGACCATGGGGTTCGGCTTAAGCCTTGATGTTTTTTTTTGGGCCGCATGTGGGGAACATGGGTGTGCGTTTAGGCTGCGGTGCTAGTAGTAGTAGCTATATAAATATCGGTCTTGGGCTATGTTTTTGGGCTATGAAGCTTAAGTGTGAAACGCCGAAATGACAAAATTAAAACACTGGATCAAATTGACAGCTCATTACAACTTTGATGAGCTAAATCAACGCTTATCTCTTTCTTTTTTTCCCTAGTAAAATTAGTGCTTTTCTCGCAATAATTTTAGGACCACATATCACATCAGTTATATTTATATATATATATATATATATTTTATAGAGTTTCAACCTTTGATGTTGGCTTCATGTAGATGAGAATTGAATCACAGATCTCTTATTCAACCATCAGAAATTTTACCAATTTAGTTAATTGAAACTCATATCTTACTAGTTTTTCATAACTTTAAAAGGCAGAAACAAATTTTTTTTTTCCTCAACTTGAATCAATTTACTCTCCTACACATCCTAAATGTATTAGGATAATAGTTCTAGGAATTTTTTTTAGAGTAGTCATTAAAAAACTTAAATTAATTATATAAAATCTAATAAAAAGAAAACTTGAATATATTAACATTGTAAAAAAGTAAGGGAGCGTTTGAAATGATGAGAGAGAGAGAGAGAGAGAGAGAGAGAGAGAGAGTAACAAATGATACTTGCTACGACTGCGAGTTAAGTCACCAAGGAAAGCAGAGTTGTTACAACTAGCGATTGCAAAGCTAAAGAGAACAGAGTTATTGGCATCATCGCCAATGAGAACTCATGGCCACAGTATTTCTCTTAGTATTGTTTTTTAGAAAAAAAAATGAAATCAAGGATTATTTTTATGAAATGGCCAAATGGGTTAAATGAGTTACAGATTTAAATGATTGATTATGAGGGTAATTTTTTTTTTTTTTTGGAAGTTTGAATGGTTTGTTGTTGAATAATTTGTTCATTTGTTAGTTATTGGGAAAAATTACACTTTATCATCATAAATTATACATTAGATTACACTTTGCACCCTAAACTATTCGAATGCACACTTTGCACCATAAATTATAACCTTTGTTACACTTTGCACCTCGGCATTAGTTTTACCATTAAGTTAGATAGAAATTAATAGCACATGACTTGCACATGATTTTTGCTTAAGTAACACCTTGTTTAAAGACTAAAACACCTTTTTCACAAACAATTAAAAACAAAAGAATTTTTTTTTTCAGCTCTTTCTCTCTCCGGCGTGAGTAATTTGATAACAAGTCCAGGGAAAACATCATCTGGTTCATGAATAAAGGGTTGCGCTCAACTATATTCTATATAAGGGCGCCGCACTATTTAAGAAAAATACACACGTTTTTGAGCTATTAGTTTTATGAACGTTATTAAAAGAATAAAGTAAGAAAACACAAAATGAAAAAATGAATAGTTTCAAAAAAAAGAAAAAAAAAATGAAACAATGAATCAAAAGAAGAGCTCTTTTAGGGAGACCCACCACACTACTTTTGAAGCTGTTAAGACTTAAGAGCAATAATCTTACAACCACACCATAAGGGAGACCCACCCACCATACTACAATCAGTGATAAGTGCACCCTTATATAGTTGAGCACAACCCTCGTATTCATGACCCAGATGATGTTTTCCCTAAACGTCTTGTTAAAATTATTCACGCCAGAGAGAGAAAGAGCTGAATTTTTTTTTTTTTTTTTTTTATGGGATGAAAAAAAAAAGCTTTTGTTTTTAATTGTTTGTGAAAATTGTGTTTTAGTTTTTAAACAGAGTGTCACCTTAGCAAAAATCATGTGCTATTAATTTTTGTCTAACTTAACACTAAAACTAACGCCGAGTGCAAAATGTAACAAATGTTATAGTTTAAGGTACAAAGTGTGCATTCGAATAGTTTATGGTGCAAAGTGTAATCTAGTGTATAGTTTAGGGTCGTAAAGTGTAATTTTCCCTTGTTATTACTTAGCTTAGTCTTATTTTTGTTTGGGCTATTTTTGTTGTTATTTGGATTAACTTTTATTGTTGTTGCTTGCAGCTTTTATTTTTAATTTTTTAATTTTTTAATTTTTTGTTTTTTGTTTTTTTTGTTTTTTGTTTTTGTTTTTTTTTGTTTTGTTTTGTTTTTTTTGTTTAAGGGGTTAAGGTCCTTAAGGATTATATTTGGGGGCCAAATTTATTTTTGGAGTAATACTAGTATACTACATTCACAACATTTTCACAATAATTTTACAACAAATCCTAAAGGGCGAGTTATTATTGTGGGTTAAAAAGTAATGTTATTAGTGAGTTTAGATTAAAACCAGTAATAGCTTACCATATCAGATTTGTTGTGAAAATATTGTGAACGTAATATTTCTCATTTTTTATTGAATCCAATTTTTTGGGCTTCTTAAGTTAGAGCGTTAAGTATATGTGTATATATATATATATATATATATATATAGAGAGAGAGAGAGAGAGAGAGAGAGAGAGAGAGAGAGAGAGAATTTTGATTTCATGGTATATACCTGCTAAAAATAACTACCATATCAAGAAAATTTATTTGAGGGTATTTTTCTTTCTCTCACCCTATTTATCACAACAATTGATTTCGCTCTCCTTATTTATTTATTTATTCATGCGGTCAAAATGAGTACATTTTTTTTTTCTCCAGATTAATCTGATATAATTTTCTTTTATTCCACCCTTCTTGCTATGGAGACTTGTGGCATAATATCTTAGTGCTCCATCCCGTCATAGGTGCTATCATCTGAAACTTTTCATGAAGATTTACTGTCTCTAACGTTGAATAGTTGTCATTCAAGAGTTTGAAAGATCTTATTTGGATGTCAAAATTCTAAGCAGTGGGTTAATGAATAAATAAGCAAATTATTGATGATGTCCTGATTTTATAATTAGGGTAATATAAATCACAATCCAGGAGCAATATATTTTGCTACTCTGTTTATGCAGAAAGATTTCCTTCCACAAATTATGCTATAAAAGAAACTGCAACTCCTACTTTGTTGGTCTTGACAAAATATACCCCTCGATTTTCGAAAATGCTTTAAATTTATCACTACAAGACAAAATATATTTCCAATTTTATTTTGTTGAATATGCTTTTAAATTTATCACGGCAAGGTAAAATAAAAATAAGAATACTTGAAAATTGAAGTGATGAGGTCTACATACAATTAAAACTTTGAAAAGGATGGCAAATTATGCATAGTGAACTGCATACACATACTGGGTTTATATTGTCAAAAATTTCATTTTGACAGCATGAATAAATAAATAAGGAGAGAGAAATCACTGGTTGTCATAAATAAGGTGAGAGAAAAAAAACACCTTAAAATAAATTTTTGCTAATGTGGTAGTTAATCTTTTTAACCATTAGATCTCATAAACAACAGTTCTTAAAATGCTGCAACTCTGGAGTTACACTATTTTACTTAAACCCATCTTATATATACATACTATACATCAAAAGTTTAAAAACTACACTTTAGGAGTTAAATTTTTTTTTTTAGAAAGTATAAATCCCCCCCAAAAGTCAAGAGAAACTTCTATATGTTTTGGATGCATGCATCCTCCCCCTCACAAGGGGGTTAGGGCCTTCGTATGAACTCTCTGACTTCAACGTAGAACCACCACTAATTATCCTGTTACCAGTCAATAGATTAACAATCAATTCGATCAGTTGGTCTTTTACCATCATTAACAAGTGAAAATTTAGGGTAGTTATTGCATTGGACAACTGAAAGTTTTTTCCATTAAAGTTAGGAAGTTGAACCCACTCCTTACTCTAGTTGTCTTTTTTCTTTCCCCCAAATTCTTACAACTTACCTGTTTTGATTGATGTATGAAAGTTTAATAGACTCATCACCGACTCACACTATCGTCAAACGTTATAGTTTTGGAGACCATAATACAAGTTCATGCCCACATATACAAGTCACCAGCTAAAATTTCAAAGTTCTCCTTGTGCTGTACGTGGACCAATGTTAGAGAAGGTTTATAAAGCAAAGAGACTAATGGAATCAGAAAGGAATATTATTAGCAAATGAATAAAATGATATTACCAACACCAAAACTTATTGGTTGTTCGACCCATGAGAGGGGTGAACTTCACCACCTGAGAGAGGACATTTCGATGTTGAAATAAAACTTCCCAAATTGACATAATTAAGAAGTCTTCTAGACCCACGAAACTTTTATTAGTCTTAAATTAATGTCATAACAAAATTTTCAAGTCAAAGACATTTGTTTTTTCTTTCATACACATCCCCATTTTTATGCCATTAGTAGGCCAATTAAATTACAGGAAATGTTGAAAATATGTCTCTAGAGATGGTCGGGGACATGTTCGCTAGAAGTTTAGAGTTGCGTATTTTCTAAACCATTGAATTTAAGTAAATTTAACGATAAAAAAAACCATCATTAATGCTAATATTCTGATTGATCTTATTTATTATTTCTTATTTATGACATTCCATACTTATCTCTAAACCCAAAAAAAAAGTGCATATGCACTTCTCTCTCTCTCTCTCCTCCACCTCCACAGCCAGGTTGCTGACAGAAAAAGAAAAAAAGAAGAAAAAAAAAGCCATAGCCACCGGACATATTTGTAGCAACATGTTTAAACCTTGATGAGTGATTTGCAACTAATCCTATAATCTTGATTGTGGTTACCCTTTTTTTTTTTTTTTTTTTTTTTTTGAGTAATAGAGTAATTGACACATATTCAGGTTATTTGTAGTAATGGTATGTCCTAGTTATTTGTAGCTACCTTTGATTTGCAACTAAGCCTACCAATGACACATGTTTATGTCCAATGACCTTGCTGGAATCACTTTGACACATGACCGTGGTTACAATAGGCCATAACCTTATTGTTTGATCATGATGGTAGTAATGGTATGTAAGCCTTTATAGCTGATTGTGAAAGACTTAAAACAAACACTACTTTATGGTGGCTATGGTTTTTTTGTGGAGGTGGAAGAGGTAGAGGAGAAAGAGAGAGAGAGAGAGAGAGAGAGGGAGAGAGAAAAGTGCCTATACACTTTTTAGAGTTTAGAAATAAGTATGGAATGTCATAGATAAGGAATAATAAATGAAATCAATTAGAATATGATCATTAATGAGGTCTTTTTTTGACCGTTGAATCTACTTAAATTCAATGGTTTATAAAAAGTGTAACTCTAAAGAGTTACACCACTTAATAACTTATTATTGAATTTATATTTTGAAAATCTAATCGTTGAATTACATATTCTATATGTTCTTAACATACATGCCAAATTTCATACTAATTAGATGTAATTTACCATTCGATCTATAAACTAATCTTTTATGCATTATTTCAAACTATAAAAACCTGAATTTAAACAATAGATTGATGACATGGCTATTGATCTTTGATAATCTTGAAATTTTGTAAGCATGGAGAATATACGAAGATAATGTAATCTAACGGTGGATTTGTCAAAATTTGCATCTAATTAAAAACTATTGGTTGGTGTAATATTGCTTAAAATTACACTAGGTGTAACTTGAACCCAACTCATATATATAAGTGGCACTATGTGTTTTTGCTCCCAAATTTTCTTTTGGCCTAAGAAACAAATAGTGATGAAACTCATGAATTTCAAAAGAAAATTTAGTTCTTTAAATTGTCCAATCATAAAAATTAAACTTTAGTAATTTTAAGTGAATCATTTTGTGTATTTATATTTTAATTATTGAATATATTTTTATGGAACAATGGAAGGAATTTTTATTTTTGTTTTTGTTTTTTTTTAAATGATCATGAAATGACTTTTGCAAGTGAGATAAAGAGAAAAAATACCTATGGATTTGTTAAAATTTAACTAGAAAAATACTTCTTCAAAAGAAAATAAATTAAAGGGTATGACAAGTATTTTATTTTAGATTGTTATATAAATATAGTATTATACATTTAAGAGCAAAATTGCCTAGGGGTTGAGTTAGTAGTGTTCATTCCTAATGTTATATACCACTTTGATTTAAGTTTTCTGTTTAGGACAAAATTTAACTACAAAATTGATTGTACCTAAAGATACAACCTTACAAAATAAAATAAATGTTACTACAAATTTTAAAAATCTAATCGTTGAATTGCATTTTTTTTACGCTCTTAATACACATATCAAATTTTGTGTCAATTGGATATTATTTACTATATGATCTACAAACTTATATTTTATGCATAATTTTAAACTACAAAAACGTGCAATTTAAACAATTTATTGATGGTATAACTATAGATTTTTACTTTTCTAGAAATTTTGCAAGCATGAAGAATATAAGAAGAAGATGTAACTCAAATGTGGATTTGTCAAAATTCACTTCAAATAAAAAGATATTAAGTAAGGTTGTAGCCTTAGGCTACAACTAATTTTGTAACTAAATTTTGTCCTTCTATTTATTTCACATTTTTTTTTTAATTTCAATAAACTGTACTACCATATAATCATGGAACTTGATCCTCGACCACTATGAGAGCCTTCGACATTAGATCTGTTTGGGACAAATTAGGTGTACCTAGTGCTTATATATCTCCTCCTTTGGCTTTCCTCATTATGAGTCCTTACATGCTAAATGTAACTCAAAACTGACATTCAATAAACATCAAAGGAAAATGTTTCTCTCCAAGAAACTCATCACACTTCACCAATATCTTTTTATTATATGTAAATTTTGAAAATATAATTATTGGATTGCATGTTCTTATTATATCATTTATGCTTGCAAAATTTTAAGAACTATGTCATCAATTAAATGTTTAAATTTTAAGTTTTTATGATTTAAAATTACCCATAAAAAATAGGTTTTTTTGATCGAATAGTAAATATTTGAACGAAATTTGATATACGTGTTAAGAACATAAAGTACATGAAATCCAACGGTTAGATTTTCAAAATTCACATCCAATAAAAAAATATAGAAACAGTTTGAAAGGTTTCTCTCTAAACTAGTTTAGGGAAAAACTTTATCCAATATCAATTGCCTATGGAACATTTTAATATTTTATTAACTTTTGGACTTTGATCTCTTTGGATAGAAAGGAACAAAGGAAGATCCAAAAGTTTAAATCATCTATGTCATGTTTCAATCTCGTGGAGGATTCCTTTAATTGGGTTCTTTGAATTCTACTTGATGTTGGTGTTCTCAGCAAAAAATAAAATAAAATAAAAAGGAAAAAACTTGATATTGGCGTTCCTAAAGCCCTATTTGTTGAAACCCACCTTGGTCAAGTTGCAAGCCCCAAGATCAGAATTGGGTTAAAAACTGAATACCGATGGTTTCTTCCTTTTCAGGGAACCCGGGGCAAACTATAGTAGTGGGTTAATTTTAGATCATTTCAACTTGTGTTAACAGGAAGCGAGTATATGTTTTGATGATTGGCTACTTTGGGGAGAACATAAGCCAAGAACTTTATTTTGTTAGAGACTCTCTTTGTTTCTACTTTTAGTTTAGTTTTTTTTTAATAATAAAAAAAAGACGTTCCATCATGTAATTATTGCTACTTAAGTTTATATATTATTTCCTTAAATACCAAAAAAAAAAAAAAAAAAAAAAATCCATTAGAATTAGGAGAATTCTGTTATTGTGGTGGCATGGAATCTTGTGAAAAGTACTTGGATTAAAGTGTTGGTGTGTTCTACTAATAATATATAAAAATACAAAATCTAATAAACATATGATAATTGATTTTGGTTACAAACATGTGCTAATAATGTGGCCTAGCCGCCTAGGGTCCTTTTTGTACTACGCTTATTATTCTTCCGCGGGTCTAGATTAGATCTAGTGTCCAATGACACTGGATCCAAACTACCCATTCTTTCACAAAATTTTGATTGGTCACTAATAGTATTTTTTTTTCTTCATAAAATATATATATATATATTAATAGCCAAAATTGAAAGAAAATCTAATTAAATTTTAATCAGATTCTCAATTTTGCACCGTATTTCATTTAATTTTTAATTTTGTGCCAAATGAATTATTGAGTATAAAAATCAAAAAATCCAAATCCAATTAAATTCTAAATTAAATTTCAATTGGAGTCCAATTTTTCGCCACATGTTCATCTAAGTTTTTAATTTTTGTGACAAGTGAATTATTAAGACACAACTTAAAATTATATAAATAGTGTGTAGTCCTATGCATATATTATATAAATAATGTTACGTTATATTATATAATTATAATTATTTTTAATTATATTCGTGCATATGCATAAAACTATATACTATTTTATATAATATAACGTAACACTTGTTCAATTATTCTAACTCTTTTTTTTATCAAAAAAAAAAAAAATTGGTAAAGTAGTTGTTCGGATGACAGACATGTGCGCAGTACAACCAGTATCTGTATCACGCATAGTCATTTTATTCATTATTCTTCGTGGGGGCCTCCATATTTTAGACTTTCTCCTCCTTCTAATCCTTCCCGCGCGGTCATCTAATCTTCTTAATTATTTTATTAAAAATATTGCAACTCTATTATTATAAAAATAAATAAATGCACAAATGTTCACGACTTTTTAGTTTTTAGCATATAAAAATATATATCTTGGTATTATATCTGATGAGGAATGGAATCTTGAGGGTTTGATAAACTAACTAATAAGGGGACACCAGACATGAGTTATAGCGTTGTTTTTTTAACAAAATAAACCAAAATAATAAATCAACTTGTTTTTGTCCGTTCAATTAATGATATGCTGCGTCTTTGAAAGAGAAATATCTTCTCAAGAAAAAGAAATTGTCTACAACTCTAACTAAAAGAGTTCGGTTGGATGAGTTTATTTCATTCACTTGTTTTGCTTGGAAAATAAATTGCGTTAAAGTACACTTATATCTAGAAAAAATGAGACTTTAAAAATGTGTTTTCATTTCACACACATACAAATATAATAATAATAATAAAATAATCAATCATGATATTTGACCATTTACGAAAAGCAGGTGCAATCTTCTGTCTTTCACACACAAGATTATTAAGGGATTAAATTCTTGAAGATAATTTGTAAATATTAATTGGAATTTTGGATACTAGATGCTAATAGAACTCAAGATCTCATGGTGAGAATTTTGAGGTCAAGGAACTATTTAGACTAGCTAATCCCTTGTTTGGGTTAAGAAATTGATGTACTTGTTCACATGATGGTTCAATCTCAAATTTCCCTTATTCTGTTTGGTCATGACACAGAGTTTAGGCGTGCATTTAGTATTTTTTTTTTTTTTTTTGATGAAATAAAAATAAGTTAGATTTGTCTAAGTTCTACTTTAAAAAAGTGAAAATTTCAAAATTATATCTAATAAATAAGGTTATTTAGTTCATTAATTAAGCTAGACCAAAGGCACACAAAGTAAATAGTTCAATTAATAATGAATTAGCCTTTTCACACATGTTATACCTGTGTTCAGATGTTCTTCTTTTTTTAATTTTAAAAATATACTCGTAATATTTTCATATTGTAACAAGTAACAACATATAATTATAGTTTAAGAAAAAAAATATGTTTCTTAATTTAAAGGAATTCTCTTCTCAAAAAAAAAAATATATATATATATATAGGAATTTAAATTTAAAAATTAAAATTCTCAATTCATCTCTAAAATCTAAATTTATCATATTTAAAATATATTGAATTAAATTATTGGGTTATTTATTTATTTATAAAAATGATAAGTTTATTTTTAAAAGTAGATAAAAATTGAAACTAAAAGAATAATTCAATTTCAATTTTATATATAGATAAATACATATGTTCCTTTCCCTCTTTAAATTATTCTAATCTATTTTTGCTGGTTTTGAAAAAACGAAAACAACGCAATTAAAAATGGAAACCGCATCTATCTCAAACAAGAAAATTGAAGAAAGAGAAAATGTGAAAACGTGTTTGAGATGAGATGCAAGTCAACATTCAACAGTCAACCTCTTGGAAAAGATGGGCTGGGGGAGTTCCTAGTCAATTACACACACCTTGGCTTGTTAATGTTATTTTGGCTCATTTTCTGATTTCTCCTAACGAAACCCAATCCCCCACGCATTTCACAAAAAAGTCACATAGACACACCACACAGAAAGCTCAACACAACACGACTTTCTCATCACAACCCCAATTCATTAACTTCTTCGATCCTTATAATCCCATAACCCCCCCAATCTCAGCTCACCAACGAAAAAAGAAAAAGAAACAAACATGTCCGGCCCCGATTATGATTTCGATGGTGATCATGACCATGATGGAATGCACTCACTCTTTCGAAAAAACAACAACGAGAGTGATTTAAATAGCAAGATCATGCTCACAGCTATTGTATCATTATCTGCGGTGATTGTGCTTGTTATTGCGTTACACTTATATGCAAGGTGTGTTCTAAGGCGACAAGCTCGTCAGCGGTTTGCTTTGCGTCAACTAGGCTTAACCGTGGCTCATGTTCGCTCTAACGAGCCCCCCAAGACGGGTCTTGATCCTTTGGTCATTCAGTCATTGCCCATGTTTGTGTTCAAGCAAAGGGATGCTGAGGATGGTGCTGCCTCGACTATAATAGAGTGCGCGGTCTGTTTAAGCGTGTTAGAGAAGGAAGAGATTGCGAGGTTGCTTCCTAATTGTAAGCACATTTTCCATGCGGAGTGCATAGACAAGTGGCTGAGTTCACACTCCACGTGTCCTATTTGCCGAACCGAGGCTGAGCCGCGGGTTCTTCCCGTGCCCCGTGAGGGTCCGGCGGGTCTAGCAGCTGCTGGTGGTGGTGGTGCACCCAGTGCTCCACCTATGGATCGTGTCAATTCGGGTTTGTCATGCATGGAAGGGACCTCATATGGTGTTACCAACTCTTCGGAAAAGGTCAGTGGTTCAAGCTCAAGATTAAATTCATTCAAAAGGATGCTTAGTAGGGAAAAATCATTGAAAAGGATTCATTCTTGTGGTGAAGACGATGATACAGAAGATTTAGAGAGACAGTGATTATGCTATAGGTAAAATCTAATGCAAGATTTTACTCTTTTGGAATAAAGCGTAATTAATCTACATTTCGATTATAGCTTTATGATTGAGTACATAAATATACATGAGAGAAAGAAAATTTTACATAATCTTGGTTCTAGTGATGAATAGACCAAGACAAAATGGTTGTCAGATTTTTAGAATTTCTATATATTTTTGTAAAGTTTGACAATTTTGTACTTATTACATTGTTTACTAGTAAATTTTACTTGGTCTAAAGGGACTTGGTGTTTGGTAACCTAAAAGAAATGATAATAACTAAAGCCACTAGTATAATAGGGGCATAGTAGATGCTCCCCATGTGAACTAAGCTATCACAAATTGATCGGCTGAATAAGTTATTTTTTGGGAAGTCAAGATGTTGATCCTTGGGATTCGTATTGATTTTCTGAAATTAATTTTTAAAGAATGAAGGGAAATAAAATCGATTTAAAAAAAAAAAAAAAAAATATTCTATTGTGAGGGAATAATCGGTGGCAGGGTGTACAAAAGGATTTTTAGTTGTTTAACGTGTGCTAGAGTTTATTTGATGTTTTTAATATAATTTTTTTTATATTTTAACAATAGAATTTTGTTTTATTTATCGAGACCTATCTTAGTCCTAGCACAGGGGATAACCAGGGAAGGTTTTCAAATCTAAAGTCATGAAATCGATACCGAGTCGCAAAATTAACTGCTGCCTGTGGCAAGATCTAACTGCTGCTAGTTGTGATCGTTTCCATAAACTTAAATCAGCAGTTAGATCGATTGAATCTAGAAGTCGTCTCGAGATGTTGATAAATTTTGGATGGTGTCTTGGTAAGAGAGCTGGTGATTTGGATAGCATTTTCATGAGACGATGAAAATCTCAAGTTCTTTGCCAAATATGGTGGAAATCTAGAGATCCTTTTGTCAGGATTTGGTGGAAATTAGAGACGCCTGTTGGATTTGGTGGACATCCTAAGTTCTCTGTTAAAACTTAGGCAAAGATCCAGTTGAAGAGGAATGACAACACGCGAAATGAAGATGAGGAGAGGAATAATGGCATGATGTTGATGAGGGAGGGTAAGACTCGACTCCAGTGCACTATTCGGACACATGACAAAAATCGAACACTTGTTTGCATCATGTCAGCTCTAGTGCACTAGAGTTAAGTTGAGCTCAATTAGGGAAGCATGATACTGGACAAAGCTGACACTATTCGGACACGTGACAAAAATCAAACACGTGTTTGCATCGTGTCAGCTCCAGTGCACTAGAGTTAAGTTGAGCCTAATTAGGGAAGCATGATAATGGACAAAGCTCTTAAAATGGGTCGGGTTGTTGAATTTTCAAATCTAATGATCAATCCAATTTGACTAAGTTTTGCGGATACCAACCTGCGGTTGACAAAACCAACTCTTGAAATCGACATATTTCGAATTGGGTGGCTTTGGGTCGGATGGTTCTTGCTGGGTGTGGGTCTAATTGATCAGCTATAACGGTGAGAATAACCTCAAGGGCGAAAAGTATATTTTTCAAAACATTTTTCACATTTTTAAATATTGAAATACTTTTTGAAACAGTACCATATGTTAGAACTAGTTGGATACATCGTATATCAGAGTTCACAATTACAATTAAAATCATATCAAGATTTGATAGGATTTACCAAATGTATAACCCTAAACTTTATTTTTGACTCAAACATGGAAAGTTTTTATTGAACTTTGACAAAAGGAGCCTAACCTAATCCAAGCCCATTATTTTTGACCATTTCATTTTACATTCACAAGAACGGCTCTACTTTCAACTTTGGAAGCTAACATGGTTTCCGACTATACTCTTATGACCATCTCTCTCTCTCTCTGACTCTAGATAAGCGAAAAGGTCAATTGTCAGTCCGTTGTTCTTTTGTTTAGTCTTCAAATAATTTATTTATTTAATATTTGTTTCCCATCCTATTATGCAAATTTGATCCGAAAATAAGGTCAATGATACTTGCAAGTTGTTCAGATTTGTTGGAAATTAGAGCATAGCAGAAATTGACTTCCGTCTCATTGAACCATAATTAGGATGATCATGTAAAGAATTTATGAAAAAGTAATATAAGTGAAATGACATTGTCTATGTATAGTCTTAAATTATACATGGGTGATTTGTAGAGCCGGGGAGGTGGCCCCTCCTCCTAAAGGGCAATCCTCCCTAGTCCCTCCTCAAATATATATGAAGATCACTTTTTTTTTTTTTTTTGGTTAAAAGTATATCAAGACTCAAAACTAACTTGTTTTAATTCTCCATATTTAATCAAGAAAAAAAATTTCTTCTATATGTACTCTTAAAATTATAAAATGATATATTACCACAATACCCATAACTAATGAGTACCAAATTTATTTTGTTATTATTATTTTAATTCTTTTACAATGCTAACTCATCTTTTTTTCATCAATAAATAAATAAATAAATAAACCCATCTTTTGAATGGTTGGGAATTCAAGCTAAGGTAGACAACTAAAATATTAAATATTGTACAACCTCTTTTAAAAAAAAAACATAGGAATTGTATTTTTTTAAAATTATATTATAATATAAAAGTAGTTTTTTTTTCTCTTTCACTTTACTCTTAAGTAATCAAATAACTTTAAGAATAATCAAATAACTTGTTTGAATATCTTATATTTTGATTATTTTTTAACTTCTTGTCTTAGTGACATATAGTGATTATTTTTATTTATAACTTTTACTTGTTTGAAATATCTACTTATATAAGTTATAACTACTTTAGATTATGGAGGGTCTAAGAGCATTAGTATTGGTGGTGTTAAAAAGCTAAATAGCTATTTTTAGCACCACAAACTATAAAATTGTGGCTGTATTAGTGAAGCTAAAGCAAAAAAATTTTGCTTCTCAGCTACAGTGCACAACTATCTTTGGTTGTGCACTGTAGCACAAATGTAAAAAAAAAAAAAAAAAAAATTATATTATTTTGTGTTCACACTGGTCAGATTATTTAAATAATTTCTTTTCTTTTCTTTTTTCTTTTCTCCTCCCTTCTCATTTCTTCCTGTTGCTCCTCTCTCCTCACACTCTTCACTTCTCCCACTCTTCCCTCATATTTTTCTCTCTTCCTCTTGCCAATCTCGTCTGCCCAGTTGCCGACAGACTCATCTCGCTGTTAGGATTAGTGCCTTAAAATCCTATTGTATGCTATGTATGACATTATGTACGACATTATATTATATGTAATAAAGTTGTTTTATTATTATCTAAAATAATGGTAACATGAATATTTGGACATTATCATATAGTTCTTGAGATGCATAGTATGTGATTTAGTCACAGAAGATATAAATCACAAGTTCTTTGTAAACTCAAAATCTTAGTTCGTAGTTGTGGTGGGCATTTTTCGCAACTACGAGCTGGGCTACCTCCTGCCACGTTATGGCCAAATGGTTCTGGGTAGGAGAATCAGGATTGGCTTGACTGCAACACACCCCGAGCCAGCTTGTGCACAAGCTAGAGCCCCTTTACTAAGACCTTGGACATGTGCCCATGGCAGAGGAAGCTATTACAAAAAAGTTATGGCAGGCAGGTGTAATATGACAATAATAAGGAGAATATGCTCACTGTGAGCCAGAAAAACGAAAAATACTAAATCATGATCTTAATAAAGGAAGAAGTAATGCAACAATATAAATGCAACATGATTAGGATGATAACAATGAGGAAATGGAAATCACACTAATTCTTGATCAATAAAATAAAAAGGGAGGATGGTCGGTCTGCCATGCTTGATTTCTTTACGGAGCTAAGTCCAAGAAGAGAACCACTCTTCAATGTGGGCAATCTCACAAGGAAATCCTGCCACGGAATTTACCCACTTTGAGAGAATGGGCTTAAATGGCTTATCCTCAAATTCCTTAATTCTCACTAGAGAGTAGGCTTTTAGAGGGAGAGAAGGGAACAGCTTATTGGTGCATGCCCACTATCACGCTCTTGCTCACTCTCTCTGTTTTTCTTTCTAATCCCTTTTTCCTTTCTAAGTTTTCTATTCTATCTTTCACTCCCTTTCTTGCTTCCTTTTCTCTCTATTCTCTCTTGTTCCCCTCCGTTGTTGTTGTTGCTGTTTTGCACTGTGCATGGCTGAGGCCCCTTTTATATTGCCTATCGTGACAGGTTTTTACTATTTTACCCCTTAACCGCTTTTGTCCTGGCATGGGTGTCCTTCCTAGACCACCTACTAGTCTGTCAGCTGCCCAGCCATTACCACTTACTTGTGCTAGCCGTGCCACACCCCATTCCCAGACAAAAGAGTCCCATTTTGTTTTCTTGCTCACCATGACATTCTCATCTAGATAAGGGTGGACATTCTCTATCACTATCCCTCATGGCATGCACCTAGTGATTCCAACTCATCTTTCCCTTTTTTGGGTGGTATGTCATCCTAGCAGGACATTTCTCCCAAAAGAGCTGGAGCAGGAACCCCAGAATAGGCTTTCCCCTTCTCCCCACTGCCAGACCATACCCTTTCTTACCTCTGACCCATGGCCCACCACTCCTGTATTGGCTAGGTACAAGTTGGTGGTGCCTAAGCCTTGTGCATGCTCCACTTCCATGTGTGTCCTTGGCTTGTCTGCTGTTCATGCGTTTGCCATGACCTGAGGGCTCGTCTGCACATTCTGCTACTCGTTCTTGACCTCTTGTGGTGTGAATGAGTCTCTGAGCTTTCATTCTTTATGTCTTACTTTTTTCCTAGGCTGGGTCTTACTTGATCGTGGGCCTTTCCTTCTCTAATCCGTTCCTTACCTTCTTTTGTGGGTTGGTTAATACTTCTCCCATGCCATCCTGATGTTCCTGCCATGCTATTATTTGACTTGTGCTTGCTGGGCCTCTTTTGGGCCTGCTGTATGCTTTCCCTTTGCTCAATTCCAGTAACCCAGCACTATCATTAGGCTTGTATTCATGCTGTTTTGGGCTTCCTTGACCCATTTCGTTGCTTTCGAGCATCCTTGGCCCATTTCGTTCTTTTGGGCATCCTTGGCCTGTTTCATTTCTTCATTCCCATGGGCTTTTGCTAATTCTTTTAGGCTTCCCCGACCCAAATTACCATATCCTTCACTTTCGGGGTTTATGGGCTTTTCCACCAACCTCTTATGTAAGGTTGAATTTAATCAACCATCTTGTTGGCTTTATTCCGTACCAAATTTGCTTGTATTTTAGCAATTAGTAACCCTGTATTTAGGTGGGAATTATGTAAGGGTAGTGTGTAAGAGAGTGTGAAGAAATGCTCGAAATTGTGCAAAGAAGCAGAGACTCGCGGCTGGGACTCGCAGGTGACTCGCGATTGGCAAGCCGCCAACTGCAGCACACGAGTGAAGCATGCAGGAAGATGAACAGTCACGCCAGCTAAAGCACTACAGGACAAAAAGTCCAGACTGGCCAAACCGTTAGCTCGCGACTTGAACTCGCGACTTAGTCAAGTCACGAGGCCAAGCCGCCAACCAGTCCTGTTTTGAAAAATCTGTCTCTTCACATTCCATTCTCACCCCAGTATAAATACCCCTTATACCCACGAAATGTATAGAGGTTCCAGAGAGAATTTTGAGAGAGAAACCCTAGAGAAAAACAAGATTAACTCATCCCCAATCTTCATATAGAGACTCTTCAAATTCCTCTACTCTCTTCCTCTCTATTGTTACATCCTTGAGAAGTTCTTGATCAAAACATTTTCTCACCATACCCACATTTATGAGAAGGCTTGTTGGTGCTTTGGGAAGCAGTTAGGAAGGGACCAATTTCATATTGGTTGATGCTATGGTCAAGTAGCGGAATCCGGTAAACTAGAAAAGACAAAGGTTCGGCACAACCTCGTTGGAGCAAGAAGCTTGGAAGGCTTAGGTACACTGGGTAGATTAGGCTTGGAGGGTCTATTGCTGTTCATGTATCCCAACTACATTTTCTAGTGGATTATTGACTGCTTGGAGGGCGGCAGAGAGGTTTTACGCCGAGGGCTTCGGTTTCCTCTTCGATAACACATCGTTGTGTTGTCCTTGTGTTTGCATCTCTCTTCCCTTAATCTTTGCCGTTTAATTTCTGCTGTGGATGTGATTTTATTTGGTTTAGATTGTTTATCAATTCGGTTATAAGCTTATGATCATTTTCCACACATACATTGTTTGATATTAAGCTTGAATTGGTATTTTGTAAATTGGGGGTCTAAACGTTCAAGAGTGTTTTACACACATATTGAACTTTCAATTGGTATCAGAGCGGGTGCACTTGCTGTGGTTTATTTACCTAAGTGCGATCCTAGACTCCTTTGCTATGAATGCAGCTATGGAAAAGGTCATGCTAAATTGTGGTTTGAATGTTTGTGATAATGACTCTATGAATATATTTGAAGGGTGTCCTAACAATGAACTCTTAGAATTATTAAAAACAAAGAAACATGCTAGGATGTTTGTTCACATGTTGAAATATTTTGAAAATAAGAACCACATCTTACACAATAGTCTATGTGAGTCTAACTCTTTGATTAATAAGTATAAAAGAAGGAATAGAATATTGTGTGAGAAGGTTGATAATTTGAAAAAGAAAATTCAATCTAAAAGGGGCATGGAAAATGGAGATAAATTTCTGTTTGAAGGTCAAGAGTGCTTGTCCTATGCTTGCATGTTTGTACACACCTCATTGAAGGTATTTAATTCATGTTTGTGGTATCTTGATAGTGGCTGTTCTCGTCATATGACAGGAAATAAATCACTGTTTAAGACACTCAAAGAGAAGGTTAGCGACTATGTGACATTTGGTGATGGAAGTCATGCTCAAGTTCTCGGCAAAGGGACTGTTGAGATACTTGGATTACCTCAATTGAAAGACGTTCTATACATCAAAGGGCTGAAGGCGAATCTCTTAAGCATCACCCAAATATGTGATGATGATTTTCTTGTACAATTCTCAAAGAATGGGTGCATAATCATCAATGAAGAAGGAATTCAAGTCTTGGAAGGAAATAGGACTACCGATAATTGCTATGGAGTAATTCCTATGGCATCCATTTCGTGTAGAAGTGCTCGTGTTGACATGTTAGAACTTTGGCATCACAGATTTGGGCATGCAAATTTCAAACAAGTAGCTAAAGTATCCAAACTTGAAGCAGTTAAGGGACTTCCAAAGTTTGGAAAGGTGGAGAAAACTATGTGTGATGCATGTCAAATGGGAAAGCAAACAAAGGCAAGTCATACAAAGGCAAGTCATCACAAGGTGAATGTGATTGCTATCTCATGGTGTTTAGAACTTCTTCACGTTGATCTAATGGGGCCTACAAGAACTGAAAGTCTAGGAGGAAAGAGGTACATTATGGTCATTGTTGATGATTTCTCAAGATACACTTGGGTTGAATTTCTTAGAGAAAAATCCGAAGCATGTGAGAAATTGGAAATTCTTTGCAAAAGACTACAAAACGAGAAAGGGGTTTCCATTGTCAAGATAAGGAGTGATCATGGCAAGGAGTTTGAAAATGCAAGATTAGAGTCGTTTTGTGAAAAGAATGGAATCAAAAGGGACTTTTCAGCCCCCAAAACTCCTCAGCAAAATGGAGTGGTTGAGAGGAAGAATCGGGTGATTCAAAAAATGGAAAGAGTCATGTTACTAAACAAGAAAATTCCTCAAAAGTTCTAAGGAGAAGCCGTGAACACTTCATGCCACATTGGTAATAGAATATTCTTCCGAGTGGGAACAAAGAAGACCGCTTATGAGATTTGGAATGGAAAGAAGCCGAGAGTAAAGTACTTCCGAGTGTTTGGAAGCAAGTGCTGCATTCTAAATGATCGGGAGAACCTTGGGAAATTTGATGCAAAAAGTGATGAAGGCATTTTTCTTGGGTATTCTACTACTAGCCGAGCATATAGGGTTTTCAACAAGAGAACTAAGACGGTAATGGAATCCATCAATGTAAAGATAGATGATGCCATAACAAAGGTAGATATGGTTGATGATGGAGAAGGACTGAGCACCAAAGAACTCACCGTTGAGGCCAAAGCTCTTGATATAGAAGTTGAAGGATCTACACCGGAAAAGGAATCAATTCCCATGAACCTAAGAATGGAAACAAGATTAACATCTAGATCATCAAGTCCTCTCACTCCTCCGGAAGTTCACCCTCCCATCTCTCGGAATGATGAAGTCTCCACATCAAAGAAGCCATCATCAAGAGTGATTAAAAACCATCCGGATAGCAATATCATTGGGTCTTTAGATGAAGGTCTTCGTCTTAGAAAAGGAAACATACTTTTGGCCAATCATGTAACATATCATTGCTACCTTGCCCAATTTGAGCCAAAAAGGTAGAAGAAGCTCTCCAAGATGAAAATTGGGTTGAGTCAATGCATGAAGAGCTAAATCAATTTGTGAGAAATGATGTGTGGGAACTTGCTCCAAGGCCTGAAAATGTTCATGTCATCGGCACTAAATGGATATTCAAAAACAAGACCGATGAAGATGGAGAGATAATCTGAAATAAATCTCGGCTAGTGGCTCAAGGATACACTCAAGTAAAAGGAGTAGATTTTGATGAATCCTTCGCTCCTGTAGCAAGACTTGAGTCTATTCGAATTCTTATGTCCATCGCATGCACTATGAATTTCAAACTCTACCAAATGGATGTAAAATGTGCATTTCTAAATGGATACTTGAATGAAGAAGTGTTTGTTGAACAACCCAAAGGCTTTGAGGATCCTCACTTCCCTGATCATGTGTTGAGATTGAAGAAAGCCCTTTATGGCTTAAAACAAGCTCCTAGAGCTTGGTATAATCGGCTTACCCATTATCTCCTGGATAGAGGATTCAAAAAGGGATATGCCGACCGGACCTTGTTTGTCAAGAATGATGAAAATTACCTTCTCGTTGCTCAAGTATATGTTGATGACATAGTATTTGGAGCTACCATTGATGATCGGGCTATAGAATTCTCTGAGAAGATGAAGAAAGAATTTGAGATAAGTATGGTAGGGGAGCTTACATTTTTCTTGGGCTTTCAAGTCAAACAAAAGAAGGAAGGAATATTCATTTCACAAGAAAAGTATGCTAGAAATATTGTCAAGAAATTTGGACTAGACTCCAAAAAGCATGCCTCCACACCCATGAGTTCGTCTACAAAGCTGAATGTTGATTCTTCCGGGGTGGAAGTGAGTCCAACATTGTATAGGAGTATTATTGGGAGTTTACTCTATCTTACAGCTAGTAGACCGGATATTGCGTTTAGCGTTGGTGTTTGTGCTAGATATCAAGCTGCTCCAAAGGAATCACACCTGACTGCGGTGAAGCAAATTATACAATATATCAATGGTACTCCAGATTATGGGTTATGGTATTCGAAGGACTTGAATGCTTGCCTTGCCGGTTATTCAGATGCAGACTGGGCTGGTAGTGTGGATGATCGAAAGAGTACTTTAGGAGGCTGCTTCTATCTTGGTAACAATCTTGTCTCTTGGATGAGCAAGAAACAAAACTCCGTGTCTCTCTTTACGGCTGAAGCAGAGTACATAGCCGCTGGAAGTTGCTGTACACAACTCCTTTGGATGAAGAAGCTACTTCATGATTATGGGATTCCTCAAGATACAATGTGTGTTTTCTGTGATAACACCAGTGCCATAAATCTCTCTAAGAACCCAGTTCAGCATTCAAAGTCTAAACACATAGAGATACGTTACCATTTCATTCGGGATTCGGTGGAAGAAAAAGTTGTGTGTCTTGAATTCATACACACAGACAATCAAAAGGCGGATATCTTCACCAAGCCTCTCGATGGTCCTCGGTTTGAATCACTCCGTAAGACCATTGGTGTTGGTACAATTCCTTGAAACTCATGTGTGCTGTGTGCTTTACCTCCTTATATTGACATAATTTGTTTGTAGGGCACACACTACTTGGCTGACTATTTGTATAGCATGCTCTTTTTGGTTGATAATTGCTTTATTTGCTTTTAGTGTCTTTACGTAGTTGTCTCTAATCAATCTTTTCCTTCCCGTGTGTCAAAAATCCAAAATCCACATAAAAAGTAGAAAATCCAAAAAGATTGATTGACATTGTTGAGTTTTGTCTCAAAATATGTTTTACCTTGTACCTTTGTGCAAATGGCTTTGTGCATCTTCGAGCATAGCTTGTTTCCTATGCACTCATATTATTGTGGGAGAAATCTTGAAATCTTTGTGACTGTTGTAAATAGATCTTCAACCTTGTCATAAATGATTAGTGAATGGTTTTGTTGATCTTGAGACATGCATAGACTTGTGCCTATATATCTTCCCACTCTTTCATTTTTTTGCTAAAAGAGCTCATCAAATGTAAATCTCTAAATGAAATGAGATATTGAGCTACAAAAGCCTGTCGCACATACTAGTATTTGACTAGGAAAAAGGGAAAGCGACCAAAAATAAATTAAAAATTGTATGATGCCAAAAAGCCAAAGGCTATCTCATCAAAGAGAAATATCAAAAATTTCAGGCATCGATCTCACAATGAGATGTATTGATTCAACAAGATCAAATGATATGATATGGAGCCAAATGAAAAGCTTTAAAGTTATGTTATCAAGTTTTATGGGAGGTCATATATACATATTTCTGTAATTGAGATGGATCACATTATCTAGTGCTAGTTGTGTATGTCTTGATTGAATTGATCATTGAAGTTTCACATTAGACTAAGGACTATCTCATTTTTGATATTCACACACAACACACATGTTTATGTTCAATGAATGCATATTCATTCGTGTGATTGTACTTGACTAAATGTGTTTTCACATGCTCAATCTTTGTTGATCAATCACAAAAAGATTTTTGAGTATTTTAGTTGTTTTTGGAAAGTATTTTATTTTTACAAAAATTGTCAAATTTTTCAAAACCAGTGTTGCTCTGTTTTGGCGACTCAGTCGTGGGTTGGCCCAGTCGCATGCTCCAGTCGCGAGCCCATACAGAGATATTTTGCGACTCACTGGCGACTAATTGGCGGGTAAATGCCCCAGTCGCGAAAAATACTTAGAATATTTTTCAAAATTTGGGTTTTTATGTTTCTCGCGGCTCAGTGTGGCGACTTGATTGCGGGTGGAAGATCCAGTCGCGAGAGGTACACAGAGATTTTTGCAACTCAGTTCGTGACTCTCTCACGAATGGAACTTCCAATCGCGAAAAACACTTAGAAAATTTTTTCAAAAGTTTTCTTTCAGGTGTTCTGGCGGCTGGCCCTGGCAACTTGCACGCGACTTGACTCAGTTGCGAAAAACGCGTGTTTTGCATTTTAAAGTCAGTATTTAAAACTTTTTAGTTTTTCTCTCGAACATTTCTGACTGTTCATTGTCTTCCCCATTTCAAACCTCTCTCAAACTCACCGTATCTCTCTCGAAAAACCTCCATTTTTGCATCATTCCAACCTCAAATCTTCAAGAAAAGGTATGAGTTTTGGTTCTTACTCATTGTATTTCTCATTTACTGCCTATATCTCTTGGATTGTGTGTTTTTGTTGATATTTGTATGTCTCTTGTGTGAATATGGGTATATGATCTTATGGTTAAATTGATGTGTGTTTATTGGAGGTTATGTACTGATCTACTCTATCTTGTGTAAACATTGTGTTATTTGTGACACACACACACACTTTTGATCAGAATTAGGACCTAAATCTCAAGTTTTTAGGGTTAGAGTTCCTTTTTGCTGCCTCATTTCTAGGATTTTGAAGCTCAAAGGGATTTATCCAACAGAAGATGAGTCTCCCTGCACAAAACCAAGTCCAATCAACATGCGTACATTCAACGCTAGCATTGGACATAGTCGGAAGGGAATCAAAACGGAAACTTCAACATCTCACAGCGGTTCGCGCTGTAGGTCATCCTCCTTTGACGAAAAGCTAGATAACATTGTGGCATCTGTCCAAGAGTTGAGCGCCAAGATGTCCGGATTTGCATTTATCTTGCACCATCACAACATTCGGTGTGATACAAAGTTCACTTCCCTTCAAGCTCAATTGGATCAGATTCAAAGAAAGCTTGAAGAAGATGAGGATTAGCTATCCTGTGACAAAAAGGGGGAGATGATGCTGATAGGGGGAGTGAGAGCACAATGAAAGGGGGAGAAAGAGCTTGATCAACGGGGGACTACCTATGTTTAATATTTGTTTCGTATTAGCATATTTCAGTGTTTATGTTATGTTCTCAGTTCTTTATATTTTGTATTTGGTACATTCTGTACCCATGTTACTTTTGTAAGCTTTTAGGGTTTGCTTTGTGGGCTTCTATGGTTTGTACCATGCTTATGCAGCCTTTATATTTTGAACTCATGCTTTGTAGCTTAAGTACTTGCTGTTAAATGTCATGCATTTTCTTTAAGTACATCACTCTTGTGCCCTTTGTAGAATTTTATTCCTAGATGCATATACTTCATGTATTGTGCATTGGTTGAGTGTTGGACATGCAAATGATACTTTGCATTGAGCTTATTAGCTTGCATGTCTGGATGTTCATTCCAAGTGTGAATGAGCATTGTGGTCACTATCTTATAATGATTGCTTGTTTGGTCAAGCCATAGTGTGTTTCTTAAACTCCATTTTGCTTGATCGCATTGTGCTTGCCTCATATGCATTACAAGTTTTTTTGCATACAATGATCATATTGTGTTGTTGTGTTTCAGGAGTTACTTGTTCATATGTTTCAAGAGCTACACAGATTCTAGAGTTAGGTGTAAGTGAGTTATGGTCAACTGTTCCTAACTCACATGTTAAGTCTAGAGTTTGTTTTAGGGTTTTGTCACAGAATAGCCAAAGGGGGAGATTGTAAAGTTGAATTTAATCAACCATCTTGTTGTCTTTATTTCGTGCCAAATTTTCTTGTATTTTAGCAATTAGTAACCCTGTATTTAGGTGGGAATTATGTAAGGGTAGTGTGTGAGAGAGTGTGAAGAAATGCTCGAGATTGTGCAAAGAAGCAGAGACTCACGGGTGACTCGCGACTGGCAAGCCGCCAACTGCAGCACACGAGTGAAGAGTGCAGGAAGATGAACAGTCATGCCAGCTGGAGCACTACAGGACAAAAAATCCAGACTGGCCAGACTGTTAGCTCGCGACTTAGTCAAGTCGCGAGGCCAAGCGGGCAGCCAGCCCTGTTTTGAAAAATCTGTCTCTTCGCATTCCACTCTCACCCCAGTATAAATACCCCTTATACTCACGAAATGTAGAGAGCTTCCAGAGAGAATTTTGAGAGAGAAACCCTAGAGAAAAACAAGATTGACTCATCCCCAATCTTCACATAGAGACTCTTCAAATTCCTCTACTTTCTTCCTCTCCATTGTTACATCCTTGAGAGGTTCTTGACCAAAACCTTTTCTCACCATACCCACGTTTGTGAGAAGGCTTGTTGGTGCTTTGGGAAGTAGTTAGGAAGGGACTAATTTCATATTGATTGATGCTATGGTTAAGTAGCGGAATCCGGTAAGCTAGAAAAGACAAAGGTTCAGCGCAACCTTGTTGGAGCAAGAAGCTTGGAGGGCTTAGGTACACTGGGTAGATTAGGCTTGGAGGGTCTATTGCTGTTCATGTATCCCAACTACATTTTCTAGTGGATTATTGACCGCTTGGTGGGCGGTGGAGAGATTTTACGCCGAGGGCTTCAGTTTCCTCTTTGATAACACATCGTTGTGTTGTCCTTGTGTTTGCATCTCTCTTCCCTTAATCTTTGCCGTTTGATTTCTGCTGTGGATGTGATTTTATTTGGTTTAGATTGTTTATCAATTCGGTTATAAGCTTATGATCATTTTTCGCACATACATTGTTTGATATTAAGCTTGAATTGGTATTTTGTAAATTGGGGGTTTAAACGTTCAAGGGTGTTTTACACACATATTGAACTTTCACCTTAGTTACTTAGTTCCTTCCTTTGGGCTCCTTCGGCCCCATTCTTGCTTGCTTTCCATTTCTCATAATGCCTATGGGTTTACCACTTCTTTCTCCGGGCTCTTTTAGGCCCGCTTGCTTTCTTTGAGGCCTATGGTCCATTATTCCTGCCATTTGGGCTTAATGATTTTCTTCTCAATTTACTAACTCTACTTCTTTATTTCCCCCCCATATTGTTGGGTTTCTTTTTGCTATTGGGTCTTTTCGCCAAAGTGGGCATCAATAGTAGTCGGTGATGAAATTGGACATTTCATTTACGAAAACTATAACATGTCAATTAAGATGATTTGTCTTGATCATGGAAGTGAAGACTTCTAATTGATATGTTAATATGTTTTAAGTGTATAAGATATATTGAACTAGACCATTGTGAGATTTATTATTCTATTCACGACTGTCAAATGAATAATAAATCTCACGACTTTCATTTACATAAACTCTTAATCTTGAGAGAATAGTGAACCCAATCATGAAATGTAAGTTTTTTTAATATATTAGGAGTGAGATCTCAACATATGGTCAAAACCTCAGTATGTTGGGTAACTACACGTAATGTCAAAGGAACACATATTCTCAAGATAGAATTCATAGTCTCTTTATATAGATATAAAATATTTTCTTGAGATAAGTTCAATGAGTTTGGCTATTCAGAGTGTTAGGCCTAACCACTTTAGTAAAGAATTACTAAAGTTTATATTTTATGAAATTAGATTTCATAAAATATATATGAATAACTTAAAGGATTAAACCGGGTACTCAAGGATCAAGATGTAGTAATCTTCAAAGTGACAGTTATATATTATGACTTTGTATTACTACGAATATTTTCATGAAGCGGTTAAATGTTTAATAAAGTCTTGGGATTTAATTTATTAATAAGACCTAGAGTACAATTATATTTATATAGTGGTATTAAATATAATTAATAGTAACTTCGGGCTTGTCAAGAGTTGATAGATAAATCTAAAGCCTATTGGAGCTAGAGCTTTATTTGTCCATTTTGGTCCCACTCTAAGCCACACACTAAAGCCCAATTGGGCTGGCCCAAAAGGTTAATCCAATTAGATAATCAGTTATTTATTTAATAAGAGTTATTAAATAAAGTAATGGCCAAGTGCAGAAAAATACGTATGATTAAAAAGAGAAAGATTCAGAGTCTTTTCTCAAGACACTTGGTAATTTCTCTTGAACAAATACGTGTAGAACTAATTGAGAGACCACACATCTTGGGCACATTGTGCAATTGGAGTGAAGATTGAAAGTCTTCCCAAGTTCAATCTTCATTTTTTTGAATTTCCCTACACCAAAGTACGCCTTCATTCTTTGTTTCTAAAATTCAGATGTTGCATGTTATCTCACATGAATGAAGTAGATTCGTTTATATTTCATTGCGTGTTTTTGTATGAGATACAAAACTGTATTTTTCCATGTGTTTATCCAACACTCACCTGCCCAGCTCTGATCCACCCCTTCCATCGACCCATCTCGCCAACCCAAGCCACCAGTACTCTTCTCCTTTTCATTTTTTGTTTCTTTCTTCCTCCATTCCTCATCGGCCCAACTCCTTTGCCCAAACGCCGACCCATATTTCTTCCTCCACTCGCCGCCAACCCAAGCCTGAAGTCCCAAATTGATTTCCTAGTAAGGTAGTGTGGAAGCACCATGGGTTTCAGGTTTGGTTTGGTTCGAGTTTAATGGTTTGTAGGTTTGATGATGGTGGATTTTGGCTACGGTAATGGGTTTGTGGTAGTGGATTTTGGTTAGGTTTAGCTGGGTTTCGTGCTGGCGGTTTGGCTGGGTTTCACGGGTTTGTCTGGGTTTCGTGGTGGCTGTGTTGGTGGTGATTTGTGTGGTGGTTTTTGGCTAATTTGAGTTGTTGGCAATGGTTGTAGGTGGTTGTTCTTGGCTTGCTAGTTGTTGTTGGGTGGTTGTTCCTAGTTGGTAGTGGTTGTGGTTTGTATCATTTATTGGTTTGTGTGGTATTTTCTGGCAGTGGGGTACATGGTGGTAATCGGTGGTTGTTAGGTGTGATTGGGTTTTGGGTGTGGTGGTTGTTGGTAGTTTGTGTCACCACTATAGTTCAAATTATTTATTGTAGTGGTTGTTGTTTATTGTAGTAGATATATTATTTTATTATAATGGATATATTATTTTATTATGTTGTTTATATTATTTTATTGTGTTGACAGCTTAAATAAAACCACTGATGTTGGGTGTTTTGTGAAGTGAGGTGGTAAAATAGATAAATTAGTTTTTTGTGGTGCCAAATTGCTAAATTTATGGCTTCATCAATGTGTATGTTTTATTTATTTATTTATTTTTTATATAAGATATAAATTCTACTCTAACCTAATCTAAATGTATATGTATGTGAAGCTCCCTCCTGGAGAGTTGAACCCCGGCCATTGCCCCTCACACCCCACATCCCACAAGCACTTATACTTGTGAAGTGACCATCGCATCAAAGGTGTGTGGTGGTCAATGATTGTACTGACAAGTAACAATTCTAACTCTATGCATGGAAAATTGAAGCACACTGTACATTTAGATTATATTTTATATGCCAATAATCTAAATGTAAATGTATGTGAAACTCCTTCCTAGAGACTTGAACCCCGGCCATTGCCCCTCACACCCCACATCCCACAAGCACTTATACTTGTGGAGTGACTATCGCATCAAATGTGTGTGGTGGTCCATGATTGTACTGACAAGTAACAATTCTAACTCTATGCATGGAAAATTGAAGCACACTCTACATTTAGATTATATTTTATATGCCAATTGAATTTTTGACTATCTATTTACTACTTATATTAATTAGTTTGAAATTAATGTTGTAATTAAACTTTTATTTTAATTTATCTACCTGAACAAAAATCTTGGCTCTAGTTATCTATGCGATGCATCAGAAAACTTGGATATGAATTCATTCAAACAAATACACAGACTGTCTGGTTGATTGATGAGATTTTCCTCCTCCATGAAGCAAAATTGACCAAACGAATACCATTGAGTGGGTCCAGAAGTGCATATATGTTAGTTTGGCGTGGAACCAAAACTGGAGATTACACGGTAGTGCTTACTATCTGTTAATGGAGAATATATAAATGGTGGTGTGGTGAGTGCTTGAGATCTGTGGCAGGAT
The DNA here is from genome assembly GCA_030021035.2 of Notholithocarpus densiflorus. Classification (NCBI taxonomy): domain Eukaryota; kingdom Viridiplantae; phylum Streptophyta; class Magnoliopsida; order Fagales; family Fagaceae; genus Notholithocarpus; species Notholithocarpus densiflorus. Next base: position 1,607,012 of record JARYZH020000014.1, on the reverse strand, counting down.
TTGGGGAGCTGGGTCCCTAACAGAGCAAAGCTTTTCTTTTGGAGGACTTGCAACAGAATCTTACCAAAAAGGGTTACCCTCTTCAAGAGGAAGGTAATCAATTTATGAATAAAGTTCCCTTCAAACTTATCATATATTTTTATATTGTGTGAAATTTGAAAATCTAATCGGTGGATTGCATGTTCTTATTATATCCTTCATACTTGCAAAATTTTAAGAAGATCAAAGATCAATTTCTATGTCATCAAATAAATGTTAAAATTTCAAGTTTTTGTAATCTAAAATTGTGTATAAAAAATAAGTTAATTGATCACATAGTAAATAAAATCCGATTTGAACGAAATTTAATATGCATGTTAAGAACATAAGGAACATGAAATCCAACGGTTAGATTTTCAAAATTCACACCCGAAAAAGAGATATATGATAAGTTTGAAGGGTTTCTCTCCAAACTAGTTTGGAGAGAAACTTTGTTCTTAATTTATTCATATATATATGTGCGATTTTCCGAGGAGAGGGCATTGAATTTGAAGCTATATCCCATGCTTTTTGTGAAAATGCCCATGCTCACAAGTTATGGAATGCCAACAAGTTAGCTTTTGATCATACCCAACATCAAAATACTGAATTTTTTGTGAGCATCTGTGGTTTCTATGGAAGAATCAAAATGAGCTGCGTTTAGCTGTAAAGGTTCAAAGGCCTCTGAGTTTTTGATTTGATGAGTAGAGGAGGTTGTGTTTGAGTTCGTGGAAGCCCAGGGAAGGAATGGTAGCAAGTCGCTGGCATACTACAAGAAATTTGGCGTTTTACGACCAAATTATTTGTGACAACTTAAAAGTCATCTTTATTAAGTGCTCATTAGCGACAATAATTTATGGTCGCTGCTAATAAGTACATAAAAGTGACGACATTAATGCCGTTGCTAATTGGTTGATCCTAATGCTATAGAGAAATTTTTTTTTTCTTTTGAAAAATGGTGGGAAACGTTTAGAGACGACATTTGCGTGACTAAAATAAGATTTACATTAACGATGACAAATAGTGTCAAGTGTGCATGTTGTTGGTGTAGCGAAGACACTTGAGTTCTTATTTCACAATAAAATTAGAGTTTTATGGACATAATAAAATTTTATGACATTTTCACAATCAGTAAGGTGTCAACTCATTCTCAAAAAAAAGAAAAAGATAAAAAAGATAAAAAAAGATAAAAAAGCCACAGTTCAAACAAAAATGTTGTGAAAATATTATAAGGTGGTGCAAAATGTGTTATTTATTATGATCCAATTCTAATGCTGAACAAATCAATTTTTCTCATCAGATAACAGTAATAGTTCGACTCTCGCAAGTGAATGCATGATGTAAAATCAAATTTGAATAATATTAATAGTCCCCCTTGAATAACACCTTTTAGTAAACAGCCATTTTAGAGCCTTAAGAGGACAGCCTTGTACACAGCTGTGTGGGTCTCACACAAAGGAGCAGCAAGATCAATTGAAGATTGTTTGAGAAATTTGAGTTCACATTTTGTGTTGGGAGGGCCCAATCACGATTATCATACGCATATATTATTATCCTAGGCCTACAGCCCGAGTTTGAGTCTTTGGACACAATAAATTATCACAATATTTTCACAATAGCTGACTTTATTGGTCAAAAAAAAAAAAAAAATTTTTTTTCTGTTTCCCCTTGTGCTGGTAAAGATCTTAAATTAATTATCACCATTTTATTGAAATTAAAGAAATGCAAACAACTACACTAATCTCGCTTAATTAAAAGTGCCCATATTATATTGTGGTGCTTCATGGCAAAGGAGAGGAGGGCCCCATATTGTTTGTTTCTTTACCAAAGTGGCGTGGTATACGCACCCCTTTTGCAGCTGGATTTGTTTGTTGCGTCACACAAACACAATCATGCTCTTTCCCAGACCAATTTATTCATTATTTATGTTGTTGCTATAGAACTTCAAAACACGATAAAATGAGATTTCGGTGTATAATTGGATGCCCTGTGTCTCAGACATCTCTCTAGTTCTGAGTTTGCTAGAAAGACGAGCTAACAGTCTTAGAGAGCACACAAAGCAAGCCTTGAAAATTACACTTGGATGAAGGAACAAGAATTTGAATCTGCTTGATTTAGTTAACAAATTACCAAATCTCAAACAGCTAAATATATAGATAAGAAAAGATAATAATTCATTAAAGCTAACCTACTCTCTCTACTATATCCCGTGGATTGAAATTTGAATCCTACATTAAGCGTGTGTTCGCCACCCAAAAAAGCCTTTCCCTTTTTGATTTCACAGACAGGTTAATCGCAAAGGAAAAAGAGATAACCAAGTTCTACCGTTCTAAAATAATCCATGAAAGCACCACAAACATATGACCTGTAATTAGTGGCCAAAACCAATGCTGAGCAATCCGAGTGCAGCCGCTTATATCTTCACTTGGTCCCATTCCTACTGCTGTTGTTGAACCAGAAAAGCTTCCATTGCTCACTGCCAAACTGCATCACAAAAATCCATATTTATTACACAATCAAGGAAACCAAATCACTTGCCGTCTTCATATTCCAATGGAACTTGGAAAATATGGCTATTATCCCTAATATCTAATGAACAAATGTGTTTCACAAGAATTAATTTACTCAGGCTGTTGTGATTCTGCAATTAATTTCATGGTATAACATTCACACATCAACCGGGATTCACATAATTAAATTTGTAAGAATAAATTGTGGCCACTTTGTGATATCTTTATTTTCTTCTTGACAACTTATTCATCTAGATAGCTATTGCTCATTAACTACGAAACTACATCATGTTTCATAAAGTAAAAAGAAGATATTCAAGACAGAAGTTTAAAGTGATCTCTTTTAATCACCGAAGTTTAAACTTTAAAGTGATCTCTTGAAGTCCTAGAAGTTTAAAGTGATTGCCACTGACACATCATGACTCTATAGGAACTAAAAGCAACCACTCTCAATTAAAAATTAAAAATTAAAAAAAAATTGTATGACACATTCATAACATTACATTCCAAACATTAAAATTTCCCAATAACGAAACAGAGCCTATCTTAACACATTTAGAGCCAAATAAATGAAAATGAATTCTGAACAATTACCTGGATGGAAACTTGCATTTATCATGACCTGCAATAAAGAAAAAAATTGAAAATTTAGAAACAAATAAGCATTATAGAAAAAGAAAAAGAAAAAGAAAAAAAACCATCAAATCCTATAATCATATCTCAATAAGGGTTGGGGCATTTTCAGATCCACAAAAACCCCAACTCAATTTCCACAAAGAGATTCATAATCAATAAAGTTAACAGGAAAAAGAAAAAAGACAGAGGTTTTACTAAAATCAGATCTAATAACCTTCCAAAGATTCTAAATCCCAATTGGGAACGAAGGAAAAGAAAAGAAGAAGAGTTTTTGGGACTGACTGGGGTTCAAAGAAGTGAGGGCAGCAGTGTTATCGAAGGAGCAACTGTCGGTGCTCAAGCCGTGCTTCAAGCAATAGTCATTGAACGCGTACGACGCCGTAACCACTATGTCGCTGGCGTCGTAGCAGGCCCCACCTTGCTGTATTGGGCTGCAGTCGGCGCCGCCGGGCCCACAGGCCCAGTCCAGCGCCGTCTGCAACGCCGCGTCCTCCGCGTTGTTCTTCGCCACGCACCACAGCTCCGTGCCCACGACGGCGGCCTGGGCCTTGGAAACCGACTCGCCGGCGGCGAGGAGTGGGAGCGTGAGGATCAAGAAGAAAAAGATGTTAAATCTTTTTTCCATTGTTGCTGTTTTTTGGGTGATCTGAGAGAGAAGGGAAATGTAGCAGTTTGGAGTGTGAGAGGGAGTGTGGGGTTTATGAGGGAAGATGGAATGAAAAGTAACCGTTACAGTGAGTTGGGGATGGGGAAAAAAAGTGGGGGAATTAAAGAAAGGGAAAAAAATAAAGAAGAGTGTTTGAAGAGAAGACGAGTGGGAGTGTTGATTGAATCAAAACTTCAAAAGTGTGCAAGTAACGGGTACTGACCCAGACTGACTTCTGGGATCTGTGTCTATGATTTGTCTTCTACCGGTTATTTCTCTCTTAATTAACCGACTTTATTTATTATGACTGTAGGAGTATTTTTGTTTGTTTTTTTTTTTTTTTTAATGGGAAAATTTGACTGTAGGAGTATTTTTTTTTTCGGGATATTAAAACTTTTTAAAAATTATCTATTAACAAATTTTATAAGGATATCAATTAACTGGACATTTTTTTTAAATAATTTCTAATAAAAAAAATATTTTTTATAATTCTATAATTACAATCATTGATAATAATTTATAATTTTAAATTTAAAAAAAAAAAAGAGAAAATGAATTTGAAAAGTCTTTCATGAAAAAAGATTAGAAAGTGGCAACTGCCAGTTAAATTATGATACTTAATTTTTTTTTCTCATAAAACATTTCTTAAAAAATATTTCATAAACCAATGATTTTAGAGTAGTCATTAACTTTTCTTATAATATTTGAGAATTGAGAAATGTCTCATACAAATTTGTTGGGCCATTATATTATTATTATTATACCCTTCTTTTCCTTTATTTATTTATTTATTTATTTTGTTTTTTAAAATTTTAAAATTTGCTTTTGTTGTTACTCTGGCTCTAATTCTACTCACAAGTCACGTTTAATAGTTAAAAGTATCCCTTGAGGATAAGCAATGTCAAAAAGTAACACACTATTTTGTAATCAATAAATCAAGCTGATGTAAACTTTGTCTCTTACTTACAAACATGTGGTTTTTGTAATCAATAAATCAAGCTGAGGTATCCAGCATGTGGTTTTTTACAATTTCTTTCTCGTTTTTTAAAATGATATGTTGTGAAAAATGTATAATAAACAAAATGTTTGTTTTTTTTTTTTTTGAAAAGGATAATAAACAGGCATAAGAAAGTGTGTTATATTAATCAAAATATGTAAAATTGTGAATGCTCTAAGATAGTGATGTTGTATCAGTCAAATTAAATTTGGTATGATTGCGTCTTTATCTGTAACATGCATTAAATAAAGGATCACATGATTTGCTTTTGTATTGATTTTACTTTCTATGACAGTTTCGTAGCAATTGCACCCAACATGCTTTTTTATTATTTTAAATAAATGTTTTAACTCTGTCCTGTCTCCTACCAAGCCAATGAAGGTCTTGCCTATTCTAAACTTATTAGTTTACTTGTACCAAAGGAAATCAACGGAAATAAGAATGTATGAAGTATGAACTGCAAACCTTTTTTTTTTGGGTTCAAATTTTCACATAAATTACATCTAATGGTGCTAGTTAATAAGATTTTGTACTATGCTGCCATACAAGGAATCTTGGACTTCTTATTGATACGCACTATGCCATGCCAATAATTTTGTAGAGATAATTCCAATCCAAATTTCCTATGAAAATTGTTAGATGTTAGTTTGTATCACCACGGATAAGGTTTTTCGTTATCAATATCTCCGTTCTGCCTGCTTAATCCTTTGTGGGATATATAATTCATGCTATTAGGCAAATCTTTCAAATTTGATTGAGAAATGCAATAGATCCCTCATGTAAAAGTAGTTACTTGTGATTATAAAATATCATACGGCCTTTATTTCTTTTGTATCTTTGCTTTTGTTTTTCAAATTCATGATATCACAAGTAGGTACAAGCTAATGAAGAAACTCAAGGCATCCAACCCTCAAAAATTGCTGGTTTGGTAATGTTATTTTAGTAATGTTAGTTAAGTATTGTGGAAATACATGTGGGTAAAAAAGTGTGTGAAAATACGTGTTATAGTATTTTAACAACAGATTTTGAAGTAGGCAGAAAGGGAAACTACAATCTTTAATGTAGAAGCAGACAGAATACTTGGAAAGCTTGAATGATACATGGCATCATAAAATCCAAGTGCTTTCCTATTACAGATTCCGCTAATATTTCAATAGCAGAATAGCACATATTAAAAGGTTGTCCTTGCTGGAAAGGCAATGAGAAATGAAGAGAGTGAACATCTTTAGAATCAAAATGAATTTAAAGATCACAAAAGCTTGTGCTTGAGTATCTACAAGTACCAAGAAGGGCATTGTCATTGTTGGATGAGGCTTGTATCATTACATGTGATGTTGGTATGTTATATTACTGTAGCACATGCATATTGAATTATTGAGCACAGAGCCTGCCAAGTGCCAAACGAAAGGGGAAAGTAGATTTTCCAATCTCCTTTCATTTTGATATTATTATAGATTTTTGCATCATATCATACTACTGCTTCTTTAGAATGAAATAGATTCTTCAATTGATTCCCAAAAGCAAAACAGAACTTACAGGAATCAAAAATGGAGGAATGAGGATGATAGAAAATGTCAAGAATGTATCATGGAAATCCTTGAACAGCAAAAGGGAAAAGTAAAAGCCTACTATAAAACAATCTTCTAGATGTACCTTTTCCTACTACAAAACATAGCATTAGTGGACCTGCTCATTGTGCAGAACCTTTTTAGACCGAAATCCTTTTTATTTTGAATAACTGATTTAATGATTTTTCCAACAATAAAAATGTGCATGGAACTTGTGACACCAAGAGGAGTAGAACCTAAAGTTTGGCTGTTAATTGACATAACCAAAAGCAGTGTGGCATAGATGCTTCCATTTGCTACCTTGTAAAGTAGAAAGAGTCTATGACCATCCAACAACGTAGTTAAGAATATACACCAGCAACAAGGAAAGTGGATAAAGCGCATAGGCCACCAGTGATATCCAAAGAGGGAAGGTGGTGCGGAAACTGGAAATGAGACCCATCACTATGCAAACAATTATTATAACTAGCACCTCAGATGAGAAGTCCCATGTCAAGTCGCGGAAGTAAACAAGACCCAAGAAGACTGCGAGTGAAAGGATGTTACTCATGGTCACTGAACCATATATCTGCACCACAAAAACCACATAGATTATAGGCCCTTTTGGCTGCAAGTTCTTAAATCAAAACATGATGCAGGAGTCATAGAAAGAGAAGGTCCAAGATGAGCCACCAAAAATGGCCAGAAGCCTGAGAACTGAGATAAAGCTACAGGCCATCTTGTTCTGTAATTCAAGAAAGCCATAAGATGAGAAAATTTGTAGATTTGAGGGTATCTATGTGTGCCTAGCTAAATAACTCAGACATGATGTGATTAAGAAAAATTGTGCCAAGACTAAGTGAAGTTATATAATTTAGTCAACCGCAGTAACTGCTATTTGATCCTTTTTACATCTCTACCCTAGCCATGTTCTTGTGCATGATACTGGATTTCCTTATGGTTTTTAAATGATCTAGTGTGTTGAAACCCTTTCAGACCCTACCTTGAGTCAAGGACTATCCTCGGGACATTCACATGGAGGAAAAGGAAACTGCGTGATAATTGGGAATTGACATGTCTATTCTAAGTTTTCTTAAATGCAAGTTTCCAAAGACAACTGAGAAGGTTATGGCTTGCAACTGCTGGAAACAGAGTTGCGAAAATAGAACTGCATTTAGTGTACACGAAAGTGTGAAGGTGAAGCATACCTCTGAATACATCAAGGATGCCATTCTTGACTTTTTCTTGCTTGCAAAAATAAGAGTTGATACTACCTCACTGGAGCTAGCAAAAGGTAGAATGACAAATGAGACGAAGAAGGAAGGAATGCTTGTTGCAGTTGAGAAGTTCTCAACAGCATCCACTAGGGGATCGGCAGTAACCGCAGCAATTATGGTTCCCAAAAGCAACATGAAAACTGCTTTGTAGGCATGCCACTTTGCATTTTCAATTGTCTCCACAACCTCATCGTTCTGATCTCCGAAAAGATCTTGTTCTTTCTTTGTTTGCTACACATGCATTTATAGATGTCATTATGCAAACATTCAGGATTAGAGGAATTGCATGAAATAACATACCTGTTGAAAATTGTTAAGAAGTCTTATAGATAGGTCATCTTGGCCTTTGCCACTTCTTGCAAAGTGCCTGGCCCGGTTAAGCCATCTTGAAATTCCGGTGACAAATTCATCCACATCAACTTGTGAATCATGAGATTTATCAAAATCTTCCATCACTTGTGCAACTGCATCTTCAATATCTAAATCTATCTCCTCAAACTGAATTCCTACTACCAGAGCTCTCAACTCCGCTGCTGATAGCTTTCCGTCTGAATTCTGATCAATTGTCCTAAACAACCTGGCATTGTGGTGCAGTGAATATTAAAATTAGATCATATATATTGAATGTCAATGGAAGTTTTTCAGTTTAGGAAATTAAATTGATAGGTTATCTGTGTATTCATCCTACAGACTATGGTGTCTATTGTACTCAGAATTGCAGCCTAGTTGGTTAAGATGATTGGATATCTTAATCTAGTTGAATGGAAAGAAGATGTTTATTTCTCCTTGTTAAAAAAGGTATATGTAGCCCTGGATATCTCTTTCAGGTACAAAACCACAATGTAAGGTAAAGGAAGTTGTAAGAGCAGCATTTAAATGTTTAATGGGATTCTTTGGTTTACTGAAGCCCTTATTTGTAATGAAGATTCTCTAAAAGGAAAGTTTCCCTCATTTTGTTCTTATGAATTGTGGGATCTAGGTTGCTTGGAATGCAATGAGTTATGAGGTGCATATTTTATTGGAATGGCAATGAAAAATTCAAATAAACAATTGGAAAGATTTGAGAGGTTAGCAAAGACGAACCTTTCTATGACATCTGTATTTGGTTTACCATCTTCTTTAAAAAGTTTTCCTAGTGTAAGCATTTTTAGATTTCTCAGAATTCCTGATATTACATGCTTGTGCTTTGCATAGGCAAGTCTTCTCTTCTGAATCCAAGGCTGAAAAATCTGCATTTATATTTTAAAGAAAGATGCTGCAATCAGTATTGAAAATGGAAACAAACATAACAAGACAGAAAAGTGGGCTACCTGATAACAAGGTTTGATCACTGAAGATCCATTCTTAAAAACAGCAAGCAAATAAGATTATACGAATCGTTAAGAAGATTTTATGAATCATTAAGTACCTGATAAAGGCTGTAAGCAAGCAATAAACAAATGGAGACAATAAGCGAAATCATAATGGCTAAGCGACTTTGAGAAGTTGCTTGAAAAACTTCTGGTATTTGAACTACTATGAATGGGATAAGAGATATAATCATGATTCTAGCAGCATAGCTAGTCCAGATATCAGTGCTCACCCCAGATCCTGCAAAAATAAAATCTACCACGTTCAACAAACACAACACCCACACCATGAACATTTTTATTCAAAAATGTATATTTTCTCAGTATCATATTCCTATCAGAAGGCTAAAAGAACTGAATTTCTATAAATGTTGCTGTTACATTGAACATAAGTTTTATAATCTTAAGACTAAATCAGACTTTGGAAATTTGCAAAGCAACTTAAAGTTGCATAAGCAAAATAGGTAAACATGTAATCTATTATTTAACAAGCTGCACGATCCAAGCAATCATAATTAATAATCAAAATATTTTGCATTCCAATGTGTCATAAAGTCACAGACAGCATATGCTGATATAGAGCCTAAGCAAGTAGGACTTTTCTTTTCTTTTGAGAATCATTGAATCTTTAAAGGAAACACTTGCACAGAAAAAAAAAAAAAAAAAAAAAAAAAAAAACCTTAGTAGAAGTATAGGAAATTACCAGTTAAGCTAAATACTTTTGTATCTTTCTGATCTACTGCAACTGAATTCTCAAGGTCACACTTGCCCACTACTAGACAGGTGCTCCACAAAATTGTCAAAAGCATTACAGTCGATCCAGCTAGCAAGCCCATTCCAACCGAGACCTGACTTTGAGCAGTTGCTGCACTCCCAGATAGTCCAGATGCTATTGAAGAGCCAGAGAAATGTCAATATAAGTTTATCCAGTATAAGCAAAGAATGCATTGACAAGAAACTAATATAATAGAGTGAATCAAAAGTTGTAGAATCAAGTCAGATCACATGACACATTCATATGAACAGAAAAAATTAGGCTTCCCAGTTAACAAACTATAAACGACCTACACTAGGCCATCCTATGCAAAAAAGATGAATCAATTCTTTCTCACTAGAGAAACAACACTGCAGTAAGAATTCGAAAAGTAAAAAATAAAGCCAAAAGTTCAATTCCAATCGATAGTTTTGTTTTTAAATTAGTCTAGACTACCAACCTATTTGAGATTTCAGTGAAGTTAAGTGTAATATTCACAAGAACTTAAAAATCCTTTTTCACTGTATAGTCTTACTAAAATGCAAACACTTTTTATAGTAGCCCATAATCTAAAATTGCATTGATGCCAAAAGATTTGAACTTTCAATTGCACTTTCCACAAGGAGCCTCACTTTTATTTTTCTTGACAAAGAAATCTTTTGTTGCATTCTTTCATATTCTTCCATCTCTAGTATATTCTTTCTGTATACATGATTGATTGATTGATACCCAAAATGTGCTACTAGATTGACCTTAATAAATTAATTCTACATAAATTTTGGCCATCATTTTTCAACTTATAGAAAAAAAATTTCCTAACTAAAATTTTGGGCTTCGAAATTGAACCAAAGTTTCAATTAGCTCATCTTTTTAGAATGTAATAGTTTCAATTCATCATTTTTCGTGTGTGTTCTAATAGGTATTACTGTTTACTCAAAAAAAAAAAATCAACATTTTTAAATTTTTTTTAGTGTTTCACTCTTTTTTATATGAAGGCCACAGACTTCCAAGGCATGTTGAAGGCCACAGCAGTCACTTATGTCCAGTGGTAAGGTTCTACTTCAAACGTCATATCGTTGATCGCATGTAGGTGCAGCAAGCAACGACTGTCGTCTATTTCCAGTAGCAAATTCCATCAACAAAACTGCCAGTCTTTTCATCAACGAGATGTCGTTGACTCAAAGCGTTCATAATCATGCATGGAAAAAACTTAGATAGGGGGTGGGACCCACCATGCCCATAGGGTCCACCTCTTTTAATTTGTGCAAGCTTGGAGCAGTGCTGCAGGACTATGTAAGAATTGCCTATCATGCATAGTGAATTTTATTTTTATTTTTTTGATAATATAGTAAATTAAGTTGAAATCATGGTTACATTGGCAAAATGTGAAAATCTATTTTATCCTTTGGTCATGCTAATTGCTAAAGACACATAGATGACCCTGCGAGTGAGCAACCAAGGCTTATAGACCAAGGCTTATAAACTAGTAACAACCTGCCATTTAGAGTTTGCTGTAAAAATGTTGTGAAAATGTTGTGAATATATCATTTCTCTTCTATGCAATATCATGTTCATCGGCGTGTAAGTTGTATCAGTTCTATGGCTACCTGCCTCCTATCCTATGGGGTCATAATATAACCAATTTAACCTTTATTTTATTTGTTTGTTTTTATTTTTAATTTTAAGGAAAATAAAATTAAGGATCTATCTTGGGCTCTAAGCAGACTATTTGGAATATGCCATACAGATAGATATAGAAGAAAATTGTTTTATGCAATCACATTCACATTCACTACGTCTTGGTCAAACTTTCCCATGTGCAAACGTGAGACCTACGCTACATATATAGATTATATAGGACTACTATGACTATAATAGCAAAACTCCTAAAAAAAAAAAAAAAAACCTAGGGCAATTCAATTTTTCAGAAGAAAATTCATTTTTCTTCTGAAAAATTGAATGGTTTTGACAACCCAAACGTAGGAAATGGGAGCAATCGAAAAGTAAATAAAGCCGTGATGCATAGACTGAATTGAGTATATTATCATTTATAATTAAGGCACAACTTGTAAAGGAAAAATCTAGCATAAGTAATTGTAAAATCCTTATATTTCCTTATGGTTTCATGAGATAAGATTACATGCCCGTAAAAAAAAATTTACAGATTTTGCTTTGACAGATTTTGTAAAGGAAAAATCTAGCATAAGTAGCAGATTTTGCTTTAACAGATTACATGCCCGGAAAAATCTAATGTCAAAACATGCCCGTAAAAAAAAAAAAAAAAAAAAATTGTAGTTCTCTAGTCTCTAAATTCCACATAAGAGATCAAATTAACAGATTTTGCTTTGACTTTTGCTAGCTTATCTTAAAGCTGGTCAGTTAACTGACCTTCTAGCATGTTTGAATCTTGTAAATGGAAAGAATTTGTTTTCTAGGATTTGTACACGGCTATTACCAAACAGTGTGATACTTTTACCGATCATTTAACTTTATTATTTACCAAAACAATGGTAAATGCGATGCACTTCTGCTCCAATTTCACACATTAGGACTAACAGGTTTCGACATATATATACTTAAGCATTTGTATTTTTTTAAAGTTCTTTGTGCATTAATTGGAAGGAAAAGGTAATTGTTAAATTTGAGAAAGGACCTAGGGGTAATTCTTTATAACACCAAGCTAGGTGGCATCCTTGTCCATGTTTTATGTAGTATCTTCAATGATTAAGTTAGCTTAATCACTTCTTTTCAAATTTAATAAAATCTTTTTTTTTTAAAACACCTAGCTTAATCAGGGTTTTTATAAAAAGAAAAAAGAAAAAGAAGAAGAAGAAGATAAAAGTTAGCTTAATCACGTATTTAGCAAATCTTAATGTCAGAATCGTAGCCTACATAAGCTTGATTACGTCTAAAGTGAAACAGCATGAGATAGATTTGTTGCTGTGGCTATTTTTTTAAGCAAAGACCAATTTTTTTTTATCTTGATTTCACTTCAAGTTCCTGTAAACTTAGTCTTATTCTATTACAAGTGGTGTATGCAAAAGATATAGAAAACCTGCCCAATTACTAAAACGTATAAAAACGAGTTATTAGCACATGTATACTGAAAGTCAAATGCTTAAAATAATAGTGCCTATCTAGGCCTGTTTGTTTAAAACAATTTCACAAATCTATCTCCTATTCCTCCTTACACGTATCAGAAGGAAGGAAATTCCTACATGCTAATTAAATTTCTAATCTTTTTTTTTTTTTTTAAATAGGCAAACAAATTTGGATTTCCTAACTTTTTCTTTTGATAAGCTGGCCTTCCTAACATTACACGCCATACTTATGGAGATATCTACGTACGTGAAGCAATTTCTATCTTTAAATTAGGTGATAGTCTTTCATAACTTGACTTATAGGAGAATAAGCCAATCAAATGACTGAAGAGAAGTTTTAAATGTACAAGAAAGATGAGAAATACAGTGCTAAAAAAAAAGAAAAAAAAGATGAGAAATAAACAAAATATATAAAGGACGGCAATGTCATCATGTGTCATAAATAAGTTTTGTATATATCAAGTTTTATAATTCGAGTGAATGTTAGGTGTGGACCATGAGAGAAATTTGTGATCCCCAGAAAAATTGACTGGAAATATATTAGCTAAGCACCTAAGAAAATTGGCTTGACCTTAAAATTTGAACAACTAATCCATTTAATTTCATATAATCTGAATGGTTTCTTGCTATGCAAGCTGAGAAGTTGATCAATAGTGAAATGGACTAACTAAGACATGTGACTTTGTTTGCTTAATAATAAAGCTTACCAAGGATAATTGTTGCATCAGGAAGAGAGCTCAGAACAGGCAAGAAGAGCCCACCAATGATCCCAGGTCCAAGAATTTCAAGCAAAATCTCACTTCCATCTGACAACAACTTGGCCCCCAAGAACATGAAGTAACTATAGACAAGAATGAGAAAAACATTTCCTAGAACAGTGGTGGTGCATGGCAGAAATCCATACGTCTCCGTGCACGTATCCGATGAAAACAAGCGGTTGAGATGAAGTAGATTTGGTTGCTGAAGAGTTTGGACTCCATCGGAGACCAAATTGAAGGTAGAGTAGTTGCTTGTAATAGGTCGACCATGGCTGGACCTAGCTAGTGTAAGAAAGAAGATGGCTAGGAAAAAACATACAAGTTTCTTTTCCATGTTTCTTCTATATAGACCTTCCTTGGGTATGTTCAAAGATAGAATGAGGTCTAAAACGCTTTGGTTAATAAGTATGAATGCTTATATTTGGTATTTGTAAGTGATAGGGAGCGGTAGATGAGAAGAAAACATTGGAGATCGACTTTGAAAGCATTAATAGTCAATTAGAAAGGTATAAGTAAATGAGTACAGAGCACGCATATGATTATGACGAATGGGAGCATAATGGACAGATATATAATAACAAAGTACATAGGTTTTTGTACAAAGGATGTGTTGATGGAGAGGTTGGCTTTAATATATTGATAATAATAATATTGTCTAAGTTAAAGTTAAACATCTTTATTAGCCAATATGACTTATGTTCCAATTCCACAGGCAAGTGACAAGCTTTACCACAAACAAGTCTATAGGGAGACATAACAAGAATATTTTTATAGGCAATGCGATACGCCCAAAATGCATCATTCAACCTCAAAGACCAATCTTTACGATTTGGGTTAACTGTCTTTTCCAAAATTTGTTTAGTCTCCCTAGATGGTTTGTCATTGTCCTTTAAATAAATCCTATGAGTACAAACCAATGGACTAAGTCCTTTTATGTTAGCCATGTTCCTTTATATGACACCCTTATTGATATCGTATTTTGTCTACCGTCGATTTGTGTGCCGGACCCCGAAAAATAAAAAATATTATTTTCTCTCCATCGGGCCGCGAGAACATCTACGATGACGTGGTGCAACCCGTTCGGACACCGGAGCACCCAAAGTGCCCTTTTCAACTAAAATGACCAAAATGCCCCTAGTCAACCCTGGGTTGACTAAAGTCAAACAAAGTCAAAATCCCCTCAAAACAACACCTTTCATACTTTTAAATCAAACCCGAGCTTTTTGGAGATTTTTGGCAACTTTAACCAAGTTTGACTCTAGGCGAGTCCCAGAAACCCTAATTTTGATCCGGCTGTCAGAACGGGTTGAAATCAACACCATTACAAAGATTATCAAATTATAAGTCCAACGACTATTCATGGGTCAAAATCAGAGTTAGAACGGCCGAGATATCATGAAAACCGGGTTAACGCACCGATCGATGCACTACTAACTTCCCGGAGCCATAACTTTTGATCCGACCGTTGGATTTTCAAGTTCCATACCTTTTTAGAAACTGGAAGTCAAGATATTTCCAGAGGTGTGAAGATCAAGCCCATCTAGGACCATTTGAAGGTGGCGACCCTACAAGGGCTGCCGCCTTGTAAATCGTGCCGGGGCTATAAAAGGCCCCAGGCACCTCCAGACCAAAAAAAAAAAGAGACTTCCTGGCTGCTTGCTCTCTTCTAGGATGAATTTTGAGCTTTTCTCCTCTCTTCCAAACACAAAAAACACATCAAAGCCTCTTGATTCTTCTCTTCACCAAAAATACGAGGTAGTGTTCATACCCTCCATCTTCCTCTCCTTGGTTCCATACCTTGGATTTGAGGTTTAAGGGGGTATGGATGTAGCTTTTTAGCTACTATCCATACCCTTTTTTCTTTAAAGCTTCATCTAGCTTTTATCTTGCTTTCTCTTGCCTTAATAACATGATTTATTGCCTTATCTAGCATGCGCTTTGCTTTATTTTGGTTCTAGCATGTTTTTGGTTTATTTCCATATGCTTCCATGATTGTTCATGTGCTAGTTGCATTTTCTTCATGCTTTATGCTTTATGCCATGTTTAGGTCCTTCTTTCTTATGTGTTGATGTTTGGCTCTACATGCTCACATGCTTGATATCATGTCTATGGTTATGCCTTGCTTAGATCTACATGTTTGTATGCATGTCCTATGCTTCTATGCCTATATCCATGCTCGGATTTGTGTTCTTCCATGTCTTTATGACCATATCCACATGCTTAGATGTACATGTACATGCTTATATGTTTAGATCTACGCCTCTGTGTGCTTTGGTGTTTGGATCTTCCTTGCTATATGCCTTGTGCCATCTCCTATGTTAGATCTATGTGCTTAAATGCTCTATGCCATGTTTATGTGCTTGGGCCTAGACCTTGTTTGTCATGCTTGTTAGGATAAGTGCCCTTAAATCCTATTGTATGATGCTATGTATAATATTAAGTATGACATTATGTATGACTTAATATTGTATTTAATAAAGTTGTTTTTTATTATCTGAAATAATGGTAACATGAATATTCGGACATTATCATATAGTCCATGAGATGCATAGTATGTGATTTATGTGATTTAGTCACAGAAGATATAAGTCACAAGTTCTTTGTAAACTCAGAATTGTAGTTCGTAGTCGGTGATGAAATTGGGCGTTTCATCTGCGAAGACTATAACATTTTAATTACGATGATTTGTCTTGATCATGGAAGTGGAGACTTCTAGTTGATATGTTGATATGTTTTAAGAGTTAAGACATATTGAACTGGACCGCTGTGAGATTTATTATTCTCCTAACGACTGTCAAATGAATAATAAATCTCACGATTTATATTTGCATGAACTCTTAATCCTGAGAGAATAATGGACCTGATCATGAGGTGTAGGTTGCTTTGATATATCAGGAGTGAGATCTAAAGTAACGGTCAAAACCTCAGTATGTTGGGCAGCCACATTTAGTGTTGATGGAACATATATTCTCAAGATGGAATTCATAGTCTCTTAGCGGAGATA
Organism: Notholithocarpus densiflorus; assembly: GCA_030021035.2. Lineage (NCBI taxonomy): Eukaryota > Viridiplantae > Streptophyta > Magnoliopsida > Fagales > Fagaceae > Notholithocarpus > Notholithocarpus densiflorus. The sequence goes on along the minus strand of JARYZH020000014.1, from coordinate 1,590,415 downwards.
CAAAATATTCCCTTGAGATAAGTTTAATGAGTTTGTTATTCAGAGAGTTAGGCCTAACCACTTTAATAAGACTAAAGTATATATTTATGAAATTGGATTTCATAAATATATGGTGAATAACTTAAAAGGATTAAACCGGGTACTTAAGGATTAAGATGTAGTAATCTACAAAGTGGTAGTCTACATTCATGACTTTCTATTACTACGAATATTTTATGAAAGGGTTGCATGTACAATAAAGTCTTGGGATATAATTTATAGATAAGGCCTAGAGTGCAACTATATTTATATAGTGGTATTAAATCTAGTTAATGGTAACTTTGGACTTGTCAAGAGTTGACAGAAAAGCCCAAGGCCCATTGGAGCTAGTATCTTATTGGTCCCTTTTGGTCCCACTCCAAACCACATACTAGAGCCCAATTGGAAAGGCCCAAAAGGCTAGCCCAATGAGATAATCAGTTATAAGAAGAGAAACATACAGAATTTTTAATAGAACAATTTACATGAAATGGTGTATGTGAGTGTTGGACACTCTTGAATTTTCTCTTGAACATTTCATATAACTGATTGAGAGACCACACATCTTGGGCGTTAGTGGAATTGGAGTGAAGATTAGAAGTATTCCCAAGTGCTTACAATCTTTGTTTTGAAATTCAACACACCAAGGTACACTCTCTTGTTCTTGTATTCTGAAATTTACATAGTGCATGTTATCAATTGCGAATGAAGTAGATCCGTTAATTTTTTCCACTGCGTACTCTCATATTTCCATCAATGCCATGTGCTATTGTAGCCATTTTGTTCCTTTTATCGCATTTTCTTACATTTTGGCCTATTGGTTCTAACCAGATCTAGACACTATGGTCTTTGTCATCGTCCGTACACCAAGGCCCACATAAAAGGGTTTGGATCACCCCTATTTGCATGTCTATGCTTGCTTGCTTCTATGCTTTATGCTCTATGTTAGCCTCTCTAGTTCTAGGTTTTACCATGCTTGGCGCCCTCCGTGGGTTTGATCTTGTTTGGTTACATCCAACACCTATGAGGCCTTGTTTGGATGTAACTGCTTGGGACGCATATTCGTGATGCCGGTCGCTCCGTGCATACCCTTTCCCTTTCTGCTCTGTGCGATGTTATGCTTGCCATGCTTGTTTGTGCCACCCGTTGGCTTTCTATGCATCTTTACACGCTTGCTTACATGTCCATGTATGAGTCTTGCTTGCTAGTGTGTCATCCATACTTCAACACAATGAAACTATGGACATCCGATCCAAACCTACATTTGTCCCCCACAGACACCACCTTTTGTTTGCCTTTTTGCTTGTTTGTCTTCTTTATTGTTTGCTTGCTTGCCTGTTTGCCTGCTTGCTTTCTTATTTGTTTGTTTATCTTATGGCTTATCATGTCTCCTGCCATATGCTATGCTTGCCATGTCTATTGTACTTATCTGCTTTATACTTGTTGATACCGTATTTTGTCTGCCTTCGATTTGCGTGCCGAACCTTGAAAAATTCCAAAATATTATTTTCTCTCCATGGGGTTGTGAGAACATCCAGAATGATGCGGCTTAACCCGTTCGGGCATCGGAGCACCTGAAGTGCCTCTTTCAGCTAAAATGACTAAAATGCCCTTAGTTAACCCTAGGTTTGACCGAAGGTCAAATAAGGTCAAAACCCTCACAAAAGAACACTTTTCATAGTTTTACATCAAACCTGAGCTTCTTAGAGATTTTTGGCTACTTTGACTAGGTTTGACCAAGTTTGACCTGAAGTTGATCTTGGGTGGACCCAAAAACCCTAATTTTGATCCGACCATCAGCATGGGTTGTCACCAATGCCATTGCGAAGATTATCAAATTCTCATTCCAATGACTATTCATGGGTCAAAATCGGAGTTAGAATGGTCGAGATGTCACGAAAATCGGGATAACGCACCAATTGATGCACCACTAACTTCCGAGAACCATAACTTTTGATCCGACCGTTGGATTTTCAAGATCCATACCTTTTCAGAAATAGGAAGTCAAGACCTTTACAGACATGTCAAGATCAACCCGATCAGAGGAGGTTTGAGGCTGGTAGCCATACAAGGGCCACTGCCTCGAAATTCGTGTTGGGGCTATAAAAAACCCTAGGCACCCTTTAGACCGAGGGGGGATCACATTTTTCTGAGTTTTGCTCTCTGCCTAGTTTTTCTACACTTTTTCTCTTTTCCAAACACCAAAATACACATAAAAAACATTAAAAAAAACACATCAAAGCTTCTCTTGATTCTTCTCTCTTCACCAAAAGCACAAGGTATTGTTCTTGTACCCAATCTTCTTTTCCTTCGTTCTACACTTGGGATTTGGGGTTTAGAGGTGTGGATGAAGCTTTTTAGCTACCATCCACATCCCTAATGTTCTAAATCTTTTTCTAGCATTTATCTTGCTATTTTTGCTTGAATAACATGATTTATCGCTTTCTTTAGCATGTTTCTTGCTTTATTTGTATTCTTAGCTTAAATATCTTTGCTTTTATGCCTTTTTCTATGTTTCATGCTTAGATCTACGTCCTTACATGCTTATATGTTTAGATCTACATGCTTTAGGCTTTATGCCATGGTTTCCTATGTTTTGTGCCTCTTTTTGTTCTAGGTCAACCTTAAGGTTACATGCTCACATGCTTGTATGATGTTGTTGGCTTTGCCTTGCTTGGATCTATGTGTTTTATGTGTTCAGTTCCATGCTATATGATTAGATTCTTATCTTCACAAGCTTATTTGTTTGGATCCATGTTCTTCCATGATTATGTGTTAAGCTTTTACACGTTTATATGCATGTTTCTATGCCTAGATGTCTAGATCTATGTTTCTACATGCTTGTGCGCTTGGATCTATGTTCTTTACACGCTTTATGTTATCTTCCATGTGATTGTGCACTCCATGCCATGTTTGTGCACCTAGATCTAGGCTATGTTTGTCATGCCATGTGTTATTATAGCCCTTTTGTTGCTTTGTCTTTCTTTCTTATGTTTTGGCCTATTGGTTTGGACCCGATCTAGACCCTATGGTCTTTGTCACTGTCCATACACCTTGGCCCACATCAAAGGGTTTGGATCATCCTTATTTGCATGTTTATGCTTGCTTGCTTCTACACTTTATGCTTGTGTTAGCCTCTCTTGTTCTAGGCTTTCCCACGCTTAATGCCTTTAGTGGGTTTGTGGCTGTGTGGTTACACCCGACGCCCATGAGGCCTTGTGCGGATGTAACCATTTGGGAGGCATCTCTGAATGCTGGGTCGCTCCGTTAGTACCCTTCCCTTTTCCGCTTCATGCGATGCTATGCTTACCATGCTTGTTTGTGCCATCCGTTGGCTTTCTATGCATCTTTACACGCTTGCTTACATGTCCATGCATGAGTCTTGCTTGCTAGTGTGTCGTCCATGCTTCAACACAATGAAGTTATGGACATTCGATCCAAACCTACATTTGTCCCTCGCGGACACCACCTTTTGTTTGCTTTCTTTCTTGTTTGCCTTCTCGCTTGTTTGCTTGCTTTCTTGTTTCTTTGCTTGCTATGTCTATTGTACATTTTTAGACCCCTTAAAACACAACCAGATTAACCTAGTTAATTAGCCAAGTGATTACTTAGTCAAATTATCAAATCTAGGTTAACACAAATATCATATTATTGTAAAGTGTGGAAAATAAAGAACACAACAATATGATAACCCAGGAAAACCAAACTGGTAAAAAACCTGGGGAGGATTTAACCTGGCTATCCTCAAGGTAAAACGAATCCACTATGAAAGAATTGAAATTTACACAATAGCGACTTAGACCACTAAAATCCTATTGCTACCTCGAGTATGAAACTTACTACCACGACAAGTACAAGCACTCTCGCTTGTGTATCTTTAAGCTCCTGAATCAGCAACTGAATTGATCATCAAGTTCTTGATACCAATCTTGAGATTGGAAACCCTAAGTGTATGTGGAGGCAAACACCTCTAGATCTCACAAGAAGATTCACACACACAATATAAAGAGCAACCTTAGAGAGCTTTGGGTACAAAACCCTAGATCTATAAAAGAGGCACACTCTTTTCTCTCTAAAAAGCCTTATAAAAACGTGCTTAGGGTTTCCTTTATATACTAGGAGTAAAACACTTAACCCTACATGTCATATGGGCTTGGGCTGAGTTGGAAAATTTTGCAGAAAAAAAATCTGCACGAGCTTCGATCGGTCGAGTCTAATTCTCGATTGATCAAGCCAGGCAGATTTACACAGTAAATCCTACAGAACACTCGATTCCAACTTTACACATAAACATACTTTGAGCAAGTCTAAAACAAGACTAAAACGTTTTGATCATTGTTTGCCAACATTACAAAATGAAGTTCTAATACATTAGTTCCTAATTCCTTAGAACCTAACAAACTCCCCCTTTGGCAATCCGTGACAAAACACAAACTAAACAAAGTGCTCAAAGTTTACAAAAAATAGCCCATTGCAAATACATTGCCCAACACAACAAATTCAACCTAACCACTATCTATCAGTTGCAAGTGTAGACAGGAACACGACTGAATCAACCTGTATATTCCTGAAACAAGTGTTGGTTCTCGGCTTTATCGAGCTAGGAGTTCTTCTTAGTTGAGAGGACCTTTCATCAGGTTATGCCGATTTTCAGAGTACCCAGGGACCCACCTCATGAGCTTTCTTGTCCTGCAATGATTTTGGACAACCTTGACTAAGGGATAGGTTCCTTTGAGGGTTTTGTTTCGAAGGATATTGATTGTGTCACTTGGTTTCTATAGTCCTCGGCCAGACTTATCATCAATGATTGCCCTATGAGTGATGACAGAGTGTTCGGTGGCATAGCATGCTTTCGTTGGGCTTTAGAGGCCCACTTGAGGCTACATGTAGATACCCTACAGGCTAGGGTGAGAGAACTTGAGGGTGCGACTGCCGCTAGAGATGGGTATGTGCAGGAGGAGATCACTAGGTCTCTAACTTGAGAGAGGGATCAATGGCAGAGAGAGAGGGTGGCCCATGCCGTTGCCACAGAGAGAGAGGGGGCTAGCTCCTGGTTGAGATAGGCATGCTTCATGGGTACATCGGCGTTTTGATTGGTGAGATGAAGGGTAGAGGATGCCTATACCTTCTGCACCTTGTATTCCTGGTAGAGATCCTCCTATCCAATGACATGAGTCAAAGTATATGCCTGCTCCTCTAGGACCAGCCGGTAGTTAGGGATATGTTCCCTTAGATGATTGGGCACGGGGCCTTATGCCAGATTAGACACCATTTCAAGTTCCGAGATATGCCCTAGGTTCTTCGGCGGATCGAGCCGGTCCTTTTGTAGGTCCCACTACGGGTGATGATGCCGATGGCGGCAGTTTCGAGTGCTTTACGAGCAATATCATTAGAGATGATGACTCTTCTTAGGCCATCCATGTATGTTGTACTGTTATGATGTAGCTCCTGCATGAGCATGTTTTATTTTTCTTGTACTTTGTAGACATTGCCCCTTGGTAGACCAAACATGTATATATTGTATTGCCTCTTGGTAGGCCCTGACTGCATTTTTATATTGCCTCTTGGTAAGCTTTAGACATGTATATATTATATTGCCCCATAGTGGGCCACGATGTATGAGATCACCTCTCGGTAGGCTCTTGATATATGTATGAACATTGCCTCTTGGTAGGCCTTATATGTATAATTCTGGATATCACCTGTTGGTAGGCTCGGATGCATGTCAAGACTACCTCTTGGTAGGCCTTATGTATATTTGCCAATAACACTTTAGCATTTATGAGCTGGTTGCACCACAGTTGTTACTCATGCATCGCACCATATTTTCACGGGTTTACCGATAAAATCTAATATTGATTGACCCGTTGAGTGATATGGAAAGGGGAGAGACCGCATAAAATGAAACTGCCCTAGTGTAGGTTTTATGCGGTTCTCGACATGAGAGGAAAGGTCCCTAGTAGGATGGACCCGTTCTTGAGCACATTGATTAGCATAAAATGGATTGAACTGTGCAAAATAAACTGCCATAGTGTAGGGTTTTGCGTGGTTCTAGACTGATCAAATGACTTGAAGTGGGATTGGAATTGCTTTAGATGATATGGGTTTCTTGACGACCCTGATTATGAACATGGATTTCCCCAGCGGGATTTTGGACTCGCCGTGCAGTGGAATGCATTAATTGACTCGGTTATCAACTGAACCGACCGATGCTTCGAGAGAGGTTCCTTTGAGGAATTTCATGTGGGGTTCAAGATATTTCGGAATGCCAGATAAGACGCACAACGATAAACTGCCTTGGTGTAGGCTTTGTGCGATCTCGGTTGTGCGAAAAAATTTCTTGAGGGACCGGTTTGCTGTTGAACCTGCCGCACACCACTGTTAGTGTAAAAACTAAGGGAATCTTTGCTCCAGACCTATCCAAAACCCTCTATCCTTTAGATCTAAGCTTAGAATATGTGTGGGTTTGTGTAGGGGGTTGAAAAACCCTGGCACGTGTCCTGAGGTGCGGCGGCCACACAATGTGCGCCGGCCTCGGGAAGCGTGCATAAAGGGTTGGACGCCCCTTAGCCCTTCCACATTCTAGTCTACAATTTTTGGGGTCTTCTCCTACCCTATTTCTTCACTTAAAATTCTTAGAAACACCATTTTTCTACGCTTTTCTACACGGATCTGCATCAGCACACCAGATTCTTTCAGATCTGAACATGGGTGTTCTTGGGCTCAAGACTTATGATATTGTGGTAGAGCTTAAGTGAGAGAATTTTCATGAGAAGGAGCTCAAGAGATGGTAGACTTCATTCTTCCATGGATCGGGCTTATATCCTGCAGTTTCTCGGAGATGCCACTTCACTCTTTTGTACTCCTCTGGATTGGCATTGACTGAAGGCCATAGTTACTTGTTGGGATCCCACTTTGAGGTGCATCACCATTGGGGATGTGGACTTGGTCCTTACTTTGGAGGAGTATGATCACTTTCTTTCTCTTCCTACCCTTATGAGTAGGGTTTATCGGCCACTAGTCTGATCTCGCTTCTACAAGAGGTTGGCGGAGCTATTGGGCCTAAAAAGGGCCGTTGTTGATATGTTTACTCGATATGGGAGTGAGCTAGAAGGTGGCATGCCTTTTGATTTTCTACTCGATCGGTTCGGACTAGCTGAGTGTCTTACCGCTTACTAAGGGGATTTTGTGGACTTGGAGGAGCATTGGGTGTTCTACAAGAGCCAGGCCTTCATGGTGGCCTTCTTCTGCACAATGCTATTACCTTCTTAGTCGGGTTCCATTAGCTTTGTATTTCTACCCCTAGTGAGTACTCTGTCTCATAGCATTTCTTTTATTCTCTCTCTCCTCTTCGTGACTATATGGTATCTTTCTCTATGCCTTGAGATAGGTAGTTGTAGGCTTGGTTGTTGCGTCCATCTGTTGTAGTTGTGGTTCTGTAGTCATCTGAGTGTGATATCTAGGGCAAAGCCTATGGGGTTCTTGAGGAAGAATAGAGTTAAGATCACTATGGCCTTTGATCTTCCTTTTACTAGGGACACCGTTGGTTGGTTACGGTATCTATTTGGCTTGGGTCCCACTGACTGGACGTGGAGAGTCAAGTGGGGAGTTACTAGGTGATAGGGTTGGACCCATTGTGTCATTTTGCTTGGCATCCCTTTGGTGGGCATCTAGGGTTGCTCAGGGTACTTTCTAGGTATGGCTATGAGGCAATTCGCGCGTAATCAACATGTCCCTTAACTTCATGATCTTTCTATCATCACTTATGATTATGGGTTTCAGGATATTGACACAGTCATCATAGATTGTGCTTTTGATTTCTAGAAGGAGCGCAGGTCGACTATTGACTATCCTACTTGTCTCAGAGATGATCATGAGTGGTCCACTGCTGAGTTTAGAGAGTGGAGGGCTAATAGGGACCCATACTTCATTGTTGACCTATCAGTTCCAAATCCTTTTGATTCTCGCCTTGTGGCTAATATATTGAGGGATTATGCACTGGAGTTTGAGGTCATGTGTTGATGGAGAGGTTGGCTTTAATATATTGATAATAATAATATAGTAATATGATAACCCAACTAATTCACGCCTTATTTAGCATTAGTACAAGATTAGTTGGAAATTTGCATATGGAAGCGTAAGGACAAAGGTGATTACGCTTAACAATCGAACTTGTGTCTTACTTTATTCTAAGATTTTATCATATTATATAGTGCAAAACACTGAAGTTTGAGGTTTTTTGAATTTTACACTCTAAAGTTTTAAAATTTGAATTTTGTCCCCTAAAATTATATTTCATTTGCATTAGTAGTTTTTTTGTCCATATTTTCTGTTAAGTGCCACATAAGATTGCCATGCATGTTTAGTTCGTCCAATAAAATGATGTCACGTCATTTTCATTATGCTATGTCATTTTATAATGATGACTTGACATCATTTTTATTGGATGAACTAAGTGTTTGTTTGAGAACAATTTATTTAGTTTTTTGCTGAAAGTATATTAAAATATACTTATACCTTGAAATTTTTTGAAAAAAGTGAGAAAATGCGAAAAAAGTGAGGTTTTAAAAAGAAAAGATGTACATAAAAGTTAAAAGTTGAACTTATAAGCTGATGCCAAACTCACCCTAAATATGCGTGATAAACTTATGTGGCTCTTAATAGAAAATGTAGATGAATGAGCTATTATTGCAAATAAAATATAATTTTAGGGTATAAAATTCAAAATTTAAAATTTTAAGATATAAAATCCAAAGACCTCAAACTTTAGTGGTGTAGTTTGCACTTTAACCTGTTATATATTAGAAATATCATTGTAGTTGTAACACACTTTTTGTTTTTTGAGAAGAAGTTGTAACACACTTGGTTCCATTTACTTTCCATGAGATATATACAATAAAGTTTCTAATTAAATGTTTGCCAAAATTGATCACCTAACAATAAATAAATCATCTCTGGCTTTAGCTTAATAGCATGCCCAAACAATGTTGTAGTTAATAAATTTTGAGTTATACCACCATGCACTCTTTGTGTAATGGTCACTCTATAAGTATAAGTTCTTTAGGAATGGGGTCGAGGGGTAAGGATAGAGATTCAAGTCCTCAAGAGGAAGTTTCACACACATATACACTTAAATTATGTTAGAGTAGAATTTTTAGCTCAGATTAAAATAAATAAGTCTCAAGTTATTATTATTTTCTTCTTAAAAAATATTATTATTGATGTTATTGTTATTTGTTTTCTAACCAAATTTCCAACAAGTTGCAGATAATAAAAAATTATCAAAGTATATCCAGTGGTCAAACTTTTTTAATTAGATAAGCAAGGAAGATTCTGAGTATATAATCTTGACCTTTATATATACTCAAACCAGAACGTCTTCGGCCAGTCAAAGGAAAGTAAAGTAATTCTTTGGCCATCTAGCAACCCCTAATTTATAAGGTTAAAAATAAAAAAAATAAAAAAAAAATTAGGGGGGGAGTGAAGAAAGAGTCTTGCCACTAGGATACCAAAGTACTTGAGCTAAATTATGCATTATATATATATATATATATATATATAAATATATATTTATATATATATATTTATATATATATGTGTGTATTTTTTTTTTTTTTTTTTAGTTTTAATTCATGTAACAAGTTATATTTTGTTTGTTTTTAGAAAAAATTATTTGATATTTACAAAGGGATTGAGAATTGCAAATGATAGACATGTGTGTATGTATCAACCTAGTTGAGATGTAAATGTCAATTCGTATTGATGCAACTATTCTAAAAAAATTATGAATAATAAATACATTAATATACTTATTTATTTGGGAAAATTATATTTTTCCATCTTAAACTATACCCTTTATTACACTTTGTACCATAAATTTTTTGAATGCACGTTTTGCACCTTAAATTATGATTCTTATTACACTTTGCACCCTGACATCAATTTTACTGTTAAATTGGATGGAAAAATATGGCAACACGTGAAAAGACTTAATTACCCATCTTCTTAATACTTTAAAAACAAAAAATAAATTATACTTTACCACCCTAAATTATACTCTTGATTACACTTTACACTATAAATTTTGAATTTCCATCCAAGTTAACAACAAACTTAATGTCAGGGTGCAAAAATGTAACAAGGGTCATAGTTTAGGGTGCAAAACATGCATTTGAAAATTTTAGGGTACAAAATGTAATATGGGGTATAGTTTAAGGTAGTAAAGTGTAATTTGCCTTATTTATTCCAATAAATAAAAGTCAATCAATGGCTTTTAAGTATGTTTAATACTTCAATTTAACAATTTGTATTTCTATTTCCCTCCCCCTTGTGTGTGTGTGTTTGTTTCTCAAAAAAAAAAAAAAAAAAAAACAATTTGTATTTCTATATATAAAAAGTGTTAATGCTCAAAGCTACAGTAGTTTTGGTTTATTCAATCCAAATTGTTTCACTGACTTTCTTTTTTGAAAATATAGCCTATTGAGCACGCTTTTTATTTTTTATTTTTATTTATTTTATCTACATATGGCTGTTACCCTAAATATATAAAATATTATCACAACAAATTGCTACAATATTTTCACAATTGTTGAGGTGTTAATTCTTTATAAGCTAAAATAAAATATAAAAAATATCACACTGAAACCAACTACAACTAAAAATAAAAGTATTGTGAAAAAAAAAGTGCGACATCCACAACATTTTTTGCAACACTTTTATAACAAATCATAGGCGGTAAGTTATTATTGGTTCTAATTTAAACTTACCAATAAAATTATCTTTTTGCCCACCAATAACAACCCTTAACAACCTATTACTTTATGATTTATTGTGAAAATGTTGTGGACATAGCATTTCTCTTGTGAAAATATTAAGTCATTTTTGTTGTTGTCATGATATTTTCACAACTATTAAAGTGTCAATTCTTTACGAGTCAAAATAAAATATAACAAAATTATAAAGGTATTACAAAAATTTTGTACCATTATGTTGTGTTTCTAGAAATGTTTTTTTGGTTTAGTCAACCCAAAATTACTATTTCATATACAGTTTTCTTGGGTTGACTTTTAGCATTTTTTATTGTATTTTTATCTTTACGCACCATTTTAAGTAAAAACACATGGTTTTACCCACACAAAAAATAAAAATAAAAAACTTAGGATAAAAACATTTTTCATTCTTTAAGTTTGGGGTAGTTCACAATTTCTCCTTAAACTTTAAAATCAAGCAATTTTCCCCTTAATATTTTGGAAAAGAGCAAATATGTCATATTGTTATTCTCTCAATTAAACCCTAATGAAAGCTTATGATTTTTTTACATTGTGTAATTTCTAAAATACTCCCACTAAATTTTAACATTCCAAAAATTTTCTTCACATATTTTAAGTTTTAGATGGTAGTAATGCTTAGAAAGTTAGAATGGTGATATAAAATGTTTTATTTATTACCTAAAGAATATTGATTTTCTAGGTTTAAATTTTCAAAACTTATAATTTATCTAATGGGAAATTCGATGACACATGCCTTTTGTTATCTTTTATTTATTTATTTATTCTTTTCTCTCCTAAAGTAGGTGTTCATTAAAAACTAAGTAAACTAAACATTGCACCTAGACTCATGTACAATGATAAAGAAGAAAGTATGAATGAATTTTTTTTTTTCATTTTGTATGGTTGAAGGTATTTGATGAAAAACTTCAATTGTAGCATATGACATCATTCATTACGAAAATTTAAATATTGTGACAATGTGTTAGTAAAAGTCAGTTACTTATTGTTGGATGATATTGATATTCGTTATCATTCTTAGAAGGTTTTAGTTAGTGAATATTGTCTTTAGCAAATAAGTACTAAGAAACTATTATATTAAAATAGATATTTATATATTAAATAGCTACCATAACTTTGTGTGTGATTAACTATTAAAATTCTTATACGAATAAAATTAACTTTGTATGACATGCATTTTTTTATGTATATAATTTCATACTTCTTCAAATAGAAATTTTATTTTAATTTTCTCACTCAAAGGTGGCACCTACCTAGTTGTGACATATATAATATGATTATAATTTTTATTGAATTTCTTAAGCCCATTAAATGGCTTGTTAAAATCCCCATTAAAAGGCCTTGTGTAGCCCATTAGGTATGGCCCACTTGCCCTGTCTGCAAAAGGCCTAATGGGCATTGTTCATCGGCTAGGCTTTCTCTTCAAACCCGGCTTGACCTGGCCCGTTGATTGGTCAACACTCAACTGGCCTCCAAGCTCAACCCGCATAGCCCTTGGGCTGAATAAAAGCAGGCAGGTCGGCCTAGTCCATGCCCATTGCCAACCCTTATAACCGAGCTTGATTTTTCAAGTTGAACAGACACCTCCTAAATGAAATTTAAGGTCCTATTTGACTTAAGTCTTGTTTAATTATAGCTAGCTAAAGTTATATTAGATTTAATTTAATAATCCCAATAGCAAGTAATAGATTAAAGAAAAAGTTGGGGATCTTGGAGTTAAGAGATATTTTCTTGTGTGATGATAATGTAAATGTGAGATCAAAAATATTTTTATTTCGATGATATTATGCTTGCTTGGCTTAAGTTCCGAGAATCTTGGTGACAAATTTTGGGATGAGAGATTTTTGTGAATGAGTTGGTTATGTGCACTTATATATATATTTTAATGGGAAAAATGTTTGGTGCCACAAGAAAGCTTTTCTCTGGAAATATCATGGTTTCTTCTTTTCCTTCCTTATACATGCGCTTTAAAATATTATATTTTCGCAAATTATCTAGAACTCATAGCCTTGTTACTTATTACCTCTCACTTGTAGCTGTAGGTTTCTATTTGTTTGTACATGCCTTGAGATGTTCCTTTTGTTTCACTTCAATGAAATTTATAACATATCGCTTGTATTTGGCCTTAAATAATCTTATATCTTGCGTGATAATTGTATATATATGTCATGGTCCTTCTTGAGTATATTTAGTCCTATATGTAGTTTATAGCCCATGGATTATACTACTACCACCCGCCCATGGGGTCAATACATGGGCCGTGATCCTCTTACATGTTGTGTCCTGGTTGCAGTGGTGGTGATTATGGAATTATCATGTGGTCCTCTCCCATTGGGCCAATACAATGGACATTACTCCTAAGAAGACAAATATACAGGACACAATGCTATGAATTAGATACAGAATATAATTCTTATTATGATTTGTTGTGTTGATATGTAAACTCTACTTAATCTTGAATCAATTTTTTATACGTCGACTTGAGATTCAATTTATAGATGGTTTAACATTTCGATGAATTGGGATTTAAAATTTTTGCCGTGATCTCAACTGTACGGATGATTATCAGAAAAGATTTTTAACATATCATAAGATTTCTTTTCTTGAAAATTCGCACTTTTCCAATCTCAAAAAAAAAAAAAAAACGAAATTTTCTGCCTTGGGGCAAATAATTATTGGGTAATGAAAAATATGATACACTGCAGAAATTCATGGTCCTCGCTGATGTCAAGATTAGAAATTGTCATATGGGCAGTGAAGAATATGATAAACAGCAGAAATTCATGTGTATAAAACGACTTACAGATTATAAGAAACACCGTACTATACGACTTGTAGTTCTGCAAATAGGTGTTGTGTAACCATTGGTTAGAGTAGTTAGTTTATTAATATTGTATAACGGCTACATTTAGATTTTGTTGAGATTAGTTTGTGCTCTTTTTTGCTATACAAGCAATAGACATCTATTTTCTAATTTATCCATATTAATCCAGCTGTATGTGTACGCATGCACACGCCCTAAAGAACCCTAACTCAGAAACTATAGAACAGAAACACGAAAACAAAGAAACTAACAACCTAACATGCTTAGAAATAAACACAAAGAAACCCTAAGCTTAAACAAATATAAACAAAACAAGAAAAACAAGGAAAACAAGAATCAAAACAGAAAAAGAAAAAAAAAAGACTAGAACTTATACCTCAAAGCAACAAAGTTCCTTAGCTTGATTTTGACCATTCCCCTCAGTCAATCTTTTCACAATAAAAAACAAAAGTGATTAGTAAGCTTGAAACTCAAACATCAAGGCCAGAAAAGGCCTCAATAAAAAAAATATTGACTTGAGGATGTTTTGTGAAAAACTCCCTCTTTAATTCACTATTTCTAGTGAATCTTGTGTTTTTCCTTAAGATTTTCTGTGTGTTTGAAAAGGTACCATTTATGGCTTTATATAGTAAGAAAATGGGAGTTTGGAATAACTCCCATACGATGTGGGATTTGTTCCAAAACATATTTTTAATGCAGAAAAACTTGTCTTTCATAGTTTCTGGAACCCTAACATACATACGTATGCTCGTGTATGTGTACGCATGCATAAAGCATGCGTACGCAGGTCTGGAGCATGCGTGCGCATACGCGTGTATGCGTATGCATGCCCTAGGGTTTCCTAGCCTTAATTTTCCAAAAATAGATTTATTTAGTTCATGAAAAAGTTATATTTTTTTGAAAACACTTTCCTTAAGTCAATTTCAATCTGATCGAGCCTTAAACCAACCTTGAGATTTAGAATTCCAATATCATTAGGGAATGGGGGCTCGAGTCGTAAGGGGTACAAAATACGGTATTTAAAGGTGCCAATTATGGTGGTGCATTCCCAACAACCTTGGGCTGATTGGGCCCAAACCCCCAATTAATTTGTATTTTAGTTGGGTTTAGCCCACAATGAGAGGTCCCAGAAGTGGTTTGTATTGTAATGGGCAATGTCTTAGTAGTACTTTGGTACTGGGCTGCTTGAGACTCAGCCTAGCTGAGGAGGCTTTCGAATAGCCGAGTTCCTTTTCTGAAATCTAAGCTAGACTTCCCTTTCCCCAACACTGTGTTCTCACTGTTCTCTCGTGTGTCTCTCCCCTATTTTTTTGTTCCAATCCCTTTTCTAATTTCCTTTTCCCTTTTTATACCCTCTTTGATTCGCTATTTCTAGTGACTCTTGTGTTTTTCCTTAGGATTTTCTGTGTGTTTTGAAAATGTAACATGTATGGCTTTATATAATGAGAAAATGGGGGTTTGGAACAGCTTCCAAACGATGTGGGATTCATTCCAAAACATATCTTTAATGCAAAAAAAACTTGTCTTTTATAGTTTCTAGAACCCTAACATGCATATGCATGCTCGTGTATGTGTATGCACGCATAAAGCATGCGTACGCAGGTCTGGAGCATGCATGCGCATACGCATATATACATATGCATGCCCTAGGGTTTCTTGGCCTTAATTTTCCAAAAATAAATTTATTTAGTTCATGAAAAAGTTATATTTTCTGAAAACACTTTCCTCAAGTCAATTTCAATCTGATCGAGCCTTAAACCAACCTTAAGCTATAGAATTCCAACATCATTAGGGAATGGGGACCCGAGTCGTAAGGGGTACAAAATGCGATGTTTAAAGGTGCCAATTGTGGTGGTGCATTCCCAACAACCTTAGGCTGATTAGGCCCAAACCCCTAATTAATTTGTATTTTAGTTAGGTTTAGCCCACAATGGGAGGTCCCAGAAGTGGTTTGTATTGTAATGGGCAATGTTTTAGTAGTACTTTGGTACTAGGCTGCTTGAGACTCAGCCTAGCTGAGGAGGCTTTCGAACAACCGAGTTCCTTTTCTGAAGTCTGAGCAGGACTTCCCTTTCTCCAACACTGTGTTCTCACTGTTCTCTCGTGTGTCTCTCCCCTATTTTTTTGTTCCAACCCCTTTTCTAATTTCCCTTCCCCTTTTTATACTCTCCTCTTAGTGGAGCCCTCATGATTGTGGAATATTCCACACGAGTGTGGGCCTTTCCACCCTTAGGACCTAAGTGGATCCTTGAGTCTATGCTATTGTTCTTACCTGTCAAATCATTTATTAGAGGTGGGGTTCAAAACACTGCTACTGAGAATATCACCTAGTAACTTGTGCCTAAAGCCAAATCTTATGCTCAACAGGCAGGTTCTCCCAGATATCAACCCATATCTTCGGCAGAGGTAGGTTCTCATGGGTGGGCTCTTTCGAGGTGATGCATCCCTAATCACGCCTCACTTGGTTAAAGTGGATTGCAATTGGTCCGGCTTGATCTCAGATGGGCCAAGCCTGATCTAGGGATGGGTCTCCCTTTTTACCCCCACTATAGTTCACATTAACTTATTTTTACTGTTATCTTATCAATCTATCATTAATTGCCTGAGCTCACACCACACATTTCTTTCTTCTTCATATCTTTTAGTATAGTCACCATTTTAGTATTAAAAACAAAAGAAAAGTAATAATAATTAAGGACTAATAGTAATAACTAAGCAGATAAGGCCCTAGGAAAACATAGAGAGACACAAAAATATTGTGCATTGTTAAATGAAATGCACTATTTTAATATTACCAAAATAGAAGACCTGAGATTAACAAAGCATTTGTAGGAGAGAGAAAGAGGAATCTCAGCCACCTCCGTCATACTGGCCTCTCATCACAATCAAGCCACTTAAACCCCTAATTTTTTTTTCTTTTTTCTTTTTCTTTTTAAATTAGGGGCTTAAATATGATTTAGCTTTAGGTAATTTGGTTGGATTGTTTTTGTTTTAGGTATATAAGTATAGAGAGAATATTTTGTGCACAATGTAAAGTCATATTCTACCATGATTTTAAATCATCTATAAGACACATACATATGCACTTGCTTACACCATGTCTTAATGTCACACTATCGATGAGTGGAAAATAGTGAGAGAGTTGGGCATACTTTCATTTCATGGTATGCGATCTGTGAACACAACACAAATTAATTGATTTTCATGGTCTTGATACTCTTTTGCATTTATTTTTGGTTTCATGATTTAAAAAAAAAAAAAAATATTAGTCTAAAAAATATATATTAGTCTTACTTTTTCTTTATAATATATATACAACATTTTCCAAAATCGCCTTATATAAAATATCACAAAATTATCCATGCATCGCACAAACAATTTACTAGTATATTATAAAAGTTGGATCCCACAAGTAATAGATGCACACAACGATGACAAGTGGCGCAACATTTTATCTATTTAGAATGATGTGGACAAATAAAGCCACATGGCAAGTAGCAATTTGTCCATAATATAACACATTTTCCATATGTCAATATATTTAATTACAAAAATGAACTCATTTATTTGAATTAACCCTAAATTAATGGTATATTATAACACTACAAGAAATCTGGGTTTAGGCGACGTTTTAAAAACGTCACTATAGACACAAATGGTCTATAGTGACGTTTTTTTTACGACGTTCAAAAACGTTGCAATAGAGCAATCGCTATAGATCTATTGCGATGTTTTCAAAAACGTCGCCATATGTTACTCTTTAGTGACGTTCAAAAACTTTTAGTGACGTTTTATAAAACGCCGCAAATAAGGGGACCTATAGCAACGTTTCGAAAACGTCGCCAAAACTTTTTTTAGTGACTTTTTTAAAGCGTCACTATAGGACTGATTATTTGCAGCGTTTTAAAATGCGTCGCTAAAAAGAATTTCCTCTTACTTTTTAGCGCCGTCTTTAAAACGTCGCAAAAACGTAGTCTGTTTTTTTTTTTTTTTTTTTTTTTTTAATGCTATATAAACCTGTTTAAAATTCAATAATAACTAACACAAGCTTGTAATAGATCAAATATACCTATTAATCATCAATATTCCACATTAACCAGAGTCGATATATATATATGTTTAGTACCAATACATATATCATCTTGAATTGAACAAAGTACTTGTCTATCTACAAAACAAAAACAACCACCTAAATTTTGACAATATTAAACAAAGTACAATACTTCCAAAATAAATGTGGTTGTAACAAAACACTTGTCTACCTATACCAAAAGAAAACAACCACCCAAACTATGGCAATATTATAAACAAAGTACAATAGTTCCAAAATAATTGTGGTTGTTCAAAACAACTATGTAATAGCTCATGGAGTCCTTAAAACACTGCATGTACCACTATATGCTAGTTTCTTGATAGGATGAAGCCTGTGATCTGTAAGGAGTTGGAGATGGATGATCTAAATCGAAACCACCCTGAATACAAATTAAAGTATCTAATAAGTTCATAAAGAAATCATTTCGATTAACAAAATAATAGTTGCTATACTTAAAAAATTTAAAACCCAAATACATTCTTAAAACATTAAAATTTAATACCCGACTAGCTTTTGAAGAATGATTTTGCTGATTTTGCACTAGTTGCATCAATTGGGTCATTCGCTCCTCCAAGTTTTCATAACGACTCACTTTCTCCGTCAAAGAAGCCACTTGATTTTCCAACTGAGTCACTTTAGCATCCTTTTCTTGGCTTCTTACTTGAGCAATTGCAGGAGTGCTCTTGGCAGGATGCATACTTGGGGTTGGGCCAAATCCCACACCTCGAACACGACCATTGCTCTCTTTACCAAACACTTGAGCATATACATCATCTGGTGCCCATGCAATACTACCAGTAAGGTCGGATGATTGCACACGATTTGAGGACTCACTCAACAGTTCGTTGATTTTTTCCTAATATTCAAAATTTGAACACAATAACACATTAGAAATTAACAATGTTAATAGATTCAATATTACACTTAGCAAATCATGATATTACTTACAATGTTGCCTTCTGCTACAATGTTAACAGGAGTACCATCTTTATGAAGATGGAGTTTTACATATACACATGCACGTTCTACAGGATGCCCAAGTGTTGTTACCTAAATTATGGTCATTTCATTTATTTAATTAGGAATAATGGTTTCATACAAACTTAAGAACAATCTAATAAGTCATTTACAAGATAATTATTGAGTCATTACCATTTCTTCTGCGTATGAAGCAAAGTTTTTTGAACCACCAGTATGTACATTTGTTTGCTTGGAACGACTGTTCTTGTTTTTCAAAGCAAGCTCCTATGTTCAAAAAAATTACATATTTAAACAAAGTTTTATTTAAACAAAGTCTTAGTTAGTGGGATTTATCATAAATATGAGAGGAATGAACACCAAGTCATCGTACTTTGAAAACACTCAATAATTTTCCTGAATGCACCAATAAAAATCAAATCTCCCAAACTATTAGTAAAGGAGTAAGTTAAAGTTGCATATAATTTTTTTCATTAAAAAAAGATTTTTTTTTATATATTTCTCAAAAAATTAATTAAAAAATCCATAAATATTTTTTTTAAAAACATACATCACCACAATAAATTTGTGTGGCAAACCAATAAATTATAGAGAATATTATCTTTCTTTTAGAAAATTATACACTACAGCTAATAATTAAATAGTTATTATTTTTTTAATATTAGTAAGACCCTTTTATATTTTATTTAATAAATAGAATATTATACATAAGGTCTTTGGAAAATATAAAATTGTTATACATCTAAGGCGTGCGGATGGTCAATTAACAAATGAGTATGGTGACGGTCGAAACTTTGTCCTACGTATAACAACTTATTATTCCTAAAAAAATAATGCATAATATATTATATATAATATAAGTACTTCCCCTTAATTAATATATGCAGTTATGCAATACCCTGCCAATGGACTTAAAACAAATGGTACCTCAATTCTTATATTAAATAATATATTTACGGTACTTCAATTTTTTTTGAAATGAGTGGTAGCACTGGTAGGTAAGAGATGGATGGTTGAATAGGATATCAATTATCAAACTTCAAACCCAGCCTACCCCGTTACGTATGGACATGAATGCGTACATTGTATTAATAACCATTTAAGCATAACTTCTGTAATGTCGGAAAATTTAAAGTACTGTGTAATTATTACTAATAATTATCAAAGACCTATTGGTATCAATTAGCATTAGACTACAATTTGACCTCTTTAGGGCATTCATTAGCATTTTCCTAAGTCTTTATGCAAGCCAATCATGTGTTTCAAAAAGAAGTTACAACAACTGAAACGAACTACAGTGAAGAAGTAGCAAGCAACAAAGTTTAATGCTTACCGTATGCATGTAGCTACTATAATTACCACCATAGTACACTAAGATAAATTGGTTTGTTCATTCATAGATGTGTGCCAAAGGAAGATACGAGAAGTAACTGTGAAAAGTAAGATATTGTTAAATAAAAATAATATTTCAAGATTTAAAAAAAAATTGAAATGACTTTCAAATTGACTTCTCACACAATCTCTAGAGCATTCTCCATAAGTTAATCTCAGCCACATGTTTATAGAATAGCCTAGAAGTCTATAGGAAAATACATATTTTATTGCTAATGAAAGAATAGCCTACAAACTCTAATGTTGGTTGAGTAACCGACCTTTAGCAAGTATAAAAGGCACCTTATTTGGTTCCCACTTGCTGTAGGTGTGAGAGACTTGTGACGTGTGAAGTGAGGTGATGTGAAGTGAAGAGTTAGGTGAAGTAAAGTGTGTGAAGTAAAGTGTGTGAGGTGAAGTAGTATGAAGCCAACAGCTAGTGTGTGAAGTGTGTAGAGTGAAAAGTAAAGTAAGAAAATCCTAGTGTCAAAGAGTTGGTGTGTGTCCTGTAAAAGCTTTTCCGTGTGGTGTTATTTGAGTCTAGTATTTGTGTCATATATGGGAGCTCACACAAGGCTTTCCATTAGTCAAAGTGTTAATTCAAAAAGGCTGCAGACTACAGCGACCTTAAAGAAAATCATTTGTAAGGTGATGGAAAAATATAAACTCCTTCACATTTCCTATCAAAAAAAATAAAATAAACTCCTTCACATAAATATTCACTCTCAAAAAAAGAAAGAAATTAAAAAAACACACACCAACCCAAATCCCAGACACATGTACAATATTAGTTATTAAACTAGTTAGCAATATGAGTTAAATTTCCATAAGGTCCAACACTAAACATGACATATATATATATATATATATATATATATATATTCCCGTAAACACTAAACACATAACTTTGACAAAGGAAATAAAAAGGGATATGACATGGAAAGCATTTAGTTTTCTTTTAGCTATGGAGCCAAGTAGTTGTTTCTTCTGTTCATACTTTATACGTTGTCTGCATATATTAAATCCTACAGGTGCTTCTTTTCAAGTTATAAAAATAACAATAAAAAATCATAACCCAAATGTCCCCACTTCTCTTCTAGAATTTTGTGGACACTGGTTTGTCCACCAAGCCTAAAAATGAAACCAAATGTCCCCACTCCCCTAGAATTACTTACTACTTCTCTATTTGACCAATTTCAGTCCACCTTGGCCACCAATAAAACTCTCTCTCACACCAAATTAACGTGCTCCACTCCCTTCTTTAATATAATTTTTTATATTTTACATTAATGTTATAATAACTTTCCCACCACTTGTCATGCAACTTCGTTCTCTGTCTACTCTTTATATAAACCCACACTCTTTCACACTTCCTTACTCAAAACTCATTCATCAACAAAAAAAAAAAAAAAAAAAAATCAAACACTCTTTCCTAGATCTTCTCTCTAGTTCTCTTGGCTTTATCCTTTATAGCTATTTCCTTCAGATCAGAAACTTAGCATCAAAGAGGGATAAACTAGCAGTCCATGTCAAACCAAAGTGTCCCAAGAATACACCCATTTGATATGAAAAATAAAATCCATGTTTAATTCAAACTCTAGCACAACTTCATCTCATGAAAAATAAATAACATGAAGTTTGAATATTATGGAAGAGATTGGAAAATAATACCTCAAAATCTCTCAAAGTCTCAACTAGGAAGGGGTATGGAGGTCGACGACGGCCGCGGTGGCTTTAGCGGTGTGGTGGGTGGTGGCTAGGCTAGACTAGAGCGGTGGATAGCAGATCGGCGGCCTGAGGAGGTGGCTAGGCAAACGGCAGTGCAAAGGAGGGGGAGATCGGCGGCGTTAGGGAGTGCGGCGACGTGAGGGAGTGCGGCGGAGTGAGGGTGTGCGGCGGAGTCAGGTGGTGGCGGCTTGAGGGTGGTGGTGACGGTGTGAGGAGAGTGACGGTGTGAGGGGAGAGTGAGAAGAGGGAGAGAGAGCTAGGGGAAAAGAAAAGAAAAGTGTCGAATGAAGAGAAACAAGAAAAGAAAAAAGAGTTTTGGAAAAAAAAAAAGAAAAAAAAAAGGTGGGAAAGTAAAAGAAAAAGTGGGAAACTTGTGCGGGAAAGTAAATATCTGGGAAAACATATAGCGACGTTTTAAAAAACGTCGCTATAATACACATAAATGCCGCTAAAGCTACATTTTCTGCGACGTTTCAGGAAACGCCGCTATTGATCTGTGATATAGCGACATTTTCTACAAAAAGTCGGTTTATAGTCACTATTCAGTGGCGCTAGTTTGAAACGTCGCAATATATCATTTATAGCGGCGTTTTAAGAAACGTCGCTAAAAAAAACGCCGCCTAAACCCGGATTTCTTGTAGTGTAAATTGTTTATATTTAATACTCTTAAAGGTGATGGTGCATGTATATATTTACTACCAAAGAAAAATGTTAAGTTTAAATTTTATATCTAGGTGTGTAATTACTCCTCATTTAGCTTTTTTAATTTCTTTTAGTAATTACCTTAATTAGTAATGTCTTCTAAACAAAAACCTTAATTAGTACTGATTTGGAAAGGAGGATAGCATACATACAATCTAATATATCTATACGTAAAGTAGGAACTGCACTTTTTTCCTCTAACCAAACAGCCTCCAAGAGTCTATATTTAGTATGTATAGACGTTTCAACTTAAGACAATGATTTCCTTTCTTTTGGTTTGGACGTTACAATAGGAGTAATTTACGTTGTTCAACATTAAAAACTCAACGGTTTCATTTCCTTTAAAAAAAAAGAAAAAAAGAAAAGAAAGAAAGCTCGTGGGGTGTGGGATGCAAGGGCTGAAGTTCAAGTCTCAAGAATGGAGTTTTACACACATATACACTTAGATTAAGCTAAAGTAGAATTTCTATCTTATATAAAAAAATTAAAAAAAAAAAAAAAAAATCGCTCTTTCTTCTCTCAAATGTTTTACCTTTCACCTTCCCCTCTCTGTCACTTTAAAAATTTAGAGATGGCTGCATAAAAGCACACAATAGAATTGTTATTGATGATGATAAATATTAGTTGTATGTCTGGTTTCTATAATTTCATTTGACTCTATTCAATTTGTTTTGCATTGTTAGGTTCATGATTGGTTTTCCACAACAAATAACTTTGGTTCGGTATTGATTAATTTGATTATTCTCCACAAAATTACAATCAAGCTTCGCTATTCACCATTTTGAGAAGACGTGGATTGTGTTTATCATAGATATTCGAAGTTGTCGGCAATAGGATGATCTAATCTTTTTTCTTTTCTGTCTTTTATTTTTTGGATTCTTACATTCAAAATTTTTAAGGTATTTTTGTCATTTTCTTTCTCAAAATTTCCAATGTCAAGGACTTTTGTTATTGTTAACTGAATTTTGATTGTCATAGCTGTTTTATTTGGCCATCATTGTTGTTGAATTTCCGACCTAGAATTATATGGACAAAATTGGCCTTTGCCCTTTTAAAAAAAACAATCCAGCATTTTGCCCAACTAAACTAATTAGGGAAATGCCTCTTTTTTGAAACTCGACTTTCTCAAAATCAAGTTTAAAAAAAAAAAAAAAAAATTTTGGAGACTTATAGTGGCGTTTTAAGGAGCCTATAGTAACGTTTTAAGGACCTATAGTGGCGTTTTGTAACTCGATCTTCATGAACTCGAGTTCAATGCAAGTTTTTCCTTTTTTTTACCTATAACTCGAGTTCATGCTCGAGTTACAAAACGCCACTATAGGCTCATTAAAACGTCACTATAGGCTCTTTATAACGCTACTATAGGTCTTAACTTGATTTTAAGAAAGTTGAGTTTCAAAAGAAGGGCATTTCCCTAATTAGTTTGGGAAAGGGAGCAAAATGCTGGATTGTTTTTTTAAAAAGGGCAAATGCCAATTTTTTCCAGAATTATATATGTATGTATGTCTTTTTTTTTTGGGTGCTTTTCTTTTTAATTTGAACAAAATGGTGGATTCATAAGAGCAATATTGGTCTCAAAGTAGTCTCAAAATCTTTACTGTTGCAACTTTCAATTTTGCTATTATTGCATCCTAGTCTCAAAATCCTCCATCTAATTTCTTGTTTATCTTCGCTTTCTTGGTAGGCTTTTAAATACTTCGTTTGCTTAGCTGATAATCTTTGGGAAAAGGCTATGAAAAGAACAAAACAAATATAATATACTCTGTAGCATCAGTATCCCGTTTTGGATTATTTATTGCTAGCAAAAAATTATACAATTGTTCAAGGAATGTGTCAGTAATGGTAGATGAAGTTGAGCATTTCTGTTCTACTCATAAAGTTTGATTTTGTTAGTTTCAATTTGATCTTTCATGTTCCAAAGCTCGGTTGTAATGGTGAATAAGTCACCATGAATCCCTTATTGCATATAAGCTTTTGTACCCTAAAAAAGGTGCCTCTAGGTTATGCAATTGGGTTTTAAATGGATTCTGTAGTAAAAATCTAGTTTCCTTTGTTGTTTGGCCCTATATTTTGTAGGTTTGCCTCCCTGCACAAGCTTTGAAGGGTTTTAATCACTTAAAAAAAAGTAGTGAGTTTCAGTGCTGTTGCTTGAATGTTTTCATATCTGAGTATTTTATAACACTCTTTAGTATTATTTGGAGTGTTGTATATCTTTTACAGACTATATTCTTAGGAGCCTAAACCAAGTAAAAAGAAAAAAAAAATCAGCTTGTTTTGGCTGTAAAATCTACTATTTAAATGTCAATTTGGTATTATAAATATTAGAATTATTTTATTTTTCTTTGGGGTGTATGAGACAAATGCAATCCATGCGGTTATGTATGCAATATTAAAATATAAATTCTCTATCTAAATTTTTTTGTTTCACTTTATATTCCATCAATCACAACTTGACATATATTCATTTTATTTTCCTCCTTATAAAATAGACAAAGTTATATTTGTAATATTGAATATTATTTTATGTAACATTTGAATGTATAAATTTAAAACTTAAAAGTTTTTCTGTGCAACGCACAAGTTAACCACTAGTTTCTTGTAAAGACAATTCTTGGGCTTGCTAGAATAGAGTTTATAGAGGTTTTTAGCTTTTTAGGAGGTAGGAGGTACTTTCATTTTTTTAGTAAATACTAGTAAGGGTTGCATGTGCAAGACATGTGTTGGCCCTTGAGTGAAAAAATTTAAGATAGATTTTTTTTTTTTTGAAATAGTATGAAATTATGTACTTAAATTTAGAATAGTTATTTAATATATGACTATTTATATACTATGATAATTTCTTAGAACCTATTTATTAAAGACAGTATCTACTCACGAAAAAATTCTACAAAGAATGATAACAAATGTCATCATCTTCCAACAATAAACAACTAAGTTTTAATAAAACACTGTCATAATATTTAAATTTTCGCAATAAATTATGACACATGCTACAATTGAAACTCTTCATCAAATTAAATACCTACAACCATTTGCAATAAATATTTTGTTATTCATACTTTCTTTTGTATTATCTTATTTTACGATTCTAACTACGATGTTTAGTTTACTTAATTTTTAATGAACAATTTTTTAAGAAAGAAAGCAAATAAAAAAAAGAACAAGATAACAAAAGACATATGTCATTGAAGTTTCTATTAGATAAAATTATAAATCTAGAAGATTTAAACCTCTAATAAATTAGTATTCTCTAGGTAACATATAGAACACCATACTTTACCATTTTTACTTTCTAAGTATGACTAACACAGAAAACTCAAAATACATGAAGAAAATTTTTGGGATATTAAAATTTGGTGAGGCATTTTAGATATTGAACAATGAAATATTCTAGGAATCATAAGATTTTGTTAGAATTTAACTAAGAGAGTAACAGTAGAGATTATATGCTTGTCTACAAAATATAAAGGAGGAAATTATTCAACTTTAAAGTTGAGGGGGGGGGGGGAGGGAATGAAACTACCCCAAACATAAAGGGGAAAAACACTTCTTCTTCTTTTTTTGTTGATAAAACTATATATATATATATATTTACTTTAAACAATGAGTTAAAAAAAAAAGTCAATCCAAGAAAATTGTTCATAAAACTATGAATTTTGGCTCAACAAATTAGCTAAACAAAAAAATAAAGTTAGGAACACAATAAATGTCTCGATATTTTGTCAATACCTTTATTTTAGCTATGGTGGGCCTTAGTATGATATTTTATTACTTTATTTTTGAGTAATTCTACGTTCACAATACTTTCACAACAAATTCTAGGTGATAAATTATTATTGGTTTTTAATTGGGACAACCACTTTAAACTATGCATTAAAAATCTTCTCAAAAAAAAAAAAAAAAAACTATGCATTAAAAAAAAAACAACAAACAAAAAACCAACAGAAGAAAATTGTGTGTGAAATTGTGAATTTTGGCTCACCAAATTTGACTAAACCAAAAAATAAGTTTAAGAACACAACAAAATTTCACAATATTTTCACAATACCTTTATTTTCAGCCGTGGTAAGTTTCAGTCTAATATTTTACTATTTATTTTATAAAAATACCATCTTCATAATATTTTCATAACAAATTCCAGTTGGTAAGTTGTTACTGATTTTAAAATAGACAATTGACTGATATTACTTTTTAATCCATTAATAGTAACTTACCACCTATGATTTGTTGTGAAAATGTTGTGGACTTAGCTTGTTTTTTATTTGATTTATAAGAAACTGAGACTTCAACAATTATGAAAATAATGTGATAATAACAAGTGTTATAAAATTTTTGCAAAAACATTTATTTTCAATTGTGGTTAGTCACAGTCTCATATTTTATTATTATTTTCAACTTATAAGAAATTGACACTTCAATAATTATAAAATATTGTCAAATTTATTATGTTAGTATAACAATATATATGCCAACTCATATAGATATTAAAAAAAAAAAAGCAAGACTTAGGTATAATACTTAGGTGCTATTCCTTAGGTTCTCCTTTTAAGATTCTGCTATGTGGATTTTTTCTCATAGGAAGGAAGTGTATTTTTTAGTTAAGTAGTCACATGGCTAAAAATTAAGAGGGGAACCTAAGGAACAGCACCTAAAGTACTGTACATAAAATTTTGATTTTGGTGCGAAATCAGTTCAGAAGAAAATTACCTCTTTGAAACTGATTTTTGCCAGTAGAAACCAATAGATTTGTGACACTAAGACAATGACGAAGTTCCGGCGAAGCCCACCACTGAATCATGGTCTCATTCTGTTAATCTGCGTCTCTTGTTTTTACTGGTTTGTCTTCTCCTCTTCTTTGTCCAACACAGACTTCTCGTCCCAATCGTTAAGCTTCCCAATGCATTTTCAAATCATGTGGCTGTGACGCTATGTTTATTATTTTTGAAAGTAACGTGTGGCTTTAGTAAAAGTTAAAACTAATGTTAGGCATTGAATTCTATTCAAAATTCATGTGTTAGAGCATTGGCATCAGTCCGTTTAAAGTTTTCCGTTTATTTTAGTATAAGAATCCACATTTTTTTATTTTACACAGACACTTTACAAAAACATCCACATTAGTTTATTTATTATACACACTCTTTTATTTAAATAATATTTTTCATCACTTTTTTTATTATTTCCCACCTACCCCCACCTAACGCTTTTTCTCCTTTTTTTCTCTTAACACAGACTCCCTTTCTTCTTCTTTTCCTTATCTCTATTTTCCTTGAACATGCCTCTCTTTCTTCTCCTTCTTCTTCTTCTTCTTCTTCTTCTTCTTCTTTTGCAATTTGGGTTTTATTATAGATGATGATTTTGGGTAGAAAAAGCAAAGATTTTGGGTGGAGAAAATGGTGATTTTGGGCAGATTTGTAGTTGCTGTTTCTTCTTCGGCATCTTCTTCTTTCTTTCTTCTTCTCCTTCTTTTTTTTTTTTTTTCAATTTGGGTTTGATTATTTATATGAAGGCGTAAATGCACTTTTGGTCCCTACATTTTGCACTTTTTCCATTTTGGTCCCTTCATTTTATTTTTACCACTTTTAGTCTCTAAACCAATTAACGCGTGACATTTAAGTCTTTACTGTCAGCTAACTAATGAGAAAAGCTGAGGTGGCAGACAGAACACCCTATTAGCTGACGTGGCGTTGATGTGGCACTGATGTAGCGATTAAAATATTATTAAAAAAATATTATTTGGCATTTTTATATGCCACATCAGCATTTTAATTTTTTATAAAAAGTCATGTCAGACAATTTTTAATCGCCACATCAGTGCCACATCAACGCCACGTCAGCTAATAGGGTGTTCCGTCTGCCACCTCAGCTTTTCCCGTCAGTTGGCTAACGGTAAGAACTTAAATGTCACGTGTTAATTGGTTTAAGGACTAAAAGTGGTAAAAATAAAATGTATGGACCAAAATGGAAAAAGTGCAAAATGTAGGGACCAAAAGTGCATTTACGCCTTATATGAATTTGTATATGGGTTTGATGAATTTGGATCTAGATTTAGAACGATATTGATGATTTGTATAGATTTGCTATTGCTGGATTGAAGAGAAGGTAAAGGAGCAAGAGGGTAGAGGAAGAGAGAGTATCGGATGAGAGAGAAAATAAAATAAAATAATTATTTAGAAAGCTATAGTAACCATGCATATTCGCACTATTACTATAGCAATATTGGATATAAACAATAATATAGATGGATTGATATGACTAGATTTTGGGTAAAAATGTGTAAAAATGTGTAAAATTATGCACTTTTTTCTATTTTACACCTACTGGTGCAAGTGCTCTTAGGTGGAGTCTATGACTAATTACACTTGCTCCAAGTTTTATTTTTAAAAAATATAATGATTAGACAATTTAGATTTATATGTAGTGGACTGGGCTATTATAGAAAAATAAAATTGATGATGAATTGGGCCTAATATGCTCAAAGACATAGGATTTACCACCGCACACCCTTAGCGTGATGGTCACTCCACAAGTATAAGTGCTTGTGGGGTGTGAGGGGGCAAGGGCCGAAATTCATATCTCTAGGAGAGAGCTTCACACACATATACACTTAAATTAGGCTAGAGCATAATTTCTATCTTGTATTAAAAAAAAATTATTGTGGGAAAAAAGAAAAGAAAAGAAAAGAAAAGAAAATATATATATATATTTATGTGTGTGTGTACTTTGAAAAGGTACACCGGTATTAACTGGTATCGAAATATATATCGTTCTTTTGGCTAAACCAAAACGGCTTCCGCTATGAAATTTACTCCCTTGATTACAATCATCAACCTTAAAATTCCCAATTCACTGCTTTATCCACTAGTAACTAGTATGATTCTTGAATTAAACTTAGTAGAATTGCAACTAAGCCGAATTGAAACTTTACATCCATATAGGTGCTACCCATTTAGAAAAATCAAGCTTAAATGCAAAAACCCTTATATTCTCTTTTGGTTACTACCCAAAAATTTAATTAATAAAAAAAAGTTAATCACCACATCTATATATGCAAATGTTCAAACCAATAAGCAGGTACTTTAAATTTCATGTATGAATTTTCAATTTAACATTAAAGCGCTTTTTTTTACTTGGTCATAATCAAATCAAATTGGTAATTCAAAATTTTACTTTAGAAACCTTAATTTCTTTCTTAAGCATTCAATCCAATGGTTTAACTTCCATAAAACAAAACCACCAATCAAATCTTGAAAGCATGGGTTAGATTACATACTGGGAGATTTTAATTGAGTTAAAAAGACATTGAAAATGATAAAACCAAAAGTCCCTAACTTTTTGTTTTTTATATGATTTGATAGAATTCTGATGGAAGAATATTGTCCCAAGACTTGACTACAATGGTTTTAGGTTAAAAGGGCAAAATACCTGCTGATTACCTCGAATAAATTAACTAGGCTTGATTTAGAGTGACTTTGAATATTTTTGGGTGTTTTTCAATGAGTTTTTAGCTTCTTTTTAATAAAAAAAAATTCTTGATAAATACAATATAATTTCATGCTCTGACTTATGATATATATATATATATAAATATATATAAAAATTAGTAAAGGACACATTACATAGGGTTAATAATATATTTTCTAATTTATAATGGCTTTCTTAAAGAAAAAAAAAAGGTTAATAACCCTATTAGTTTTTTGACTCTTCAAAAGTGATGTTCACACTTCCTCAAGCATTACAAAGAGAAGAAGATTGAATATGGACTTAGGTTGTGTTTAGCATTGGTTGAAAAAACCAGCTTTTTTTAATATTTAGCTTATTTTTGTTACTGATTCACAAAAAAAAAAAAAAAAAAAACTTAATTTTGCTACTATTAAGCTTATCTTTGCTACTATTTATGGGCCACATTGCATTTTTTTGGTATTATTCATGAGTCCTACTATACTATTTCAGCTAGTTTTTATCTTTATTTATAGTATTTTCAGTAAAAAGTTTTCAATTTCAGCTAAATAAACTGTTCCCAAACTAACACTTATTGTTAAGTGCCAAAATCGATCAAATCCATCCTTAGAGCATTAGCATTGAAGAATGCTAATGCCATATCTAAGGTCTTTTTGGCATTTTTTGGCTCAAAGTGTTCTGCATCAAGAAATGTTAAACAAAGGTATTGTAAATTTTTTTACAATATTGCTACAGTACATTTCTACCTGTAGAATTGTACTGTAGCAGTATTGTAAAAATATATATATATTTTTTAATTAACTTTTGCCCGTCTCTCTCCTCTCCCATAATTTCTGTTTTTTTCTCTCTCTTCCTTCTCTCTTTCTCATCTGCTCTCTCCTTTCTTCAGACCCAAACATCATCCACCTCCCAACATCTCACAGTGGTTCATTTTCTCTGGTGGGTTGCGATACGGCGGGTTCTGTGGTTTTTTTTTTTTTTTTTTTTTTTTAGCTGTGACTGGTGCTTAAAGGAAGTGGTGGGTATGGCTGAGGTGAGTTGTGGGTCACGGAGATCGGAGTGGGTCACGGAGATCGGAGATTGGAGTGGGCTGAAGTGGGTCATGGCGCGGGTCACGGCATGGGTCGCGGAGATCGGAGATGGCTGAAGTGGGTTGTGGGTATGGCTAAAGTAGGTCACGGCGTGGGTCACGGAGATCGGAGATTGGAGATCGGAGTGGGCTGAAGTGGGTTGTGGATATGGCTGAAGTGGGTCACGGCATGGGTCTCGGAGATCGGAGTGGGCTGAAGTGGGTTGTGGTATGGCTAAAGTGGGTCACGGCGAGGTCAACGTTTCTAGGTTTCTATTGTGAGGCTAGGTTTCTGGGTCACGATGTTGCTAGGTCACGGTGTTGCTGGGTCACGGAGAGTCCGGTGTTGCTGGGTTTTTGTTGTGACGTTGGTTTTTTTTTTTTTTTTTTTTTTTTTTTTTTTTTTAATATGGGATTTTTGTTCCGGTGGGATTTTTGAGGAACTCCTTTGTACATGTCGCCGGAATCAGTTAATCACAATGAGTATGAATCGCCGGCGGATATTTGGATTTTGTGTGTGGCTCTGTTTAGATGGTTTGTGTTTGTGTTTGTGCGCGCGTGTGTGTGTGGTGATGGGTTAGGAAAAGCCCAGGAAAACCAAAAGTTACAGTTAGAAAAAAAATAATAAAGAAAGATTAAAAAATAATATTTTAATAAAAATAGAGTTTTTTGATGGGGGAGGTATTGTAAAATGGTATGTTATAAACAATAAAGTGGCTTTTTGAGATGTTAAAATAGAATAGGATAGCATTCTTTGATGCTGATGCTCTTAGGAAAGAAATCTTTCCAAACATCTCTAAACTTTTCAACAATATAGACTAGGTTTTGAAAAATTGGAGATTTTGCGTGATTTGGTGATCAAAGCCAATTATTCAGTTAAGTAGGAAATATCTCCTTCTTAAAAAAAAAAAAAAAAAAAAAAAAAAAAAAAAAAAAAAAAAAAAAAAACAGTAGGAAATATCTATTTGATTTGAAATACTTATCTCCCTCATCTATTAATTTATTTTGCAGGTGGACTGAGGTCTGAGATTTAGAACCATGGCATATGTCCTCGCAGAATCCCAATTGTCCTTGTTAGGACATATGTGGATCATGTTAAGAACAAATGTCATATAGAATTAGCAAATCCTCTGAAAAAACGCACTTTACTTGTAATTGGGTAGATCTAGGATGTGTTTAATACTTCAAGGAACAAAAGTTCAAGTTCAAGTGTTAAAGCCATGCCTTGTCCAAGAAACAAGTGAAGAAGGGCTATTCATAAACCTGGACAAATTCTCAACAGCTGCTTGATAGATACTATCTACTGAGGTCTCAACAGATACTATCTATCAAGGTCTCGACAGTTGCTTGATAGATGTATCTATCGAGAATTACGAAATCAAAATTTTAAGATTTGATTTTCGACCCATGCTAACATATATAAGACTTATTTTAAAGGCCGTCACATAAGAGAATACAAGGAGAACACATGCAAAAAGTGACCGAGTGTCTTATTCTCTCAAAAGAAGCTACTGTGTCTTTACGCCTTAGGGTTTTGTAACCAAGTGCTTCTTGATCTTCATTGTTGATGAAGTGAAGAACTTTGCAGTCAACAATCTTCTTCAAGTTAGTGAGTTAGTCACGTACTGGGAGTTGTGCATCATTGGTTAATCACATACTGGGATCCGTGCAAAAAGGGTGGTGTTCATATATTAAAGAGTTCAAAGGTTCTGAAGCGGTAAAAGATTTCTGCTGTAAGTTCATCTACGAGGATTGTAAAGTCTAGGGACAAAAATTTTGTACTAGATTTGAAACTTCTCTTTATTATAGTGGATTGCTTTTCGGGAAGGTTTCCCCCCAGGTTTTTTATTGTAAAACTAGTTTGTTTCATTGGTTTTCCTAGGTCATCATATCTTGTCTTATTTACTTTTCCGCTGTGCATGATTTTGACATAATATTGATGCTAGTTTGTTTTAACAAGGTTTATTCATAATAAATCTAATTAACAATTTGGGTTTAAAACTTGTAAATTCTATCAACTGGGGTCTAAATTTCCCAACAAGTGGTATTAGAGCGGGTACACTTTGATTGGATTAATTTCCTGGGTGTGATCCTTAACCCCCGTTGTCATGGATCGTGGACAATCTCTTTTGATTTCTCCTTTATTTGATGGCACTAATTATGCGTACTGGAAAGTTCGTATGAAAGTTTTTTTGCAGGTTCTAGGTGAAAAAGTATGGCAAGCTGTTGAAGTTGGCTGGATTAAGCCAAAGGAAGCGCCAGTGGATTGGAATGAAGCAACAATCATAGTGGCAAATTTCAATAGTAGGGCCTTGAATGTTTTGTTTTGTGGGGTGACTAATGAGGAATTCAAGAAAATATCATCCACGGAAGTTGCCAAGGAAGCATGGACTATTCTTGAGACCATCTATGAAGGTACCAAGGCAGTAAAGACTGTGAAGTTTCAAAAACTCACTAGTAGTTTTGAAGAAATAAGGATGAAGGAGGACGAGACATTTGATGAGTTCTATGCTAAACTCAAGGATATTATGAATTCTTCCTTCAACCTTGGAGAATCTATAACATAATCCAAAATTGTTAGGAAAATCTTCAGGTCCTTACCTAAAAGATTCCATGCCAAGATCACTGTCATTGAAGAAGTGAAGGACATTGATAAAATTTCTTTGACTGAGTTTGTAGGGAACCTTCAAACCTATGAGATAAGATTAGGCTTAATGGGAAAAGGTGGAAAGAGTAGAAACTTGACTCTTAAGGGTATAGAAGAAGAAATTGGTGACTTTGAAGATGAAGCTGAAACTGAAGATGAAGATGAAGATGATGATGAGGATAAGGAAAGGATCTAACCTTCATAGTTGATGAGATTATCAAGCTTCTTCAATTTAGGAAAAAGGATAAGGACAAACCTCCTAGGAAATCAAAATCCTCTAAGAAGGGTAAGAGTGAGAAACCCCTTATCTAGTGCCATAAGTGCAAATGTTTTGGTCATATAAGGATAGAGTGCTCAAACTACCTTATGAAGGAAAAGACCAAGAATTCAAAAGATAAAGGGTTGGTTGCTACTTGGAGTGATACTGAGAATGACTCTTCTGATGAGTTTGTGGATGAATGTGGTCACTTTATGGCTTTTGCTGCCACAACCAATAAGGTGATTATGGAGAGTGCTAGTGACAGTGAGGATTCTTCTAATGATGAAGTACCCAAGAAGATGACCCTTCAGAAAGCCTATGATAAGCTATGTACTAAGTTTATAAAATCTAAAAAGACTTCTTATCGTTGTAGAAAAGAGCTTAATAAGGTAAAAACTGAAAAAACTGATCTATTAGTTAAATTAGATGAGACTACAAGGTTGGTTGAGACTCTTGTTATGGAGAACACCTCATTAGAAGAGAAGGTCAAGAATCTTGAGGTAGAGCTTAGTTAAGCTAGAACTCAAATAGAGAGGATGTCTAGTGCAAAGCTTAATGAGGTATTGAGTGCTCAAAAGCCTAGTTCTGATAAGACTGGCTTAAGATATGCTGTTTCCTCCGGCCCCTCCTCTTCTGCGGCTTTTGGATCAAGGACTGTCTTTGTGCCCCAATTTGAGAAAGGTGATAAATGTATGAAATCCATAACTCATTTGTCTAATTCTAAATCCTTTGTTAGACCTCATGTTTGTCACCATTGTTTCGTCCTAATTGCTTTAAGTTGTATTCTCAAAAGCAATTGTCTAAACGGTCACAAGTTTCCTTTGAATGACCTACACCTTTGTTTAGAGAGTTATTTAAAGCTTTGAGCTTTTTAACTCAATTTTAGGAGAATTTTAATTCTTCTGTGTCCTTTAGTAGACATACTAGGACACGTGCCTTTTTATCTTTACGACCAAAACTCGTGCTGTGTGGGTGAGAAAGGAGTCTAAGACTTAATTGTCTGTTCTATTTGTCCTCTCTTTAATTCTTTCTATCTAAAGTAGGACTCTCTTTACTTGATTTTTTATCTGCTTTGGAATCATGCTTTCATGCATATGCATCTTTCTTTCATGCTTTCATGTTGTTTGTCTGTTTTTGTTTGATTGTTTAGTTTTTATTTTGTTTTGTTTTCAAAATAAAAAAAGGGGGAAATCAGAAAAATACAAAAACAGTATGTGTTTTGTGTACATTGGTACTTGTGTACCTTAGATGGCCATTGAAATAAAGTTTTCTAAACTTTATATCTTTTGTAACTTAGATGAGCATCTCTATGCACAACTAAGCAAGTGAGTTTTGTGACTCGTGTTTGTAATGAGTAAGATTAAGTAATCTCTTGTACTTAACACTCGTATCACTCTTTTTGAAGGGAAGGACTAGAAAATCCTAAGAGAAAGGCATAAATAACCATCTCATCACTGTTGCCCGCCAATCATGAAATGACATCTGTATGCTTCGGTATAGCAAAAGTGCAATGTCAATGACATTTGTATGCTTAGGCATAGTAAAAGTGCAATATCAAAAGCTTAACATCATTGGGTATTTCTTTTTTCTCTCTTATATACCCATGCATGATATGCTTTACAAAAGAAATTATGCAAAGAAAAATAAAAGCAAAAAGAATCAATATGCTTTATATATGATTGCAAGCGTGTCTTCTAGGAGATGTGGGAGTTATAGAATGTACCTCAAAGGTGATAGTCCTCATCAAGTAGTTATGATTGTGTGTGAGTTAAAGTGATTTTTTCATATCTCAAATCGTCATAACATGTAAACATTTATGCAATCTTGCGATGTTTTTCACACACAACATGCAATATTTTTTGCTACTTTTGATACATGTGCAGGTACAATGTGATTTGGTCATCACAAGGAATACATGTATTAATGTATGCTCACTAAACTGTCTTTACTTGTTTTTGAAATATAAAATTGGTTAGACTTGTTTAGTGTGTTTGTGTGTTTTAGATCTAAATGCTTGACATTTTTCTTGTTGAGAGATGTTTTTGAGAACTTAAAATGTTGTTTGGATCTTTGGTTGAGTAGCATGTTTGATTGCATTCATATATGTGTTTTTCTCTTCTTTGAAAAACTGTTTTTGCTCATCTCAGTAGCTTCTCGATACCTCTCGACAGATAGCTATCTATCGAGCTCATTTTTCTTCTTGTCTCGACAGAAGTTATCGTAATCTCGATCCATCGATATTTCTGGACTTTGTCTCGATAGCTTCTCGACAGATTCTCGATCCATCGAGAAACTTTCTGTCTGGCCGATAGATCCTCGACAGATTCTCGATCCATCGAGGTTGGCTTCTACTCGATAGCTTCTCGATCTATTGAGATCCTTTTGCATGAATTTTTTTTCACATGATTTGCATCTTTCTTTTATCTTGTCATCCATAGCATCTTGTTTCATTACATTCATGCATTTATATGGATTCCTTGTGCCCCCTTGATCATCTTTAATCATCTTTATGTTTCTCAGGTGAAGTTTTATAGCTTCTTGTCCCTTTGTCAATCATGACAAAAAGGGGGAGAAAATGTGGTAAAATGTGGTTTCTTTTTAAGATTCTACATGTTAGGGGGAAAAATACATGCCTTTGTAAGGGAGAGTTGTGTTTCATCTTGTTAGGGGGAGTGTTTACCTCCTTGTTGATTTAGGAGCTACTTTTAGCTTCTTGTACACCGGTCTTGTGACCATGTTTACATACATTGTGCTTATCTTTGATATATATATATATATATGATATATGTCTTCTCCACCTACCTCTACATGTGTTGTTTCTTTTCTCTTTTTATACACATGTTTCTTTATGTATGCAGTCTCTTATTTCTGTTTCACACTAAGATGCCTTGATGAGTTTTGTTTAAAGTGTTTCAGAAAGATAGGTCATCAAAGTCTATCATGCCATGGACTCTCTTCTTGCGAAGTTTTTCAAGAGTTTGTGTTAAGATTATATTTTATTGTATTCAACAAGTGAATATGAGTTAAGTGATTTATGACTTCTCTCATATGTTCATCTGTTTATTGCGGTTTTGTCACGGATTGCCAAAGGGGGAGATTGTTAGGACATATGTGGATCATGTTAAGAACATATGTCATATAGAATTGTCTAATCCTCTGTCAAAACGCACTTTACTTGTAATTGGGTAGATCTAGGATGTGTTTAATGCTTCAAGGAACAAGAGTTCAAGTCCAAGTATTAAAACCATAGAAATCTGTCCAAGAAACAAGTGAAGAAGGGTTGTTTATTAAAGCTGGACAGATTTTCGACAGCTGCTCGACAGATACTATCTATCGAGGTCTCGACAGCTACTTGACAGATGTATCTATCAAGAATTACGAAATCAGAATTTTCAGATCTAATTTTCGGCCCATGCTGACATGTATATGTAGGGTTTCTTTTTTCACAACCCTAGACATATATAAGACTTATTTTAAAGGCCATCACATAAGAGAATACAAGGAGAACACATGCAAAAAGTGACCGAGTGCCTTATTCTCTCAAAAGAAGCTACTGCATCTTTGCGCCTTAGGGTTTTATAACCAAGTGCTCCTTGATCTTCATTGTTGATGAAGTAAAGAACTTTGCAACCAATAATCTTCTTCAAGTTGGTGAGTTAGTCACGTACTAGGAGACGTGCATCATTGGTTAGTCACGTACTAGGATCCGTGCAAAAAGGGTGGCGTTCATATATTGAAGAGTTCAGAGGTTCTGAAGCGAAGAAGGATTCTGTTGTAAGTTCATCTATGGGGATTGTAGAGTCTAGGGAAAAAGGTTTTGTACTAGATCTAAAACTTCTCTTTATTATAGTGGATTGCTTTTCAGGAAGGTTTCCCCCTAAGTTTTTTACTGTGAAACTAGTTTGTTTCATTGGTTTTCCTAGGTCATCATATCTTGTCTTATTTACTTTTTTGCTGTGCATGATTTTGACATGATATTGATGTTAGTTTGTTTTAACAATGTTTATTCATAATAAATCTAATTAACAACTTGGGTTTAAAACTTGTTAATTCTATCAACTGGGGTCTAAATTTCCTAACAATCCTCATTATTCCCTATTTATTTCCTTATCTCTTCTTAGTTTTCACCTTCTAAAATCTGAATTTCTCTGTCTTAAACCTCCACTCACCAAAGAACTCCTTTGTCTATCTCTCTCAGATGGCTGCAGCAGAGACATTTGTCTTTAACATTGCAGAAAAAGTGCTGGAGAAATTAGGGTCCCTAGCTTTCTAAGAAGCTCGGTTGATATGGGGTGCTGAAAGTGATATGGGAAGACTTGAAAAAACCCTCTCCACCGTCAAAGCTATGTTGTTGGATGCAAAAGAGCAGTAGGTTCATAATCAAGAGCTGACTGTCTGGCTTGGGCAACTCAAAGAAGTCTTTTATGATGCTCAAGATGTCCTTGATGAATTTAAGTGTGAAGCACTATGAAGGCAAGTGGTGGAAATACAGGGAAGCACCACTAGGAAGGTACGCTGTTTCTTTTCTTCCTCTAATTCACTTGTATTCCGAATCAAGATGGCTCACAAAATCAAAGATATTAAAGCACGGTTAGATGAGGTTGCAGCCGACAAGGCTAAGCTTCATCTCTTCGAATGATTAGAAAATAGGCATTTGGTGCGTGGGAGGGAGATGAGCTACTCCTTTGTCTAGGCTTCAGATGTGATTGGAAGAGACCAAGACAAAGAAAATATTGTAGAACGTCTAATGCATCATGCTGATGGTCAAAATGTCTCTGTTATTCTTATAGTTGGGATTGGTGGTCTTGGCAAGACGGTGATAGCTAAACTGGCGTTCAATGATGCAAGGGTGGTTGATCATTTTGAATTGAAATGTTGGGTGTGTGTTTTTGACGAATTTGTTTTAAAACAACTACTGGTAAAAATGATCAGATCAATAACTAGTGATGATTGTAAAGATTTGGATGAAGTGCAGTTGCAAATGCACCTTCGAAATAATTTGGAAGGCAGGAAATTCTTGCTCGTCTTGGATGATGTATGGAACGAGGATAGGAAGAAATGGATTGAGTTGAGGAATTTGTTAATAAAGGGTGCCAATGGAAGTAAGATCCTTGTGACTACACGCAGCCCAAAAATTGCCTCCATGATTGGCACCATGCCCCCATACAACTTGGAATGTCTTCCACATAAAGAGTGTTTGTCTTTACTCGTAAAATGGGCATTTGATGAGGGAAAAGAAAGGCAACACATAAACCTCGTTGAAATTAGGGAGCAGATTGTGAAGAAATGCAAAGGAGTTCCTTTGGCAGTGAAGTCTTTGGGAAGCTTGTTATATTCAAAGCTTGATGAGCGCAGTTGGCAATTTGTTAAAGATAATGAAATATGGAAATTGAATAGAAAAGAAGGTGATATTTTGTCGACCTTGCAATTGAGTTACAATCAGATGCCATCTTACTTGAAACAATGTTTTGCTTATTTTTCACTTTTTCCAAAAGATTATGAATACAATACTTTAGACTTAATTCCATTCTGGATGGTACTTGGGTTGCTTCAATCACCTAATCAAAATCAAGAGCTGGAAGATATTGGCAACCAATATGTAGATGAGCTTTATTCAAGATGTTTCCTTGAAGATTATAGCAATGTTGGTTACTTTTGCGAATTCAAAATACATGATCTAGCACATGACCTAGCACTATCAATAGCCCAAAGTGAGTGCTTAATTATTAATTGTCATACCCAAAACATCTCTAAAAATGTGACATATGTCCTATTTGGACAAGACTTGGCAGGATGAAAATATTTTAAAATGTTTACAAAACTCAAAGCGTTTACAGACCACTTTTTCTTCGATAGAAGGAATTGGACCCACTACTGAATCCTTTATTGATACGTGTCTCTTGAGATTTAAATACTTGCAAATTCTAGATTTAAGTGACTCATGTTTTAAGGTGTTACCAAGCTCTATCGGTAACATGAAGCATTTAAGGGGTATTGATTTAAGTCGCAATCGTAGAATTTAGAAACTCCCAAAATCCATTTGCAAGCTTCAAAATTTGCAGTGATTAGGACTTAGAGGATGTGAAAAACTAGAAGAAATTCCAACAAATATAAGATACATGATCAACCTCAAAATGTTGGCAATAATAGCCCAACAAAAGTCTCTACCTAGGGCCTGGAATTCTTTGAAACTTTTGGGAATATTTAATTGTGGCAATCTCGAATCTTTGTCTGAAATATTGCAAGGTTGTATAGGCCTCCTTCAGATGTTGGTTATTCCTAGTTGTGGGGGTATGATATCTCTGTGACTACTATGAAAGGGTGGCATTTAGTCCAATTAGATGTTAATAATGCTTTCTTGAATAGGGATCTCCATGAAGAAGTGTATATGCAACTCCCTCAAGGCTTTCACAGCAAAGGGGGGAATGTTGTTTGCAAATTAAATAAGTCTTTGTATGGGCTTAAACAGGCATCAAGGCAGTGGAATGCTAAGTTTTGTTCTGTTATCAAACAGCATGGTTTTAAGCAAAGGAATCACTTTGTTGGTAGATCAAACAAAGGAATCACTTTGTATCAATGAAAATATGCTTTAGAGATCTTGAAGGATGCAGGAATGTCAGCTTGCAAGCCTAGCAAGGTACAAGTGGAGCAGAATTTGAAGTTAAGCAAGTTTCAAGGAAAGTTGCTATTTGATCCAGGAGTGTACAAAAGGTTGGTGAGTAGATTGTTATATCTAACTATCACCAGACCAGACATTGCATATCATGTTCACAAATTAAGCCAATTCATGTGGAAGCCTCATCTGGATGCTGCTTATAAGGTGATGCAGTACATAAAAGGTTGCCCTGGTCAAGGTATTTTATTACCTATTACATCAGATTTTCACTTGAAGGCTTACACAGATGCTAATTGGGCATCTTGCATTGATACCAGAGGGTCTACTACAGGGTATTGTATATTTTTGGGTGATTCTCTAGTATCATGGAAGTCAAAGAAACAATCTATAGTGTCTAGATCTTCTGCTGAAGCAGAATATAGGGCTATGGCTGTCACTGTTTGTGAAATGACTTGGTTATTAGCCCCGTTGAAGGATTTGGAGATTCATCATCCTCAGCCTGCTCTCCTGTTTTGTAACAATCAAGCTGCTATTTACATTAGAGAAAATCCAGTGTTCCACAAAAGAACCAAACACATAGAAGTGGACTGTCATCTAGTCAGAGATAAGGTGCAAGATAATGTTGTTAGATTGTTCTTTACTCCTACACATTCACAATTGGTAGACTTGCTTACAAAAGCTCTTAACAATCAACAATTGAAGTACTTATTGGGCAAGATGAATGTATTGAACATCTATAGTTCAGCTTCTCATCTTGAGGGGGAATGTCAAAATATTGTTGACTATAAAGATCAAAAATAGAAGAAGAAGAAAGATGCAAGCAGCTCAAGCTAACAAATATGAAGTGTATTTGAAGAGGTTGGCTTAGGCAGAGAGGTAGAGCATCAAAATAGAGCATTGGAAGAATAGCAGTTGAGCTAGCTATACGGCAGTGGTAGCTAATACGACCTGTAGTTTACAATTAGTTTAATTAGAAGCTATATATATGAACACATGTAATGAATTGATTGGTTGTAGGTGTTAGATCCGTATAATGTGGAGTTAGTTAGAAGTTAGTTATTTCAGTCTTGTATCAGTCCTAGTATATATATACCTCTTGTACATTTAGTTTCTAATTAATGCAATTGAATGAAAGTTTTTCTTCAATCTTGCTTTTCTCTCTAGCTAGTTCTCTCTTTCTTTCTCTGGTTTGCTTTCCTAGCTCTCTATTTTCTTACAATTTCCTGCCCTAAAATTCCTTACCAGTATAGAGATTTTGGTTATTCAAAATTGTGAAAAGCTTGATTTGACTGAAGGGGAAGACAATCAAGGATTCCCAACAAGCCTTCAAGCATTATGCTTCATTGAATTACCACAGTTGGTGGTTATGCCTGAATGGATTACACGATCTATAAAAACTTTACTAGTCTTGTTAATCAATAATTGTCCCAACTTAATAACATTTCCAGAGTGGCTGCCAAATCTCGAATCGCTTCTACGACTTGATATTTAGAGTTGCCCCAAATTGTTGTCTCCACCACAAGCAAAGCCTTGTCTCATAGCTCTAAGATCTTTTAGAATTGCAAGGTGTTCTGAATTAAGTAGAAGATGCCAACCGGAGATTGGAGAGGATTGGCACATGATTTCTCATGCCTCAGAAATTTATCTTGACTATGTGCAGATTAAATAAGCTAGTAATTAGGTATGGAGTAATCACTTCCCTCTCTTTTATTTATTCTTCTTCAAAGAGTTTGATATTTATTTTATAAATAATATTGTTCCGCCCATCATCGCAAATTCATATATACTTACAAATATGCATATTAAATACTTTTATGGGCGCTTTACATTTGGTTAAATTTGGAGTTCTTGTTATGTTAATTGGATGTTGTATTATGTTGATTGAGTTTAACTTTTTTGTTTGATCGATTTTTTCTACTCAAATTTACTATTGCATTGCAAAAATAAATGAATATTTTAAAAACGAAATAAGATAGCTTGTGTTATATTCCCTACTAAATAAATTTCAAACCACTGATTTATCATTAGATGATAACATCTAAATCAGTATATTGCAAGACAAATATCCAAATTTGTTAAATGAGCTTCTAACTCAAGCTGAGTGTTTTTTTTTTTTTTTTTTAAGTAATCAAAGTATTAAAAAAGAGAAGGGATTTGTACATTCTTCAAGCTGTATGCATAAAAACTTTGGGTAAATTATACTTCGGTTGTTCAAAATTGAAAATTTTAATTTGGTCACTGAAACTTCAAAAAAGGGGCAATTTATTTTTGTCCCACCGTCTATGAGGTTGGTATGATTTTGGTCCCTTTATTATAAATATATGATCTGTTTTTTTTTTGGTGACGCAGGAGTGTCCATTGTGAAGCCCGTAGAGTCGCAGACCTAGCCTATAGTGATACGGAGTGTCCACTGTGAAGCCCGCAGACCCAACCCACTAAGTCTTGCAAGCCTAGCAAAAAGAATTATGCAACTTGGCCCACTTCCAGCCCAATTACCCAGGACTTGAGGTGACATTTTAAAACTTATTAATTCCGGTCAAACGTCAATTATTAGTTCTTCAAGTTTATTTCTTTTAAATTTTTGGGACTAGCTATGAGCTTTTTATTTCTCCCATGCTGAGACGCTGTTCTAAGCAAATAACTAAATAAGTAGTATTTATATGTTTTTCTGTAAGTGAAAAAGGCAAAATTAAATAGTTTTTTTTTTTATAATTTATATAAATATATATATTTATATATATATATATATAAGATAGAAATTCTACTCTAGTTTAATCTAAGTGTATATGTGTGTGAAATTTTCTGCTAGAGACTTGAACTCTTTTTCTTGCCCCCCACACCTTACAAGCACTTATACTTGTAGAGTGACCATCGCACCAAAGGTGTGCGGTGATAACATTAAATAGTTTTGAATGCATTGAGTTATTGACAAACTTGACTGTTTTAATCATTATGTATCTCTTTGGTAGATTCCATTGAATGGTGAATTTATTCAACCCTTGTATCTGTTGAAATCTTGCAATAGATTCCATTGAAAGGTGAATTTATTCAACCCTTGTATCTATTGAAATCTTGCAATCAAGATCAAGCTCCAACAATGGAGGTTGGGAATCACAGAAAGAGAGAGAGAATGAGAGAAGGCAAGCGAGAGAAATTGTATGAATGATTCTCAGGTATTAAATATCTAAGCTCTGTCCTTTATATATGAGGAGCAGAGAGGTGGGAAACCAAAACAAAAAATAACTAACTCCTAAGCTAACCAATACAAAGATGACAAGTGTCAAAACAGATTTCTAACTAACTATTTACATACAAAACTACATGTCATTTATATTAATTTATTCTAA
This sequence comes from Notholithocarpus densiflorus, assembly GCA_030021035.2. Classification (NCBI taxonomy): domain Eukaryota; kingdom Viridiplantae; phylum Streptophyta; class Magnoliopsida; order Fagales; family Fagaceae; genus Notholithocarpus; species Notholithocarpus densiflorus. The sequence goes on along the minus strand of JARYZH020000014.1, from coordinate 1,546,518 downwards.
ACTACTTGTAGTTTAAGCAATTCTTCCTTCATCCTTCATTATCACAGTTTAACACTCCCCCTCAAAATGAACTGTATATATTGATCAAGTTCATCTTGGAAAGAAGGTGAAAGAACTGTTTTTGCCTAAGAGCTTTAGTGAAGAAATCTGCTATTTGATGTCTTGTTGGAATGTGGAAAGTCTTGATCACCATCTTGAATTTTCTCCCTAATGAAGTGACAATCAATCTCAACTTGTTTTGTTCTTTCATGGTATACTAGATTTGCAGCAATGTACAAAGATTCTTTACTATCACAGTAGAGAAAGGCAAGTTGTGTATGATTCAACCCAGAAGTCTTGAGCAAGGCAATGAGCCAAACAATCTCACTAGTCACCGTGGCCATAGCCCTATATTCAGATTCAGCTGAGGATCTCAAGACAACTTGCTGCTTTTTACACTTCCAGGAAATTAAGGAATATCCTAGAAAAACACAAAAGCCTGAAATGATCCTTCTAGTGTCAGGGCAAGCTGCCTAGTCAGCATCACAATAGGATTTCAAGCGCAAATTCGATTTTGCAGAAAGAAACAAGCCTTGTCCTAGTGTCTTTTTCAAATACTTGAGTATTCTATATGCTGCTTGAAGATGAGGCACCTTAGGAGAGCTCATAAATTGACTTAACTTATGCACTGAGTAGCATATGTCAGGTCTTGTCGAGGTCAAGTAGAGAAGCTTGCCAATTAACCTTCTATATTGTGAGGGATCTGAAATTGGATCACCAATAGAGTTACTAAACCTTGCACATTGCTCCATAGGTATACTTGCTGGTTTACAAGCCAGCAAACATTTATTAGCAAGAAGATCTAAAGTGTATTTTCTTTGACACAAGAACAACCCTTTTGCAATTCTAGCTACCTCAAGGCCTAGGAAGTACTTTAGAGTTCCAAGGTCCTTAAGCTTGAACTTGTTGTCAAGAAATTGCTTAAAAGAGTTCACTGCATCCATATCATTGCTTGGAATTAATATATCATCAACATATACTAGAATAATGATGATAGAACCACCTCTAACTCTGGTGAAGACAGAGTAATCTGACTTGGATTGGACAAATCCATGATCCACAATTGTAGAGGATAGCTTGACAAACCATTGCCTGCTAGCCTGTTTAAGGCCATAGAGAGATTTAACAAGTCTGTAAACCTTCTCCTTACTGCCAAATCCAAGAGGAGGAATCATGTAAACTTCTTCATGGAGATCACCATGCAAAAAAGCATCGTTGACATCAAGTTGTGTCAAATGCCAGCCATAGACAGCAGCCAAGGCCAACAAGGTTCTAACTGTTACAAATTTAACCACAAGAGAGAAAGTCTCATAAAAGTCAATACCTTCAGTCTGAGTGTACCCCTTAGCTACCAAACATGCCTTATACCTTTCCACAAAACCATCAGCCTTTAATTTCACTTTGTAAACCCATTTACACCCTATAGGAACTTTACCAGGAGGAAGCTCACACATAACCCAAGTATTGTTTGCCTGAAGAGCATCAATCTCAGCCTTCATGGCATTGTGCCATCTAGGATCTAAGATGGCTTGAGCATAAAAATCAGGTTCTTTAGAAATGGATAAAGCAAGAGCAAAGGCCTTATGACCATTGGAAAGCTTGTCATAGGACAAAGTAGAAGAAATGGGATAGAGTATACCTGAATCATCAGAAGCTGTGGAATTATGTGACTGATTAAGGGAAGCTAAGGCTGACACATGAGCAGAAGCAAGGTTACAATTATAATCATGAAGATAAGTGGGAGCTTTATGAGGTTTAGTGGATTTTCTGATTGGTTGAGGAACTGGTGAAGGGGCAGGAGGTTGCATAATGGGTTGAACAAGGTCAATTGAAGTAGGAGTGGAGCGTTCTAGGTCAGAACTATCATGAACAAGGTTTGGAAACTCTTCAGGAGGTGTAGCTATATCAGTAGTGAAACTGAGTGTGAATTCTACAGAAACAGAAGGTAAACTAGACTCTGGTATGACAGGTTACATAGGAAACATGGAATGAGAAGAGGAAGAAGGAATTAGAATAGATTTTGAAGACCAATGCTTAAAAGGAAAAATGGACTCTTTATAAACCACATCCCTCGAAATAAAACAGGTTCTAGAAGCCAAGTCATAGAGTTTGTAACCTTTTGTACCAAAAGGATAACCAAGGAAGATGCATGTCTTAGCTCTGGGATCAAGTTTAGACCTGTCTCTTAATAATGTGGAGGCATAACAGAGGCAACCAAAGAATCTAAAGTGACTGTATGAAGGTGTATGACCTAATAGTTTTTCAAAAGAAGTAACATCATTCGGAAGGGGACTAGGAATTTTATTAATTAGGTATGTTGTAGTACGAACAAAGTCACCACAAAATTTTAAAGGAAGATTTTCCCAGAATATTAATGCTCTAGTAACGGCAAGAAGGTGCTGATGCTTTCTTTCAACAACTGAGTTTTGTTGTGGAGTTTCCACACAACTCAGTTGATGAATTATACCCTTAGAAGCATAAAAGGAACCCAAGGCAAATTTAGGACCATTGTCTGACCTAAGCACCTTGATAGGAGTTTTGAATTGTGTGAGAATCAGATTGTAGAAGGATTGAATTAAGAGTGAAGTATCAGATTTGTTTTTCATTAAGAAAACCCAGGTACACCTACTGTATTCATCCACTAAGGTGAGAAAATACTTAGAGCCATTGAGAGAAGGAGTAGAATAAGGGCTCCAAATATCAACTTGTATTAAATCAAAACATGAAGCAGAAGAAGAAACAGATGAAGGAAAAGGCAACCTATTTTGTTTGGCGAGAGGACAAACAAAACAATCAAAGCTTTTATTATTATTGCAAGTCTTTGAAGGGAAGAGTGACCTAACCTGCAATGCCATAGGCTAGTCTTATCTACTGCAGAGATACAAGAATTGTGACAAAAGGAAGAAAACTTGGAATGTTTAGAAAGAATATCAGAAACAGATGGTGGTAGAGATTCAGCAAAGATGCTTTGCAATGTGTAGAGTTCTCCTTGCTTCTTACCCAACCCAATCATCTTCCAAAGCTGTAAGTCCTGAATGAGACAGTATTGTGAAAGAAAAATACAACAAGAAGATGGATTTTAGGTTAGTTTGCTTATAGAAATCACATTGAAGGAAAAACTAGGAATGCAAAACACATTTTCTAAAACTAAAGTACGAGACACTTGAACAGTTCCTATGTGTGTGACCTTAGCCATATCTCCATTAGGTAATCTAATAGAGATTTGGACTATGTAAGTAATGGAAGTAAAGAATTGAGTGGAATGGACCATGTGATCCGTTGCACCACTATCAAGGATCTAATAAGTGGAAGCAATGTGAGTAGTAACAACATTTGAATAGAAAACAGAATACTCTAAAGAAGGAGTGGACCAAATACCTAAAAAATCATGCCCTTGAAGACCAATGGAAGACTAAGTAATGATGTTGGCAACTTGGTGAGTGTCTGAAGCTACTTCTGGTGGTGACTAAGTACCAAAGTGACCATGGGAGTTCAGCAAACCAAGCAATTGCTGATATTCTGCGTGAGTGAGATTGACACCTTGATTTTGAGTTGTCTTCAACAACAACAACATTGTTAGCAAAAAAACTAGCTTGTTGACCCTTGGACTTGAACTTATAACCAGGGGGGTAACCATGCAATTTATAGCATTTATCAACCACATGACCCAAATTACCACAATGGGTGCATTGGGGGCGCCCAGACTTGCTCTTAGTAGAACGCTTTGCAGGATTGTTCTTTGCTGTCAAAGCAGCCAAAGCAGCTGAGTCAACTTGTAGCCTATTTCTAGCACTAATTTTCTTTTGCTTCTCATCTTGAACCAAATGAGAAAACACTTTGGTCAAGGAAGGAATTGGGTCCATGAGAAGTATTTGTCCTCTCATGGCTGCATAAGTGTCATTAAGCCCCATTAAGAATGACATGGTGCAATCTTTAACTTGGTGTCCATAGGAGCAAGATCTGTAACTAGAGTAATAGGCATTGATAGTTAAGTCTTCTTGAGCCAAAGAACAGACCTCTTCTCTTAGCTTAAAAATTCTGGGGCCATTGCCTTGAGAGTACCTATGTTGTAAATCAAGCCACACATCTCTAGCAGTCTTGAAGTTTATAACACCAGATTGTAGATCCTTAGTGAGTGAGTTGAACAGCCAAGCCAATACCATACTGTTGCATTTGCACCAAGCGGTGTTGTGTGGATCTGTTTCTTGAGGTTTTGGTTTAGAACCATCTATGAAACCTAGCTTACTTTTTGCATCGAAAGCTACAAGAATTGAACTACTCCAGGTGTTGTAGTTCTCTTCAATAAGGTGTTGTACCACAAGAGACAAGCCAATTGGTTATCACTATTTGGTAAGTAATAAGGACTAGAAGGAATCTCCCAAAGTTGAAGGGATTGTGTCTGTGTGGTTGAAGTGGAAGCACTAGTACCAGTACCACAAGAAACTTAATTCTAATGAAAACTAGTGCAAACAATCAAGAAGAGTGACAAATTCTAGACGAGAAAGAACACTAGGAAAACATAATTGAACTGGAAAATCAGAGAAGGAATGAACCAGGAAATCAGTGAGTACTAGCGAGGAAATTCTAAACTAGTTCAAGCTTTGATACCATGTTGAAATCTTGCAATCAAGATCAAGCTTCAACAATGGAGGTTGGGAATCACAGAAAGAGAGAGAGAATGAGAGAAAGCAAGCGAGAGAAATTGTATGAATGATTCTCATATATTAAATATCTAAGCTCTGTCCTTTATATATGAGGAGCAGAGAGGTGGGAAACCAAAACAGAAAATAACTAACTCCTAAGCTAACCAATACAAAGATGACAAGTGTCAAAACAAATTTTTAACTAACTATTTACATACAAAACTACATGTCGTTTATAATCATTTATTCTAAACTACTTGTAGTTTAAGCAGTTCTTCCTTCATCCTACATTATCACAGTTTAACAGTATCCTTGGTAAAACTCACTTTTCTAAAAAAAGAACTTAGAATTGCTTTTTATTTGATAGCAGATAAATAGAAGATACAAAAAGACAATAGACGTCAGGAAAAACATACTTTATTCAAACTAATAAAGGAAAAAGCTCAAAAGAGTGCACTAGATTAGGTTAAATATTTAGTTATATACGGTTTAAAATTTTTAATTAATTTGAAATAAATAAAATGTATATCCTCCTTTTTTTTTTTTTTGTACAGCATCTATCGATAGATTGGGAGGTAAAAAAAGAGAGTAATTGAAGCCCAAAAGATAGACACAAGTATCAAAGAGAGACAAAGCCTTTTTCAATTTTTGGAAGAGACTCTGGTAGTAATTGCTTCAAACAAAAAATATGACCATCAAAATTCAATGAATTCATTAAACTAAACCTAACATTTATCTACATTTTCACTAGAAGAGTATGAATTCACTTTGGTACCACAAAAGAATTGAATAACAAATTTTTAGGATGTATGCCATATTAAATGCACAAAGCTAGAAGAGGATTAACAAATTGAAATTATAGGTTTATAGCTCACGTGGAATTGTAGGGATAGAGTTCCAATTTTGCTTTCAAAGAGCACACTTTACATGGCAGGAAAATGTAGCGATTGCAACATGCATGTACAATACCATATCTATACATTGGCTCCCCATACCAAAATACAACACAAAACCTATTTTAATTTATTTCATAAAGAACTTATGATTCTTGAACATCAAAGCAAATGTGAATTTTCAATCACAAGTAGAGAGACAATGCACATATAACAGGATAGCATAAATTCAACCAAGATTTGGTATGGAGTATCAAATTTATCCATAAGCTAAAGTTTCTAAAGGAGCTGCCTTCATAGATACATAAATTTATAAAGAGAAATAATTCTAAGACAATCCAAGAACAAAGTCAAGAACATAAACCAACACAAGGGAGAATGGATAAAGTGTGTATGCCACCGCACACATCCAAGAGGGGAAGGTGGTCGAAAACTAGCAAGAAGACCAATCGCAATGCATACAATCACAATAGTCAGCATTTCAATTGAGAAATACCACTCCAAATTGCGAATGTATATGAGGCTTAAGAAGATCGACAAGCCAATGATGTTACTCACGGTCACTAATCTATAAATCTGCAACAAAAAATAACTGAAAACCATTAATTAGGAAAGCCAAATTACAAAGTATTTAGTTCATATACCTTGTCTTAAAAGGAGAAAGAGTAAAAGGAGACACTAAAAGATCTCCATATGTGTATATGCATGCATACATTTGCTAAAGTAATGAAAAATAGCATCGGTTATTACTTAAATGCAATTAAAACAAGACTAAATTGTAACTAGACCATAATGTTATGACTTAACTGCAATGAAAACAAGAATAAATTGTAACTAGACCATAATGTGTTAGTTAAAGTTTTTTGTAGCATTATATGTGCATCTACGTGTGCCTATGTGTTTCTGAGAGGGAGAGACGGGCTTGTGTTAGATTTCAAATATAGAATGAAGTTTGATCAAATTTTATATTTTGCTTTCTCTTACTGATTAATCTCATCTTATTGTTTGTTTGTTTTAATTATGACTTTCACAACCAAAAAAACATGGTACCATTACCTACTTTGTTAGTTTCAAGTTAAAAGTTCTTTACAAAAAAACTTCTACAACTAAAACAGAAATATGTATAGCTACACACAAGAATTGCTCTAGAAATGCGAACCTCAGAAAATGTTAATTTTCCAACAATGCTTGGTTTCTTTCTGCTGACAAGAAGTAGAGCCAACACAACATCACTACATCCAGCAAAAGCTAGAATGATGAATGAGATAAAGAAAGAGGGAATTCTTGTGGCAATGGCGAAGTTATCAACAACGTCCACGAGGGGATCAGCAAAAAAAGATGCAACAAGAATTCCAAGAAGCAGCATCAATACTGTTTTACAGACAACCCATTTAAGATTTCCAATGACTTGCATATTCCCATAACTCTGTTGCCCAACAAAGTATGATTTTGTTAGTGTTATAATGTGTGGTTGGTATACATTTTGGTCCACTCAATATGATATGAAGGACAGAAGGAAAATATAAAATGAAATATACCTGAGGAAAGCTATGTTTAAATCTTATTGGGCGGGGGCGATGATGATTGAATTTGGATTTTCCAACGCTTTTCCCAGCTAAATCACTTTGTTCCCCAAGTAAATGTTGATTCTCATTTCTATGCTGCATATAAGAATTTTGAAAATATTGTAATACTTAAAACAAGACACGTTATTATATATACTTAACTGGGAGAGAAGGGGGAAAAACATACTGGATGCAATTTGTGTTTAAACCTTATTGGCTTGGGACGATGATGAGTGAGATAAACATTCTGTAGACTATGATGATTGTCACGAATATCTGAAGGCTTAGTCTCATCCAACCATTTTGGAAAATGTATGACAAACCTATCCATGCTAATACGAGATTCTTCAGATGCATCAAAATCTCTCAAAATACTTTCCACAGCAGCATCAATATCAAGATGTCGTTTAAGATTTATTCCTAAAAGAAGTACTTTCAACTCCATCGATGAGAGGTATCCATCATCATTAGTATCAATCTTCTTAAATAACCTATAATTAAATACAAAACAATGTATTTACTATCATTTCAATAGTTAAGAGTTCAACAATAGTTAAGAGTGCAACCAAGAGTTTGTTGCATGTTTAAGTTTGGGTGTTGGCTCACTTAGGAAAGTAAATTATCTTTATTTATATCACTCCTCTGGGTATGATTTATTCTAATTGCATGTTGAAAAAGAATTTAGTATGGAGTTAGATGATTGTTTATGCTAGATAAAGAAGTTTATTTGTTCTTTTGAAATACCATTTACTAGGAGCATACCTTATTTAGTTGTACCTTATTTAGGTAAACAAGAGAGTAAATACAGTAGCAATGTCTTGTAAAGATGAGTATATTTGTTTAAGTAAAAAATCTTTTGTCTTCGTTATGATTTTAGGAGGTAAATTTTGCCTAACTCCCTCTTGATTTATGCTCAATTTCTTTGCGCTTTTGGTATGCTACTATATATGTAAAGTTCATGAAAAATCATTAACATATCTCAAGGTGCTAGATAGATAAGGTGATCAACACAAAAAAAATAAAAAATAAAATAAAGAGATTTAAGAGTAGAGGAAAGAACAAACTTTATAAAGGCAGCTGTGTTTGGTTCGCCATTTTCTTTATAAAATATTCGTGTTGCGTTGCTTTTTGAATGTTTATTTGACAATTCATGCTTTTGATTTGCATAGTCCAATTTTCTCTTCTGAATCCAAGGCTGAAAAATCTGCATCAGTGTTTCCAAATGGAGATGCTGGCATTAGTATAGAAAAGGAGCAGGAAAAATTTACGTCATATTCTACAATGGATGAAAAAGTTTGGCAATTGATTAATAAAAGATACTTCAATAGCTAGCAAATAAGAACCACTAGTAAATTCAGTAATTAAACGACTACCTGATAGACTCCATAAGAAACCAATAAAGAAAATGAGACAATGACTGAAATCAATAAAGCATAGCGACTCTGAGATGTTTTTTTAAACGCTTGTGGTAGTAAGACTACCATGATTGGGATAACAGATATAACCATGACCCTTGCAGCATAGGTGGTTTGGATATCAGTCTTGACAACTGACCCTACAAAATTGAAGAAACATGCATTATATTGTGAAACATATCATCCATACCACAAGCATACTCATTGACAACAAATTTGTTACTAATATTTAGTATATATAGTTCCATTAAAGTGAAGAAATGAAAGCCGGCTTTTTTAGTGTAAACTTTAGATCTAAATCGCATTAAAGGACCAAGTTAAGCCAAATGTACATATTTATCTTCACCAATTCCGTGCCATATTTGTATGACATGTTCAAAATTTTCCTAGATTGGGAATATTTTATTCCCAACAATAGATTTTTATATCATATATAATAGCAAAAGGTAATTGCTTTGTTCACGCATCATACAAATAACAAACTAGTGAACATGAGAGAATTCATAGATAAACTTAGTATTTAGATTTGTTATTTGTATGTAAATATTTATCATACTTATGGATAACTTCAAACATAATTCTCATTCTATTCTTTTTGGTAACTACTGATTACATTGAAAAGATGAAACAAGAAAACTCATGGGGTATAGGAAAATTGTGGTAACTACTGATAACAAAACAGTGTCTGTAGATTACTCTTGGGGTAGAGGAAAATTGTGGCAGGGAGTTTAATTAACATCATATGGATATTGGAAAGAATATTGCTTTAGCATGATAAATAGCACTCTTAAGACAAAGGACCTATGATTATCATTATGAATTTTTTTTCCCTTCATGATTATGCTCTATATATTAATGCCAAGGTTTCACCACTTTCCCGTAATGATTGGCCGTGTTAAGCAAGGTGTGATGATTTACTTCAAACAGATGTTTTACTAGCTTAATTTGTACATATACTGATTCTAGAGATGTCCTTTCAGTAGAGCAGTGTTTTGTTTTGCCTAAAACTTAGGGAGCAATAAAAGCTAGATTACCAACATTGCTGGAACCTAATTAGATTTTTCGGAGTTTAAGAACTAGGAAAAAAAACCCTGGGGTTTTAATCACGTAGTATCAATTTTGTATTATGGACACCTGAGATTTAAGAATTGTCCAAATTGACCACATCTCAATTTTGATATCTATAATTGTCATGAAATGGTCATGTGTTCTGCAAAAATCATTTATATATATATATATATATAGAAAAGTGGTTACGTGCACACCACATGACCAATTTCTATTAGTTATGGTCAATGGAGGTGGAGAGGTTAATTTAGACCATTCTAACACTTCTGGGTTAATAATACAAAATTGATAGCACATGAGTCAATTTGAAACTGAACCAAACCCTAAGAGTTTTTTTTTTTTTTTTTTTTTTTTTTTTTTTTTTTTTTTTTTTTTTTGCGCGGGGGGTTGGGGGGGGGGGGTTGAGGGGAGTTTAATGTGGTTTGGTCAATTACACGCCTACTTCTATTTTTAAACACCATCCAAAATCCACTATAAAATGGAATTGATTACAATCAAGTAACTAATTTTTACAAACTAAATCAATAGATTCTCACAAATAACACTCACATCCTTTGGCAAACATAAATACACTCAAAACTCTTAAAAACACAAATGAACTCAAATCACATTACACCCGAACAAACCCTCAATATGTTTGAATATTTGAAAAATTATTTTGCTATTTTGAGGTGTCAATTGGTAGCCAAGTTTACACGATAGTGATCTTCTTTGGGTTATGGAAGGAAAGACAGAACCTTTGGTTTTAGTCTACTGAGGCCAAAAGAGTGCTTGTGTGGCTCTGACTCATGAGGTGTAAAACAAACTAGAGAATTCATGCAAGTACAAGTAGAGAGATAGAGAGAATATAATACTATAGATAGAGGGTTGGGTTTAAGTTATACTTGGTGTAACTCTAAGCAATGTTACATCACCTAATAACTTGTTATTGAATTTATATTTTGGAAATCTCACCGTTGGATTACATATTCTATATGTTCTTAACATACATGTCAATTTTCATGCCAATTGGATGTTATTTACAATTCAATCCATAAACTCATCTTTTATGCATTATTTATCCAATTGGGTAAATTAGTAAAGAACACATTACTTTGGGGGGTTAATAATATTTTCTAATTTATAATGGCTCTCTTAAAGAAAAAATAAAAAACTAGGTTAATAACCTCCTATTAATATTTTGACCCATTAAAAGTGAAGTTCACACTACCTCAAGGATCACAAAGAGAAGAAGAGTGAATATGGATTTATTGATTGGTGCCAAAATTGACCAAATCCACCCTTACGTAAGAAGTCTTTCCAAACATCTCTAAACTTCTCAACAATATAGACTAGGTTTTGAAAATTTGGAGATTTTGCGTGATTGGGATGATCTAAGCCAATTATGTCCGTATAACTTCATTAAAAAAAAAAAAAAAAAAAAAATTTAAGGGAACATTTTGTAAGTAGGATTTGATTTAGATATTAAATATGGTCACTGATTTGGAATATCTGTTCAATTGTTTGGTTGTATTTTTGTTACAATGAATATATATTTTTTAGTAAAAGATTCGTAATAGTTATTTCCCTAAATGAGGAATAACAATGTCTTCTTAAGGTCTATAAGAGCTCTTTTTAACATATTTAATATCCAAGAAGACAAAAGACATAGTGTTATGAATTAGATCTAGAATATGATTTGTTGGGTTATAGATTGACCACAGTTAATTAATTTAATTACCTAAGTTGATGCCAAAAGCTTTGTAGCTGAATTGACATCTCCCCATGCATAAAGTGCTTGGGGGTCTAGGGGGGAAAGGGTTCGAGCTGCGGGATTAGCAATATGTTGTAATTATCTCTAAAAAAAAAAAAAATTATCCAAGTTGATTAATAAATCAAATTATATGCAAATCAAGTAGAGGCACAATCAAATCACTAAACTAAAAAGAATGCAACTGAAATTAATTTTGACATGGCGATTTGATCACAATGGGAAAAATCTTTGCAGACGAAAACTCCACAGGTAAATTTCAAGTCATCACTCTTGAAGAATCCACTAATGAAGAATCAAGCAGTTACAAGTATAAGAAATCTTACCCCAACCGAACTATCCCAAAATAACTACCTACAGTAGAATCTACTAACCTATACTAGTATCAACTCCAATAACCAATTGGACTTGTTCTTGTAAAGACTTCTCCTTTACACAGATCCTAGGATGTGACTAATAGCACAACAACAGTTGATTGTTATTGTTTGATAGAATTCTTCAATTCACACTTGAAGATCTGGAAGAAGCTTGGTACAAAACCCTAAGGCGCACAAAAAGTCGCAACAACTCCTGTAAAACGTGTATCTATGTATGTATTTTTGTGTGTATGATGATGGCTGTAAAAAATAGCTTTATATGTTGTGAAACCCTAGTGCACGACCTAGGAAAGCCTTGTCATTATGAGCCGAAAACAGATCTTGGATTTTAAATTTCCCGTGTCTCGATAAGCTAGGTATTGAAATTCATTAAATATTGATAAATTGACAAGTATCGAGTAGGTGTCGAGATCTACAGTTCTAACTTTTCTTGTACTGTTTCTTGAGTATTCTTTATGTCTCCAATAAATACCACTTATTAAACACTAAATAATCTTCTTGAATGCATTAGAACCTAAGATTCCATTACAAGTAAAGTGCGTTTTGTCTCGGGATATGCCAATTACAAATATGACACTTACATAATTCTTATTATGTTTAATTGTGTTGATATGTAAACTCTACACAACCTTGAATCACTTGATAAATTATTCTTTTATTTTATACTCATATGAGGTCTGCTTACCTCATAGTTTATTGATTGCATTACTATCATTTATCGTTGTTTTGAATTTTTTTTTTACTTGATAGAAATTCTACTCTAGTCTAATCTAAGTGTATACGTGTGTGAAGCCTTCTTCTAGAGACTTGAACCCCAACCCTTGCCCCCCACACCCCATAAGCACTTATACTTGTAGAGTGACCATCACACCAAAGGTGTGCGGTGGTCGTTGTTTTGAATTGATATAGTTTATAATTGATAATTCTTTCTACAAAATTTTATTGACTTATCTAGTTACCTTCTTTGTCTTGTTCAATGGTGTGTGACTTTCTACTTACTAGGTTGTGTAACTCACTATATTATTATAAAAATTTTCAGATTAGTTGCTTGAGGTCGTAGTCATAACAGATTATTAGGATGCGATTGTTCTTGCTTTCAAGTGAGCTAATGTTAAGATTTCAAGCAAACATTTATGTTTGGAGAATTTCATGTATTATAGGTTGTAATATTATCTTGGGAGTAGTTCTATTAAGACTTATTTAAGGTTTTTGGTTATGCATAATCTTTAGATGACTTGGTTATTTGACATCGATTTATTATGTCATTTAGAGATGGTTTAACATTTCGATGAATAGGGATTAACAATTTTGGGGGTGGTACATTAGGTCTCAGCTCATAAATAGTACATCTAAGTTCTTGGTGAATGGAGTCTAAGACTCAGGTTACTTTGCAGAACTTTTGGCAGAAGCCATAGAACTAGGTCATTTTAGAAATGTTTGTTGAGAAGCTTGGAAATAGACACTAACAAGATTATATATCAGGTTACTATAATCAATTTAGTTAACTGCCAGGTATTGAAAACATGCTTGAACATTTTCCCTCAATTCATTGAAAAAAAGCTGGCATATCTTCAAAGAAAACTTGCACGCACGCCCACACACATTTTCATACACAGCCTTGCTATGTGAAGTGTGAGAAAATACCAGTAAAGCTAAAGCGTTTTGTATTTGTTGAATCTGCAGACTCTTCAAGGTCGTGCCTGCTAAATAAAACAGAGGATCCCCAAAGTAATGTCAGAAGATTAACAGCTGTTCCAGCCAGCAAGCCCATTCCAATGGAGAGCTGACTTTGAGCAGTTTCCTTGGTCTCGGATAGTCCAGATGCTAAAAATACATAAGAAAGTTCATTAGCATTAATGAGTCTTCATTTATTGCAGATCACTGTAACAGGTACTTAATAATGGTTACGTGACAAATTCACCTTTTTGAAACAACAAATTGATTTAGATAACAAGATTTAACATAAAAACAACCATAAATCTGAAGTTTCCAAGTGCCTCGACTCAAGTTGTTTCTATGTTAAACAAATTCAGTGAAGGCATTTAACAGGTATTACCCTACCCCTACCCGACCCCCCAGATTTGGTACCAGGAAATACCCATACCCTATACCAAAATCCTCTAATGGGTCGGGTAAAATCCGTGACTACCAGGTGGGTACCCACCTCCTAACGGGTTGTTGCCATCCCGAAATGGATGGAATTTGCCTTTTGTAGGAACATTAGTAGTTTAGTACTTTAAGATAAAAAGTCTCTGGCTTAGGAACAAACGGATCTATAATCATTCAAACAAAAATCGAATCATTATAATGTTACAGTTAGAACTTAGAAATGACATTTAACACATGGACTTTATGGTTTGGAAATTGGAACCGCACCCCTGTCCCTTTCTGACCTTTAATCTTTGAAGATGTAAAGAATTGAAGGACAAACAATAATGCCCATACAAGCAATGTAGCACGCAGAAAGTGCTGGTTTCAAATAATTCTAACAAAGAATAAAAGCAAGTCAGACTTACCAAGGATGATAATAGCATTAGGAAGTGAGCTGAATATGAGCAAGGAGAGACCACCAATGATGCCCGGACCAAGAATTTCAAGCAAAATCTCACATCCATCAGTCAAAATCTTAGCAGCCCAGAAAATGCAATAAGCATATACAAGAATTAGAAAGCCATTTCCTAGGACAGTGTTGGTGCATGGCATAACACCATAGGTTTGTTCACAACCATCCGATGGAATCAAAGGGTTATCATGAAATGTTGGCAGCTGAACGCGTTGAACTTCATGAGGAACCTTCCCTAAGGACTTAACGTTTGTGATGGGTTCGCTCCAGCAGGGATAGGCTAGTGTAATAAGGAGGAAGAGCATGGCTAGGAGGACAAATCTAAGCTTCTTTGCCATGTTAAAGTTTGGAAAATGCTTCGGTAGTGTCGAAGTATGCAAGCAGGAAACAAATAAAAACAACAGAAAGACCTCTGAAGGTTGAAAGTCAAGTTCAAGTCAACTATATTTATTTTACAATAAAATAATATTAACATGATTTAAGCATCCCTTATTACCAAAATAAAATTACTTGTTTATCTCATCTATTAATTCTTTGGCGGGGTGGACCCTGAGAACCACATTATTTATCCACGTGGAATCCCAATTGTCCTCATATATCCTATCTATTTTCGCACCCTCTAAAGTCTGAATCTCTTTTACAGTCTCACACCTCCTCTCGCCAAAGAACAACTCCATTTCTCTCTCTCTCTAAGATGGCTGCAGCAGAGACATTTGTATTCAACATAGCACAAAAAGTGCTGGAGAAATTGGGATCCCTGGCTTTCCAAGAAGCTCGCTTGATATGGGGTGCTGAAAGTGATCTGGGAAGATTTGAAAAAACCCTCTCCACCGTCAAAGCTGTGTTGTTGGATGCAGAAGAGCAGCAGGTTCATAACCAGGAGCTGACCGTCTGGCTTGGGCAGCTCAAAGAAGTGTTTTATGATGCTCAAGATGTCCTTGATGAATTTGAGTGTGAAGCACTGCGGAGGCAAGTGGTGGAAATGCAGGGGAGCACCACCAGGAAGGTAAGCCGTTTCTTTTCTTCCTCTAATCCACTTGTATTTCGAACCAAGATGGCTCACAAAGTCAAAGAAATTAGAGCACGTTTAGATGAGGTTGCAGCTGATAGGGCTAAGTTTCATCTCTCTCCACGGTCGGATGATAGGCATGTGGTGCGTGGAAGGGAGATGAGTTACTCCTTTGTCCAGGCTTCAGATGTGATAGGAAGAGGCCAAGACAAAGACAAAATTGTAGACTATCTAATGGATCCTAGTGATGGTCAATCCATCTCTGTTGTTACTGTAGTTGGGATTGGAGGTCTTGGCAAGACTGTGTTAGCTAAACTGGTGTTTAATGATGAAAGAGTGATAGAGCATTTTGAGTTAAAGTGTTGGGTGTGCGTGTCTGACGAATTCGTTTTAAAACAACTACTGGTTAAAATTATCAAATCAATAACTAGTGAAAATCGTAGCGATTTGGATGAAGAGCAGTTGCAAGTGCTACTTCGAAATAATTTGGATGGCAAGAAATTCGTTCTTGTCTTGGACGACGTATGGAACGAGGACCGGGGAAAATGGATTGAGTTGAGGAATTTGTTGATGGGGGGTGCCAATGGAAGTAAGATTCTTGTGACTACACGCAGCCCAACAATTGCTTCCATGATGGGCACCATGTCCCCATACAACTTGGAAGGTCTTTTACATCAAGAGTGTCTGTCCCTATTTATAAAATGGGCATTTGATGAAGGAAAAGAGAGGCAGCACACAAACCTCGTGGAAATTGGGGATGCGATTGTGAAGAAATGCAAAGGGGTTCCCTTGGCAGTGAAATCGTTAGGAAGCCTACTATATTCAAAGCTTGATGAACGTGATTGGCTATTTGTAAGAGATAATGAAATGTGGAAATTGAATAGAAAAGAAGGGGATATTTTGTCGGTCTTGCAATTGAGTTACAATCAGATGCCATCTTACTTGAAACAATGTTTTTCTTTTCTTTCACTTTTTCCGAAAGATCATGAATTCAATACTCTTTCTTTAATTCCATATTGGCTGGCAAATGGGCTTCTTCAATCACCAAATGAAAATCAAGAGCCGGAAGATATTGGCAAGCAATATATAGATGAGCTCTATTCAAGATGTTTCCTTGAAGATTATATTGATTTAGGTTACATTCGGGAATTCAAAATACATGATCTTGCACATGACCTAGCACTATCATCAGCCCAAAGTGAATGCTTAATTATTAATTGTCAGATCCAAAACATCTCTAAAAAGGTTTGGCATTTGTCATATACTGACAATACTTGGCAGAATGAAAATGTTTTAAAATGTTTACAAAAATCAAAGAGTTTACGAACCATTCTTTCTGTGGAGGAAGGAGTTGGACCTTCTACTAAATCCTTTTTTGATTCATGTCTCTCAAAATTTAGATACCTGCGAGTTCTAGATTTAAGTGACTCAAGTTTTGAGGTGTTACCCAGCTCCATTGGAAACATGAAGCATTTAAGGCTGTTGGATTTGAGTAGAAATTGTAGAATTCAGAAACTCCCAAACTCCATTTGCAAGCTTCAAAATTTGCAAACTTTAGATCTCCGTGGATGTGAAAAATTAGAAGAATTACCAAAAGATATAAGATACCTGATCAGACTCAGAATTTTTGTGGTGACAACCAAACAGAAGTCTGTACCTGGGTGCCCTAATTTCCTACGATATTTGGAATTTTCAAATTGTGGCAATCTAGAATCTTTAGTTGAAACGATGCAAGTCTGTACAAGCCTTCGGATCTTGCGTATTGACAATTGTGGGGGTCTGATCTCTTTGCTTCCTACCCTAAAATTCTTTACCATGTTAGAGGCTTTGTTTATTGAGAATTGTGAAAAGCTTGATCTGACTGAAATGGAAGACAATCAAGATGATTTCCCAACGAGCCTTCGACTATTAGGCTTTATTGGATTACCACAGTTGGTGGCTATACCCGATTGGATTAAATGCCGTGCAAAATCTTTACAAATCCATTTTATTCGGAGTTGTCCTAACTTGACAGCATTGCCAGAGTGGTTGGTGAATCTCGAATCGCTTAGACAACTTAGAATTACGAATTGCCCCAAATTGTCTTGTCTATCGAAGGGGAAGCTTTGTCTCCCAGCTCTAAGATCTTTCAAAATTGCAGAATGTCCCGAATTAATTAGAAGATGCCAACCGGAAATCGGAGAAGATTGGCACAAGATTGCTCATGCCACAGAAATTTATCTTGACGACAAGCGGATTAAATAAGCTAATAATTAGGTATGCAGTATTCGCTCTCCCTCTCTTTTATTTATTTTTTCTTCCAAGAGTTTAACATTTATAAAATATTATTCTATCTTTGGTAGTGTGATCATTGCAATCAATATATACATTAATACATATAAATAAGCATTATATGTCCACCATACATTAATTAGGTCAAAGTCGGAATTCTTGTTATGTTAATTAGATGTTGAAATTGGAAGTATTAATGGACTAATGGAGATATTCTTGATTTGATAAATTGCTTAATCTGTACAAGTGCTCTTAATTGGTGGAGATACTTATAGACTATATTATAGAGTAATTATACAAGTGCTCTTTTCTATCTTGTAATAAGGGTCATTTGGTTGGAAGGGTTGAAAAGTGGGTGGATAGAAAATGGGGAAGGGATAGAAAATTGTGAGGATAAAATTGTGAGGATAGAAGAGACTTAATTTTCTTTCATATATGTTTGGCTTGGAGGATGGAAAATGGAGAGATGGAAAATAAAGTTGGTATATATTTACAACTAGTCGCTAACCCGTGCAATGCACGGAAGAGTCAAACAAAAGTTGTAAATTTTCACTTATAAAAGTTACAACTTAAGAGGAAAAATAAAACACTAAGACCAAAAGTGAAACTCTAACACCAATAATGTTGTATAGTCTCAACCTTCAAATGAATAAAATGACATTGTCAGCGAGCGAAGACAAATAAATGTACCAAATATTGAGTAAAGATTGCTTTAGTCATCTGGCTTAAATAGTAGAACTATTTTTTTTAAAAATTCCTTTGGACACTTTTAAGCTAATAAACAAAACAAACCCTCGTCACACACACAAATGGGAGAAATTTGGAAAGAATAGATGTTGAAATATATGAATGTAAAAAAGAAGAAGAGGTACCAATTGAAAGGCAAAAGAGCATTAATCGAGTAAAAATGCAAATTGATCATATATATGAAAAAAATAAATAAAGGTTGAGGCATTAAATTCAACCTGAAGATGAGCTACTAATAACATATTTCATAATTCAAATTCAAATTCAAATTCAAATCTATAAAGATGTATTTCATGCCTCTCAGCCAACCTTTTCTTTACATACCAAAAAAATAAATAAATAAAACAAAGTTATAAATCAAAGTTTACAATTGTTTTATGTGTTAGTTTTTTTATTATAAATTATTATAGTTTCTTGATTACACCTAGCATCATTGTATATGAACGCTAAAATACAAATATATTCGTAACAGATTAATGGTGAAATATGTCTGGTATTCCATAGCAAAAGTGATTCTCATCAGGATTTGAAATCATGAAAAACAAATAAACTAACAAAAAAAAATTCAAAAGATTTTCTTTCCTTTTCAAATTAGTGGTGAAGGGAAAAATAAAACTACAGCTCCCCAATCTTTAATCTCTTTCTCTATATGTTAGTATTATATATATACCTATCAGTCCTTCATTGAGGCATTCCCTATAAAAAAAATCATCAACATTAATTGCTAATCAATGCTGTAAACTCCAATATGCAAGAGAGCAGGGAAAAACCGATTAATAAAAAAAATTCTGCCCAGATGCCTTTCATAATTCATACCCAACAAAAGCTTACACGTATTAAAAAAAAAAAAAAAAAAAAAAAAAAAAAAAAAAAAAAAAAAAAAGAGGGTGGAAAATTTTTATTATCTTCAGCCTTGCAGTAAGGTTGCTCTCTAAGAAGCTTGGCTCACTCCATAATGGTTTGCAACCACCTACAAATCAAAAAATCTCAAATTAAATTGCTGAAATTTTTTTAGCTTTTCCGGTTTAGAGTTTTGTTTTTCTCTTTCTAAACGTAGAATTATAAGTCAAATAAAAAGAGGCTGTGTTAGGTTTAGGGTTAGTGCCGCTGGAGGAATAATTCAAATTTATTATTTTATAGAGTCTAAAATGAAGTAGGAAATACATTAAAGTAAAAATTTAATAAATAATAATAATGATGTGAAAATTGTGGAGGTTGCAAAGGTTACATAGCTCAACCTAATGAAGTCAACTATTGGTCAAACGTGGTTTTATATTGTGAATATGTATGCAACATAGTCTCCTATTGGGAGATAGGAGAGGATGCTGGTAAGGAGACCGTCTGTTAGATTGCTTATTATTCTTTGTCATCATCTCTTTCAATTCTTTGTTTCTTCTGAATGCTTCCTACCATGGCTTCAATTTGCTGTGTGTGTTTTCTTTGTGAAAATTTGAGTGAGTATGAAGGGTTTCAAAAACCATCACATGCACCCTCAACCAAACCACAAATTTACTCTATCTCAGCAAATAGAAAAAGAGGGTACAGCAAGGAAAAAAGAAGAATGATTCATGTGTGAGTGATTGATGTTAATTAACGTGGTCGTTTGCCTTTGGCTTATTTGTATAGACCTCAATGTACAGCTTTACGTGTTTGTTTGAATGGATGTAAGTGCTATATAATGTCTCAGTTGTAACCTTAATAGAGTAAACAAACTTCCCAAAGAAGCCCCATGCCTTACCTTTCCTTCTTACGTGGCTTTCTCTCTTAACTCCAAGATAATTCCCACTCTGGTCAGATTCCCTTCTGGATTTCTTGAAATATTCTGAAATTTCAAAGATGAAAGACATATTAGATCAAGTTAAACTCAAGCCTTAACAAACCACAATTTAGACGCAAACACAAACCATTTGCAACTTAAATCCAAGTCTCAGATGGTACTGACTACAGAAGCAAAGTGTAAAGATAGAGACCGGAGTAGAGAAGGAAGAAACTGAACCACAAATGGGTCTAGGGTTTTCAGCTTTTGGGTTTCTTGCGTATGGTCTTGTAGTCGGGTTTTATTGTGTATGGTCTTGTAGTTGGGTTTTATAGAGAGTATTTTTGTTTAAAAAAAATTAATAATGATGTGGCAAGCTCTGGAGAGGTCAACAAAAAATCAAAGGTTTCAGTTAAGAAGGAAGTGAAGTGGTGAGAAGAGAGAGTTTTAGTTATAGAAGAAATTTTTGTTATAGAATTTTAGTTGAAGTAGAACTTTCAAACTCTTGAAACATATATCTAATAGAGTTTTACTTAAACTAAACTATTGTAACACTTGATAAGATAATTACACGTTGAAGAGAAATAATAAATATATAAGATATAAAACCTAAAATAAAAAGAAAAAGAAAATAGTGGTGACGTGGAAAATTGTGAGAGCTTTAAAAGTTTTGATTATAAATATATATATATATATATATATATCTATATTAAAAGACCACAAGCCAAAAGATCCAAAACAGATGAGAAAAAAAGGTGGGGGAAAAAAATGAGAATGTAAGAAATGGATAAAAGCAAAAAGAAGAAAAAGACAAAAAGTGAATTGTGTGAGTGTGTGTCTGATACTAATTGTACGCATTATTTTTTTTTATTATATTGTTATTTGTGTGAATTGTGATGTGTGTAGATGTGTGCATGTACTTTATAAATATAATATAAATTTATATAATTTAATAATTATGAAATAAAGATGATTTGTTCAGTGTATGTGTATTGTTATCATGTTATAATAATTTTTTGTTATAAAGTTAAAGATTCAAGAAAAAAAAATAGTAAAGCTAGCGATTGTTCAAGTATTTGATTGGTTAAGTAGACACTGAAGTGTATTATTTATGTATGGATTAGTGTGGCTGTGTGGGTCAATAATTAATACAATGCCAGTAGGTTGAGTTTTGTCATTTAGTTTAAAATATTTTTATAAAAACAATGACAAATAGATAATGACAACTGTATGAAAATAATAATATTATTTAAACTTAACAAAATAAAATGGTAACACCTACCTACACTGGCAATAGATAATGTCAACTGCGATTTCAAAATTTGAAAACTATTAGAATGAAATTGTAAAAGTTCATATATTTGCGGTTTTTTTTTTTTTTTTTTTTTTTTTTTTTTTTTGTCAATAACTCGATATATTAAAATTCATCTTTTATTAAATTTTATTTAATTTAAGTTTTTTAATGACTCCCTAAAAGAATTCATGGATCCACTGAGAGTACAATTATGTTGTATTGCCTCCTTTCATATTATTGTGGGTTCCATTAATTGAATTCATGGTGATTCAACCAAAAAAAAAAAAAATTATGGTAGGATCTCACATTCATATGAAACGAGGGAATACCATGTAACTAAGATCTAGGAGTATCCAAAAGTGTTCTCTATACTGTATATTCTTGAGATCCAATTCCAACTCATTATAGCTTCATAATCTTTTATAAGGGCGTGCATTGGTTGAGTTAAGGGATTTTTCAATTCAAACCACTATATTTGGGTTGAAAAAAAACTCAATCCAACCCAATCCATCATAGGGTTCAACCTAACCCACGTGGATCAGATTGGACATTTAAAATAACAACATATTTACTAATTAAACCTGAGCATAGCACCAAACTAACACAAACTATATGATTAGTACATCAAACCAACACAAATAAAAGCAAATTTATATCTTATAATTATGTTGGTATTTCATCAAACCAAAAGAGTAAATAATAAAACCATATAATATATATTTTAAATAAATATCAAATATAAGTTGGTCAGGTTGGGTTAGACAAATTTGTAACTCTGCTAACCCACATTCAACCCAACTCACTGTAAAATAAAATTTGGCAACACAACCCAACCTACCAACCCTTAAATATCGACCCAACTGGTGGGTTGGGTTGGATTGGTTTTGGCGGATTGGTGGGCTAGTTGCACACTCTACTTTTTGACTTACTATAATGATGTATGTATACTCCTTTGACTTGAATTTTTGGCTATAAGATAGTTTCAGTAACCCTATCCATGAGTTTAATATAGCCATTATCTGGATTATGTGATGTAGTGGAGGTTGTGCAGATTCATAACGTGATTATGTTGATAATTTTGATAGTTGAGATATATTTCATTGACCCAAACCTTGAAGATAATAATGTGACCATATCTAATGGAGCAATGCACAAGACAAGCAATTTTAGATTATCAAACTTGTGATATGTTTATTGAGTATTATTTATCTCGAGTGTCATTTCCATTATATAATACACAATCTTGTTCTCTTCTGACTTGCCTCTGATTCTTACGCTGTTATCTAGTGAGTCTTTTGACATTTTTGAACCCATTAAGAAACCAATAATATTTTTCTCACATCTACTATTCTATTTACACGTTGTTCCAATACGAATCTTGTAGTTCTATTTTTACCTCTAGATGTTAGCGTGTGATTTATCACTTACAAGGTTTATTTAGCACCTTATTTGTCGTTTCAATATTTTTGCAGATTAGCTGATTGTGCTTACAGTTTTACAAAATCATTTTGGACGTGATGTTTTGAGCTTCAGGTGGACTATCATTGAAATCTTTAGTGCATTGTTAGTTTCGGAGATTTTCATTTTGTATTTGAAATTCAATCTTTTTGTTTTGGGAGTTTACTCTATCATGAGTTATTTGAAATTTTTATTTATGTTTTATCACTAGAAGTTGGATTATAATGTTATTTTGGAGTTTATGAATATTAAATCTTATTTTTCTAACGGTAAGCTTAGCCTGACATGTGAGACAATGATAATATATTGATTTTAAGAGGCACAATGTTATGGCATTGCATAAGTGATGCCTTTAAATCTAGAACATGCATAATATCTATGGATTGCACATACACTAGAGCAGTGTCTATGGCTTGCTCATGACTCATGAGGGTAGAGGAGGAGAACTAATGGTATGGAGTTTAGTTAACATCATTTGGCCAGGTAATGAAGAACACATCCATTTGGCTTGATAACTAGTACTCTTAAAGGACCTCTGAGTTTTTGACAATGGTTTGAGAACCTGTGTCTCATGATTTTGTTCTATATAATGCTAATGTCTTTAAGCTCAATGACTGGTTGTGTCCAGCAAGTTACAATGATTTTATATTTTTATTGCAAACAATGTTGGTTCCTTCTTGGCACATTCTAATTTATTTAATTAATTTTTTTATGCTACTTAATATCCTTGAAGTATTTCATCAAAAAAAAGTAGAGGTTAATCCTCTCAAAAAAGAAAAAAAGAGAAATACCGGGCCATGTAACACAAATCAATGAGAAAGAATGAGAAATACCGGGCCCAAGATCCTTCTGGCTTCACACCCTCTGGTCCAGTGACATAGAAAAGGGCCAATGTGTCCGTCACAAGGCATGACTAGGATGCCCTATAATGTTGCTGATAAATAGTAAGGCTGTTCCATGCAACAAGACTTAGACCCTCAAAAATCAACTGCAAATCGACTTGTTTCATAGAGTGAACATTGGGTGTCTTGCTACTAAAGCTAATCTTCATAATCATCAATCATCATATTCTCCTCGATGATTTTTATTTTTTATTTTTAGAATCAAAATGTTGCGTACATTTTTAAGAAGTTTGAAAGGAAGAATTCTACAACTAATAATTCTTGTTTGAGCCCATGATTTCTCAGGCCCAATCGATGCCTTCTGTTTCAGTGGGACAAATTGAATAAGGATTCCTAGGTCGCCATTGTTTGTGTTCAGAATGCAAAGCTATTACACATTTATACGTACATGGCAATTTGGGCCTATCAACAAGTCGGGCTCTATGTGCATATCAGATAAGATTTTAATCCAAATTTAATTTTAACTAAATTACATCTTTAGTCCTTAGTATTTACATTATGTGTCAATTCGATCCCTAACATTTCAAATATGTTATTTTAATCATCAACCTTTTGTGTTAAGTTCTAAGATTTTAGGAATTAATGTATTAGAACTTCAATTTGTAATATGTTAGCAAACCATGATCAAAACATAGAGTCTAAGTTTAGGCTTACTCAAAGTGTGATTATTTGTAAAATTGGAATCGAGTGATTGCATAAATTATTGGACTAATTTTGCAAGGTTTGATCGATCGAACCACATGCAGAATTATTTTTCTGCAGATTTTCCAATTCAGTCCAAGCCCGTTTGACGTGTAGGGTTAAGTATTTTACTTCAAGTATAAAAAGAAAAACCCTAGCTACGTTTTAGAAGTTTTTGATGTGCTGTGTGTTGAATCTTTTGAGAGATCTAGAGGTGTTTATCTTCATACACACTTAAAGTTATCAAGATCAAGATTCATGTCAAGAGCTTGATGATCTCTTCAGTTGTTGCATAAAGAACTTAAAAAAGATCTGAAACCTTTGAGTGGAGTCTTAAAGTCACAAGTAGAAGAACTTGTGGTTGCAGTGGATTAAAGAAAGAAGTAGTCTGTGGACTCGGAGCTGTCACGTGGTCGTGGTAGTAAGTTTTCTACTCGAGGTAGCAATAGGATGTTAGTGGTCTAAGTTCTATTGTAAAAACTTCAATTTTTTCATAGTGGATCTGTTTTACCTTGAGGATAGCTAGGTTAAATCCTCCCTAGGTTTTTTACCGGTTTGGTTTTCCTAGGTTATCATATCGTGTGTTCTTTATATTTCTGCATTATTTACTTGATATGATTTGAATGTGTTAATCTAGAACTGAATAATTTATCTAAGTAATCACTTGTCTAAATAACTAGGTTAAACAACTTGTGTTTTAAGGGGTCTAAAAACGTACAAGTGGTATCAGAGCGGGTTAGCTCTTGTGTTTTTAGATCTTTTGATCTAAGAGTTAATCCTTGACCCCTGTTGTCATGGAACACGGTCACTCTCTTGTGATCTCACCTCAGTTTGATGGGAACAACTATGCCTATTGGAAAGTAAAGATGAAAGCATTCCTGAAATCTATTGATAAGAGAGTTTGGAATTCCGTTGAATACAAATGGGAGAAACCGACTACTCCTGTAAGCAAGTGATCAACTTCTTAGAAAGAAGCAACCGCTTTTAATAGCAAAGCCATGAATGCTATTTTTAATGCTGTTTCTATAGAGGAATTCAAGAGAATCTCAAATGTTGAGGTTGCTCATACTGCATGAAATATTCTCCAAACTATGCATGAATGCACAAATGCAGTTAAGATTAATAAATTGCAGCAATTAACTATTAGATTTGAAAGTATTAGAATGTCTGATAATGAATGTTTTGATGAATTCTATGCTAAACTGAATGATATTGTTAACTCTACTTATAATTTGGGTGAAATTTATGATCAACCTAAGATTGTTAGGAAGATACTTAGATCCTTGACTGAGAACTTTAGACCCAAAGTGACTGCCATTACTAAAAGTAAGGATGTGGACTCCATCCCTGTTGATGAGCTTGTAGGATCTCTCCAGTCTTATGAGCTAAACCTACCTAAAACAAACAAATCCAAATCAATAGCTCTTAAGTCAGTTGATAATGTTGATGGGAATGAATTTGATGATGAACTCTCTTCTATAGAGATTGCATATCTTGCCAAGAATTTTAGAAACTTTCTTAGAAACAACAACAGAAGGGCAAGAGATAAAAACAATGCTGAACATAGGGTTTTAATTTTTAGGGTTTTAGTTAAAATCATTATTTGTTATAGCCATTTAATCTATTAATATCCAATTAAATTGTGACATTTGTTTATGAGTATTCTTATCTCTTTCACACAATACATACAAGACACAAAATTGCATATCGCTTGTTTTGCCCTGTTCTCACATTATTCCAGTCGAAAGGTGCAATTGGCACATAGCCACCAAAAGAAATATAATGAGTAATACAGTATATTTATCATGTCAAATCAAAGCAAAGAACTCAAAAACAAAACAAAGAAATTGTATTTAGGGCCGTCTGGCAGCCATGTGAATATACTAGAAAGTCAATGGTTGGGTGGGAACGCTAAGAACCAGCTCATACTTTGAAACTGAAATCCCTTTACTTTTCCTCATTTTCTACTTTCGATCTCACACAAATTAAGAAACTCTATTCATTCTCTCTCTCTCTTTCTCTCTCTCTCTTCCTCTAAGATGGCTACAGAAACATTTGTCTTTAACATTGCAGCAAAAGTGCTGGGGAAAATAGGGTCCCCGGCTTTTAAAGAACTTGCTTGGTATGGGGTGTTGAAAGCGATCTGAACAGACTTGAAAACACCCTATCCACCATCAAAGTTGTGTTGTTGGATGTTGAAGACCAACAGGTGTTGGGCCTTGTGGAGCCTAGTTTATGTTTGATCCAGTTAACGACCCGACCCGGCCCGAATAATGTTGTATGGTTTTTAATGGGAGATTTATACTGTCTTGTGCGTGTGATTTTTTTTTTTGGGCGTGTGCTTTCTCTATTTTGTTTCTCACAGGTTGGGAATTTGGTTGAAATTCCCTACAACAGGTTCATAATCAGGAGCTGACCGTCTGGCTTGGGTAGCTCAAAGAAGTGTTTTATGATGCTCAAGATGTCCTTGATGAATTCGAGTATGAAGCGCTGCGGAGGCAAGTGGTGGAAATACAAGGGAGCACCACCAGGAAGGTAAGCCGTTTCTTGTCTTCCTCTAATTCACTTGTATTCTGAACCAAGATGGCTCACAAAGTCAATGAAATTAGAGCTCGTTTAGATGAGGTTGCAGCCGATAATGATAAGTTTCATCTCTCTCAATGGTCGGGTAATAAGCATTTGGTGCGTGGGAGGGAGATGAGCTACTCCTTTGTCCAAGCTTCAGATGTAATAGGAAGAGACCAAGACAAAGAACAAATTATAGAATGTCTAATGCATCTTGCAGATGATCAAAAGGTCTCTGTTATTTCTGTAGTTGGGATTGGAGGTGTTGGTAAAACTGCATTAGCTAAACTAGAGTTCAATGATGCAAGAGTAGTCCACCATTTTGAGTTAAAAGGTTGGATGTGTGTTTCTGATGAATTTGTTTTAAAACAGCTATTGGTAAAAACTATCAGATCAATAACTAGTGAAAATTGTAACGATTTGGAGGAAGAGCAATTGCAAATGCGCCTTCGAAATATTCTGGATGGTAAGAAATTCTTGCTCATCTTGGATGATGTTTGGAATGAGGACAGGGTGAAATGGATTGAGTTGAGGAATTTGTTGATGGGGGGTGCCAATGGAAGTAAGATCATTGTAACTACACGCAGCCCCACAATTGCTTCCATGATGAGCACCGTGTGCCCATACAATTTGAAAGGTCTTCCACAAGAAGAGTGTGTGTCTTTATATATAAAATGGGCATGTGATGAAGGAGAAGAGAGGCAACATGCAAACCTAATGGAAATTGGGGAAGAGATTGTGAAGAAATGCAAAGGAGTTCCCTTGGCAGTGAAGTCATTGGGAAGCTTATTATATTCAAAGCTTGATGAGCACGATTGGCGTTTTGTTAAAGACAATGAAATCTGGAAATTGAACAGAAAAGAAGGTGATATTTTCTCGGCCTTGCAATTGAGTTACAATCAGATGCCATCTTACTTGAAACAATGTTTTGCTTATTTTTCATTTCTTTTAAAAGATTATAAGTACAATACTTTAGACTTAATTCCATTTTGGATGGCACAAGGGTTGCTTCAATCACCGAATGAAAATCAAGAGCCAGAAGATATTGGCAACCAATATGTAGATGAGCTCTTTTCAAGATGCTTTCTTGAAGATTATAGTGATGCTAGTTACTTTCGACTATTCAAAATACATGATCTTGCGCATGATCTAGCTCTATCAATAGCCCAAAGTGAGTGCTTAATTATGAATTGTCAGACCCAAAACATCTCTAAAAAGGTTTGGCATTTGTCCTATTATGACAACACTTAGCAGGATGAAAATATTTTGAAATGTTTACAAAAATCAAAGAGTTTACGGACCATTTTTTCTCCGATTGAAGGGGTTGGACTCACTTCTGAATCCTTTATTGATGCGTGTCTCTCAGGATTTAAACACTTGCGAGTTCTAGATTTAAGTGACTCATGTTTTGAGGTGTTACCTAGCTCTATCAGTACCATGAAGCATTTAAGGTGGATAAATTTAAGCAAAAATGAAAAAATGAAAAAACTCCCAAACTCCATTTGCAAGCTTCAAAATCTGCAGACTTTATTACTCGATGGATGTGAAAAATTAGAAGAACTGCCAAAAGATATAAGATACATGATCAGCCTCAGATGGTTGTCAATAACAACCAAACAAAAGTCTCTACCTAGGGCCTGGAATTCTCTAAGAAATTTGGCATTATTTAATTGTGGCAATCTAGAATCTTTGTCTGAAATGTTGCAAGGTTGCACAGGCCTCCTTCGGATGTTGATTATTGACAGTTGTGGGGGTATGATTTCTTTGATTCCAATCCTAAAATTCCTTACTAGTTTAGAGGTTTTGGCCATTGAGAATTGTGAAAAACTTGATCTGACTGAAGGGGAAGACAATCAAGAAGACAACTCTTCGAGCATTAAGCTTCTCTGAATTACCACAGTTGGTGGTTTTGCCTGAATGGATTAAACGGTCTGCAAAAACATTACAGTCCATATCAATCCAGAGTTGTCCCAACTTGACAACATTACCGGAGTGGCTACTGAATCTTGAAACACTTAAAAAACTTATAATTTTGAATTGCCCCGAATTGTGGCTCGAAGATCATTCAGAAGTGCCGAATGTCCTGAGTTAAGTAGAAGATGCCAACCGGAAATCGGAGAGGAATGGAACAAGTTTGCTCATGCATAAGAAATTTATCTTGACTATATGCGGATTAAATAAGCTGAGAATGAGGTATGGAGTAATCAGTTCCCTCTCTTTTAATTATTCTTCTTCTAAGAGTTTAATATTGTTCTATCTCTGTTGTGTGATCATTGGTGTTGCAAATCCATATACACATATAAATATATGCATATTAAATACTCATTCGTCCACTTTACATTTGTTTAAAGTTGGAATTCTTGTTATGCTAATTAAATGTTGTATAATGTTGATCAAGTTGAATAATTTTTTTTAAGAAGTTGAACTTTTTAACATTTTATCGATGTTTTCTACTCAAATTTGCTTCTGCATTGCAAAAATAAATGAATATTTTTAAAACAAAATAAGATAGCTTGTGTAATTTGTGTTATATTCCCTACTACATAAATTTCAAACCACTGATTTATAATTAGATAACAGCATCTAAATCAGTATATTCCAAGACAAATATCCGAATTTGTTTTATGAGCTTCTAACTCTGGCTAAGTGTTTTTCTTTTTTCTTTTTTCTTTTTTTTTTTTTAAATAAAGTAAACGAAGTTTTAAAAAGAGAAGAAATTTATACATTCTACAAGCTGTATGCATATAACTTTTTTGAAAAACTTGGGTAAATTATACTTTGGTCATTCAAAATTAAAAATCTGAATTTGGTAATTGAAATTTCAAAAGATGGACAATTTCTTCCCTTCGTGTATGAGGTAGGCTTGATTTTGGTGCCTTTAATATCGGTACATTTAATTTTGGTCCTTCATATATAGGATGGGTTTTATTTGGTGACACAGGACAGGAGTGTCCATTGTGAAGCACGCAAGCCCAGCCCATAGTGTATTGCTAGCCCAGCCAAAAGAATTATGCAACTTGGACTTGGATGCCCACTTCCAGGCCGATTACGTACACAAGACTTTGAAGTGTCATTTTAAACTTTTTAATGTCAATCTAACTTCATGTGTTTATTCTGCATTAGTATCAGCTATCTATGTATTGGAATCGCAAGGGTTTTTTTCTTTTTATGTTTTGCAACTATTATATTTTGAAACTAGCCTGGCTTTTTATTTCTCCTATGCTTAGAGGGCTGTTCTAAGCAAATATTTATATGTGCTTTTGTAAGTGAAGAAGACAAACATTGAATAGTTTTGAATGCAATAACAAAACTTGTCTGATTTAAAAATTTTGTATCTCTTTGGTGAATTCTATTGAGTGGTGAATTTGTTCAAGCCTTGTATCCTTGGTAAAATTCTCTTGGGTGGTGATAATTTGTATCTTATTGAATTTCTACTTGTCGGTGAGCTTCGTATCGTTTTATTGCATGTGGGTTTTCATCTTCCAAAAGTATCCATCCAACAACTGGTGTCAACTTTGGTATCAGAGCTTTTGTTCTATATATGGTTAGTTGTCGTCAACATGGCCAAAACGTTGAGGAACCACGTGCATCCGAGAGAGATAGGCAAAATTTCGAAATGGATGAAATAACGAGACAACTAAAAGAAGTACAAGAGTGTCTAGACTTTATAGAGTTTTATGAGTTCGGAGGATATGTGGTGTTAGGCATCTTGATTCGAAGATTGAAGTTGCTAGTTATGATGAAGAGGATGTATACCGATTCCACTATGCTCATAGCCAAGGATCTCATAACACCAGTGGTAGAGCCACGTTGGGGCCAACGGGGGCCTTGGTCCCCCCAAAATTTTTGAAAAAAAAATGAGTAGATATATTAATATATGAGTTATTTCGACCAATTTAACAATTTTCGAGGACTAAATATGCTTCTGCCCCCAAATCACAGGTAAATATTTGAAAAATGCTATTTAAGCAACATTTTTATAATACTTTTACAACAAACCTTCATTTTCACAACAAATTTTAAATAGTATGATGTTATTCTCTTTTATAGATGGACAAAAAAGTAATTTTTTGTAAAAAAGTTGTGAAAATATTGTGTAAGTAAATAAGTCTAAAATTACTTTTAACTTTCATTTTACTTTAGTGATAAATGTATATATCAAAAACTTTAAATAATTAGATGTTCACCCAACAAACAAAAGAGAGAAAAAAAATTTCTAATTTTCATCCTAGGTCTTACTATAGAGCAAGTGGCGTTGCAACGATAGGAGATGAGACTATGATTCGCCTCTAAAATCTTCATAGAAATGGCACCTATTTGCACGCCACCACACTATTGCAACACCATCAGTTCATGTGACTCTTTGATATTTTATCTCTCTCCAATGTCTCAAGACTCTCAACTTTCAAGATCTGCCTGTTTTTGTTCCTGTGTTTTTCTTTCCTTTACTTCTTTACTGTGTAACATTTAATGTTTTAATCTAACCATCCAAATAGATATATTATTACCTCCAAGGCTTCAATGCTCCACACGTGTATGGTTAAAAGCAAAAGTCCACAAAAGCAAGTGTATTGGTGTAGAATTTCCAGGCACGTTTTCTTCTCATCTTTTTTCTGATTAGACTTTTCTTCTCATATATTTATTTGTTTTTAAAATATACTAGTACTATATTTAGATTTTTGTATTGCAAATTGGTTGTTTTTTAAAGTCTGTTTGGATACCGCTTATTGCTGAAAATTAAAAATTAAAAACTGAAAACACTGTAGCAAAATAATTTTTAAATATGTGAATAGTATCGTGAGACCCAGTTTTAACTTAAAATTTGTTGAATTCCGTACTTGTGGGTCCCGTGAACAGTGCACGAGACCCACAGAAAAATGCCAAACACACTAAACTTTCAGTTTTCAGCAACATCCAAACTCACACTAATTAGATTTTTATTGAAATTTGAGTGATTGTTTGTCTAATTTATTTTGAAAATTTAGGTTTATAGGCAAATTAAAAACTATTGACTCATTCTTTTTCTCAAATTTGTCTTCTCTTGATTGTTTAATTTAATAAATACATATTTTTAGCACACATTGAATTATAAAATATTTAATTTATATATTGAATTGCATTTACATTACCATTTGAAACTATTATACACAATAGGAATATAATTGATATATATAAAGAAAAAAATTATTTTTTGTTTGGCCCCCTCAAAGATAAATTATTGGCTCCACCACTGCATAACACTATCCCGCCCTATCCTCAAAGGTTCAAAAACTTCCACTTCTAGCAAGATTATGGTCTAAAGATGGATATTCCAAAATTTGAAGCAAAGTTGCAATTGGTAGAATTCATTGATTGACTTAACACTATTGAATGAATCTTTGATTATAAAGATTTGCCATGGGTAAGTAAAGTAATACTTTTCAAATCACGGATAGGCAAAATGAAACCAACCAAAACACGATTGGGTAATGTGTAATTATCTCAAAAAAGTTAATACTATAAACTAAAGGAAATATCCCAAAAATAAAGATATATTTTCAAACTTACAAAGAAAAGTTATAATAAATGAAAAATTACTATAAATATACAACTCATCAAAATGGAGGATTAATTGAGTGAAAATTTCAGGAGTAAAAATATGAAAAAGGAAATAAATAAAATACTGTAACCGTGTGACATATGTTCTTGCGATTAGAAATACAAAGAATATTTTCTAGATTTTACTTCTTGCATTGCCTACCAAAATTATTATGAAATCAAATTCGTATTCTTTGAACAGGTCCATGTTAGACCAGTAATAATAATACTACAACTACTACAAAAATAAATAAATAAAATACTAAATAATAATCTTAGTCCAAGTTTTCCCATTAAGTCAGCACCATGGTTGCTTTATTATAATTTTCCACACTCAGCAATCTAGGCATTGACATTTAAAGAAAAATTAGCACGGTAAAAGTGGAGTAGTGGTGGGCCGGTGGCCGGCCATCAGAATCCCTACTGCACATGATCAATTTTCCACCAAAGACTATCAATAATGATAATTTTTAGCCTAATTAAGTCTTTCTTTTTTCATAATTATACTCCTGAAATTTTCAGCAAGCAGAAATGTTTACATCCCACTGTTTCTCTATGTTTTTGTTCCTCTTGCTACTATGTTCATCAAGTCGCATGTCTAATGCACTGAATGATGCTTTGAAGAAACAACAATCTGACATGCTCAGTTTCGGTGCAGTCGTAGATTACACCTCTCTTGCTGGCAAAAAAGAGAAGGTAGCGATGGATATGGCAATTGAGGATATATATGCTCATGCCAATCACCAGAACTTCCCCACTCTACATGTGGAAAACACTCGAGGAGACCCTTTCCGAGCAGCCTCTTCTGGTGAGAACTTTTTTATGTGTTGCTTTGTAACTCATTCAGAATTGTGTCCATTGAAATTGTTTCCCAATAATAAGTGAAAGTATGCTAGGCAGGCTAGATATCATTCGGTATTATTTAATTACAGTTGTTAAAATTAACTCAATCTCATGGCAACAATCCAACAAGAACTGGTATTAAGTTGTTCCTTTTTCTTTGTTAAGTGAAGATTTAAACCACTAAGAGCATCTCTAGCAAATTCATCAAATTTTTGTACTGTTTGGAGAATGAATGTGACTTTTACCTTTTAGCTACCCACTTTTTCAAATACATTTCCCAACAAATTCTCTATCTTATTTAAATATTATTTCTTCATTCATTTTTTATTCTTTTTTTATCATCATTTATTTTTTCTATATTCATCCCCAACAATTATATTTTTCAATGAAAAATGTTACGTCCATAACATTTTTCGCAATACTTTCACAACAAAATTTATGTGAAAAGTTGTTAGTAGTTCTAATTTGAACCCACTACTGAAATTATTTTTTTACTCACTAATATTAACTAATAACAATCTGTTACTTAAAATTTATTGTGAAAATATTGTGGTGACATTTCTCAATTAGGATTTTTTATTCTTTATATTATTTCTCCTTTCTCTCATTTCATTTCATCCATACGTTTCATTTCTTTTTTTTTTCTTTTTTTCTTTTTTTTTCTCCTCCACACACGTTGTCCTATCTCTTTACCCCCCCCTCTTTTATTTTCTTTTTCTCCCTCATTCAAGAACATTCCAGCTCTCATTCTCTCTTTTTTTTTTTTCTCCAACTCTCTCGCTCTTTTTTTTTTTACTTGATTCCAGAACATTCATCCCCAACGCAGTTCAGATGGGTCATCTTCATCCCAAAGCAGTTGGCCCAACCTGGAGCCGTCACTCATCTTCGTCCCCAACACAGTCCAGATGGGTTAGATGGCTTCTGTCTTCTGTCTTTTTTTTTTTTTTTTTTTTTTGATTTGATTAATTTTAAAATTGTGTTTTTGAGTTTGTATTCTGATAATCTGATTATGCTTGAGTTTAGAGATGTTTGAGAGAAAAATTGTTGTGTTTGTAGCCGTTGTATTTGTAGCTGTGAGAGGAGAGAGAAAGAATTTTTTATTATTGAGATGTATGAATTTTTTAAGTATAAAAATTCATTTGGAGTTGCTACAGTGTTTTCTGTATCTAGAGAAGCATTGTAGCAACTTCAAAAAAATTTTGGAAAAATTTTGGATTTAGAGAATTTGTTAGAGGGTGAACAGTAGCATTTTATCTCCAAAAAATAGAGATACAGCCTCTGTTGGAGATGCTCTAAGATGACTAGAATATATTGTAAACACCAATACTAAAAATATTAATATTCATTAAGAACTTTCTTGTTTAATGAGACCAGAGATATTAATATTAAAATTTGTGTCTCGCAATTAAACTAATTACTCTTCCTCCTGATTCGATCAATGAGATTCTATCACTTTGGTAAGATTGAAAGTCAACGGGAATCTATGACTTGGTGGCTAGATGGAATCATGGAAATTTATATCAATGCATACAATGCAGTCAATTTACTCTTTCCTACTTTAATAGGACCCCACATATATGTTCGAAGTAAAATTTTAATAGTTAGTCAGTAGAGATGTGATCTTTAATTTCTCACTACAAATCTTATTATGTAACTTTGAGGTATCTTGACAGATTTTGACATGGATATATGAATATAGGACACGAACTTGTTTATCGGTTCTAGATTTATAGGTATTTGTTTGCATAACGGATTTAAATTAAATTTCAACTGAAGTAAGCTCTATTAGACTTATAGATGATAAAATTTTGATTGCAGTTAAGACCCTCATTGAGAAGCAACATGCGAAAGCAATAATAGGGTTTGGAACATGGCAAGAGGCTGTGTTTGTTGCTCAGCTTGGCAATGAATCCAAAGTCCCTATCCTGTCATTGGCAAATGAAGTCCCACAGTGGGCCTCTTGCCACTGGCCATTCCTAGTAAATGCCGCTCGCAGCCAAAATGCTCAAATGAAAGCTGTGGCAGCTATAATTCAAAGTTGGAAATGGAGGAAAGTGAACATTATCTATGAAGACATGAACCCAGCTGTGACTGGCATTAGTCCTGCAATCATTGCCGCTATACAAGAAGTGGACGCGGAGATTAACGACCTTTTGCCTCTCTCTCTTTTTCCTCCACATCATTCTCTCTCAAAAAAGTTGGAGCACCTGAAAAATGGGTCGTGCAGAGTTTTCATTGTTCATACTTCCATTACCTTAGCCACTAAAATCTTCATGGAAGCGAATAGTATAAGAATGATGGATAAGGATTATGTTTGGATCACCACCAATGCCATTACGAGTCAAATTGATTCACTTAATGCATCAATTATCTCCTCAATGCAAGGTGTCTTAGGAGTCAAGAGCTACTTTTCCACCACACCTAAAAGCTACAAAGATTTCCACTTTAGATTTGGGGTCATGTTTCATTTGCTATATCCTGGTGAGCCAATACCGGAACCAGGGACTTCTGCGATGCAGGCCCATGATGCTGCACAGGCTGCGGCTATCGCATTGATGGAAAAGCCTAATTTGAAAAGCTGTACAAATTTGACAGACGATGTTGCCTGTATGCATGAAATGAATGGACAACAGTTGCTTGGAAAAATCTTGCAAATCAATTTTGAGGGGTTAACTGGTGCATTCAATTTTAAAGAGAGAAAATTGGCTCCAATACAAATTTTTCAAATAGTTAATGTGGTTGGGAAAAGTTATAGGGAACTTGGATTCTGGTCGGAGGGACTAGGCTTCTCAGAGAGCATCCATAAGGCTAGCAAGTACAACAGGTCAATGAGTATTCTAGGACACGTGTTTTGGCCAGGAGGGCCTTGGTCAGTGCCAAAAGGGTGGGGGGTACCAATTAATGCAAAACCACTGAAAATAGGAGTACCAGTAGCGACCGCTTTTAGTGAATTTGTGAATGTGAGATATGATCGTCCTGGGGACAAACCAATCGTTAATGGATTTTCCATTGCTGTCTTTGAAGCTGTCTTAGATCTTCTACCATATCACTTGCCATATGAATTTATTCCATTTAACGGCACATATGATTCTCTGGTCCAGCAAGTTTATGTTAAGGTAATATTTATCAACTACAGTACTTTTTTGTAGTACCGATTTAGAAAGTATACTATAGGTTTGTCCTATTTTGCCACCCAAATTGTTTTGAATCAATTCATTTGCAACATAAAAAATTATTTTAGTGTAAAATATATAAAAGCAACTTATGAAAATTGATGGAACTACCATGTGTGGACGAGGACCCTTAGTCTTATCTAAGCAGTTTGCTAAATATGATTTCCGAGGATGCCCCTCAGGCCTTAGGGACGAGCACTGGATAGCCACGAGCTGAGCACCCATTGATTTGGGAGATGAGCAGTAACCATAGAAGGTACATAAAGTTAAAATATCACAGAGAGACTAAAGTAGACTTGACACGGGTTACGAGTAGAGTGAAAAGGAGAAGGGAGTGGAAGCTATCCCCTTCGCATTAAATGCAGGACAACTACTCCTCTGGTTGCATTAATGAGAAAATGACCATGAACAGTAGTGACACAGCTCAAATTGCAAGGTAGAAGCTCACCTGTATGTTCTGAATGGGACAGAAGTCCTAAAAATGTAATCTTAACCCTCCAAGTGTAAGGAGAAGATAATGGGTGGTGAAAATATAAAAGGGAAAGGAAGATCCTAGAAGAGGGGGAGAGATTTTTGAAAAGGAGAGAAAGCAAAAAAAAGAAATTATATCTATAAAAAAGATCTTCCTCGGGGTGAACCGAGGATCCCTCTTTCTTCATATTTGAGTGTTTCTAGTCTTTTACTTGGCATTTCCTTTTCACTGTGATTAACTTTAGCTTATCAAGTAGTCAATATCCTACCCATTTCTCTAACAAATTCGTCGTAGTGGGCTCATTGGGCCATGTCTAGTCGTTCTTGGGCCATAGGTCCTTTTGTGCCCCTATAATTGGCGTCGTCTGTGGGGAATATTGAGCACACTTGAGTTAACTTAATTATGGTGAAGTTAGATGAGTCGGTGGGGTCACAACGTCAAGATCATTTTGTGAATCTTGAGCGTAGGAGAGATCATGAGGTTAGTGTTCATACAACCCATACCTGTAAGAGTCACTCTAGAAGTAGGAGTCATATGTCTTATTGGGAGGAAACCAAGAACATGCAGAAAGAAATAGATCATCTACGTAGGAAGTTGTGCCAGAGACAAAGAAGAAAGTCATCATCAAGCATAGAGGCTTCATTTGACAACGATGAAAGTTACAGACCTCGATCAAGAACTCCCCCCAGTGAGTCTTACTCCTATAGGGAAGAACACCATCATAGGCAGAGAAGCAAGAGCCCGACCTATAAAGGTTTGGGGAATGACGCTATGAGCAGTGCTCTGCGCCAAATCTCAAAGTCTTCGTTTACTAGGAGGTTTGATAGAGCGAACCTTCCTCGATGGTTCACGCAACCCACGTGTACCATGTATAAGGGTAGAATAGACCCGATGGAACATGTCAATCATTTTAACCAAAGAATGGTTGTACATTCGAGGGATGAGGCCCTACTGTGCAGAGTATTCCCATCTAGCTTGGGGCCAGTTGCGATGAGGTGGTTTGACAGTTTGGGGGAAGAATCAATCAATTCCTTTCAAGAGCTTACTAGGGCCTTTGGGGCTAGATTTGTCACTTGTAGTATGGTTCCTCACCCCTTGGACTCTTTACTGTCTATGACTATGAGAGAGGGTGAAACTCTGAGAACTTATTTGGATCGATATTGGGAGATGTTTAACGAGATATATGGAGATTTTGAAGATATAGCCATAAGGACGTTTAAGGTCAGCTTGCCCGTTGAGCATGACCTGAATTGATGAATATAAGCGAGTAGAGGAGAATCAGCAGCAAGGGAAGGGGAAGGCCAAGGTAGTTCCCTAGGACCGAAGAGATTTCAGGTCGGAAAGATACAACAATAATAGGCCTAGAAGGGATTTTGTTGGGCATGTTGGGCATACTGCTGCCCAGGTGGTAAACGCCGTATTTAGAGAGCCCGCGCATCAAATCTTGGGAAATCAAAGAATGAGCCATACTTTAAGTGGCCAAACAAGATGGGAGGAGATCCTATAAAGCAAAACCAAAATCTCTATTGCCAATACCACCAGGACCGAGGACATACTACAGAAGATTGTAGGACTCTGCGTGACTACCTTGGGCAGTTAGCCAAAGTTGGAAAACTGAATCAGTTCTTGTACCACCCCACTGGCCAGGGAAATCAGGACGGGTCAGCCTACTAGAAGGATGCTTCCTCCAAACCACCCTTGGGAACAATTAGTGTTATCCTGGTGGCTTTAGGTCGGATGGGTTCATGTCCATCAAGGGTTATGTCTATAGTAAGGCCACATGCTGATGATTTACTCCCTGACTTTAAGCGGGGAAGATAGAAGTCCGGCCATCTTTAAGCTTCTCGGACGAAGATAAAGTAGGAACCTTTCAGCCTCATAATGACGCATTGGTGGTTACGCTCCAGATAGGGGGATATGATGTGAGGAGAGTCCTAGTGGATTAGGGTAGTGGGGCTGAAATCATGTATCCTGATTTGTCTAAGGGGCTTAAGCTGAAGCCCGAGGACTTGTCCAGCTATGACTCCCCTCTGTTGGGGTTTAATGGGAAAATAGTTATACCAACATATTAGATTGCCTATCCAAGCGGGATCCGAAGTGGTGGAAGTAGATTTTATTGTGGTGGATGCATATTCCCCTTACACTGCTATTGTGGCGAGGTTGTGGCTTCATGCCATGGGAGCTGTCTCTTCGACTTTGCATTTGAAGGTCAAGTATCCTTCCGGAGATCAAGTTAAGGAGCTGGTAGGAAGTCAGGACGTGGCCAGATAGTACCTAGTGGCAGCAATTAGACATCAATCTTAGGGTGAATCCTCGGTCCTTGCAAAAAGGGCCTTATAGTAACCAAAGGAGGTGGAAATGTCCTAGTAGGCCGCAGCCGAGGAGGTGAAATGTAAAAAGTTGGAGCAGGTTATCATAGACAGCGACGGTGACAGGTTCTTCCAAGTGGGGGTTCAACTGCCTCCATATGAGAAGGAAGATCTAGTTGCCTTCCTTAAGAGCAATGTTGTTGTTTTTGCTTGGAGCACTTATGAGGCTCTCGGGGTGGATCCAAACCTCATTTGTCACCATTTGAACATTAACCCAATGGTTACCCCTAGGAAACAGCCTCTTCAGCATTCCTCTAAAGAGCATTTTGAGGCTGTTAAAGAAGAGGTGGTTAAACTTAAGCGGGCTGGAGCCATAAAAGAGGTGTTTTACCCCGAATGGTTGGCCAAGACAGTTGTGGTAAAAAAGAAGAACGGAAAGTGGCGAGTGTGTGTGGACTTCACGGATTTGAACAAAGCTTGCCCCAAAGATCCCTTCCCAATACCTCGGATAGACCAGTTGGTGGATGTGAAAGTTGGTCACCCTCGAATGAGCTTTTTGGATGTTTTTCAAGGGTACCATCAGATACCACTAGCTCTGGATGATCAGGAGAAGACTGCTTTTGTTACGCCCACTAAAAATTACCATTACAAAGTAATGCCCTTTGGAGTAAAGAATGCAGGATCAACTTATCAGAGAATGATGACGAGAATGTTTGAGCCTCAACTGGGCAAGAATATTGAAGTTTACATTGATGACATGGTGGTGAAAAGTAAGGTAGAATCTGAGCATGTGAGTGACCTCGAAAGTATTTTCGAAGTGTTAAGAAAGCACAAACTACGCCTTAATGCTTCAAAGTGCTCTTTCGGTGTCAGTTCGAGAAAGTTTTTGGGTTACATGATCACCCATCGTGGAATCGAAGTCAACTCCGATCAAATTAAGGCCATCAATAATTTATAGCCCCCTCGAAATCCCAAAGAGGTCCAGAAGCTAACAGGAATGACAGCAGCCTTGAACCGATTTATTTCTCAGTCTGCAGACAGATGTAGGCCTTTCTTCCAACTGTTGCACAAATGGAAAGGATTTGAGTGGACTGAAGAATGTCCCTTGGCCATTCAGCAGTTGAAAGATTATCTCTCTTAGCCACCCATCATGTCTAGACCCGAAGAGGAAGAAGTTCTTTTTTCCTATATTGCCATGGCTTCCTATGCGGTTAGTTTGGTATTGATAAGGGTAGATAACGGGGTACAACATCCAGTTTATTATGTGAGCAAATCACTACATGAAGCCGAGGTTCGCTATTTGCCTTTAGAGAAGGCTATATTAGCTGTGGTACATACTACTCGAAAACTCCCCCATTATTTTCAAGCTCACACAGTTGTGGTTTTGACCCAGCTTCCCCTGTAGTCACTGCTTCGAAAGGCTAATTATACAGGGAGAATCGCCAAGTGGGGAATGATTTTGGGGGCCTTTAACATCAAGTATATGCCCCGGACCTCTATCAAAGGACAAGTTCTTGCGGATTTGGTGGCAGAATTTGCTGAGTCCCCAATAGAGAAGGAGGACGAGGAGCAAGACTTAAAAGGAAAACAGGTTGGGACAATTTCCCTACAAGGGCCTTTGTCTTGGAAATTGTATGTTAACGATGTAGCCAATCAGAGAGGATCTGGAGTGGGGTTAGTTGTAGTGTCCCCAGACAAAATCATTATTGAGAAATCCTTAAGGTTAGGTTTTTCGGCCACAAACAATGAGGCTGAGTATGAAGCTTTACTAGTAGGTATGGCCATGGTTCAGAAAATGGGAGGCAAATCAGTAGAAGTGTTATCGGACTCAAGGCTGATGGTGGGCCAAGTAAGGGGAGAGTTGGAAGCCAGGGATTTGAGAATGCAAGGGTATTTGAAGCAAGCTTGATGCTTGCAATCAAGCTTTGAGTTTTTTACTTTACAACAAATCTCGAGAAGTAGAAATACACATTCTGATTCTCTGGCTACTTTGGCAACTTCTTCTGGACAAGACTTACCTCGGGTTATACTTGTTGAGGATTTGCATAAGCCCACCGAGGAAAAGAAGGTGGTGGTTCAGATTCATCAAATCAGGGTCGGGCCTAGCTGGATAGATCCTTTGGTCTTGTTTCTCAAAGAAGGCACCCTACCAGATGAAAAGGGAGAGGCAGATAAGGTACGAAGGAATGCTCCTCGTTTCTGGTTGTCCAAAGAGCAGAAGTTGTACAAACGTTCCTTCTTTGGACCATATTTGCTATGTGTCCATCCTGAGGCAGTGAAGCCCTTTCTAGAGGAGTTACATGAAGGAATTTATGGAAGTCACACAAGAGGCAGGTCGCTTTCCCATAGAGCCCTTACTTAGGGGTATCGGTGGTCGAACATGCAGAGAGAGGCACAAGAGTATGTCAAAAAGTGTGATCAGTGCCAAAGGTTTGCTCCGAACATCCATCAACCGGGGAGAGTACTTAATCCCTTGTCTAGTCCATGGTCGTTCGCTCAGTGGGGGTTGGACATTGTGGGGCCATTTCCCAGGGCTGCGGGAAATCGTAGATGGCTCCTGGTCGGAACCGATTACTTCATGAAATGGGTGGAGGCCGAGCCATTATCCAACATCAGGGATGTAGATGCAAAAAAATTCATTTGGAAGAACATTGTTACTCGATTTGGGATCCCCTATACCTTTATCTCGGACAATGGACTCCAGTTTGATAGTAAAGCATTCAGGAGATATTCCTGCGAAATGGGCATAAAAAATAGATATTCAACTTCGGCCTATCCGCAAGGAAATGGACAAGCTGAAGCGGTGAACAAGGCAATAGTAAATGGGCTCAAAAAGAGGTTAGATGAAGTAAAGGGTAGATGGGTAGAAGAACTACCACATGTCCTTTGGACGTACCGGACTACTCCTCGTCGATCAACGGGAGAAACACCCTTCTCAATGACCTATGGTGCTGAAGCTGTACTCCCCTTAGAGTTTGGGTTTCCCACACTGAGGACGAGCTTATTTACTCTAGATAATAACGACCAGTTGTTGGAGAGAAGCCTAGATCTGATTGATGAAAGAAGGGAGATAGCTATGGTTGAAATGTCATATTATCAA
This sequence comes from Notholithocarpus densiflorus, assembly GCA_030021035.2. Taxonomy (NCBI): domain Eukaryota; kingdom Viridiplantae; phylum Streptophyta; class Magnoliopsida; order Fagales; family Fagaceae; genus Notholithocarpus; species Notholithocarpus densiflorus. Next base: position 1,504,048 of record JARYZH020000014.1, on the reverse strand, counting down.
CAAAAGCTCAAACAAGGATATGATACCAGAGTAAGGGCAAGGCCACTAGTCCTAGGAGATCTGGTGCTAAGAAAAGTGGTGGGAACTGCCAAGAACCCATCATGGGGAAAGTTAGGACCCAATTGGGAAGGACTAAGGAACTCAAGTTCATGGAACTCGAGTTCCACTTGAAAATTTTCAAGGAACTCAGGTTCCATGAACTCGAGTTCTACATTGAAACTCAATTTTAAGAAAATCGAGTTTTAAAACAGGGACATTTCACTATATAGTTTCAAAACAAGGACATTGTGCTAGATATTTTAAAAAATAAGGGCAAAAGCCCATTTTCTCCTTAATTTACCCAAGGCATGTGATCCAAGGAACCAGGCATAATTAAGGTTCTGTTTAACACTTAAACGAATACTGGAGAGCATTAATTTACCCAAGGCATGTGGTCCGAGGAACCAGATATAACCAAGGTTCTGTTTAACACTTAAATGAATGTTAAAGTACAATCCATAACAATTGAAAATGAAAAAACCCTATATAGTTTCAAAATAGGGACATATCGCTAGATATTTTAAAAAATAAAGGCAAAAGCCCATTTTCTCCAGTAAATTAATGCTCTCTAGTATTCATTTAAGTATTAAACAGAACCTTGGTTATTCCTGGTTCCTCGGACCACATGCCTTAGGTAAATTAATACTCTCCAGTATTCGTTTAAGTGTTAAACATAACCTTGGTTATGCCTGGTTCCTCGGACCACATGCCTTGGGTAAATTAATGCTCTCCAGTATTCGTTTAAGTGTTAAACAGAACCTTAGTTATGCCTGGTTCCTAGGACCACATGCCTTGGGTAAATTAATGCTCTCCAGTATTCGTTTAAGTGTTAAACAGAACCTTGGTTATGCCTGGTTCCTCGGACCACATGCCTTGGGTAAATTAATGCTCTCCAGTATTCGTTTAAGTGTTAAACAGAACCTTGGTTATGTCTGATTCCTCGAACCACATGTCTTGGGTAAATTAATGCTTCTTAATGCTCTAAGTGCTAAACACAGTTTCGGTTATGCCTGATTCCTTGGATCACCTACCTTGGGTAAACCAACACCTGATTTACCAGTAAAGGATGATAGAGACTCTTAATGCAGTGTCCTAGTTGAAGAAATCTCCATGAGCATCACTTAAAGCGTTTGAAAGTATGTCCACGAAATATCCTTTGCTGATAAGCCTAACCCCATAATGCATTGCTTCTCGGACTACAGGCCTTGGGTATAAAAGCACAATGTAACTTTTCCATGTTAAGCAGAACCTTGGTTGGATTCTACTCCTTGAGTTGTCTACCCTAGCTTGATTGACATCAAGATCATTTTGATGACAAGTAACACCTTGTTGGAATTTAACTCCATGAAAGATCTATCTCAGGTAAGTTAATGCTTAGGTTGCTTTGTATATTATACAGAGCCTTTACTAAGTTAAACCCCCTTTATCACTTGCATTGTGTTTGCGAGATTTGATATAACCTCGATTATGTTCTGTTTCTTGAGTAACTTACTTAGGGAAATTAACACATAACATGAATACTTCTTTGCCAGAGCATATGTTAAACAAAACTTAGGATCCTAAGAAGAGAAATATATGATATTAAGTACAAAAATGAAATGACAAAGGGTAGTAAGAGTTTTTCATTAGTTCAAACCACAAAAGATACATAACGCAAAGAAGGAAATTACAAAATGCCTTCTATTTTTATAAATAAAAAATAATAAAAAAAAAGCTAAGAGAAAATAACAAAGTTCCACTGACGTGGTCTTCAGGCCTTAGAAGTCTTATGTGCCTCAGTTTCAGTTGTGGCTTGCACCTCAAGAGTTGGTGTGAGGGCAGAAGAGACCATGCTGGTGGGTAGAGCATTTGTGGGAGGAACATCAACTGGGGGAGGCGCCTTGGCTTCCCCTTCATTGCCTTGGGCAGCAGTTGTGCTGGGTTTGGAAACAACCAGCTCGGTTTGTTTGGTCTTGGTAGGGATAAGAATGCTTGATTGCTACTCACTTGGTTTGGCCTAGGCTGACACAATGGATTAGGGCTGTTGCTCGCTGGGTTTGGCTTTGGTTAGAGCAGTAGTTTTGGGCTGTTGCTCGATGGGCTTAACTTTGGCAGGGGCAGTGGTGCTAGGCTTTGGGTGAGTGACCTCTGTGGAGCTCGCTGGGGCTGAAGTGGAAGTGCTGACAGAGGACTAGAGAGCTGGGCGAATTCTAATTGCCGAGGGGTAGAAGGCTCTCTCAGGATTCCTCAATTCTGAGTTAAGGTCCACCCCAGCAGCATTCAAGGCTTCGACCCACGTCTACAGGCAAAAGCTACGACACACCACAAGGAGTTGGGACTTTAAATGAGTCCCAATCTCCTTCTGCCCTTGGTCGTACGCTATTTGCTCAGCTTTCTCCATCTTTTTGTCCTTTAGAACGAGCTCCTTCCTCAACTCTGTGATGGTTGTCCAAGCGAGGGTGAGTTGCTTCTCAGCCTCCCTCAGTTGCACCAACTGCTCCCTAGCTTGCCTCTCTATGCTTTCTATGGAAGTCTCGGCACTTTTTCTCGCCTTATCACACTCAGCCAATTTTTGGAGGGTCTCTTTCAGATTCTTGTCCGTGGCTGCATAGGCTTTCTATGTGGCAAGGCATTTAGACTCCTCCTCCTTTGTGTCACAGAAGGCCTGGTTCACCCATTCCTCCGCTACATGTGCTGTTTGGGTAGCCTGGGTGCAAACAGTCCTCATTAAGGTTAGTAGGAAAATTTATGCGGAAGGGCCATTAAATAGAAATACAGGAGAGAAGTGTTACCAAGGCCAGGTCCTTCTTCATGGATAGGAAGAGCTCGTGCTTCTTTAAGTTTCAAAGCTCATCTATATCCCTTGGAAGTAGAAGGGCTTGCTCCACCGTGTTGGCTATGTAGCCCGCTCTCCCACCGTCAAAATCCTGGATGGAAGCGTCCTCTCAGAGGGGTGAGTCGTCCAAGGCAAAGGAAGGGTTCCAGATGGGAGCCTTGGACCTACGCTCGGAGGCAATGCTAGAGCTCTCTACACCCTTTCTCTGTTGGGTGCGAGTCACCTTGACCACCTTAGTAGGCTCTGGTGGACTTTCCTTTTGAACCTCTCCCTCCTCTACCACTCCTTTGCCACCTCTTCTTCCCCTCTTTCGTTTTTTATCTGCTGATTCTGTTTGGACGGGGGCTAGAAGGGTTGGAGTCAGAGGCCTCGAATTGACTGGGACCTCAGGCATTGTAGTCCCAGCGTGGGACTCCAATAGAGAGAGTAGGTCTGGGAGTCTTCTTTCTATCACTATACCTTCTGGTGCTTCGGAGTGTTCTTGGTCTTCGCTGATAAGAACTGTGGTGGACTATGGGCTAAGTGTTTCCTCCTTGGACGCGTTGGTGTCGTAAAAGACTTCAAAATCCTTGTCTCTAATGGGATTTTCAGTATCCTCCTTCGAAGCGTGTTCTGATTCCGTGTCCTCTCCTTCGTCCGAGGATGTAATTTCCTCTATGACAAGTTGAGACTTCACAGGGGCAGGAGTTCGGCAGGCTTAGGTCCCGTAAAGGTCGGAAGCTCGATTGTTTATGTTCCTTCTGGTGGAGGTTTACTTATGAAACCTTCTACGGCCACGTCAACCAGTGCGAGTCTGGAGTCTCAGGCTTTGATTACGTGCTTGGATTGTTGAAAACGGTTTGAAATAGGGGTGAAGCCGAGGATCACGTGAACCGTGCGGAGCTGGCCGTCCTTATGCAGGAAGATCTTGGATCTCAGGACCCTATTCAACAGCTCGAAATTTACCAAGTTTTGTCTCTTGGTGGTGGCTCTCTTCTCTGAAAAAAAGAAATTAAAGCTTAGCATTAGTCAGCAGGTCAGGTAAACTCCAATTCGAGCAAGTAAAAAATAAACGAGCATAAGTAAAACTGTTTATAGTCTCCTAAATTAGTACTAATCTTTATTAAGTGCTCCTAAGCCATCCCACCTGGAGTCCCATCCTTTGTAGGGCAGTGGAGACCGTCGTGCCACTCTCCTGACACAATGAGAAAGTCCTTATCCATGCCTTTATTCATTTTGGGAAGACAGGAAATTAGCCTAACGGTGAGAACTCTAATTTTTAAGTAATAACCCCCCCCCCAATCAGTGCTTTTTTGGCAGCTGTACACCCAATTTATGTCGTGGTGGGTGAGTTGTATACCCAATTTTTTATTTAGAGCATCTACGCAACCTAGCATTCTAAACATATTGGGAGCGCACTGGGTCGGGCACAATCTAAAAGATTTAGAAAGTCCCTGGTAACCTTACCCATAAGAATCCTCATACCTCCTTCAATGAAGGCAATCATAGGAATTACAACTGCACCAGTAGGCCTCCTTTCATGCCATTCACCCTGGTTGCAGTTTTGTATGGATACATTATGGGGAATCCCATGGTATCTTTTAACAGAAATACGCACTTACGAGTTTAGGGAAGAAAAAGCTCCTCGGGCGAAGTTATTAGATGAAAGAAGCGTGTTTGAGTTCTTTTCTACTTCTAGGGAGATAAAATGGAGAGAGGAGCTTCACATCTCTCTCTCTCTCTCTCTATATAAATACTGGGAAAAGAGGGAGTGGTAATCTTCCTGACCCTTCTGTTGGGAAATTATGAGCCGTTCGATCAGGATCTCACCTTAGAACGTGGGAAACAGCGGGCCGTCAGTTGCATTTAATACGGAGTTGAGAACTCTGAAGCGTTAGGAGCGTGTCACAGCCAATTGAAAAGACGTGCTCGTGCGGGAAGCCTATTTACGAACATACCCTCACTAGCGACTTTGTTGGCCAAAACCTCATCTTTCTTAGTCGGGGGTGAAAAATGAGGTCCCGAGGGGCTATTGTGTGGACGAGGACCCTTAGTCTTATCTAAGCGGTTTGCTAAATATGATTTCTGAGGATGCCCATCGGGCCTTAGGGACAAGCACTGGATAGCCACAAGCCGAGCACCCGTTGATCTGGGGGACGAGCAGTAACCATAGAAGGTACATAAAGTTAAAATATCACAGAGAGACTAAAGTAGACTTGGCACGGGTTACGAGTAGGGTGAAAGGAGAAGGGAGTGGAAGCTATCCCCTTCGCATTAAATGCATGACAACTACTCCTCTGGCTGCATTAATGAGGAAATGACCATAAACAGTGGTGACACAGCTCAAATTGCAAGGCAAAAGCTCACCTATATGTTCTGGATGGGACAGAAGTCCTAGAAATGTAATCTTAACACTCCAAGTGTAAGGAGAGGATAATGGGTGGTGAAAGTATAAAAGGGAAAGGAAGATCCTAGAAGAGGGGGAGAGATTTTTGAAAAGGAGAGAAAGCAAAAAAAAAAAAAAAAAACTTATATCTATAAAAAAGATCTTCCTCAGGGTGAACTGAGGATCCCTCTTTCTTCATATTTGAGTGTTTCTAGTCTTTTACTTGGCATTTCCTTTTTACTGTGATTAACTTTAGCTTATCAAGTAGTCAATATCCTACCCATTTCTCTAACAAATTCATTGTGGTGGTCTCATTGGGCCATTATCTAGTCGTTCTTGGGCCGTAGGTCCTTTTGTGACCCTACATACCATATTCTAATTAGTTTGTTCCACATTTATTCAATAAACTAGTTATATTTCGCTCACCAAAAAAAAAAAAATTTCTAACTTTGAACTTTCTACACTCACAACATTATGAACGTTTTTTGGTTCTTCAAAACCTTTCTCTAGTGGTCTTAAGGTAGAAACTACTTTCTAATCCAAATCAAAAAAACTTTTTCAAATAATCTTTTCAAGAACATCTTTTTATTTTGAGTTGTGATTATCTATGAACTTTTGAATACTTTGATTCCTTTGATTATCATTTGATCTTGTTGTGTAGACACTGAGGGGTTGGTTAAATATCAACCAAGTTGTGTTCTATAAGTAAGGTGACTTTCTCTTCATGGCTTTTCCTTAATTTGGATTTTTATAACTTGTGTTCTTGTTGTTATTAATTTGATTTATTTGTTATACATGTTTAGAAATGTGATTTGATTTATTTGCTTTTGCTTTGTTGTGCCTCACCATGTTTTGAATGAAGAGCTGGATTAAATATTAGAAGCATGCTAGTTTTTGTTTGATCGTTGTTTGGTTGTGCTTCAAAACTGTGTTTCTGGGTGTGTATGCGTGCACGTGCTTTATGTATGCATACGCAGACTCTAGCCATGCATATGCATACTCGAGGCATGCGTACACATACTTCATGTATGCGCATGCATGCCCAAAATCCCAGATTTAGGGTTCTTGCAATTTTGTTTGTTTTTTTTAGTTTTAATCCTCTGTTTAGGTCTTGTTAAGTCTAGCTTTCACATGTTTAGGTCTAGGATTAGTAGAATAACATGTTTCACATGCTTTGATTGTTGAATTGATAATTAGGGTTTATGTCTTGGTTAAACCACATGAACGTTCATGAGAACTTGAACATGCATTGATGCATAGGTGCTGAGGTGTTATGTTGCAACAAGATACGTGAAGGTAAGTCATGCATATGAATATGAACAGGCATCTTTGAATATGATGATCGGTCTCCCTGATTGATGAATACCATGATGCTAGGTTTGAATGATTAAATATGCTTGATTAAATGTCTTGTTGATGCTACTGCCTTGGATATGCTTGTTGCCCTTGGATATATATTACTAGATGAATGGTAGGGTTTTTATGTTATGGTTGAGTGTGGGACATTTACCATGTTTGGATGTTAGATGCATGTTAGTGTGTGAGTTTAGGATAACATATTAGAGGACCCTTTGATGAGATTAGGATTTGGAACACAATGAGTGGAGGCTGACCCATGGGTTGGGTGGGGTTGGGTGCCTAACAACTTCCTATCCCCATACCTAAACTTTGAACACGTGCTCTAGTAAAGATCAGTCCTTCCACAAGGGCGCTATATTTATGATTCATAGACCTAATCTAGGTGGTGACTTCATTTACACCTTCCGCCATGGTCCACCCTAGGCCAAGGCGTACTTCCCATGGATTTGGGGAAACCTAAAACCCCGTTGTGGGCACTTGTGCCCACATTAATGATGGAGTGTTACAACATCCAACGGACTATAAAGCTTGGAAAAAAATTTGACCAAATTCATGAGTCATTTGCAATGGATTGCCATAATGTTAGGCTTGGATTAGTTATAGATGTGTTCAACCCATTTGGAAATATGAATATTTCGTACATTACCTGGCCTATTATCTTATTTCCATATAATCTTCTCTTTTGGATGTGTGTAAAGGAACCTTACTCGTTCATGCCATTACTTATACCAGGCCTAAAGGGTCCTAGGAATGACATTGTTGTATTCTTGAGGCCATTGATTGATGAGCTGAAAAATTGTGGGAAGATGGGGTGTGTACATATGATGCTTCAACCAATGAGAACTTTCAGATGAGAGCAGCAATCTTGTGGGCTATCAATGACTTTCATGCATATGCTATTTTGTTGGGTTGGAATACAAAGGGAAATTTGGCTTGTCTGTGTTGTCATAGTGAGACTACTCATTGCAGGTTACGAAATGGATCTAAGATATGCTATATGGGACATCATCATTTTTTGACCTTAGACCACAAATGGTGTAATTAAAAGTCACAATTTAATGGTAAAAAAGAAAGGAAGACAACACCTAAACGGTTATCTGGTGATCATGTGTTAAAACAAATTCTTCCATTAGAGCGAATAATATTTGGAAAAAGCGGAAAAAAAGTGAGGGCTAGAAGGGCATGGGATTTTTTATAATTGCAAGAAGCATAGCATTTTTTTTAATTGCCATATTGGAGAACAATTTTGTTATGTCACAATTTGAATGTGATGCATGTTGAAAAAAATATAGTTGACAATGTTATTAGGACAATTATGAATATTGAAGGTATAATGAAGGATTCTTTAAACACTTGTCTTGATCTAGAAGAAATGGGCATATGAAATTCGCTCCACCCCATAGAGGTTAATGGGAAGATAGAGCTACCCCCAATTGATGAGAAAAGGGCCTTATGCCTATGGGTAAAAAATCTTGAATTTCCGAATGGCTACTCTGCAAATTTATCTTGATGTGTGAATATTAAGGAGAGAAATATTTCTCGTATGAAGACTCATGATTGCCATATTTTCCTAGAAAGATTACTCCCACTTGAGTGCATGACTTTTTACCAAAATATTTATCTGATGCTTTGACTGAGTTTAGTAACTTTTTTCAAAGAATTGTTCTCCAAAGTGTTACGAGTGGAGGATTTGGATTGTCTTGAAACCCAAATTGCAATAACCCTCTGTAAATTAGGAAAAAAATTTCCACCTTCTTTTATTGATGTAATGGTTCACTTGGCAACTCACCTATCTTGGGAAGCTAAAGTTGCAAGTCTAGTGCAATACAAATGGATGTATCCATCCAGTTGAGTGGTAAAGTGTACAAAATTTCATTATGATCTAAATTTAAATTGCACACTTAGTGTTTTATTTTTTATTTTATATAAAATTTCATATTATGCCTTCAAATTAGGTATTTGCACAAGCTTAAGAGTTATGCTTGTAATAAGGCACATGCAGAATGGTCAATTGTAGAAAAGTATTTAGTAGATGAATGCCTAACATTTTGTTTTGGCTATTTACATGGAATAAAAACCAAACTTAATCGGATAGAGAGAAATTATAATGGAGGTACCTCTACATGTAATACCTCTCAATTGTCCATATTCTTAACACCCATTTATGAAAAGCATTAAGGTTTAAGTTGAATGATGATCTTCATAACGCAACAACATTTTATGTCCTATAAAATTGTGTCAATGTTGAGCGATTTGTTCATTGAGATGATTTCACAAAATTACTTCTTTGATATGCTCATGATATGATATATTAAAACTGATTTGGATATTTAACTACGTGTAGAGAACATAAAAACATCTTTACAAATGCAGGTGCTCTTGACATTGATAGGGTGCATAGACAAGAATTTATTGCGTGGTTTGAAAAAAGAGTATGATAATAATTTATTTTGAAAATGTATGTTTGTTTATATTTAACTACTACAACTTGAGTTTAACCTAATTTAAGTTTTATTGTAGACCGCCAAATTATATAATACAAGGCAAGTTGATGGGCATATGCTTTCATTAGCTCGGGGCCTTGAGAAAAAGGCTATTTTTATTGAGGTTACAATGTCAATGGGTTCAGATTTCATACTAATCAATGTGATGAAAGTAAAAGAACACAAAATAATGGAATTATGGTGAGAGGGGAGGATCAAAGTTGCAATGTGCCTTATTATGGACAACTAATAAACATTGTTGAATTTTAATATACTGAAGGGAATAAAGTTGTGTTGTTTAAATGTGATTGGTATGACGTATCTCGTGAAGGAATTGATTATAAGAGAGATCGTCATGGAACCACTATTGTTAATATATCGCAAAAGTTGAAAACCAAAGAGCCATTTGTATTAGCATGTCCAGCAACTCAAGTTTACTATGTTAATGGAAAAAAGACCCCACATGGAATGTTGTGATTGAAACCAAGCCACGAAACCTTTTTGAAATGCTTTCAGATGAAGAAGAGCCATACCAAAAAACAGAGAATTTAAAATGTAATGCAAATGTGCTACAAGAAGAAGATGAGGATGATGATATACATTAGAGCAGGAGTGATGTTGAGAATACAGTAATCGAGTAACTTCAAAGGTTGCAGTCAATGGGTACACCACAACAATCTAACATAGAACCAGCTACCTCGGTACAATCTTAAACTTATGAGAAATAATAAATATGTGCAAATATGTTATGAATGCTGCAACTGGTTGTTATTGACTTGATATGATTAGTAAACTTTTCAATATCATTTAATGGTATTAAGGTTGTAATCATGTGGGTTACTTTTAATGGTAAAGAGCAGTGGCGGCTCTAGGAATTTTTTCCAAGGTGTTCCTCAAGAAGCATAAATTACACAATCTAATAAAAAGAAAATTTTATATATTGACAACAACAACAATAAAAAAAAATACGCAAATACATAAAGTTTTACAATATAAAGATTGTGGAGTTCAGTTGTGGTTGTTGTTAGTGTTGCTGAACAGGGATGGATGGCGATGGCTGGGGAGAGTAAGTGAATTTCTTATTTCCTTTCAGCCTTTAGGTTTGATTTAGTTTTAGTTTAAATTGTTTAATAACTTGTGAATCCACGAGGCACTGAGGTAGTGAGGATTCTTTTTTAAATATTTGTTGAATTAAAAACCTAATCGTGTTGGTATTGGAGTAGTGATAGTCTTAGTATGAGATAAGATTGATCCTGTACTAGGCTTTTCTATTGGCATTTGGTTTGGGCCTTGTTAGTGGTTTTATTATAATTTTTTTTCCAGATTTTTGTTCAAAATTTTTTTTTTCCATGGTTTTATAAACCAGTATGGTGAAAGAACCAGAAAAAGGACTAGTTACTAGTTTTTTGGTCGGACTGAGATCCGACCGATGGTCAAACCAGTGATGTCATAAATAATATAATTAATAAAATTTTAAATTATATAAATAAAAATATAATAAGTTTATTACTAATAATATGATAGCAAAATGTAAAAACATAATATTTAGTGACACTTTTTGTGTAAATTTAATCAAATTTCCTTAGAATAGACAATCACATGTTTAATTATAATTACAAAAATAAAAAGTTTATTTTATATATATATATATAATGAATTAATTGATGTTATATAAAAATTAACTTTTTAAGTTTATTCACTTAATTAACTAAAGCTACTATTTTTTTCTAATCAAAATTATCGGAAAAAGAAAAAAGAAAAGTAGTTGTACAATAAAAAAAGCTAAATTTATGTGACTTTGACCAATCAGTTGTATAATATATATTATAATGTTTTTGAGGAAAAGTAGTTGTACAATGACAACATGTCAGGTAAAGCATAAACTAAAAATAAAGCCGTAGAATAGGCTTAAAAGAATATAAAAACATGTGATTCTTTTTACTTGAAAGACCCTAATATATTGTTAAGTTGCTCAAATTATGGACCAAAATTTAATTTTATTGGCATAAAAAAAATTCAGGGTGTTCCAAATTTTTTTTTTTTAAAGGTAGATAAATATAAAATTTTAAGGTGGCGCCGCCCTTGGTAAAGAGTGACTAGATTGTCATTGTTACTTACAATATTTTGGGGATTGAAGAAGAAGAAGACCACGACGGCGAAGCGGTAGGAACATAATTTTCAAGTTCAGGTAAGGGTGGTTATATTTACGTTAACAAATATATAATAATGTTATTTTTTATAATAAGATTTTTTTTTTGAGATTTAAAAATAAAAAGGTAAACTACACTTTTTAAACTTAAAAAATTTATGTAAGTAAAAACTCAAAAAAGATTTATTTATTAAAATTATGATAATAATTTCTTCTGGCTCAATTAGTAAAGTTTCTACAGTTCAATCTTGCCTACACCAAAAAACCGACTGCTGTCTACAGCCATCAATTTAGAAATTTTAATTTCAATAGGTTTTAAACCCTCTATCAAATGGGACTCTACCAATAACTATATATATATATATATATCACTTATAATTTCAATAGATTTAAATTCTATATCAAAACTATTGTTCCTTGAATTTAACCATACTAATGAGACATTGTGAAATGTTGTTGAAGACTCCACCATAAGTTCTGCCAAAGATTTTGAGCACTTGGATAGAATAATCAAAGTGAGAAATGATCTAGAAGGAGCATTCTCTTTGTCTCTAATCTGAAAACATATCAGATTAGATAATTTGCATCAGCTTGTAGAATCTAACTGCAAGATTACTGTTGTGTGGGAATGATGAATGAATCTATTGATCCAATCATAGATCGTCACACTATGGAAAATGTGATTCAAAGTGTCATACTGTCATATACAATCGAGGGTAAGAAACTTTTTTTGTAGTTAAGACGTAGCATTAGAAGAAATAAAATAAAATAAAAAAGGACCTAGCTAGGGACATACCATCTGTGGCAGGCAACGAATTGAATGAATGCCTTTCTTTCACCATCCACATGCTGAAAAACATATATAGTTAGGTCATTACTTATTAGTAGTTCATGATTGATTTTCTGATTCAAGAAATGTAACAAAAGAACAAGAATGCCATAAGACTGAAATCTCCCGTATCCTATTCGGTTGTTGATACTTGAGATAGGAGCTAATGAAATTATGAAATGCCCATTTTTATTATTTTTTGCCGAGTGGAGAAACTGTATAATTGGTATTGAAACTATATGTCAATGTGATCTTAGATGAAAAATAGTTTGCTTCAGTCATTCCCCTGCAACTATCTGGTAGTAGTAATGGGCTTACACCGTCCACCCCATCCATTGATATCAGTGTTAACCTCACAAGTGATTTTAGGTGCCCAGCAGAGGTATATTGAAGACAGAGTAGCAGAGGTACAGATATTAATATTTACATTTTCCACCAACACAGAGGAATGCCTGAGGCTGCTATTGCTAAGACCAAAAAAATTACCATCTAGAGCCCATTTACCTAACACTTGGGGTTTAAAAAGGTTCACATTTGTTTGTGACTAGTGAGCAAGATAATGTTGGGTGCCCAGTAAAACTAACATTATTGTTAAATATATTAGCAATGTGATGTGTTATATCATGTTGTATATGCTAAAGTGGATGTGGAAGGGAAAGCATAGAATAGGAATACTGAGAACCAAGGATTATGTGGTTTAGCCTTGTCGGCCTACATCCACAGAGAAATCCCTTAAAGGCTACATCTTTATTATGTAAGTGTGCAGTACAATAACCTGTGTTACAATGAACTCTAACATGAGTGTATATGGGCAACTAAACCTTAGACTATTAGTACAAGTAGGAGTGGGTTTGAGCCTATTACATTGGGTTAATATATCTAATATATCTTTAACACCCTCCCTCAAACTCAAGGCGGAAGCTCGATGAAGGCTTGAGGTTGGATAAGCATGAAAAGATCCCTTAGAGATGCCTGTGAAGAAACCACGATGAAGAATTGACTGATTTCAGAGCTTCAAATGAAGAAACGGAGTCCAAAATCAGAAGCTACACGAAAAACTAAGCAAGATAAGCCCTTTTAAAAACTCTAACTTTGGTCAAAGGTCAACGCAAATAGTCAAATTCAACCAAAGGTCAAAGACAACAGGTAAACGGTCAGCGGTCAATGGTCAGTCAATGGTCTACATGATCAGAGTCGGTTCCAAGTTTTCCGGATTGGGTCATGGATCGGGATGTAGAGCTGCTGACATCATCTTGATAATGTGTCATTGACGTGGCTAAGGCTTGCGTGGCGTTGACGTGGCTAGATGACATCATCGGATGAAGTCAGTCCTGATGTTAGAAAGTTTTCCGGCCGTGTATTGCATGTGATAGTGACTATCGGCACGTGGAGGTAAGGCCAGAAATCTGTCAGCGCATGGAGGCGCGTGCTTTAGCGAATGACTTTTGGTTTTCTTCCATATGCAGATCGACGGACATCAAGGCCAATAAGGTAGCGCGTGTGACTGTAAGGAGATTTGAGTAGGAGGAATCTAAAGCAACGCGTGTGATTTTTGACGAAAACTATGGCAGTGCATGGCGGCACGTACAGAGGTGATAGGTCACTGAATTTCTGGGTTTTGCGAGAGGCCGAGGAGCACATCTGTGTGGTTGATTTCGTTAGGCGAAGGCTTGATTTGCACAGATTTGAAAGGGGAGGCATGACATGCTTAAGAGATTAGAGACATGGTGGGGAGACGGCAACGGTGGTTCCGTGGGAGTTGTGTGAAGCCATGGAGTCCAGATTTATGGGCAATCTACGGCATTGTGGTGGATCCGTATTGCATGTGTGGGAACCTTGTTTGTTGTGTAGAGATATTTGCTTAATGCCAAGAACGAAGTTTGGCTCTGATACCATGTTAAATATATCAACCATGGTCAATGGTCAGCGGTCAATGGTCAGTCAACGATCTACATGATCTGGGTCAGTTTTGGGTTTTTCGGGTTAGGTCATGGATCGGGTTGCAAAGCTGCTAACGTCATCTTGATGACGTGTCGCTGACGTGGACTAGGGCTAACGTGGTTATGGCTTGTGTGGCGCTGTCGTGGCTAGATTGCGTCATCGGATGATGTCAATCTTGATGTCAAAAAATTATTCGGTGTGTGCAAGGCGCATGACAGTGACTACTGACGCGTGGAGGCGAGGCTAGAAATCTAGCGGCGCGTGCTTTATGGGATGACCATCGGTTTTCTTACATATGTAGATCGGCAGACATCAAGGCCAATAGGGCGGCGTGTGTGACCATAAGGCGATCTGAGCAGGAGGAATCTAAACCGATGCGTTTGATTTTCAGCGAAAACTATGGTAGCGCATGGCAGCATGTACAAAGGTAATAGGTCACCAGATTTCTGGGTTTTGCTCACAGGAGGCCAAGGAGCACGTTTGTATGGTTGATTTTGTTAGACGAAGGCTTGATTTGCATAGATCTAAAAGGGGAGGTATGACATGCTCGAGAGATTAGAGACATGGCGGCGAGACAACAATGGTGGTTCTGTTGGAGCTATGTGAAGCCGTGGAGTCCAGATTTGTGGGTAAGCAGTGGCACTGTGGTGGATCTATGTTATGCATGTGGAAATCTTGTTTGCTGTGTAGAAATATTTGCTTAATGCCAAGAACGAAGTTTGGCTCTGATACCATGTTAAATATATTAGCAACGCGATGTGTTATACCATGTTGTATATGCTAGAGTGGATGTGGAAGGAGAAGCATAGAATAGGAGCACTGAGAACACGAGGGTTACGTGGTTCAAGCTTGTCGGCCTACATCCATAGAGGAATCTCTTAAGGGTTACATCTTTGTTATGTAAGAGCATAGTACAATAACCTGTGTTACAATAAACTCTAACTTGAGTATATATAGGTGACTAAACCCTAGACTACTAGTACAAGTAGGAGTGGGTTTGGGCCTATTATATTAGGCTAATATGTCTAATATATCTCTAATAATCATTACTCGTCTAATTTATCATAGTATATCTTTGAGACCTAAGAAAACAACAAACTTATCAAACAAATTTCTTAACTTTTGTAAGAGCATGGTTCATGAATTAAGTATAAAAATACATCACTAATATTATTTTGCAAGAGCAAAAGTAGTAGCAGGTAAAATATCTGAAATTAAATTTGGACCATATCTAGCAAGTTAAAAACTACAAAAAAATAAAAATGAAAAATTCATTGAGAGAGAGAGAGAGAGAGAGAGAGAGAGAGAGGAGCGACAATAAAAATATAAAATAAACCTGCCATTAAGTTTTTTATTATATTTGCATATGGTTGAATTCTTGGCTGTTAAATCGCTGATCCGATCTCAATATCCCACACAATTCTTTTGGGAATTGCTCTGAAAATTTGCTCATGAAGGAAAGGGGAAATTAGGGAAGTGATATGCCAAGGCAACATTGAGATATATTAGGTAATGTGGTGGATACTGGAGAAGAGGGTTAATCTGTAATGGGTATTTAAGCACAAATTCCTTGGGGTTTGTGTATGAAGTATCACACTCGTAAATATGCAAATTTAGTAACTCACTAAATGGAAAATTTGCAAACTTGGAAGGATTGAATTAGTTCACTTTGTATCCAGAACAGCATGGATACTCCTTTATTTGGTTTCCAAATATAACTAGATTGTAATCTCATGCTCATTTCCAAAATGTCAAATTACATTTTGAAAATGGATGGTACATAGATGCATAATTACTTTAGTTATGTGTACATTTTTATATGCGTACATAAGAGATAAGGGTGTGTAATCCAGGAATTTTTTAAAAATAGTAATAATGAATTAGCTCATCTGTGCATGCTGCATTTTTATTTGAAATTTTATTTAATTAAAATTAAGTCTTACAAATTTTTCATATTAAGACATGACTATCCTTTTTTTTAAACACACTAGCCGCAGACCCACGTGATGCATGTGAATAAATAATTATTTTGTATCATAATATAATGTATAATTTTTTCTCGAAATTTTTTTTAAGATAATTTTTTCTCCATAAAAAAAAAAAAAAAAATTTCTATTTGGTCCAATCGGCTCTACTTTGGTCCAATTTGGTCCACTTAGTCAATTTCGGTCCCCTTTCAGTCAATTTTAGACTAATTGGGCCATAAATTGATTTTTTCCCTTCATTCTTGGGTTGAAAATTATGAAATTTTATTATATTTAGGCTAAACTCTTAGTTTTGAATTAAAAAATGCAAAGAAAAATACTAAAATAGACATTTAAAATTAAAAATATGAGCCCTAAAAATGCAATAAAAATGATAAATATTCAAAAGTCTTATTCGGTCCAAATTGGTTCTATTCGGTCCATTCTGTCGTGTTCTATTCGGTCCATTTAGTCCTATTTAGTCCATTTGAACCATTTGGTCTATGTCAGTCCAGTTCGGCCCATTTGGTCTTATTCGGTCCATTCAGTCCACATTGGTCCTATTCAGTCCACTTTGATCCTATTCGGTCCATTATCTACTTTGGTTCTATTTGGTCCAAATCGGTCCACATTGGTCCTATTCAGTCCATTCTATCCACTTTGATTCGCTTCAATCCTATTTAGGCTATTCAGCCCACTTCAGTCCTATTCAGTCCACATTGCTCCTATTTGGTTCACTTCAGTCTGCAGTCCAATTTGGTCCTATTCGGTCCATTCAATCCACTTTGGTCCCATTTAGTCCATTCATTATTATTTGGTCTATTCGGTCCTATTATGTCCATTTTGTCTATTTTGTTCCATTTGGTCCATTCAAATCAATTCGGTACAATTAGAACATACGTTTTGTACAAACTCTTGATTTCCCAAATCCTAAATAATATTTAGGAAGGATAAGAGAATGTATTTATTATACTAACTAGCTTGTAATCCCGTGCATATGCATGGATATACTAAAAATATATACATTAAGATGCATAGAATAATTCTTACATATATAATTTAATTATTATTGATAGTCATTCTTATATTCTTTTTTAATTCTTTAAAAAGTCTTGTAAGAATATTATCAGGTAAAAAATGTAAATCGTCCATTTTTTTTTAAAATTTTTTGTGTTCATTAATTCTAGACTCCTTGGTTCTTTTACGCAATAACTCACTTGGTTGGATATTATGATGTGGTTTCACATTTGACTCCAAAATTTAGAAGAAAAAAAAAAAAAAAAACACTCTTTAAAAATAAATAATATAGAATACATGGCGCAAAATTGGACTTCAATTGTAGAATCTAATTGGATTTTCTTTAAGTTTTACCTCTCTCTCTCTCTCTCTCTCTCTATATATATATATATATATATATGAGATTCTAGCAATATATATATATATATCATTTATAATTTCAATAAGATTTAAATTCAATATCAAATAGAAATCAAATAGGACTCTAATTTAATAGGATTTAAACTAAATATCAAATGGGACTCTATAAAAAAAAAAAAAAATACTAGTTAAAATATAAAATTATGGGACATGACTGAAATGATTAGAATAAACCTTAGATTTCCTTTAAATTTTCTTGAAACTTTTAGTAAAAGAATTTTAATTGGAAACCTTTTTTTTTTCAATTTTTTTTTTAATTGTTAAAACTCGATTGCTGTCATTGAATCAAACTAAAATTGACAACAAAAAGAAGGAAAAATCAGCCTCGTTACATAATTTCAAAGCAATACAAGTATTTGGAGCAATCTATTCGGAGCAAGTGCTGCACATTTGGAGGATCTAACTGCTTTTCATATTCGAGAGCTCCTAGAAGTTCTAGCAAATTAAGCTAATTCTAGTAATCATTTCGGGGACATCCATTTAAATGGAACAATACAGAGAAAGGGGAAGAAGGGACAAATGGCTATTAAACTGGATATTAGCAAAGCATATGACCGGATGGAATGGAGTTCTTGCATATGATAATGCTGAAGCTTGGTTTGGATCCTAGATGGGTTCACATGGCCATGGTGACAATTACCACAACTTCGTATTTGGTATTGATCAACGGGGAGCCGAAAGGTTTTATCAAGCCATCACGAGGAATAAAATAGGGGGACCCACTATCTCCATACCTGTTTTTACTTTTTGCAAAGGGGCTATCTGCCCTATTAAGGAAAGCTATGGCAAACCACAATATCAAAGGCATTATGACCAGCCAATAAGGGGTGTGCATCTTCCACCTCTTGTTTGCTAATGATAGTCTTTTATTTTGCCGAGCAATTGTGGAGGAGTGCCAAAACTTACTTAAACTATTGGAGAAGTATGAAGCTGCATCGGGTCAAGCCATCAATAGATAAAAAACATATCTTTTCTTCAGCAAGAGCACCAAACAGGAAGTGAGAAACGCCATCCAACAGATGCTAGGGGCAAGGGTAATGACTGACTGTGAAAAATATCTCGGCTTGCCCATGGCATGTGGCAAATACCTCAAGGAGCTCCAAGAAAAAAAAAATCCAAGTGTGTTATGGGGCGGAAGGAAAAGTTCATTTTCAAGGCGGGGTGGAAAGTCCTGATCAAGACTGTAATGCAAGCTATACCCACATACTCTATGAGTTTGTTTAGGTTGCCTAAGTCTATTTGTGATAACATCAACTCCCTTCTGGCCAAATACTGGTGGGGAAAGGATCATGAAGAGAGGAAAATACATTAGATAAACTGGAATAAATTGTGCAACCACAAAAAGAAAGGAGGGATGGGGTTTCGGGACCTAAATGCATTCAACATGGCTATGCTAGTAAAGCAGGCTTGGAGACTAATCCATAATACACAATCTCTATTCCATAGGGTCTATAAGGCGTAGTACTTCCCTCGATGTTCCTTCTTGGCAGCAGAACTTGGCTCCGACCCTTCATTCTTGTGGCGCTCACTATTGGCGGCAAGGGACATTATAATGGAGGGGTCAAGGTGGTAGATAGGAGATGGTCGTACAATTGAAGTGGCGAAGCACGACTAGCTGCCTCATGCCCTCGTGTTCTTGAATGAACCATCACTGAATATGCAGGTCTGCGAATTGATTGAGGAGGACACTAGACGTTGGGATAGAGGTAAATTGTTTGCTAGATTCACAGAGGACAAATGAGTAGATATTGGCGATGCCGTTGAATAATCTCAACTCCCATGACGTGTTGGTGTGGAAGGAGAACAAGGTCAATAAATTCTCGGTGCGAACTGCCTACCGTGTTGCTCTCCGCTCGAAAAGCACTCCTCGGCCCAATGCCATGGCACAACCTAGGGGAAGATTTGGCGGCTCAATGTGCCTCTAAAGGTACGAACCTTTCTATGGAGGGCTTGCTCAAACTGCTTACCGATTAGAGATAATTTAAAAACCAAGTTATTCTAGAGAGAAAAGTTTAGATTCAATGTATCTTGAAAACTGTATTATTGATTCACTCTGATAAAATTACAAGTAATGAGATATTTATACATGGAGATTTCCCTAACAAACTCTAACTAACTCAACGGGAAACACTCTTGGAATAACAAACTTTCTAACCACTCAATCATCACAGGACACGTGGCATCTCTACCCTACCAGACGACAAGCCAATGATGTTACTCACGGTCACTAATCTATAAATCTGCAGCAAAAGATAACTGAAAACCATTAATTACGAAAGCCAAATTACAAAATATTTAGTTCATATACCTTGTCTTAAAAGGAGAAAGAGTAAGAGGAGACACTAAAAGATCTCCATATGTGTATATGCATGCATACATTTGCTAAAGTAAATAAAAATAGCTTCGGTTCTTACTTAAATGCAATTAAAACAAGACTAAATTGTAACTAGACCATAATGTGTTAATTAAAGTTTTATGTAGCATTATATGTGCATCTACGTGTGCCTATGTGTTTTTGAGAGGGAGAGACGGGCTTGTATTAGATTTAAAATATAGAATGAAGTTTGATCAAATTTTAGATTTTGCTCTCTCTTACTGATTAATCTCATCTTATTGTTTGTTTGTTTTAATAATGACTTTCACAACCAAAAACACATGGTACCATTTCCTACTTTGTTAGTTTCAAGTTAAAAGTTCTTTACAAAAAAACTTCTACAACTAAAACAAAAATATGTATAGCTACACACAAGAATTGCTCTAGAAATGCGAACCTCAGAAAATGTTAATTTTCCAACAAGAAGTAGAGCTAACACAACATCACTACATCCAGCAAAAGGTAGAATGATGAATGAGATAAAGAAAGAGGGAATTCTTGTGACAATGGCGAAGTTATCAACAACGTCCACAAGGGGATCAGCAAAAAAAGATGCAACAAGAATTCCAAGAAGCAGCATCAATATTGTTTTACAGACAACCCATTTAGGATTTCCAATGACTTGCATAATCCCATAACTTTGTTGCCCAACAAAATATGATTTTGTTAGTGTTATAATGTGTGGTTGGTATACATTTTGGTCCATTCAATATGATATGAAGGATAGAAGGAAAATATAAAATGAAATATACCTGAGGAAAGCTATGTTTAAATCTTATTGGGCGGGGGCGATGATGATTGAATTTGGAATTTCCAACGCTCTTCCCAGCTAAATCACTTTGTTCCCCAAGTAAATGTTGATTCTCGTTTCTATGCTGCATACAAGAATTTTGAAAATATTGTAATACTTAAAACAAGACACGTTACTATATATACTCAACTGGGAGAGAAGGGGGAAAAACATACTAGATGCAATTTGTGTTTAAACCTTATTGGCTTGGGACGATGATGAGTGAGATAAACATTCTGTAGACTATGATGATTGTCACAAATAGTTGAAGGCTTAGTCTCATCCAACCATTTTGGAAAATGTATAACAAACTTATCCAGATGTATCAAAATCTCTCAAAATATTTTCCACAGCAGCATCAATATCATGATGTCGTTTAAGATTTATTCCTAAAAGAAGTACTTTCAGCTCCATCGGTGAGAGGTATCCATCATCATTAGTATCAATCTTCTTAAATAACCTATAATTAAATACAAAATAATGTATTCACCATCGTTTCAATAGTTAAGAGTTCAACCAAGAGTTTGTTGCATGTTTAAGTTTGGGTGTTGGCTCACTTGGGAAAATAAATTATCATTATTTATATCACTCCTTTGGGTATGATTTATTCTAATTGCATGTTGAAAAAGAATTTAGTATGGAGTCAGATGATTGTTTATGCTAGACAAAGAAGTTTATTTGTTCTTTTAAAATACCATGTACTAGGAGCATACCTTATTTAGTTGTACCTTATTTAGGTAAACAAGAGAGTAAATACAGTAGCAATGTCTTGTAGAGATGAGTATATTTGTTTAAGTAAAAAATCCTTTGCCTCCACTATGATTTTAGAAGGTAAATTTTTCCTAACTCCCTCATGATATATGCTCAATTTCTTTGCGCTTTTGGTATGCTACTATATATGTAAAGTTCATGAAAGAGATTTAAGAGTAGAGAAAGAACAAACTCCCTCATGATTTATGCTCATTAACATATCTCAAGGTGCTAGATAAAAAAGGTGATCAACACAAAAATAAAAATAAAAATAAAGAGATTTAAGAGTATAGAAAGAACAAACTTTATAAAGGCAGCTGTGTCTGGTTCACCATTTTCTTTATAAAATATTTGTGTTGCGTTGCTTTTTGAGTGTTTATTTGACAATTCATGCTTTTGATTTGCATAGTCCAATTTTCTCTTCTGAATCCAAGGCTGAAAAATCTGCATCAATGTTTCCAAATGGAGATGCTGGCATTAGTATAGAGAAGGAGCAGGAAAAGTTTACGTCATATTCTACAATGGATGAAAAAGTTTGGCAATTGATTAATAAAAGATACTTCAATAGCTAGCAAATAAGAACCACTGGTAAATTCAAGTAATTAAACGACTACCTGATAGACTCCATAGGAAACCAATAAAGAAAATGAGACAATGACTGAAATCAATAAAACATAGCGACTCTGAGATGTTTTTTTAAACGCTTGTGGTAGTAAGACTACCATGATTGGGATAACAGATATAACCATGATCCTTGCAGCATACGTGGTTTGGATATCAGTCTTGACAACTGACCCTACAAAATTGAAGAAACATGCATTATATTGTGAAACATATCATCCATACCACAAACATACTCATTGGCAACAAATTTGTTACTAATATTTAGTATATATAGTTCCATTAAAGTGAAGAAATGAAAGTTGACTTTTTTAGTGTAAACTTTAGTTTTAAATCGCTTTAAAAAAGATAACTGAACCATGGCATAGCCTTCAGTTTAAAGGACCAAGTTAAGCCAAATGTACATATTTATCTTCACCAATTCTATGTCATATCTGTATGACATGTTCAAAATTTTACTAGATTAGGAATATTTTATTCCTAACAATAGATTTATATATCATATATAATAGCAGAATGTAATTGTTTTGTTCATGTATCATACAAATAACAAACTAGTGAACATGAGAGAATTCATAGATAAACTGTATGTAAATATTTATCATACTTATGGATAACTTTAAACATATTTCTCATTCCATTCTTTTTGGTAACTACTGATTACATTGAAAAGATGAAACAAGAAAACTCATGGAGTATAGGAAAATTGTGGTAACTACTGATAACAAAATAATGTCCGTAGATTACTCTTGGGGTAGAGGAAAATTGTGGTAGGGAGTTTAATTAACATCATATGAGTATTGGAAAGAACATTGCTTTAGCATGATAAATAGCACTCTTAAGACAAAGGACCTATGGTTTTCATTATGAATTTTTTTCCCTTCATGATTATGCTCTATATATTAATGCCAAGGTTTCACCACTTTCCCATAATGATTGGCCGTGTTAAGCAAGGTGTGATGATTTACTTCAAACAAATGTTTTACTAGCTATGTACATATACTAATTCTAGAGATGTCCTTTCAGTAGAGCAGTGTTTTGTTTTGCCTAAAACTTAGGGAGCAATAAAAGCTAGATTACCAACATTGTTGGAACCTAGTTAGATTTTTTAGAGTTTAAGGACCAGAAAAAAAAACCCCTAGGGTTTTAATCACGTAATATCAATTTTGTAATATGGACAACTGAGATTTAAGAATTGTCCAAATTGACCCCATCTCAATTTTGATAACTATAATTGTCATAAAATGGTTATGTGTTCTGCAAGTACTATTTATATATATACATAGTAAAGTAGTTACGTACACACCATGTGACCAATTTCTATTAGTTATGGTCAATGGAGGTGGAGAGGTCAATTTAGACCATTCTAACACTTCTAGGTTAATAATACAGAATTAATAGCATATAGGTCAGTTTCGAACTGACCCAAACCCTAAGATTTTTTTTTTTTCCAGGCGGGGGGGGGGGGAGGGGTGGGGTTGAGGGGAGTTTAATATGGTTTGGTCAATTACACGCCTACTTCCATGTTTAAACTCCATCCAAAACCCACTATAAAATATAATTGATTTCAATCAAGTAACTAATTCTTACAAACTAAATCAATAGATTCTCACAAATAACACTCACATCCTTTGGCAAACATAAATACACTCAAAACTCTTAAAAACACAAATTAACTCAAATCACATTACACCCAAACAAACCCTCAATGTTTTTGAAAATTTGAAAAATAATTTTGTTATTCTTAGGTGTCAATTGGTAGCCAAGTTTACACGATAGTGATCTTCTTTGGGTTATCAATGGAAGGAAAGATAGAACCTTTGGTTTTAGTCTACTGAGGCCAAAAGAGTGCTTGTGTGGTTTTGACTGATGAGGTGTAAATCAAACTAGAATTCATGCAAATACTAGTAGAGAGATAGAGAGACTGTAATACTATATACAAAGGGTTGGATTCAAGTTATGCTTGGTGTAACTCTAAGCAATGTTACATTACCCAATGACTTGTTATTGAATTCATATTTTGAAAATCTCACTGTTAGATTAGATGTTCTATATGTTCTTAATATACATGTCAATTTTCATGCCAATTGGACGTTATTTACCATTCGATCCATAAACTCATCTTTTATGCATTATTTATGCAATTAGGTAAAATAGTAAAGAACACATTTCTTAGGGGGCAGTGGTGGCTCCAGAATTTTTTTCTAGGGGGGTCAGCAGTGGTGAAGCTAGAAATTTATCATGGGGGCAAATAAAAAAATTAATTTTTTTTTTACATGTGCAACTTCCATATTATATACATTATACAATAATCTAAAATAGTATTCTAAATATAATTTAGTATAAATATCGGTAAGAAAACAACCATTGAATGCATAAACAAATATAATTAAATAACTAATAATACACATGGTCAATCTCTTAGAGAATAGTAACTGATATAAGTTTTAACTTTTGAAGTGTATGACTTCTTAACCATACACGTGGTCAGTTTCTTGAGATTAGAGCAAACACTAAAAGACATTACCAAAAAAAAAACTAACCTATACCAATATCAACTCCAATAACCAATTGGACTTGTTCTTGTAGAGACTTCTCCTTTACACGGATCCTAGGACGTGACTAACATCACAACAACAGTTGGTTGTTGTTGTTTGACAGAGTTCTTCAATTCACACCTGAAGATCTAGAAGAAGCTTGGTACAAAACCCTAAGGAGCACAAAAAGTCACAGCAACTCTTGTAAAACGTGTATCTATGTATGTCTTTTTGTGTGTATAATGGTGGCTGTAAAATATAGCCTTTATATGTTGTGGAACCCTAGTGCACGACCTAGGAAAGCCTAGTCATCATGAGCCGAAAACAGATCTTGGATTTTAAATTTCCCATGTTTCGATAGATCAAGAGGTGTCGAGCTAGGTATTAAAATTCAATAAATATCGATAAATCGACAAGTATTGAGTAGGTGTCAAGATCTGCAGTTCTAGCTTTTCTTGTATTGTTCTTGAGTATTCTTTATGTCTCCAATAATACCACTTGTTGAACACTAAATGATCTTCTTGAATGCATTAGAGCCTAAGATTCCATTACAAGTAAAATGTATTTTGCCTGGGGATATGCCAATTACAAATATGACACTTACATAATTCTTATTATGTTTTATTGTGTTGATATGTAAACTCTACACGAACTTGAATCACTTGATAAGTTATTCTATTATTTTATACTCATTTGAGATCTGCTTACCTCATAGTTTATTGATTTCATTACTATCGTTTATCGTTGTTTTGAAATGACATAGTTTATAATTGATAATTCTTTCCTTGCAATTTGATTATTTCTACAAAATTTTATTGACTTACCTAGTTACCTTCTTTCTCTTGTTCAATGGTGTGTGACTTTCTACTTACTAGGTTGTGTAACTCACTATATATTATTTCAAAAATTTTCAGATTAGTTGCTTGAGGTCGTAATCATAACAGATTATTAGGATGCAATCGTTCTTACTTTCAAGTGAGCTAATGTTAAGATTTCAAGCTAACATTTATGTCTGGAGAATTTCATGTATTATAGGTTGTAATATTATCTTGGGAGTAGTTCTATCAAGACTTATTAAAGGTTTTTGGTTATGCTTAATCTTTGAGTTTAGATGACTTGGTTATTTGACATTGATTTTTTATGTCATTTAGGGTCCGTTTGGTTGGAGGAGTGGAAAAGTGGAAGGATGGAAAATTGTGGGAGGATGGAAAAGTGGGAGGATGGAAAATATTTAGTTTTCCCTCGTGTGTGTTTGGTTGGAGGGATGGAAAATTGGAAGGGTGAAAAACTCTTTTGTTTGGTTGAAAAGAAAAGTGGGAGGATAGAAAATGAAGTTTATATAAATTGACTATTATACCCTTGTTACATAATAGGTAAGAAATATATTTATTTGTACTCATTAAATAATATAAAATTTACCAACAATTATATTTTTCAATGAGAAGTGTTACGTTCACAACATTTTTCGCAATACTTTCACAATAAAATTTATGTGGAAAGTGTTACTAGTTCTAATTTGAACCCACCTCTAAAATTATTTTTTTACTCACCAATATTAACTAATAACAATCTGTTACTTTAAATTTATTGTGAAAATATTATGGTAACATTTCTCAATTAGGATTTTTTATTTTTTATATTATTCCTCCTTTCTCTCATTTCATTTCATCCATACGGTTTTGTTTTTTTTTTTTTCTTCTCCATACACGTTTGTCCTTATCTCTTTTTATCTCCCCCTTCTTTTCTTTCTTTTTCTCCCTCATTCAAGAAGTGCTCTCATTCTCTCAGGTCTTTCTCTAGTCCTCGGTCTCTGTTTTTTTTTTTTTTATTCTCCATACACGTTCGTACTTATCTCTTTTTATCTCCCCCTTCTTTTCTTTCTTTTTCTCCCTCATTCAAGAAGTGCTCTCATTCTCTCATGTCTTTCTCCAGCTCTCGCTCTCTGTTTTTTTTTTTACTTGATTCCAGAACAGCCATTGTGTTTGTGAAAAGGGTAGGTGGGAGAGGGAATTTGTGTAAAAATGCCATAAGTCCACTTTTCTCCCCACAATTTTCCTCCCGGTTTGGGAGGAAGAAAATTGTGGGCCCGGGAGAGAAAATTTTCTCCCAGGTTTTCTTTCCTCAGTGTTTTCCTTCGGTTGCCAAACAGTGAAAAACACTGTTTTCCACCCTATTTTCCTCCCTTTATTTTCCATCCTTCCTAAAATCACCCCAACCAAACACAGTGTTAGAGATGGTTTAACATTTCGATGAATAGAACTTTTGGCAGAAGCCATAGATGATAGAACTAGATCATTTTAGAAAATTTTGTTGAGAAGCTTGAAAATAGACACTAACAAGATTATATGTTAGGTTACTATAATCAATTTAGTTAACTGCCAGGTATTGAAAACATGCTTGAACATTTTCTCTCAATTCATTGAAAACAAGCTGGCATATCTTCAAAGAAAACTTACATGCACGCCTACACACATTCATACACAGCCTTGCCATGTGAAGTATGAGAAAATACCAGTAAAGCTAAAGCATTTTGTATTTGTTGAATCTGCAGAATCTTCAAGGTCATGCCTGCTAAATAAAACAGAGGATCCCTAAAGTAATGTCAGAAGATTAACAACTGTTCCAGCCAGCAAGCCCATTCCAATGGAGAACTGACTTTGAGCAGTTCCCTTGGTCACAGATAGTCCAGATGCTAAAAAAACATGAGAAAGTTCATTAGCATTAATGTATCTTCATTTATTGCAGACCACTATAACAGGTACTTAGTAGTGGTAAGTGATTATATTCACCTTTTTGAAACAACAAATTGATTTAAATAACAAGATTTAACTTTAACATGAAAACAACCATAATGTTTATGGAAATGGAGAGGTAGGAGTTGAGGAAAATCTACAATGAATTGTGTAGAGAATTGTGGATATAACAATCTCTAATTCTCAATGATTGTGGCTAGGGTTTTCTCTCAGAAGCACTCCTCAACATATGTAGGTAATGGGGGTATATATAGTGTGGGTAGAGATAATGTGTATCAGAAATGACAATTCAGCAAAACAGAATGTTTCGCGGGTATCTCGCGGGAAGGCCTTACCCGCGAGACACTCGCAAAAACCAGTTGTCTCCATCCTGTCCTGACTCTTCGCATTCTAGTCATGTGCAGGGCACGTGCTTCACTTCGTGGGAAACTTACTCACGAACTACCCGCGAAAACAGCTTTAGTTTTCAATTGCCTTGAGTCTTCACACACTCTCTGTCATACACAACCCTTACAAATAAATCCACATAAAATACAAGGTACATAAGATTGAACATAATTACAATAAAATTTGGCACGGAATTAAAGCCAACATAAACTAGTTGTAAATTACAACTTTACATACCTGAGTGCCAATCATCATTTACAAGCTACATTTCTTGCATTTTAGAGCAACAATAAGGAAAGATTTTGCCTTATGTAGCAGGAAACAGACAATTAAAACTCATACAACAATTTTTACATTCAGATTGAAAGTTAAGACAAGAACTTTTTGGTTTGGAATACAATTCTCATGACTGAAGTAAAAGGTTTGATGTAGTACATAATTGAAGTCCAATAATGCGAATGTGAGCAACGTAACACGCACCGAGTACTTAATTTAAACAATGCCAATAGAATGAGTGCAAACTTACTGAGGATGACAATAGTATTTAGAACTGAGTTGAATATGGGCAAGAAGTGATCACCAATTATCCCCCATCCAAGGAATTTCAATACAAGCAAAATCAATCAAGATTACGCACAGTAATCACATACAAGAAAAGAAATGCATTTTCTAGGATAGTGTTCTTGCAGGGCACAGCACCATGCCATCGTGTGTTTAGCCAAAAAAAAAGAAAAAAAAGAAAAAGAAGCCGTAGTAGCGTGTGTCCTATAGTATCAACCGGTCAACATTTTTTTTTTTTTTGCCAAAAAATAATCGACCGCTCAACATGATGAAATGTTGGCAGCTGAACATGTTGACTCTCTGTTTGTAAGTTGGCTCCAGCTCGGGTAAAGTAGACTAATAAAGGAAAAAACAGTGCATCCACTTGGAGCTAGTGCGTAAATGTAAAGCCAAGATTCCCCCTCGATCTGAAATCCCTAGACTTTCCTAATCTCGTCTCACTCTCATTCTATTACCCATTTCAATCTCTCTCTCTAGAAAACTCCATTTCTCTCTCTCTCTAAGATGGCTGCAGCATAGCACAAAAAGTGCTGGATAAATTGGGATCCCTGGCTTTCCAAGAAGTTCGCTTGATATGGGGTGCTGAAAGTGATCTGGGAAGACTTGCAAAAACCATATCCACCGTCAAAGCAGTGTTTGTTGGATGTAGAAGAGCAGCAGCTTCATAACCAGGAGCTGATCATCTGGCTTGGGCAGCTCAAAGAAGTGTTTTATGATGCTCAAGATGTCCTTGATGATTTCGAGGAACACCCTTTCCAAATAACAATAAATATCAAAAAATTTAGTTAGTTGTCACGTTCAAAACAATGCTGAAAAACTATCATCTCGAGTGTCTAAAACTCGAGTTCCAAGATAAAACTCGAGTTTTTAAGTCTCGATTTGTAAGCAGATGGGTCTGATGTGGAAAAAAATCCATGTGGAACTCGAGTTTTAAAGACTCGAGTTCCATAAATTGCAGAAAAACGCTGCTATAGGGCTTTAAAACGTCATTATAGGGCTTAAAAACGCCACTATAGGGCTCCCTGAACCTGGTATGGGGTGATCACACTTATAAAAAAACAATTTGCAGGAAAACGCCGCTATAGGGCTTTAAAACGTCACTATAGGACTTAAAAACGCCATTATAGGGCTCTCTGTATGGGGAAAATTTTTTTGCATGGAACTCGAGTTTTAAAGACTCGAGATCTATGTGACATTTTCAGTCCAAGTCATCCAGCCAAACACTCGCAAAGCGAGTTTTTGGGACTCGAGTTTTAATATGGATCTCGAGTTTCTAAAACTCGAGATGCTATTTTTCTTAAAACTTTGAAACGTTGCCTAACTTACTACATAGTTGCCCCTCACACTGCTAGTCTGCCCATTCCCCCTGATTTTGAGTGTAAAGCGTTGCGAAAGCAAGTGGTGGAAATGCAGGGGAGCACCACCAGGAAGGTACGCCGTTTCTTTTCTTCCTCTAATACACTTGTATTCAGAACCAAGATGGCTCACAAAGTCAAAGAAATTAGAGCACGTTTAGATGAGGTTGCAGCCGATAGGGCTAAGTTTCATCTCTCTCCACGGTCGGATGATAGGCATGTGGTGCGTGGAAGGGAGATGAGTTACTCCTTTGTCCAGGCTTCAAATGTGATAGGAAGAGACCAAGACAAAGAAAATATTGTGGAGCATCAAATGGATCCTAGTGATGGTTAATCCATCTCTGTTGTTCCTGTAGTTGGGATTGGAGGTCTTGGCAAGATTGCGTTAGCTAAACTGGTGTTTAATGATGAAAGAGTGATAGAGCATTTTGAGTTAAAGTGTTGGGTGTGCGTGTCTAACGAATTCGTTTTAAAACAACTACTGGTTATAATTATCAAATCAATAACTAGTGAAAATCGTAGCGATTTGGATGAAGAGCAGTTGCAAGTGCTACTTCGAAATAATTTGGATGGCAAGAAATTCTTGATCGTCTTGGACGACGTATGGAATGAGGACAGGGGAAAATGGATTGAGTTGAGGAATTTGTTGATGGGGGGTGCCAATGGAAGTAAGATTCTTGTGACTACACGCAACCCAACAATTGCTTCCATGATGGGCACCGTGTCTCCATACAACTTGGAAGGTCTTTTACATCAAGAGTGTCTGTCCCTATTTATAAAATGGGCATTTGATGAAGGAAAAGAGAGGCAGCACACAAACCTTGTAGAAATTGAGGATGCGATTGTGAAGAAATGCAAAGGGGTTCCCTTGGCAGTGAAATCGTTAGGAAGCCTACTATATTCAAAGCTTGATGAACGTGATTGGCTATTTGTAAGAGATAATGAAATGTGGAAATTGAACAGAAAAGAAGGGGATATTTTGTCGGTCTTGCAATTAAGTTACAATCAGATGCCATCTTACTTGAAACAATGTTTTGCTTTTCTTTCACTTTTTCCGAAAGATTATGAATTCAATACTTTTGAGTTAATTCCATATTGGATGGCAAATGGGCTTCTTCAATCACCTAATGAAAATCAAGAGCTGGAAGATATTGGCAGACGATATATAGATGAGCTCTATTCAAGATGTTTCCTTGAAGATTATATTGATATTGGTTACGAGGGAGAATTCAAAATACATGATCTTGCACATTTCCTAGCACTATCATCAGCCCAAAGTGAGTGCTTAATTATTAATTGTCAGATCCAAAATATCTCTAAAAAGGTTTGGCATTTGTCATATTCTGACAATACTTGGCAGAATGAAAATGTTTTAAAATGTTTACAAAAATCAAAGAGTTTACGAACAATTCTTTCTACAGTGGAAGGAGATGGACCTTCTACTAAATCCTTTGTTGATTCATGTCTCTCAAAATTTAAAAAATGCCAGCGAGTTCTAGATTTAAGTGACTCAAGTTTTGAGGTGTTACCCAGCTCCATAGGTACCATGAAGCATTTAAGGCTGTTGGATTTGAGTAGAAATTGTAGAATTCATAAACTCCCAAACTCCATTTGCAAGCTTCAAAATTTGCAAACTTTAGATCTTCGTGGATGTGAAAAAATAGAAGAATTACCAAAAGATATAAGATACCTGATCAGACTCAGAATGTTTTTAATGACAACCAAACAGAAGTCTCTACCTGGGTGCCCTAATTCCCTACGATCTTTGGGATTATCAAATTGTTGCAATCTAGAATCTTTAGTTGAAAAGATGCAAGTCTGTACAAGCCTTCGGGTGTTGTTTATTGACAATTGTGGGGGTCTGAACTCTTTGCTTCCTACCCTAAAATTCCTTGCCACGTTAGAGGGTTTGGTTATTCAGAATTGTGAAAAGCTTGATCTGACTGAAATGGAAGACAATCAAGATGATTTCCCAACGAGCCTTCGAGCATTAGGCTTTGTTGGATTACCACAGTTGGTGGCTATGCCCGATTGGATTAAACGCTCTGCAAAATCTTTACAAATCCTTTATATTAAGAGTTGTCCTAACTTGACAACATTGCCAGAGTGGCTGGTGAATCTCGAATCGCTTAGACGACTTAAAATTAAGAATTGCCCCAAATTGTCTTCTCTATCAAAGGGGAAGCTTTGTCTCCCAGCTCTAAGATCTTTCATAATTGCAGAATGTCCCGAATTAATTAGAAGATGCCAACCGGAAATCGGAGAGGATTGGCACATGATTGCTCATGCCTCAGAAATTTATCTTGACGACAAGCGGATTAAAAAAGCTAATAATTAGGTATGGAGTAATCCCTCTCCCTCTCTTTTATTTGTTCTTTCTTCCAAGAGTTTAACATTTATAAAATATTATTCTATTTCTGGTAGTGTGATCACTGCAAATCAATATATACATTAATACATATAAATATGCATTATATGTCCACCGTACATTAATTTGGTCAAAGTTGGAATTCTTGTTATGTTAATTAGATGTTGAAATTGGAAGTATTAATGGACTAATGGAGATATTCTTGATTTGATAAATTGCTTAATCTGTACAAGTGCTCTTAATTGGTGGAGATACTTATAGACTATATTATAGAGTAATTATACAAGTGCTCTTTTCTATCCTCTAATAAGGGTCCATTTGATAGGAGAGATTGAAAAGTGGGAGGATAGAAAATGGGGAAGGGATAGAAAATTGTGTGGATAGAAGAAATTTAATTTTCTTTCATATATGTTTGGTTTGGATGATGGAAAATGGAGAGATGGAAGATGAAATTGGTATAAATTTACAATTATATCTCTATTAAATAAAACAAAAAGTAATACATTTTTTTAATTAAAAATTATATATATATATATATATATTTAGTCCACAAGCCAAAAGATCCAAAATAGATGAGAGAAAAAAAGGTGGGGCAAAAAAAAAAAAAAGAAATGAGAGTGTAGAAATGGATAAAAGCAAATAGAAGAAAAAGACAAAAAGTGAATTGCGTGAGTGTGTCTGATACGTACGCGTTATATTTATTTATTTTGGTAAACATGGTAATAACTGTTGGGAAATTTAGACCCCGGTTGATAAAATTAACAAGTTTTTAAACCCAAGTTGTTAATTATATTTATTATGAATAAAACTTGTTAAAACAAACAAACATCAATATCATGTCAAAATCATGCAGCGGAAAAAAAAAAAAAAAAAGACAAGATATGATGACCTAGGAAAACCAATGAAACAAACTAGTTTCACAGTAAAAAACCTGGGGGGAAACCTTCCCGAAAAGCAATCCACTATAATGAAAAGGAGTTTCAGATCTAGTACAAAACCTTTGTCCCTAGACTCTACAATCCCCGTAAATGAACTCACAGTAGAAACCTTCTACCGCTTCAGAACCTCTGAACTCTTCAATATATGAACGCCACCCTTTGATGCACGAATCCCAAGTACGTAACTAATCAATTGCGCGGATCCCAGTACGTGACTTAATCACCAACTAGAAGAAGATTGTTTGCTGCAAAGTTCTTCACTTCATCAACAATGAAGATCAAGAAGCACTTGGTTACCAAACCCTAAGGCGCAAAGACGCAGTAGCTTCTTTCAGAGAGAATAAGGGTTTGGTCACCTTTTGAATATGTTCTCCTTGTATTCTCTTATGTGACGGCCTCTAAAATAAGCCTTATATAGGTCTAGGGTTGTGAGAAAAGAAACCCTACACATACATGTCATCATGGGCTGAAAATCAAATCTGAAAATCTGAAATTTGTAAGGCTCAGTAAATCTCGATCGATCGAGGAGGTGTCGAGAAGGTGTCGAGGAACATCTCGATCGATCCACCAGGTGTCGAAAAGCTATCGAGGAGACAGAAGATTTCTCGATCGATCGACAAGCTATCGAGAAGGTGTCGAGATTGCGATAAGAAACACCTTAAGAGCTCGACAGATAGCCAGGTGTCGAGGAGGTGTCGAGAAGCTATCGAGCTTTAAAATTCAGCACTTTCTCACTTGATTCTTGGACAAACTTGCATGACTTTAACACTTGAACTTGAAACAAGGTTTCTTGAAGTATTAAACACATCCTAGATCTACCTAAATACAAGTAAAGTGCATTTTGTCAAAGGATTAGCCAATTACATAAAAGAATGACATATGTTCTTAACAAGAGAAACACATATGTCCTAACAATAACATTACATAAGAAACACTGCCAGCAACCACAACAAACAAATGAACATATGAGAGAAGTCATAAATCACTCAACTCATATTCACTTGTTGAATACAATAAAATCTATCCTAACACAAACTCTTGAAAAACTTTGCAAGAAGAGAGTTTATAGCAAGTAGACTTTGACAACCTGTATTTCTGAAACACTTTAAACAAAACTCATCAAGGCATCTTAGTGTGAAACAAAAATAATAGATTGCATACAAGTATAAGAAGCATGTGTATAAAGATAGAAAAGAAACAACACATGTAAAAGATAGATGAAGAAGACATATATCCTCATATATATATCAAAGATATGCACAATGTATGTAAACATGGTCACAAGACCAATGTACACGAAGAAGGAAGTAAGCACTCCCCCTAACAAAATGAAACACATCTCCCCCTTACAAAGGCATGTATTTCTTCCCCTAACATGTAGAATCTTAAAAAAAGAAACCACATCACAATTTCTCCCCCTTTTTGTCATGATTGACAAAGGGTACAAGAAGCTAGAAAGCTTCACCCGAGAAACATAAAAATGATCAAAGATGATCAAGGGGGCACAAGCAATCCATATAAATGCATGAATATAATGAAACAAGATACTATGGTTGACAAGATAATAGAAGGATGCAAAACATGTGAAAAGCAAATCTCTCAAAAAAAATGTTAAGCACATAGATCCCAAAGCACACACACACACACACACACACAACAAGTCTAACCAATTTTATATTTCAAAAACAAGTTAAGACAGTTTAGTGAGCATACATTAACACATGTAAAACCTTGTGATGGCCAAATCACATTGTACCTGCACATGTATCAAGAGTAGCAAAGAATATTGCGTGTTGTGTGTGAAAAACATCGCAAGATTGCAAATGTGTCAACATGTTATGACAATTTGAGATATGAGAAAATCACTTTAACTCACACACAATCATAACTGTTTGATGGGGATTATCACCTTCGAGGTACATCCTATAACTCTCACATCTCCTAGAATACACGCTTGCAATCATATTTAAAAGCATTTTTGATCTTTTTGCTTTTGATTTTTCTTTGCATATTTTCTTTTTAAGCAAATCATGCATGGACATATAATAGATAGAAAAGAAATACCCCATTATGTTAAGCATTTGACATTCCAATTTTGCTATGCCGAAGCACACAAATGTCATTGACACTGCACTTTTGCTATGCCAAAGCATACATGTGTCATATTATGATTGGCGGGCAACAGTGGTGAGATGGTTATTTATGCATTTCTCTTAGGATTTTTTAATCCTTCCCGTCAAAAAGAGTGATACGAGTGTTAAGTACAAGAGATAACTTAATCTTACTCATCACAAACAAGAGCCACAAAGCTCACTTGCTTAGTTGTGCATAGAGATGCTCATCTAAGTTACAAGAGATACAAAGTTTAGAAAACTTTGTTTCAATGGTCATCCAAGATACACAAGTACCAATGTACACAAACACACACTGTTTTTGTAATTTTTTTTTATTTTGATTTTTCTCCTTTTATTTTGAAAAACAAACAGAATAAAATAAAGACTAAACAACTAAACAAAAACAGACTAATAACATGAAAGCATGAAAGAAAGATGCATATGCATGAAGACATGATAGAAAAATGCAGATGCATGAAAGCATGATTCCAAAAACAGATAAGAAACAAGCAAAGAGAGTCTTACTTTAGATAGAAAGAATTAAAGCAGAGGACAAACAGAAAAGATAATTAAGTCTTAGGCTCCTTTCTCTCCCACACAGCATGAGTCTTTGGCCGTGAAGATGAAAAGACACGTATCCTAGTATGTCTACTAAAGGACATAGAAGAATTAAAATTCTCCTGAAATTGAGTTAAAAAGCTCAAGGCTTTTAATAACTCTCTAAACAAAGGTGTAGGTCCTTGAGAGGAAACCTGTGACCGTTTGGACAATTGCTTATGAGGATACAACTTAAAGCAATTAGGACGAATGTGTCCAGCAACACCACAGTGGTGACAAACATGAGGTCTAACAAAGGATTTAGATTTAGACAAATGAGTTATGGATTTCATACCTTTATTACATTTCTCAGATTGTGGCACAAAGACAGTCTTTGATCTAGAAGCCGTGGAAGAGGAGGGGTCGGAGGAGACATCATATCCTAAGCCAGTCTTATCAGAACTAGGCTTTTGAGCACTCAATACCTCATCAAGCTTTGCACTAGACATCCTCTCTATTTGAGTTCTAGCTTGGCTAAGCTCAACCTCGAGATTCTTGACCTTCTCTTCTAATGAGGTGTTCTCCACAACAAGAGTCTCAACTAACCTTGTAGTCTCATCTAGTTTAACTAACAGATCAGCTTTTTCAGTCTTTACCTCATTAAGCTCTTTTCTACAAATATGAGAAGTCTTTTCAGATTTTATGAATTCAGTGCATAGCTTATCATAGGCTTCCTGAAGGGTCATCTTTTTGGATACTTCATCATCAAAAGAATCCTCATTGTCACTAGCATTTTCCATAATCACCTTATCGGTTGAGGGAGCAAATGCCATAACGTGACTACATTCACCCACATACTCAGAAGAGTCATTCTCAGTGTTACTCCAAGTAGCAACCAACCCTTTATCTTTTGACTCCTTGGTCTTTTCCTTCATGAGATAGTTTGGGCATTCTATCCTCATATGACCAAAACATTTGCACTCATGGCATTGGATGAGGGGTTTCTCATTCTTGCCATTCCTAGAGGATTTATATTTCCTAAGAGGTTTGCCCTTATCCTTTTTCCTAAATTGAAGAAGCTTGATAATCTCATCAGTTATGAAGGTTAGATCCTCATCCTCATCTTCATCTTCATCTTCATCTTCAAAGTCCTCAATCTCTTCCTCTATACCTTTAAGAGCCAAGTTTTTACTCTTTCCACCTTTTCCCATTGAGCCTAATCCCATCTCATAGGTTTGAAGGTTCCCTACAAGCTCAGTCAAAGGAAGTTGATCAATGTCCTTTGCTTCTTCAATGGCAGTGATCTTGGCATGGAATCTTTCAGGTAAGGACCTAAGGATTTTCCTAACAATTTTAGATTCCGCAATAGATTCTCCAAGATTGAAGGCAGAATTCACAATATCCTTGAGTTTAGCATAAAACTTATCAAAGGTCTCATCCTCCTCCATCCTTATTTCTTCAAAACTACTAGTGAGTCTTTGAAGGTTCATAGTCTTTACTGCCTTGGTACCTTCATAGGTGGTCTCAAGAATGGTCCATGCTTCCTTGGCAACTTCCTTCGATGAAATTTTCTTGAATTCCTCATTGGTCACCCCACAAAACAAAGCATTCAAGGCCCTACTATTGAAATTTGCCGCTATGATTGTTGCATCATCCCAATCCACCGGCGCTTCCTTTGGCTTAATCCATCCAACTTCAACAGCTTGCCATACCTGTTCACCTAAAGCCTGCAAAAAAACTTTCATACGAACTTTCCAGTACGCATAATTAGTTCCATTAAATAAAGGAGAAATCAAAAGAGATTGTCCACGATCCATAACAACAGATCAAGGATCACACTCAGGAAATTAATCCAATCAGAGTGTACCCGCTCTGATACCATTTGTTGAGAAATTTAGACCCCGGTTGATAAAATTAACAAGTTTTTAAACCCAAGTTGTTAATTATATTTATTATGAATAAAACTTGTTAAAACAAACAAACATCAATATCATATCAAAATCATGCAGCGAAAAAAAAAAAAAAAAAAAAAAAAAAAAGGGACAAGATATGATAACCTAGGAAAACCAATGAAACAAACTAGTTTCACAGTAAAAAAACCTGGGGGGAAACCTTCCCGAAAAGCAATCCACTATAATGAAAATGAGTTTTAGATCTAGTACAAAACCTTTGTCCCTAGACTCTACAATCCCCGTAGATGAACTCACAGCAGAAATCTTCTACCGCTTCAGAATCTCTGAACTCTTCAATATATGAACGCCACCCTTTGATGCACGAATCCCAAGTACGTGACTAACCAATTGCGCGGATCCCAGTACGCGACTTAATCACTAACTAGAAGAAGATTGTTGGCTGTAAAGTTCTTCAATTCATCAACAATGAAGATCAAGAAGTACTTGGTTACAAAACCCTAAGGTGCAAAGACGCAGTAGCTTCTTTCAGAGAGAATAAGGCTTCAGTCACCTTTTGAATATGTTCTCCTTGTATTCTCTTATGTGATGGCCTCTAAAATAAGCCTTATATAGGTCTAGGGTTGTGAGAAAAGAGACCCTACACATACATGTCATCATAGGCTGAAAATCAAATCTGAAAATCTGAAATTCGTAAGGCTCAATAAATCTCGATCGATCGAGGAGGTGTCGAGAAGGTGTCGAGGAACATCTCGATCGATCCACCAGGTGTCGAGAAGCTATCAAGGAGACAGAAGATTTCTCGATCGATCGACAAGCTATCGAGAAGGTGTCGAGATTGCGATAAGAAACACCTTAAGAGCTTGACAGATAGTCAAGTGTCGAGGAGGTGTCGAGAAGCTATTGAGCTTTAAAATTCAGCACTTTCTCACTTGATTCTTGGACAAACTTGCATGGCTTTAACACTTGAACTTGAAACAAGGTTTCTTGAAGTATTAAACACATCCTAGATCTACCCAAATACAAGTAAAGTGCATTTTGTCAAAAGATTAGCCAATTACATAAAAGAATGACATATGTTCTTAACAAGAGAAACACATATGTCCTAACAATAACATTACATAAGAAACACTGCCAGCAACCACATTAGTACAAAGTCTAGGGCGATATACGCCCATTATATCATCATACAGAAGCTGAGCTATAGCAAGGGGGCGGGAATCAAAAACTAAAGACAAAACAGCAGAAGCCAACCCCAGTATAGCTAAGGCATTGGCATAAAAATTTGCTTCCCTGAAACACTGTGATAATTTAACTTAAGGCAAATGCAACAACAATTCCCTGCAATCATCAACAAGACCAGACAAGTCTCCATTAGTATTAACATTGCTAGAAACTAAGGAAATTTCTTTGGAAGCATCAAGTTTAATTTCCACTGTAGAAATTCCCCTTTCTAAACACAACCCCAGTCCATCCCTCAAAGCCCACAGCTCCGCAACGATACTTGAGCTAACACTGATGGATTTTGTAAAACCCACAACCCACTGTCCTGCGCTATCTCTAAGCAAACCGCCACACCCTGACAGTCCACTAGTGCTGACAACCGAGCCATCGGTATTTAGTTTATGCCAACCTTCATCTAGTTTCAACCATTGGACCTGCTTCAATTGCCTATCCTTCCCCGTGTTAGGCTCCAAAACACAGTACATAAGCTCACACGTTTGCATTTCCACCACCTGAATCAGATTTGGGTTAGAGGGTTACTTTTTGAAGGCCCTTCTATTCCGCTGTAGCCACAGGTTCCACAAACCAAGCAGGAAGAAATTGCACCAGTCATAATCCTTGCCAGGTGACTTTGAGGATTCTAAGGCATTTTTTTTTTATCCATGACACAAGGTCATCCGAGAAAGATTGCTTGAGACTATCAGGGCAGCTAGGTAGCTCCCAAAAGTTTTTTGCAGTCGGGCAGTCCCTTAGAACATGATTAATACTCTCCTCCAATTCTATGCAACTGTCACAGCCACCCAAACCGCCAATACCACGATGTGTCAAAATGGCTTTCACTGGTAAGCTCATGTGCAAGCATTTCCAAAGAAACATTTTAATCTTGGGCAAATTTGGAGCTTCCAAATCCATTTGCCATGAAAATCCGGTGCCTCTAGGTTCTCATCAATTGCAAATAAGTACGCATTTCTTGGGTTAAACTCCCCATTTAAGCTGGAAATCCAGCTCCTTTGATCCTCCCTCAAAGTATATCTTCTAAAAGGGGTGGCTCTCACTACCTTCCAAATGTAATTAGGGAAGACAAAGGAGAGGTTAGCTAAATCCCAGCCATTGTTCGTAGTCACATCCTTAATGCACACCTCACTCTCTCCTTGGTTCAAAGGACCTTCAATGAGGGCCTGATTGTGCCAATGTTCAACCACTTATCCTTCTAGAAGCTTAGTGGGCTGTTGCAACCCATTGTCCACTTAGAGCCCTTCCCACAAATGTTTCTTCCAATCTTCACTGCATTCCAAGCTCTAGTATGAGCCTTAGGCTTTCTAGCGGGCCCAGCCATGTACTTTTTCCTTAACACATCAGCCCAGCCTCCATTTTTAGAGTTCTCCATTCACCAACACAATTTAGCAGCTAGAGTTAAATTTCTTCCTCTAGCTTCCTGAATGCCCAATCTCCCTTGGCACTTCGGTTTAGTAACTTTTTTCCAGCCAACCAAATGTAGTTTTTTATGCTCTTCTGTCGATCCCCACACAAAATTCCTACTAACCTTATCAAGATTGGAATTCGAGTAGAGAGCATGCACCCCTACATCACATAGGCAGGGATTGTTGAGAGGACTGATTGGGCAATCACTACCCTACCTGCCATCGATAGTAAGTTTGTTTTCCAGCCTTGCAGCTTATTTTGCACCCTTTCCACCACAAAGTTAAATTCTTGTGATGTTGAGCTCGGGTGCTTGATCGGGAAACCCAATTACTTACCAAGATTTGGGGTCAAATGAATGCCAATCACCTCACAAAACTCCTCTTTAGTTTCAGGACTGGTATTAGGGGAGAAATAAACTTTAGACTTATTCAGGTTGACTTTTTAACCCGACAATTCACAAAAAGGTATCCAAAGTCTCTCTCACACTAATATAATTCATCAAATCAGCTTTTACAAAAAGGACAAGGTGGTCGGCAAAGAAAAGATGGGAAATAGCTTGCCCACCTCTTGAAGCCCGAACCGAATTCCACAAATTTTCCTCACATCTCCGTGAAATAAGAAAACCAAGCACTTCCATACATATGATGAATAAATAAGGGGAGAGGGGGTCCCCTTGTCTAATACCCCTTGATGGATGAAAAGGCATAAGTTTACCACCATTGAGAAGAATTGAGATCGATGAGCTAGACACACAACTCATAATGAGTTTGATTAGAGAGGGCGGCAGCCTGTAAAGCTCTAGAACATCTCTAATAAAATGCCACTCAAGTCTATCATAAGCTTTCTCCAAATCTATTTTGATGGCCATAAAACCCATCTTCCCCTTTTTGAGCGCCAATGTATGAATAAGCTCTTGTGCGATGGTCATATTATCCAACCCCATTCTTCCCGGAACAAAGGAGATTTGGAGGGGAGATATGAGTTTAGGAAAAAAAGGACGAAGTCTCTTGACTATGATCTTGGTGACCACTTTCTACACTGCATTACGTAGGCTTATTGGCCTAAAGGAAGCTAGACAATCAGCCCCTAGATACTTTGGGATAAGAGTGATAAGGGTCTCATTTAGGTGGGGGGGCATGGTAGAACTTTGAAACACCTTGAACACTTCATTCACCACCGAAGTACCAACTTGCTGCCAATAAGCTTGGAAGAACCCCGCATGAATCCCATCAGGCCCTGGAGCTTTAAGCGGCTTAAGACTCCACAACCCCTCCTTCACTTCTAATCTGGTCAGATTTGCACATAAGGTGCTAGCATCTTCATTCCCAAGGAAACTAGGCCAAATGCTCAAACTCCACCTCATTCTAGGAACACTAGTAACATTAGTAGAAAATAGATTTATAAATCCGCTTCTAATCAGATCAACAATTTCACTCTCGCCCTAAACCCAATTCCTAAGGCTGTCCTTAAGACACAGGATTCTGTTCCTTCTTTTTTGAATCAAGGCTGAGGTGTGGAAGAAGCTCGTGTTTCTATCTCCCTATATAAGCCAGTTGTACCTGAATTTTGCAGACCAGAATTCCTCCTTGTATTGGAGAACTTCAAAATACTCCTTTCTGAGTTGACATTCTAGGTTTAGGAGATAAATATTTGGCCCATTAGCAATTCTAGTTTGAATTTCTCTAAGTCTAGCCTCAATTCTTTTTTTCCTTTGGAAGATATCT
This sequence comes from Notholithocarpus densiflorus, assembly GCA_030021035.2. Taxonomy (NCBI): domain Eukaryota; kingdom Viridiplantae; phylum Streptophyta; class Magnoliopsida; order Fagales; family Fagaceae; genus Notholithocarpus; species Notholithocarpus densiflorus. The sequence goes on along the minus strand of JARYZH020000014.1, from coordinate 1,462,302 downwards.
CTAAACACTTCTCTATTCCAAATCTTGACATCAGTTGTGAACTTCTCAACATTTAATTTCAGGGGTCTATCCTTAGTCCAAGCGTCAGCTACAACTTCCGGGAATAGGGGGTGAGACATCCACATGGGTTAGAATTGAAAAGGCCTGCATAAATTAGATGGGCCATGATCATCCATTTTAAGCAGCACTGGGCAGTGGTCAGAATGTGTGCAGGCCAGGTGGTGTATTGTCGCCTCTGGATACATCCCTCTCCATTTAGAATTTGCAAATCCTCTATCCAACCTCTCTTGAATGAAGTGACCCACCTCCCTTTTATTGACCCAAGTGAATCGAGGCCTATGAAAGCCCAAATCCACCATACCACAAGAGTCCAGATAGTCCTTAAACATTTAAACTCTTCTAGGATTAAGAGGGTTCCCTCCCAGCTTGTCACCACTAGTTAATAACTCACTAAAATCACCCAACATCAGCCAAGGTAATTTGTGCATGGGGGCAATAGAAGCTAAATTTTTCCATAGCAATTTCCTTTCCTCTAATCTAGGACTAGCATAAATGGATGAAAGTAGTCAGGAAGAATTTAGAGCACGTACCTTAACCACCACGTGTATTTCCAGTTCAGTTTTTGTTGATTGTGTAACTTCAACCACATCAGACTTCCAAAGCACCCAAATACCACCCTAGTAACCAATAGTGTCAGGATGTAAGGCTCCATCAAAAGGAAGCCTATCCGTAATATCCTTTGCCCTCTCTCCACCAACTCGAGTTTCCGTAATAATCACAATTATGGGAGTGTGGGTATCGATCAAATTCTTCAAAGTGACATGAAAACAAGGGTTCAAAGCCCCTCTACAGTTCCATAGTAAAATATTCATTGGGACAGATATGGGAAGAAACAGTGCTCCTTCATGCAGATTCCAAGCTTCCATCTTGCTTAGTAATCTCTATCCTAGCTCCCTCAGAGATCTCCTAGAGGGTTCCACTCCCTGTGCAAGGAGCACCATGTGTTCCAGAACTCCTAATTGTGTCTCCCTTGATGATATCAGTAGGTTTGACCCCTCCATGGTTGCTTCAGCCTAAATTAGACTCTTGGAAATTACGTTTCCCCAACACCTCACTACCCCCACCTTGGACATCCAAATTTTCCTTACCATGTCTACTTCCTCCAGTTCCAAGTCTTTCAAGCTTTTGATCCAAAGATTGCGGTGACAATGCTCTCCACCCAAAAACCTATGCTTCCCCCTTTATTAGACTGTCTGACGGAAATATCCACCAAGGGCAAGCCCATTCCATCCACGCCGGGTTTGACAGTAGAAGCCATCCTTTCTTTTTGCTTTTGGGAGTTAGAGGGAAGATGTGCTGCCACGCTTTCATCTCTTCCAGATCGTACCAGCCCCAAATCATGGTGGGACTTGCTTTTATTTGTGCCAGCATGCTCAGAGATACCACCATGATTTTTCCCTTTCGAAAAATTGCCCACTCTTGCTTGCTCCGGCCGTCCAGTCCTGCCATCTCCCTTCTCACTTCTCACCGAGCTTAAAGGTATGGCTGAGCCAACAATACCAGAGACACAAGCAGCAGACAGGCTAGGAGAAGACACAAGCACTATCAAAATCGTGAAAAAGGGCTTCTTGAAAAGACTGAAGCTTCTGTTTCGTAGAAAAGGGGGGCTGCTTTTTCCTTTCTCTAACCGAGGATGGGCTTAGTGGTACCCTGTGGCTTGCCTCCTTATTTTCTTGGTCAGACCTATATCTAAACATTATAAGGTGGCTTCTCATGTGCCATGTGTACCCGCCTAATTGAAGCCTCACCATTCCAAAAATACCCTTTGCCCGGGCCCATGCCCACTCCTTGGTTGGTGTTTCGAAGCCCCTTAGTCTTGACTCCTGCTTTCTTCCTCTTAACAAGCAACCAAGGGCCATACGTAACCTTCCCATCACCTTTCAAATCAAACTCCACCTTTCCCGCCTCTTGGGAACAATCACCAACCTCACCACTAGTGTCAGCTTTATCGGCAGAAGAGACAGGACCCTCCACCACCGATGTTTGTGTCCTTTCCTTGACTGTAAATGGGCATCCTTCCCACCGGTGCCCCACCCGACCACAGGAAAAACATAGGGTGTTAATACCCTCATAGAGCACTTCCTGTACAACCCCTTCAAGCAAGATGCTCGTGGTCAGTGGCTTATCCAGGTTAACCTGGATACAAATTCTCGCAAACTGACCCCTCGCCTCCGACGCAGTATTAGAATCCACCCTCAAGACCGGTCCAATGGCATTACCAATTTCTCTTAGCACCCCAAGATCGTAGTATTCAAACGGTAGCTTTGGTAACCTAATCCAAACTGCCACCAAATTGCACACTGCATTAGCTGGTTTGAAATTTGGTTCCCATGCTCTAACCGTCAAAAAATGGCTCCTGATGAACCACGGTCCTCCCTTAATAACGTTCTCATAATCCCGTTACATTTATTTTTATTATATTGTTATTTGTGTGAATTATGATGTGGGTAGATGTGTGCATGTACTGTATAAATATAATTTAACTTTATATAATTTAATAATTATGAAATAAAGATGATTTGTTCAATGTATGTGTATTGTTATCATATTATAATAATCTTTTGTTATAAAATTAAAGATTCAAGAAAAAAAAATAGTAAAGCTAGTGATTGTTCAAGCATTTGATTGGTTAAATAGACACTTAGTATATTATTTATGTATGGATGAGTGTGACTGTGTGGGTCAATAATTAATACAGTGTTAGTAGGTTGAGTTTTGTCATTTACTTTAAAATATTTTTATAAAAACAATGAAAAATAGATAATGACAACTGCATGAAAGTAAAAATATTATTTAAACTTAACAAAATAAAATGGTAACACCTACCTACTGTGGCAATAGATAATGACAACTGCGATTTCAAAATTTGAAAACTCTTAGAATGAAATTGTAAAGGTTGATATATTTGCGGTTTTTTTGTCAATAACTCGATATATTGAAATTCATCTTTTATTAAATTAAATTAAATTAAATTTTTTTAATGACCCCCTAAAAGAATTCCTGGATCCATTGAGAGTACAATTATGTTGTATTGCCTCCTTTCACATTATTGTGGGTTCCATCAATTGAATTCATGGTGATTCAACCAAAAAAAATTAATTTATGGTATGATCTAACATTCATATGAAACAAGGGAATACAACCATGTAACTAAGATCTAGGAGTATCCAAAAGTATTCTCTATACTGTGTATACTTGAGATCCAATTCCAACTCATTATAGCTTCATAATCTTTTATAGGAGTGTGCATGGGTTGAGTAAAGGGATTTTTTAATCCAATCCACTATATTCAGGTTGTAAAAAACTCAATCCAACCCAATCCATCATAGAGTTCAACCCAACCCACATGGATCGGATTGGACATTTAAAATAACAACATATTTACTAATTAAACCTGAGCAGAGCACCAAACTAACAAAAACTATATGATTAGTGCATCAAACTAACAAAAATAAAAGAAAATTTATATCTTATAATTATGTTGGTATTTCATCAAACCAAAAGAGTAAATAATAAAACCATATAATATATATTTTAAATAAATATCAAATATAGGTAGGTCGGGTTGGGTTAGGTGAATTTGTAAATTTGCTAACCCGCATTCAACCCAACTCACTGTAAAATAAAATTTGGCAACCTAACCCAACCCAACCCACCAACCCCTAAATATCGACCCAACCAATGGTTGGGTTGGATTTGATTGGTTTTGGCGGATTAGTGGGTTAGCTGCACACCCTACTTTTTGACTTGCTATACTGATGTATGTGTATACTCCTTTGACTAGAATTTTTGGCTATAAGATAGTTTCAGTAACCTTGTCCATGACTTTGATATAGCCATGATCTGGATTATGTTATGTAGAGGGGGGTTGTGCAGATTCATAATGTGATTATGTTGATGATAATTTTGATAGTAGAGATATATTTCATTGACCCAAACCTTGAAGATAATAATGTGACTATATCTAATGGAGCAATACACAAGACACGCAATTTTAGATTATCAAACTTGTGATATGTTTATTGAGTATAATTTATCTCTTGAGTGTCATTTCCATTATATAATACACGATCTTGCTCTCTTTTGACTTGTCTCTAATTCTTACGCTATTATCCAGTGAGTCTTTTGACATTTTTGAACCCATTGAGAAACCAATAATATTTTTCTCACCTCTACTATTCTATTTACACTTTGTTTCAATACGAATCTTATAGTTCTATTTTTACCTCTAGATGTTAGTGTGTGATTTATCACTTAAAAGGTTTATTTAGCGCCTTATTTGTCGTTTCAATATTTTTTGCAGATTAGCTGATTGTGTTTACAGTTTTACAAGATCATTAAGGACGTGATGTTTTGAGCTTCAGGTGGACTATCATTGAAATCTTGAGTGCATTGTTAGTTTCGGAGATTTTCTTTTTGTATTTGAAATTCAATCATTTGGGAGTTTACTCTATCATTAGTTATTCAAAATTTTTATTTATGTTTTATCATTAGAATTTGGATTATAATGTTATTTTGGAGTTTATGAATGTTAAATCTTATTTTTCTAACAGTAAGCTTAGCCTGACATGTGAGACAATGATAATATTTTGATTTTAAGACGCACAATGCTATGGCATCACATATGTGATGCCTTTAAATCTAGAACATGCATAATATCTATGGATTGCTCATACACTAGAGCAGTGTCTATGGCTTGCTCATGACTCATGGGGGTAGAGGAGAAGAAGAACTAATGGGTATGGAGTTCAGTTAACATCATTTGGCCTAGTAATGAAGAACACATCCATTTGGCTTGATAACTAGTACTCTTAAAGGACCTCTGAGTTTTTGACAATGGTTTGAGAACTTTTGTTTCATGATTTTGTTCTATATAATGCTAATGTCTTTAAGCTCAATGATTGGTTGTATCCAGCAAGTTACAATGATTTTATATATTTATTGCAAACAAAGTTGGTTCCTTCTAAGCACATCCTAATTTATTTAATTAATTTGTTTTTATGCTACTAAATATCCTCAAAAGTAATTCACCAAAAAAAAAGTAGAGGCGGTTAATCCTCTCAAAAAAAAAGAAAAAAAAAGAAGAAGAAAGAGAAATACCGGGCCATGAAACACAAATCAATGAGAAAGAATGAGAAATACCGAGCCCAAGATCCTTCTGGCTTCACCCCCTCTAGTCCAGTGACATAGAAAAGGGCCAATGTGTCTGTCACAAGGCATGACTAGGATGCCCTATAATGTTGCTGATAAATAGTACGGATGTTCCATGCAACAAGACTTAAACCCTCAAAAATCAACTGCAAAATCGACTTGTTTCATAGAGTGAACATTGGGTGTCTTGCTACTAGAGCTAATCTTCATGATCATCAATCATCATATTCTCCTCGATGATTTTTATTTTTTATTTTTATAATCAGAATGTTGCGTACATTTTCAATAAGTTTGAAAGGAAGCATTCTGCAACTAATAATCCTCGTCTGAGCCCATGGTTTCTCAGGCCCAAATGGATGACTTCCTTTCTTAGGTCGCCATTGTTTTTGTTCAAAATGCAAAAGCTATTACACGTACATAGCAATTTAGGCCTATCAACAAGGCAGGCTCGTGTTAGACAAGATTTTTTTAATCCAAATTCAATTTTAGGTAAATTACATTTTTCGTCCTTTGCATTTACACTGTGTCAATTCGATCCGTAACATTTCAATCCTTAACCTTTTGGTATTGTGTTTGTGTCAAAAATTTAAAATAGTTTTTATCGTTAAGTGATTGATGAAAAATATTGATACCATGAGGCTTTTTTTTTTTAAATCCAAATTCAATTTTATATATAGGACCCGAATTCCAATTCGAATACGATGAATATAGAAATCGTAATTGAGTTCAGAACTTAAATCAAAATAAGAGCTTGTAAATGCCAAAAGCTTTTAATTCCTTTAAATTTTTTTTTTATAAATATATTATATAATGGGATTTTAACTAGTATATAATGATTCATATTTATCATCATCATAGATGGCAAGATTTGACATTAAAACAGCAATAGGTCAGAAGCTTCCAAGTGACCTGAGTGCCAATCATCATTTACAAGCTACATTTCTTGCATTTTAGAGCAACAATAAGGAAAGATTTTGCCTTTTGTAGCAGGAAACAGACAATTAAAACTCATACAACAATTTTTACATTCAGATTGAAAGTTAAGACAAGAACTTTTTGGTTTGGAATACAATTCTCATTACTGAAGTAAAAGGTTTGATGTAGTATATAATTGAAGTCCAATAATGCGAATGTGAGCAATGTAGCACCCACCGAGTGCTTAATTTAAACAATGCCTATAGAATGAGTGCAAACTTACCGAGGATGACAATAGTATTTAGAAGTAGAATTGAGTGGAATATTGGGCATGGGCAAGAAGTGATCACCAATCATCCCCCATCCAAGGAATTTTAATTCAAGCAAAATCAATCAGGATTATGCACAGTAATCACATACAAGAAAAAAATGCATTTTCTAGGATAGTGTTCTTGCAAGGCACAGCACCATGCCACCATGTGTTTAGCAAAAGAAAAAAAAAAAAAAAAAAAAAGCCATAGCACCGTGTGTCCGATAAATTATCGGCGATAATATCAACCGGTCAACATTTTTTTTCTTTTTGCCCAAAAATAATCGACCGGTCAACATGATGAAATGTTGATTCTCTGTTTGAAAGTTGGCTCCAGCTCGGGTAAAGAAGACTAAAGGAGTAAAAAAGTGGGTCCACTTGGAGCTAGTGCGTAAATGTAAAGCCAAGATTCCCTCTCGATCTGAAATACCTCGACTTTCTGTAAAGCCAAGATTCCCTCTCGATCTGTTATAGTCTTATAGTATTATCATAATTTTTTTGTTGTGTAATAATATTTTTGTTTGCCCACAATATTGTTGAATACTTTGAAATTTGATTTACTTAATTCATATTTTATTTTTTAAAAATTGTATAACACTATAAGACTATAACAGATTATAATATTTACCATTAAAAATAGATTTTATTTTTTGAACTGATTAAATGATTTTGAATTCTTTAGATAAGAATTTAAAGAATAAAATAAGATTTTATCAAAATATAATTGTCCTTAGTTGGGATTCCGTATACTTTAAAAAAATAAGTGAAAAATTCTTTGAAATTATCATCAATTTTTATTTTTTATCACTATGACTCATACGACACAAAATAGCAATAAAAACCCCACAAACAAACCTACAAATTATGAGTTTTAAAAATAGCTAACTTCATAAATAAACAATTAGAATTTTTCTTTTTCTTTTTCTTTAGTACTAAAACAAAATACAATTATGACTTTCCCGAACCAAAATCTCAAACATCCAAACACTCAAAGCGAATCACAACCTTCACAAAATCCACAATGTCTAACTATGACTTCAAATCTGTAAGCTACCGTCACTAAATAAAAACCCAAGCCCCTTTCCTTGGTCAAAGCCTACTCATACGAGTAAGGATCAAATAGTACAGCAATGTTGGAGTTAAGTAGGTGTCGTTGAAAAGTTGAAAGTAAATGATATCGTTTTTTGTCTAAGTGTACTTGTGATGGGATGGCATAAAGACAAGGGCTGTGGGCACGTGTATGTAAAGGTGTAAAAGTTAGAAGGGTGAATGGAAATACAAAGATTTTTTTGTTGGTGAGAAAGAGGAAAAGTCTTGAAACAACCGAATGTAAATGATATTGTTTTTTGTCTTAGTGTACTTGAGATGGGATGGCATAAAGCCAAGGGCTGTGGGCACGTGTATATAAAGGTGTAGAAGTTAGAAGGGTGGATGGAAATACAAAGATTTTTTTGTGTGTGAGAAAGAGGAAAAGTCTTGAAACAACCAAATGAAACAAATAGTAGTCTTAAAACATTGAATAAAAAATGTAATAAAAATTAGTCTTGAAACATTGAACCAAAAGAAATGAAGTGTCCTTATTTTAAATTTATTCTTATCTCTGATGTGGCTTAAAGACTATTTCAATTCTTTTATAGAGTGCCCCACATGGCAGAACCTCATGCTTTCTCGTATAAGGTCTCTGCTTTTATATATACTAGCCGCAAACCCGCGCGATGCACGGGAAAATTTGACATCACAATTTTTTTTTTTTTTTTTTGTGGTGAAGTTAAAAATGACAATAGTAGTATGGAGTAGTATATATTCTGTAGGTAAAGAAGTCTATATATATATATATATATATATATATATATTTCCAAGGAAACATGTTGCAATTTGCTTTCAATTATTATATATGGCAAGATATTTTGTAACATGTTCTAATATAGCGAAATATGCATCAAAACACAACACAAAAAAAAAAAAAAAAAAAAAAAAAATAGAGAATGTATAATTTTGATTAAAACATGAAAATGAATCTTGATTATTTCATATGGAAGCTAACATTATTTTTCATTTTTTGAGAAGTTAATGAGCAATTTATACAAACTTTGTTTATTAAACCAAGCTATAACAATTTATATTTTGATATTCATTAAACTCATATATGAAAATCAACTATTTTATAGAATCTTTTCTCCACAATTTAATGAACTTGAAAAACAGAGGAATCTAAATGTGTAGTAAATCTTAGTCAATCAATAAATAACACAAAAGGGGTAGAAGAAAGCAAAATTAGTATGATAAAATTGTTTACACATGCTCATAATTGTGTTTTAATACCATGGAACCAGTTCATTTTGTTGAGCTATTCACAGATTTATACATTTAATACTCTTGTTCTTTATGACTATATCTAGTTTAATCTCTTCCAGTTCTAGGTCTATAGCTTTAGCCCAAATCATAGCATATAAACCAATGATCATGCAAAATGAACCTAGCAAGATGAAGCCAAACACAATTTCTAAATTTTAACAAATCAGCCAAGAAAATAGTAAGAGAAGAAAATAAAAGAAAACTTCGAAGAAGAGCATACTTGTTTGTGGAGCACCAAGCCTAAACCAAAAAAAAAAAGTTTAATATATCCAATTCATATTGTGTTGTCCAATGATAATAGTTGTTAAATACATTCTAGCAAGAAGGAAGAGAGAAAGGTATTGAATGTTAAACTATCACGTGTCAACAATCAATGAAATAAATTATAAATTACACCACAAGACTATTGCTTTGCTGATTGTAGAATTGCCAATGAAATCATATATATATATATATATATATATATGAGTAACTGACGGTTGACAACTAATTTGTAAACCAACTGACAAACAACCTCCTCATTATAGTTTAGCCTGCAACCGAGGGTTGAGGACTAATTTGTATATGAGTTTTGACATCTGACATGATTTATATCTATTTATATATATATATATATATAAAAACCCACAGATTGAAAAATAAAAATCTTTAAAAGTATCAATTTCTAGAAAATTTCAACATTAGAATGTAGCCTAAAACCAAGAATGCCCAATTCAAACATAAATCAGAAGGTGTCGGAATGAGCACGTCAAATAGTCCAAACAATTCTATTTCCAATATTCAAACCCAATGTCTAGGATATTTATGAGGTCATCATCAAGTAGTTTATGATAGTTTATCTATGCTAATAATCCCAGCATCTATTCAAGCTTGTAATCTAACATAGGTGCGAAAATGCCAAGTAACACCAATTGCTCTAAGAGGCCTTTTGTCGAACACCTAGCAGATATAACCAAGAAATAGAGGGAAGCACAATTTCTAGTAACTAAAAAATATTTAGAATAATGGAATCTACAAATTAGAAACATATTGATTCCTCCTATTTTCTATTAACCCTTCATGGTGCTACCTCAATACACAAAAAAAGATACAAAAATTCCATTGATCTGAATGCTCAAAGAAACAAAGTGGTTTTGCTTCTGCTATACTTAAAATACTTATTTCCATGAGGAGAGAAGCCCATTGTTCACCAGATTTGGGGTATAGATTTCAACAAACACAGATAGAGTCCTTGGAAGCATGACAACACTGAAAAGTGGGGTAAACTATGACCAGTCGAAATTTAGGGGAAAAAAATGGTAGATGGAAAAGTTGGTATTCCCAAAGTAGGTCTTCAATTTTTTTATTATTTGAAAACATTATCACATTATGTTATATGTAAGGTTTTAACTTTTAACTTTTTTTTCATCAATGCTGTGTAGGAGAGGAATCTATTGGGGATGGTTGCAGAAAAGTTTTGAGGAATCTAAGGTTGTAATTGCAGATCTTGTCCAACTCTCACAGTCTCACTGTTCTGCTCTATAGTTGCTGTCCAGCAAACCTCAGTTTGGCAGGAAAATTGTGGGGAAAATAATGAAATAAGCCAATATAAGTGCATCAACCAATCATAAAAATGGATTTTCAATAAATGATAAGCTATTTCCAAGTCCAATCAAAGATAAGTTGCAAAACAACAGGGCTTTGAACATTTACATTCCAAGTTATTTCCAATCAGTCAGTGGGCACGGTTGCCTAAGCCAGAAGGTACAATTTCACCACAACTAATTGGGTATTAATCCCACCTATAACCTATTTCATAAATTAAAACCTCCCTTAAGCATAAAAATAAGACACAGAAAAGAAAAAAGGAAAATGGAAAGTATAAAAATAAAAGAACCTAGGAAAAGTCCTACTATGGCTTTGTGCCAACTTGCAAAAGAAAATGCAAAGGTATAAACACTATGTTGGGCATTTTTCTTAAAGGTTCTGTCAGTCTGAAAATACAATGTAAAAGACAACGTCTTGGATGAAAGTTTGTGGCAAGATACAATGTTTTGGATGAAAGTTGACCCACAATTCTCTGATTTGCCAAAGCACACTCCACTAAACCCGTGAATTACAAGAACAGCGTAGAGATAGAGATAAGACTTAAAAGAGTCCAAATCCGTATCAATTTTCTTGGGCTTTTCTCTCTCTCTCTCTCTCTCTCTCTCTCTCTCTCTCTGTTTCTTAATTAATCAATTATATCTCTGTCAAAGATCGAAATTCTCAGACCAATAATAAAGATTCAATTTTGAATGTGTGTTTGTCTTCCTTATAATCTCAGAAACTGAGTTGTGTGTTCAAAACCAAGCAGCAAACCACTACTAACAATCCATATAAATCAAAAGAAAATCTATTGGCAGTATTTCTACAGCTTCTATCAGTATTAAACCAAAAGACAGAAGCACCAATTAAAAACCACAGCAACCATAACAATCATCCACACCACAGCACGAAAGAGGCCGTAACAAAATGTAAAAAGGGAAACAAAAAACATCAAGCAAAAGAATGGAGCACAAAAAGAACTGGGATTTAGAGATACCTCAACCGATCAGCCAGGGTCCGTCAGTATTTATATACTGTGAGGAGAGGAAGACAGGAAGGAAGGAACTCAGCGGCCGTTATTGTGAAACCGTAGAGGAGGAAGGTGGGGAGGTTTTCACAATTTCAAATGGTATCAGATTCCTTCCCTTCACGGTTTCAGACTCTCTGGTTATCCTTGAAACAATGCGTAACGTAGAACAGAAAGGTGGGAGAAATTCAAATGGTCTGTTTTGAACTCTCTGGTTGTCCTCACGCAGTCACGCTGTGCTTCTCATGCAAAACCCTTCAGGGTTCCACGGTTTCAAAATTTTCCTTTAAGTTGAAAAGACCTTGGGCTGGGTTTTATGGTGGAAGTAAATAGATAAAGAGTGGGCTGGGTTTTATGGTAGAAGTAAATAAATATTAGATAGAGAGTGGGCTGGGATTTATTATTGAGATTTATTATAGGGCTGGGATTTACTATGTAGATTTATTATTATTCTGAAATTGTAAAAATTATTTTAAAATTATAGAAAAAAAAGGATTGGAATGACATGGCTGCTGATGTGGCGCAATGTGAGTGCAGCAACATTGAACGCTACGCTTCAGCTTTTAGTAATATATAGATATATATATATATATATATATGGATATTGATTAGAGTTTGAAACTTGAAATCAATTTTATATATATTATGACCTACATATAATACTTTTTTTGTTGTATAATAATATTTATGTTTGCCCACAATATTGTTGAATATTTTGAAACTTGATTTTCTTAATTCATATTTTATTTTTTAAAAAAAAAATTTTATAACACTATAAGACTATAACAGATTATAATATTTACCATTAATGAGAATTTAAAGCATAAAATAATATTTTATCAAAATGTAATTGTCTTTAGTTGGGATTCCGTATCCTTTAAAAAAATAAGCGGAAAATTCTTTGAAATTATCATCGATTTTTATTTTTTATCACTATGGCTCATACTACACAAAATAGCCGTAAAAAACCTGCAAAGAAACCTACAAATTATGAGTTCTAAGAATAGCTAGCTTCATAAATAATCGATTAGAATTTTTCTTTTTCTTTTTCTTTAGTACTAAAACAAAATACAATTGTGACTTTCCCAAACCAAAATCTCAAACATCCAAAAACTCAAAGCGAATCACAACCTTCACAAAATCCACAATGTTTGATTATAACATCAAAAATGTATGCTACCTTCACTAAATAAAAACCCGAGCCCCTTTCCTTGGTCAAAACCTACTCATATGGGTTAGGATCAAATAGTAGTGCAATGTTGGAGTTATGTAGGTGTCGTTGAAAGGTTGAAGGTAAATGGTATCATTTTTTGTCTTAGTTTATTTGAGATGGGATGGCATGAAGCCAAGGGCTTTGGGCACGTGTATATAAAGGTGTAGAAGTTAGAAGGGTAAATGAAAATATAAAGAGTTTTTTGTGTGTGAGATAGAGGAAAAGTCTTGAAACAACCAAATGAAACAAATAGTAGTCTTAAAACATTGAATAAAATATGTAATAAAAATTAGTTTTTAAATTTATTCTTATCTTTGATGTGGCAGAATCTCATGCTCTTTCGTATGAGGTCTCTGCTTTTATATAAAAATATATATATATATATATATATTGATGTCGGTTTTCATCTTCCAAAAGTATTCATCCAACTACTGGTGTCAACTTTGGTATCAGAGCCTTTGTTCTATATATGGTTAGTTGTCGTCAACATGGCCAAAACGTTGAGGAATCACGTGCATCCGAGAGAGATAGGCAAGATTTCGAAATGGATGAAATATGGAGACAACTAAAAGAAGTACAATAGTGTCTAGACTCTATAGAGTTTTATGAGTTCAGAGGATATGTGGTGTTAGGCATTTTGATTCGGAGATTGAAGCTGCTAGTTATGATGAAGATGATTTCTACCGATTCCACTATGCTCATAGCCAAGGATCTCATAACACCAGTGGCGGAGCCACGTTGGGGCCAAAGGGGGTCTTGGCCCCCCCCCCCCCCCCCTAAATTTTTGAAAAAAAAATGAGTAGATACATTAAAATATGAGTTATTCCGACCAATTTAACAATTTTCAAGGACTAGATATGCTTCTGCCCCCAAATGACAGATAAATATTTGGAAAATGCTATTTATGCATTTTTTTAATACTTTTACAACGAACTTTCATTTTCACAACAAATTCTAAATAGCATGATGTTATTCTCTGTTATAGATGAACAAAAAAATAATTTGTTGTAAAAATTTGTGAAAATATTATGCAAGTAAATAAGTCTAAAATTACTTTTAACTTTCATTTTACTTTAGTGATAAATGTATATATCAAAAACTTTAAATAATTAGATGTTCACCCAACAAAGAAAAGAGAGAAAAAAATTTTCTAATTTTCATCCTAGGTTTTACTATAGAGCAAGCGGCGCTGCAACGGTAGGAGATGAGACTATGATTCGCCTCTAAAATATTCATAGAGGTGCGGTTTGGATTTAGCGTTTTGCGTCTGCGTTTTGTGTTTTCAGCTTTTTCTTTTTCTTTTTCTTTTTCTTTCTTTTTTTTCAGCGCATGAACAGTAAAATCACATGATTTTACTGTTCAGGAAACAAAAATCACTGTAGCAGCACTGTAGCAGTACTGTTCATGCATTTAAAAATATTAAAAATGGGTCTCACGGTACTATTCACACATTTAAAAATTATTTTGCTACAGTGTTTTTAGTTTTCAGTTTTTAATTTTCAGTTTCAGCAGCAATAAGTTCAATCCAAACGGAACCAGAAAGGGCACCTATTTGCACGCCACCACACTGTTGCAGCACCATCAGTTCATGTGACTCTTTGATATTTTATCTCTCTCCAATGTCTCAAGACTCAACTTTCAAGATCTGAATGTTTTTGTTCCTATGTTTTTCTTTCCTTTACTTCTTTACTTCTTGCGTTATTTACGAAGCTATTAGCTGTGTAACATTTAAAGTTTTGATCCAACCGTCCAAATAGATATATTATTACCTCCAAGGCTCCAATGCTCCACACGTGTATGGTTAAAAGGAAGAGTCTACAAAAGCAAGTGTACTGGTGTAGAATTTCCAGGTACGTTTTCTTCTCATCTTTGTTATGATTAGACTTTTCTTCTCATATATTTATTTGTTATTAAAATATACTAGTACTATATTTAGATTTTTGTATTGCAAATTGGTTGTTTCTTATTAGATTTTTATTGAAATTTGAGTGATTTTTTGTCTAATTTATTTTGAAAATTTAGGTTTATAGGCAAATTAAAAACTATTGACTCATTCTTTTTCTCAAATTTGTCTTCTCTTGATTGTTTAATTTAATAAATACAGAGTTTTAGCACACATTGAATTATAAAATATTTAACTTATATATTGAATTGCATTTACATTACCATTTGAAACTATTATACATAATAGGAATATAATTGATATATATATATAAAGAAAAAAAAAATTTGTTTGGCCTCCTCGAAAATAAATTCTTGCCTACGCCACTGCATAACACTACCCCGCCCTATCCTCAAAGGTTCAAAAACTTCCACTTCTTGCAAGATTATGGTCTAAAGATGGATATTCCAAAATTTGAAGCAAAGTTGCAGTTGGTAGAATTCATTGATATTGACTTAACACTATTGAATGAATCTTTGATTATAAAGATTTTTTTTTTTTTTTTTTTTTTTTTTGAGAAAGTTTGATTATAAAGATTTGCCTTGGATAAGTAAAGTAATATTTTTCAAATCACGGATAGGCAAAATGAAACCAACCAAAACACGATTGGGTAATGCATAATTATCTCAAAAAAGTTAATACTATAAACTATAGGAAATATCTCAAAAATAAAGATATATTTTCAAACTTACAAAGAAAAGTTATAATAAATGAAAAATTACTATAAATATACAACTCATCAAAATGGAGGCTTAAATGAGTGAATTTGGTTTAAAAGTGACGTATGACACACCATTTTGCTACCGAATTTATGAAGATTTACAGTAGTACCTTCTCAATTTCCAAATTTCTTGAATTTTGATTTATGACAATTTTTTTACATTATTATATCATTCTTCCTATTCTCCCACATAAAATATAACACTGCTGCCTTTTTTTTTTTTTTTTTTTTTTTTTTAACTGTTCGTGTAACAGTTTGTGTTTTTTGATGAATGAAATATTCATTCGTATTATAATTCCATGTGGGAGAAACAAATAATGGTTGCAGCTTTATTTGGAGGTTGACGCAAAATGATCTCAATATCTCCACAATGAGCTAGTTGTCAAAACCTGAAGCTGTACATGATGCAAACCATATCTGCAGGGAAGGAAGCAGCAAACAAGCTTGCCACAGATAAGATTTTAAATTCAAAGGCATATGATTTTCTATAATGTTGCCCTTGCAGAAATACTGTAACCGTGTGACATATGTTTTTGCGATTAGAATTACAAAGAATATTTTCTAGATTTTACTTCTTGCATTGCCTACCAAAATTATTATGAAATCAAATTCGTATTCTTTGAACAGGTCCATGTTAGACCAGCAGTAATAATACTACAACTACTATTAAAATAAAATACTAAATAATAATCTTTGTCCAAGTTTTCCCATTAAAGTCAGCACCATATGGTTGCTCTATTATAATTTGCCATACTAATCAATCTAGGCATTGACATTTAAAGAAAAATTAGCACGGTAAAAGTGGAGTAGTGGTGGCCATCAGAATCCCTACTGCACAACCCCAAGAGGGGTGGCCTAGCAGTAAGGAGGCCGTGCGCATGCACAATGATCCCTCGTTCAAACCCTGACAAGTACTAGGGATGGTAGGTGGGAGCACTCATGCGTTGCGCCTTACTGCTTGCTCTCTTGGGGTGTTAGAGTGAGATCTATGGCACCTCAATCACAGTAGTTATGGCTCAATCCAACATTCCCTAATGAGAGGTGTCCCTATGGTCACGCCCAAGAAGGTGAGTCATATATAGTTGCCCCCGCCCTCCCTTCTTATTCAAAAAAAAAAAAACAAACAAATCCCTACTGCACATGAATCAATCTTCCACCAAAGACTATTAATAATCATAATTTTTAGCCAAGTCTTTTTTTTTTTTTTAAGTCAATAACCCTATTCTAAGTCTACTAAAATCAACAGCACAGTTGCTGTATTAAAATTGACATACTCGGCGATCTAGGCATTGACATTTCAAGAGAATATAACACCGCAAAAGTGCAGTCACGTTGGGGATTAGAATCCACCAATGTCCATAGCACATGATCAATAATTTTCAACGAAAAGCTCGAAGTCAAATTATTATATTATCATTCTATTCCCCTCCCGGCCCGTATAGGTTTGAATGGTTCTCCATGCATATATATAATGTTTAGTCAGTATAACATAGCATACAAGAACTTTCCTCAAGTCCTTTTTTAGGCGATAATGGAGACGAATCAAATCAACTTGCATTTATGTATGCAACCTTCACAATTTTCTAAAGCCAATATATGCATCTGAGTCTCTTAAGCCCGCATGAAATGCGCCCAAAAGGGCAAGCAGAAATGTTTACATCCCACTGTTTCTCTATGTTTTTGTTCCTCTTGCTACTATGTTCATCAAGTCGCATGTCTAATGCACTGAATGATGCTTTGAAGAAACAACATTCTGACATGCTCAGTTTAGGTGCAGTTTAGGTGCAGTTGTAGATTGCACCTCTCTTGCTGGCAAAAAAGAGAAGGTAGCGATAGATATGGCAATTGAGGATATATATGCTCATGCCAATCACCAGAACTTCCCCACCCTACATGTGGAAAACTCTCGAGGAGACCCTTTCCGAGCAGCCTCTTCTGGTGAGAACTTTTTTATGTGTTGCTTCGTAACTCATTCAGAATTGTGTCCATTGAAATTGTTTCCCAATAATAAGTGAAAGTATGCCAGGCAGGCTAGATCTAGATATCATTAGGTATTATTTAATTACAGTTGTTAAAATTAACTCAATCTCATGGCAACAAGCCAACAAGAACTGATATTAAGTTGTTCCTTTTTCTTTGTTAAGTGAAGATTTAAACCACTAAGATGACTAGAATATATTGTAAACACCAATACTAAAAATATTAATTTTCATAAAGAACTTTCCTGTTTAATGAGACCAGAGATATTTTATCATCCCTCTTGTAAGGTTGCATGAAAATTTGTGTCTTGCAATTAAACTAATTACTCTTCCTCCTGATTCGATCAATGAGATTCTATCACCTTGGTAAGATTGAAAGTCAACGGGAATCTATGACTTGGGTAGCCAGATGGAATCATGGAAATTTATAGCAATGCATACGACGCAGTAAATTTACTCTTTCCTACGTTAATAGGACCCCACATATATGTTCGAAATAAAATTTTAATAGTTAGTTGGTAGAGATGTGATCTTTAATTTCTCACTACAAATCTTATTATGTAACTGCTTTGAGTTATCTTGACAGATTTTGACATGGATATATGAATATAGGACACGAACTTGTTTATCGGTTCTAGATTAATAGGTATTTGTTTGCATAACGGATTTAAATTAAATTTCAACTGAAGTAAGCTATATTAGACTTATAGATGATAAAATTTTGATTGCAGTTAAGACCCTCATTGAGAAGCAACATGCGAAAGCAATAATAGGATTTGGAACATGGCAAGAGGCTGTGTTTGTTGCTCAGCTTGGCAATGAATCCAAAGTCCCTATCCTGTCATTGGCAAATGAAGTCCCACAGTGGGCCTCTTGCCACTGGCCATTCCTAGTAAATGCGGCTCGCAGCCAAAATGCTCAAATGAAAGCTGTCGCAGCTATAATTCAAAGTTGGAAATGGAGGAAAGTGAACATTATCTATGAAGACATGAACCCAGCTGTGACTGGCATTAGCCCTGAACTCATTGCCGCTATACAAGAAGTGGACGCGGAGATTAACGACCTTTTGCCTCTCTCTCTTTTTCCTCCATATCATTCTCTCTCAGAAAAGTTGGAGCACCTGAAAAATGGGTCGTGCAGAGTTTTCATTGTTCACACTTCCATTACCTTAGCCACTAAAATCTTCATGGAAGCGAATAGTATAGGAATGATGGATAAGGATTATGTTTGGATCACCACCAATGCCATTACGAGTCAAATTGATTCACTTAATGCAGCAATTATATCCTCAATGCAAGGTGTCTTAGGAGTCAAGAGCTACTTTTCCACCACACCTAAAAGCTACAAAGATTTCTACTTTAGATTTGGGGTCATGTTTCATTTGCAATATCCTGGTGAGCCAATACCGGAACCAGGGACTTCTGCGATGCAGGCCTATGATGCTGCACGGGCTGCGGCTATCGCATTGATGGAAAAGCCTAATTTGAAAAGCTGTACAAATTTGACAGACGATGTTGCCTGTATGCATGAAATGAATGGACAACAGTTGCTTGGAAAAATCTTGCAAAGCAATTTTGAGGGGTTAACTGGTGCATTCAATTTTGAAGGGGGAAAATTGGCTCCAATACACATTTTTCGAATAGTTAATGTGGTTGGGAAAAGTTATAGGGAACTTGGATTCTGGTCGGAGGGACTAGGCTTCTCAGAGAGCATCCATAAGGCTAGCAAGTACAACAGGTCAATGAGTATTCTAGGACAAGTGTTTTGGCCAGGAGGGCCTTGGTCAGTGCCAAAAGGGTGGGGGGTACCAATTAATGCAAAACCACTGAAAATAGGAGTACCAGTAGCGACCACTTTTAGCGAATTTGTGAATGTAAGATATGATCGTCCTGGGGAAAAACCAATCGTTAATGGATTTTCCATTGCTGTCTTTGAAGCTGCCTTAGATCTTCTACCATATCACTTGCCATATGAATTTATTCCATCTGACGGCACATATGATTCTCTGGTCCAGCAAGTATATGTTGAGGTAATATTAATCAACTACAGTACTTTTTTGTAGTACCGATTTAGAATGTATACTATAGGTTTGTCCTATTTTGCCACCCAAATTGTTTTGAATCAATTCATTTGCAACATAAAAAAATTATTATAGTGTAAAATATATAAAAGTAACTTATGAAAATTGATGGAACTACCATATTCTAATTAGTTTGTTCCACATTCATTCAATAAACTAATTATATTTCGCTCAAAAAAAAAAAAAAAAAAAAAACTAGTTATATTAATTTGACTTAGGATTATAGCATATGAATATGTCATCTTAGGATAATTTCAATTCAAGTTGTAAACTCTACGTCTTTAGAAGATAGGGAGAATGAAATGCAAAACTTACCACTAAAGCACTAACCTTGTAAGTATTACTAGATTACCTCAACTGATATGTTACTTTGTGTTTGAGAAGACTTTTGATGCAGTTGTTGGAGATACTGCCATAATTGCCAATCGTAGTGAATATGCAGAATTCACACAACCCTATTCTGACTCAGGTCTCCAGATGTTGATATATTTCAAGCCAAAAAGGGTAGAAAGAGCTTGGTTGTTCAAGAAGCCATTCACCACCTTTATGTGGGTTTTTACAGTGGTCATTAACGTTTATAATGGATTTGTTGTATGGTTGATAGAGCGGAATCACAACCCAGCTTTCAGGGGCAGTATATGGAACCAAATTGGAACCATGCTTACCTTAGCCTTCACAACGCTGTTCTCACAACAAGGTAACTATATTTCGTTTCTTAACTACTTGGATTAAATCATGAAAGATTCTTCAATCGACATTTATTATGAGAGTTTGTAACAAATTTACTCTGGTCATATCCCTTCTTAAAGATACCAACTAAAGTTTTTGTGGCCAAGATTTTGTAATTTAACTAATATCTCATAATATTTTTAATAGAGATATCTAAAGTTCAAATCACACATTTTTTTCTGACTATTAAATTATCAAAAAAAACAAAAATCTTTGCGTTATGCATGCAATGCAATGCAATTTAAACAAGTTAAATCATATAGGAGAATCCATAAATAGATTCTTCCTATCCATGCTATGCGGTGCGTAGGATACCCCTTTTCATATATGACATTTTTTTTATCTAACTGCATTAGCATAGGAACATGTGGAATACTATTGTTAGAATATAAGACCAACGGGCCTAAGTTGTATATACTCTCTTTACTTGGAGGTCACTCGTATATATGTACAAATATATAAACCCAGAAAATTGTTGTTAGTAACTATTGTGTGTTTACTTGCAGGAGAGAAATTACACAGCAACCTGTCCCGGATGACTATGGTTGTATGGCTATTTGTGGCGTTAGTTATCACACAAAGTTTCACGGCCAGTCTAACATCACTGCTCACCGTTCAACAACTTGATCAAACAACGATCGACATTGAGACACTTAAAAAGAGTGGAGCCAAAGTTGGGTGTGATGCAAATTCATTTGTTGGAAAATATTTGGAGGTGGTCTTAGGTTTTCAACCCAACAACATCAGGAGAATAGGTTCGGGAGATTATTATCCACAGGCTCTTAAAAGTGGAGAGATTGCGGCAGCCTTTATTGAGGCCCCATATGTTAAAGTGTTTCTCGCTAAATATTGTGAAGGTTTCATCACTTCAGGACCAGCATTTAAAGTTGGAGGTTTTGGATTTGTGAGTATCCATAGACTCATTCACAGTTTAACCTTACCTTTTCAAATCATTATTCTAGATTGTGTTTTCGCATTTGATTTTTCTCAAGAAGATGTATTCTATCGCGTTAGTTCGTGATTATTAAAGTTTTTTTAATTTTAAATTTATTTTTCTACGACATTATTTAGTTGAATATCACTAGAACTTTGCATTGAAGTAGCCACTAGAGGAAACATATAACTCGCTTTTAGAAAGACCGTTTTTTTTTTTTTTTTTTTTTTATGTGAAAATATTATAGGAGGAATAGGAAAAATATCCTCATACACTCATTTCTATCTACTATTTTGCACAATTATACACAATTTATACAAAAATATCCGCATTTTTAAAAGTTAAATTTTTTTTTTTTTTTAAATGTCCACATTTTTAAACATAAAAAATTGATGTAAAACTATGATAATAAAAGAGCGGATGTGAGGGTATTATTTTATTCAAAGGTACAATACTTTAACAGTTAAAAGTTTTATTGATGTAGAGCCTAAATGATAATTATCATTTCTCACTTCTCAGGCTTTCCCAAGGAGCTCCCCTTATCTACCTGATATTTCTGAAGCAGTTCTAAAATTATCTGAAAGTGGAAAATTGCGACAGCTTGAGGATTTTTTATCCTCTTCCTACAAGTGCTTAGCATCTAATTCTGACGATAATCTTGATAGTCTTGGACTGAATAGTTTCTGGGGTCTCTTTGTCATCACTGGAGGAATGTCCACCATTGCTCTTTTGGCCTTTATTTTTCGTTATGTTAGTGAAAGATGGTATCGACCTTTAGGTCAAGCCCAAGCACAACAGCATCATGCCCCATCTGTCGATGAATTATGGATGTTTGCCCCTGAAATGGAAAACCAATAACAATCTTATCTGTAATAACCATGTATGTAGACCTTCTGGCAAAAGCACACATTGTACTTAGCTGCTAGTAACACTCTTTTTAATGTTAATAATTTGTATCCTTTAGATTAGATATTAAATCCATTATGTGAATTTCATTTGAATCTACACAGTTTGATTTAGATGAATAGTTAATGGCATGCATACAATTAGATATTCAAGTATCCAAATCTATTGATTCAAAATTCAAATTCAAATTCAAGTATTCAAATACAACCTTTGAGATGAGTCCAATATATCAATCACAAACTTGTCTTGTTCCTTTTGATTGAAATTAGAAATTTCAAATTCCATCAATCAGAATACTTGAGATGTTGTTGGTGGGCAAGTGATAGAAGGCAAAGAGACACAGGGAGAGGGCAATGGAGATAAAGATTCAAGAAGGATCAATCTCCTTTCTTACCATCATCATCCAAAGGTTGGTGGTGGTAGTGGTGGTCTCTTGCCGGCAATTTGTGGTGGTGGGAGTGTTGTATATATAATATATACATGGATATGTTGTAATAATAATGTTTGAGTTTGGAGAATATTGTTTCATAAAGTTGTTAAAGTGAAAATTCAAGTTTTGGGATTTTCTAAGTGAAAATTTGAAATTTATCATTTTCGATCGATCGAAACTTTGGTTCGATCGATCGAAATGGTAAGAAAATAATCTTGGAGCCTCTGGATGAATCGATCGTTATTCGATTCCTATTCAATCGATCGAAAAGAGCACTCGATCGATCGTAAGGAACTTTCAACCGATCGAAAGTCATAAAACAGAACTTTCTGCAGAATTTTCTAGTAACTGTTCTGATTGTTTGAAGAGGTATCAAGCTTTGTGAACGATTTAATGAAACATTTTGACTCTCCATACGTGTTTTTTGATGAGATATAACCTTATAGGTATAAATAGAGGCTTATATTCACTTAAAGAAAAATACAATAAATCCTGTGATCATTCTCTAGAATTGCTATTTGTAGAACTCGCTATCTTTGTTGTATCCTGGGGACAAATTTGCGATAAGCTTTAAGCAACAATAGTGTGGGGGCAAATATTGTCTAAAAAAAACAAAATTATGCCTCCAAGTTATCTATTTTCTGTTTGTCTTTTGTGTTAATTTTGTTCTTTCATTATTACTTTGTGTAATATCCCCAACATAGAGGAATGTGGATTGATTTTTATTTTTCTTTTATTTTAGGTTAATGAAATAAAATAGCAAATATTTAGCCATTAATGGACAGGTGGCATAGTTTGATTTGTGGAGCATAGTGTGGTACAGTGAAAGTGGGATCAAAGATTTTCGTTACAAGGCTCTTAGGCTTAATTTTCCTAATTTAATCTCTAATTTCTGATTTTTTTTTTAACTTTCAATTTTTTTATATAATGAGAAGTAGGAATGACAGCAAGGTAGGTACGAGCGAGTTTCTTATTCCCTGCCCCCACCCCCTGCCCACCCACACTTCGAGGTGGGTTTTTTTCCCCACCCTCGAGCTAGAGGGCACCCGCAACCTTAGGTACCTATCCCACCTTGTCTCACTCAAATTTTAATTTTGTAAATTATTAAAATTTGATTTAAAATATATTATAGGTTAACTAAAACTCATAAAAGATTGAAAATCAAGTTATAACATTACAAAACCTTCTAAACGTATAACAATACAACCATTCAAGCATTAAAAACTTTAAAACAAAAATAAAAAACATAATAGTACAAAATTTTAAAATAATAAATAATTTAAATATTAATTAAATATAAAAATATAAATTCAATAGTACAACAGCAAAGTATATCATAATTTTAAGGCTATAATATATATACCCTATAATAAAAAAAAACCTATAAAAATATTATAAAAAGTATTTTCTTTAATATATAAATATAAACGGGGCGAGTATGGAATCGGTTCCCCAATACCTGCCTAAACCCTAAAGTCGCTTTAGGAGAAGAAGTTAACCCCCATCCCCACCCTTTTAAGAGGCAAAGTGGGCGGGTACTAGGGGCATGCATGGGTCGGGTTGGATTGGGTTGAAGAGTTTTTTCAACCCAACTCAACCCATCACAAGGGTCCAACCCAACCCACTTGGATTAGGTTGGACCCATGAGTTGGATAGTCTTTTTTTTTAAATTACTACTACTACTATTAAATTGAGCATTAGAACAATAAAATCACAAATAAAAACAAATTTATAACCAAATAATCATAAGCATATATAGCACAAAACAAACACAAACTGTATAAGAAGAACTTAGGGTTTGAGTTTTATTTAGGAAGAGGGGCAAAAAAGTAATTAATAAAATTATATAATATATTTTTTAAATTTCAAAAATATATTAACTATTGGTGGGTTAGGTCAGGTTAGGTGGATTTGTAAATCTTGTGACCCGAACCCAACCAGACCCACTTAAAAAAAAAAAAAAAAAAATCCATGACCCAACCAAACCTACCAACCCTTAAAAACTAACCCAACAAGATGGGTTAAGTTGAGTCGGGTCGGTTTTGGTGAGTTGGCAAGTTCGCTACACACCCCTAGTGGGTTCCCATGGGACAAGTTTAAATTGTCATTCTTAATCATAAGTTATAAAAATTATAAAAGTTGGTTTACAACTTAACCAACTAAACAGACTAACCTAATTTGATTAATAAAATCATAATTTTAAGCTTATTCAAACACAAACTAAAATTATCTTTTTTATTTTATTTTTTTGTGGATTTTGAATGATGAAATAAGGTTAAGGATGTTGTAGGCTCAATGGTAAATTTTTTTAAAAGTTCATATTAGGAGATAAGCTAATTAAACGGGTTCAATCTTTACTAGGAGTTTCTTGGGATTACTTGATATAGATTCTAATAGGTAGGGTCATATATCATGGGTTTACTCCTCAGGGATGGGTCCAAAAGATCTTGCCTTGGTAATTAGGTTTCAAACTTTTCCATCATTAAAACAAATAAATAAAGGAAGAAGATAAGGTATACGGTTGAAGACATACAAACAAATTACAACGGCTCATAAAGTCCCATTCTTTCATTCAAGCTACTCAGTTTCACTTAGGTCAATAGTAATAGAAATAGAGAGGTTCACCTGCTAGTCAAATGAGCTTCTGTATATGTTAACAATGTAAATGGCTTAATTTGACCAAGATCCTGTCTAGAAAGGATTACTATAGCCAGGAATAGCAAAGGCTAACCTCTCGTTTCCCTTATATTGAAGGAATTACTTTTAACAAAGAAACAAACAATGGTTAGAGAGAGCAACACAGGTACGTGGGTCTCTTTGAATTTGAAGGCTTTGCTCTTTGGGTGGGATATTACGCAAATACATGTCCAAAATTTATCACATGTATGTATTGTGTTGGGTTATTGCACTTGAACAGTGGACCCAAAACATGCCCATTGTCACAGGGTCAATTTTTCACTCAAATTTTTTGCCTGTGATGGCCCTAAGTCCCTAACTTAGTCTCAACCAACACCACACACACACTGCAATAACACTTAGAACAATTATATAGGGACGTTTAAACACACAGCACACACAACATTTACAGGAAATCCACCCTCAACCTTTATTACTTAATCTCAAGTACAAATGAAACCCTTTTACAAGCCTAGAGAATTACACAGAATTTTCCCAAGGCCAAATACACTTTGCTGTTGACACCCCCAACAGCCTTAGGGTTAAATATACAGAATTAACTGCTATGGTAGTTACTGCCTAGTAACTGCCTAGCTCTTGGACAATCTGCCACTTGTGTTCTGACTTAGGACACCTTCAACTAATACTGTCTTAGCTTGCTCTCCATGTTTCCAGCCCTTACATAGCAAGTCTAATCATCAGAAAAGCTAGGAACTGCTTGGTAACTACCACTACACATGCACAACCCATGTCTCAGCATACCATGAGGCCTCTGCCCATGCTCCAACAACCCACACAACATGTTCCCACACGTTTTGGAAAGGCTTGGCCTATGCTCAAGGCCTCCCATCAGCACTACAGCCCACACAACATGCCCACATGCAGCACACAAAGTAACTGCCATCAGCCCACTAGCATTTGTCCATGGATTCAGCCAGCCTACACTAGCCCAATGCCTTACACACAGCATTCAATCATCACAACAGCCCAGCCCTGCCTTGCACTCCAGCCACCAAGCCCACACACAAGAAACCAACAACTAAGCCACCAATGCCATGCACCACTACATAGGGTCAGCACCACCTGCTGCTGCCCATCATCAAAACTATCTCTGCCCACCATGGCCCTCCTCTGCCATGGCCTTGGGGCACCATGTGGAGTAAGGTGCCTCCCCATGCTGCCCCTCATTACTACTCATCAATCCAATTCAAGTAAGGAGATTGGATAGGTCCCCCTCAAAGAGCCCTTAGGAGCATCACTTGTCAGGCATGAGGAGCCATAAATGTGTTGAGAAAACATAAAGCCAAATGATTGACCCAATGCTGCCCAAGCACCCTCATTCCTCTTGCCCTCATCAGCAACACGTAATTCTCCTAACACCCATTTAAGTTTTATACTATGATAGTGTTAGGGAGATCGGGGTTGTTGTGGAATTTAATTAATAGGGTGTGCACACCTTATTCAATAGTCACGGAATCACGGTTTTGGATCCATTTCATGGGATATATGCCCTTAGCTCAGTTTAGCTGTCATTTTATGGCTATCGAGATTTTACTTTTGGGCTCTTGATCTCAGGCTAATGTGTTCCTCATTATGACTCATTTCTTTTTGGGGAATTTATGCAAGATGAATAGTAAAATAAATATATGCTTAGGTTTATAGGAAGTCAAGCCTCTGTACTTCACCATGCTATGTTTCTACAATCTTGAGTGAATGAAAGATGACAAATCATCATATCAAGTGATTCTATGCTTTAATTTTCTTTAATTTATGCATTAAACTAGTCCTTAGTATGAAATCGTTTTTAAAGAAAAATTGTCTAACAATAATTGTTCTGTTATCAAACTGTTTTCTTAATGCATATGTTAACTCATGGATTAGGAATTTTTCATGTATGGGGACAGTACTGAACCTAAGATCAAATCCCACACCAAGGCCTGCTCACCTCCTAGACCTAGGGTCTCCGAATAAAAATAAATTTTTTTTTTTAAGTCACATAATACACTTATATAATAGCCTAAAAGAAAATATTTTTCACAATTATTTACATTTTCTTTTTGGAAAAGTGTTTATATCTAACTAAAATTGAAAAAAAAAAAAATCCATGTGCATTTTTTTTCTTGGTGTTTTCAATAGAGATTCCTAGATTTCAAATCTCATCATCCCCAACAATAAAATTATAAAAAAAATAATTCAAAGATTTAAAAATAAAAAAAAATAAAAAAACCTTTTATCCTTTGCCAAAAAATATATGTTTCCATCTACCCATCAAAAGTCTCTTCTTCCTCTCTCCATCTAAAAAACTTCACTCTTATAACTAGTGACCAATTAACCACATATTCTCTCTCTCTCTCTCTCTCTCTCTCTCTCTCTCTCTCTCTCTCTCACTAAATTTATGGATAATTAATCATCATCAAACAATTTATTTTCTCTCTTATTCTTAAAGTTATTCTCCTAAGTCTTTCTCAAAAAAAAAAAAGTTATTCTCCTAAGTCATATTTAAAATAAAAATAATGTTTTTTAATACATATTACGCTTTATATATTGCTTTCCAATTGGTTGTTTTTGTTTAATTGTTACTTCATCAATCTTACATATATGATGTGGATAATTATATTATAAATCTCATTTTATGGCCAAGAGGCTTGTAATTTTAGTCTTAAAAAGAAAATATTTATAAAAAAAAAATAAAAAAAAACTTTGTAGATTAGCAACATTGCCTTATCCTTCTTTTGAGGAAAACTAGGGTTCAAATTATCAAAAAAAAATAAAAATTGTTTTAAGTGAATTTGGTCTTTGTGTATTAAGGCTAAGGTTATTGAATGATTCTAATGTTCTATAAAAATATTATAGTATATTTGATCAATCAAATTCTAGTATTAAGGACATTAATGTGTGGATTAGGACATTTTTTATATAAAAAAAAAATACTCTCTATTTATTTAAACGAAAATATTAACAGATAGTGTAAAACATTCATTACGAAAAGATAATGGGATATCGTGCTATATTACTAAAAGTAAAGAGGAGATCTTGCAACTGTCATTGTCCTATATTCGAAGGCATGTATTTCTACATAATTTTAATGACAATATCCATTAAATTTTCTTCCACATAATGAAGTTTCCAAAATTAAAATTGATAAAATCATTTTTTCTTCTTTAAGTTTAGGATAGATGCAAATTACGTCTCTACTTTTTTTTTTAAACAAAAACAAAAAAACATTAATATCCTTAATACCTTCAGATAATAAACACGTCATGTGGACAAGTTAACGAGAAATGGCTTTTATTGTTCATGATGTGTTTGTCATTTAGGTATTAAGGACATTTTCTATTAAAAATTTGAATTTTTATTAATTTCTTCATGTTTAGAAATTTTTTTTTTTTTTAAGTTCTTCATGTTTAGAATTGATCTTTTGTCCATCCAAAATAAAAGATTCAGAACCCATTTTTTATGAAATTCACTGTTTAGTGTGCAATTTGCATGAATTATTTTTTCTACTATTTATAGATTTCACTGCACTTTTTAATATTATTTATGAATTTCACTGTATAGTTTCAACTAACTTTTACTTTTATTTACAATATTTTTAATAAAAAAAATTTTAATAAAATAAAATAAACGAGTTCCTACTGAATATTTAGTATTCACGTTCACAAATGGATCTTTACAATTTTTTTTTCAAGAAAAGAAAATTCATAATTAATACGATGAATAAAGTTTATCATACAACCAAGAAAAACACTGGAAAAAGTACAATAGATCTGACCTGAAAGTACCCAACACCACTCTGACAAACCCTTCCTTTCATACATCCCAACACAAAGTTACAAACCCACTAACCTTTGCCTTCCAAGATTAATATATTGGAAACAAGAAAAAAATATAAAAAGAATTTTTTATGAGCTATAAAATACTAAAAAGAATCATCACAACACCCTACCTAATCAGTTAAAAGCAATACAAAGCTCAAATTGTTTTTTTTTTTTTTTTTAATTCTGCCTGGCTCAAAACCACAGATGCACATGTTCTTTCCTGCAATCCAATCATTCAACCTTTGAGTGGTCCCATTCTTAAAGGTAAACACAACACGTGAGAGCGCTCAGGTTAGCCACAGAGAGCACCAAACCAAAGTCCTCCCCACCCAGAACGTGACTGATTCCCAATAACACTTCCTTTGTCATTCTCTAATGAAAAATTAGCCAACATTTTGATGGGTCACATGCAACATATTAAAGCACCCCTAGAAAAATCAAGCTGATTTTTTGGTACTTGGACTTTCTACTTGGAGTCTGTGGGAGAGAGAGTCAAACATGGAGAAGCTGTTCTTTATCGATTGAAGCCTTGGCATCAGAGTGTGGTTGTGATTGTGGTGCACCATTTTCCATCTTCTTGAGGTTCTGTTGGTGATAGACTTGCCTCAATCTCTCTATTTCCCTCTTTAGTGCTTCTTGATGAGCTGCATTGTTTTGCAAAATACAATATATTTGGTTAAAGCCCATTCCAAGGTTTTCTGACAATGGCATATGTTTTGCACGGTTATGCATGCATAACTTTATCCTAAAACTAATTTTGTTGACCCTCCAATCACTTTCATTCCCTCTCTTAAGGTTGTATGAAATCTAGACATGCAATTTTCAAGAAAACACTATATGGTCATTTAAGAAAGATTTCATATTTGATCCATTAGCCACGGATACAGAGGTGACCAAGAATTTGAAGCTAAGAAAGATTTCATTGTTGGTCAAGTTCTAGTTGAATGATTTGCTTAGTTTGCAATCAAATGTCACCAAAATGTTCCCCTCATCCAAAGAATGAGAGAACATTTTTTTCCCTGTTTTCTTTTTTTTTTTTATATTCATACAATCATGATAAATAACTTCTTTTTTTTTTTTTTTTTTTTTGATGACAGTCATGATAAATAAGTTGCAAATTGAGATTTGCTACTTCTCTATGATGACATTATGAGATTTAATAGGTCCTTGGACCATTTTTTAGAGTGTAAGCCCACCTACTCTTTGGTTATATTTTCTTACAAATCTTGTTAATTCAACCCGGGCATGAATTAAAGAAATGTTTGCATGTTTCATGGACAAGGAATCTTTCAATAATGAATTCCACAGCTTAAAAAAAAAAGTCATGCATGATACCCTGTCCTATACTCCTATCATAGTCCTACGAAATCAGTCGAAGAGTATATTTTCACCAGTTTATTGGACTTAAAAAATAGATAAATAAAACAGAACAAAAGTACAACTGTACTTAAAATGTTAAAAAATATAAAGTTATTCATAAATCAAGTAAGCTATGGTAAATGGATAATTGAACAGATTCTATCCAAATGAACCTGTCAATTCTTGAAAATCTTAGACATGATCCTGTATGACATACAGAATATATTCTTTGGGGGTGAAAAAAAAAATGCAACCAGAAACAACTTGGACTGAGCATCACATCCTATTCATTGCGTGGTGTGAAATATGTTCTGACAAGTAAACACTATTCATTCAACTATGAACATGTTATTGGAAAATAAATCTTTGTTAATTGGATAATTAAGGGCTAATTACCATCTTTAAAAATCTTATCTTGCGCAAGGGCCGCGATTCTTTGCTTAAGAGCACTGTTATCAACATTTAGAAGCAAGCGTTGATGGTCTAAAAACGCAACCCGTGGTGACAGCACCGAAACCTCAGCCTTCAAACAAAAATGTGAACATTTTAAAGCATGCAATAAAAACAATTACAACTCTTACAGAAAATCCATAGATAAAAACACGTACTTGTAATGAGGTGACACTACGTTCAAGCTCTGATATGTATTGTAGCTTCCTCACCCTTGATCTTTGCGCAGATTGTCTGTTTGCCAAGATTCTAATCCAAACCCAAAAAAAAATAATAAACAAATATTAATTAATCAGCGCAAGTTTTTGGAAACATTGTTGTTTCTTGCTACATAATTGTAAACCATAATGTAAACCAATATAAGACGTGGGATTTACTTCTCATCATATATATTAATATCTCATTTGATGCTAATCATAAATTAATTAATATTGTATGCTACTCATGCCAAGAACTAGAAAGAAAGAAAAATGAAAAGGAAGAGATACATATTTCATCATTCATATATAAAGTTTTTATTTTGTAGACGCATTATATTGTTAAAAAGTGATTCATTTTGCCAAGAATTATAACTATGGTCTATGGAATTATAAAAGAAGAAAAAATAACAATTCAAATTTTTTTTTTTTGGGGTCAATTATTGACATATTCAACGATACCCTCTTAGAAAAAAATGTTAATGCATGATTACCTTTTGACCCTTTTAGGATCAGTTATCCTATCGTTGGATGTGTTTGGCATCAAGTTAGGTGGAGTTTGTGAGTCTGAATTGCATTGACTTTCAACCTCCTCGGATTCATTCTTTAGTTGCTGTTGCTGCTTCAACTGATGATCTTGTGCTGGTGCTTCTTTCTCATCATTAATGCTGTTATGATCAGATGGTGTGGAGGGGTTCGAGGACGACACAGTAGGGGCCACAGCAGTGGATATTTCATCAGTGAACATGGACAAGAATTGCTCATCATCAAACCTATCAAACTCATTGCTTGCAGCCCCAGAGCCAGGTGGTGCATTCGAGCCGCGACATTCATCTAGCATTGGCACCTCTAGGAAGGTTATCGAGTCACTAACGGATCTCCGGTGAGATCCCCGCCTCGACGACGAGAAGTCTAGGAACTCATCCACCCAGGAAGGGTTTTGGGTGGTGGCATTGGTGGGGGTGGAATTGGTGGTGGTGATGTTTGGTGTCATACTCCCAATTGAAGGTATTCTTTGGTGAGAGAAGTCATGCCAATTTGGTGAAAGGTTTGGGATTTTGGGAGGCAATTGTGCCATAACACAATGATGTAAGGAAGAGAAAGAACTAACTCAACCCCAACAAACCCGCCAAACCAAATTAAACGACAATTAATCTATAACAAAGCTTCTTGTATAATAAACTCAATCAAACACACATACACACAATGTTGAAACTTGAAAAGTAAAACCAAAATGACAATCTCTTTTCACAAACCAAATGCCTCAAACATACCCAAAAGCAAACTAGAGAATGTTTAGAAGAAGAAAGAAAAACCCACATGAACGACAACAACTACTACTGCAATAACAACAATAACATATCATTCATTATAAGAGGAGGGGTTTAAAGCTTTTTCTTACACAGCTCCTTTTCAAAATCCCAATAAATGTTATATGCAATGTGTGTGTGTGTGTTTGTGCAGTGGGGTCACATGGGGAGGATTGGACAGCTATGTACAGCTGGGAGGAGGTTGGGACTCAACGGTATTACTGGAAAGTCGCCAGTAGTTTAATAACTAGCGGAATCAGCCACCACGTGCCTTTGTGACCGCCTCTTTAGTGGGAGAGAGAGAGCTTATTATAGTCTCATTATTATTATATACATCCAAAAAAAAACATTCCCATGCTTCTCTTACCACTTTATCAAAACCTTTTTCAAGTTTGCATTACTAATCCACAGCCGTTGGATTGGAATTTTTGATCATTTTGAAACATCTCCATCAAACACTCACATGGGTCAAGATTTATTTGCTACTTATAGCCTCCTAATCTTTTTACAATTTATCTAGAAACTGAGGGGATGAGATTTTTTTTTTTTTTTTTTGGTTTGGGGGTAATTTTTGAGTCTTTGGTTGCAAGGGAATATGAGAAAATAGTATTTGAATTAGTGATCTTTGCTTAATCAAACACGGTTCCTAACTTATTGTAAGTTAGTAAACGGATATTGAAGATTTTTCGGAAATATATATTTGAATAGGACATAAAGGATAAAAATGATGAGTAATGTTATAATCACAAATTATTTTACAACATTTTTACAAATTGTTAATGTATCCAACTTTTTATTGATTTTCATCTAGGCTCACTATTAACATCACTACCAATAATTACTCACCACATCAGTAATTTGTAAAAAAATTTGTATCTCTAACATTATTCAAAAATGATTCATGTGACTCCAATTTATAAGACAGGTGGGTTCTTAACTAATTATAATATATTTTAGGGAAGTTAGGGAACAATTATTGAAGATTTGTCCGAAATATATATTTGAATGAGTAATGCTAGGATCACATAAAATGGAGAGTTATGAGTGGTAGAGTGTGTCCCCACATGGACCCATCATCACATCTCTACTACTCATAACTCGCTTTGCAACAAGTTTTGGAAAAAGTTGTGTCATTTTATATGGTCCTAGCATTACTCTATTTGAATAGGACATAAAAGATAAAAATGATACATGTAACTCCACTTAATAAGACATGATTCTTGACTAATTGTAATATATTTTAGGGAAGTTAGGAAATTGTTATTGAAGATTTGTCCGAAATATATATTTGAAGACATAAAAGGATATATATAATTTATGTAACTGATTCAAGTGGTAGTTTATTTATTTTTCAAAAAGTGATAGTTTATTTGTTTGGAGTTTGGCTTACTTCCAGTACATTTTTAATTGGAATCTCCTTTTGTTTTAATGAGAAATTGTCACATCATCCATTAACTAAGTAAAATGTGAAGATTAAAACTCACTACCACTTGCCATTTAAAACAAAATGACATATGCAGTTAAAAAAGTATTGGAGGTAAGTCAAACCCATTTGTTTGTCTTCTTCTTTTTTTCAAATTTTATCGATCATCTAATCTTAATAGCTTGGTAAAATAGATTAGAATTATAAAATTTAAAGAATTTGGTTCTAAATAGATAGATTTATGATGAAATAAATATAATGTAAATGATTGTTAAGTGGTAGATTTAAAGTCTCTTTTATTAATTGAGTTTTTTTTTTTTTTTTTTAGAATAATAATGCTAAGTTTATCAAGTACCAAAATACTTGCAATGACAATAATCTCCACAACCTATTGAAAAACTTAAAAAAAAAATGTTATACTAAATATTTTAAAATACTCTTTAATTAAAATTTGAAATCAATAAATTTTAATTATGAAATAAGATAATTTTGGAAATTTGCAGGCAGGTTAGTACACAACATTCTTAATATTAATTTAACAAAATTTGGTTAATGAGATGTCAAGTGAAAAATGTTTTTTCCTTCAAATGGAGTGGTTTTAACAAATAAAATACACAAAATTTATTTTTATTTATTTTTTAAATATTGAGGTTATATTTCCGTAAAAGAGCACTTGCAAAAAAAATTGCAAGAAGTGAGATTTCGTAGTGTTTCTAGCTTTTATTAATAATAATAATAATAAAAAAATGATATTTCAAAGAGACCAAAAAAAGAAAGTGACGTGATTGTCATAAATGAAATACATAATTTTAATAAATAAAACAAAAATAGAAGTCGCATTGCAGTAAAATAAACCCAACACCACATTATTGTCGTTAAAAAAAACACACACAATATCATTTTAACCTAAAAAAAGAAGAAGGGAAAAGACAAAACCCTACCTCTCCCTCTCACTAAAAAACAAGCGCCCCCCCCCCCCCCGGTTTTTTCTTTTTTCAATCCCAAACCTTCCTTTTTACTCACTAAAGAGCAATTACATCAATTAGTGTAAAATTTTCATCTATTTTGTAAAGAAAAACCTACTTTTTCTATTTTACACACTCATTTTTACAAAACACCCACATCAGTTTATCTATTTTACACATTTATTCAATAAAATTTTAATTTCTTTAACTTTGTCATCTCTCTCACAGACCCAACACAACCCACACGGCCACCATCATCAAGATCGACACCTTCGGCTGTGCAACAAGATCGACACCAGCATCCAACAAAAAAAAAAAAAACCCAGTAAAAAAAAACCCCAAAGAACAAGTCGATCACACCGGAATCCACACAACCTATCGACCCACACCCACAATCACTATCATGGCAGCCTCAAGCTCAACCAAAAAACCAGAAAAAAAAAACCCAGCAACCAACAGGCCACATCGCCGATATATGCACAAAAACTCATCGAGTCAACTCGCTTTACCTCCTCTCCTCTTCGATCTCTTTCCACCATGTGACCCCGCCGTCATCTCCACCGTCCTCCAACGCCGCCGCTCAACAAGCTCTGGTCAACGCCTTCACCGACGGTATCCCCTGCTTCTCCGGCAAGATCTACGGCCCGCGCTGTCCCCAAAGGAAGAAGCTCGTGGCGGCTAAGTCTGTGCTTTCCTTAACCCGATCCCTAACTCGGTCCAGGACTCGCCCGATTCGGTCTATAATCACAGATCCATTGATTATTTGAGAGTTGAAAGAGAACTGTGAGCTTGAGAGAGTGATGAAATGAGAAAAGGAGAGTGAGGTGAGAGTCAGGTACAGAGAGGAGAGAGAAACAAATACTAAAATATTAAATAGAAGAGTTACAGTAATTGTGCATAATGCACAATTTTACACCCACTGATGTGGGTGTTTTTTTTGGCTCAAAATGTGTAAAATGAGCAACTTTTTCTATTTTACAAGATTTTGCATCAACTGATGCAGTTGCTCTAACACTCTATTTCACTCACTAAGAAAAGAAAGAAGAAGAAAAAGCTCTCACCTCCATAGCCCATGTTAGTTTTCCTAAATCCTTATATCTTGATTTATATATTTGATTAATGTAGTGGATTACTAAATGGATTTGTTGGTTGATTTATGTTATCTAAATTTTGGGTTTGGTTTAGATATATCTTTCATAATATACAATCTTGTATTGTAGGCAAAGTTCTCGACAATTTGGTACTAGACCATAGTGTAATGTTTGTGTGTATTGGTAGCCCCAACCAATTTGTTGATTAGTCTTAATTATATGCAAGCACCTGTTACATATATAATTTTTTTCAAGTATAACCAACATTGATTTTTTTTCTATTTTATTAAGGTTGTTGAAATTAGTGATAAATTAATTTGCTCATTACAGTTTTCAATTAATTGCTATTCTTGATGCATATATAATTTTATGTGACTTGTTGTGATGATGGATGATTTTTGGTAGTTCTCATTCACAGGAGAACTACAAGGTTCTTAACAGTAATAAGGATTTATGATAAATGCAATGTTTGTGTCGGTAGTAAGGATTTATTTTTGATGTTTTGTCATTTTATCGTGGTGATTGTGTTAATGTCTTTAAATAAATATATTTTAGTTAATTCTTTATTATTTACTGTAAATATAAAAATTTGTGTAGTTATAATTTTTGTATATTTATTCAATTTAATCTAAAATATTGCAGACCAATGTTAGGGAGGAGATCGTAGTGTGTGAATAATTACACAAGATGACTTTGAGGAGAAAGGTGACTCTTAGCTAGAGGAAACTGGCTTGGATAATGAATGATCTTCCAATACTTATGCTTTCAAGTTTAGTGAAGGATATAATATAACTTTCATGTATTATTGAACATCATGCTATTTTGTAGACCTTTTAATATTTTCATTTTTATTGCATTATTCACTTATTAGTTTTGAACAATTATGGATTTGTACTTGTTATTTGAATGGAGAATTTTTTATGAGATGTATGTTTGTAATTTATATATTATTTTATTTACTTTCATGTAATTCATGTGTTTCTTTTTCGACAAAATTGTTTTGTCACAATTAAAGTACTATAAATGACATTTTTTTTTCCGACGAAGCTATTTTGTTGCAAATAATGTATTAGTGACGTGGTAACTAATTTTTAATAACGGTCAAAGTTCGTTGAAAAAATGTAAATGGTCACTAAGATTTTGTATTTTTGATGAAAAGCTAAGTATTTACGATGGCTTTTGGTCGTTGAGAAAAATATATTAATGGCGGCTATAGTTCGTTGCAAAATGTATTTGGTCGTTTAACTTCATCATTTGAAATTGTATTTTTGGCGGCAAATCAAAAAAATCAAATATTTATGATGACTTTTAGTCATCGAAAAAATACATTAACGATGGCCTTAGTTCGTTGCAAAATATATTTGGTCGTCCAACTTCCTTGTATGAAATTGTATTTTCGACGACAAAACAAGTATTTATGACAACTTTTAGTCGTCGAAAAAATACATTAACGATGGCCTTAGTTCATCACAAAATGTATTTGGTTGTCCAACTTCCTCTTATGAAGAAGTATTTTCGACGGAAAAAATGAATTGCTTACGATGGCTTTTTAAGTCGAAAATTAGTGTTAGTGATGGCCTTGTCAGTAATAACGTATTACTGATGAGGCTTTTGTCGACGACGACGATGGCCTTTTGCCGTCAGCACTACTAATTTACGATGGCTTTTTGTATTGTTGTGATAACCACCAAAGAAAGTTGTGGAGGGCACGTAAGTACCATCTAAAACGTTTAATTTTTGGACTTTGGAATGGTCATAGAGGATGGGAAAGCTGATAGCATCAAGGAAAGCAATGACATTAGGGTTGGAGGATATGAATGGTCCTGAAGGCATGTTGGCTCGGAAGACAGTGGATTGGTGTTCTTGCATTTGGGTTTGGAAGAAGGGCTTTTTTCCTTGGTGTAAAAGTAGTCTAGGTGATCTTTGATGGGACCAAAAAAGGGTCTGCCATAGTTGCCTGGGATTGGCTTTAAAGGGAGGTCTATTGAAGGAGAGCCATTACTGGAAGAGGATTGGAGCTTGGAAGGAGATGAGGAAGACTTTGAAGACATGTTTGGGCGATCTGGGAATGACTAGTTGTTGGGGATTTGGAAATGTATAATTGTTGTTTCGGGGTATGAGAGTAACTGGTTATATATAGAATTAACTACAAAAAACGTGAGCTTTAGCTGCGTTTTTTTAAGCAGGGTTTACAAAAACGCGGCTATAGACTACCTTTGAGCCTCATTTGGTAAAAACGCAGCTACACTAGTCGTGTTTGCCAAACGCAGCCTAAGACCATCTCTATAGCCGCGTTTTTTTATGTTTGAGCTTCGTTTATGGGTTGGCTTAGGCCGCATTTTAAAAACGTGACTATAGACCCATCCGTTTTTTTTTTTTTTTTTTTTTTAAATATTTCCTAAAGCCGCGTTTAATAAGCCTTTCCTAGAGCTGCGTTTTCTATAAATGCGGCTACAACTGTATACCTAAGCTGCGTTTTCTATAAATGCGGATTATGCTCCGTTTGGATACAATTTATTTTTGCTGAAATTGAAAACTGAAAACACTGTAGCAAATAATTTTTAAATGTGTGAATAGTATCGTGGGACCATTTTTAATATTTTTTTTCCTGATAAACAGTGATGAATAGTTTCTCCAAAAAAAAAAAAAAAAAACAGTGCACTGTCTCCTAAAAGCTGGTGCGCGTGAAAAAAAATAAAAAAAAAAGGGGGAAAACGCAAACGTGTTGCGTTTGTTTAAACGCGGCTACAGGTTTGGTATTAAAAAAAAAAAAAAAAACACCCTAATCAACTCTCTGATCTCTAACGCGATCTCTCACCTTCTCTCTCTCTCTCTCCCTTTGACTCCCAAACCCTCACCTTCAACCCACCCCTCTCTACCATCGATCCTCCTCTCCGGCATACGAGCACTCTTCTTCGTCTCTGTTCACCTTCTCTCTCACTCTCAAAGGTCAATGCAGATATCTTTCCTTTCTTCCTTTAGAGATAACTAATTGGCTACCTCAAAGGGTAGCACAATCGGCTGAGGACCACAGCTCATAAT
Organism: Notholithocarpus densiflorus; assembly: GCA_030021035.2. Classification (NCBI taxonomy): domain Eukaryota; kingdom Viridiplantae; phylum Streptophyta; class Magnoliopsida; order Fagales; family Fagaceae; genus Notholithocarpus; species Notholithocarpus densiflorus. The sequence goes on along the minus strand of JARYZH020000014.1, from coordinate 1,423,653 downwards.
GTGGAGGTACTAGTTTCGTTTCTGGTTCTGGTACAGATCGTTCTTGGAAAATATGTTAATGGTAATGATAAACGGTACTTGATTGCTTTTTTGGTTGTGATAATTTCGGTAATGTTGGGGTTTTATCGCCTATTCTTCAGCAGCTTACTGCACTATATGCTTCCCAGAAAGAGAGCCAGTGAAGCAGTGGTTGTAGAAGAAGAAGACAACACCAACAACAGCAGCAACTTTAACACCATCAAGAAGTGTGAGGGCGCTTCGGCTTTCAACAAGAACAAGAAGCTTCGAATCGCCGAGGAAAACGCCGTTTTGACCAACAACAACAACAACAATCACAATCACAGTAGCGGCGGCATAGTTGTAGAACAAGAACAAGAGCAAGGAGAAGAGATTCCAATCATGGGTTTAGGCAACACGAATTCGCAGGATATCGATGAAGATCTCCGTAGCCGGCAGCTCGCCGTGTATGGCCGTGAGACGATGAGGCGGCTTTTCGCTTCGAATGTTCTCGTCTCCGGGTTGCAGGGTCTTGGTGCTGAGATAGGTATATATCTACTTTCTAAGTCTTTAATTATATTTGAGCTCTGGTTGATTTTGATTTTGATTTTTTTTTTTGCCTTTTCATTTCTTTGTATGGTGGTGGTGAAATTTTGTGGATTTAAGTGTGAGCTAAGTTAGGAAATTTGTTAAGCTCTAATGGATGTTGGTTTTGAATTTGTTTTTTGATGATTTGGTTTTCTTGTTCTGATTTTGTGCTGTGTTAATTAGATAATGGGGAGGTGAAACGTTGTGGCTTTTTGGTGTGTGCTAGATTAGGACATTATTAGAATAAAGATGCAACCTCATGCTCGTATATTCACTGGATTTATGATCTTTTAATTGTGTAGTCTAGTGTCTTGCTCTATCTTTTATCTTTTTAAAAGGTTGATAAATAATTTTATACCTCTTTCTTTCCATGTCTATATATATGTGATTTGATTCTCATTCTTGCTGGTGTTGGGTTTATAATCTGTAATCTTGCTGCTGATCAAATCAATGTTATCTTTGCTTCCTGTAGCAAAGAACCTCATTCTTGCTGGTGTCAAGTCTGTGACCTTGCATGATGAAGGGATAGTGGAGTTGTGGGATTTGTCCAGTAATTTCATTTTCTCAGAGAATGATGTTGGTAAGAATAGTGGAGTTACGAGTTCAAATTTCCCCTCCTTCCTGCTCTTGGGGCCAAAACTTATCAAAGAAAGTACAACTAATTGAGCTGTGGCCAATTTTGTTTGCTTGTATAATTGTCCTGTTTTATACAGATCTGAAGATTTTTGTTTTAAATTCACAATTTTGATTATAACCTTTAATTTGCACTCTATTAGGTTTGCACTCTATTATTTCTTTCTTTTTTTAATCCATGAGAAAGGAGAGATGATATGTTTGGGAATTAGAGAATTTCGCTGTTGTCTTCTTTGAATTAGAAAGTTCAGCATGTAACTGTTTTTTAACACTGTTTCTTTTATATAATAATTGAACAAACTCTTTTAAGCTTGTAGTACTCATAGTGGATTTTTTTCCCCTGAAAGAAAAGGGGGTGGGGGAAAATTTAAGATCAAAAGTTATTTTTGAAAGTGCTAGAATTATATCTGATTGATGATGAATTGACACTGTTCCCTTCTCTAATAGCTCTTACATCTTGATAACTTGAAATAAAATAGGAGAAATTAGGAACAATGCTAGACAAGATGACTCGCATTCAGAATATGGTTACCAAACTAAGTTCAGCTCTGCAAATTGATGAAGATGTGCTTTAAGTTCTTCAGGTTGCTGCATCACTTGCTATGTCAGATCTTGCTACTGCGGTTGTCACAGAATTTACTTCTCTCGCAGGAATAATGGTCCGCCATTATGCTATTAGAGATGGCTATCTAGAGCAGGTTCATCTTACTTTTAATTGTTATTTCTTCTTTTTGGGTTTCATATATGTATTTTTTTTCTTTTTTTTTTTGTTAGGAATTTATGTATAATTCCCTCACACGTGCTACTTAATATAATATACTCTGTTTTTGTTTCAGTTTCTGTGTTTTGTGTGTTGCAGGTTTCACAATAGAAGCTAGCAAAAATTCCAACAGGTTTGGTTTTTTCTTTTTGTCAAATTCTTTGTTCCTTAAACCATAAGCCATTTAATTGATGAATAGCTATTGTTAAAGCCCATGGGATATAGATATGATAGTCAATACTCACACATGCGTGATGATCATGGACTCTTTGCTTTATTTGATGTCGCCCAAAAGGTTGTGGAAAGGAAATACAAGGAAATGATTTTCTTTGTTAAGTGATTTTTGTTGTTTTCCTCTGCTTCCTACTTTCCAATATCAGGTGGAGGCTTACTATTTTATCCTTATTTTTCATTTCATTTTTTCCCTGAAAATTTCCATTTATGCTCTGTGTGACTATGTGAGTGTGTGTGTTGCCTCTTATAAGTTGATTATTTCAACAATAGTGGAGGATCTGGATCCATAAAAATGACCAATATGTCACTTGGTGGATGACAAGTGAAAGTCATTTGGAATGTGTGCCATGATGCAACGTGTACAAGTGAAAGTCATTTGGAATGTGTGCCATGAACATATTTAGTGAATGGAATGCTATACAAACTTGGGGTCTTGACCTCTAGTTTGATGGACATGAACTGCAAGACATGTTGTAATTCTTGTTGTAATTTGTGAATGCTGAGTAATGAACCAAATGGTGGGAATATAATTCTAGGAATCTATAAAGATTCTGTGAAACCAAAGGGTCACAAAAGCTATGGGATTGCTTGAATCGTCAAGATTATATAATTGGATATTGGATATGGAATTTTTGGGTTATGAATCTTAGATGAATTACTAAAAACAATATATAAATGGAAGCTATGAATGCAATTAGAAAAACTCTCTTACGATTTTAATATAGTGAGCCATTCTAGACTATTGGTGATTTGATTCAAAATTGGAGGAAAGACTACTTACCAATAACCTCTCCTAGTCGCCAACAAAGGAGTAGGAGTAGGAGTTTTTTGCAATAGGTACCAATAACCTCTCCTAGTCTCCACGTCTATATAATATTTCTAAAAATCACTAAGTGGGTTTTGAAGCAGACTTGTGAAAAAATGGGATTTCCCACCTAGCTTGGGATATCCAACTTTCTTAGTAATTAACTGAAAATATAACCTAAAACTGAGTCTGAAGGTATTGTTATCATATTGGGGTTTTAGTTGCATGCAAGTATGTAATAGCAAGCCTTACAGCACTGAAATTTTGATGGGACTATTTTGACTTTATTGAATACTTTTTGAACTGATTGCCATTTACTCACTTCCTCGATGAAAAGTAATAGAGTTGCTCCAGCTATTTTACTGTTTTGAGCTGGGTTGTGGTCAAAAACCTCATCAGTCCACTAAAAGTTCAGACTCCCTCAAAATGAGGATCTGTACTCACGATTTTTATTTGTAATGTTTGTACCTTAGCAATTGGACTAGAACACAAAAGGCATCTCACCTACTTTTTGGTTGAGCTGGCTTTTAGGTTGAAGCCTAGCTAGCTAGGATTAGCAGCATACTGGGGATGTTACAAAGGATTGATACAAGATGAATGACATAAATATGCTTTTGGAGTGGGACATAGAATGAAATCAGATAAATACATATGCTTTTGGAGTGGTCAGAAGGGGCACTTTTCTGACTTCAAGTAGGGCTCTAAATAATAGTGCTTTTGAACATTAGGGTTCAATAAAAAACAAGCTAAGTTTAGGTTCGTTTATGAGTTTAGTAATAAATTTGATATGAGTTTAACAAATAAACCTATATCTCACCAAAATATTAACTATTAGAAAATTGTTAATTTAATTCTTTAGCAATTCTAAGTTTCTAACAATTATTACGTCAACCTGTAAGTTGTTTGTAATAAAATTGGTATTTGATGATAGCTTTATGATTATATCCTCTCCACCTCCAAAACATTCAGCTTTCCCACAAATTACTCACTCTTTTTATAATATCCTCACTGCACCGTCAGTAAGTGTGAAGGCATAAACTTGCACCTAGTTGTTGTCACATAATGGCGAAGAGTTAGCATTGTTTTCAATATCTTGAATACGATTTGATTTGGTAGACTATATATTATTAGACAATAAATGCAGTGGGCACTTAAATAATAATTTCAGATAAATTATAAATTAGGGTAGTTTGATGGTCATGCAGCCTAATGGCTATTTTCTAAGTGTTATCTTGCACATGGACCATGATTGTTAGAGCTCCTACTGATTCTTCCTGGTAATACACTTGCTGTACAGCCTCTTGAGAAATAAATAAGGGTTATAAATTTATAATTTTTTTAAAATAATAATAAAACTGATATTTTTGTCATAACCATAATATTTTAAAAAATAAAAATAAAAATTATGGGATTCATAACCATAGGATCTTGCTACTGCCAATTGGGACCCACTTGACTCTTGAGAAATAAGAGTTATAAGTTTTTGTTTTTGTTTTTTTTAAAGCATAATAAAGCTGATATTTTTGTCATAAGTCATAACCATAGGATTAATTAAAAAATAAATAAATAAAAATTATGGGAGTCATAACCATAGGATCTTGCTCTTACAGGTTAGAGAAAAGCTAGTCCGAGTGTCCCCACATCTCTATTGCTATGTTAAAGCTCTACCTTGTATTCCTCAAGATATATAAGCTTCTTTATAATTAGACCGTTATGCAAACTTTTGATGATTTCGTTCAATGCTTGTAAAAACTAAAAATCGATCATTGCTAGAATTTTTCTTGCTCTATATATATTCGGTTTGGGGTTTGTTTAATTAAGTGTTTATTTGGGCTTAATTATGTATAAAGTTTTCTTTTATCACTAATCATGATAGTCCCTCCACAAATATAAAGTTCTTGTGTGGTGAGAGGCAAGGGTTAGGTTTCAAGTTTCCAAAAATGAGCTTTACATACATATACATTTAGATTAAGGTAAAAATGATTTAACGAATTATATGAATTTTTTTAAGAATCAACTAATCATATGGTTTAATATACATAAAATGGTTTTATAAACCATCACAAAGAGAAAATTTTCTAAAGGAAAACTTTATCTTTTAATTATTTACTTAATTGTTGAAAGTAGATAAAATATTATTATAGGTTAGAAAAAGTAAAACTTTAAAACACTATATAAGCAAATGATTAAACCAAACACACTAATATCTGCAAATTTATAGGCATGGTGGGTTAACTTGGTATATATGAAAGCAATTAGAACCATCTAAGATGGCGGTAGCAACAAGTAATAATAATGAACTGAAAGCAATTAGAACTGTTCAAGATGGCGGTAGCAACAAGTAATAATAATGAACTGAAATCTGAAAATACTTGTTATTGAAAATAGAACAAAACACTTACAGTAGTAGTAGTGATTACAAGATCTCAAGAGAATAGGTTAACAATTACAAGGCTTGTACTAGTTCTAGTTACAAGATTGTAAGGTAGTAGGAAATGCTAAGGTGAAACAAAGAACTCTCTCAAAGAAAGGCTCTCAAGAAGGAGAATAGTTCTAAGAGGAAGTTCTCTAAGAAAAAACCTGATTTAAACTTAAGGGACAACCCCCCTTAAATAGGCAAAATTCAGAGGGAACATTGTTATGAATAGTGACAGGTAAATAGTGACAAATGAATAGTAAAAGTGAATTTTCTCACTTTTGACTCAAATTTTTTGAGGAATCCTCCGTAGAGTTCAAAGGCCTGCAATTTAAGGGTCTAGGCCATAATTGGTGTCGTTGTGTGCCAAAAGAAACTAATGAGCACCATCCTTCAGAAGCATTGTTGTCTTCTTGTGCTAAAGGAAACCAAATGAGCACTATTATTGGGAATCTTCAGAAGCATTGTATTGGTGGGAAACAGGCTTTTAGCAGTGGTAAATATTGAAGTGTTTTGGCCGTTGTGCAGGCTAGACAAATAGGAGAATCAAAATCTTCAGCCAAATTTGGGGTATCTTGAAACAGTTCCAAATTTTCAGTAACATATTCTTCAAAGACATTGAAGCATTTTGGCTTTTGTGCAAGCCAGACAAACTAGAGAATCAACTTTATTAGTGAGTCTTGATAAGAATTCCTTTAGTAGTATCATTAATTTAAGGAGACTATTCATCAATCGGTGGAAGGAGCATCAGATGGATAACTATCATAAGAATCCCATGAAGAATTATCATTACATGCATGCTCATGATAGATAGCATATTTATTACATAGTCCACAATATAAAAGTGGCTCAAACTTTGGGGTTTTTCCTGGGATGAGAAGACTTCTTGGATTAGGATGATCTGCTATCTGCAAGTGAACAAGGGCATTAGCATAGGGTCTGGGACCAAAAACAGAAATTCAATCTGCGCTACCTATGAAATGATAATATTTCCATAAATTCTGAACAACATCAAGAATTTGATTATTGAAATAATTTCTCCAACATTCTGCAAGAGCATAAGGATCACTGAAGGATAAGTGAGAATTTCCTTTAAACCATTGTTCTTGGTGAGTGTGACCATTAATGAGAATGAGATGCTTTGAGGGTTGGACATTCATCCAGTTATCTTTTTCCCATTTTGGCAAAGTGCTCTAGCATCTGATGGAAACAAAAGAATTTTCAAACCCTTTAATAGCAGTTTGTATAATTTGTGGAAGCTGATTGGCTTGTTTATGGCTTGTTAATTTTATGAATCTGATAAAGCCATATAAACATTTGGGAAAGCCAGTTAGGATCCCTATCATCATCATCATCAGCAACATATGAACCATCGTCATAATTAATCAGAAGACCAGGAAATGGATGTTTCTTTTCATACACTCTGAGACTACTCCCAAAGTGTTCTTCCCAATCTAGTTGGATGAATACATTATCAAATTCATCCAATTCATTAGGATCAGGAATAGTAGCTGTAACAAGTTTTTTGAAATATTTAAACCATAGGTCGAAAGACTTAAACATAGCCTTGCTTTCCAGAATACGAAATTGTATGTCTGTTGGCAAGTTGGCAACAGCACTTCTCAATAGAGATTGGGTCTTAAGACTCAATTTTGCGTAGTCAGTGCCCATTATAGTCTTTTTATCCATGGAATGGATTTCCTCTTTGTCAAAGAGTTGACTATTGTAAAGATCATAGGGTTCATTTGCAACATTTGGTTGGTTAGCAGGATGGCTTCTATAAGCCTTATTTTCTGAAACAAGGTTGGCATATTCTGAAGCAAGGTTAGCATAGTGACTTGTATAAGCCTCATTTTGAGCAGTAAGGTTAACAAGATGGATTTCAAGTGCTCGAAGGGTTTTCTGGAAAAGTTTGCGGTGGTCTCTGGTAAAAGCAGCTTGAAGGTTATCAAGAATAAATTTGATAGAATCTGGTAATTCTAAATAGGTTCCATTATGGAATTGTAAATTTTTAGACAAAACTTCCTGTAAAGCAATTACCATATCACCACTGGAATATGTCACCTCTGTCGGGACAAATTCCTGAAGGGATGTTGATCTACTAGGTTTTACCCCAGAAGATGCGCCTTCATGCATTACAAAGGATCATGTGTGGTTGGTTCTATCTAAACAAAATGCATGCAGACCGTGCAAACTTGATCATGCGATATCTTTCAATCTGATAGTCCGATTTGGAAATCGGGCCTACTGTCGCGACCGTTAAAATCTCAAGATCATTTTTATGATATGCAATGTGAATTAATGCATATAATGCAATCATGAAATTTGGGTATATGAATTGTCACTTTAGTCATCTTCCTTGATTAAATAATGGGTGCAAAATCGAGTGTTTACGCATATAGTTCTTTTAAATATTGGGTTTTACCCCAAAAGATGCGCCTTCATGCATTACAAAGGATTATGTGTGGTTGGTTTTATCTAAACAAAATGCATGCAGATCGTGCAAACTTGATCATGCGATATCTTTCAATCCGACGGTCCGATTTGGAAATCGGGCCTACCGTCGTAACCGTTAGAATCTCAAAATTATTTTTATGATATGCAATATGAATTAATGCATGTAATGCAATCATGAATTTTGGGTATATGAATTGTCACTCTAGTCATCTTCCTTGATTAAATAATGGGAGCAAAATCGAGTGGCTACACATATAGTTCTTTTTTTTTTTTTTTTTTTTTTTCCAAAGAGGATGGTGTGCATTTAGAATTTACTGTTTTTGTACTATTTTATATTATGGTTTAGCCTTGGTCCAGTGTTTACTGCATTGAACCTAGTAGGATATTGTTATGTGTCCAAATATTGTCACGTGGTAACATCCTATCTGGTCCAGTGCACAGAAAGTACTGGACCTAAGCCTCTCCCTTCATATTATGAGTAATGGAAATTTGTATGATTCTTTTGTAAAAATGTTTTCATTTATTATTAGTAAGCTGTAAGCGTCTTAATCTAGGATTTAACATACTTGACAAGCTTGTAAACAAATCTCCATATACGTTTTTTGTCATATTTCAATTTTGATTTTGGTAATTATATATAAGTCAAAGTGCTTGACCAACTTATTTCCGAGACAATTTTAGATCACTGTTAAGAGCATCCATCAACCAATTTCACATAGTTAGATACAATTTGTGAAATTGTAAATTAGCCAATGGCAACTGTGGTATTTACCTAGGGAAAAATATAAAAAGTGATAAGTCGGCCAAAAAATAGTTATGTAATCGTTGGGGGAGGAGGGATTTGAAATTTAAACCCTATACTTCTCGACCCATTGGAACACCAAGAAGTATTAAATAAGTTACAAGATTCTTGGCAGCTAAGAACCGCTTAGAATAGAGGAATGGAAGGATCATAGATGTGGAAAGCATGCTTTCATTTTCAGTTTGTGTTTGTACTATCATTTGAATCATTTCTTACTGTTTAGAGTTTAGTTGGACTTTAAGTTAAGAAAATTTAAAAAACGCATCAATTTTATTACAAAGAATTTACAAATTGACATATGCCAATGCTTGTGGATGTGAGTGAAAGAGGATGTTATAAATGCATTATTAATTACCACCCACCCAGTAATAAGAAAATTAACATGGTCTAGGAGGCCATTTTCAACCCAAATATTGGCATAGTTAGTTTGGTCTTGCCCCAGGCTTAGATTGTGTATGAAGCTCCTTCCAAAAGCACCATTTTTGTATGAAAGGAAATTCTTCATTCACAAAGCATTACAGGCAATTTAGATGTTTAGCAAACACTATTGCACATTAATGTATATATAAACACATGGCTACACACACGACAGGTTTAGCATTCACATGATTGCCACGAACTACGGAATTCAGTCAATTGACAACTAGCTTGTGTATGATATTGGGAGAAGATATGAGATAAAACTATCCATCAAATAAATGATGAATAATTCAGAAAAGTTGGAGTCTGGAAATTTCAAGATAATCAAAATTATCAAATATGTCAATAACTATCTTATCTATAAAATTATTAAACTTTAAATTTTATATAATTTAAAATTATACACAAAAAATGAGTTTATAAATTAAATAGTAAATATCTTATTAATACTAATTTGGTGTGTGTTTAGAAGAACAATAACACATTTAATTTAACGGTTGAATTTTTAAAATATTAATTTAATACAAGAAGATATTAACTGATGATAAAAGACTTAATCTTGTCCCATAAATTTATCAATGCATGGACAAGTGTTGAAGTCAGTGGCAAACCTATATAAGCTGAAGCTAAAGTTGAACTTTTAGTTGTCTCATCTGCACATAATCTGGGGTTAATGTCATAAAGCCCATTCAGAATTCTTCAATCACCCTCACATTGGGCCATCTCTTTCATTATTGCCGATATAAACCAGTTATCTTTGCTCTTTTCATTTTGGCTCCTGTTGTTAGGCTAGCCAATTGTGCTACCATGGCGTAGCTGCGAGCACCTTTTTGTAATGTATTTGGAGCCTTTCCCATCTCCAATCTTTCTGCCCACATCTTGGAGGTAGAGATGGCAGATGGACCGGCCCTGAATTTTCTCTTCTCAATAAAATTCATCATTTAGCCAACAAAAAAAAAAAAAAAAAGTGACCGGCTCTTGTTTTCACCACCATTGATCAACAAGTTTTTTTTTTTTTTTTTTTTTTTTTTTTTTTTTTTTTCAACTAGTAAAGTTTCTTATGGTTGAATAAGAGATTTGAGGTTCAATTCCCACCTACATCAAAAATTGATTGGTGTTTTGGTTTGATGATAAAAAACAAAATTATCAGAAGTGACCACCATAGATTGAAACTCTATAAATAAAAAAACAAGAGTTTTTATTTTTTATTTTTTTATGGACCAAATATTAACATTGTTTTACATTAATTGTAGCTTCTATCTTTATTGAGAGTAAGCTTTTGCTATTATGAGTTTTTATGAGTTTTGCTATTGTGAGTTTTATTTCGCCATTAATTTTGATAATTAAGGTCTAAAAAAGCAGAGAATGGGGAAGTGAAAGGTCACCCAAGAGACTTTTATTTTGAGGAACATTCCCCAAAGGGCATTCATCCATTTCCAGGCAAAGCCAACACTTTGAGTTTTGTAGTGTCCTTCGTTCCCGTTCTCTTCCTTTGTTTGGTAATTTGCTTGATTGTCTCTAGACCAAAAAAAAAAAAAAAAAAAAAAAAAAAAGAAAAGAAAAAGGAAATGAAGGCTGTCCTTCTCAAAGAAGGTGTTGTACATGCATTTGGTCCTCCTCCTTAAGCACAATAATTATCTTACACATATAACATATGATACGTATTATTTCTTTTGTAAATATGTGAGCTCCACACTGTATAGGGTTATAATTAATAATTTACCAAAAAAAAAAAAATGGTTATAATTAATATACTGTAAGAATTATGATGCACGTGAATCTCATTTGTGGTTTCATGCAAAAAAAAAACCCTACCCTTATGTAGTTATGTGAGAAGGTGATGTGTTTGTTAAGTTTAATTAATTGGCAATTTTTAGCATTAAGTTCTTTTATTTTTCCATAGAGGATGGCCCGCATTTAAGATTTTCTATTCCTCTATGACATACTTGTACTATTTTTTGAGTCATGAAAATTTGTATGATTCTTTTGTAAGAAATGTTTTCTTTTATTATTAGTAAGTTGTAAGAGTCTTAATTTAGGATTTAACATACACAACACTGCTTGTAAACAAATTTTCACACGTTTTTTTGTGTGTGTGTGTGTGTTCATATTCCTGTTTTGATTTTGAAAATTTAATAAGTCAAAGGGCCTAACCAATTAACTTATCTTGGAGACAATTTTAGACCACTGTTAAGATCATCCATCAACCAATTTCATAAAATCAGACACAAATTGGGAAATTGTAAATTAAATGATGGCAAGTATGGTATTTACGGAGGGAAAAGTATAAAAAGAGATAAGTCGGCCAATGACCATTGACAAAAAAAAAAAAAAAAAAAAAAAAATGCAATCTTTGGGAGGGAGGGGTTTGAAGTTTGAACCCTAGACTTCTCAATCCATTGGAATACTAGAATGTATTAATCGAGTTAATTATAAGACTCTTGGCAACCAATATTGCTTAGAATAGAAGAGTGGAAGGACCATATAGATGTGGAAATTATGATTTCATTTTCAATTGGTGCACTTTATGCTATCATTTGAATCATTTCTTACTGTTTGGTGGGACTTTAAGTTAAGCAAATTTCTAAAAATCATCAATTTTATTATAAAAAGTTTACAAATTGACATGATAATGAATATAATTAATACCAAATAATAATATAATAAATATAAATTTTAATCACTTTTTTGTTTTGTGTTTGAAAGTTCACACATTAACTTATAAGGTTTATATAATAAAATTTATAATATATAGTAAACTCAATGAAAGCAGAAGCAATAAAATTAGTGAGCTATGTGTTTTAAGCCAAGTTCTTATTTTATATACCAGCTAGGTTTTGAACAGCTACTAGCCTTTCAATTTAGAAATAAAAATTGTTTCTCAAAAAGAAAAAACGTTTAGTAATAAAAATTCTTCCGTTCCATTTTAGGTGTTTTACTTTATGTTCCATTAATTATGACTTGCAAGTGAGTTCCAGTAATTAGCTTAACTGATAAAGTTTCTGATGGTTGAATAAAATGTCTAGAGTCTGAAAATAAAGAACACAATCATCATAGGCAGACACTATAAGTTGAAACTCTATAAAAAAGAAATCACGACTTGCAACACATTCTTTTTTCTTTCCTTATAAAACACCCAAAGTTTAAAATTAAAAAAAAAAAAAAAAAATTATTAGAAGCATGACATAATACAATTAGTCTTGCAAGATTTTTTATTTTATTTTTGGAACCAAATATTTAGCATTACGTATTTAATCAAACATCCATTTCTTTCTTTATTATTAGTAAGCTTTTACTTCTTCTCCAAAAAAAGGAGTAATAATTTTATTTATAAAATATGAAAGTTCACACATCCATTTGTAAGGTTTATATTTAAATATCACTAATATTACTTGATAGGGGTATTTTTGGCAGAAAATTAAAGCCCCCAAATGCGCCCTTCCAGGATGATGGCGGCGCCTACGTACCCGTTAGCTCCACGTAAACCGACAGGAGTCCTAGGCCGACGACTTGACCATTTGATGACCCCCCGGGTTGCGCTTGATAGACAGCTCTATAAGGCCAACAGGACACCTCTAGGAGGCCGACAGGAAACCCGTTAGGGGCCGACGAGGAGGGTAACCGGCGGGTCCACCATGGCCTTGCTTGGTCCCCACGCATGCCTATACATGGTAATGCCTTGCGCACCGCACCAAATAAAACCCAATACTCACCCATATCTCCCTTACATGGAAAGGGGCCTTGAAATCTTGGAAGCCCTACTCACTAAGCCCTCTTCGCAAGGAAAGATCCCTACATTCAAGGGATTCCGATTCACCACTCACCGCTATATAAACTCCAGACCTCCACTTCTCTTAGGTACGCGAAAAATCCCTAGCTCTCTCACTATAGAGTTCTTAGAGATTTCTCATTCACTAACTTGATCTTCGGAGGGTTCTATGTTTGGTCTATTTGTTGTTATTTCACAGGTATCCATCGGAGTGCTTTGGAACCTACAACTCATTGACGATCTCAGAGCATCATCATCATTACTCTTTCATTTATATAGTAAAATCAATGAAAGCAGAAGTAATAAAATTACCAAATGAGCTATGCGTTTTTTGCTCCTTTACAATAACATCAACAAAAACCTTTGGAGCTGAACCCAAAACAAAACAACCAGAAAATCTATTATAGAGAGACCAAGATCCTAAAACAAGAGCAGCACTATTGGACTCTAGGGGTCCACTTAAACTCTAGTCTGCAACATGAGGACTTTAGCCTCAAAGTATCCTGAGTTAGAATTGAAATTCTCCATTGGACTACTTAACTAGGATTAGTGAGAGCATCTCTATATACCTTGGCATCACTCTCAATAATTGCTACTTCAATACCATGAGACACCACCTGAAGGGTTGCCCAATTAATTGCTTTCTCTTCTGCTTGGACAGTGATAGTGGTTTCCACTAGTTTTGAGAGAGCAAAAACCAATGCCCCTCTCCAATCCCCAGCAACAATCACAACATAGGACCAACTATTGCCAATGGTTGCATCACAGTTAACTTTGACTGTACCTTGTGGAGGATTTGACCATATGGAAGACCTAGCTGGGGTTAAACCATGATAGCTTGGCTGAAATGCCAAAGAAAACCCCAGACAACGAGCTACAATATTTTGCCTTAGTCTGTCAGGACATAGTTGGGCACTTTCAAATGAGGCTATATTTCTAGCCTTCCAAAGCTGTTCTACAATCACTGCACCCAAAGATAGAAATTAACTGGGTCTTCTCAAGAGAGTTTAGGTTCCAATTAGAAGGAGGTGATATTATCAGCTCAATAAGTTGGTTTGTAGAGGACAAATTGAGGTACTCAATTCTTATTCCTCCACTACATTCAAACCATAGGCCTCTAGCCAGTGGGCAATAAACAAAGATATGCAGAGCAGACTCCAAAGGTGCTTCACACATGGGGCGGCTCAATATTTGGAATGAACCTCGCCAATTTTTCTTTTGTCGGCAAAACGTCAGAGGCTATGCGCCACAAAAGCATTTTTAGTCTTTCATGGATTTTTGTTTTCCAACTACCAGCCACCACTGCATTTGATCCACCACTATCATGGGCTGTTAAATCCCAATAAACTGATCGAATTGAGAAATTACCATTTGCAGCTTTGGTCCAAATCCATTGATCCTGTCCACAACTCCTCCTTGCTGGCGTTTTCTTAATTGCATTTGCTGTTTGATCATCAAATAGAGATTGAAGTTTTGCTTCATGAATCATAACATGCAACATACTCTTTTTAACGTATCCAATCGATCATCCATTTCTTTCTTTATTAATAGTAAGCTTTCTAACTCTAAAAACAAAATTAGTAAACTTTCTGTTTATTAAAAATAAAAAAGTATTAAAATAATTTTGATATGAGAAGTGCTAGATCTATAATATTTTCATAATAGTTTATAAGCAGTAAGTTATTATTAGTTCTAATTTAAACTTACCAATTAAATTACTTTTTTTCCCGCAATTAAAGGTTATTAAAAATCTACTATTTAGGATTTGTTGTAAAAGTATTGTGAAAATATAGTGTACTTTTCTTACAATATAGTGGCTTGGTAACAAATGTGATATCAAGTATTTTCATAGGCCACGTCCCTACATACCAGCCTATTTGTTTTTTCTCAGAATTTTAGGAACAATGTTGTTGCACAATTATAGATTAATTACAAGAACATAAACAACTTTGGCATTTTATTTTATACATATTGAATTAGCTGGGGTGGTAAAAAAACCAAAGAAGTAGACAAAGAAAGAATGAGAAAAAATTATATAGAGAACAGGTTGGCACCCGTATCAATGTTGAAATGGAGGAGACGAGGTGCAATCGGAAATGGGGAGACTTTGCTGTCTGTTGGCGTGCTTTTCTTTTCTTTTTTCTTTTCATGATTCTTCCACCGGTCTTAATAATGGCTACAAAAGAAGTGGAATATATCGGTCCACCATTGGGCATATTCAAGACCAAGGTTTTTGTGATTTTCATGGCTCTCACTGTTCTCGTTTGTTTCGTACTTTGCTTGAATTCCTCTAGGCAAAGAAGGAAGCAAATGAAGACCGTCCTTCTTGAAGACAGTGTTTAATGTTCACTTCGTCCTATCGTTCAATAATTATCTTATACATATGACATTGTATCGTTTCTCTCCTAGACATGTGAGCTCCGCAATGCATGGGGTTAAGAACTTAATATGTTGAAAGTTTCATTAAAAAAAACCTACCCTTATGTGAGAAGAAGACGTGTTTTTCAAGCATAATTAATTGGTTTTTTATTACAAGGTTCGTTTAATTAATGATTAGACATGACATGTTCTTTCACTTGATTATATGTACTATCTCTCATGATTATGTTAACGCTTCATCGTTTGGTCCTGCCCCAGGCTTAGATTGTATATGGAACTCCTCCCAAAAGCACCACTTTTGGATGAATGGGAATTCTTCATTCACAAAGCAATAATTAAAGACATTTCAGATGTTTAGGAAAACACTTGTGCACATTCATGGCAGATTTAATAGTCACATGATTGCCAGGAGGTACCGAGTTGACATGCAGGGCCAATATTATGGAAATTTTCGTATGAAGAATTTCTAGCCTTCATTAGATCATACTTTATAGTTCTTTGTATAGGGAATGTTCATAGGGTCAGGCTTCCAACCTTGGCCTTATTAGTTACATCTAAAGGTCTAGCTGTAGTCAATGATGTCTTCATCACAGCTAGAAATGAACGTGGTTGCATCTGCCAAAATGTGACTTGTGTAGTAAGTGAAAAGGCTAGCTACCATATTTATTGATTTGCATAAGATTATTATCTAAAATGAATACGAACTTGGTTCCTTAATAAGTTATATTTCTGTGCAAAATTGAATAGAATTCACTTGGACTTTGTAATTCTTGAGCAAAGAATGGTCTATTGCTGGCTCTTTATTATTGATGTCTATTTAATGTGCTTTTGGATGAACACTTTGTTTATATGATGAAATTTGATTAAAATATAGTTGTACCCGGTAAAAATGAGGATTTAACAAGTTGTGCATAAACAAACAAACTAAAACGTTAAAAGAAAAAATTGTTCGACAAAACATTTAGTCTAGCTAGCTTCTTGCTATAATCAATTCTAGATTTCTAGTGAGTGTTATCTTTCTTGAAACCATATTAGGATAAACCCACAAGCGAAAACAGTGCAAAGCTTTGTTAACTAGATAGCTGTTCTTCTCGCCTAAATAAATCAGTCTTATATATTGCAAGTCTTTCAATTTCCTAAATGTCTTAATTACATTTGGTTGGTTCAAAACTAAGTTTTGACATCTATTTCATAATAATTGCTATCTATCATTAGAATAAAACATCAATTCATTTTTAGTGTAAGCAAATTTGAACTTCAAATCTCTTATTCGATAACAAGAGAGTTCACCAATTGATCAAACTAGAACTCACAAATTTTCATGTGATTTGATCATTCAATAATACACATGGCTAGAGCTCATTCAACATTGCCTCAAGGGGCATGGTCCCCCATAAATCAATAATATAAATATATATATATTTATATATATATATATATATATTTATATATACGGGAGAACATGAGATTATGTCATGACGCTCTTTTTGAAAAGATAATTGAAATAGTCTTTAAAGCACCAAGATAAGAACAAAAAAATAAAGACTTTTGTTTTAATGCTTCAAGACTTTTCCTATTAAAAAATAAGGATTCTTTGTAAGACTCTTTGTTTTCTTTGGTTAAATGTTTCAAGCTTAAAACTCTTGCACTTCAACTCCTTTATATATACATGCACACAACCATTCATGCCATCTCATCTCAAATACATCTCAACCAAGAATGATGTCATATATGTTCAACCTTTCAATGACACCTTCCTAGTTTCAATTTCATTGTCCCATCTAATCTTAACTTGTATCAGTTAGCTATAACCAAGGAAGTGGGTTTGCTTTTTTTATTGAGTGACGATGATAACTTATTGTTTTGATGTTGAGATCAGATGTTTTGAGTTCTTTTAGGAATGGCAAAACCCACTCGACCCACAGGTACCTGACCCAACCCTAATGGATCGGGTTTTACCCAACCTGCGAAAGAGTAGGGTTGGGTTTAGGTTTTAAATATCAAACCCAAAGGGTTTAGATCAGGTGCAGGTTTTAATAATACCCACTTCGAACTCGAACCAAAACCCTTTAGAGAAAATTACAAAAAAAACCCCTACAATATAACTGCCACTTAACCCAACCTTAACCCTAACTCTCTCACTCTCATTTCATTCAATCTCAGCCTCAGCCCCCCCTCACCTCCCTCACGCACTCTCAACTTCTCACCTTCACATACTCAGTCTCTCACCCTCACTCGTTCTCACTCTCATCCCTACAGCACCACTGCCGGCCATACCCCTCAAGCCTTCCCTTATCCTTGCATCACCGCCGGTTCTTCGTTCTCCATAGGACCATAGGATCGTCGTTCTCCATTTTTTTTTTTAGGTTCACTACTTTTTATTTATTTATAACTTTGGGTTCATTACATAGTTTATGGTGGATGAAATCTTTGGTCATTGTTCATCTATAATTTTGGTCTTTTAATTTTTAAATTTTTAAATTTCATTCTTTGATTTTCTCTACCAAAGTTCATATCTTTATTATTTTTCAACAATTTTTGTATCTGGGAACATGCATGCCAAATTTCATATAGTATAAATCAAAGCTAGTGAAATAAAACCTTTTAAACATACATGATAGTCTTATGTGTTCATCTCATTTTAAACATACATGCTCCTAAATGATATAAATTACCAAAACCTTTATGCTGTATCTTTTACTTGTATATCTAAAAAGATGAGTCAAATCTCATTGAACTTGAGTTGGATCGTCGGTTTTTAATAGGACAGCTACAATTGCTAATTTGTTGACAAAGCATTCCCCATAAAATTAATAGAGGGCTTCTGCAAAAAAATTAGCACCCACCTGCCTATTGTTTAAGTTTATGTTTGATTTGGCATTTGAGCCATGGTATAGTGCTTGAATTTGAGCAATTTTTTTTTTTTTTTTTTTTGAATTATGCCACAGTATAGGGCTTCAGGCAAACATAATTTTTTTTTTAATTAGGCCACAGTTTGGGCCACGAATTGGTCCTTGAAGTGGCATGGCTGGACGGGGCCTACGGGGGCCCGATGGGGCGGATTTGGGGGTTAAAAAAAACTCGTTTATTAAATGGGGCTGGCAAGTTTCGAGGGCGGGTGGCAAGGCGGGTTCGGGCATAAAGAAACCCGTCCCGAACTCAACTTGTTGCCATTCCTAAGTTCTATAAAGGATGTGACTGGCTTTGGATCTTTAGGTGTTTGGTGCTGGAAAGTCATAATTGTATTTTTTTTTAGAATTAAAGAGAAATTAAAAAAAAAAAACATTCTAATTGATTATTGATTAGATTAGTTGTTTTTTTTTTTTTTTTTTTTTTTAATGTTTTAGAACTCATAATTTTTAGGTTTCTTTGTAGTTCTTTACTACTATTTAGTGCAATATCAATATGAGCTGTGACGATAAAATTGAAAGTCAATGTTGATTTTAGAGTTTTTTTTTCATGTTATTAATTTTTTTTATATATATTTACATGGAAGCATAGCTAAAGGCAATTAAATCTTTATAAATGGAAATGTTTTTAACCATTTTTTCTTTATTTTATTACATTCTCTATATGCCGGTACTAACAAATGATTTCCTTTCATTGAGATAATGAAATTGGTGTTTGAGATTTGTGGTTCGATATTTGGTTGTAAAAATGGAGTAATTGAGGAAGTGTTTGGGAGGTTGTTTGAATTTTTGTAATTATAGGATATGAAAGTATATAATGCTTTGAATTTAAATTTATAAATTTCAAATTTCAAAATTATTTAATCAATTTAAAAAATAAAGTCTACATATAATATAATATGTTAATATTCTAGAAATGTCCAAAAATCTTGACTATTTCAACCTTCGAAATTTAGATTAGTAGAGCGATTTCACTGAATATTTAGAAACCAATTCTATAACATTTTGTTTTACATAAAATATGAATTTATAAAATTGAGTTTCAAAGCATTGAACAATATTGTGGTAAAACATAAATATTATAGAACAAAATGACTATTGTAAATAGGTTTTAAATGAGCATTATAATATGTTATTACTATTACCTATACTTAGGATGTATATATTACCAAATGAAGTTTACCAAGAATTATGTTCTATCGTAGGTTCCAGTTAGCTCAATTGGTAAATTCTCTGATGGCTGAATAAGAGATCTGAGATTCAATCCCCGCCTACATAAAAAACTTATTGGTGTTTTGGTCTGATAATAAAGAACTATCATCAAAAGCAAACGCCATAGGTTGAAACTCTCTAAAATAAAAAATAAAAAAATTATGTTCCATCAGTTACAATTAGGGTCTTGTAATTATTTATAAACCCAAAATTCACCTAGTTAACACCAAATGTGGGACTTAATACATGCCCACACAACATACCCACACTCACATTCACGCATTGATGGAACTTGCAATAAGAGGGTGAGTATCAATGACACTTGCACGCATTGATGGAACCTGCAATAAGAGGGTGAGTATCAATGACACTTGTAGGAGAAAAACAAAATAATGTATGTATCTTTCTCTCCTTCATGAGACTTAAAAAAATCTAATATATTATATTGGGATTTTTTTTTTTTTACACACTTGTTTCTTCTTCAAAAAAAAAATGCTATTTTTTAAAATTAAAAAAAAAATTATGTAAAAGGATTCTAAGTTTTATGAGGACATTGGAGAGCAATGGAGACTCAAATCAAATGAACATAGCCAACAAAATCATTTTAGTCTACAAAGGTGAATTTGTACTCTAACTTATATGTATACTTAGATTTTTACTTAAATTTGGTTTTTCTTTATTTATGTAACATTTAGAGACACTGGACATGTATATGACATTCACAAATGTTGAAGTAGAGGCTGCAGCTTGACACATATGGTATAATAGTTAACTTAACGATAAAAATATGTTAGCCTATTATATGGTACTTATCAATCTATTATAC
Organism: Notholithocarpus densiflorus; assembly: GCA_030021035.2. Lineage (NCBI taxonomy): Eukaryota > Viridiplantae > Streptophyta > Magnoliopsida > Fagales > Fagaceae > Notholithocarpus > Notholithocarpus densiflorus. Next base: position 1,403,446 of record JARYZH020000014.1, on the reverse strand, counting down.
TTGTAAAAAAAAAAAAAAAAATTGTTTGAACATTTGTTTTGCAGTCAATCAATCTGTATAAAAATATAATGAGGAAGGAATCAACCTATAGGTGTGACAATAGTATAGCCTATACTTCTAGTATAGGCTATACGAACACAATGAGACATTTAGAGTACAAAAAATCACTAAACACATAAGATGTGTATGCATACTTAGAGCATTAGCATCCAATTTCTAAAATAATATCTCATTTTACCATCTCAAAAGCTACTTTATCTATTATACCATATCATTTTACAGCACACCCAACATCCCAAATTTTATTTTTACATACAACACATTACAAAAATAATATAAATTACACAATAAAATAATATAAAAAAAAAATCTCCCTCTTTTCTCTCTTTATCTCTGTTCTCTCTCTAATTCTTGTCTCTTCGTTTCTCTCTTTCTCAACCGCCCACCATCAACCCAAACCCGAAACAACCACCCACCACCACGGCAAACAAAACCAAAAACAATAACTGAATCATTTCTCTCCTTCAACAAAGCAATACACGCCTTGCTGCAACTTTGGAGAAAGCAATGATTTTTTTTTTCTCTCCAATGCCAATTAGTATTCACAAAAATAAATAAAAACTCACCTCACCAAAACAAGTCTTAAGCTTTAAAAAATGAGGTTTTTTATATTCATAGATCCACAGACCCATCCATTAACAAAAAGCAAGAAGGTTCCTTGTAGAGACCCACTTGTTCTTTCTAATTGGAACAAGAAAAACACAAACCAGAACAATATTAGCTATAAACAAAAAAACAAAAAAAAAGAAGATTTGAAGCACTAATGCAAAAGCTTTAATTTTCCTAAAATGGGTTGTGGAAATAAAGGAAACTCACTTCAAATAACCTAGTTTCAAAGCATTCAACAATATTGTGGTAAAAAATAAATATTATACAACAAAATGACTATTGTAAATAGGTTTTAAATGAGTAGTACAATATGTTATTACTTTTGCCTATACTTAGGATATATATATTAACAAATCAAGTTTACCAAAAATTATGTTCTATTAGTTACAATTAGGGTCTTGTAATTATTTATAAACTCAAGATTCACCTAGTTAAATATGGTACTTATCAATCTATTATACTTATAAAAAAAATAATTTGATTGAACATTTGTTTTGCAATCAATCAATCAGTATAAAAATTTGATGCGGAAGGAAGCAAGAAATAGGTATAACAATAGTATATCCTATACTTCTAGTACAGGCTATACTAATACAATGAGAACCAAGAGAGCACGAATGAAACGTTGCTAAGACCACAATAAAATAATATAAATTACACAATAAAATAATATATAAAAAAATCTCTCTTTTCTCTCTTTATCTCCGTTCTCTCTCTAATTCTTGTCTCTCTGTTTCTCTCTTTCTCAACCACCCACCATCAACCCAAACCCAAAACAACCACCCACCACCACGGCAAAGAAAACCAAGAACAACAACTGAATCATTTCTCTCCTTCAACAAAGCAATACATGCCTTGTTGCAACTTTGGAAAAAGCCATGATTTTTTTTTTTGCGTAAATGCACTTTTAATCCCTACATTTTGGCTTTTTTTTCATTTTAGTCCCTACATTTTAATTTTACCACATTTAGTCCCTAAACCAATTAAAGCGTGTTATTTTCGTCATTTCCGTCAGTCAACCGACGGAAATAGCTAAGGTGGCAGCCGGAGGAATTAAAATATTATAAAAATGCCACATCACCCATGACACATCAGCATATAAATTTAAAAAATTAATTTATTAATTTTAACAAAATTAAAAAACATAAAAACAAAATTTAAAACATAAAAATACATCAGAAAATCAAACCCAAGAACACAAATTCAAAATTAAACCCAAGAACATCCTTCATCAGCCCACAACCTAGAAAATCAATTACCTTCTTCTCTCACTCAGCCACAAACACCACAAACACCAATTCCGTCACCACCAACCACCAAACCAACCAACCAACCACCACCACTGAAAATCCTTACCACCACCGAAACACCCACAGACCCACTACAACACTTATAGACCCACTAAATCTGACCCATACATCAATTAAATTCGACCCAAACTTTGACCAATCGCCACCCAAATCCGTGGCCACCTCCATAAACCCACAATGAACCCATCCCCACCACCACCATAGCAACCCCCACCGCCACCACCATGAATCTGCAAATGCACCGATACCCATAACAAAAAATCAAATCAAAACCAAAACCTAATCTGAGAGACAGAATCGGAGTTAGAGAAATAGAGAAGAGAGAGAATCAGAGAGTGAAAGAAGAGAGAGGGGCTGCTGATCCCAGCCACACACCGCACGCCGTCGACACCGATCCCTAGCCCACAACCCACAACCCATATGCTACCATGGCCCGTGACCACTCCACCACCGCGCCACAACCATCGGACCACCCTACAACCCAGCAAAAACCCATGCCACAAAACCCACAACCCACTACCCCACAACCCACAACCCTCATGCCACCAGCACAGCGTCACCACCATCGAGAGAGATTGGCAGAGAAAGCCCTAATTTGATGAGAGAGGTTTGAGTTTTTAGAGAGAAAGAGTTGATGAAACCCAGCCAACAGATCCATGACCCAAAGAGAGAGAGTCCAAGAAAGAATACAGAAGAAAGAAGAGTGAGAGAAGAAAGTAATTGATTTTCTGGGTTGTGGGCTTTTGACGGATGATCTTGGGTTTAATTTGATTCAATGAGTTTAATTTTGAATTTGTGTTCTTGGGTTTGATTTTCTGATGTATTTTTATGTTTTAAATTTTGTTTTTATGTTTTTAAATTTTGTTAAAATTAATAAATTAATTTTTTAAATTTATATGTTGATGTGTCATGGGTGATGTGGCATATTTATAATATTTTAATTCCTCCGGCTGCTACCTCAGCTATTTTTGTCGGTTGACTGACGGAAAGGACGAAAATAACACGCGTTAATTGGTTTAGGGACTAAAAGTGGAATGTAGGGACTAAAATAGAAAAAATCTAAAATGTAGGGACTAAAAGTGCATTTACGCCTTTTTTTTCTCCAATGCCAATTAATATTCACAAAAATAAATAAAAACTCACTTCACCTAAACAAATCTTAAGCTTTAAAAAATGAGGTTTTTTATATTCATAGATCCACAAACCCATCCATTAACAAAAAGCAAGAAGTTTCCTTGCTAAGACCCATTTGTTCTTTCTAATTGGAACAAGAAAAACACATTCCAGAACAATATTAGCAATAAACAAAAAAAAAAAAAAAAAAGATTTGAAGCACTAATGCAAAAGCCTAAATTTTCCTAAAATGGGTTGAGGAAATAAAGGAAACCCACTTCAAATAACCTAGTTTCAAAGCATTCAGGAATATTGTGGTAAAAAGTAAATATTATACAACAAAATGACTATTGTAAATAGATTTTAAATGAGTATTATAATATGTTATTACTTTTGTCTATACTTAGGATTAAATTCAATGGCAATGTTAAGGTAATATATAAGTAATGAGATTAAATTCAATAAGGAAGCAGTGTAAAATCCTTGTTTTACACTCTTCAATCTCAATATGCCACATCATCATTTCACAAATAATTACAAATAATCAAATAAGGTATGTTACACACAATCAATCCTCATTGTTACCCATCAGAAAATCAAAACTTAGCAACGCAAACTCAAATCCAGATATTCTTCTATGGCCTTTGCTCCAACCAGCAGCAACCCATCTGGACATCTTCATTGACCGCAAGTTCTTGGGAGGTGGAGGACAAGGAGGAGCATGGCTGAACTCTATTTGTAGTTTGTCTCCTTCTTCATCCTCAAAGCCTTCACGTTGTTTTCTATATGCCTATTTTAAAGCGTGAGTTTTTGTTTTCAATTTGCAATAAAGGGTAGTAAAGTCAGGCTATTGTGTGAATGTTTGTTACTAGGTTTGTTTCACAAAAAAATTATTTTCAATTCTTCACCAGAGATATGGGATTAAAGGGTTCTTGGTAGGGATGGTAAGGGTGTGTTGCATTTGCTAGGAAATTGATATCAATGAAGCTTTCTAATCCTAGATTTGACTTTTGCGTTCTTGGCAGGCCATGATGGTCTTGATATGACCCAAGAATTCGCCATTGATGAAGATGGAGGGATGGGCTGCTGCTGGTTGGAGCAAAGGCCATAGAAGACTGTCTTGATTTGAGTTTGCGTTGCTAAGCTTTGATTTTCTGATGGGTATAAGTGACGATTGATTGTGTGTGGCACACCCTATTTGATAATTTGTAATTATTTGTGAAATGATGATATGTCATATTGAGATTGGAGGGTGTAAAATAAGGGTTTTACACCGCATCCTTATTGAATTTAATCTCATTACTTACATATTATCTTAACATTACTAGTTTCTTTAATTGCAGCAATGATCTTATCTTGATCAGCCAACAAATAGTGACCAACCGTAGAAATCACCACATCCTCCTCCTTTATTGGCCTCACTAAACTCCTATGATCATACAAATCTCCCTGCACATTTAACAACATGTAACACTACAGAAACGTTAAACAAATTACTTGTAGCTCAAGTCTCACTCATATATTACTATCTTGAACCAACCATATCATGATTAGTAAGAAAGCTATCATGAAACTCAATTCATTATTCTATGACAAGAGACTTTAGCAGTTTTTTGATAGATATGATAGAATTTCAACCATGATAATTATTTTTTATCATTAAGCCAAGACAACAATTTGTTTTTGTTGTAAGCTGGGGTTCGAATTCTGGATTTTTTATTCAACAGCTGTGATACTTTAAGCCTTTCAATTTCTTTTTCCATTCTAAATGCCGGAAGAGAAAGCAAAGTAGTTAGAAGTAGTTGTAAGTATAGTTTCAGCAGCAAAGTATATACAAGTATTAATCCAATTACTTAAAAGTTTAACAAAAAATTTTAACAGGTGTAACTTGATTGTGTTTGATACGAAATTTGACGTGAATGTCAAGAATAAAAGAATAAAAAATTATACCAAGTGTGATGGTTGAATTTTTTAAAATATTAATATAATAAAAGTTATTAAATGATATGTAATAATAAAAACTTATATTAAGTATAGTTTGATGACTTTGATCTCTCTCTCCCAAAAGTATACCTTAATTATTCTATTGATCAGAGGGTTATAAGTTATAGAGAATGAAAACTCTGGAAAGCTTGGGCCATATATCACCTAATTATGTTCCTCTTATAATATCTCCCTAATTCCATTCCACCTCTCTATCATTTTAGCAAAATCTTAATAAAATCATGAATTTTAATTTATATTGTAATCATTGATTTCAACTAAACCGATATAAGGTTTATATAAAATACACGATTTTATTTTATTTTTTGAAAGAGAGGATGCACAAAATTAATTTTGAAAGCAAGTGTTGGACCTATTTGTAGATGTTGTAAATAATACACAAAATTAAGATAAGGAAATCATTTGAATTTTGAACTGAATCTCTAAAAATTTTCTTAGAGAGTATCATATTAACCTTGTTAAATCTTTGAAGATATACTGATGCACTGATGGGTAAAAATTAAAGCAAAGAGGCATTCGCATTAGGCAAAACTTTTGTAATCACTCAACTGATACTTAGCACTCTAGATCATCAATAGATTCAATACTACTTAACCAAAACCTCACATTAATAAAAACAAGAAATTCAACAATTAAAACAATACTCTAACCCACACTAGTTTCACTTAGTAAAACGCAGCAATGATTACACAAACTTTGATGTGGTAGATATGGATGGGAGGCAAGGCATAATGGTATGAAAAGAGGAAAATGGTAGTAGTAGCTAGGATGAGTGGGAATAGTTGTACGTGGGATAAGATTTGGGGAGTGAGCTGTAAGAGAAAGGGGAAGGAGCTAGGATTATAAAGGATCGGATCGGATCATATGTCATGCTCCCATGTGAATTGTTTGCACACTCGATCTAAGGCTTTCTTTGCTTTGTCCCCAAACCATGCCCACATGTAGGGCATATATATGTCCTTAATTTTATCTCTATGTTTCTACGTATCTTCCTTCTTCTATCTCATCCCTCCGGAATTTATGTTGTTTTTTGTTTTGTTTATTCAAGTGTTTGCCGCACTAATCATTATTAGACAAGTGTTTAGAATATATTTGCCGCCTTCCATCAAAAGGCAAATGCCTGGCAATGAAGCATCTTCGTGGGGGTGTGTTCTTCAAAATTAAATCCAAGTACCTCTCTCTCTCTCTCTCTCTGAGTAAATAATTTTTAAGAATTACACTTTTCTTGAGTAAAGCATGTGAATAATGAAAGTTTTGGGTTTACTTGCGTAATTATGATATCACAGGGATTAAGAGTTTCTACCCCCTTCCCCCCTTTTTTTTCTTTCCCTTGAATCATGAAAATGCCAAAATAAAATAAATTAGGATTCATTTTGCCCAATTCAAATTCAACTCATATTAGAACCAAGCAAATTGAGTTTTTGATCTATGAATTTAATTGTCATTAGAAAAAAGATAATATTATTCCTGTTTATTATTCTAATTTAACTGAAAAACTTAACGTAAAGCACTTAAATAACTGTATCTAAGTTTTGCCATAAACTTAGCATGGCTATTGTTATCATAGTACTTGTCTTAATCGCAAGGAATGTTAGAACAAACTTCTCACACGTAAGTAATGATCTGCATATTATATCAATACCATGTTTATGCCCCCACTTTCGTTAGCATGTTATCGTGTTGTTGGCCGGCTCTTGCATAACAATTGGCTTGGCAAGATCTTATAGCGAGTTTGGCCTCAGACTAAGGGTGTCAATTCGGGTTAGCGTGTCGGGTTCTTGTCGTGTCGAGATAGGGGTATTCGATTAAATGGCTCAACCCGAACCCGACCCATTTAATAATCGTGTTATGATCTTCAAACCCTAACCCAACCTGTTAATAAGGTGGGTTGACCTGGCCCAACCCATTTGACATGTTTAATTAAAGAGTCATGTTGGGTTGACACGAATGTAATACAACCCATTTTAATCTGCATAATATTAAATATAACATCCATCTAGAAATAATTTTTTTTTTTTTACATCCAAAAAGTAGTGCATACACTTTAAGTTTCCAACCAACATTCAAAATAATATAGTTTAACAAAAATAAAACATCTATCTAGAAATAAGTTCTTTACACCCCAAAAGAAGTGTAAACACTTCAACCCAAATTCAAAATAACATAGTTTAACAAAATTATAATATCCTCAGGGTTTATAAAGTTTCAATTTTCAATTATATCCCTTGTAAGTTTTTGTAATTACTCACTTTTCCTTTTAAATTTAAAATAAAGATTGGATATAAAAGGTATTTGACAAATCTAAAATAAAATGAATATTTATTTGTTATACTAGTTAAACGGGTTGTGATAAATGAGTCATTTCCGGTTGACACAAATAAATTAGCGTGTCAAACGTGTCTATTGCGAGTTATGCAGGTTGACCCGCTTATGACACGTTTCTTATCATATCACTTTTGGGTTGACCCGTTTATGACCCCAACATGCTAAGGCCCAACCCACTAAGGCCCAACCTTAACCCAGAAAAACCCATGTCGAGTTCATGTTGTGTTCGCGGATTGGGTTGAACATTGACACCCCTACCTCAGACCCTACAATCCTAGAGAAATTGAAATCCGTAGGTTTGGTTCGACAAGTTGTAGATGTATAGGCCCTAAAAGCATAGTTATTAATCCTAGACTAGCCCAACCAGTCAAACTGAAAATCCAGCGACTCGGATCGAGACCAATTTGGGAGTTTAAATGGACTATTTTTTGCATAAGACACAACCAAATGTAGTCAAACTTGATGGGTTTGTGGTGACCTATGGAACCCAAATGAGTTTTTATTACTCGGGTAGGTTTGTGAAATTTGTAAAATTACATTTATATGTTCACTTTATTGATTTTTTTTTATTGTTTCATGTGTTATAATATGGTAATTTAAAAATGAAAAAACCTAAAAAATTCAATAACAACAAAAATGCAATTCCCTGTTTGTTTGCCTACCTTCAAAACTCTCATCCTATCAAAAGAATACTCTATTATTATTATGAAACCCTGATTTTGAATGATAATGGCTAGTTTAATTTAGGTATATGACTATTTTTTTAATTTTAAATTTTACATATTTATGTTATGATTTTTCAAACTTATTTTTATATATATTTATTTTTTTAAAATTTTTTAACCTTGCGGTGTTCAACCAATGACCCAATAGTTGAACCGATAACTTGACTCTCTGAGTCGGGTTTAATAACTATGCCTAAAAGCAATATAATTTCTTGTGTTGCAATGTCTCGAGTTTGGTTCATTATGATGTTCATCCAATATTGTGTATTAATGAATGAACCAAATTCAAGCTCAAACTTGGAAGCTCAATTTCTATATGAAGCAAGTTTGAAATTTGAATAAAGCAATGCTCGGCTCGATATGCTCAGAAACACTATAATACTGTCTATAATTATAAAAATTATTACTATTGAATTATAAACAAATTACTTATGGCTATGAAATAAGAAAGGTAAAAAGAAATATTACAAACAATATTTTTCACAACAATTAAGTTGACAGTTTTTTATTGATTTTCACAGAACAATTTGTCACCTTAACAAATTTTTTTTTTCTCGGGACTTGTTGGGATTGAAACTTGAACACCATAGGGTCCGTTTGGATACAGGTTATTTTGCTAAAAACTGAAAACACTGTAGCAAAATAATTTTTAAATGTGTGAATAGTGCCGTGAGACCCATTTTTAATATTTTTTTCTGAATAAAATGGTTGTGAGTCCCATGAACAGTGCACTTTGTCTCCTACACAGTATAATCAACTTGCATGAACAATGCGGGTTACTGTTCATAAGCCCTGGAAAAAAAAAATGCAAAAAACGCAAACGCAGGCGCTGAATCCAAACGCCACCTAAGTGTTCAACATTTTCGGCTTAGCTTCTCTCGGGACTCGTGTACAGTCCCATATGTGCAAACATTGACAATATAATTACACCCAGCCCACCAAAATGTTCTACTGCTTTATTACAGAAATCTGCAATTGATTCTAGTTTGAGACCTTAGCCGCCTTAAGCTTACCAGTTACCATATACATAACCCAACCTGTAAACTGAATACAACAAATTACTTGCCTTTTATTATTTTTTGCTAAAACAAATTACTTGCCTTAGTAAAACTCTCAAGCGCAAAAAACATGAACGAAAAAAAGCAAGCATAAATGATGACTGCGAGACGTAGCCAATTTGAACAGGAAATCGAACTCATTTTAAGGCTTTATCTTTAGTAAGATGCTAGCTAAACATAATATTTCATTTTCCATCTACATTCTGAGCTACACATGGAGACTCCTACTAAATTAAGAAATGCCAGCTTGACTCTTTTGATCATGTGGATTCTTTGGGCAAGGGCATGTTGTGAGAAGTATACGCTGCCTTTAACATATGACCCAAAAGCCATGAGGGAGAGATATGAAAGCTGGGTTGTACGGTATGGCCGAAGATACAAGAACAAAGAGGAAAAGGAATTGCGTTTTGGCATTTACCAAATGAACGTCAAGCTCATTGACTACTTCAATTCTCAAAACCATTCATTCAAGCTTACTGACAATAGATTTGCAGACTTGACAAACAGGGAGTACCGAGCTGCCTACTTGGGATTTAAAACCATGTCGCATCCAATGACAAACTTCTGCCATTTCAATAATAAGAGTTTGCCAACTAGCATGGATTGGAGAAAGGAAGGTGCTGTTACTCCAATGAAGGATCAAGGCGAATGTGGTAGGAATTTGTGTTTTCCCTGGTGTAAACTTGAACATTTAAGTGCATGGTTAAAGACCATAAAGAGAATTGACTACTAACAACAATTTCTTATGAACTTTTGAACTAGATTTTTGCTTGTATAATTAAATCAGATTCACTGAAAGCTCCTAGAAGATGGGAAAATAGATATTATTTTGGAGTAAATGCCTGCGCCTTTTATGACAACAACAACAACAAAAAAAACTTTAACAACAACATCACCATGGTGCCGATAATGAAAAATAGGTCATTAGAATAGTTTCTTCCGTCATTGGAAGCTCTCCAAGAAATTTATTTTTTGACAAATTCCATCAAACTTCATGATCTGATACTGACTACCAACCTTATGATTCAGGAAGTTGCTGGGCATTCTCTGCAGTGGCAGCAGTGGAAGGTATCAACAAAATCAAAAAAGGAAAGTTAGTATCTTTGTCAGAACAAGAGCTCATGGACTGTAATATTGACACTGGAAATGAAGGCTGCAATGGTGGATACATGGACAAAGCATTTGAGTTCATAAAAAAGAATGGTGGACTCACCACTGAAGAAGATTATCCTTATAAGGGGAAAGAAGGCTCCTGCAACAAAGCCAAAGAAAATACTCACACAGTGACGATAAGCGGCTATGAAAAGGTACCGGCCAATGATGAGAAAAGCCTACAGGCTGCAGTTGCTAACCAACCTGTCTCTGCTGCAGTAGATGCTGGCGGTTATAAATTTCAATTCTACTCTAAAGGTATCTTCTCTGGCCAGTGTGGAACTCAACTCAATCATGGAGTCACAGCAGTTGGCTATGGAGAAGATGGTGCTAAGTACTGGATTGTGAAGAATTCATGGGGTGCTGACTGGGGTGAATCCGGTTATATAAGGATGACACGTGCTTCCCAAAATAAGCATGGTATTTGTGGCATTGCTATGGATGCTAGCTACCCTCTTATGGATTGAGTAGCCTTGTTAGTTCATCTGGCCATTTCTGGCTTTGAAATGACAGTAAGTTAGCTTAAAAAGTACCTCTAAAATGGTATTTATATGTAAACTTCAAATAAAAAGTGCAATTATGAAATTGAAATAAATAACATATGAGATATGTAGGTCACAGACTAGGGAAAATGATGTGGTGCAAGGTATCACAAAATATGAAACTTACATATCACGGTTTCTTGATTCAGAGTCCTTTTCTATTTCTATTTTGAACTTTTCCAAACTGACTACATTTGTTTATAATCTGATTGGTTACCATGGAGATATTCTGAACCTTGAAATCTCAGGGTAGTAAGCTTTTTAGGTGCAAGTTGAGATTCATCAACAAGGCATCAATTTGAAACCAGCAATCTTGATGGCCCAGCAATTGGGTTAGCATGGAATCCACAACATATCTTACTGAGATTGCTTGCTTGATGGATTTATTTGGCCAGTAATGCTGGTGTGCTTAGTATATAAGTCAGAGGTGTTGACAATATTCCAATAAAAATAAACTAAAGGTTGAACTGTCACCATGACTGAACATGACTTTGAAAAGCTATTATTGCAACACTTCATGAGATCACCATGATCAGCACCAAAAGACACATTTAGGGCTAACAAAAACATATTTTGATGTGAATGCAGGTCCTTGTCATCAGCAGACGTCCATCAGTATATCTGCAAAATTTTAAATTGGCATATATTAGCAAATATTTGAGAATTTAAATATAGTTAAAAGAAAAAAACTACTTCTATAATGGGAAAAGTGACTCATCAACAACTGTTGGTTGATTAAGATAGAGTAATCAATACAAAATTAAGCCCTGAGCAAGGCTTTAACTTCAACAGTACAACCCCATTAAGATGCATAGGAGAACTGGAGATAAAAAGACACTCAATAGAGACAGTGAACTTTAGGATATCAAGATTTTGAGATTTAAGGATCACAAGTTCAGTGAGGCAGTTCACTGGACATAGCCAATCTAAGAGACAAGCAGCGCTTAAAGCAAATATATCAGACAATGCCTTGAAGAAGCTAATCCATATGACCTTCCGTAACACAGTATGGGATATACACTGGCACAGCTAAACTTCTTTCAAACAATAGGTCTACCTCAATAGGCCATTAGATGCAGGTCAAGGGATGCATTCCCACATGAAACTATCATAATCATCAATTAGTTGTTGAATTCTAATAGTAGTTTGCTTAAAACACATCCTAGCCAAAAACATGGAACATTTTTTAAAATACTTGACATTTTTATGAATAAAATAACAACTCCAGCCTCTACTAATCATTAGCTGAATAATGAATGCTATGATACAAAATCTCCAATATTAATAAAACCATTTGAGAGAAAATAAAATATTCCTAGACAGGGTAGTTCTATGAAAACTAAAAGGAAAAGGTTAAGATGAAAAAGAACTGAAATAAAGAGAATTGTGATACAACTGATTTGGCAGACCACAAGAAGTTTGGCTAAGGGTTGGGTTAATTACAGGTGGACATCTGAATTGGGAAAGAAGTCCACAAAAACCAATAAAAGCTGTGTACTTATGCCAATATATATATAAAAGCTATGCACCAATTGATGTGCAGAACCAGAAAGAAGACATATTGGACAAATTATCAGAAGCCTTGCATTGAAAACTCTTGATTCTTTATCACTACTTAAATTTTCTTAACATTTGTATAATTTTCATGTTTTCTATCTTTGCAATTTTATAACTGCCCTATAACGAATATAATAACTTCAATACACAACCTTGTTCAGCTGTAACAGACTGGCTTTCAACTCTAACACCCTCTTGAGCATTGTATGAAGATACGAGTGTCATAAATTTTTACTACAATTGGCTACGCGACTGAGTGGCTAACAAAACTACATTGACCTGGTAATTTTCGGATGCCAACTAGATGTTGCAGTATGTACTTAGTCCTTTTGACATTGAACTTTAATCAATCCACTCCCAGAAGAATTGTGAGTGCTAAGACTTTAAATCTGCAAATCTTTGCCTCACAGCACAAGCAAGTTCCCATTCACCTATACCAGCAAGTCTCTCAACCACCTTTTGCCTGACCCTGATATATGGAATAAACCCTCTCTCTGTCATCCCCATTACCACCTTTCCTGCCAAAATATACTCACTATACTCCAAGCACCCCTCAACCACCAACTCATAGCTTTCAAACCCAACAGCGTAACCCTCTCTCTCCAAGAAATCAATCATCTCAACTGCCTTCCATATCTCTCTGTTTGACCTCAATGCCGCTGCCACCTTCACCACTGTTCCCTGCCTTGGTGTCAATCCCATTTGCACCACCATTTGCTTCAACATCTCTGTTGCCTCTGCAGTTCTTCTGAGTGTGCTCATTGTACTGATTACAATGCCATAACTCTCCAGATCAGGAACACATCCAGCCCTACCCATTCCCTTCAACACTTTAACAGCCTCTGTCAATTGATCAACAGCACATAGAGATGATATAAGATAATTGCATGTGCCACAGTCCGGACAATATCCAATTGATTGCATCTCCAACAGGATGTTAGGAACAGACTCAGAATGGTGCCGGCGCTCAAGCCATGCAGAAGAGAGGAGGAGGCGAGTTTGAGGGACAGGAACACAGCCAGAGTGAAGAACTGTTTGGAGGATAGCGAGTCCAAGAGGTAGGGGATTAGGGCTTTGGAGAGTGTATGAGAGGAGGCATGTATAGGCAATCTGGGGGCGAGAGCGGGGTCTGATAGGAATAAAAGACTGCAAAATTTCATCAATGATTTGTGTTCTGAGGTTGAGGGGAAAGGTCGAGAGGAATGAGAATGGATTTGGGTTTTGGCAAGCTTCTTTTGAGGAAACAAGGTCAGGAATTTGTTGGTAGGTTTTGGCTTCAACTGCAGCTTTAACAGATTCTTCTAGCCGTTGCTGCGATGAGAATGAGTGAATTGAAGGAAACCGGAAGTGACAATCATGAAAATGCAGAAGAAATCTGCAAATCTTTGCTGCTCCAACCATCATTTTCAAGATCGCAAAACATTAATATACTAGTGGGGAATCATGTGTTACAACATGAAACCTGCAGAAATTGGTCTTTGTTAACGACAGAAGCTGGAAAAATGTATGATATGAAAAATAAAACATAAACTAAGAGGTAATCCAGTAAATAGAAAGATAAAAGAAAACCTGTGGTACCACAAAGAGTATGCTATACTTCATCAATATGAAGGTTGCAGAGTATGGCATTAATTAAGGTTAACATTAGCGAAAATCCATATAGAAGACAAGCAGGACTTGAGTGATCAAAATTTTACCGTGATTAGAAAAGCTAAAAAGAATGAATTCCTGCAAGTGATCGTGCTAGCAAAAAGGAAAACAAAACAGGTTTTCCAAACTATGATTTCAGGAAGTATCTGTCTCAGACAATTAAGATATCCCAACTTGGCACTTTCAGTGATACTAATAAATGAACATATTCTAAACCTCTTTACCCATCATTGTTATAAGACTACTGCTCATGTTAAGCTAATTAATACTCACATAACCAACAACCAAGATTTAATCTCAGAGAATGAGAGCGGGAGAGAGAGAGATTAAAATAAAAAAATTCCTTCATATGCACAAGAAACTTTTTCCATCAAGATAAGTGCAGTAAAAAATTCAAAGTTATATTATGAAAACACAGCCTTGCAGCACAGCCTGCCATGAAAGTTTTGGTTGTAAAATTATGAATCATATAACACATGTATCTCAAAATGGTAAGGTAGAACTCAATAAACCAGGTTTCTCTGAGGAATATTGTCAAACACGTAGAGCGCACAACATTTTTAACGCACGCAAGAGAGACTTGAAGAGCATACTCTGAAGTCTGGACAAGATAGCATCCTCGACGGTCTCTGAGGATTATGATGCCCAGGACGCATGTCCCTTGTCGTGATATTTAGAGAGCGCTACTCTGTTTTTCTACATGTGTCTATCCTCTTCCACCTAAGTTGCCTATTGAGTATTGAAAGAGAGACTGGGAGAGTAAAGAATTACCAAAGACAGGCCGCCTTGCGGCTTGATACAATTTTAGGCATGAATTTTTTTTTTTTCTTTTTCTTGTAAAAATTATTTTTTTTCAATATGTAATATTTTTAGTTTTTTACATTAAAAAAATGTGATATTCATATTCTTCCCATTAAAAAAAATTTTGATATTTTTCCCTTTTTTATAGGTATATTTTTACAAGAAGGGATGGATTAGCATAAACACAAATTAATAACAATTTTTTTTTTTACATCAAATAAATATATGACATAATATAGAGAAAAAAAATTTGAAATAAACATTTATCTTAAATGTGAGCTTTGCAAATAAATTCAAGGAAAAGAGAGAAAAAGTATGATTTGACAATGACATGTTGACAAGATATGCAAATGGGTGAAGCTTCTGTTTAGTGCATTGGACATGTTATAATGTGGACATGTGTCTAGTTTTGGACTCGTGTTTGCATAGTATTGTGTCCAATTTATAAATACACTAAACGAAGATGTTTTCTTTAAAATAGCAAGAAAGTGAATAGTTTATTGTGACACGTTACAAAAAATACTTTTTGAGAGAGAAATATAGAAATATTTTTTTTTATTGGGAAATCTTGCACAAATGTTTTATGTAAAAAGGGAGAAAAGGAAGAAAAATTAATATATTATTTTGCTAAGTATGACCATTTTTTTATTTTAAAAAGTCATTGAATATGAATTTTTTTTTTTTTATATAGGTAAATAATAAGAAAAAATGGAGATGTAGTTCGAAGCACAAATATGTAGCATCTTAAAAAATATCATTATCATTGAATTATCACTTAAATCTCTTATTTCATATTTTTATATATAAAAGTGTAGTATGCGATAAAATTATACTTATTGAGGGCTCTTTCATTTTGGGACTTTAGGAAATTGCTAAAGTGTTCCTCCGCGTTATACTCTATCAACCATAGTTTGATACATTTTTTTCTTTTCTTTTAAAATAATCAAAGTTTTAAAATAAAAATAAAATAAAATAAAAATTAGACATATGACACTGTAATTTGTGGAATATAAAGGACTTTTCATTCATAAATATGTACTTAGTATAATTTATGGTGAAATATTGATTTGTTTGGCCCATGATTTTTTTTACTCTTAAATGGTTTTCTACGAAAATGATTGATTTTCATTGTTCTCTGCATGAGCATGTTTTTACACTTGACTAGGTCCTTCTTTTCGTTGCAGAACTCGCACCATTTAAACACTTGCTTCATGGGCACTGATTAGAGTAAACCGTAAACATGTCGGTTTTGCCAGGACCTAACTCAGTCCCCCCCAACGTGCAAGTTAATGTAACTTGTAAGCTTTCATCATAAATAGTTAAGCCTCGTCAAGGTTCCCAAAAAACAATTCAGTTGAACCTTGTCAAACAAAAAACCTCACGCATTACCAATGAGCTTGAACTCAATTGTTACCTTCTTTCCACACAAAACAGGGGTTAACACTTAAGAGATTGTGGGTCTGACAAGTTGAAATTCTAACGAAAAGTGTATATTCAACAACTTTGTAGAGAGCACCATGCTGTATATTAATTTGGATATGTGAATGTGATAGATCATGTCCAAGGGAAAATCAGAATGAGTAGCATAACAAGCAGAAATGATAATCTTCCTCATGGTAAAAAAAAGTAATTTTTACAGATAAATCAGAACTCTAACCAAACTCCCCCTGCATCCGTATCAATCCTATATTATTATGTCTTCAAAAAGCTGAAGCAAGTTATTTTACTTCATGTACTATCCATGATAACAAGCCAAAGTATGCACCGCTTAGATTTGAAATGCAGTTTTCAGCAGCAGACATCCATACACTATATTGCTCCTTACCCAGCAAATACTTGTACAGACCCAATGAACTCAAATTTAATTTGGAGCTTGTCAGGCTTGAAAATTAAGAATAGTCCAATCTGAGGAAGGAAGGAAAACCCACAACAAAGCAATTTATGAATTAGAGCCATACACATATGCCAAAGAACCATAAAGAAATCAACCAATCTCTGTTAAAGGGTCTGAATCTGAAAGAGGAGGGGGTTGATATGAGAATTCAATAAATTATGCTGACTTTAAAAATGAAAAATTGCATTTTATTACCAGAATATAGCTGTCAGCTACATATGTTTGGTGGACTCCTTCAACGATAACGCCTTATTTTAGATCTAGCACGGCGATGGAAAATTCGAAAAATCACCGCAAAACAAATGAGAACCACCTGTAGGATAATTAATACCTTCAGACCTGGAATCACAAATCCCCAACTTATGTCTATCAATATACATTTTCCAAGCGCATAGAAAATACAATAAACTGAAGAATACCCTTTTTTTTCCAAGAAACAGAAGAATACCTTTAAGCTTTTGGATCAAGTCCTCCATATAAACTCCACTTTTTGTTTGTTTTACATCAATAGAGCTCATGTCAAGGCTTGTTGAGATATAACTGCTGGTCATGTACTCAATATTCCCACCCATAACGCATGTGTTGGTACAATGGACGCTACCATCATGTTCATCACTTCCATCACAGCAATCTAGAAAGATATTGAATCCATAACTGGAATTAAAAGTAGAAGGAATAAGAGCAAACCAATTATCCATTCATCCCAACAAAAAAATGGACTTCAAATTTTATGTAAATGGACTTAAGTGGTATAGACAACTCTAATTAAGTCTCAAATTTTTTTTACAATGTTAGCACTGAAATTTCAAACAAAAATCACTGTTGGAAATTTGCACAAAGCTATTTTAACTTGGTTTCAGTTTTCTTGGTGTGGAAGGGAAGTCTATTCCTTGTACAAGTAATTTGATAATTCCCGTCGACCAGGTAATAGATATTGAAGCCTTATATAGAAAAAATTGTAAAGGATTTGGTAGCTTATGCCAATGAGATCCTCTCATTGGTAACTTTAGTGTATTTCAGTTGGCATTTCCTGGGGATGTAAGCACAGATGTACCAAACCACATTAAATATTGTTGTTTTGTGAGAATATTTTATTTCTTGTATGTCTGTATGCGCTAGTCAATAGCCTTGTAACTCAGTGGCATTGTCTGATCTCCCTTATGAGAAGAACCAAGGTTTGAATCCCCCCCTCTCCCACTTGTTGTAACATTACATTATCCCAAAAAAAAATGCAATCTGCTAGCCCTAAATTCCAAAAAGTTGGTATAACAACTTCCATTGATAAAAAAATGGATGAGAGTCGCTTAAAATGATTTGATAATGTGCAAAGGATCGTAGATGTGCAAACTACTAATCAACGGGTCAACAAAAGGGCTCCAGCTTTATGAAACTCGAAACAACCATGTCTCTCGCTAGGGAGCTCATTAGTCAATCACATTTCGGGGTCAGAAGCATAATTCCTGACATATAGGTTATTGCCCACTAAATTTAGCATCTACAAATTGCAAAGAAAAATTAAAGAAGCCCTAATTATTACCCAGATCAATGGGAAGCAAAAGGTAAGTAATTTTTGAGATATTACTTACCACAAAATCGATCATTAATGCGAGAAGAAAATATAAACTGAGGTTTACTTCCTACGTTCCTGCAATAAAATTTCCCTGCCTGACAGGCTGAAGTTCCTGCAAATGCAAGATAGAAGTTCAAAAATTGAAATTACTTGCAAAGATATAAACATCATTGAATGCAAGGTAAATAGGGAATCCTTGATTTTCAACATGAAGCATACTATCCATATTAGTAAATTTACTTGTATCATTACGCAAGAATCAGGATTACTGAAAACAATATCATCCGAGGAAGACTACCAAACTGTCAGCCTAAAATCAGAGATCAACCCAGTGCTGAAGGGAGGAGGAGGGGGGTAAAGAGACATAGAAAATGGAGTTTTTCATGCATAATCTCCATCTTGACATCCAAGAATTAAAGGAATCTGGCAAAAATTGAAACTTCTAAAATAAAACAGCTGTGGGGGCAAACAACCAACAACAGAAGAGTAAAAACATGTTGGCTTTTATGGAAAAAAAGACATTTGTGACATTTTAACTTAAAGGATGACTAGCCTGTCTGCTTTCAAACAAAAGCGTTTATGATTGATCATTAATACGTTTTCCATGGTCATTAAAGATAAAGATGATCCATAGAAAATGCCAGTAGTTTGTGACATTTCAACTTAAAGGATTACTTGCCTGTCTGCTTTCAAACAAAAGCGTTTATGATTGATCATTGATGTGTTCTCCATGGTCATTACAGATAAAGATGATCCATAGAAAATGCCAGTGAAATCCTTGGATGTTCAGATGAGATTCCAATCAATACACATAAAATCAGACTTCTCCCAATTAGAATCTATCTTCTCTAATTTGGACCAAAATATCTCTCAACGAGCATGATTACAACAATCAAGTACTATTTTCTATTTCCCTTGTTAAGTGTATCCAGACAAGTACACGTGCAGTATGAGAAATAACTCTCTTCAGAATTCCAAATTTTCTCCATAAGCATGAACCCTTAATTGCTAAACATAAGTTCACGAACAAGATTTAGCTCCCAATATAATGATGCCATATCCGCAATATCAAGGAAAGGCAAAACATCCATTACCTGACTTCTCTAATTTATTCTATCATACCCAATAAAATTCTAAATTTGACAACCTTAGCAATTCTTTTCAACCATAATCTACCATAGTGGAAAAGAAAATTGAGCGGAAAGCGCATTAAATACAAAAAGTAAAATCAAAGTTCTGAGAGAACTATAGTTAGCATTAATTATTCACATCCATAACGCATTGACATTTCTACAAGTATAGCAAAAAAATTAAACCGTAATTAGAAAGTGGAATGAGAACCTACCGGGCTCATCAGTCCCGTCAACACAATCACAGAAATCGTCATTAACACGGTCTCTGGTGAAGGATTTGGAGCCATCCTTGCACTTGATCACCTCTGAATCAAAGTACTTCTCATCTGCAAGGCAAAAGGGAGCAACTTCAAATTTTTAAGAATTCAAGGGAAATCGTAGAAGAACATGACGATTGGGCATATGGGTATTGCTCTAATATGAATTTCCCTGAAAACCCAGTTGATAAAAACCAAAAAAAAAAAAAACCATTTGGAGTACGAGAGAGAAAGGGTACCGTACCAAGAGGGTGGAGTCCGAGGATATATCCGTAGGAACAGGTAAAGATGAAAGAGGCAGAGAGGAGAGGAATTAATAGCGTGAGCAAACTACAATGATGTCTGGTCTCCAACGCCATGCCCAACATTATGGGCTTGTGTGCTGTGTCTGTGTATAGGCCCTGCTACAAATAACAAGTTTTTAGTCAGTCAGTCAGTCTACTCTAAAGTTGGTTTGGCTTGCTTGACCCCAAGTCAATGGTTTGAATTCAATTTGGTGAGTTTCAATTTGTTAAAACTAATAAAGCCTTTTTTTTTTTTGGAAGTGAATAAAGTCTTTTTTTGTAATCGATAGAGAAATTTGGGTTTGAATCCGATCATATTTGCAATCTGCATCAAAAGTATGAACCGGACGTCATACTTTCAAATGCTATCATATCTTAAAAAATAGGAATGAGAATAAGTGGGGTTTTATCCCCCATTCTACCTTCTTCTTCTATTGTGGTTTTATTTTTACACCAATTAGGGTTTAGAAAGGGTTTACATCTTTAATATTAAAACAGAACTTGATCTAATTATGCATTAAAGTTAGTAAAATAATTGTATTACTAACTTATTTACATAACAAGACTAGGGTTTCTATAACAATTAGGTGGTAGTCTCTATGATTTAAAACACTTTAACACATGTATTGGATTTTTTTTTTTTTTTTGGTTGGCTTGAATGTTATGAATCATAATACCATTAGTCTTTATATTGTTTGATTATGTATAGACTATTAGTGTGATAGCATAAGTTATACCCTAACTTGCACCATTTAGCGTGTTCAACGAATACATTTAGAATTCAAATCCCTCTTCTCATTGTATCTATTTGATATGTTTCTAATCGTAACTCGTTTGACCAAACACATAGATAAATAAGTGGATTCTCAAGATCCCTATAGTTTAACTGGTTAGCACCTCATGGTGTTTATTTGAAATGTTTAATTTTAGTTCAATTCATAACTTGTTTGACCAAACACATGGCAAGATAAATAGGACCTTGTAGCTCAACTAGTTGGCATCTCTAGATGTTTTTTAGACATCCATGGTTTCGTAACTTGTTTGACCAAACACATGGCAAGATAAATAGCAAGATTCTCAAGAGCATTGTAACTCAATTAGTTGGCATTTATTGGTGTTTTTTAGACATTCATGGTTCAAATTCTCCTCTTCCATTATAACTTGTAACTATTTAATTATGTATAAAAAATGGGCAAATTTGATTTTTTTTTTCAAATATAAATGAGATGAGTTTGGTAAACAAGATATTTAGAGGGTTTGTGCCTGGAAAGACTTTTTTTTTTTTTAATCTCAAACGTGACCAGTTGTCATTTCTAAAATTCATGTTGCTTTTTTATTGACAATACTTGTAATAAGCCATAGAATAACTCTAGTAAAACTATGTTTTTTACAACTTGTTTAGGT
This sequence comes from Notholithocarpus densiflorus, assembly GCA_030021035.2. Lineage (NCBI taxonomy): Eukaryota > Viridiplantae > Streptophyta > Magnoliopsida > Fagales > Fagaceae > Notholithocarpus > Notholithocarpus densiflorus. The sequence continues at coordinate 1,381,998 of JARYZH020000014.1, read as the reverse complement.
GGCAGACTTTGATTGATGCATAATTAAATTAGCGTTAGTTATGGATCAATGTAAAATTGATTTCCCATCATTCCTAACTTGTCATCTTCACAAGCAGTGACAAAAACATTATTATGGTAATAACTTATAACATTGTAAGCTATATATGAGTCAAAGGGATAAGGATATCACTTTTGTTTTTACTGGCAATATATATCCATGGATGCCATGTAAAACCATAATTAAAATTGAACAATGAAATAGATAGTAAAATATTACTTAAAACTATGTGATGAAAGGCAAAGCTCATGGTAAGATCTAAGTTTTGGCAAAACCAAAAATTACAAATGATTTTTTTTTTATCACTTGATAGTTACAATAGATGTCTCAATTGAAAACACCAAAGAAGTATCAATTAGGTTACAAAGCTCTTGACATAATAGATTATTAAAAAAATTCAAAATAAATAATGAAACTTTAATAATTGAAATTTTATTTGGATGAAAAATAAGAAGAAATATATTAAGAAGTCATCCACACCAGATACCTAACTGATTTGCAAAAAGAACATTGAATACTCAAACAGATAATTCATATTCTACATTTTCTTTTTCTTTTTCTTTTTCTTTTTCTTTCGCATGACTTGAAAAAAAAGTGCAATATCTAGAAATTTAAACAAGGAAAATGAAAATCCCTATACTATAAGTGCCTGATTTCTAAGGAAGCAATAACATTACTATAAAAAATATGTATATATAATAATCTTCCTCATGAGAGATTGTTTCCGCTTCGAATTTAGAAATGGAATAAAAACGAATCCACTTCGAATAAGAGATTGTTTCCAAATATATCACTTACTAAAATTCGAATAAAGTGAGATGATTAATCGTATGTTTCTCACATTCCATAAATAGTTGGGACATTGAGTAATATCCATATTTTCTCTAAACTTTTCACAATTTATAATAAAGTGACTAAATTTTACAATGGATTGGCTATTAACTCACTACAATAGGGATGACAATAGGGCGGGACGAGTTCGAAGGATGGGGTCTTCCCCCTCGCCCCGCCCCACATGATTTTGTCTTACTCCATTCCCACCTCGTCTCGCATGATAGGAAAAATTTTCTTGCCCTATTCCTGCCCCTTGGGGCCCCGCGAAGCCCCTCTCCATCTCGTAAAACTCAACTTCTTGTTAATTTACCCACGACTATTGCAATTATTTTTAATAAAATCCGTTTCGTTAATAAAAATATACTTTAAATTAAAAATAAATTTATCCCATCAAATCAAACTAATTTTTAGCAAAAATTGAATAATATTATTAAAGTGTTTAACAGGACAATATCACAACAAAAACAAAAATCTCATAATACAAAATCAATGATTCAATAGTATATAAATTTGTTTATAATAAAGACAAAAGAAAATGTTAAAATTTGTACTTTATTTCCAACCTTGCTAGAGAAAAAAAAGAGGGGTAGAAATCCTTGTTGGATAGAATAAAATAAATTGATGATATGTTTGTTTAAATAGTAGGATTTTAGGGTATGAAAATTTTACAATTTAACCCTTATCAATGTGAGGCGGGGCGGGACAAGTTAGGTCTAAAAAGTCTAAACCCATCCCTGCCTTGCCCCGCCCCATGATGCGGGGCTAAAATCTAGCCCCGTCCCTGCTCTATCACCTTTGCAGAGTGGGAAAAACTCGCGTGGGGCGAAACGAGGCGGGGCGGAGCAAAATTGTCATCCTTACACCACAACTTTCTTCCTTTTTTCAACAATTAGAGTGCGTTTGGGATTTTCTTTAAAAGAAAAAAAAAATTGTTTTTTGCTTTTTGTCTCAGCTTTTTCACAACTAATCTAACTTTTTTTTTCGTAGTCTTTTATAACATATTTAACATAAAAATTACCAAAAATCATATATTTTGATAAACATTATGCAAATAAGCTATTGAAAATCATCCAATTAAACTACATGAAACATCCCATTTGTAGAAAGTACATTTTTTTTTTTTAGTAAAAGGCAAAAGAATAGTTTGCTCTGTGCTCATAGAGTGGCTGCGTTGTAGAAAGTACATTGGATACTCAAACAGATCATCTATATTACGTATATTAATAAAAAAATCTATACTTTACATGCCTTGAAGGAGATGCAATATCTAATAATAGTCCTAAAGAATCATTTAAACATGGAAAATAAAAATCACTATACTTTAACTGCCTGATTGTTAAGGAAGCATGAGCAGTCGACCAAAAAATAAATATGTAATGATCTGCTTGCAATATTTGATTTGTGTCTTTGATCAGAAGGAACTAATTGTATTGATTTCCTGCAATATGACAGAAACAAAAGAGAACGTCATTAGTTAGGTTCTTAAGCAAATGAGAAATCGAAGTTCAAAATAGAGAAAAGAAGGAAAAATAAAACCATATAGAGTATGATAATTGTCTTGTTAGCTACAAGTAGCTTTGCTAGTGGCCGAGGCCTTGGCTCATTCAGCAGATCAGTACTACTAAAGTATATTTTTTATTATTTTAACTCATATTTTTAAGCAAGTATTACAGCTTAACTTTTGTAAGTTCAAGACATATGATTTAAGATCAACAGTTACGTACTTATTATGGGGCTTAACAGATTATCAACAAAAACAAAAACAAAAAAAATATTATGGGGCTTTAACAGTCTAATCTACTTTATTGAACTATCAATAGCTTGGGCATTGCAGATAGTAAAGGTGCTCTTATATTGTATATACGAAAAGCAAATAGATGAATGACATTCAGATGGTAACATCAAATAAATCTGGAAAACTGGTTTCAATAATTCAGCTTGGCATTGTCGATCTAGCGCAACCACCCTAAGAGGAGCTACCACTGCCCTACCATTCCAAATTTTGTACTATTCTAGATTAGATTTTCCTACACATCGTCATCAACATTAAAAAAAAGTTGATTATCATAATTTTGGTTTTTTTTTTTTTTTTGTAACATTTTCATATTTATTTAATTATTGATAATGTGGCAAAATCTGTTAAAATTAAAAGTGATATAGAAAACACGAGTAAAAGCAAAGAGAAAAGATAGAAGACAAAGCACGGTAGGATTACATGGTTTGGTCTTGATGACCATTCACGATGTAATACTTGGGTAACTCAACCATTAGACTATTTAGGCAATGGCCTAAGTCCTCTAAATGGAAGAAGTCCCCTAAAAGTAAAGTCTCTCCCCTAGCCAAAAAAGAAAGACCTCTTCTATTGTCTAATAGAATGTCTCTTTTCAAATGTTGTGCATTCTATTAATATATTTTACTATGTTTGATGTAGTTTAAGAGAGTCAAAATTTTTAATCTCCCAAAAATTTTACTCTTTCTTTCTTTTTCTATCAAAATTATAATTTTTCGGAAAAATTTATTACTGAAATCCATTGTTCATTACTTAAAGTCCAATATTGTCAAGAGAAACAAAAATAATCTCAATCATGATATTTATTCTTATAATGATTGTTTAGATTTATTTTTAGAATTAAAAATTAAATTTTTTTTATAAATAGATGAAAATAGTCCAATTAACATATTAAGTTATGTAAAAAGGCTATCCCTTATAAAATATAAACTAACCATACATTTACATTTGCATATGTAGACAGAAATTATTCAAAATTAAAATTGATAAAATTCTATGTAAGATCAACTATGTCATAAGAAAGATTAAATGAATTCGCAATATAAAATTTTAAAGGACATAATTAGTAGTAATCTTAGTATCTCAAAAAATATGAAAATGGATTTTTAAATGAAAAAAAAAATATGAAAACATAAATATTATTCAATTAATATTTAAAATAAAAGAATGTCTACTAAAATGATCCTAGACTAGGCCCTATTATATTGCGTAGGTCAAATTTGAGCATGAATTTGTTTGAAGTTGAATTGAGGTATTTCATATATGACAAAAACGACACCATTTAGAGAATATATATATATATATATATATTATTCTTTGTAGCAATGTGGCCATATTTTACATGAAAGATATTTAAGATATAATAACACACAAACGACAAAGAACTGTTTGAAAGATATTTAACATATAATAACATACAAACAACAAAGAATTGTTTAGAAGACTAGAATATTGGAAGAAACTAATTATCTCATTTTAAATTGTCGCCTTAAATAACTCACTTTAAATTATCATCTTAACCTCCAAAATGTGTTGAGCCATTCCCAAAATGTGTTAAGTCAGCCCTGCGTCCTGTGGCCAAAATATAGAATACACGAATACATGAATTAGTCACATAAAATTTTAAAAACTCTAAAATTAACTAGTTCACGTAGGTTCATTCCCAACTAAACTACTTCACTTAGGGTCATTCCCAAGTAAAGATAAGAAAAGAGCTAATTGTCTAAGAAGTTATTAGATCACGCTTCTAAATAAGAAAATTATAGTATTTTTATATAGTTCACAACCTAAGTAAAGATATCAATTCAAAGAGAATAAGAACATAGAAAAGGTAGAATTAAGCAAACTAGTTTATCCACCAAGTACATGTCTCTCTTCGTGATCATCTTTCAATGAAAAGAATGAATGCATTTAGGAATACTATACTGATTTAATGAAACCGAAAAGGAAGGGGATCTATCAAAGGGAAGCTCTTTCCTATACTATAGTAGCAAGTTTATTGTTGTGTTTTGGAATTAGGGGAAGCAAAGCTTCAACAGGCTTTTTTAGTAGACAATAAGTGAGCAGCAAGTTACGGCTCTGATGAGCATCAAGCACCTACTCCAAAATGAAAGTGAAAAGTAGCAAGCTTCGCTTGAAGAAATGAGCCCCTATCCATTGCACGCTAGCTATCAAAAAGAAAAGCAGAAAGATCCGCTTGAAGAAGCTAGCCTCTTTATCAGGGAAAGCCAATGCGCCCCTTGTATAGGGTTCCCAAAACCTGTGTACCCCTAAACTACAAGCTTTGAAACCCCTTTCTACAAACCGGGAAGCTCGAAGAGCTTAACAAGTTAGTTATTAACAAGTTATTACATCTTGTTTCTAAATAAGAAAAACTGAGATTTAAGTAATTACCTGGATGATAGTATTGCTGGTGGTTAAATCCATTGATCGAGTTCTGCTGCAATGGAACACCTCCTGAAGCAACAGTTTCTTGTCTAATTACTTTATCTTCGTAATCTAGAGAATAACCATATAGGTTAGAATCAACTATACCATTCCCATGGTCAGGAAGGTTGTTGTAATTCAATGTGTTACCAACAACTTCTCCACCATTAGTCCCACTCCATTCCATCAAATTCGGCTCAACAACTTTATATCCTATACCTCCTCCAGGTAATTGCATCACCTGATTTTCTTTTTGGCTTTGGCTTTTGTAATTGTTAAGTTCATTAAAAACTCTTGTATACTCTCCATAAGGACCCAAAACTGGATCTTTTTGTCTACAACAAGCTTCCCACACCAACGATTCCATTGCTTCTTCCCGGTCTTCCTCCCTGAGATTTTTGAGGATCTTTGTCACGTTGCTAACACCAAACACTTTATGCACCGCTTGAAATTCCCTACTTCTGTTTGCAGGAAAATAAGGCGCCAATATGCACGTCTCCGTGCACTTCTTCCTTTGATGTTTGCAAGCAGCACATGCTGGATTTGCTGCTTGTGCTCCATTGTTATTCCTTTGCATCTTAAAAAATTCAAACTTGAAATCAATCTATTATGCAACACACACAACTTGTTTGTATTCTTAACAAATATATAAATAACTAAAACTTTTATCAAGAAAAATTATGCACCGACTTGTTTGTATTTTTAACAAAGTACAAAACTTTATGATAAACGAAAGAAATCTTAACAAAAATACAAAAAAAATAAAAACTTTATCAAGAAAAACAAATTGAGTAATCATAACAGTAAGGGAGGAATAAATCAAGAAATATACTAACCTTTTTAACACGTTGTTTGATGTGCACGCCAGGGGGACGGCTTGTATAAATAATATGAAAACAAGATGTAGTACGTAGAAGAAGAAAAAAGGTCTCTTATGTATATAGACTTACACGAAAAGATTGTTATGTAACTAAATCAATGGGATATTACTCTTATATATGGTTAAATATGATTTAGGTAGCTCATAAGAAGAACCAGAGTTCTAATTTAGTTTATTCATTCAAAATTTTTAGAGGACTGTTGATAATCCAATTCTGTGGAAGAAAGAACCCTAGCCCAGCTAGGTCAAAATAAAATACATGACGTGTGCGTGTTGTGCACGGGGATAGAGTGCACGTGTGTTAAATACTTTAAATTACTTTCCCAACACATACGATACGAGTAGAGGAATTGCTGCTAAATTGTATTTGGTCTCTTGTCGGTTGGATATGCACCACGCGGTTTATAGCGCGTGGATCCAAAATACAATCTTTCTGGTCCACCGTACGGGAGCCCATGACCTTGGCCCAGTTGTCTTTTAGTTATACTAGGATTTGAAAACTTACTCCTATTACTTTAGACTTTTAAACGAAACACTTTAAATTTCATAGTTCTATCATTGGTGATTTTGGAGAAACAAAAGGATTAAGATTGTTATTTATGTATTTACACAAGAAGCCCAATTTAGTGTAAAGCCCATCTAAGTCTAACCCTAGACTCCACTGCTACCATATAAACTCTGTTAGAGTTTTTTTGTAGCATGTAATTTATCCTATAATAGCATTACTACTATTACCTATTGGTTTAAACTGTGAAGATGTTTATCCTCAGGAATCTCAATGTGGTGTGAAACACCTATTGAGAAGGCCTTAATTTCCTAACTCATTTTAGTGCATGTAATATATATATATATATATATATATATATATATATATGGGGGGACTAACATTGTAGTATTTATTCTATGTGATTAGAAAGATTACTAATAGAATAAATATGTTTATTTTGTTATATTAATTATTTTAAGCATAATGAAATTTTAACATTATTTTTCTAAGATTTATACGAGAAACAATTGAAATTTTTTTTTATATATGTAAGAAACAATTGATTTGAAATATGGTATTCTTGCTCAAATTAAGTTGTTTTTGCAACAATTGAAACAATGTCCAACAAAAAAGAAAAAAATAAATTTAGTTACACACAATCAAGAATGTAAAAATAATAATAATAATTGAAGGATATTTGCATTTTTTTTAGTAAGCATGAAACATGTCTGTCTATATTAGCCACTATATCATGCAATTTTTTATTTGTAAACACACACACACACACACATATATATATATATATATATATATAGTATGATTAAATCACTACAATATTCTTATTGTCTTTTTATTTTGTCTAAAAAATAACTAAATATTACAATTTTTTACAGGAATAATTTTTTTAATACATCAATTATTGGGGTGGGGGATTTGAACCTTGAATATCTCTGTTGGAAATGTGCCAACCAGTTAAGCTATAAGATTCTTAGCTAAAATTATTGAAATATTGAAGAAAATTAATAATAAGTTTCCCCGTCTAAAGAATCTATAGCAGTAGTTACATAACCACTGGTATAAATAATTAATTCCAAAAGCAAGGGTTGTGTGTACTAGCAGTTTTTAATTCTCTAACAATAGTTCTATGAACTGTAGCTAAAGATATTTTATATACCAACGATTCCTACAAACCACTGCTATAACCTATAGTGACGAAAACTTAACGGCAATTATTCAAGCCGTAGTAGCAGTTTAGAAAATTGCTGGCATAGACCTATCTAACTTTTAGCAACAGTTTTTAATAGTTTTAGTATTGGTTACAACCGTTGCTAATAAACAAGTTTTTGGTTGTGACTTATCTTCTTTCTCTTTTTGGCTTTGGCCTTCACTACAGTATTATATTTCGCTTTGATTTTAACACTACAATCATTTCAAATTAAATGGTTTTTGTTCTTAAACCTTTTCAGTCATTTTTATTTTGTAATTTGTAAATTTAGAAATTTTATATTGGATTATTTTGAATAATGTTGTTAGATCTATATTTAATTGTTTAGGTGGCAATCTTTGAACAAAAACTTTAGTCTTGTTTGTTAAATAGCTCTATTTCAAGTTCCAAGACTAACTCCAAAACAACTCAAGATAGGGAAGTGTCTAACTTCTTGACACCTACTTGAAACTTCCTTGATGAATTGAAATCTTCTCAATTGCTAGTTCTATCAGGTTCATTAAGTCAACTTATCACTTGGAATTACATGCCTGGTTATAAAATGGGTGATTAGAAGTTGACAAATTAGAAGAAGAGAAGCTTTCACGTATACCTAGATGTTTTTGTACCTTCTCTCTCAAATTCGCACACTAGAGTTTCTAAATTAGATTTGAAGATCAATTTGCTGCTGTATTGTGATTTAGCTAAAGTCATGGTAATTATTGTTAAACAGAGCACTGAGAGCTGCACTGAAACTCAGAAGCATAGTTTGAAAATAGAAGAGGACGATACATAACGGCTAGTTTATACTTACTCTCACATGTTTAAGTGTAAAGCTCCAAGCGATGTCGTTTTGATAAGAGGCTCTTTCTTCTTCTATTTTGGACTTGCTCTGTCTCTATCAAGCTCCATGATTCAAGATATTTTCCAGATATTTTCCAGATATTTGTTGTAGATATTTGTTAATGTACAGCTGTAATTTACTGTTAGGAAGTTGTTAGAGTTTGTTAGATGGAAACTTCTAGAGCAGTTACCATCTGTGTAATGTATAAATAGTAGATACAGGTTACGTGATTATGTAAGCTTGATAAAATGAATTCCTCATTTTTCAGTTTCTTCAGAAATCTCTCTCATTCTCTCTCTCTCTCTCACTCTCCTTTCTGTTTCTTGTTAATCTGCCATTGTTAACCAATCTTCAAGCTTCAAATTCTTTTATGGTATCAGAGCCTTGATCCATGGCTTCAACAACACCAACAGATACTGCTCAATCCACACACACAACTCCTATTCACACAACTCTTACTCCATCTTCAACCCAATCACCACTGCTTTTACTCTCTAACATGTCCAACCTCATGTCAATTAAACTTGATTACACCAACTACGTTCCATGGAAGCATCAATTGCTCACTATACTAGAGGCTTATTCCCTAGTTGAACATATTGATGGCACAGTACCAAAACCATTACCTTTTGTTCTTGATGCAACAGGAAATGCAACTTCAGTAGTTAATCCTGAATTTCAGTCTTGGAAGATCAGGGATAAGGCACTTCTTTCCTTGATAAACTCTACTCTTCCTCCACAAGTCTTTTCACTTGTTGTTGGTATTACTAGCTCAAGAGAAGCTTGGAACACTCTAGAACAGAGGTTCACTTCCACATCAAGAGCTAATATCTTGAATCTTAAGTTGGAACTTCAAGGTATCAAGAAAGGGAATGAATCTGTGAATTCATTTCTGCAGAAAATAAAAGTTGCTCGTGACAAACTCCTAGCTGTGGGAGTGATTGTTGACAATGAAGAATTGATCTGTATTGTGCTCAGAGGACTTCCTAGAGAATTTGCACATTTTTGCTCTGCAATTCGAACTAGGAGTGATCCTATCTCCTATGAGCAGCTTGCCATTATGCTACAGGGTGAAGAACAAGCTATGACTGACCACATGGATTCAGTCTCTCACTCTCTTGCTATGTTTGCTTCTAATAGCAAAGCTAATGGCACTTCACAAAATTAGGCACAGAATCAAGGACCTGGAAGAGGAAGGGGGATAAACAACTTCAATAGAGGAAGAGGAGGAGGTAGAAACAACAATTTTGGTGGACAACAACCTTTCTCACCACAGCAACATTTCTCATCACAGCAGCATTTCTCATCACAAGCACCTCCAAATTTCTCTCCTCAGAACTTTTCTCCTCAAAATTTCTCTCAAGGCTTCAAGCATGAACGTCCAACCTGTCAAATCTGTGGGAAATCTGGACATCTAGCTCTAGATTGCTACCATAGAATGAATTTTGCTTATCAAGGCAAAAATCCTCCCACAAAGCTTGCTGCTATGGCAAGTGCATCCAATGCTGCTATTACCAATAATCAAGATCCCTGGCTTGCTGATTCAGGCACTTCAAACCATCTTACTGCTAATCTCAACAACCTCTCCATCCAATCTCTGTACAAAGGATCTGAACAAGTCATTGTGGGAAATGGTCAGTCTTTGCCCATCAATCATATAGGTAATGCAACCTTACACACCAAATATCATAATTTCACTCTTAGAAATGTTCTTCATGTCCCAAGAATTGCAATGAATTTACTGTCTGTCCATAAATTCTGCTTGCATAATAACTGCTCTTGCTATTTTGATGCAAATGAAATTAAAATTCAGGATATTCCTACGGGGAGACTCCTTTACAAGGGCTTGAGTGAAAATGGGGTCTACCCTATCTACTCCAAGAACTTCATCAGTTCAACACCTCATTTCAGTTCTGAATCACCTTCCCAACAGAATCATTCTTCAGCTGTTTCTCATTTTCCTACTGTTTTTCATGTCAATAAGGAAAATAAATGGTTGCTATGGCACTATAGGTTAGGTCATCCCAGTAATAAAATTCTTGATGTAGCTTTATCTTCTTTGAATATCTTTTGTCCATCAAACAGTGGTAATGGACTTGCTCATTGTAAACATTGTTTGAGTGGTAAAATGCATCAATTTTCCTTTCCCACTTCTGATTTTCAAGCTTCAAAACCTCTTGAATTGGTGCACTCTGATGTTTGGGGTCCAGCTCCTGTCACTTCTACTAATGATTTTCAATATTATGTTCTATTTGTTGATCAATACTCCAAATTCACTTGGCTTTACTTGCTTAAACACAAATCTGATGTTCTTGATATCTTCAAATTCTTTAAAGCAACTGTTGAGAATCAACTTGATTCCAAAGTCAAAGTTTTAAGAACTGATAATGGTGGTGAATACACCTCCAATGCCTTTAAACTTTTTTGCTCCTCACATGGCATTGTCCACCAGTTTTCCTGTCCTCACACACCTCAACAAAATGGAGTGGCAGAGAGGAAACATAGGCACATCATTGAGTGTGCACTCACTATGCTCTCTCACTCTTAATTACCACCTTCCTACTGGTCATATGCGGTCTCCACAGCAATCCATGTCATCAATAGGCTTCCTAAGCCTACTCTTAGAAATTTAACTCCTTGGGAGGTATTGTTCCAGTCTAAACCTGATATTACTCACCTTAGGTCTTTTGGTTGTATTTGTTTTCCCTTATTAAGGCCCACAACTCCCACAAACTTCTGCCTCATACCACACCTTGTGTCTTTCTTGGTTATCCAGCTCACACAAAAGGTTATATTTGTCAAAATCCCATCACCTCTCGGATTTATATTTCCAGACATGTCCATTTTAATGAGCATGAGTTCTTTACACCTCAGTCTTTAACTCCTAGTCCAACTGCTACATCCTCTGCACAATTACCCACTCAATGTCCTGTCATTTTCCCTTGTACATCCTTTGATTCCCAGTCACATACTCCTCATCTCACTCCATCACAGTCTGCTCTTAACCAGTCTATTCCTACTATTATACCTACTCTCACACCCCAGTCAACACACTCTTCTTCTGTTCCTGTTGATCAGTCCTTATCAAGTCCTACCCCTATCTCTATACCTCCTGCCACTCCCACAGCTGATCCACAAGTTCCTATTACTGTCAATGCTCATCCTATGATCACTAGGTCCAAGGATGGGATTTACAAGCCTAAAGCTCTCATTGCCAAGACTATTGTTGTACCATCTACCTCTAGCTCCACCAATTCAGCCACTGCTATATGTGCTGAACCTAATCCCATCACTTCTGGAAAGCAGTGCTCTAAGTCCAAGAAATCATGTTCTTCTTCTAAGATTGATTACACTACTACAGAACTACCTTCTTATAGGATTACTGCACAATATCCTCAATGGTGTTCTGCAATGGATGATGAATTTGCTGCTCTCCAAAGGCAAGGTACCTGGATCTTGGTTCCACCTTCTCCTTCTCAAAATGTGGTTGGTTGCAAGTGGGTATTTAGGCTTAAACATAACAATGATGGGTCTATCAACAGATATAAAGCCAGGTTAGTTGCAAAGGGGTTTCATCAATAATATGGAGTTGATTTTGAAGAGACTTTCAGTCCAGTCATTAAGCCTCCTACAATGAGAATTATTCTCTCTCTTGCTGTTCAGTTCAATTGGCCTCTTAGACAGCTTGATGTCAGCAATGCTTTTCTTCATGGCTTTTTGAGGGAGGAGGTTTATATGGTTCAGCCACCTGGTTATATAGACCCAGTTCATCCCAATTATGTTTGCAAACTTATTAAATCTCTTTATGGTCTTAAGCAAGCTCCTAGAGCTTGGTTTGAGAGATTCTCCACACAATTGTTACATATGGGATTTCAGGCCTCTCTCTCAGATTCTTCCTTGTTCATTCTTAGACATGGTACATTGGTGGCATACCTTCTTGTGTATGTTGATGATATAGTCATGACTGGTAACAATCCTCAATTCTTATCCTCATTGATTGCACAGCTCAGTGCAGCATTTGAGCTTAAGGATTTGGGTCCCCTTCATTACTTTCTTGGTCTTCAAATAACCAGGACTTCTAAAGGGTTGTTTTTATCTCAGACCAAGTATGCTCAAGATTTACTTCTCAAACTTAACATGCACAATTCCAAGCCAGCTAGAACACCTTGTGCTCCCAATTCCAAATTGGTTCCTACTGAGGGTTCCATGTTTTCTAACCCTCATGAGTATCGGCGATTAGCTGGTTCTCTTCACTATTTGACCTTCACAAGGCCTGATCTCAGTTTTGCAGTGCAGTAGGTGTGTCAATTTATGTCTACTCCTACTGATGTTCACTTAATTGCTGCTAAGAGAATCCTGAGATATGTTCATGGCACTTTGCACTGTGGTGTCTTTCTTCAACCAGGGCCTCTCTCCCTTTCAGCATTTTCTGATTCAGATTGGGCAGGGGATCCTTTTGACAGGCGCTCCATCACTGGTTTCATGGTCTACCTTGGTTATAATCCTATCACATGGAGTGCCAAGAAGCAAGACACAGTCTCTCGCTCATCCACTGAGTCTGAGAGTATAGAGCTTTGGCCACCACTGCTGCTGAGCTTTCCTGGCTTCGTCAAGTTTTGAAAGACCTTGGTATTTTTCTGTCTTTCCCACCTAAGCTTTGGTGTGACAACGTTTCTGCCCTTGCCATTGCTTCAAATCCCGTGTTTTATGCTTGCACAAAACATGTGGAGGTTGACTACCACTTTGTTCGTGAGAGGGTGCTACGCAGGGATCTTCAAGTCAAGTATATTGCCACGGGTGATCAGCTTGCTGATATCTTTACCAAGAGCCTATCTACTTCACGCTTTGCCTTTCTTCGCTCCAAAATCATGGTGTCCATTGACCCCATGGTTTTGAGGGGGAATGTTAAACAAAGTACTGAGAGCTGCACTGAAACTCAAAAGCATAGTTTGAAAATAGAAGAGGAAGATACATAACGGCTAGTTTATACTTACTCACACGTGTTTAAGTGTAAAGCTCCAAGCGATGTCGTTTTGATAAGAGGCTCTTTCTTCTTCTATTTTGGACTTGCTCTATCTCTATCAAGCTCCATGATTCATATTTTCCAGATATTTTCCAGATATTTGTTGTAGATATTTGTTAATGTACAGCTATAATTTACTGTTAGGAAGTTGTTAGAGTTTGTTAGATGGAAACTTCTAGAGCAGTTACCATCTGTGTAATGTATAAATAGTAGATACATGTTACGTGATTATGTAAGCTTGATAAAATAGAATTCCTCATTTTTCAGTTTCTTCAGAAATCTCTCTCATTCTCTCTCTCTCACTCTCCTTTCTGTTTCTTGTTAATCTGCCATTGTTAACCAATCTTCAAGCTTCAAATTCTTTTAATTATACCATCAAGGTTGTTGTGAAATCTTCAAGGTGGCCCTTGAAGTCTAGCAAAAAGTTTGTTACAGAAAAATTCAAAGTAGAAGAGTCCAAATAGGTTAGAGCTGCATGTGTTTACTTGAGTAAATTATTATTGGAGGTAGCAACTAAAAATTAGTTTTAATTTCAATTGTAAAGACTTCGATTTTACTTAATGGATTTTCGCATAAGGGTTGGTAGCTAAACCCTAGGTGTGGTTTTTCCTTTGGTGGTTACCATTGGCTTTTCACATCATAAACAAATCATACTTTATATATATATATATATATATATATATATTTATATATATATATTTCTGTAATTTTATTATTGTGATTTGTTGCATTTATATGATTAAAATTGAACTGAATTCATTCTCATAATTGTTTAATTAATTAATCCAACTTGGTTAAATTTCGTTGAAATTGAGAATGGTGTCTAAACTTTAACCTAACAATTGGTACCAAAGCAAAATTCTTGAGTAAGATCCTTGACCCCCATTGTCATGAATGAAATTAAGTATCTTGATGTGCATGGCCATAATGAATTGGGTGAAGATGATGACCTTCAATAAGCCTATATAAAAAAATGTATTAAATATGCTAAAAAGGCTAAAAGATTGGAGAGTAAATTTGATTACTTCAACAAGTTAGTCGGAAATTATAAGAAAATTGTTGAAAAATCTTATGCCAACCAAATATTGTCATAGGATTGGAGATTTGAAATCACATTTGCAAGTTAAAATTTACTCTAGACTCCTAGTCTATATAATAAAATTGTTGGAAAAAAAAATAAAAAATAAAAAATTTAACCTTGCCAGTTGCCAACCAAACCTTTACTTAGTCTTAATTTACTAACAACTAAAAATGGCTTCATTGAACTGCACCTCAAGCCAATGTAGCACATGCCTTCTAGACTTTTAGTCTGAATATACTTCGCTTTGAAAATCTTCTGTATAAGATGCTCTAGTTTGGTCTCTACTCTCTTGCTTGACTTGTAAGTTCCAATCATATACTACCTCGCTTTGTGTCATTGTGCGTGGGAGAGAGAGAGAGAGAGAGAGAGTTCAGGCCATTCTTTCTTTAGTGATTTCTCTCGTCTGTGCACAGTACATGCATGTAGCGTATCTAATTGTAATCAAGTGGAACATCTTTTGGTATTTGTAGTTGATAAATTACTAATTATTCCAAAAGATTAACCTGTTAAAGAATGGTGAATGAAGTGACTAATGAGACCATCTTAATCTGCTTCATCATCCATTCATAGAGAGAAATTAATGAATACTTTGCAAGAATTGGTTTCCTTGGAGACCTGCCAGTACTGGATGACAAAGGACAAACTACTATCACGGCCTCACCATTGGGTATGGGCCTCACCGAAAAGCAATTGAAGTATTAAGGGAGCCAATGAATTTTGGAACATGGCATGATAACTTGGATGGGGGACAGGTTAATTAGGCTTCAGTCATATCTACAAACACTCATAGCACTAAAACTACACACTCTATTCATTTTCATGTCAAAAAAGTGGGGAAACACAAGTGAATATTACCTCCTTTTACAACAATTTACCCTGATTATTAATGATGTGCCTAAAAATTTACCACTTTGTGAGTGGGCCTAAATTTGGCAAATATAATTCACAATTTGAAGTTCTTGGAATGGTCGGCCAATTGCTTCATGCTAGTGCCAAAAGTAGCGTCAGCAACGGGTTTATAGGATGATATAATTGATACAATTATTACACGGATGGACTAGCCTCCCATGCGAAATTTAGTCAGCTCTTCTCGATAGCATTGTCATTGTCCTTTTTAACATGGTCTGATTGGTTTTCTATCAAGATTGTAACTGCAAAATTAGCACGGGAATGGCTGCAAATATGATTTCTAGATCATATATAGTTCTTCACTTGGGTATTGAAGTCTTCTAAGAAATGCTTGTAATATGTATTTTCTACTTGGAGAATGCTCCCAAGCCAATCTCATTATAAAGTAACAGTTTTTTTGCAAAGAGTACTCTTATAGTTCAAATGACATTTTTGGTATTTTTAATAGAGATGTTTAGAGTTCAAAACCTCCTTTCTCAACTATCGAATTATCCACAAATAAAAAAGAAGAAGAAGAAGATGGTTTAGTTTTTCCTTTATTAAAAAAAGAAAAGAAAGAGCAGATATTAATTGTGGAGCAAATTGTATTGCGAGGTCATGCCCAAGCACCAAGTATATGTCAACATTGTAACAACCACAAGTCAGATTAAGCTTTTCTCTTTCCTTCCCTTTTAAGTTTTAAGTCTTATATATGTTTAAAGGAAAAGAAACTTTATTTTAAAAAAATTTATTATACCTTTATATTTATTTAAGAAGCTAAACAGCCTAAAAAACTGTATTAGGTATTTTGGTGAATAATAATAAATAAATAAAAACATTTATTAATTTGTTTTAAGTTAGCAGCACATGTATTTCGTGTCACTTGCAGTTGAAGTTAGACCGACTGATCACTCCAATACACCAAATTACCAAAGGAGATCAAGATGCATAATTTTTTTAGAAAAAACATTATTTGTGTTGGTAAATTTCATAAATATATACTATCATCTATAAATTTTTCTTCTCCATAACTAGATCACATTACATGGATAAGACAAATTAACTTTAGTTCAGATGGCGGACCCGTTTCAAAGACCTACATCAGAGTAAAGTGGTAAAAGATGTTTGCTTACAAAGGCTACAACCTCGTAATAACCAGCAAAAGCAGCAATATGCTTGACTGCAAGAGTTCATAAATATACCTACATATGGATAAATGGATCATACAATATATATGTTGTATTTTTTCCTACACCTACAATCAACTTGTTACATATGGAAATGCAACCACAACCGCTCAACAATTAATCAAACAATCTCTCTTTCTCGCTTGCTCATTTTGATGTTAGGTTGTTGTTAAATCCCATCACCGTACTTGATTGATGATTAGGGCAATTATACTTTATAAAATATATGTCGAGTATTTTATGAAGATATATATATATATATATATATATTTTTTTTTTAAAGTTAGCTTTAAAAGAAATGCTGGTGGTGGGTCATCAACGTGAACAAATTAATCTCACATCAACCAAGACCAACATATATCCCCTCCACTCACTAATAAATATTTCCTTAATTATGGTGAATCCCACATAAAGTTCCTATAGTCTTTAGGCTGTGATATTTTCACTGCTAACTGAATGGCTTTTTCATGCAATCAGAGTCAAATTTTGCCACCTGCATCTTTTTGGGATAGGAAGTCTAAAAGGGCATACTTATTAGGAATTGAAATGAAAGCCTAAATCACATTTTTCTCAAACTCATCATTGAGCTCTGCATGTTATACACATACATAAAAATGGGGGACAGGTGATACACATAAAATTGTGTGACAAATAACAACTTCACATCATCACTTTTAAAAAAAAATTGATTGATGTAGCATTTTCCTTAGGATTGATGCAAAGGTTTAGAATTTTTGTCATTATATTGGGAGAAAGCATGAAAATGTCACGCCTTGGCACTCATAAGTCATAACCTCCTTTATTTTTTTAATATTTGGTTTGAGTACATTCTTTCCTTATACTATCCATCAAAATGTTTTTTACAGTTAAGCAATGTTTTATATTCTAAATATTCATCATTCAATCTCTCCCTTGTACAATACTTAACCAACTAACACTAGCACCAAACACCTCTTTTGTTGATCTTTAGCCTATGCTGCTTTGTCCTTCCCCTTAAAGGAACAGAAAGCCATTGGCAATCATGGTAAAGATAAAGATACACCACAAAAGTTGGTGCTGGGCTGTTTATCTTATTAAATGCCACTGTCCCCCCCTCCATTTCTATTCAAAATTCAAACTTATAAACCTCCCCCACTTCTAAGTGCCCTCCAATTCTATACCCTCCTTTGTTGCTTTCTATCTTATAGAAGTTTTTGAATTTTATAGAGAGAGAGAGAGAGAAAGAAATCTATGGGCTTCTACTAATGGAGCTAAAGAATTTAGGGAGGAGCTAGGCTTTGCTAGGAGTGTGAAGAAAAGGAATTGGACTTCAAACATGAGTACTGCAAGATTCATCAAGTGTGTCACAGTTGGTGATGGAGCTGTTGGAAAGACTTGCATGCTAATATCTTATACTAGCAATACCTTCCCCACAGTATGATCGATGATGTTTGATAACAATTTATACTTGCATTATACGCATTCATGTTTAATATGCTTGACTATATTAAGCTTTACAGTCTTACTTTCGTAATTATGATGTACTCTTTGTTCAAATTCTTATAGGATTATGTACCTACCGTGTTCGACAACTTTAGTGCCAATGTGGTGGTTGATGGCAGCACAGTTAACCTTGGATTATGGGATACTGCAGGTAAGTAAAGTAATTGCTACTATAATTCTCAGTTCTGTCTCAGAGGGTTCATAAACATTATACTTAAAAATTGTATCATAAAGTGAAAAATGGGGGAAATAATAGGCCTCTAGTAACTTGAATTGAAATAGTTTTCTTTTTTGGCAACCAAACACACTATGTTTAATAGTTTTGTTGAGATACAAAATCATGTAATACCCTAAGTACTTAACGTAGTTTGGTGAATACAGGACAGGAGGATTATAACAGGCTGAGGCCTTTGAGTTATAGAGGTGCAGATGTGTTCTTGTTGGCCTTCTCTCTCATCAGCAAAGCCAGCTATGAAAATATCTCTAAGAAGGTTTTTCATCAAAAACCCAACAATCTTTCTTCTCAATTTCTTAAATTCATTTATGCTTCACATTCTCAAGTCTGAAATATCTATTTCTTGGCTCCCAGTGGATTCCTGAGCTGAGGCATTACGCCCCTACTGTGCCAATAGTGCTTGTGGGAACCAAACTAGGTATGGATTTATTACACAACTAGGAATATATGAATCATCACTAGCCAATTGACCTTCCGATTTGTATAATAGCTGATTTAAAAGTAACCTATGTAACTTTCTTTGTAATTTGCTACAGATCTACGAGAAGACAAGCAGTATTTGATTAATCATCCCGGCGCTACACCAATTACAGCTGCTCAGGCAAGTCTCTACTGAGGGTGGACAGGAACCAAATACTAATGAAATGTTACAATTTCTCTTTCTAAAAAGTTAATATTGTCAATTTCATGGACTTCATGGTAAGATTATTCAATGTTGGTCAGGGTGAAGAACTCAAGAAGGCAATTGGTGCTGCTGTTTACATAGAGTGCAGCTCCAAGACTCAACAGGTTCGGTAATTAACTTTGTGATCTATAATTTATGAAATATGAATACGTTTTGCCAGAGGCAGTAAGGGTGTGTTACAAAATTAAAGTAGGATAGCCTTCAACTGTAAAAATGAGTCTAAGATTCTAATGGCTTATGTCTGATGCTACTTTATACAGCAAACAAGAAATTGACAGTGTGATACTTCTGCTTCAAGCTCCGAAAAATTCCACATTTATCTTTTTATTTCCTCGAGTTTCCCTACTTCTTTTTTAGTGATTTCTTCAAGACCTGCACTTTTTCTAGGTGTACGTGTCTAACTGCCTAGTGTTGTTGCATCAAATTTTGATTCCTTGCTGTATTGAGGACAAGGTGCATCAACTCAACAAGTCTCCTAATAATTTTACATTAATTTTTGCTAACTTGAGAACATGTACTTGAAATATGGATACTGAAGCATACCTATACTGGTAACGCCCATGAAAGTTCTGTTTATGAAATAAAATTAGTACTGGTTATTGTGATTAAGTATGACATTCTGACATGCTTAAGTATTGTATTAGATAAAAAATCAAATTCATACTAATAATATCAATATGTGAAGTTAACAGATTGAATAAGATACAAAAGATGTAAACTTAGATGCTAACTTTGAACAACACATAAGAAAAAAACATTACAAAAAAAATTTACAGATTTTGGATGCGCCATTTTGATTGGCTACAAAAAACAAAATTTCTTCACAACCTTAGTTTTATCTTCTCTTACTTGGTGTTTTCATTCTTTTCTTTTCCTTGCCAACCTGTCGTTTACAAGGCATTATTTGAAAAATTAATCCAAAAATAACATTATTTTGAGGTAAAAATACTCCTTTGCTTAATTTCTTGCCCCTTTTGTAAACCACCCCCTTTTCCCGTCAAGATCCTTTGTTTACCTGACATATTGCACACTTGTTTTCATTATTTTCTTTTCCTTATAAATACCCCCATGAAGTTACATTTACTTACATATTTGTATCACACTGGACACTTGTTCTAATCTTTCATGTTTATTTCTCTTCCACATCTATATTCAACTTGTAGCAATAATTTTAGCATTGATTTGGGAGTTCTGCTTCCCAAGTGCTTATCTAATTCTGTCTTCCTTTCCTGTGATACTTCAGAATGTCAAGGCTGTGTTTGATGCTGCAATCAAGGTTGTTTTGCAGCCCCCTAAACCAAAGAAAAGGCGACGGAAGCCAAAGCCATGCACATTCCTCTAAATCAACTTCATGCATCTTCCTTGTAACAGCCACAACCCTTGTCCTAGTCTTCCTCTCCTATATATATGCCGGTCTATTGAACCTATGATGTTCTGCAGTTCTCGCTCTCTCTGTCTCTCTCTTATCTTGTTAGTTTATTTTCGATGTATCGTGTTCCTATGCTTCAAATGGATTTTAGGCAAATACAAAAACCTACAAATGTAATATTTGTGATCAAACCCAATTATGATAACATTATTGTAAATTGTGCTCCATCTAAGCTTTTGCTAGAGACTGTTGGACCATGAGCTACATTCACATCATATGATTGAATGTAGGAAAAAAATATCATACTTCCTTTCATGCTTTACATGCTCTATGGCCTATGCACCTTAGTAGGGCAGACATTCTGTTCATAAATTGTATCTTTTTCAAACACAGTATTAATGCAAACTGCCAATTTTTTTTATAATACAATGTCAATGCTATATGTTTTATCATGGTTGCTAGTTATTTTGGTTGAGGTTGATAAAAGTCACTTGTGCACAAGAAACTTAGGATCAACTCTGTACTCTCTTCTACACGAGAAATGGAGAGGGTTACACCTCTAGTGGAAGAAAAAAATAGTCACTAGAGGTTTTGTAACTTTTAATAAATGAATTGAGATCATAAAAATGGATAGGAGACAACTGTATTGACCTACAATAACAAAAAAAAAAAAAAAATTATGAGATTTTCTCCTATCCCTTTATGGTGATATCAATTCAAACTATATGCCAAAAATCAGCTAAACTTGGCAATGTCTTCATTAATGCTCTAGAATTATCAAGAAGTAATAACTTGGTGAGTATGAGGTCAAACCTATAGGGAAGAATGATGATTAGCAAACTAAAAGATTAAATTAAATTCAAGCAAGAAAATTAATTGAAGAGAAAGTGTTATTTGGTAGGTAAAGATAAATGAAATTGAGGTCTGTTTGGATTGAGCTTATTTTTGCTGAAACTAAAAACACTGTAGTGAAATAATTTTTAAATATGTAAATAGTGCTGTGGGACCCATTTTTAATGAAAAGTTGCTGAAAAGTGTAATTTGTGAGACTTGTGAACAGTGCACGAATGTACTGTTCACAGTTGACTTGTCAACAATTGCGGGCTGAACAAAAAAGAGAAAAGCGCAGATTACAAAACGCAAATGCCATTTTAAGTTGAATCCAAACGGTACTTAGTGATCTAGCCACATCACATCGAATAGCAGTTCTTAACAATTTTATTTTATAACTCAACTAAAATTTATACAAAAGATGATCTTAAATAGATGATTTAGCAATAAAAGCGAGTTAATTTTACAAAAGTAGTTTTATGAATTTAACTGATTTTAGGCGCACAAAAAAAAAAAAAAAAAGATTAATGAATTATTAGTATTATTTTTTGATAGTTCGCAAGGAATTGTAAGTGCTCGATGAGCCCGACGTCTAACAACTTTCTATATAGAGATAAATCGACATAAAAAAAATTAAAAAAAAAAAAAAAACATAATAACTTCAGCACTAAAAAGCATGAAAGAATTGTTAAATGAGCTTATGGATCAAAAAGTCACTTTTGAATGAATCGATCTTGGCTTGGGATGGCTTTAGGTGGCCAATCGGCGGCTAGGTCGAGGTTTTGTGAATGATTGGGTCTTGGCTTGGGATCAATTATGAGTTGGTAGTGTGGGTGGGACGATTTCGATGCCTTCATTTTGTGGTGTGGTAGTGGTATTTTCTTTTTTGAGGATGACAATTTATATCAGTTGATGCAGAAGAAAAATTTCTGTCTAAAAAAAATCTTGAGTTTGTTTTGATAGAGAGGAAATACATATATAGGCAAGAGAATAAAATATGAGGATGATATTATATCTAAATTGCTTTTTGTCTGGTAGTCATCCACAACATATTATTTCTAAAATTGATATACATATATTTCTTCATTTACTCTCAGTGTCTTTCTAATTTTCTCAGTATATTACAATGGGAGCGAAGGCTCATATATATAGACAGAAGATGAACCGATGAAGCAACTACAAAGGGGGCAAGATCCCCTAAAGTTGTTGCACCCATTTAATGTGATGGACTTACGTCCATCACCCATGAAGAGTAAATAGTTTATATCAAAAAGGGAATAGTATAAAACAAAAAGTGAATAATATATAACACTCCCCTTTAGATGACCACTCACTAAGAACTTGCCTCATTAAAACCTTGCCAAGGAAAAACCCAATGAGAAAAAAAAACCAGTGGCAAAGGAAAAAGAGTATAGTATTCTAGTAAGTTTTTAAGTGCATTTAGATTGCCTCATTAAAACCTTGCAGAGGAAAACCCAATGGGAAAAACCTAAGCAAAGGAAAAAGAGTACAATCAGCACTAATCATTTTCTCCCCCTCATGATTACATATAACTTCAAAGATCTTTAAGTCGACGCATGCCAATGTTGTATACTATCTTCTTAAACGTTGCGGCTGGTAATGACTTAGTAAATAAATCTGCCAAATTGTCACTTGACTGTATCTACTTGACATCAATTTCACCGTTCTTTTGGAGCTCATGTGTATAAAAGAATTTTGGTGAAATATGCTTGGTTCGATCACCTTTGATATATCCTCCCCTAATCTAAGCAAAACAAGCAGCATTGTCTTCATATAAGATTGTGGGGCTTTCTTTGATTGATGATAAGCCGCATTTTTCTCAAATGTGTTGAATTACTGATCTTAGCCAAATGCACTCACGACTTGCTTCATGGATCGCAATAATCTCCAAGTGATTAAAGGACGTAGTAGATAACGTTTGCTTGACAGATTTCCATGAAATGGCAGTGTTGCCACAAGTGAACAAATAACCTGTTTGTGATTGGCTTTTATATGGATCAGAAAGATAATCTGCATCTGCATATCCAATCAACTGTGGATTTGATC
The DNA here is from genome assembly GCA_030021035.2 of Notholithocarpus densiflorus. NCBI lineage: Eukaryota > Viridiplantae > Streptophyta > Magnoliopsida > Fagales > Fagaceae > Notholithocarpus > Notholithocarpus densiflorus. The sequence continues at coordinate 1,358,646 of JARYZH020000014.1, read as the reverse complement.
CTTTTGGATAAAACAATCTCAAGTCAGTCGTTCCACGGAGGTAGCATAATACATGCTTGATTCCACTCCAATGTCTTTGAGTTGGTACAGAACTATATCTTGCTAGCAAATTTACTAAGAAGGCTATGTCAGGCCATGTGCAATTTGCAAGATACATTAGAGCACCAATTGCACTGAGAATGGTACTTGGGGACCAAGAATTTCTTCATCATCTTCATGAGGACGAAAAGGGTCCTTTTTGACATCTAGTGACCTACCCACTATTGGAGTATTCAAAGGGTGAGCTTTATCCATTAGGAATTGTTTTAGGACCTTTTCTGTGTATGTTGACTGATGAACAAAAATTCCATTTGGAAAATGTTCAATTTGCAATCCAAGGCAAAATTTTGTCTTACTGAGATCTTTCATCTCGAACTCATTCTTTAAATAATTTGCGGTTTTTTTGAGCTCTCTTGGAGTCCCCACAAGATTTAAATCATCAACGTATACTGCAACAATAGCAAATATGGATTCTAAGTTTTTAATAAAAACGCATGTACAAATTGGATTATTCACAAATCCTTCTTTTAATAAGTATTCGCTGAGGCGATTGTACCACATGCGTCTGGATTGCTTTAATTCATACGAGCCTCTGAGCACGCGCGTAAGCGCGTGCTCAAAGGCTCTTCTATTTTTTGGGTAAGGGTTAATTTTGAACATTTATTATAATTTGGGATTACTACATTTTTCAATCACAAAAAAAACCTAGAGGTGTGATGAGTATTATGTGTGGTGAAAAAATTTTTCATCACACCCTAGGTTTTTTTTTTTTGTGATTGAAAAATGTAGTAATCTCAAATTATAATAAATGCTCTAAATTAACCCTTACCCAAAAAATAAAAGAGCCTCTGAATTAACCCTTACCCAAAAAATAGAAGTGCCTTAGAGGCTAGTATAAAACCATTATTAACATCAGAATTTATATGACTTGGTCCAGACACAAAGTCATTTGCCATTATAATTGGATAGGTTAGAGGGAGACCTAAATTTAATATTATAAACATTAAGTTAGCATCTTTCTCTACATTGACATACAACTAACATGCCAAAAACTATAGATTTTCTCAAAATAATAAGATTCCAAGCAATGAAGAATGTTTAAAGATACAAAACTATAATCTCACCACTAACATCTTGCATAGCCCTATGCTCAACTGGCATATTGCGTGCCAAGTTACGAATATGTGTAAGCCGATGACTTCGTCCAGCCTCGTGATTAGGCGGTATTAGTGATGGGTTTGTTGATGTTGAATTAGAATGCACAACATCTTCTTCATTTAAATTTGCTAGGCTTCCCACTAATATGTGATCACCACCCAAAGTTTGTTGTCTTTGTCTTGAGTAATTGGTACGACGTCTTGCCAATCGAATATTTCTGCTTTCATTGTCTTCTCGTTGGCTTCTTAGGTGAGCATAATATCTCCATCGTTCTCAACGACGTTCTATGTCATCGGTATTCACCATCACTATATTTTGCGAACTCATTTCTACATTAAATTAAATTAAATTTATAGTGGTCGTTGCACATACATACACAATAAGCAATAAACCTTTCCTGGTCATCGATAGCGTGTATTAAAACCTTAAAAAATTGAACTAATTTTGAACAAATTAATCACATGAAAGAATTGCAATAAAATGTGCAATTGTAATAAATTTTTAGTAAAATAGGATAAATAAGTTACACTTCTTGAAGTTTTGAGAATATATATAAATTTAGTTATGAATTGTTAGATCAATGTGACCAAAATATAATTTAGAAAATGTTTTTTTTTTTTCCCAAACTCATTTCTAGTTAAATTAGATTAAATTTGCTATACTTATTTGACACACTTTAAAACAAAATCATGCCTTTTTGTAAGGCCATGTTCAAGTTCTAGTTAGCTAGTGAATTTGCTTACCCACTAGAGCTAATACTAACATTTAGTTGTTTACTACACATCTATAACAAAAGTAAAAAGAGCTTACATTTAAAATTTAGCAATTAACATTTTTTCTTTTATGGAAAAATACTCAAATTTTTTTAGTCTTATTTTTCTTTTCTTTTTTGTAAGGAAAGACTCCAGATGTGCATCCACGTTTTTTTACTTTTTAGTGGTGTTGTTATTGTTCTTTTATTTATGATAATTATCAAGTTGTATTTAATCCTAAAATTTAGCCATGTACTACACATCCATAACAAAATTTTAAAAATAGCTTATATTTAGAATTTAGCAACTACCATTTTTTTTTTTTTTTTAAGGGAAGGCACTAGATGTGCATCCCCCTTTTTTTTCTTTTTAGTGGTGTTGTTGTTGTTCTATTTTTTATGACAGTTATCAAGTCATACGTTTTATCCAAAAAAAGCTACCCCTATTTTGAAAAAATAAAATAAAATAAAACTATCCCACGTTCTATCCAAAAAAACCCTACCTGGCCACCCTTTTTTTTTTTTCAAATTCAAAGTTTAAAAATACCTTATCCTTATCCTTATCCCACAGTAACCTATATCAATAATTCTATCCAAAACAAAAATCATCCGTACAAAATGAAAAAGAATGCGGAAAAGAATATAACAAAACAAAAAACCCTCATTTATACATAACATGAAAAAGAAATATAAAATAAAACCTAATTTTTAGGATATTTGATTTTGAAAGAAAATAAAATGCTAAATTTTAGGGAAATTTAAAATATTAACGTGGGGAATTGGTGTGACCTCTATCCTTATTTAAAAGTTTATCAAAAAAGAAAAACTACACGTTCAAAAATTTCGGATTAAACTTTTTTTTTTTTTTTTAAATCCCACGTTCTATCCAAAAAACACTACCCAGCCACCCTTTTTTTTTTTCAAATTCAAAGTTTAAAAATACCTTATCCTTATCCCACAATAACCTACATCAATAATTCTATCCAAAACAAAAATCATCCGTACAAAATGAAAAAGAACGCGGAAAAGAATATAACAAAACAAAAAAAAAAAAACCCTCATCTGTACAGAAAAAATATATATATATATAATAAAACCTAATTTTTAGGATATTTGATTTTGAAAAAAAATAAAAAGCTAAATTTTAGGGAAATTTAAAAGATTAACGTGGGGAATTGGTGTGACCCCTATCCTTATTTAAAAGTTTATCAAAAAAGAAAAACTATACATTCAAAAATTTCATATTAAACTATTTTTTAAAAAAAATCTCACGTTCTATCCAAAAAACACTACCCAGCCACCCTTTTTTTTTTACAAATTCAAAGTTTAAAAATACCTTATCCTTATCCCACGGTAACCTACATCAATAATTCTATCCAAAACAAAAATCATACATACAGAATGAAAAAGAACACGGAAAAGAATATAACAAAACAAAAAAAAAAAACCCTCATCGGTACAAAATAAATAAAAAAATGTGAAAAAGAAATATAAAAGAAAACCTAATTTTTAGGATATCTGATTTTGAAAGAAAATAAAATGCTAAATTTTATGGAAATTTAAAAGATTAACGTGGAGAATTGGTGTGACCCTATCCTTATTTAAAAGTTTATCAAAAAAGAAAAACTACATGTTTAAAAATTTTGGATTAAACTTTTTTTTTTTTTTTTAAATCCCACATTCTATCCAAAAAACACTACCCGGCCACCCTTTTTTTTTTCAAGTTCAAAGTTTAAAAACAGTACACATTTGTGGGTAAATACATGTTTAAAATTTTCAGATAAAACTACCAGTCTCCCACATTTGCTTAATGTATGATTTATACATGTGGGTTGCAATAACACTCCCCACATTAAAAACTTCTCATTTAATTCTAAAATGTTGTGTTTTAATCCTAAAATTTAGCCATGTTCTACACATCCATAACAAAAAGTGGAAATTGCTTATATTTAAAATTTAGCAACTATCATTTTTTTTTCTTTTACAGTAAAAGGATCAATTTTAATCCTAAAATGTATTGTTTTAATCCTAAAAGTTAGCCACTTACTACACATCCATAACAAAAGTTAAAAAGAGTTTAAATTTCAAATACATTTCTTTTACGGTAAAAGGATCAATTTTAATCCTAAAATGTAGTGTTTTAATTATAATAGTTAGCCACTTACTGCACATCCATAACAAAAGTTAAAAGGAGTTTAATTTTCAAAGATATTAACTACCCTTAAAACTGAGAAAAGGTACGTAACATTTTTTATGGAGTAGTAAATTAATAATTATAAAAAAAATGTAAATTGAATTTCACATAAAATTATACAAATGATAAATATAATTTATGTTACAAAAGAAATTTTTTTACAACAATTTCTTAGATAACAACCACTTCATGTGAGGTTTAAATTGGATAACCATTAACATGATACATTAAATATAAAATAATACCCTCTAAAAAAAAGTAGCATAAAAAAAGTATCTTCCTTTCTACACCTACCCCTAAACCTCATACAACCTCACTGCAAGCCTTCAAAATAGAACCCCAAAAATCCCTCCTTTTTACATCTTCACCAACACAAAACAAAAAATCCCTCCTCTCCTTTACTAACCCGAAAATCCCAACCACCATACAACCAGCAAAACAAAAAGGAACGTAACCAAAAACAAAACCCCAAAACACGTGAAAAATCCCACATTTTCCCATTTTCACTGTTAAATATATTATTAGCAACACGATGTGTTATACCATGTTGTATATGCTAGAGTGGATGCGGAAGAAGAAGCATAGAATAGGAACACCGAGAACACGAGGGTTACGTGGTTCAGCCTTGACGGCCTACATCCACGAAGGAATCCCTTAAGGGCTACATCTTTATTGTATAAGAGTATAGTACAATAACCTTGTGTTACAATAAACCCTAACATGAGTATATATAGGCAACTAAACCCTAGACTACTAGTACAAGCAGGAATGGTCTTGGGCCTATTACATTGGGCTAATATGTCTAATATATCTCTAACACCCTCCCTCAAACTCAAGGCGGAAGCTCAATGAAGGCTTGAGGTTGGATAAGTATGAGAAGATCACTTGGAGATGCCTTGAAAAATGCCTTTGAAGAAACCACAATGAAGAATGTGCCAATTGACCAATTTGGAGCTTCAAATGAAGAAACAGAGTCCAAAATTGGAATCTACGCGAAAAACTGAGCAAGATAGTCCCTTTCGAAAATTTTGACTTTGGTCAAAGGTCAACGTAAAAGTCAAAGTCAACAGATCCAGAATCAAAGTCAACGAGGACATGGTTCGGGTCGGTTCGGGGTTTCCGGGTCGGGTCACGGATCCGGCAGCAGAGCTGCTGACGTCATCCTATGACGTGTCGCTGACGTGGCCTAAGGCGTGCGTGGCATGCTGACGTGGAATGATGACATCACCTGATGACATCAGCATAAGTTTTTCAGCGCGTGGAAGGCGTGTGATGGCATTACCGGCGCGTGGTGGCGATACAGATACCTAGGCGGCACGTGTGAGTTCGTATGATCACCAGATTCTCAAGCCAAGTATATCGGGGGACGACAAGGCCGTCTTAGCGGCGCTTGTGGCTGAGATCCAAGCTGGGAGTCAAGAACCTTCGGCGACGCATGTGAGAGTTCCAGGAGCCGTTGTTCGCGCGTGGTGGCGCGTGCGGCTGCCGTTGGAGGTCGGGTTCCTGGGTTTTGTTCACGATATGCCATGGAGCACTTCTGTCTTGTTGGTTTCATCAGGCGAAGGCTTGATGTGCACAATTCTGATAGGGAGAGGCATGGATTGCTTGGGCTTAAGGATCTAGACACAGCAGTGAGCCATGGCGGCTGCGAGATGCCGTGGAGTCTAGATCTAGCAGATAAGCATGTGTGACTTCTGATGGTGGTGTGCACGTGAGAATCTTCTTTGCTTGCTAGAGATGTTTGTTTGATGCCAAGAACGAAGTTTGGCTCTGATACCATGTTAAATATATTATTAGCAACGCGATGTGTTATACCATGTTGTATATGCTAGAGTGGATGCGGAAGAGGAAGCATAGAATAGGAACACCGAGAACATGAGGGTTACGTGGTTCAACCTTGACGGCCTACATCCACGGAGGAATCCCTTAAGGGCTACATCTTTATTGTATAAGAGTGTAGTACAATAACCTTGTATTACAATGAACCCTAACATGAGTATATATAGGCAACTAAACCCTAGACTACTAGTACAAGCAGGAATGGGCTTGGGCCTATTACATTTAACATAAGGTTATTATACTACACTCTTATACAATAAAGATGTAGCCCTTAAGGGATTCCTCCGTGGATGTAGGCCGTCAAGGCTGAACCACGTAACCCTCGTGTTCTCGATGTTCCTATTCTATGCTTCTTCTTCTGCATCCACTCTAGCATATACAACATGGTATAACACATCGAGTTGCTAATAATATATTTAACATTCACCAACACAAAACAGCAGCCAAACCTCTTTACAAAATCCCAAAACAAAGCCAAAATCCCAGCAAGAAAGAACCCCAAGACAGAGATGACCTATAGCACTTCCTTACCTTTTTCAAGACATTAAATGTTTTCTTCTATCATCATGCGTGCGAGATGAGGCCTTTTCAATTATGACTCAATCATTGGAATAAAAATTGGTGCATAATTGATGATATGCCTTCGGTCAGAGAAGGGTAATTCCTATAAAAAAATTAAAAAAAAAAAAAGAAGAAGAAAAGTAAATTCCTATAAATAAATAACCAAACCAAGTACCTTAATTCCCTTTAAAAAATACCGTAAATTCCCAAAAAAAAAAAAAAAAAAAAAAAAAAAAAAACTAAAAAAGAGTGTGTTTAATTCTAGGCCAAAACAAAAAGAAAAAGCCCTTACCAATCTCTTTTTTCAAGCAGCCAGTTCAAGCACAAACCCTCCTATTTGAAATCTCAAAGTCAACCCCGGTAACAAGTCACCGTCAAACACCCTTGAATCCTAATCACATTCATTCACAAGTAAGTACTCCTCAAACTATGAATATTTGGAAGCCATGACATGTAAGAACTCAAAGAAAGTTAATGATAAACAAAAGAATAGAAAAGAAAACAAAGAGGAAATTGCAAAAGATATAACTTGAAAAGTTGTTGGAGCCTCTGACAGTAAATGTCTTCAATCTAAAGAAAAAGAAAGGAGGATGTAGAGCTAAACTAAATGTCTTCAATTTGAAGAAGAATGAGAGATAGAAAGTGAGATAGAAACTGACAAAGTGTACGTGAGTTTGTGGATCTTAAAGTGTAGGAGTTTTAATTTACATATTTATTCATGTTAATTAAAAACTTGTAAGTGGGTATGATAAGGGTATTTTAGGCATAAAAATGAGGAATCCAAACAGGGGAAGCCCCTTATATAGTAGTATAGATAAGGACCTTTGTAGTTTGATAGAATACATGCTTCGGGATGCGGAGTCATATGCTTCAGGCATTTTATATCCTTCAGGCATTTTCATGTATATATCATTATCTAATGATCCGTATAGATATGCTGTGACCACATCCATTAAACGCATGTCTAAATTTTCTGTTACCACCAAGCTAATAAAAAATCTGAATGTAATTGCATCTATTACAGAAGCATATGTTTCCTTATAATCAATGTTAGGCCTCTATGAGAAACCTTATGCCACAAGTCGTGCTTTGTACCTCGTAATTTCATTTTTCTCATTACGCTTTCATACAAATACCCATTTATATCTGACAGGCACTACATCCTCAGGTGTTTGGACTATAGGTCCAAATACTTCACGTTTTTCAAGTGAATTTAATTCTGCTTGAATTGCCTCTAACCACATTGGCCAATCATTTCTACGTCGACATTCTTCAATGGATTGTGGTTCCAATTCAAGATCATTACTTTTGGTAATGTCAATGGTAACTTTGAATGAAAATACGTTGTCGACAACAATTTTATTTCTATCCCATATATCTCCTGTACTCACATAATTTATTGAGATCTCATTATTTTCAGGTACCTGATCCTCTTCAGGGGATAACCCTTCAGGTGACTCCTCTTCAGGAGGGTCATTTTCAGAGGGTTTATTTTCAGGAGAATTATGAATTTTGGATAGATTAATTATTTATGTTGCCTATTTCATGGGTATAGCTTCTTCATGAGCAACTACTTGCTTTTCTTGCATTTTTCTCTTTCTAGGGATTTTATCTTTATCCCCAACAGGTCTTCCACGCTTCAGGCGTGGTTTAGACTCATTTGCTGTTGTATTAATGGATTGTCCTACAGGGACTTCAATCCTTGCTGGGGTATTAGTGGCTAGAATGTGAGATTTCATAATTTTCTTACTGTCAGTGAATTCATTCGGTAATTGGTTTGCAATACTTTGCAAATGAATAATCCTATGAACTTCAAGTTCACATTGATTTATGCAAAGATCGAGATGAGATAACGTCAAAGCATTCCAAGTTATCTCTCCTTGTGCTTCTGACAACAACTTTTCTCCCCCTAATGTCGGGAAGACTATTTCATCAAAATGACAATCATCAAAGCGTGCCTTAAAAACATCACCAATTGAAGGTTCAAGATATCTAATAATAGATGGAGAAATCAAACCAACATAAATTCCGAGTCTACGCTGAGGACCCATTTTAGTGCATTGTAGAGGTGCAATGGGAACGTATACAGCACAACCAAAGATTCAAAAGTGAGAAACATTTGGTTGTTGACCACAATCAAGTTGCATTAGAGAGTGTTTACGGTAAGCAATTGGTATAATGCGAACTAATGATGTAGCATGTATATGGCATGTCCCCAAGCAGAAACAGGTAATTTTGTTTTCATAAGCAAAGGACAAGCAATCATTTGAAGTCTTTTGATCAATGATTCAACTAAACCATTTTGAGTGTGTGTATGTGCAACAGGGTGTTCAACGTCAATTCCAATTGATATGCAGTAGTCATTGAATGCTTGAGATGTAAATTCACCTGCATTATCTAAGCGAATTTTCTTAATTGGATGATCAGGAAATTGTGCCCGCGACCTAATAATTTGAGCAAGCATTCTAGCAAATGCAGTCTTCCTAGTAGAAAGTAGACAAACATGTGATCATCTTGTTGATGCATCTATTAACACCATAAAATATCTAAATGGTCCACAAGGTGGATGTATAGGTCCACAAATATCTCCTTGAATTCTTTCTAAGAAAGATGGAGATTCAATATCAATTTTTGATGGTGATGGTTTGATAATTAATTTTCCTTGAGAACAGGCACTAAATGAATAGTCATCTGGCGAAAGAATCTTCTGATTCATTAAAGGGTGTCCATGGGAGTTTTCGATGATTCTACGCATCATTGTTGATCCCGGATGTCCAAGACGATTATGCCAAAGCATAAAGATCCTTGGATCAGAGCACTTCTGGTGCACTGTAACATTTGCTTCAATTGATCTCAATATAATATAATATAAACCAGAAGAGAAAATAGGCAGTTTTTCTAGTATGAGCTTCTGGCTCAAAATCATTGAATTAATATAAAGATATTCTTCGCTGCCTTCATTATTGGTTTCAATATGATAATCATTACTTCGTATATCCTTAAAGTTAAGTAAATTTCTTCTAAATTTAGAAAAATACAAAGCATCATCAATACGAAATTTTGTGCCTTTAGGCAACATGAGATTTGCTCTTCCAGAGCCTTCAATTATGTTTGATGAACCAAATATGGTATTGACCTTAACTTTGATTAAAGTTAAGTTTTGAAAATACTTCTTATCTTTAAGTATTGTGTGCGTTGTTGTGCTATCTGCTAGACAAAAATCTTCCTTAATCATCTTGGAATTAAAGCCATGAGTAAAATCCATGTCTCTTCAAGTATGCAGAACATATACTTTGAATTTTAATACTTTGAAAGAAAATAAACACATAATGAAGCAACTTTAAATTCATTAATGATAATCAGAATACAAAGTAGAGTAATGATATTGCACAATTAACATGTAGAGATTTAAAAGGATCATAAGGAGAATACAAAGGAAAAAATAGGAGAGTCATATTGCTAATACCAAATCTATATCTCTATCTTCTCTCTATTTTTTGATGTGTTTTACAATGGATGTATGCAAATCTATATATAGAGGGAAGTGGGAAAGCTTTAGCAGTTGAAAGCTTACCATTTGTGGGACAAAATTCCTTAGATCTAAAGCAAAAGGATTCCTTAGGATAATGCTTTCAGATTTTTGCCCCCTTAGTGCAGTGGGTGAATGGCTGATAAGCCACCCGCGTGAACAATGAATGGGTGTGTCAGGATAATAGGTGTGATTTCCTAAATCATAGGTTCTTCCTAGACTGATTAATTAGTGAGATCATATATTTGAAATTTAAATTGAACTTCATTAACTTAAACACAAACATAATTTACATAGCATAATGTAATGATACAATGAGAGGAAATACTTAATATGTATGATCATTTTGATCACCAATCAGATTCTAAGCCTCTCTATTTATATCCTCAAAGAAGTCAAAAGCTTCAAGATGAGTAATATTTACTCCATCTGAGGCATCAAGGTAATCTTCTAGATCACCAAGTTCGGCAAGGTTCTCTTCAACTCCTTTTCCTTTCTCTTTCAAGGAGGCTTGGTACAAGTCTACCAAATGCTTAGGCATACAACATGTACGTGACCAATGCCCTTTTATGTCACACCTATAACATTTGTTTTCATGGCCCTTTTGAGATTTGTATTGTAAATCCCTGCCATTTTCATGTTGTTTTATCTCATTTTGATTCAACCTTTTGTTATAAGGTGTGTTTTGCCCCTTTGAAGGATTATAAGCACGTCTGCCCCTGTTTTGGATGTTTTTACCACATCCACGTCCACGCCCATGACCTCTATTTCCTCCATTTATATTCCATTCACTTCAGGGAATGGTGTGGAGCCGGTTGGGCAAGACTGGTGATTTCTCAATAGAAGCTCATTATTTTGTTCAACCACTAGAAGACATGATATAAATTCTGAATATTTTTCGAACTTACACTCTCGATATTGTTGCTGCAGGAGCATATTTAAGGCATGAAATGTAGTAAATGTTTTTTCTAACATGTCTTCTTCAGTGACCTTTTCACCACATAATTTCAATTGTGAGGTAATTTTAAATAGTGCTAAATTATACTCACTTACACTTTTGAAATCTTGCAACCTTAAGTGCATCTAGTCATAACGAGCTTTTGGGAGGATTACACTTTGTGGTTCTCATATCTCTCCTTCAATTTTTTCCACAAGGATAGGGGATCTTTTTCTGCGAGGAACTCAGTTTTTAATTCCTCATGGACATGATAGCGAATGAAAATCATTGCCTTCGCCCGATTTTGTGGGGATTCTTCATTGTCATCTTTAATGGTCTCTGCAAGAGCCATTGCCTCTAAATGGATCTCAACATCAAGGATCCATGATAGATAATTCTTGCTTGATATGTCAAGGGCAGCAAACTCAAGTTTTGTTAGGTTTGACATAATTTATATATAATAGAGATGATATTAATAACCACAATAAAGAAGCAATTATAATATGCAAAATATTAATTTAGTAATGCAATGTTTAGTCTAGATGTAATAAACATAAACTTATGCCATATATTAATATATATGAATGTAAGAAGGGGAGTCATAGGAATAACCTTTTCAAGAGGCAAAATGATGATAACCCCTCTAAATTTGGCTAGAGCATCGTGTTGATAACGTGTTGTGAAATAGAGGAAATATATATATATATAAATAATATATATATTTATATATATAGGCAAGAGAATAAAATATGAGGATGATATTATATCTAAATTGCTTCTTATCTAGTGGTCATCTAATACAACATATTATTTCTGAAACTTATATACATATATTTCTTCATTTACTCTCAGTGTCTCTCTAATTTTCTTAGTACATTAAAATGGGAGCGAAGGCTCATATATATATAGGTGGAAGATGAATTGATGAAGCAACTACAAAGGGGGCAAGATCCCTTAAAGTTGCTGCACCCATTTAATGTTTATATCAGAAAGGGAATAGTGTAAAACAAAAAGTGAATAGTATATAACAGAGTTGGCTATTTGTAGACGAGGAACACTAAAAAGCCTTTATTTGACTTGTCTTTACGTTATATCAGAAAAAAAAAAAAAAAAAAAATGACAAACTCTTTCATTCTTTCTCTCTTAAATCAAAAAGAAAAAAAAAAAAAAAAAAGGCAATTCTATAAGGTTGAATAAAAATTCAATTCATTTTTTTATATTGATATAATTGCTAAGTAGTGTGTGACTCGGTTTTTGTATGTTTAGTTGTTAAAAAATATGGACTGACTCATAGTATGAACTAATATCTCTCAAACTAATAACCAACTCACTGCTCCATATTATCTGGATATAAAGAACTAGTCACAATATGATACATTGATCATATCATTTTAGCAACTGATTATTTTATTTTATTTTTTGCATAAACAAGCAAAAAAAGAAAAACCAATCTGATTATAAGTTGTGAAGCAAGCACTCGTATAGCCCTTGTATAATACTCCTATAAAAAGTATCACATTTTACTAACCAAGTTCAAAATTTATATTTATTTTGTATTTAGTTTTTTATCCTTTTGTTACTATTTCAAGAATTAATGAAAAGAGTAGATGATGATTGTTGTGGGTGAAAAAAGATAAACAATTTTAAAAATTTTAAATGATATTTTAATGAAATGTAATCTAAAATAGATAATTTGATATGGTGTATTTTGAAAAGTAAGTATGTAAAATAGAAAAAATAGATTCTTGTGTTAAAATAGACAATAATTTTTGCATGAGTTGGTGTGAATAAAAAAAAACAAAAAACAAAAAGTACTAGCGTTTTAAGTTAAAATTTGCCAAAAACTTTAGTTTAGCTAATGTTGATGCACCTAAGATCAAGTAACAACTGGAGTAACTCTTTTTAATGTTAAACCTTGACTACCTCCTCCTTAAATTACATCATTCAATAACTTTTTGGTTGATTAATATTTTAAAAATTCTACCTTTAGATTAAATGTTCTCATTCTTATTAACATTCAATTAATCCGACATTAATTAGATTAATTATTTTAACAATTAAACATAGAAAACTTAAAATTCGGATGTCATGAGATTTTGTCAACATGAGGAGAATAGGAACAATATAATCTAACTATCAATTTATATATATAAGGGTATGATCAAGTTACAACTGATGTATCTTTAAACAAAGTTACACTATCTAATATCAATTTATTGAATGAATATTTTGAAAATCTCATTGTTAGATTGCATGTTTTATGATTATGTGTTCTTAATACACATGTCACAATTTGTGCCAATCGGATGCTATTTAGTATTCGACATAGAAAACCATCTTTATCCACAATTTTATAAAATACAAAATTTTGAAATTTAAACATTTGATTAGTGACATAGTTATTGATCTCAAATTGTTTTGATAATTTGTAAGTATGTAAGGTATAAGAAAAAAGTCTAATCTAATGGTGGGTTTGTCAAAATTCACACACACATTAAAAACATATTAAGTAGTGTATTATTACTTAAAGTTACATTAAGTGTAACTTGAACATAACTCATCTATATATATATATATAACTCGAGTTCCATTAGAAACTTAAAAAAATATTATCATTTCATTATTTTCTTTATAGAACTCAAGTTTCTAAGTTCCCCCTTTAGAATTCGAGTATTTGAAACTCAAGTTCTAAAAGTGGTCACATAACAAAAATGTTTCAAAGTCGTATACATAACTAATATATTTAGGGAATTAGTCTAATTGCCAAAAAAGAGTATATACATATAAATACAAGACAAGAATTCGAGAGCCATCCTATTTAAATTTAGACATAGACATAATCGGATTTTTTTTATTATTTTAAACAAGAGAGCAAGATTCGTTAAAGTAATAAATAATGGTATTGTGTAAGATTAGAGAACTTAAAAGGCAGAATAAAAAGGGTTTATTTATTATTATTATTATTATTATTATTATTATTATTATTTTGGGTTGGTCTTAGGATACATGAAAAATGATTTGAAGATTAATAAAAAAAAATCATGTATTCTCTCAAAATTTTGGAAACTCTAAATTTTAGTAATGATTAAGAGTTGAAGTTTTTTTCAAAAAATTTGTAATTTAGTAATATTAATTGTTTTATTTTTATGAGAAAAATATGAGTTCAAATTCTTCTCTTCACTTGTTTGAATACTTGAACTATATATATACCCATAAAAGGAGTTGGAAATTTCCCATTATTTGATAATTGTAATTTGAAATTACACGTGCCTATTCCGAAATGGTTGATAAACTTGTAGTAATTTGGAAGATAAAATTCTTAAAATATTGGAAAAGAAAAAGAAATGAGCAAGAGAGGAAAAAAAGAAAGAAAGAAAGAAAGAAAAACAAACAAAAAGGAAAAAAGAAAAAGGTGAGAAAAGTCTTATTAATCAAAACCAAAAGGCCAAAAACCCGGCAAAATTTGCCAAACAGTACAATTTTCGAAATTTATCAGCCGGATAGCACACGTTCAAACTTATTTAGTTAGTTAGACTCTTTTTGAAAGTCGAGTTTGCCAAACTCGACTTTGGGCTAGAAAACGAACTCTATAGTGGCGTTTTTTTTAGTGGCGTTTTTAAAAAACGCCGCTATAGATACCATATAGTGGCGTTTTATATAAACGCTGCTATAGGCACTAAAAAAACGCCACTATAGTGTTCATTTTCTAGCCCAAAGTCGAGTTTGCCAAACTCGACTTTCAAAAAGAGTCTAACTAACTAAATAACTTTGAACGCATGCCACGCGCCTAATTTTTTCCTAGAAATATACTGTTTCCAATTTTTTCCCCAAAAACCCTCACTTTGAGTCCCACTCCAGAACTCTTAAACCCTATCACTCACTGCTATCAGATGCAGTACAACAACCACAGCCTAATAACTTGATACTACAAAGAACTCTGCCATTTCTGTTAAACGAAATGGCGGGTTCGTTGCTCCGCTCACTCTGGTCTTCCACTCGCAGATCCCTCTCTTCACCTCCTCCGCTCAAACCCCACTCCCTCTTCCTACGCGCCTTCTCCTCTTCTTCCGCCTCCGCCTCCGCCTCCGCCTCATCCGCCGCCGTATCCCCAATCGGCGCACTCGACCCTAGCCGGCTCCGCAACGTGGCGGTGATAGCGCATGTCGACCACGGCAAGACCACCCTCATGGACCGCCTTCTCCGCCAGTGCGGCGCCGATATCCCCCACGAACGCGCCATGGACTCCATCAGCCTCGAGCGCGAGCGCGGCATCACTATCGCCTCAAAGGTTCACCAATTTTGATTCTTATTATTCAATTTGTGGGTTTGAATTCTTTATTTGTATCTGTTTCTTGAATTTGATTATATGTGTGTAAGAAGCTATAAAAAAAAAGTAGTGCTTGAAATGTGTGATCTTCATTTCCAATCTAATGCTACGATAGTCTTTAAACCTGCTCAGAAAGCTTGTTGTTCCAATTTCATGCTATGACAATTTGGGTAGCTAACTGATCATCAACCGTGAAGTGCGTGGTTTGGTTAGTAAATGAGATAATTGAGAGTTCAGATGCTCAGCATCTTTACTGTAGTGTAAAGGTTGGATCCAGTGCACAAAGCTCCCACTTTTAGGGGGTCTGGTGTGAGAGAGTTGATTGGTAGGTAGCCTTTACCCTGAATATTTTTTTTGGAGAGGCTCATTCCCAGAGTTGAACCTGCGACTTGTCGCTTTTGGTGGAACGCAACCAAGGCCCGACCTCTAGAATCTTTAGTGTAGTATGTTTTGGTAAATAATTAGATTAACAAGAAATGCTTAATTTACATTAAGTGATTAATGGAAAGTGTCCTATATCTGGTTGGCATTCATCCTTGTTAGACCCCATTTACATGGCTTCGATAGTTCTACTTTTATGAGGAAGTGAGCAAGTGTGAGTGATGTTTCCCATATAACGACATAATTGAAGTTAATTTTGTGATATAATAGAGGGTGGGAAATTTTCGTTTTGCCTTCCTTAAGTCCAGAGACAACACCCTATGTTTTTCCATGGAGCACAGAACTTTGCTAATTGCAGTTCACAGGCTATTTCCAATTATATCAAGCACCATTACTATTATGGTGCTATCCATTATCTTACTATACCTTAGTATGACTTATTTTGTATGATCTAAACAATGCAGGAGATATTCCATTACATCGAATCTTCATGGTAATTATTGTTTAATACAGCTTATAGGTTTTCATACATTTCTAAATTGTTGTACTCCTTACATGGTGACCCAACATTCAATATTGCTGATGATAAAATATGTGTTTAAAATTTATCGGCTTCCTTTAGAAAAATGATTTTGTAGTTGACCCTTTGTTTTGGTGATCCTCTTCTCCAATTAGATTGAATCTCTTATCTGTTTTATGTTTTTCCTAGAAGCATTTCTCGAACGTTTGATGGTTTTGAAATATCAGTAATGAGACTAATCCCAGATCTCTTTCTGATTGGATGAAGGTGGGGGGAGGGGGGGGGGGGCAGAGGGGATCTATTCTTCATCTTTTTTGGTCATCTTTGTAATTTAGATATTTCTTGTTTCTTCCATATTTATTTTTCTTAAGCATATGCCTTGTATACTTCCTGTGTATTAGGGCTATGCCCTTTTAATTTGAAGTGATTTTTATTACTGAACAAATAAGATGTTTTCCTTAGAAATGCTTTCTGATCACATAATATTTCCATGCAGGTTACATCTATTTTGTGGAATGAAAATGAGCTAAACATGGTTGATACTCCTGGACATGCAGATTTTGGCGGTGAAGTAAGACTCTATTAGGATTTGTTTACACTGCAAAGGCTTTAGGACTTCTAGACTATTTCTAGCTTAATGTTTGACTGATTATTTGTTATTTTTATGTGTTAAATCCAAGTAAAAGGAATTCTATAGTTTGCTAATGTGGCATGAAACTTATAAAGGTTGATGATTTAATTACCTCATATAAAAGGAGCTGAGGAGGCATGGAAATATTTAAAATTCTTGAAATTTTAATTTTGGCAAACATTATTCTGCATGGTGATGCTCTCATATTCTTTGACCTTCAAATTATTCAAAACAGTAATAGGTTATGCATGCATTTAAGTGTTAGATTTAATGGAAAGTATGATATAGTCTGAAAGTCTACCTCAATGGGTAGAAATCGTTGGCCTTTCAAGCCATAGCTCAAGTGGAAAGGTGTGGGGAGGTTAGTTTTTTGGTTTGAATCTTAAAAGCAACATTTAAGGATTTTTTCCCTTCTACTTGTAGCTAGCTAATCCTAAGGTGCTCCAAAAGTGGAAGGACCCATCTTTTTCAAATACACTTCTCTACTTTTTAAAAAAAAATTTATATTGCTAAGCTATTTTTTTGATCTGAGTACAACTCTGGTTTGGGTGGATATAGGTTGAACGAGTTGTTGGTATGGTTGAGGGAGCAATTTTAGTAGTAGATGCTGGAGAGGGTCCACTTGCTCAGACAAAGTTTGTTCTTGCAAAAGCCTTAAAGTATGGGTTGCGCCCTATTCTTCTTTTGAACAAAGTAGACCGACCTGCAGGTATGGCTCTGTTACTCATTAAGTTTTGAATTACGAAAAGTGAAGTCATGCCAATTACATGATGTTACTAGTTGCATTATGTCCAAGGAAAAAGCAACAGAAAAGGGTCTTGAAAAAAAAAAAAAAAAAAACTTAAAGATGAAGAGTGAAGTCATTTTGATGATGTATTATGTTTTTGCCCATCCTCTCTCTTCTAGTTTATGGTTTCTCATGTTATTTTTAATCATGACTACCCCTTGTGACCTTTTCCCTACCTTTCCATGCTTTATTAAATTGGGTAATTTGGCTAGTATATCTTACATGAAATTGCTCAAGTTCACGCTATTCTTGGCAGCTAAAAAAATATTATACCTCTTTGGATAAAATATTATTTATTTATCTGGTGAATTTTCTATTATCTGCATACTTCTCTTTAGACTAGTCATTATTTTTATTGTTATCATTTATGCAGTTTCTGAGGAGAGGTGTAATGAAGTTGAAAGTCTGGTGTTTGATCTATTTGCAAATCTTGGTGCAACAGGTGCGAGAAATATAGGAAGTTGAAAATTTTACTCTTTTTTTCTTTTTTCTTTTCTTTTCTGACTTTTGCCAGCTTTACAAATGTGCTATGGAAAGTTAATGTAGATTTTCTTATAATTTTTTCTAGAGGAGCAGCTAGACTTTCCAGTTCTTTATGCTTCTGCTAAAGAAGGATGGGCTTCTGCTAGTTTCACCAAAGAGCCTCCTGCTGATGCAAGAAATATGTCACAGTTGCTTGATGCCATCATAAAATATGTTCCTCCTCCTACAGCTAATATTGATGCACCTTTCCAGATGCTGGTTGGTATTTAAGTGTTCATGGGTTTCTTATAGTGTTTATCTTCGTGTTTGATTTTTCTTTCTTGCTGAACTTTTTGTCCTTTTGAGGTTGCATACATGAAAGTGTGAATAGAAATATTGGTGGTAGCTTATTTGTTATTTGCTCTATCCATGATTTGTCCTTGAAGTGCTTTTAAGTTGAGAAATTATTACATTAAACACATGAGTTGCGTATATATTACTAGTGTTTAAAAAAAAAAAAAAAAAAAAAAAAAAACTGTGTTCTGTATACATGGAAACTTGCTTTAAAATTCTGTGCCACATGATGGGGATCTCTTTGAGAAGGAATAAAAGAATGTAATTCTTGTGGGCCATTTGGCATAATTTAGTTTCATTTTCCCCTTGACTTGGTTTGTTTATATTTTTTTCTTCCGTATTTGGAAACTGTGAGAAACACATGACAGTGTCATTCAGGTTTCGATGATGGAACGTGACTTCTATCTTGGAAGAATATTAACTGGACGCGTTACTTCTGGAATCATTCGTGTCGGTGACAGAGTCCATGGACTTCGTATTAAAGATTCTGGAGTTGAGAAAATTGAAGAAGCTAAGGTGTGTATCTATCCTCATCAGACCTGTCCTTTTATGGTTTGTTAACTGGATAAGAATGAGGCATATAACTTCAGATTCACCAGTACTTGCCACTATATGGGAACCACAAAACCTTCAATTTTCTTCATTTCTCTGCAGTGGCGGTGAATTTTCAATGCTCTATAGTATTATTTCATGATGTGCACACACGCACACACACACATAACATTCATGTCTAGAATGTGGATCCCATAGTGAGTATGACCAACTTCAACGGACATCCTGATCTCTATTGTTTTAACTCCCCTCCACTTTCTCATAGTATGCTACACAAATGGCGATAGGGTTGTGAACCTTGTTTCTTCTCCTGAAGTTATTACTTATTATTTCATTTACTTTAAGTAAAGTTTACTAATATGTGCAAAAGATTCAAAAGAGTAATTGAATTACTTAAGCCAAATTGCCATTTAAATACAATTTATATGAGATATCTGATATCAATTATAGTAATAAATTCATTAAATAGGTCCAAATTCCAGACAATATGCCAAAGACCTTAAAGTGTTGATTTCAATATAATACTCTATTTTTCAAACAGTCTTGATCCGACAAGCATTACCGGTATCATATGGGTTGACTTTGTAGGTTTTGTCTTGTAGGTGGTGAAATTAATGAAAAAGAAGGGTACGGCCATAGTTCCAATTGATAGTGCTGGAGCAGGTGATATAATATCAATGGCCGGTTTGGCAAGTCCATCAATAGGCCATACAGTGGCAAATGTGGAGGTAAATGAATGCAATTTTTATTGTTCCACAGAGTCATTTATGTTCTCTTTTTGCTTCTTTTCTCCCATGATAAGGCATGAAGAAGCCCCAACCTCGTATTTTGAGGTCATTGACAGTTTTTGTTATTCCATTTTGGCACCATGTTCTTTGAATTGGCCAGTATGTGTTATCTTAGCACATAAGTTGATGTGGTTTTTCAAATTAAATGAAAAAAGAAACTGACATTGTTATGAAAATATTATTTTCCTTATATCGTGGGCCCAGACATGAGTATTGTGTTTATACAAGGACATGAGGTGTTGGACATGACCACTCTTGGATATTAGGTGCTACAGAATGTGACATTGTAGGAAAATAATCATTCTAACCAAAATAACTTCTAGAGTTCTGCCCAAACCAGGGTTCATTCTATTCATTAAGATCAATCCAATCAATTTTGTGATAAATGAAGGTAATTTTGTCATTTAACACATGGCCTATAGTTATAATAGGAGAGAAAAAATAAGGACAAGGAGGAAAGCTGAAAATTGGGAGATAGAGGAGAGAAAATGGAGAAAGGAGAGAAAACTAAAGATAAAATTGGGGATTTCACTATTATGTGTTTCTAAATTTTAATTCAAATTGAAAGATTATTAGTTACTATCAAACTTTCAAAAGACAAATGGATAAAACTGACCATGGTTCTAGTATAGTGGCATTAATGGAGAAAAAAAAAGATTGATAGTGGGTTGGCTTTCTAAAATAATGTAATTTAGATCAGAGGTCTAAGTCTAAGGCACTCAAGAATTTCTTTCTAGAGTCAATAATTACTCTGTTGAAGGATCTTTTTGAAATCTAAAGATTTCTAAATATTTTTTTCATGTTTTTTTGCTCCCCATGTTCATCTTGCAATTTTTGCATTTAGGGTTAGTACCTTGTTCACATACACAAATACACATGCTTGGATTTGTATGGACATATGGGCATTAATTTGGCTATGGAACCTGTATTTTTGTGTAATGATGTTGTCATCTTCAACATCATTTTTAATGGTGTATATATATATATATATATATATATATATATATATATATATATATTCAAGTTGTAGATGATAGTCTACATTATAGTGTGTTATTTGCATTTTTCAATCATTTCAGTGTTATATTTATTGATAACCCAAATAAATAATATGGATTTGTTTTCAACTTATGATTGCATTTGCCAAGGTTATGACGGCATTGCCCACTGTTGAGTTGGATCCCCCAACCATTTCTATGACTTTTGGAGTCAATGACTCTCCATTGGCTGGTCGTGATGGTACCCATGTGAGTCATCAATTTTTCCTTTCTTGTTTCTATCAATTGCAATGTGTTGTTATTTGCTCCATTTGCTACCATTTATGTCTCAGTAATGCATTCTGTTGATTTTTTGTTACCGTGTTCTTAATTTTCTGGAAAGATTTTCCTTATGCTAAGAGGAAAAGAGAGAAGTCCAAATCCTTTGTTCTGTAAACAATGCATGAACAAATATGATACTAAATTGGAAAATTTACAAAAGAAAAGAAAAAACGGATTTATACATGACAATGACATGGCAATTTGTGCTTGTGTACATGACAATGACATGGTGATTTGTGTTTGTGTGCATAGCCCCTCATTGTTCTGTACCTTTTCTCATTTGAAAAGAGATTTTTTTATTTATTTTAGTTTGACCTATAGGGGAGTATACCTGCCAGTGCTTAAACAATACAATTAATTTTTATTTTTTAATTTTCTTCTATAAGAATTATTCTTCTCTTATTTCTAATATTTTCACCATTGGTAGCCTTGCCATACCATCTTTCTCTTTAAAATGCGAATCACATAATGTGTTGTAAGATACTAACAAGTAATAACTATGACTCAAATCATGAAAACTGAAATTAAAATAAAAAAAAAAAAAAAAAACTAATGGTACACTTACATCTATTATTTTGATCAAACATTCAACAACCTCAACATTGAACAACAGGAATTTGATAATAGAGTGTGAAATCCAAAACAAGCACAGGTAACTTCATAAGTAATACTAAAATTACAAACTCTTTGTTTGCCAATTGATCAAGAAAACATTTTAAATTGGTAGTTGACCAATAAGTCCTTGAAAAGAATTCAATGTCTGATCATACTCCAAATAATTGGTTTCAACCATTTATTATTCATATCTGCAAAGAACTATAGACTGACTGCATGTATCTGAGTTCTGAAGCTTTTTTGCTTCTGTTCACTGTACTCCCCAACACAACCAAAATTTTACCATTATTGTCGAAGAGAGTTCCTAAGTTGAAAGTTAATGTATATTTGCATATGAATTACAGCAAGCTAAAATATGGGTAAAAAAGAAAAACCTAATTATATGAGATTTAACAGAATGCACTGTACCTTCCAGTTCTTAGCATTAGATGCTTAAGAAATCCAGCATGAGAGTGAACATTGTAAGCAGAAATACCCAGTTGTGGATCTCTCCAACAATCTTGGATAGCTGCAAGAACCTATATATCAGAAATGCAAGTCAAAGAGGCCAGAAAGAACAAAATATTTCTGACATGGTAATAAACTAATTTGTCAAAGAATTAAGTATGCTGCCAATATCAAGTCAAAACAAATATAAAGGTGTAAGTTTCTAGCTAAAAACAAGTACAAGAAGAAGACAATTGCGTAGGAAGTAAAGAAAACCCAAAATTGATATGAGCAACAAACTCAGTGACATTGAACAATTGACTTGAGAATTCTTACAAGTCACTTTTTTGTTCATTTTTTTTAAATAATTCTTACAAGGATGGTAGCTTGAGTGGATGGTAGCTGCAGGGAAGTTTTCTTTTTCAAATCTATTTGATTTTATTGCTCATTGTAATTTTAGATCGCCTGCATAACCTTCAGCTAGTATACTTCCTGTGTACTTGTTGATTCTTTTTGAATAAATATTATCACTTATCCAAAAAAAATCCTACTAACTTCCAAAGACCTTTTTTATAAATAAAAAAAAATCTTACAAGTGAGGAAGGGGTGATTCAAACCTTAATTCTCCTCATAAGGGCAACTAGGCAATGCCATTGAGCTACAAAGGCTCTTTGCCAATCCTACCAAGGACTTTAACCAAGTGAAATGCCTTAATCCACTGTCGAGCAGTGTTTGGGGGGTTAAGCTTACCACCTCCTAACAAGTAGATGTCATGGAATGTAGACTTCTCCAAATTTTATTAAGTAGACAACTCTAGAGGACAACTTAGATTACTCTAGTGATTTATCATCTATGTATAATAAACGTTGGGTGCCTTGCATCATAAGAATGGCATGCCAGTAATACAAAGCAAATTTACAAATGGGAAATCCTCAAATGTGATGATATGGGCAAGTTAATTTATTTGGAATATAAATCACATATCCAATTCAAAGTGTCTGCAGGAAGAGCATACAAGCCTCTAATATTACGGGGAACAAAAAAAAAAAAAAGATGAGATACCATATTGGCAGGTTCACTTTGCAGTAAGCACTTGTTGACATTTAGAACCTTATCAAAAAAGCCAGGAGCATGCAGTCCCAGGGCATAGCTCTCACTACCATCTTGTTTCTCTAATAATAATTCTTTAGGTAGCCATTCTTGAGTGCCAAATGAGAATTCCATCTGCAATAGCAGGAAAGTAGCATCTAAGATATTTTTAAAATTTTGAACCAATCTATTTATATACTTTTTTCAATAACAACAAAGTACACAGCAGTTATGAGTTCTACAGTTGGTATGAAAATCAATTTGGAGTGAATTACATACTCAGGATTAGAACATACAACATATACTCAGGCCAATGTATATCACTGGTAGAGGTAAATTCTGTTTCTATGCTTATGAATGGTGTGATTGAAATAGGAAAAACAAAAATAACATGGCTGGGTATTGGCGTACTTAAGACATCAGCTGTTAATCAGATGCATAGCACTCATCATGAAAAAGAGTGTAATTGTTAACATAATTTATGCTTATAAAATCGTCTCAATGTCTAGGTTAAGAATCACTACATTTCATTTTAAAACTCTGACATAATTTTCATTTAATTGATTCAACAAATGAATTAGTGATCAATTAATGAGCCAATACACAATAAAACAAATGAAAGCATTTCATTTGAACGTTATGGGCATATCTTGCTTGAGGCTATAACACCTAAAAAGAGTACAAGTTGAGCATGTATGGCTGAGTGCTATAATTTTTCCAGTACAATCTTAGTGACAATCGGCAAGAATCTAGCACCATTTATGGGTTGCTTTTATACTGCTAAAGAAAGAAGAAAAATAGTAGAATCATTGCATGTGACCAGATCTAAACAACAAAATTAATAAGGTTCAGATTCTGTCCTAACCTTGTTCCTATAATGGAACTGGATATCACAGGGAACAATTGGCTTCATGATGTTTAGGGATTCCAGTTCCTCACAAGAAAACTTCCCAACATGCATCACCAACTCACGGACTTGTTGTTCCTTAGCTCTAAGTTGAGCCTCATAAGACAAATTTTGTGTTTTGCATCCTCCACAATAAGAAGCATACTCACAAGGGGCATCCACAAAGTCCCAATGAGGAGATATTGTCTTTACCTTAGTCACCTGTACATTTTACAAAATCAAAAAAGAAAAAATCCTGTCACTTAAAATTTTCAAAAGCAAAAGAAGAGATTGATTCAATTGAGAGAATGAAAGACAAAGAACGATACATAACTCCCTAGCATGTCATTATAAGCACATTCACATAAAAAAAATTAAAAATTAAAAAAAAAAAAAAAATAGAACTGATACAAGTGGCACCACTACTGAAAGTTGTGTATGCCACCAGCATTTCCAATGAGGATTTGTGACGTGAAATTGTTACTAATACTCTTGTTTCTAAAGCCATGTTAACTTTTATAAATTTTATCACTCACCCACTCACACACACACACAACTTAAAGTCCCAAAATTTGGAACCAAATCAGCAAATAGAACAAGACCCAATTCGTCATTTTTTATTGTCTGAGCTACCATAAATTTTCTTCTAATTTTCCTTCCTTCCAACCCAATTTAGCATACACAAAAAGACCCATTTCCTCTCTCAATTTCCTAGGTAGTTAGCACCCATACTTAAAACTAAACTTAACCGTTTCACCAACTTAAACATAGAATCCAACCCAACAACACTTGAGCTGAAATGATATCACTTACTCACACACACACACACACACACACACAAAACTTAAAAGTTCCAAAATTTGGAACCAAAACAGCAAATAAAACAAGACCCAGTTCGTCATTTAGTATTGTCTTCACTACCAAAAGCAATAATATTAACAACATTAATAATAGCAATACCTCAGCATAGTTGTCCTTCTTGCGAGTGACACGCCCAATGAAACGCTCACCGGGGAGTGCACGGTCACACATGACAACGAACCCAGTGTCTGCCACCTTGCACAAACCCTTCCCTTTGAAACCAAGTGACTCGCACACCAGCTCCAACGTCTGGCCTCGCTTCGGGAAGTATGACTTGTTGGGCTTACTGGGCTGTTGTTGGACCTGGACCTGGACCTGAGCCGAGTCTTCGGGGAGTGAGGCCTGGGAAGATAGTGAGGAACGGAGAGTTCGGAGAAAGGGGCGCGTGGTGGTGGTAGTGGTCAGGTGCCTGAGCATGAGGCCGTGGCTTGGCATAGTCGCCATTTTAGTTTTGGGGACTCTCGGAGGGAAGTGATTAAGAAACAAGCAAGATGGTGTGTTTTTTGGTTTGGGATAGAAGGGTAGTTTGGTCATTAAGGAAAGTCCAAAGTACACTTTGAGAGGCAAACAGAACACCCATTCCAAATAACAATAAATATCAAAAAATTTAGTTAGTTGTCACGTTTTAAAACAATACTAAAAACTAGCAGCAAAGGAAAAGAAAGATGTTGCTCGAAGATCAAATTAATGGGGAGAAAACTTCTAGGAAATCGATTTCACCTAATTCCTCACTATGCTTTACTCATCTAGCTAATTGAATTTAATTCTCTCTGTTTGTTAGCAATCTCCAAACTGATCCAAAAGCCTCTTTTGACAGTCAATTGGAAACATTCTTGCTCATGATTTTACACAAAAATATGCAATTTAATAAAGCAAGACTGCATTAAGACCAACGATTTTAATACTACATAGGTTCATACAAGTCTTTCGATCTCTATATTTACCTATGCCGAAACATTCAAGATCTATCCTATAATTCCCTCTTTCAACAGCAAATCACAAGATCAAAATCATCTAATTAATGGCCAGTTAATTAGAAGCAATAAGCTCAGAATAAATCAAATCAACTTGAAGAGAATTAATTCAAATTAACATAGAAAAGTAAGCATAGTTCGAAACTAGATTACATTGTTTTCCTAGAATAAAGAAGATTTAGTTCATGCTAAAAATTAAACTCAACAGAAACGAATTCACCATAATGTATCTGAGAAGATTGTAAGGACAAATGGACGCTCAAAAAAATCTCTCATCTTCGTCTCTGTTGCTTCGTGTTCCCAGTTTAGCGCTGTCCTCCTTTTTTTTTTTCAGTTCAGCCTCCCTTTTCTTTTTAAATGTGTTGCCCTTTTTTCAGCCCAAAACGTTGCTCTTTTTGTGCCTCTCTCCCCTTTTAGTTTCGGCCTCTATCAAAACCCAGAGGGACCCGCTTTTCTTGCCAACTTCTAAGGTCAAAAAGAAATCTTCCTTTAGTTCCGTTCATCCAAGACCCAATATTCTCTCTAGCTGCTTCACGTCTCTTTTATTTGAATAAATATTCATTTTCTTCAAATCTGCAATAAAATTTAAATATCAATAATGAAGTCTAAAATCAATAAAAATAAATAAAATTAGACTAAAGTTTAAAGTTGAGAAGTGATAAATTATGCTAAATTATGCAAGTCATCACATAATAATGAGTCCAATTTGAATTCTAAATTGACACATATGCGCACGCACACACACACAGAGTCTTTAAATCTTGCTTTCCCTAAATTGAAATCTTGGTTCTACCACTGATTGTAGGCGAGAAGTGTTTTCGCTCTTATACACCAATTCACAAGTCTTCTAGCCTTTTAAGGCTGATCAACGGAATTCCCCCAGGCTTAAGATTGCATGAGGACAAAAAGCTGTGGGCTGAGACGTCAAATGATTTGTTTACTGTTAAAAGTGCTTATAAATTAGCTCTGGAGGTGGATGACACGAGTGAAGTCGGGTCCATTTCTAATGGGAATGACTTGCGAGGGTTTTGAAGGAAGCAATGGAAGATTCAAGATCTACATAAGGTTCGCCATTTTGCATGGGGAGCCTTTCATGATATTTTGCCGGCTAAAAAAATCTTTTACGTAGACATGTCCTTCAAGATATAGCATAAGTGATAAGGGTAGGGAGGATGTTGAATCATTGGGCCATCTTTTCTGGGCATGTCCCAAAGCTCGTGAGGCTTAGGATGTTTTCAAGCTGTTTGGTGGCTCAAGACCTGTGCACTTTTGGTGCTTCTTTGATGTATTGTGGTATGTAATAATGGAGAAACATTGGGATGGAAACGGTACTACTATGGTGGTTACTCTGGCTTGGGCTTTGTGGAGTGAGACGTGGGGGCAGTGAAAAGGGTGGCTTGGCTTACAATTCAGGATGATAGGGGGAGGTTGATTACCGCTCTATGTAAACAATTTAAAGCACCACCGGGTGCTGTTGAAGTCAAAGCAAAAGCTTAGCTTACAAACTGCAAAGGATAGGGGGGTTTAGCAATTCGTTTTGGAGGGTGACTTTTGTTAGCATATAGCTTAGTTTAGTCTAGCCCATTAGGTTTAGCCCAGTATACTGTACTTGTCGTACACTCATATTACTTGTACTTTACACATACTTAGCCTATATAAAGCTCTCTATTGTATAGTGTTATTCACACAGAATATACATCAATATACAGACTGTTCAGTCTTTCTCTCTCTCACTTTATATTCTTAACATGGTATCAAAGCCATTGCTCTAAATTTTTGGTATCTGTGGTCATCTCCAGCGCTCTTCCACTGCCCTCGCCTTCATCCAGTAACCACTGTCAAAAGCGAGTCACTGCCGTCAAGCCACAACAATCCTCAAATTCAGTCTGTTCTCTTATCAAATCGTTGAACCATGACCATGAATTGATAGATCAGACTATCCCGAGCAAAACCAAGTCGAAAACATCCTGGTCTGAGTTGTCACGCGCCTACACGTGTCGCCAGAAGTTTCTGCGAGTCGAACACGCGCCTCCATACGCCAGTTGATCACTGCCACGCGCTTGATTCAGTCTGCGTAAAGCCACATCAGCCCTAGGTGACATCAGTTAGCGTATTGCGTCATCTGCCTACTTCAGCACATGTCAGCAGTTGACTTTGACCGTTGACCAGCACTGTCGACCGTTGACTTTTTGCGTAAACTTTTTGACCAAAGTCAAATTTTTTCAACCGGGCCTATCTTGCTCATTTTTCGCATAGATTCTGTTTTTGGGTTTTGTTTCTTTGTTTGAGGTCCCTAAATCCCTCTTTTTGGTCATTTTCTTCATTATGGCTCAAGAAAACGAACTAGACATTGTACGTCCTATCACCGTTATCCTGGATGGTCCTACTACCTATCATGCATGGTCTAGAGGAATGGGAAAGTATTCAAAGTAAGATCTTGTCTTGATTTATCAA
Source organism: Notholithocarpus densiflorus (assembly GCA_030021035.2). Classification (NCBI taxonomy): domain Eukaryota; kingdom Viridiplantae; phylum Streptophyta; class Magnoliopsida; order Fagales; family Fagaceae; genus Notholithocarpus; species Notholithocarpus densiflorus. The sequence goes on along the minus strand of JARYZH020000014.1, from coordinate 1,330,212 downwards.
TACCTATGTACCTTTCATTCATAGTCTTCTTCCTCGTCTTGGTACTGCTGTGGCTGCTTTGGATATTTCTGTCCAATCGCTACAATTGCACTAATGATTCAAGCCTAGAGTTTCACATTGAATCAAAACTTTAACAAATGTGCCAAGAGATAGGTCAGTCTAATTCTAATTATTATTCTCAGACTTCTTCTATGTGGGAACAACTTTCTATTGCAAATCCTCAATTACGGTATCCTGAGGACATTGAGCTCTTTGCCAAATATCGGGATCGTCATCAATTTATGCATTTCATGATGGGTTTACGTGAGGATTTTGAGCCTACTAGGGCTTCTTTGCTTAGCCAGTCTCTTACTCCTTCTCTTGATGTTGCAGTCAAAGAGCTCATCTCCGAGGAGAATTGTTGGCCTACTTATCACATGTCATCCTCTGACCATATGTAGGCTACACCCTCTCTTCCCCCACAGCTTTCCATTGCTGCTATCACTGCCCCTCCACGATTAACCTCTAGGCATCCCTCCTCTCAGTCTTCGAAAGGTACTCGCTGCGAGTTTTGCTGTGCCAAGGGCCATGATATCTCTGTTTGTCGCAAACTGCAGAAATTCATGCAAGAGCAGAATAAGGCTCTTCCTCCTCGGGCAGCTGTTATGTGTCCCTCAGATATATCGATTCCTACAGATCCATCTTTGGCTTCCTCATTTACTACAACTGATATTGAGGCAGTAGTTCAATAGCTTTTATCCCAAACTCTCACTGCCCTTTCTGTCACTTTAGGTTACCATTCTTGGTTTTTTGATACTGCATGTTGAAACCATATGACCCCTGATGAATCACAATTCTCTGATAAGGCACCCTTAGCACATCCTATCTCTATTTACAATGCCGATGGAACTCCTATGCCTGTCAGTCATAAAGGAACAATCTCTACTCCTAATTTATCCCTTAGTGACACTTTTCATATTCCAAAATTGTCCCTTAATTTGCATTCTGTTGGTCAACTCTGTGAATTAGGAGTAGATATTCTATTTATTAATCATGATGTGGATGTGTAGGATCCCCGGACGGGTTAAGTGCTTAGGACAGGCTATAAGGTTGGACGTATGTTTGAGGTTCACGACTTGAAGATTCCTTCACAAGTTGTTTCTGCTGCTGCTACTATTACCACCCTCTCGCCTGATTTATGGCATACTCGTCTTGGTCATACATCTTTATCTCGTCTTCAGTTGTTAGCTTCTCAAGGTCATTTAGATTCAATTCAGTTTCCAAAATTTGATTGTACTTCTTGTCATTTTGGCAAACAAACATAATTTCCCTTTAATAATAGTGACTCTTTTTCTTCTGCACCTTTTGATCTTATACATTCTGATATTTGGGGTCCGCACTGGTTCCCACTGAGGGGGAATCTTGATATTTTGTCATATTTGTAGATGATTTTTCTTGATATACTTGGATTCATCTGCTTCACCATAGGTCTGAACTTGTGTCCATTTACCAAACATTTCATAGAATGATTAAAACACAATTCAATCGCACCGTTAAGATCTTTCGATCAGATAATGCTCAAGAATATAATGATAAATCTTTCTTGTCCTTTTTAGATAGCAAATGTACTCTCCCTCACCGGTCTTGTCTTTACACCTTTCAACAAAATGGTCGTGCAGAACGAAAACACCATCACATTCTTGATGTTGTCCGCACCCTTCTCATTTCTGCCTCTATTCTTGAGCGCTTTTAGGGTGAGGCAGCACTCACTGTTGTTTACACCATTAATCGTGTTCTATCACCGACCACATACAACAAATCACCCTTTGAGCTCCTTTATGGTCAAACCCCTGACTACTCATCTCTTCAGGTTTTTGGTTGTGCTTGTTTTGTCTCTCTTCCTCCTCATAAACGAACAAAGCTCCAGCCTTATGCTTATCTTTGTTGCTTCCTTGGCTATGGTGTATCCCAAAAGGGTTTTTGCTGCTATGACCCCATCACTCATCGCCTTCGTGTCTCCCGTCATGTTGAGTTCTAGGAACATCGTCCTTTCACAAGTCTTCAGCAGTTTCCTTTGTCCTCTTCCTCAAAGTCTCTCATTTTTACTGATTCTTTCCTCCCTCTTTATCTTGAATTTGTGGAGGATTCTTCAACATCGGCTACCTCTCCAGACGACTCATCTCCGGTTTTGTCCCCGGCATATAACCCGTCTGTCTTGGATCCTGTGGCACCACTATCCCTTGAGCCTCTTGTTGGTCCTGACCTTCGTTGCTCTACTCAAGTAAGTGTTCCTCCTCTTTATCTCACTGATTATCACTTCTCTTTTGCTCTTGCCACCCTCTATGAGCCTCACACCTATCATGAGGCCCCTACTGACCCTCTTTGGCAGCAAGCTATGTCAGAAGAACTAGATGCCCTTCACAAAAATCACACTTGGGATATGGATGATTTGCCTCCTGGTTAGTTTGTAGTAGGTTGTAGGTGGGTTTACAAGATTAAGATTAAGACTAATGGATCTGTTGAATGATACAAGGCTCGCCTCATTGCCAAAGGTTTTACTCAGGAATATGGCATTGACTATAAGGAAACTTTTGCTCCTGTTGCCCGCCTTACATTTGTCAGATGTCTCATTACTGTGGCTGCCGTTCGCCGTTGGCCTCTTTATCAGATGGATGTGAAGAATGCTTTCCTCAATGAAGACCTCCAAGAAGAAGTGTACATGCAACCACCTCCTGGCTATACTCACTCAGGCCGTCAAGTTTGTCGCCTTCGTCATGCTCTTTATGGCCTCAAGCAGGCTCCTCGGGTTTGGTTTGAAAAGTTTAGCTCAATTGTTGCTCAACAGGGTTTCACTTCTAGTCCTCATGACACTACTCTCTTCGTTCGAAGATCCTTTGCTAGTATCACTCTTATTCTTCTTTATGATAATGACATGATTATTACTGGAGATGATTCTGCAGGTACCTGCTCTCTTCAACACTTCCTTAGTCAGCATTTTGAGATGAAAGATTTGGGCACTCTCAGCTATTTTCTTGGGCTTGAGGTTAGCTCATCCTCTGATGGATACTATCTTTCCTAAGTTCATGGACGCCCCTCGTGCACACTTTATTATGGTCTTCACTACTCCTCTCGGTCTTCTCTCGATCTCCATGCTTATTCAAATACGGATTGGGCTGGTGATCCGACTGATCGATGCTCCATCATAGGTTTTTATTTCCTATTAGGTACTTCTCTTGTCTCATGGCGTAGCAAGAAGCAGGATATGGTTTCTCGTTCCAATACTGAGGCTGAGTATCGTGCTCTTGTTGACACCACTTGCGAGCTTGTCTGGCTTCGATGGCTCTTGGCTGACATGGATATTCCACAGCCTACTATCACTCCTCTTTATTGTGATAATCGTAGTGCTATCTACATTGCTCATAAAGATGTCTTCCATGAACGCACCAAGAACATTGAGATCGATTGCCACATCACTCGCTAGCATCTCAAGAAAGGTAATCTCCAGTTATTCTCCATCTCCTCTGCCAACCAACCTGCTAATATCTTCACCAAAACTCACCCGCCTGGTCGCCTTCGAGATCTGATATCCAAACTCCAGTTGGCCTCCTCCTTGCCACCTCAAGTTTAAGGGGGGATGTTAGTATATAGATTAGTTTAGTCTAGCCCATTGGGCTTAGCCCAGTATACTATACTTGTAGTACACTTATATTACTTGTACTTCACACATACTTAGCCTATATAAGGCTCTCTATTGTACAGTTTTTTCACACAGTATACATCAATATACAGACTGTTTAGTCTTTTTCTCTCTCACTTTATATTCTTAACAACTCTCACATTATTACTCAGGCTTTGGGTGAGCAATCTCCACCTCCTTCTTTGGTAGCTCCGGTAATTTATGGTATGATACTGCTATTCATGACTTTTGTATGGTGAAAATTAACCATGTTGTAGGCAAGGTAATAGTCTAATAGACTTGCCAATTTGTTAGAAAAACATGCTTTAAGCTTTGATAATCATTCCCAATAGATTGAAAAGAATTCTTGTTTCCTAAAACAGACTTTTCTCTAAAATGTAACTATTGTTTTTCATTTTGAATAATATTCGTAGTCTTCCCATAAATTTTTTTAAAAAAAAATTCAAATGCTTCGTTTGGAATGAGCTAGAGGCTCAGATTAGACTAATTGAAGATAGGCCTTTTTTTTCTTAGGAAAGCCATCAATCAAACCTTTACACACATGGAGGTAAAATCTAAGAAAATCCTAATTGCTCATCTTTTATTGAAACGATTATCAATCTTCACATGCATTAAAGTAGTTTAAGAGGCACAACAAAAAACACGGGTTATAGCCGCATTTTAAAAACGAAGCTATAGCTCCTAAAAACATGGCTATAGGTCAATTTGGTCTATAGCCATGTTTTTAGCCATTGCCTAAAACCTGTAACTATAGGTCTGACAGGTCTATAGTCACGTTTTTCCAAATGTGGCTTTAGGCTAGGACCTATAGCTGCATTTTTTCAAACGCGGCTATAGGACATATTTTAGCCACATTTTAAAAATGCGGCAATAGGTCTTATTTCAACCGTGTTTCTAAACTGCGGCTATAGGGTGTACATTAGCTGTGTTTTTAAAATGCGGCTATAGATCCTCAGCCTATAGCCACATTTTAAAAATGCAGCTATAGAGTTTTTATTTATTTATTTTTATTTGGCTATAACCTCGTTTTTAAAACATGGCTAAGATCCTTAGCCTACAGCCTCATTTTAAAAACGCAGCTATAGGTTTTTTTTTTTTTTTTTTTTTTTTTTTCAATTTGGCTATAGCCGCAGTTTTTTAAACGCGGCTATAGGTTTTTTTATTTTTTTGGGCAAATCACAAATGCTTGCTTACAAACACTGCTATAGGTTTTACAAACGCGGCTATATTCAACCTGTCTACAAAATCATCAACCTTTCAATATTTACCATTTCAAACTACTTAAAACTACTCAACATACTCAAACTATAAAATCATCAATAGTCAGTGCATTCCATTGTTTATTTTCACCAAAAAAAAAAAAAAAAACTACTCAAACTACTTAACAAGGTTTATCACAATCAACTTGCAATATTAGTAGAGAATCAAATTCTTTTCCATTTACAGAATTACCTACACAGCAAGTTACATATTCTAGCGGTCTATTTCTTTTCTTAGCCTTCACAGTTCTCCAATGTTCAAGCAGGGTGTTGGGCTTCCAACAAGACAGGCCACAGTATTCCCATTATAGCTGAATCCAGAGCCAAGTGCATCCGAATGTTTCAATCCTCTCATTTGTGCATCCTAAAACTCCCGCTATTGAAAAATATAATTGGAACTTGTTAAAAAATGTTTGTTTTAAACAAAATTTCTACCAAGTACACACTATTAATAGCTATTGCTTTGTACCTAAAAGGACTACAAAATCACCGGATATATAGTCAATCTCATTCAAGGAAACACACCATCTTCTCTTTTTGCTATTTTTGCCTTCTTCTTGGTAAGTATCATATGGGTTTTTAACCACATACTGAACTTCACATTCTGTTCTAACTTCACATCCTACTTGCAACATAAAGAGATTTCAATCTTAAAAGGGAAGGTAACATGCAGAAGTAAATAAGAAACTCTTTGGACAACCTTAACAAATATTGTTTCATATTATCCCATATTGCATTTGAAAATACAAAACCATTATATAGGATCAAATGAGAGATTTAAAAGAAAATGAGCTGCTCTAATCTCTTACCACCATTTTGAAAATAGCCTCTCAGCCACAAAAGCTGAGAAGCAATTTTATATCCATGGAACTTACTTGACCCAAGTAAATGAAAATATAATTTATTAACAATATAAGAAGGAAGTGATGGAAAATATGCTTGGATAGCTGAAACTAGATAATTTTGTCTATAGAACTTTTGGCATTATAAGGACAACCAGAAAGACAGTTTCCACAGGCCACACAGTTGCTCATTCGTTGAGGTGTCTTTGAATTAGCCATTGGCTCTTGAAGATCAAAATTTATGCTTAGCTTCACTAAAGTCTCAAAACATTGTTCAATCTGTTCTTCAGCTATTTCTCCAAAGACTTTCACAGCAGGAAACTGGATGGGAACACTTTGTATTCTCAGCATGGAAGCAGCGGAAGCTTCACAATTATCCCAATCCCTTTCCCATTCTTTCGGCCACTTTGGGTTCCTTCTAGCACGAACTGGGGTTGGCACTGTCACTCCTGCATTCACAAGTGAACCTTCACCAAACTACTCAAACTACAAAATCATCAACAGTCAGTGCATTCCATTGTTTATTTTCACAAAAAAAAGAAACTACTCAAACTACTTAAACTCACTCTTCAACAACAATAACAGGTTTATCACAATTAACTTGCAATATTAGTAGATAATCAAATTATTTTCCGTTTACAGAATTACCTATACAACAAGTCACATATTCTAGTGTTCTATTTCTTTTCTTAGCCTTCACAGTTCTCCAATGTTCAAGCAGTTTGTGTTTTGTCATACACAACAGTCCGCACCCACCTTGTATTCCTTTCCACATGCAAATGTAATGACATGACAAATTCCATGAAAGAAAGGGGACAATTTCATATTGAAAATGCAAACTTGAATCTATTAATAGAGTAGAAATCATCATCTGAGAAACGTAAAAATTAATTTTTTTTTTAAACCTTCCAAGTGGTGGTGACTACACTGATTGTCAATCTCAACATTCCTTTCTTTTGATATTATTCATTGATTTTCAGAGCCTTGACATTACCAAGCAAACACTAACTCTAAATTTATTTAGAAAACAAAATAGAATATGCACTAACCCATACACAGGAAGTATAAGCACACACTATCTGCTAGATGAGTCCTATCTTTACCCATCAAATCAAAATAGAATCCTTCCATCTTTGGACCTAGCTTTGGCAATATTTATAGGCCATTTTACCAAATGATCAAGTTGTAACGAATATTTGACTATTTTCAGTAAAGTAAAAACGCACCTTCAGTGTTTCAATTTGGCTTGGCAGAGTCTGCAAGTACTCAATTACTCTAGTTTTGTCCAATAAAAGGGTGTTATGTTCCTCTTCCAAAGTCTTTATATCCATTGTTCTTAGCTCTGGCTGTATCCATCCATACATTACAAAAATATGAGCATACGATGGGTGAAGTACCACTGCTCAAAGAGCCAATATTTTCGCATTGAATAGGCAAATTCCACAAACATTTTAGGTGAACAAGAACCACACAGAAGTAGATGAACTATTAATTTTTTTTTATAGGTAAAAAGACTAAAATTACTTACCTCTACAACATCATTGAAATCCTGCTTTCTGTGAAATGCACCTACCAATTTTAAGTGATCTGCAATTCTGCCAACCACAAAATAAAAGATGATATTAGATTAAAAAAAAAAAATTTGAGTCTCTAAATTCCTAGCCACATGACATCATTCTCAATATACAAGAGATTCAGCTAAAAAATTTTGTTTAGAAACAGATTGTCATTCTTTGAAAGGCATGATCAACCTATCTACATATCAACCTGTCTATAATATCAAAATAATAAATGATATATATACATTCAAATTAACACAGCAATATTCCTGTCTACAATATTCCTTCATGATCAACCAAAAAATAATACAAAATGATTTGATCAATATCCACGAAGAGTCCTCATGAATCAGCAGCGTTATCCTGAATATATTAAAGACATCGTATTAATATCACATAACAATGCATTGCAATAAACACGCAAGTTTCGTAAAATTAAATGCAACATTTTTAGTACCTAAGAAGGCTATGAAGAACGCATATGTGGGCTAAATTGGGCAAACATTTCTTTCATGTGCAACATCATTTCTCTCATTTGCTCTTGATGCCTTGCATCTGATTGGGCGAGTTGCTCTTGATTCCTTGCTTCTGATTAGGCTAGTGCTTGGGCAAGATGCTCTTCAGGCCTCGCCTCTGAATGGGCAAGTTGCTCCATCACAGATGCAAGCAAAGTCTCCAATTTTGTAATCCGCTAGACGACACAAGGAGAAGGGGGCAACTGATAAGGTCCAAACCAAGTTTAGTTCATCCATGGTGGTCGTCCATGACCAGAACACGTCCATAGGGTTTTACAAGAAAAGAAGCCCAATAGAAGCACATCAAACATGAATAAGATCCCTCCATAAGATATAGTAACCGTCCAAGTTAGGATGGTCATCCATGACTCACAAGGTTATGGACGATTGGGAGTAATCGTCCAGGGTGCACAAAGGTATGGACGACCATACAACACTTGGGTAAATTTCAGAGGAATTCTCTATAAGCTTTACACAATCAAACCACGATCTGTCACTTTGGAACATGGAGAGAATTCCTCGAAACCCACTTCATTTTTTCTCCATTAACTCCACACATCTCCTACAGTGGTAGTGGATTCGAACAAGTAGACCCACCTCTAACTCTCTATAAAAAGACTAAGTCACATTCACTCAAGGTAAGTTCTACTATTGATAGTTTCCCATCCTTGTGTTCTAGAGAGAAAACTGACTTAACCGTTAGAGATTCCTTGACCGGATTACACTGGTCACCCTCGACAGTCTTTTCTTTCCTTTCAAGTCCTAAGCCATCACCATGCCCGAAGCATTCCAACCTACTAATCTTTGTGCATCATCACTTTTCTTTTCTCTTTTTTCCAGGTTTATTTACTCACAATTTTGTTGGATTGCATAAAGGCTAAATTGGATGAGTTCAGATGAGTCACACTATTATTTGACGGCATGACTTCAAGGAATATTCGAAGTGATTATCATTTATGTATTTAAAAATTAGCTTTGTAAAGCAAAGACCCTAGGTCCCTAACTATGTTTGTATCTATCTATCAATATGTCTAATATTTATATTCTACTTAAGAAATAGTTTCTATATAAGACATTCCTTATTAATTGTTAAAGTAATATTCTAAGTTAATTTTTTGGAAAAATTTCAATGTTATGTATGAGAAGAGATTCTTTCCATAGTGAAGTCAAGAGATGTGAAAGAATTTTGCTACACTTTTATTAACGAATTTATATTAAATACTGAAAGTTGCTAATACAATCCTAGCAAGTATTTAGAACCCTAAACCATGTTTTTTTTATGGATTAATCACTTTTAAGCTAGTCTCGATCCCTCAGATGCTCTTCTAATTTTTTTTCCTAAAGATTAATAATTTACATTGATTATAATTCAAAATTGTTGCATTTTTCAATTACAATAATTCCTTAGTGTGATGAGAATATTTTTAACTTTATCTTTGAATTTATATCTATTTATATAAATTCTTATATATTTTCTAATCACAAAAATATCTATATATTTATTTTTTTAATCACAAAAATACCTATATATTTATTATGATAATTTACATTCATCATCATTCAGAATTTCTATCTTTTTCAATCACAAAAATACTTATATATTTATTTTTAACTTTTAGCTTTGAATTTCTCTTTATTTTTAACTTTAGCTTTGAATTTCTCTCCCTCTTCCGTCGTAGTATTTTACAAATACAAGCGTCCTCTCTCTCTCTCTCTCTCCCTCTCTCTCTCTCTCAATCTCAAATGCGAAGAAATTCAAAAACCATTTCCCGATCCCATTGAAATCAAATCCAAACCTATTTTCATATTCTGATCCTTCAAATCCTCGTTTCCTACCTCAAATTTCAAGCTCAAAAGACAAACGAACAAAATAAAATGGGGGCGTATAGAGCGGACGACGACTACGACTACCTATTCAAGGTGGTGCTAATCGGTGACTCAGGCGTCGGCAAGTCCAATCTGCTTTCCAGGTTCACGCGAAACGAGTTCAGCCTCGAGTCCAAATCCACCATCGGCGTCGAATTCGCTACGCGTAGCATTCATGTCGATGACAAGGTCGTCAAGGCCCAGATTTGGGATACCGCCGGCCAAGAAAGGTCAACCCCATCCCCATTTCTCATTTTCTTCTTTGTTTTTCGTAATGGGTTTCTTATTTTGGATCTTGGGTGTGTTTCACAATATTGAATGTGGGTCATGGCGTGTCTTGGTTCATTGGAATTTGGGTTATGTGTCAAATGTGTTGTTTTTGTGTGAAGAGTAATGGGTAGTCAATGAATTTGATTCATGCTTTATAATTCTCCTTGGTTTTGACTGTTTATATTCATTCATTCTTTTTTCTTTCTTTTTTTCTTCATTGGATTTGGTATGGTTGATCATGGGTTTTGATATTGTTCAAGCTGGCAACGTAGTTTTTTTTTTTTTCGTTTTTTTGGGGGTGATAATTAGATTGTGTTAAGGAAGCAGTAAAAAAGACTTGTTAAGGAAGCTATAGAGAGTATGACTTTTGATAGAACAGAATGGAGGAAAAGAATATATGTGGACGGCACTAACTAATCTGTTTTGGATCCACAGCCAACCCCAAAATTTTGGGAGTAAGGCATGTTTGTTGTTGTTGTAATTCAATTGTGTTAAATGTAGGAAAGAGGGTTTTTGTTTTGTGTAAGAGATGGTGGGGAGCAAGTGGACGTTAATAATGCTTATAGTGATTAGGCTTATAAAGTTATAGTTTAGTTCTTGGGCTGCCGATGGTGTGAAATGCTGTGCTTCATGAAGTGATTAAGATGAACACACCTTGCTTATATTTCAGGGGCACACCTAATAAGTATTCAAATGGGGGATGTTTTAAACCAGGTAAGTCAAGGAGCATATGATTTGCACAAAAACATGAGACAAATTATTTAACGTTGTAGAAAAAAAAAATTAGTTCATAAAGTTGTATGATATCATCCAATTCTAAGAGACAGATTAGTATATGTCCTCTGCACTATTTTTGTCTCACCAAGGGAAAAAAGTATTAAAAAAAGGTTTGAAACACATTCTCTTATCTTTGGAACCTAGTTAACAGAAGTTTCCAACAGCAGGTGATTATTTGTCATTTCTCTTAATGCTATGGATTGATTGCTCAATTTTGAATTTAGAGGAAAATTGCTACGCACCTCATACTTTGGAATGGGAAAGTACAATTTACCCAAACTCTGTATCTTCTTTGGAGAACTGTAAACTTTGGTAAATGACTTCAGGATCAAATCGATTTAGATATATCACAAACGTATGACTGTGTCATCAAAGTTTTATTTGTTTTGTTTATCTTTCAGAAGTTGAAAGGAAGGATTATCTCATCTTAAAAATAAGTTGAATGGTTTTGAAGTAATTGTATTTGCCTTTTTGATGTTTGAAAATTCCTTTCTTTTTCTTGCATGTCACACAGTTCCTAATTTAATCTCTTTGGTCCTGAAGCCTTTATTTTATTTTACATTTTCTCACTTTTTGTGGGTTACTAATTTCCATCTTAAGCTAATCAATGACTTTGACTAGCTTCTTTTTTTTTTTTTCTTTTTTTTCTTTTTTTTTTTCTGGTATGGAAACAAAGAAAGATAGAGAAGATAGAGTTTTTAACTTTTTGCGTTTGTATTTTAATTTTATAAGTTATTGGATCTGTTTAGATTGGACCTTTTCTTTCTCTCTTTTTCTACAAGGAAATCGCCTTTTTCTGATTTATACTTTTTGCTTCATGTACTCATTTTCTTTATTTGTGGAACAAAATAATTTACTCTCTGTTGATTCCATGTTATCAGTCATTGTAGAGTAGACTTCTCATTTTACATTCTGTGCTACAGATATCGTGCAATCACAAGTGCATACTACAGAGGAGCTGTTGGTGCATTGCTTGTCTATGATGTCACTAGACATGTCACTTTTGAAAATGTGGAGAGATGGTTAAAGGAGCTTCGTGATCATACTGATTCCAACATTGTCATCATGCTTGTGGGAAACAAGGCAGATTTGCGTCACTTGCGTGCTGTTTCAACTGAGGATGCCACAGCTTTTGCCGAGAGAGAGAATACCTTTTTCATGGAAACCTCTGCCCTAGAGTCCTTGAATGTGGAAAATGCCTTCACTGAAGTGCTCTCTCAGATATATCGTGTAGTCAGCAGGAAGGCTCTTGACGTTGGGGATGACCCAGGAGCCTTGCCCAAGGGACAGACTATTAATGTTGGCTCTAAAGATGATGTATCAGCCGTGAAAAAAGTTGGATGCTGCTCTGCGTAGCCTCTGCAAATGGTGAAAGCCTTGTTGGTATAAAATAGTATCTTTTGCTTTCAATTTTTTTTTTTTTTTTTTTTTTTTAAATTCTATGTGGTTTAGAACTTCTAAGTCTTTGTTACATGATAGAATGAGACCACATGGGAATGCTTAGTGAACAAATCATGTCTATGACGTATCATGCACCAAGGCTCTAGAATCTTGTTGGAGTTACGATGAAGGCCCTGGTATTTAGATGTAAATTATTTTTTCCCCTGCATTTGTTGCACGCTCATTCTCTCACTTTTTCCTTCTTTTTCTTTTTTCACATTCTCTCAGAGTATTATTCTAGTTCATAGCTGGTTTGTGTCTATTTGATTAGGTTACATTTGATTGTGCAAGATTGGAGTTTTGAGGTTTACTATGATATTTGTGTTATTGTATTTGATTGATTGACCAGATGGTATTTAAATTCAGTTTGCTTTGTTTCCTCTGTTCTTTTCTTACTTGTTTGATGTTGAATTCAACAGGCAAGATTCCTGTTGCAATCAACATTTGTTGCTCTGTGGTGTGGCTTGGGATGGTGATCCAATGAATGCATAGATTATTATTATTATTATTATTATTATTATTATTATTTTTAATCTTAAACCATCGTAATTGAACATTGTGGATTCATTTAAATATGCGGATGAGATACATCTGGATGGTAGACAGGAGCAATTGAACTCCAATCCTGTCATCAGTTATTACCAATGTTGTTGGTGTTGGTGAATGAGAAATTGTTTAACATGTGTTCGATGAAGCTTTAAGATGGTTTTGAGTAATAAACTTGGCAGTTTATTTAAGGTTCCATATCCACAATATTTTTCTGGCCTTGCTTTCAGCTTTATACTGGAGTGTTAAAGGTTAACTCTTCTTTTAAGTCACTCTTCTTCCATATTTTTCCAAACTGTTCACAGAATACCAATGTGTTATAAGTTCGTTTAATTGAATAATGATGGAGGAGGTTGCAGCCTCTTGAGATGAAAGCCATTTTCATTATAGACAGTTAGAGGGGGTGTATCATACAGCGATACAAAAGGTTTTTACAGTTGGTGTTTTATACACATGAAATAACTTTGCACAATCTATTAAGCCACCCTTCTTGGGTATATTACTAAGGACAAAACTTAGATATAGTATCTTAGATGTTTTTTAGGTTCCTATCTTAAGATTTAGCTATATGGTTACTTAACTAAAAAATACATTTTCATCATATGAGAAAAAATCTACATGGCAAAATCTTAAAAGGAGAACCTAAAGAATAGCACTGAAATACTATACCTAAGTCTTGCTTTATTACTAATCTGTTCCCTAAGCCAAAGTGTTATAAGTTGGATTTAGAATATGCGCAATACCTTAGGGCCACCATATGCAATTGTTCTCAATATCTGAGATTGAGAGTTAAAAAATTAACTTTCATTACCGATCCTTGAATAAAATATTTATATATATATATATATATATAAAATAGAGGTAAAACTAAAAAAAGTGAAGCAAATTTTTTTTTTTTTTTGCAAGTGAAGTGAGGGAGTAATTGCACCCCCAAATGTATGGATCCAAATCTGATATAATTGAATGATGGAACGTTTTACAGCCTCTTGAAATGAGAGCCATTTTCATCATAGATGGTAAAAGGGTATGTGTCATACAGTGATACAAAAAGTTTTAACAAGTTTATGTTTTATACACATGAATAACTTTGCACTATCTTTTAAGCCACCCTTCTTGGGCATTTTACCAAACTGTTCACTAACCCAAAGTGTTATTAAGTTCTTTTAATTGAATAATGGAAGGTGTTGCAGCCTCCTGAGGAAAAAGATTTATGTAAATTTCAGCAAAGCGGCACTGTGTCAATGTTTGTCAATCCATATACTTATAGTTACACCGGTCTTGACATAAAGGAGTTTGGGGCATTTCCAACCTGAACCCGAAGAGCCAATGGGAAGAAAGAACCTTAAAATCGTGCCTTTTCAGTTTTCACTCAAACTCACTCCTGCTAAAAAAGTCCATCTTATCTCACAACTCTTACTCTTAAGATTCTAATCCCCTAGTTTCTGGTTTATATTTCAAAATAAAAAACAATATGTATCAAAAGAAACAAGATAGTTGCTCATGCTCTCAAGCCATTTAACTGATTCTGAATGAACATTTTATGAAGTGTAGCATAAAATAATGGGTAGCAATCATCTTTGATCTTGTTATGCATGTAATTAGCTTCAAATTGATACATTCAACCATGGACCTACTGATCTTTTGTCAAAGCTTCAATCAATTCTTCTACTCATGTAGGTTATGTATGTAACAATTAGTGGAAGAGCTGTCACTGTAGCTTAGAATCTAAGAGTTTTTTTTTTTTTTGGATAGAAATAAGCGAAACATGTCATTAACTAACCAAAAGTTACATCTTTAGAGGCTGCATTGCAGAAACAAGAGCCACCTCCAACCAGACAGAATAACTACATAAAGTTTTAGCATGACGAGCACATGAACAACACCATTACCTTCCCCACTGACATGATTAAAGAAAATCTCCCTAAAAGATCTACCAATGTGTTTAGCTAAATCCAGCTAATGGCCTACTTTAGATAAATTTGGCACATCAGATATCAAAGCTTCGATTACCATAAGAGAATCACCCTCTACAACCACTTCAAAAGGACACACACAGGCAGCAAAATACAGGGTACAAACAGCAGCAAGAGCTTCAGCTTCCTCAGCGTAGACCTAAATTTTCCAGAGAGCTTAGAGCAGCAATAAACAAGCCTTGATCATTCTAATAATCACCCCCATCCCAACCTTCGGTATCTCTTCAAACACAGCACCATCAAAGTTAACCTTGAAGAATCCTCGATTTGGAGGCAGCCACTGAGTTTGGGTTCTTGAAGAGACAACATTTGAAGCCATCACTGCGCTTTGAACTCGAAAATACTCCCTTGCACGCTGGACAACCAAATGAGGCAATTGGATAGATTCATTAAAGAGAGCTTTGTTTCTTTGATTTCAAATAGACCAAGCTACTGTAACTACTTGTTGCATTGTCTCCACACCATCCTTCTTCAAAACCTGCCACAAAAAATCAATAGAAGACACCCCCACAGTATTATGAATTATAGGACCTAAATCACAATCCTCCCATACTTTTTCTGCATAACAACAGGACCACAGAACTTGTTCTGCAGATTCAGTCTCACTCCCACAAATAACACAGCAGGTTGTGAAACAACACCCCTCCGATGCAAATTAAGCCTAGTATGCAGAATAATTTGACAAACTCTCCCTGCAAAATTCTTTCTAGGTAGATTCAGATGCCACAAGGAGTGCCAAAAGTAGCTCATACCCGCATTCATTGGATAAATTCCCAGTTTCCTCCCTACTCCCCATTGACATAGCCACAAGATATGCACTCTTTACAGTAAAGCAACCAGAACTATTCCCCAACAAACTAATAAAGCAACCAGAACTACTCCTCATGGACATAGCCACATCATACGTTCATAGGCCTTTTAAACTATTCAACTCTGTCTAGCATCATCTCCACAATACATTTCCAAAAATTGGCTTTTCTTATAACTTCTATTCACATCGTTTTATTGGACACTCTTTCCTTCTGCTCATTCCACGTTAATTCGATCACTTTTTACATTGACCATTAAGCCTCCCTTCAAAAGTTCTGGCCGCACATCTAAACCGTCTGACTCTCCTTAATTTCTCAAAAAATGCATCAACATCTATGAAAGAATTTGTTTGATAAGATGATGAAGTAGCTGGGTCTTCGCATACCGGACCTTTTAGAACATAAGAATCCTGATTATGGGATGCAATTCCCAGTCTCTCTCTTGCTATCTTCAAGAAGGAGTCGAGGGCTTGATCAACAAGCCCTTGCATATGTCGGATCAGGCAAATACTAGCAACACTTGCATATGTTTTTGTGCCTTTTGAAGGACCATGTTGCCACAAAAGCACAAATATGCAATAACACTCTTCTTCTCCATTCTTAAACGAATGTTGGATCTTTTGCACCTCGTGAACAGTTGCATCGTAGAATTTAACTTCCCCATTATCAGTATAATGCGTGGCGCAAACTTTCATGCCCGCGACGACTTTCCTGCACTCCACATCTTGCAACTGCACGCTACTACGTCGAAACCTGGCCCCGAAATCCTCTATCTCTTTGACAGTATTGAATCTCCCCACATGATATATCTCATCCCATTCGTCCGCAAAGTTCTTGTACTTAATGGTGAGTATGTCACCATTGCTTACCAATTCAACCTCGTACCAAGCATTGTCCTGGAATGCTTGGAACTCCATGAGATTTTTTTTTTTTTTGTTAGTTATGAACTATGAAGCAAAGGCCTTTGCTTTATAATTATAAATCGTAGCACTTGAATTCAGAAAGTTCAAAATCACGAGAATGGTGTTGGTTTGTTGGAATTATAGGTAGCTAGTGTGCTTGTCTGTTATAAGTTATAACCAAAAAAGGAAAAAAAAGTACACATAGCAAATCCAGGCTGGCAAAGTCAGAAATACCTTTGGAGCAATACCCATGAGAATTTTTGTCAAGTTTTCATATTGGAATCTGATCACCTTGGTTTAAAGACCAGGAAATAGGAAATTTTTGGGTTTCAAATTTCAGAGAGAGAGAATACCTGGAGGTGGGGGACGTTGCTTTGAGGTGGTCAGAACCGGAATGGGGAGGTCGGAGCGGGAGCGCGGCAATGCAGGCGGTGGGGCAGGCGGCAGTTGCGGGTGGAAGGCAGTGTGGGTAGGTGAGAGAGATTGGAGAAAAACATGGTTTTTTGTTTTTTTAGAGCCGGAAAGGTTATTTTTGGGGAAATAGATTTGTTGGAACTTTTGAGACGAGAAGAAATAAAGGCAAGATTTGGCGGAGTTTTGAAAATTTTTCAGTGACAAAATTGTCTTTCGGTTTGGGTTGGTGAGTAAGTTGGGGGTTTTGAACAGCTGTTATTCACGTTGAAAAACACGGAAACCAGATGCCGATTTGGTATTCCGAGAAAAAAAATCTGGAAAATTGTAGTGACAAGAAAAAAACTAGTACCACAGAAGATAAAAGGATTGAAGAGAAATTCCTTCAAACTCCGCTGATATATTGTCGTTGGATGTAAATTTTAAAAATTTGATTGTTTATTTGCATATTTTTATTAGAACAAAGTTTCCATCCAACTAGTTTAAAAAGAAAATTTTCAAACTTTTCTTATATTTCCTTTTTTTCTTGTGAATTTTGAACGTTGAATTTCACGTTTTTTGTGTTCTTAACATACATATCAAATTTCGTTCAAATTGAATATTATTTACTATTCGATCAATAAATTTATTTTTTATACCTAATTTTAGATCATAAAAATTTGAAATTTTAACATTTGTTTGATGAGATAGCAATTGATCTTTAATTTTCTTGAAATTTTATATGCACGAAGAATATAATAAAAACATGCACTCTAATGATTAGATTATCAAAATTCACACTCAATATGAAGATATAAGAAGAGTTTGTAGAGTATAATTTGAAAAGAAACTTTGTTCCTAAATCTCAAATTGTCAAATGGCAAGATTTTCAAATTTTACATCCATTTTTTTTTAGTAAAATTTACCTCCAATTAAAAAATATAAAAAGAGTAATTTGGAGAGAAATCATATCCTTACAAAAGCATGCACAACTTTCCACGTGATTTACTATGATTGGCGAAGAAAAAAAATGTACAACTTTAGTATTCCTGAACAAAAAACTAATATTATAAAAAAAATAAAAATAAAAAACAACGCACAACATTAGCTACAACTTTTCATGTGGCTAATTGAAACAACATGTAGTTTTTCACCGTACAAGATGAGTTTTTTTTTAAAGAAAATTGAAATATTTTTTATTAAAAAGGGTGGTCTATTAAGGAGCGTTCTAACTCACAATGGCACAAATTAAAAATTAATAAATGTTCAATTATGAGCTGTAATGCACACTTTTTAAATAATAAATATACATGTGTTAATGATTTATTAGCTTATTCATGTAGTGGTACACTCATGCTTGCTTCAAGGGTTTATAAGGCATGAGTGGGGCGCATCTCTTATCGATGTGGGACAAAGGTGTCAAGCCAAAATTGGTTATAAGGCAAAGCCCTTGGCCTGAGGTGAAAATCCTGAACTTCCACACTCGGTACTGAGAACAAAACCTTGCGAACTTGGCTCCCTAAAGAGGACAAAAAACTTGCGGCGGATTTAGTCCCCACAATATATATATATATAGTACAAATATGAAATTAATTAAAAAAATTGTATTATTCATGTAGTTCAGCAAGTAACAATTCACCATCAATTTTCATTTTAAAAAAATGCAATGGTTAAAAATAATATTTTACAAAATGTTAAAGAAATAAATGGAAAAAAAAATTATGAAAAGTATGTGACCGATATTTGTATTATAGCATTGTAATTTAGTGGTTTTATGTCTATAAATTGACAAGTCATATAACATATATAATGACATAATATAAATTATCATAATATCTGTAAGGGCACGTTTTGCTCCCAAAGCTTATATGAAATGGACAAAGGCCCAAAGAATCCAAAACAATGAATTTGTAGAAAGTGGGCTAGAAGGCATAAACAAACAGTTTTGGATAAGGAAAATTCTCCTCGGACTTGCCGAGGAATGTTGTTCTTATATATATTTCTCTTAGACTTATACAAAACTACAGTTCTTGAGCGTACAGTGATTTTTCTACAGATTATCTCATGATCCTTTTACAATAGGATTTTTCTTCTTTATATTCTCATTCCTTACTTCATTTCAGCCCTCCATGTGTAGATCAAATTGCTGGCTTTGATACTTGTCCCATCAGCACCTTCCTAAAGTCTTGATGGTAGTTGTAAGGCCGAATGTTACTGTTCAAGTATCACCTCTACATTAATGCGGTCAGGAGGTTAACTGCAGAGCATTCAATGCGATGATAGCATAGCTTTCTTTTTAGATATTTCCCAACTCTCTTTTGTCTTATCCCCACTTGATGTTTATCTATGCCAGTATGATTGTTTGTTGCTTTGTTCTTGATGAAAGGTCAGACTTATGACTTCTGCTCTGTTCAGCCAAGAAGGTACTTCTCCTCGGACAGTATTTCCAATTCCTCATGAACAAACAAACCCCTTCTACGGACCATTGTCTTGTAGGCCTTCGTCATCATTACCTGTCCTCGGACATAGCCCACGACCCAATAACCATATTTGGGCCCTTTTATCCCTACAATATCCATAATCACAAATAACCAATTATTAACTATTAATTCCGCAAGAGATATATAAAAAATACAATTTAAATTTTAAAAAAAAAATTAAATTTTTTTTTATTTAAGTATTACATTGCCAATATTAGTATAGGATATGATAGTGTGTTCCAGTTTGTTCGGTTTATATTTGGTAATGCCTTTTATTGTTAAATAAGAAATCTTATATTTGAACTATGCCTACATAAAAAAACAAATTGGTGTAGTAACTTACTTTGAAAGTCAGTTATTTTTTGGTAGTGGATTTGAGACTAAGGGTGAGTTTGGTTTAGCTTTTTGAAATTGGGCTTTTTCCAAAAAGTGGAGTTTTCAAAAAGTGTATAAAGAAAAAATGTTTTTTCAAAAAACTGAGTGTTTGGAAAAATCTGTTAAAAAGTGCTTTTTGAAAAAGCTGAGTGTTTGACTAACACTTATAAAAGTATCGGTTTGAGTTTTAAATTACCAAAAAGGACAATGTATATGTAAAGTATTGTGAAAATACTTTCTAAATTTTTTTTTTTTATAAAACTTTCTAAAAGTTTTTTTTTTTTTAAAGAACTTTCAAAGTTTCTAAAAAAATTATTTTTTTCTCACTAATATTAACTAATAATAACCTATCACTTAAGATTTATTGTGAAAATATTGTGATTACATTTCTCAATTTTAATTTCTCATTCTTTATTTTATTTTTTCCTTATTTCTTTACTCTCTTTTTTCATCCATATTTCCTTCTTTTTTTTTTCCCTCTTTTTTTCTCCTCCACACACGTACCCTTCTAATTATTTTTTTATTTTTCTTTTTTTTTCCTTTCTTTCCCTTTTTACCTACCCGGACACTCCAGAACATTCCACTTTTCAATTTTTTATTTTTTCCTTCTTTTCCTTTTTCCCTTACCACTTCTTCCTCCAGAATATTCCCCTTTCTTTTTTTTTTCTTTTTTTTCCTTCTTTCCCCTTTTTCCCTACCACCTCTAGAACGTTCCCACTTTTTTTTTTTTTTCCCCTTATTTTCCCTTTTTCCCTGCCACTTCCCCCAAAAAATTTCAGTTGCTGTAGAACTCTCTCTCTTTTTTTTTTTTTTCTTTTTTTTTTCTTTTTTTTTTTGACAATTTGAAAGCTACAAAGAAGAGAGAAGATCCCTTAAGTCTCTGCCACCATTAGGTTTGTATTTGATTTTGATTTTGGGTTTGGGTTATGGGTTTTCAGTTGATGGTTTAATTTTAAGTTGATTTTCTGTGGATTTTGGGTTTGATTTTAAGTTGATTTTATTTTGGGTTGTTTTTGAGTTGGGTTTGGGATGGGTTTTCCAATAGGGTTAGAGTTGTTTTGTGTTGATTTTGAGTTATTTTTGGTTTGGTTTTGTTGATTTTGTGTTTGGATTATCAAATTTTGAAATGGGTTTTGTTGATTTTGTTGATTGTGGTGGTAGACCGGTGATAGTTGGGTGGTACTGTGTTTGTACCAACACGGTGAGAGCAGACTAGAGAGAAGAGATGAGAGGAATGAAGAACAGGCGTGAGAACTGAGAACTGATGAAGGGTAATTTGGTAATTGCCCAAAGAGTCCAACGGATAGTTGAGCAACGCGCATGGACGTTTTCTAAAATGGACCTTTAGAGCTCCTTTTCCATCCTGCGCGTTCTCTTCACAAACCCAAACGCAACTTTTTTCAAAAAGTTTCATTTTGGTGCATTGGATATTGGCTTTTTTCAAAACGGACTTTTTGGGCTGGGAAAGTGGAAACAAACGGGCACTAACACCTAAAAGCGCTTTCATCCACATAAAATATATATATATATATATAAAAGATAAAATAAAATAAAATTCAAGCAAACTAATGCCAAATAAAATAAATTTTTTAATAGGAAACAAAATAAATTTTAAGAAGTTTATTGTTTAAAATTTTTAGAGAAAATTACACTTTATCACCTTAAACTATACGCCATATTACATTTTGCACCATTAATATTTCTAAGAGCATCCACATTAGTAAATACTTTACAAAATACAAAAAGCAACAAATTTTACACATTTTGCCTTAAAAATCTTTAACATCAATCCTTCTAAAATTGTGTATATTTACACGTATGCTATAGTAACCGTTAATATTTACACGGTTACTGTAACTTTGCAAATCAATATTTTATTTTATTTTCTCTCTCACCGGTCAAAGCTCTCACTTCTTTCTCATTTCACTCTCTCTTTCTCTCTCTCTCTCCCTTTCCCTCTCTTCATCTAAAGAGCACAGCCGATCAACCATCCACCCACCACCTCAACCCAGCACCACCCCACTACCACCATTACAACACATAATAATCCAACCAAAAAATCAATGGAAAATCAAACAAAAAATCAACAGAAAAATCGAACCCAAAATCAATTAAAAATCAAACCAAAACTCACGCCGAAGCTGCTGTCACCGGTGCCATGGAAGCTTGGGTGGAGTGTCGCTGCTGCCATGAGAGAGTGAAGATTTGACCACTGTTTGTGGCGGTGTTGCAGTTGATCTTTGCTGCCACCAGTGATGGCATGGCGAAGGCTTTGGGGCTTTCGGCCCTGGACGGAGCTCAAGGTGAGCTCTGGCTATGGTTGATCGTGAGAGAAAAAGAGTTTTAGAGTCAGAGAGGAGAAGGTTGGGCCATGAAGAAGAGAGAGTGTTACTCTGAAAAATGAGAAAAATAGAGAGAAAGAGAGACGTTGTGTGGTGGATATTGTGGGTAGTGGGCAGTAGGTTGTGGGTAGGTGGGTAAGTTAAATAATAAAATAATAATAATAAATGATTATTTAAAGAAAATATAGTGTATAATAGATGATTTAATGTGAGTGTTTTTGCAAATTGTTTATGTAAAATAAAAAAAGTAGGTTCTTAGTGTAAAATAGAAAAAAAAATTTAGACTGACTAATGTGGATGCTCTAATGCACATTTTACATTCTAAACTATGACCCTTGTACATTTTGCACTCCGTTGTTAAGTTTGCTGTTAACTTTAATAAAAATTCAAAATTTAAGATGCAAAATGTAATCAAGAGTATGGTTAAGGGTAGTAAAGTGTAATTTATCTTTTGTTTTTAAAGTATTAAGAAGAGAGGCAATTAGGTCTTTTCACATGGTATCATTTTTTTCCATTCAAGTTAACAGCAAACTTGATGTCGAGGTGCAATGTGTAACAAAGATTGTACTTTAGAATGCAGAATGTGCATTTAAAAAGTTTATGGTGTAAATTAAGTGTAATAAGAGATATAGTTTATGGTGATAAAGTGTGACTTTTCCAAATTTTTATGTCAGATCTTTTTCCTTCCTTCCATATTTTTTCTCTTCCCTTTTCTTGAGAAATTTTCTTTTCTTCTTCTTTGACATTAGTTACTTGGTTATTTGCTTACTAATAGCATGAAAAGTCACCATGGGAGCTTTCCGTAGGTCATGTAATTATTTGGGGGAGAACTCATCATAGCTACTCAACGAGTTAGCTTTGATGAGTTCATCATCCTTGATGCTACATATCTCTTAATTGGAAATTATGGGTCCGTTTGGTATGTGTGTTTAAATAATATGTTTCAGTTTTTTTGGAAAAACGTGTGGGGTGAAAAAGTGTGAAAATATGTATAATGTTGTTTAAAAACTGAAAACATATATATATATATATTTGAGTAAACAGTAATACTTATTAGAACACACACGAAAATAATAATAGTGTTTTAAATCGGGTTTATAATACATTACATAATCAGAGTACAACTACAAAAAGGCCTACCCTTTTGTAGTTGTAGACTGAAGTTATAAACAGCAAACACTAAACACACACAACCAATGTGAGATAAATAAAATTATAATTTTCACGTGTGATTTTATTAAAGTAGGTAGAGATTAGATAAGAGGAAGGATAAAAGTTCAGAGGTCGTTTACCAAAAAAGTTCAGAGGTCAGTAGGAAAAAATGAAAAAAAAAAAAAGGACGTGGCAAAATGGGAGAATGGATAATAAATCTTCGGGCCCAGTCCAAATCCACGCGTGATCTAGCCAAATTGTCTGGGCCCTACCTCACATCCCACTGCCATTGCTGAAATGTGGGAAACTTGCAACTATCGACAATCGTGGAGGATGACAATCACATCACATCCCTTGTGGATAGGGATGACAATTTCTTCCTGCCCCTTAACCCGTCTCTCCCTGCTTCGCCACACGTGAGTTTTTCGCCCTGTAAAGATGGTGGAACGGAGATAGGACAAGATTTTAACCCCGCATCACAATGCGAGGTGAGGATGGATTTAGACTTTTTAAACCTACCTCGCCCCGCCTCGCCCCTTTCCGTCCTCGCCCCGCCTCGCCCGCGTTGTTAAGAGTTATAATTGTAAATTTTTCATATTCTAAAACCCTACTATTTAAACAAACATATCAATATTAGCTTATTTTATTCTCCTCAATGTGGTTCTTTGCATTTATTTTGTCATGTGTTATACTATGAGATTTTTATTTTTATTTTATGATTGTCTTGTTAAACATTTGTATATATTATTTAATTATTTCTAAAAATTTATTTAATTTGATGGGATAAATTTAGTTATAATTTCAAGTATATTTTTATTAATGATATAAGTTTTATTAAAAAAATTGTACTAGTTGTAGGGCAAATTAACAAAAGTATTAGAGTTTTACAGGGTAGGGCGGAGTTTCACGGGGCCCCAAGGGGTGGGGATGGGGCAAGACAAAATCTTGCGGGGCAGGGGCGAGGACCCCACCCTTTGGACCCACCCCGTCCCATTGTCATCCGTGCTTGTGGATGAAGATTGCACACATCTCAATAAAATACTGTAGGTTTATTGTTGGTAGGTCTAACATTATTTTTTAAAGGGTGAGGTTAACCAGTATATTTAAGATAATTGTTAATAGGGTCGTGTTAACAGATATTCTTAAGACAATTGTTAATAAATTATATTAAGAAAGTTTTGACACCACTTAAGAAAGTTTTGACAATTGTTAATAAATTATATTAACCAGTATCCTTAAGACAATTGTTAAGAAAGTTTTATGGAAAATATAAAAAGTTGTAAAAAAATTATTATTATTTTTTATCATTTTCTCATAAAATGTTTATAAAAATAGTTCTTAAACCAATATTCTTAGGATATTCGCTAACCATTTTCTCTTATAAATAATCTAACTTTTAGTTTAGATTTTTATAAAAAAATAACTTTTACATTTTTGTTTCACATATACCAATAAACTATTAAAAAAAATGTAATCCCCAAAACAAACACAAATCACATAAATAAAATTTTGGGTAAATTATTTATCTAGTCCATAACATTTACAATACGTGTCAATTTAGTATTTGGCATTTTAAATGTGTCAAATTGGCCTATAACTTTTTGGTATTATGTCAAAATGATCTATGCCCTTAATAATAAGGGTGAGCATTTTTCATCCATCACCAAGCAAATAGACACAATACCAAAAGATTAAAGACCGAATTGACATATTTGAAAGGTTTATGACTAAATTGACACATAACGTAAAGATTATAAACCAATTAAATAATTTACCCAATAGTTTTTTAGTATCAATTATCAATGTACCACACTACCACTTTCAAATTATTGATAGTTTATATATATGAGTTTGGTTAATATGTGCCCTTAGGGCATATATTATTCATCTATTTTAGGAAATTTTTTATTGAAAATTGAAAAAATTGTCAAGAAAGTCAATCACTTTTTTATTTTCCCATAAAAAAAAGTTTCCTAAAATGGTTTTACTAATGTATGTCCCATACATTAGTAAAACACTATATATATATATATATATATATATATATGGAACATATACTTAATTAAAAAAATTTAAATTATAAATTCATGTCTTAATCGTTTTCTTTTATTTTTTTAGAAGGACGTCTCAATCTATGCTTGCCAGCCTGGCATTTCCATTATAACATGGACAAAGTTTTATCCATAAACTATGCTATTTTAAGTTAGTATTTAGACACTTTTTAGGATGTTTCATATATATTTCATTTTTGGAATTTAGCAACTAGTTTAACCAGAAGACGAAGTTCTACCAATGTCTTGCTGTCACTCAATCTTTCCATTTCCGTAAGAACACATCATTCCCACCTTCTTTAATGAATGTAGTATTCCACAAAATTTATTTTTTTAAGTAGTGTTCCACAATCAGAACCTCATTATGAGGTATTTGTTCATTAATCAATTATTAATGCAACTTAACCATATATAACCACAGGCAGAGTTTGCCTACAACCTAGTTTGGAGGAAGTTCCTCCAAACTGCTGTGGCACATTAGGAAATTGACAAGGGTCCTAATCATGTGTGATGCATATGACCAACTCAACCAAACTTAATCACAATTAAACTATTTTCTCTCCAAGCCAAACCGGTTTAAGCCGATGAGTGAAGATAAAATAGTTTAACTATGGTTAAGCTGTAAGTTGGCCAGGACACTTGTCAACTTCGCAGTTCAGAGAAACTTCCTCCAAACTAGGTTGTCGGCAAACTTTGTCCTATAACCACCCCCCTCACTCCCTCCCCAAACGAATTATTTAACTTTAATAAATTAATGTTTGCAGTAAAAATCTTGAAATAGAAAATGCTTAAAAATCGATAGCTAGCACATTGTACACTTCTGCAGCTTGTTCCTCCAACAGCGTGCAAAAATTTGCGACTGACCGACTGACTGAATTGTTAAAACCTCTAAAACCATTGTGATTTAGATTTAAAAAAATGCAAAGCAACTTCCTCTGATATAAGGGTATCCAACCCTTCCACCAACTCCTCTAGCAAAGATAATTATACATATGCACTGTGTATTATTTAATACAGGTAATACGAATTATGCGCAGGCAAAACAGCAGATAAAGGGCCAACCTTATGAGAGCCGCTGCCCTGACCTGCCTCACCTTCCAATACAGTATCAGCAAACCGATAAAGATCCGAGGTTGTACTCCTATCAGTCACATCCACAGATCTTGGGGAATTTGGCAGACCAGGAAAACCTTCTAAAGATGCAGGTTGCCCAACAAAGCCCTGCCCAATTGATCTCTCTCGAAATGTTGCATCTCCAATTCCATGACCATGCCATCCATATGCTGGACCAATTACCGTTGCGCCAAGAACATTTTTAGGCAAGAACCCTGCACCAGATCCATGTGGTATAAATGAAGCAGTAGGATAATTACTGACATGACCAGATTGTTCACCATCTAGTAAGTTTACTGGCATCAACCCATCATATGAGCTCTTGCTTTCCACTTGTGTAATAACTCTTTGTTCTTGCATGCCACCAACTGGAGGAGACATCAGGGGTGGTGCTCTGGCAGTAAAAAACAACCGCTTCATTCCTTGACTCTTCATTTGATTTGAGGACTGAATTTCATCTGCTTTTCTTTTCCGCATTACCTTATCTTCAATTTTATTGTCAAGATCAGAAATTTCTTTCTCCAAGTTGATTATATTTTCTTTAATTCTCCATCCAGGAAGAAGCTTTGTGGGATCAATCTTGTGATCTTCCAAACACCTTATCACAGATTTTTGGGTTATTTAGATGATTCAAACTTCACTCTATAATCCTAGTTTTTTTCATTGTTATTCTCGAGGTAATCAAAGATCTTTCTCATCAAGATCCACCATCATATCTATTAAAAAAAAACTATATCTCTCATGCCATGTTGAGCTTAAACAAGTGGAAAAACTATCATGTTTTTGCTACATGTAATATCACCTCCCGACAAGAGAAGCCTCATGTCAAGGATCATGAGCCAAACCATGGTATGAAGTTTTAAAAATATTTATTTGTCGAACATGATCAAGTATATATATGCTCATTAAGCTAAAAGTAATGCCCAAAATACTAAAAGTTATGCAAGTGGGAATCATGATTCAAATTGAACTTGGATTTGGTGCAAATTTTTTTTGATTTTTTGCTCCAATTGGACTCATAATTCATTGAGTTGACCATCTTTAATTTCATTATGGCCCTTATAAAAATAAAATCCATTAGCATTCTTCTTTGCACAAATCCGCTCATGCCTTTCTTGCTAGATTTAAATTAATTCTCCTACAAATGACATATTCATGTATTAAAATACATTTTAAGCACAAAATTAATTATTTAATATTATTCCAAAACTTACAAATTAACACAAACATAGTATGATAATACTTCCTAATAGTGATATAAATATACAAAATTAAACTATTATCAATTATGTAATATGCCAACTATGCCATGTCATGGCCACAAAAGTAAATTACAAGAACCATTGTAATTGTAATTGTGTTTATAATTATTTTTTCAATAATTCAATAGTTGAGTGTAAAAAATTTCAAACCTAAACATTCCATTGAAAATACAAAAAATACTAATTAGGTGACAAAAACAAGTGTCTTTTCCCAAAAAAAGAAGAAGGGACAAAGTCACAAAACAAGTGGCGATGTTTAACTAACCCGCGCGCGAGCCTCCACCTAACCTTGGCTAGTACTATTATCAGCATTATTTTATATATATATATATATATATATATATATATATATATATATTTATATCTCCTTCCCTCTCTGTTCCCAAATCCGAATCCCAATTTTCCGACCATTTCATCTTCATCCTCAACATTCTGACTCTCTCTCTCAAGCTCAAAAAATGGAGCAACAAATCACAAGGCGCACCCAAGTCCTCACCAACCACCTCATCCTCCACGGCGAACCCACCTCACTCTCAGCTGCACCACCTCTCTCCTCCAACTCTTGCCTCAACTACTCTCCTCCTGACCTCAACGAGCCATTCTCTTTCAACCCCACCGACATGCGCGTATACCTCGACTCTCACAATATCCCTGATCGTGATTGGCTCTTTGGCCTTATCACCCAGAGTCGGCTTTTCAATCCCAAACAACGTGGGCAAAAAGTGTTTTTCTCTCCTGACTATAACCAGTCCATGGAGCAGCAGCGAGAGATGACCATGAAGCGGATTTGGTATTTGTTGGAAAAGGGTGTTTTTCAAGGTTGGCTTACGGAAAGAAATCCAGATGCTGAGTTGAGGAAGTTCGCGCTTTTGGAGGTTGTTGGGATTTTCGATCACTCCCTCGCCATTAAGCTTGGAGTTCATTTCTTTTTGTGGTATGTATGTTGTTCTCTTTCTTTATATTTATCATGATATTGTTGTTGTTTTTGGAGTTGGTCTTCTGTGTTTTTTGGTTGCTGACATGTTTTGGGACATGATAAAATGAGCGTTTTGAGGTTTGAATTTTTTGTTTGTGTGTGTGTGTGTGTGAATGAGATTAAATTTTCTGGAATGTATGTGGCTGTGATTTCCTTTTTTGTTTTTTTTTTGTTTTCTTTATTCGTCTATGCATTTTAAAATAGATTCAAATATGACAGATTTTGATTGTCTTGTGAAAATGGAATTCTGACTTTGACGAAATTGGAATTCCGACTTGAATTGAATTGGGAGCAATGGGGTTAGAGTTTGAAAATGCAGTATTTGTGATGCGATATTCTATCATATGGTGCAACAGGGGGAAAAAATTCAATTGTTTTCATCTAAATGCTGGCTATTAGAAGTATAGAATTTTTAGTGGGGTTGGAATGACTGTTGCCTTAACCTTCATAGTCCATATGGTGGCTGAAAATAGATTAAACAAAATATGTATTACCTGGTGTGTGTGGGATGGGGTACTACACATACCTGAGGAAATAGTCAGGTGCTCAAGGAGCTTTGAACACCACATTAGGGAAAAAACAAAAAAATTCTTGAACATATTTACGAGTATAAATTTTCAGTGATGTTATGATAGGACAGAAATTGATTAGCCATTCCGGTTGTCTCTTAATAAATTTCAGGGGTGGTGCCATCCAGTTTTTTGGCACAAAACGACATCATGACAAGTGGCTGAGGGACACTGAAAATTATGTGGTCAAGGGTTGCTTTGCGATGACTGAGTTAGGCCATGGGAGTAATGTATGTGAGTTGTTTAATCGGTTTGGGGTTTTAGACCTGTGCACAACATTTTATTCTCTCTCTTGGCTGTTATTACTAATTGATTCCTAGGCTAATTATTTTAGGTTCGAGGGATTGAAACAGTCACCACTTATGATTCTAACACTGGAGAATTTGTCATTAACACTCCCTGTGAATCTGCCCAGAAGTATTGGATTGGAGGAGCAGCTAATGTAAGTATATATTTTTTTAAAAACTTTTCCCATTTCTCTTTCTTGTCCCTTATCAAGGTTTACTTTACAGCTTAAAAATCCTGCTTTTGATTCATCTAAACTGACATGCTGTTCTTTTCTTGATGTTTAGCATGCGACACACACTATAGTCTTTTCCCAGCTCAACATAAATGGGGAAAATCAAGGAGTCCATGCATTAATTGCCCAAATCAGGGATGCAGATGGCAACGTCTGTCCAAACATCCGAATAGCTGATTGTGGTCATAAAATTGGTTTAAATGGTGTTGACAATGGTCAAATCTGGTAATAGTTACTCTTTCTGTTGTTAGACATTAAATAATCTGCAAATAAATGTCATTATAAAATTCTTTAATCCAATATATATATATATATATATATATATATGCTTTGGAGATGTTTCAGGTTTGACAATGTGCGAATCCCCAGAGAGAACTTATTGAATTCAGTAGCTGATGTTTCACCGGATGGGCAATATCTAAGTGCAATAAAAGACCCGGATCAGGTGGTTCTCTTTCCAGATAGATAATGTCTTCTCATTTCTTTTCCACCTGTTTCATTATATTTCTGTCTTTCTTCCTTTTTCTCTGCCTATGTCTTTTGTTTGGCTGGCAATCTTCTTTCTATCATGTAGAAGAAGATATTGTCTAGAGCTTGAACTAATAATTACACGAACAATCTCTTATTTGTAATTACTTTTTCTAGAGATTTGCAGCATTCTTGGCCCCTTTGACATCTGGCCGTATAACTATTTCAGCCAGTGCAATTTATGCGTCAAAGGTAACATATATATTTTAAGCACAGGACTGCAGGTTCCTTTAGTTTTTGTTTTTGTGTTTTGTGTTTTTTGTTGTTATTGTTGTTGTTGTTTGAGTCAATCTAACATTTGTGTGTAATTTTGACAACCCCTCCCCCTCCCATCCAACCCAAAAAAAGAAGAAGTTAATTTTGGGTTCATGCAACTCCTACTAAAATCAATTATGATTCATATTATACCATTCTACTTTATCAGATTGGCTTAGCGATTGCCATAAGGTACTCACTGACAAGGCGGGCCTTTTCTGTCACACCAAATGGGCCTGAAGTCCTTTTGCTTGATTACCCGAGCCATCAACGGCGACTGTTGCCTCTGCTTGCAAAGACGTATGTACTTGAATAATGGCTTTGTGACAATCAAATCTTTTTGAAATTGATTTACAATAAAAATTTCTCTTGCTCTTCCAATTACAATTCATGCAGTGTATTTTGATGCTGTTTCTAGCTTTACTGGTTTGAGAAGCCTAGTATACTTAGTGTATATATGCTGTTTGTGACAATATATTGGGGTAATTGATCTTGCAATACAGTCTTTTCTGCAAGTTTAAGTATGTTGCCGTTTAATCTTGAAGTAAAGATTCCTTCTTATTCAGCATAGTGATTCATAAACGTTGCACTTTTGGTATTATAAACAAACATCCTAATGCTATTGTCAGTTTTTCATATGTGAGTGAAATAGCCAACTTGGAAATGGATTTAATGCTTTTCTTACACAAGCCAAAGGTTATTTCTTTGAGGATAAACTTCTGGGCTTGAGGATAAATTGCTTAGCCCATTAGGGGTGAAAAGCCCCTTGATTACCAGGTAATTGGTTTTGGTGGTGGGGTTAATTGCCCATGGGAGTTTGATTAACAGTGAGGATTGTTGTACAATATGCTCTTCAATGTGCAACTAATTTGAGTTAAGTTCTCCTACGTCATCAAAAAAAAAAAAAGAAAAAAGAAAAAAAAGAAGAAGTTGGCCTCACAACAATTGAAAAAAGAAAAATTAAGTTAGCCTTGATATTGTAGTGTGCAGCTCTTATTTTAATACATGGTGAATGGCAGATATTCTACTTTTTGATCATGACTATAAGTAGCCTGATGCTATTATTAATATTTACTATGTAATTACGTTAACCATCCTTATGTACAAGTGATGCTGCTCTGACCCATTGTTCATTTTATTTTTTTCTCCTGCTGCAGATATGCTATGAGTTTTGCTGGAAATTATTTGAAACAGATATATGTGAAGAGAACACCTGAGTCAAACAAAATCATACATGTTCTTTCAAGTGCATTCAAGGCTACTTTCACGTGGCATAATATGAGAAACCTTCAGGTCAGAACTTCAACTATATTTTGATTTGGCTATATCTATAGAAACTGGCCTCAATAAAGTTCAATTGATAATGTATCAGGAATGTCGTGAAGCTTGTGGAGGACAAGGTCTGAAGACTGAAAATCTTGTTGGTCATCTGAAAGGTGAATATGATGTGCAGTCCACTTTTGAGGGGGACAACAATGTTCTGATGCAGCAGGTAGATCAAGTCTACATTTTTTTTTCTTTAAAGAAGATTTCTTTTTTAATAGGTTAGAAAATTTTGTATTAAAAAGAAGCTACTCCATCAGAGAGATGATGTAAATGAAGGAAATATTTACAAGCAACAAAGGAAAACAAAACAACTTATGTACAAGAAAAAAGTGAATCTAAAAACAGAGGAATGGATTTTGAAGAAGTAAAACCCCACACACGAGACCAATCAAACAAAGTGGTCACAAACAACTCTAAGAGCTTATCCTCAGAAAGCACCGAATCTTCAAATATGCGATTATTTATCTCCCTCCAAATAATCCACATCACACAATGTGGTACCAAATTCCAAACATTTGAAGAATGCTTCCCCCACCAATTCGTCCAACCGGCTAGCAAGTCAATAATCCTTTTAGGTAGAACCCAAGAAACACCCAAAAATCTAAGGGCAAAGCTCCATAACCAAAAAACCTCACCATAGTGTAGAAGCAAATGATCCACACAACACCAATTCATAATAGTGTAGCCCCTTTTCCTCAAATGGTCCGTTGTGAGAACCCTCACCGATGCAGCTGTCCCAACAAAAAACGACACACGACCTGGAGCCTTCACACCCCAAATACTCTTCCATGGAATAGACATGTTGGTTTATGACATATTGTCTAAGAGGGTGACCTCAAAATAAAACAAAAAAGAAAAGAGGGGCATGAGGTTGTGGCGTGTGAGCCATTGCTTCTGTAAAGTCTGTTTATATGGATGGTAGAATGGTGACCTTACATAGATGTGATTGAAGTAGTATCAACTGCAAGTAGGCGGCTTTGCGCTTTCACAACGATGCTTGAAATTGTTTTAAATTGAATATCGCTAACATATCCTCAGTTATCATTATTCAGTTAATAATGCTTCTCTAGAGCTGAACATAACTCAAACTATTGGTTGAATCTTAATTGTCTGACTGAATTTATATGTTAATACTTAGTGAGAAACATTGAAAGGAAATTTTACTGTTTGATTCTTAATCGTTGTACTAATTTAAGTATTATTCTACTCAGTTTTACCTTTTGTGGAATTATGTCTGAAGCAGTGGAACTTTTGGATTAAATATGTTTATTCAGGTTAGCAAGGCACTGCTTGCAGTATATATAGCAGCTAAGAAGAGTAACAAACCATTTAAAGGATTTGGGTTAGAACACATGAATAATCCTTGCCCTGTCATCCCATCTCAACTTACAAGCTCTACCCTTCGGTGCAGCAAATTCCAAGTAATATAATTTTTGCTATTTTTCTGCTCTATATCTTATTGATGTTTAAATTTGTAGATATGTCTCACCACTTGTGTATATCAGACTGATGCATTTTTCTTAAGAGAGCGGGATCTACTGAATCGTTTTGCTGCTGAAGTATCTCAATTTCAAGCACAGGGAGAAAGCAAAGAGTATGCCTTCATTTTGGTGAGAACTTGTTTCTGTTACTTACAATGTATCTCTCTCCCTCTCTCTCTCTCTCTCTCATTGTTGTTTACCCTTCTCTGCACCAGAGTTATCAGCTTGCAGAAGACTTGGGCAGAGCTTATTCAGAACGAGAGCTACTGCAAACCTTTATACATACTGAGGCAACTGTACCTGCAGGTTCATTGAAGGTAATTCTTAGTAATTGCTTTTATAGATTGCCTATAATCATATCTATTTGATAATCAAGTTTTGTTATTGAATTTCTAAAAGATCTGAAACCGGTTCCTTGTTGTCCTGTTGTGTTCACTGGGGTGGGGTGAGTATATTTTCATCATATCACTAGAGATGTATGATGTGCAGCCATTACTAGGTTTTTCCTAAAATATGGGATGAGGGGCTCTGGTTTAAGAGATAATAACTAGCATATTTGGGAGGTTTCAGTATAACTGCGAGTCAAAGCTTTTATAATGCTAAGATCCAAGTTGTTTATAAGATACTAATCTGTATATATTTGAAAATTTGGGTATTGATAGTTTAATTATGATCCCGTTGTATGCTTGCAACTATGATTTCTGCAGATTTGATAGCTTTTATTGTTGAAGTGGAAGAATGTAAAAAGAAAAAAAAAATTCAGTTGCTGAATATTTGTTTATCTTTCCTTCAGGATGTATTAGCTCTCTTGAGATCCATGTATGCCTTGATTTGCTTGGAAGAAGATGCTGCTTTCCTCCGATATGGGTACTTGTCGATGGACAACGCTGCTGCAGTGAGGAAAGAAGTGACAAAACTTTGCAGTGAACTACGGCCACATGCACTTGCCTTGGTCACTTCCTTCGGCATCCCCGATGCTTTTCTGAGCCCTATAGCTTTTAACTGGATCGATGCAAATGCTTGGGCTTCAGTTTAGCAGTAGCTAGGCCTAGGAGCCACAATTCTCTCTGATTTTTAGTTGAGACAAAACCGGTACTGCTTTTGGCTATCTGCCATGTCAATAAGACAGCCTAAAAACATTTATTTCTTAAAAAATAAATAATGTAATAATGGACGAGCTTCTGTATAACTATTTATTAATAAATTGTTTGGTCATTCTATACAAAGGCTAAATGAGTTTGTCTAATGTCAGTTGTTTTGTTTAATTACAGCCCATCCAATTTCCCCTCTCCAATAGTATTTCACAGTCACACTTAAGAACAGTCTATCTCTTGTTCACTCTTCTTTTGTTTCACCAGCCTTTGATTTGAACTATAGCGTATTGTCATAAGAAGACTCAACAACCAACACTACATATATAATGCATAAGAAAATGTTTTTTTATATATAAACAATTTCTTGTGTATTTTTTATATATTTTTTTTATACAAGATAGAAATTCTACTCTAGCCTAATTTTAAGTGTATATATATGTGAAGCTCTTTCCTGGAGATTTGAACTCCGGCCCTTACCCTCTTCCTCCCACACCCCACAAGCGCTTATATTTGTGAAGTGACCATCGCACCAAGAGTTACCTTCAAATTTTGTTGATTGGATTTGTGATCTTTGCATTTTGCTGCAAGGAGAAAGAGAGGTCTTTGGTGGAATTAGTTTAGTATTTGAATATTTTTAGTCATTTTGCTTATAGATTTTGGGGGATTTCTATATTGAAGCAATTAGAGTAATATAAATATTTTTATACTTCCTAATTGTGCGGTTTTTGTTTGTTTATCATGAACCATCTCTTCTACACATTTTGGTTATGTGTTCCACATTTTTGGTGTATTTATGTGAAAGCATAGTAAGAGCACTACTATCAGGTGTGCCAAATGCCAAACACCAAAAACCAATCTTCATCGGGTATTCTAAATCTCAAAAATTTTGTCACACCGCTACAGTACCGTCTCAAATATGAGACGGTACAGACATTAATGCCAAAAATATTTTGGCTTATTTTATTTACTTTTCTCTCTCCTCCCATCACATATCTCTCTCTCCGTTTGCAACACATCTCTCTCTCTCTCTGGTTCTCTCATCGTCCTCTCGCCACGCCGATCTCACCACGCCACTGACCACCACGCCACGCCGCCGAGCTTCGTACCGTCCACCACATCATCGGAACCTCCCACCATCAGATCTCTCTCAATTGGCCTGCAGTGGTGGGTTTTGCTTTTGGGTTTGTTTGATTTGGGATGTGGGTTTGTGCCGGTGGATGTGGGTTTGTTTGATTTGGTGGATGTGGGTTTGTGCCGGTGGTGGTTGCCGTGGTTGTTGGTGGCCGTTGTTGCGGCAGTGGTGGTTGTGCCGTTGTTGTTGTTGTTGATGATGATAGGGATGAGTTAATATATTATTTTAATGTGTAGTAAATATTATTTTATTGTATAGAATTGAAGGATAAAACATCTGATGAATGAAATATTGTAAAATGATGTGATAAAATAATAAAGTAGGTTTTTGGTGGGTCAAAATGACATTTTTTATAAAACAGCTGATGAAAATGCTCTAAACTTAAAGATTGTTCCTTTTGTTATATGTTTACTATATGATTAATTGTTTCTTTTCTGCCTCTCGGTTTTAGTTAATATATATGTTTCTAGGTTGAGTTTCGGCTTAAGGGTTTTGTAGTTCTGGTATATTTTTTCCATTATATAAGCAAAATACGGAGTTTTCTCTAGGTGAGCATAATCTTGGATGATTTTTTTTTTTTTTTTTTGGTTGTTGTTGTCGTTGTTAATTTTATGTTTTTCATTTTTCCCTCGTTTCATTCTCTTAAAATTTTGGTCCTAACAACGTTGGTTGATGCTTTTGAAGGCAATCATTTTTAAACAGAATTTGGAGTCATAAATATACTTCTCTTGACTCTTGGCCAGATTCCAGTCCTTCTCTCTCTCTTTTCTGGATCAAACAGATGATTTCCTTAACATTTATCTCTTGAATTGTGATGCTGTTGTGAAATCTCTACAACTTGTTTAATCCTTCACCAAGTCAAAGTTTGTACTATCTAAATTTCTTTTCCTGTGTTTGACTGATTATTGATTCTTCTCTCACATTTGGAAGTATATTTTATTCAGTGTAGTTGATTATGCTGTTGGCAACTAAACCTAAAAAAAAACTAAGGAAAAAAAAAAAAAAAAAAAAAAAAAAAAACAGAGAAGAAGATTGATGGCGATTCTAAGTTAAAAACATAAAAGACAAGGTGCTATGCTTCTGTCCAAGGTAACTCTTTCTAATGTAGCTTGTTTCACAACCCTCTATATGTTACATCTGTCTGTGGGTGTTTGACGGTTTGTAATTTTGTGGAGAATTTTCACTTGCCTTATTCTTGTTTTTCTTCTTATGTAGACTATAGATGTTAAGACATGGAAAAGGAGAAAGAAAATGTGTAATCTTCTAGAGGAATTTTAAAAGCATGCATTAGAGGATTGGAATCTCAAGCTGATTCTTCCAAAAAACAGCTGTATTGAAATGGAAATTCATGGCTCAAATTCAAGCTGTAGCAAAATTTTCAAATTATGGAAGAAAAGATGGATTGAGTGCTCAGATTCATGGCTAAAATTCAAAAATATGATATATATATATGTATGTATATATGAACAGTAAAAAGTGAACAGAGTTTTTCCCACTTTTTGACTTAAAAATCAGCTGAAGATTTTGTCATTTTCTTCAACATATAATGTTCAGATTTTGTCGGAAGAAGCATGGCAAGACCAAAGTAAACATGACAAGACCAAAGTATAAGGATTCCTTTCTTTTTCTTTTACTTTTCAAGAATCCCAATATGAGTCCAAAGGACATGTCAGGAGAATATCATATATTTTATTTTATCTTTTTAATTATATAAGGGTGGTGACAACTGAATAGTATGAACTGGTTAGGTTCAATGAAAGAGGAAGAAACAAGAAAGGAGGAGAGGGAAAGTCTAAGGCAATAAAGAGCTTACATGAGAAGTTGAAAACAGCGGAGGGAGGGAGTCAAGAGTGTTATGGAAGTGGAAATGAATATCGTGGAAACGTTAAAAAGACTAATAGAAAAAGAATGAAAATAAAATAATTTTGTATATTTTTTTTTTTTAAAGCAATGCTTTTTCTTGGTAAATGGGTGCATCATGTTGAAATTTTAGTTTCCATTGGTGATACTGATGACCCGATGATTGATGAGTGTCCTTTCTTGGTATTTTATCCCTTAATATTTTAAGTTTTTAACCGACTTGCTACATTTAGATCATAAGAAAATATTATTTAAAAGTCACAATGTAAGTTTAATGAACTCGATGGTTTGATCCATTCGTAAGATTTTTATCCAATTTTCATGAGTTTTATTTAACAAAAAAAAAAAAAATTGGTGGAAGAAGCGACCAAAACACGTATCTCTTTTTTCTTTTCCAAACTACCAAAACTTGTATCAGTTACTATGGTGTGACACCGTTCACAAACTGTTACTTTTTAAGTATATAAACGAAGTTATAACTCTAGACTCTAGTTCAACTCGTGTCTGGTTTAGTTAACTAAGTTTAGTGGTATGATTATAAAGTGGTTTAGAGACGTAAGTTAATTGTTCTTGTTGGAATAGTAAATCAAAGGAAAAAGCAGCACTTCCTTCTCTGTTTGCTGCAGACAATTGGGGCATCTTTCTCTACTTATAAGGGCTGGTTGGTTGCGATCTTGAAAGTATCTGTGTATCTTGTCTGCTGCTGGAATATCTAGCCAGCCCAACAATGTCAAAACCAACTTCACCGTAGCCAAAGAGGTAATATCTTTTCTTTCACTTCTCAAAACCAAAATCCTCTTACTTCGATTTTTCATTTCTTCAAGAAGACACAATCTCTGGCAGAGTACAATGTTCCCTGCCAACTGTTTGCCACATGCCTTTTCATTTAGCTTTTAGCTTATTTTGCTAATGCTGTTGAGAGAACCAAAAAAATGTAGAGGAAGACCAAAGATCACATTAGTAGAAGTAATAAAAAGTACATGTTAATTAAGGAAGTAACCAAAAGCATGACTTAAGATAAAATAATAGACCGGAGGAAAATAATATATGTGAGCTGACCTTGACTAATCTATTGAGGATCCATAATCAATCCCAAAATTTTGAAATAAAAGCATTGTTGTTGTTGTTGTTAATTTTGCTCATGTTCAATTTTTTAAGTCTCACTTTTTTCATGTACAAATTTACTTAGCTCACATTCAACAAATAATAAGCAAAAAGTCAAATAAATTGATACGAAATGCATGTCTTTGCCCCCCAAAATTTTTAGGCTCCTACATAAACTGGTCGAGTAAAAGGCAATCATCTCCTAGCATGTGCTGATTATATTCTCTTCAGTCTTTTTGTTGCCAGTTGCTTTAGATTCAGGTCCAGCATACATCAATTGACTCATAGAAAGATATGGATGCAACATCATTGCACTTGGTAATGTACCCCTTTTTCGCTCTTGGCCACCTTACCCCTTATCTCCACCTATCAAACAAACTAGCCCAGAAAGGCTATAGAATTTCCTTCTTGATTCCCACCAAAACACAATCAAAGTTAGGGACTTTCAACCTCTACCCAGATCTCATCACCTTTGTCCCCATCACTGTTTCCCATGTGGATGGCCTCCCTCCTGGTGCTGAGACCACTTCAGATGTGCCTGACCATTTGCACCCTCTCATTATGACTGCTATGGATCGCACTGAAAGTGATATTGAACTTCTTCTCCATGACCTTAAACCAGACATTGTCTTCTTTGATTTTACCCATTGGTTACCAAAATTGGCCCGTAGCCTAGGTATCAGATCAATTCTCTATGCCACAGTCAGTCCACTTACAGTAGATTATTACACTATGCCCCCTGCTGGAGCAGAGCAACATACTGGCAACAACTTACCTGAGGTTGACCTTACGCGGCCCCCATCTAGTTTCTCAGTATCATCATCCATCAAGCTCCATGTCCATGAAGCACGAGCCTTTGATGCAATAAAGACCATGAAATTTGGTAGTGGTGTAGTATTCCATAATCGTCTGTTCACTAGCTTAAGTCAATGTGATGCACTAGGACTCAGGACGTGTAGAGAAATTGAGGGACCTTATATTGACAATCTTGAAAGCCATTTTGGGAAGTCTGTATTTCTTTCAGGACCAGTCATACCAAAGCCACTAACTTCTGCTTTAGAAGAAAAATGGGTTAAGTGGCTAGGAAGATTCAAGATCAGATCAGTTATATACTGTGCATTCGGAAGTGAGTGCACATTAAACAAAGATCAATTCCAGGAATTAGTGTTGGGTCTTGAGCTTTCAGGTTGGCCATTTCTGGCAGCACTTAAGCCGCCTTTTGGGGTTGAGTCTATTGAAGAAGCCTTGCCAGAAGGGTTTGAAGAGAGGGTTCAAGGAAGAGGCATAGTACATGGCGGATGGGTTCAACAACTGCTAA
Source organism: Notholithocarpus densiflorus (assembly GCA_030021035.2). Taxonomy (NCBI): domain Eukaryota; kingdom Viridiplantae; phylum Streptophyta; class Magnoliopsida; order Fagales; family Fagaceae; genus Notholithocarpus; species Notholithocarpus densiflorus. The sequence goes on along the minus strand of JARYZH020000014.1, from coordinate 1,290,450 downwards.
TTTTAAAGCACCCATCAGTTGGGTGTTTCATCACACACTGCGGGTCAGGTTCTTTTTTTGAAGCGTTAATGAATCAGTGTCAACTGGTACTCTTACCGCACGTAGGTGACCAGATTTTGAATGCAAGGATGATGAGTAACAATTTGAAGGTTGGGGTGGAAGTTGAGAAAGGTGAAGATGGTTTGTTCACAAAGGAAAGTGTCTGCAAGGCAGTGAATAAAGTGATGGAGGTTGACAGTGAGGTTGGGAGGGAGGTCAGAGCCAATCATGCCAAACTCAGAGAGCTCTTGAGCAGTGAAGACTTAGAGTCATCTTATATTGATGGTTTCTGTCAGAATCTTAAAGATTTGGTTGGATAATTTATGAGTTTCTAGTCAAGTATGGCTATTCTTGTTGTAAAACTTTGTCAGCTCTAAACAACATGGTTCTTTATTGTGAAGTTTGAATCATGAACAATGTGTCGCATGGTATTTGGTGGCTTCCTTAAGCTGCAATAAGCCTTTTGAGTTCACTTGGTCTTTTTTTTTTTTTTTTTTTTTTGTGTGGAGATAAAGACTCTTGGCCTTGTCTTGTGTAAACTTGTGTAAACTGTCACAGTGATTGTAAATAACAATAAATCCTTCAAGGTCATTTTGTCATGTTCCAACATAGCTGCCATCTCATTTTCAAAATTCTTTAATCTTGGAAATCAAATAGTTATGGCAGGCCTTGCAAACTACTGTTCCTGGTTTGCTTTTGAAAAGGCCCCAAGTTTAAGGTTGAAAGAAAGACATGTCTGAGAATATCTTGAAGATTTCGATTGATCTGTATACATATAAAGATTAGATATGTTTGTTGAATTGTAAACTTAAGAAGGAAAAGGAATGGCTCTCACTTCCCCTCCAAGCTAATTGTATTCCTAAAAACTAGATTTACAGCAGTTAAGGCAGAAAATTTTAGATGGAGCAGGCACCAGGAAAGTGTGAGGACAATAGGAAATTGGCATCAGGGCTTGGTTGGAACTTGGAAGGTATTACGGACTACAGGGGAGATGATTTTAAAGATATGGAAGGCAAGCATTTACTGCTGCTACTATGCGTTGAGATAATATGACCTAATTAACTAGGCAATATTTTTAGATGCCAAATTTTAATTACAACTAAGTTAGTTAAGTCTAATTAACAATTAATGTGGAGTTTACGTAATTAACTAAGAATGCTATTACCAATTGCATGAATAAACTTAAGGACAAAATTTAGCTACAAAATTGGTTGTAGCTTAAGGCTACAAACTCACTCATTACTACATATTTTGAAAATCTAATCGTAGAATTGCATGTTCTTTACGCTCTTAATACACATGTCAAATTTTGTGTCAATTGGATATTATTTACTATATAATCTATAAGTTTATATTTTATGTATAATTTTAAATTACAAAAACTTGCAATTTAAAAAAAATTTATTGATGACATAGCTAGTGATTTTTAATTTTCTTGAAATTTTGCAAGTATAGAGGATATAAGAAGAAGATGTAATTCAATGGTGAATTTATCAAAATTCACTTCTAATAAAAGGATATTAAGTAAGGTTGTAGCCTACGATTACAAACTCACTTAATAAAATAAATATTACTACATATTTTGAAAATCTAACCGTTGAATTACATGTTTTTTATGCTCTTAATACATATGTCAAATATTGTGTCAATTAGATATTATTTACTATATAATCTATAAGTTTATATTTTATGTATAATTTTAAATTACAAAAACTTGCCATTTAAAAAATTTATTGATGACATAATTAGTGATTTTTAATTTTCTTGAAATTTTGCAAGCATAGAAGATATAAGAGCATTCTCATTAAGGGTGTCAAATGCCAAATATTTGGTATTTGACACCCCAAACTTTAAAAACACACCTCCATCAAAAGTTTTAAATGCCAAATATTTTGGCATTGATGAACAGTGCGGTCTCAAATTTGAGACCGCAATGTTCACCGATTGTAAAACTTTTATTATTATTTTAATTCAGGTGAGGGCCCACTTTCCTTTCTTTATTATTTCTATATTTCTCTTTTCTATCACTTCTCTCTTCTCTGTCCTGTGGCGGCGAGGTCTGATGGGTTTGGGTTCGATTGGATGGTTTGATGGTTGTGGGTATTGGCGATGATGATTCTTGGTCGGCGATTGTGGTCCGATGGGCATGGGTCGTGGGTCCAACGGTCCAATGGTCATGGTGGAGGTTCGGCGTGGGCGATGGAGGTTTCTTTTTCTTTTTCTTTTTTTTTTTTTTTTTTTTTTTTTTTTTTTTTGCTTTCTACTGTGGTTTGTGGTCGTGGTTTTGGTTCGACATGGGTCGTGGGTCACCGATCCTGGGTTTGTGTGTGTGTGTGTGATGGGTTTTGGTTCATCGATCTGGGTTTGGTTCCTGTGGGTTTTGGTTCGGCGTGATGGGTCTGCTGAGGGTTTACCTAGTTGTTTTTGTGGTGGTTGGTTGTGATTTTGGTGGATAGTTGTGGTTATACTTTGATTTTTTTATTTTTCATTTCTTCTATGAGGGGGTTGTGGTTGCCACGGTGGTCTTGTGACTTATGGTGGTGAGTGGTGTGGTGGGTTGTGGATTTGCTACAATGGTGGTAGGGTGGTGGAGGAGGTGGGTGTGGTGGGTGGAGGTGGAGGTTTTTTTTTTTTTTCTCTGTTGTTGTTTGTGGTTGCGGGTGGATCGGTTGGTGGCTGGTGGCGACGATGGTGGAGTGGATGCGGTGGTTGTGGTATGCGTGGGTGGATGCGGTGGCCAGCGGTGTTGAGAATAGTGGGTTGAGAAAGAGAGAGACGAGAGGAGAGAAGAAAATAAAAATGATAAAGAAGAATATTTAAATGGAATGTTAAAAAAATAAGTTTTGATGGAAAGGATGTTGTAAAGTGGGGTGTTATATGTTATAAAATTGGGTTTTGAGATAGTAAATGTTAAATTTTTTGCAATCCTTGATAAGAATGCTCTAAGAAGAAGATGTAATCCAATGGTGGATTTGTCAAAATTCACCTATAATAAAAAGATATTAAGTAAGGTTGTGGCTTAAGGTTACAAACTCACTAAATAAAATAAATATTACTACGTATTTTGAAAGTGTCGTTAGATTGCATGTTCTTTGCAGCTCTTAATATACATGTCAAATTTTGTGTCAATCAGGATATTATTTATATAATCTATAGGATTTCTGAGTTTATGTATAATTTTAAAATTATAAAAACTTGCGATGATGAATTTTGTGATGATGAGAGGAAGGGAGCAGAGAATCAATAGTGTTTGGCTCTCACAAGGATAGACTCAATTCTTTTTACTCTCAATTGGGTGCTTAGGGCTCGTGCGAATATGATGTATGTATAGTGGGCATGGGAAAGGTACAACAATCGATCTAGAATAATAAAATTCACTCTAGTACCGAGCAACTTGCAGGAATCTCGTGAGATAGGGTGTCTAGTGAGTTTGTCTCACGAAGTGCAATTCTAAATGATTTTTGAACTCTCACGTGCAATCTACATGTTCATTTAGCGGGTCACTTGTTATGCGAATTGTCTAGTGAAAATGCATTTCCAGTTACTCTTCAATGGACTTTCAAACCAATTACAATAAAGCCCACAAATACAATAAAACTATGCATGAAATTACAAAGGAATAGGCCGAAATAAAGCCAACAAACAAGAAGAAAAATTCAAGAAGTAAAAAATTACAACTTAGCATGTGTAATATTTGGGAAGTGAGGTGCAACAGATTGTCGATAACATCCTTCTTTCGTGCTTCTATTATTGGTAAAGAAGTAATAATGGACGTCATACTTATGGTACTTAAGATAGTTCACTGGCCCAAGCTTGTTATGAATCTTGGGTCATTGAAGAGAGCCTAGAGTATGTTTCAGTGTTGGGTGAACTGAATTTGGCTTGCTGCGACCTATTTGGGCCATTATATGAATCGATCTGTGAGCAAGTTAAATGAACTCCAAAAAAGATAGAACAAAATATATATAAATTTAATGTGGTGGCGAAATTCAAAAGAAACGAACAATGAACTTGGAATGAATAGTAATAGGTGCAAAATACTTTAATGTGGCATTTGGTACAAGGTAATGTTTTAGGATTCCCGAAATGTTTAAAGATTCTCATGTTTGGTTGCAAATCCGCTAGAGATCAGATGCGAGGAATCTGGATTCCCCCTTTTCAGTGGGAATGTGGATTCTCTTTAAAGCGGTGGGTATCCTAGATTCCCAAGTTTAAAGGAAATCGTATTTTTTATAAATAGACAATTTTAACCCCTTTCCTTATTAATTGGCAATTAAGATAAAAATAAAACAAATCCATCAATATTTTTCCCTTGTCTTTATCTTTTCCATAAAAACATCAAATAGGATAGAATAACTTCTGTTGATATATTTTTAACAAAATTTTATTTAGGTTTCATGTGTGGAAAAAAAAAAAAGTTTGAAGGACCCTCCATTATTGCAGTTATTCACTTTTCTTTACATTGTGTGTGTTGCTCAACAAATTATTAATGGTTATTTTTCATGGAAATTTATTAATGTGTATCTATTCGCATCCTCGGATCGCGGTTTTGTTTGTTGCTAGAAATATAGATATGGACAGGTAAACTACATCTGTTTTTTTAAAGATAAATGGCTTTGTTTTAATTCATATGTTACAGTACAATGTCAATAATTTGTATCCTATCTGGTACTTTTGATGTTTGTTATACAATGATACAGAATGTGTAGATTTTTATATTTTGTTTTTTCATTATACAAAATTCTTATATTTTGTTTTCATTATTTATTTAGGAAGATTTTTTTAATTTTAATTTTAATTTTAATTTTATTTTTTTATAAAGGACTTGTTAGTTCACATTCAAATCTAAGGATAGAATAGGAAAAATAAATAACTCATTTAAGATTCACGAGAATAAACTAAACATTATTATTTCATTCTAGGAATCTTATTAGATTCTAATGAAACCAAATATAGGAATAGTTATATTCCTAGGTATTCAGATTGCAAAGAATCACATTCCCAAGAATCTGGATGCTAGAATTAATGTGGATTCTCCCGTACCAAACGCTACATAAAAGGTTTTATTAATCAAGTCAAGTATGAGAAATACATTTAGTCCTATATTGTGGATACTCCACAAAGCCCAATAAGCCTCAAAGATCCACAAACTTGGTTAATCCTTATGAGTTTACAAGACTTGTGAGTGAGTCCCTTGGATATGAGTGGCCCATAAATGTTACTAAGAACCTTTTACATTGATTCTTTATCACTCGATGAACTCGACTTAAATCTTAGAAAGCTCTCTTTTGTATCTTTTGGTCTCTTTTGAACTTGATTTAACAACGATTAAAAAAATGGACTTTATGAGAGAGAGAGAGAGAGAGAGAGACGGAGAGAGAGAGAGAGAGAGAGAGAGAGAGAGAGAGAGAGAGAGAGCAACGAAGATGTGGTATCTCATGCGCTAGGCGCATGAGATACAGGTGGGTCTCATGTGTGTGGGGCCCATCTGCCTGTGAGAGGTAGGTCTCATGCGCCTGGCGCATGAGAGATTTAATTGCAACGAATCTTATTGCTGCCACGCTTCAGCTTCAAATAGGTTCCCAGATATGTTCTTTCTCGGCACAACGGACGCAACCAATAGTCCCTCTCTGTGTTGAGTCCTCAAAATTACTCTCTCAAGAGTCAAGCCTCAAGTTAACGATTTTACCTCAACAATAGTCCAACTGATAATTGTTTTCACATCATATTCATACTTGTTCATTGTCTTTTTTTGGTTATTCTCATCTTATGTTTCCGTAGTAACTGATAGACACCTCAAGAGCATATTTCAGGTTTTTTGCACTTATGCTATGCGTTCTGTTTTTCTTACTTTTTACTTGTTAACTTTGCATTGAACTGCAAAGGGTTTTGTATTTGAATATATTTAAACATTTTGCCAAGAGATTTTGGGGGATTTCTATTTTAAAGCAATATAAGTTAGGAACCAAGTTTGGCTACATTTAATATAAATATATATATATATATATATATATATGTTGCAGCTAATGATTACAACTTCCTTTAATGTCATTTTATTGGATGTGAATTTTGACAAATTCATCTTTAAATTATATTTTCTTCTTATATACTCTATACTTGCAAAATTTTAAAAGATTAAATATCAATAACTATGTCATTAATCAATTATTTAAATTTTTAGTTTTTGTATTATAAAATTATGCATAAAAAATTAAGTTATATAATTTGAATAGTAAATAATATTTGATTAACACAAAATTTGACATTCGTGTTAAGAACATAAATAACATGCAATCCAACAATTAGATTATCAAAATATGTAATTTTAACTTTTTTAGTAAGAGTTGTAGCTATTACCTACAATTAAATTTATAGCGAAACTTTTTCCTTAAATATGGATGTTTTATACTTCCTATATCTGTGGTTTTTGTTCATAATTTACCATCTCTTCTAAACGTTATTGAGATTTTGGTAGTGTTCCACATTTTTTGGTGTATTTATAAACAAAGCAGACATTTTGGTGTACCACAAGACTCTTCTTTTTGTGATATTTTACTATATGTTTAATAGTTTCTCTATTGCTTCTCAATTTTAGTTAATATCAATATGTTTTTAGGTTTCAAATTTCAGCTTATTGGTTTTGTGGTTTTGGTATATTTTTTACCCTATATAACGAAAGTTCGGAGTTTCTCTAGCATGAGCAATGTCTCAGATACTTATTAACTAATTTTATTCTCTTAAAATTCTGGTCCTAACAACTTTGGGTGATGCTTTTAAAGGCCATCAGTTTTAAACAAATTAGGATTAATAAATCAATTCCAATCTTTTTTAAGAATAATGTGTTCCCTTATCCAATTTTTAGCATAATTTGTTCAACTCAAAAAAGCAAACATCACGTATCATGCACTAATTGTTCTCTACAATCTTTTTGTTGCTAGTTGCTTCAGCTTCAGAATCAGCCTGGATCAATTGACTCTTAGGAAAACATGGTTGCTACATCATTGCACTTGGTAGTATATCCTTGGTTTGCTCTTGGCCACCTTAACGCGTATCTCCACCTGTCAAACAAAATAGCCCAAAATGGCCATAGAATCTCCTTCTTAATTCCCACCAAAACACAATCAAAGTTAGAGACTTTCAACCTCTACCCAGATCTCATCACCTTTGTCCCCATAATTGTTCCCCATAGATGACCTCCCTCCTGGCGCTGAGACCACTTCCGACGTGCCTGTCCATTTGCAACCACTCATTATGACTGCCATGGATCGCACTGAGAGTGATATTGAACTTCTTCTCCTTGATCTTAAACCAGACATTGTCGTCTTTGATTTTGCTTAATGGCTACCAAAATTGGCCCGCAGCCTAGGTATCAAGTCAGTTCTCTTCTCCACTGTCACTCCACTTACAGTATATTATTTCACTGTCCCCTGCAGGAGAAGGGCAACATAGTGGTAAGAAATTTACTGAGGTTGACCCTATGCAACCCCGATCTGGTTTCCCAGTATCATTATCCATCAAGCTCCATAACCATGAAGCTCGAGAATTTGCTGCACTAAAGGCTATGAAGTTTGGTAGCGATGTCATTTTCTACGATCGCCTGCGTGCAAGCTTAAGTCAATGTGATGCTACAGGATTCAGGACTTGTAGAGAAATTGAGGGATCTTATATAGACAATCTTGGAAGCCATTTTGGGAAGCCTGTATTTCTTTCAGGGCCAATCATACTGAATCCACCAACTTCTACATTAGAAGAAAAATGGATCAAGTGGCTAGGAAAATTCAAGGCCAGATCAGTAATAAACTGTGCATTAGGAAGTGAGTGCACTTTAAAGAGAGATCAATTCCAGGAATTGGTATTGGGTTTTGAGCTTTCGGGTTGGCCATTTCTAGCAGCACTTAAGCCACCATTAGGGGCTGCCTCTATTGAAGAAGCATTGCCGGAAGGGTTTGAGAGAGGGTTCAAGGAAGAGGGGTAGTACATGGTGGATGGGTTCAACAACTGCGGATTTTAGAGAACCCATCAATTGGGTGCTTTATCACACACTGTGGGTTAAGTTCTTTATTTGAAGGATTGATGAATCAGTGTCAGCTGGTATTGTTACCACATGCAGGTGACCAGTTTTTCAATGCAAGGATAATGAGTAACAATTTGAAGGTGGGAGTGGAAATTGAGAAGGGAGAAGAAGATGGTTTGTTCACTAAGGAAAGCGTATGTAAGGCAGTGAGGACTGTGATGGAGGATGACAACGAGGTTGGGAGGGAGGTCAAAGCCAATCATGCCAAACTCAGAGACCTCTTGAGCAGCGAATATATAGAGTCATCTTATATTGACAGTTTCTGTCAGAATCTTCAAGATTTGGTTGGATAACTTATGAGTTTGTAGTTAGGTATGGTTATTCTTGTCACAAAATTATTGACAGCTTAGAATAGTGTGGTTCTCTATCATGCAATTTAATCATGAACAATGTGTTGTGTGGTATTTGGAGGGTTCATGTTTCTATCCTAAGATAGCTGTGCTTTGCAGCTTATATGACGTTTTCAATATTATTGTTGCTGCAGGAGCCCTTTTGGGGTCTCTTGCCCCACCCCTCTTTTTTTTTTTTTTTGGGTGAAATAAGAAACCTTATCTTGTGAAAACTGTCACTGTAATTGTAAATTGTAATTAATGAATCTATTAAGGTCACTCATCCTTGATCAATTGTCATGGTCCAACATAGCTATATATCATCTAATTTTCAAAATTCACTTAGCTAGGAATGAAATAGTTGCAAATTTTGAATATGTGCTTAACTAATTGAGACATACATGAACGTGATCAAGTTGAGATGTGTGACGTTGATGGAATGGGGAGAGAGGATAAAACAAACAATCAATTTAGTTCACATCATTACAATGGAAATCTTAAACGAAAATGTTCAATTTAGTAATGTAAGTAACAAAGATGCAAGAACAAGAAATGTTCAATTTAAGTCAGCATTCTTCAAGAAAGAAGATTTGCATACATGTATTACTCCCACAGATGATACAACCAGCAAAATAAATTGTCTAAACATACTGTTAAATCTTTTGTGTCCCATCACCTACAAAATGAACCAGCAAGATGCAGGTAGGAAACGACTACAGAAAACATTTACGTTTCCCTATAGAATTCTAGCAATCATCATTAGCACAAACCCCATGGTTTAGAAACTCAAAGAAGTAGAGGCAGCCTATAGGACTTTATGTTAACGGTCAATCCGAAATTACAGAATGCCCACAAAATTGGGGCTTATGCGATTGATCACAAATGAAAGGGAAATAACTCTTATACACACCGTACACATACTCTTGATTTTAACTAATATATATATATATATATATATATATATATGTATATCAGTGCACTTAAGCAATTCCATTAGTTTCTACGGTTAAAAACTAAAAGTCCTCAGATCAAGGCTTGGAGTGGAAAAGAGCCATACTGGGAGACAGAGAGAGGGAGGCCCTAATTTTATTAAAAGAAGGTTGAAAAACTACCCAATTCCATTAGATATTAAAATTTATATTTGTAATTTTATCTTTTGAAGTTTTAGTTACCAAAGAAATTGACCATTTGAAAATTTTAACTTTTGAGTTTTCTCAAATTAGACACTTATAGTATAACAATGGTTTCTTCTAATGCAATTGATATAGAACCTAGAACACATATATAATGTGACACTAAAATAAAGGAGTAAGAGACATGAATATTAAATGAAAGAGAGCTGAAATCAATTAAGAAAGTCTCTAATGACATGCTTAAAGTCTTTAACCAGACTCCAAGATTTGTCCCAGTATTAGTAGAATAGAGGCCTCATTCTATATAGAAGTTCTCCTTAGAAAACTAACATTCTTAATGTGACCAAAATTCGGTAGACACGTTTTTTTTTTTTGAGAAGACAGTAGACATATGTAATAACTTGTTGGGGAGATAAGCACCTTGGGGAGTTTTTTTGAGTAATTAATATAACATATAGAGATCTACTTTAACCCAAAAAGGCTTAAGCCCAATGGATATGTATTCAATTATGTTATATTAACTACTCATTTTTCTCGTTATTATTCAATGTAAGACTTTACTCACATGTGTACACCCAACATAACTTTGATAAGATAAGAGCTACCTAAAAAAAATCAAAAGATCAATCAAGGTTGATAATTCACATTTACCCAAACGATTGATATGGCCTTTTACAGCCAACTTTAAATTTAGAACGATAAGGCCTTTTAGTGGGTTTTATTTTTTTGGAAATTTATTTATCATCTTTTGGAATCTCTCTTTCTCCCATAAGCTCTCTTGCCCTCAATTGATGAAGTCAAAATCACTTAAAATTCTACATAGGCTATCAACATTTTTTTTTTTCCTTTCTTTTTTTACAATCGATAGTATAACCCCACCCCTCCCCACCCTAGGACCACTCGAACCTGGGTTTATGAATCCCTCAAGCCTTTAAAGCTTAGGGAAGTACCAACTCGCCTAACATGGGCGGTGGTCATAGGCTATCAACATTCAAACCTTATAAAAAGTTGGAATCCATGCTTTTGCTTGTTGAAAGATAGAATCAAATTGAAAATCATAAACCATGTAAGGTTGTCCCACATAAGAAACTATAACTTAACAAAATTGGTTGAACTTGAAAAATTAAGGCGAAACTATATTATTGGTCTCTCAAGTTAACCCTGTGTGCATAATTGGTTATTCTAGTTTCAACTGAGCACAATTAGTCCCTTAAGTTTTCATAATGAGTGATTTAAGTCATTTTTTTAACTTTCGTTAGTGGTGTTGCTTACATGGCCAACGAAATAATGACTTAGTTTTTTTTTTATTTTTAATTTTTAATAATGTGGCATTTTTTGTTTTTTTTTTGGTTAAAAATTACAAAATTGAATTTACACATAAGAACCCTCACGAATCAATTTGGTAACCCGAATCAACTAAATCAAATCTCCAAGTCCACAATCTGAAACGAGTAAGAGAGAGAGGAGAAGCTACCCTCCTTTCTCCTCTCCGGCCAGCCACTACCCTCCACCTCCCTTCTCCTCTTCGGCCAACCCATCTCAGGTATTGCCATTTTCCTCTCTTTGTGGCTGTGCAACCCATCTTATAGATTTTAAGAAGTAATCAAATAAAACTTGAGAGAGCAATTTGGAGAGGAGAAGCTGGTCATCAACGACATCGTCTTGGACGAGGCAATCAGTACTGGAGGTTTCTTTGATTTTCCTCTCTTCAAAAAGTCTTTGGATTGCAATTTTAACAAGTTCTAGCTCCACCTTTTGATTTGACTCCCATCACCGATGACTGAGAGATGCAACTTTGATGAGAAGAGAAACTAATTAAAGACGAGTGAGAGTTCAAGAATGAAGTCAAACCTTTGATTGTGTTCAGTTGGTCTTGGCATCTGAATGAAATATCAATTTTTTATTTTAAAATTATGAATGTGTCAGAATTACTTAGGCAGCATACAAATATACAATCTAATCTTTTGCCTCTTCGTTTGGGTGATCTTGGATGGCCTTTGTTTATACTAATTGTGTAATTTTTAATTACAAAAATATCGTAAAAAAAGAGGTTAAGTTGTTCCAGTAGTCGCGTAAATGCAATTTAACGGTTAGTAAAAGGACAACTGACTCGTTTTTAAAGCAGAGACCCAGTGTCGTAACGAGCTTGATGGACCAATTGTGCTCGCGGGTTAAGCGAAGGTAGCATTGTAGTTTCGCCAAAAATTAACATGATAAAAACGGTTTCATAAAGAAGTTTTTCTCAAGAATAATGCATTAAAGAATTTAAATAAGGAAAAATAAATCTTTTAAAAAATTGCTTTTATATAGAACTAATAAGTTGCTTTTAGCTGTGCGTGTGCAGTTTGGTAGAAAATCATTTGGGGGGAATGTGTTTGTGTCATGTGGTTGACTTTCCTTGATATATTTATTCATGAGCGTGCGTTGAACTTTTAGTTAAACACTTAAACAAACGCTTTAAAAAAAAAAAAGGACTTTCCAATTGGAAATGTAAGAGAGAGAGAATTGTCGAATCTTATTGTTGCCGTCTTGACTTCGCAATGAATCGTGTCAATTATAAATGGACTCTCTGCGACAAAGTTAAACTTGAGGGTACGTGTAGTTCATGCAAAATTACTTATCGATAAAAACGGTTTCATAAATAAGTTTTTCTCAAGAATAATGCATCAAAGAATTTAAATAAGGAAAAATTAATCTTTTAAAAAATTGCTTTTATATAGAACTAATAAGTTGCTTTTAGCTGTGCGTGTGCAGTTTGGTAGAAAATCATTTGGGGGGAATGTGTTTGTGTCATGTGGTTGACTTTCCTTGATATATTTATTCATGAGCGTGCGTTGAACTTTTAGTTAAACACCAAACAAACGCTTTAAAAAAAAAAAAGGACTTTCCAATTGGAAATGTAAGAGAGAGGGAGCATCGAATCTTATTGTTGCCATGCTTCAGCTTCACAATGAATCGTATTCAATTATAAATGGACTCTCTGCACAATGGAGGCAAGTAGTAGTGCCTCTCTCAAGCCTCAAAGGTAACGATTTTATCTCATCAATAGTCCAACTAATAATTTGTTTATACATTATATTCATACATGTTCATTGTCTTTTGTTTTGTTATTCTCATTTTATGTTTTCTTGTGTTAAATTAACTGATAGACACCTCAAGATCATATTTCAGGTTTTCTTCACTTATGCTATGAGTTATGTTTTTCTTACTTGTTAGCTTGTGAACTTTGCATTGTACTGCAAAGTTTGACTATACAAACTTGGATGTAGCCAATGACTACAACTCCCCTTAATATAATTTTATTAGATGTGAATTTTGTCATATCCACCATTGGATAACATTTTCTTCTTACATCCTCCATGCTTGCAAAGTTTTTATATAAGATCAAAGATCAATAGCTATGTAATCCATCAAATATTTAAACTTCAAGTTTCTGTTGTTTAAAATTATGCATAAAAAATTAGTTTATAGATCGAATAGTAAATAACATCTGATTGACACGAAATTTGACATGCGTGTTAAGAACATAAATAATATACAATCCAACAATTCAATTATCAAAATATATAAATATGTTATTTTTTTTAATGGGTGTTGTATCCAAACTGTTTCCTTTAAAAGAAATAGAGATGTTTTATACTTCATATATATCTGTGGTTTTTGTTTATAAATTACCATCTCTTCTAAACATTATTGACATTATGGTTGGGTTCCAAATTTTTTGGTGTATCTTTTTGAAAATAGAGCATACATTTTTGTATTCCACAACATTGTTCTTTTTGTGATATGTTTACTGTATGTTTAATAGTTTCTTTACTACATCTTAATTTTAGTTAATATCTATAAGTTTCTAGGTTATGAATTTCAACTTATCAGTTTTGTGGTTTTGGTATAATTTTTAGGACAAAGTTTAGCTATAAAATTGATTGTACTCTAAGGTTACAACTTTACTCAATCTCTTTTTATTAGAGGTGAATTTTGACAAATCCATCGTTGGATTGCATTTTCTTCTTATATCCTCAATACTTGCAAAATTTCTATAAAATTAAAGATCAATAACTATGTCATCAATAAATAGTTTAAATTGCAAGTTTTTGTAGTTTAAAATTATGCATAAAATGTAAGCTTATAGATCATATAATAAATAATATCAAATTGGCACAAAATTTGATATGTGTATTAAGAATATAAAGAACATGCAATTCAACAATTAGATTTTCAAAATATGTAGTAATGTGAATGATATTGAGTAAGGTTGTAGTCTTAGGCTACAACCAATTTTGTAACTAAATTTTGTTCTAATTTTTACCTCATATAATAGAAATTTGGAGTTTCTCCAGCTTGACAAAAATTGAAACTTAGAGGATTGAAATGACAAAACTGAAAGTTAAAGGATTAAAATGACAAAAGCTAAAAGTTAAAGGGTCAGTTTTGGATTTTTGCAAAAAAAAAAAGAGAATGTTGGAAATGGGTGGATGATGTGGCCGCTGATGTGGTTCAACGAGAGTGTAGTAACAATAAATGCTACGTTTCAGATTTTAGATATAACTAGTAAATTGTTCATGCGATGCACGGATAATGTTGTAATGTTTTATGTAATTTTTTTTTTTTTTGGAAAATGTTATACATATATTATAGCATATATATTATAAAACTTTGTTAGTAATGAGTTCATTATAAAAAGTAACAATTATAAATTGCACACACATATTTATTATAATTATTTTGTTCGAGTAATGAGTAATAATTAAAACAACTTTGGAATAATATTGTATAATAAAAGTTGATAAAAGCATATTAATTCATTCTATATTATTGATTTTTATTATGTGATGTAATAAAAAGCCTTCATTACGAAATCTAGCTTTTTTTTTTTTTTTTTTTTTGTTTCTTCAATACTTTGTTATTGCGGTATGGTGACACTTGTAAAGCTTGTTGAGGGTGTGTTATCATCATCTGTTTCTTCATCTTCAACATTTGAAGTTTAGTCCGTCCATATTTGTTCAATTTTTGAGCTTTCATCACTTTTCCTTGTGTTGCATCATTTGTGTTAATCACTAATGAATTGGCACCGGGAGATTCTTAATTAGATCTTACAAAGTTTGGACTTTGTCGCTAAGATTTTTTTGTAGTTTTTTGCATTCATATTAAATTTCAATGATGTGACAGTTTTTTGTAAATGTTTTTATATATATATTTTGTTAATTTTGGAATAGTGCAGCAAAAAGAATTAATATAGCATATTGGATTGTATTTTCTTTTCTTCCATACCTTTTTGTCATTTGAAGGTGCATAAAAAATCTTAGCAACTATGTAATTTTCAAAACCATCCTTTATATTGAATTCATTCAAATGAAGTAGGAAAATCCCTTTTTTTTTCCTATTTTTTTTTTCAAATCATGTGGGATTCCTTCTCCAATATCAATAGTTTTACAATAATTTAAATAAGTTGTACCTTAGTTTGTTTTTCAGCAAGATCACTTATAGATTTACTTAGGATTTTCTCGGCATCTCGAACAATTATCACAAAAATTGTTTTGTCAATTGCATCAAAAACTTCAATTTGAATCCTGCATCTGAAGTAGTTTGCAATGGTATATATATAGTAGTTATAGTGAGATGAATATATTATAAATATTTGGAGAGTACGTAGTTAATGTGAGTGCCTCTAACCTTGGGATAGAAAGATTTGTTTTTGTTTTACATTTTGCACACCAAAATGATCTTGCTTGTGGTTCGACATTCCTATCACAAAGCACGCACGAAATGTTATACCAACCCATTGTTGTATCATTGTTACTTATTGTTGCAATACCCTAGCAGTTTGCATCTTGCAATGAACTTTGAAATTAATATGTATTTTTTTTTAATGTAAATAATATGATGTATTATTTTTTTTTTATGTAAATGATGACTATAATTTGAAATGATTAACAAACCTGTTCCGTAGGATCTCATTCAATGCATTTTATCTTTACTATTGTCTTCATATTCTTTAAAGATAAATCCTCCTATGAAAATTATTTTGCATGTATTTTTGGTATTTCTTGTATAGGATCATGTTTTTGACCATTCCTATCATTGAATTTTCTAAAAGAAAATATTAAGTAAATGGCATTTTGTGAGATAGTATATGTTATTTATTAGACTTTTTTGTTATTATAAATTTTAGAAATATGCACTTGTCAATTATTTCAGCAACCTCAGGGATCTCAAGATTTATATATATTTTTGTTGCACTGGTCGATGACAAAGAGAATTTTTCTGCATAAATTGCATAGAACATTATTAATAGACAAAAGCGTATTGAATTGAAATTGGGGAAAATTGAAGACATGATTTCATGAGAATGAGATTTTCTAGAAGTATCATCTATATGTGGGGGAGGAGGAAGAGAGTTTGTAAGTGGTAAGAGTTTTGGCTTTGATTTACACGTGAGAAGAGGTCAGACTTGGGTCATAATATGTAAGGTAATGTTTTTCATAAGGTTTGGTCTATTTTTAAAAGGTTGTCCATTTTATAGAGAATATCTTTTGGTCTAATTGTTAAGGGCAGCCCATATTTTATATAATAGTAAAAAGAAGTTACCATGATCTATTGGGTAACAGTCAAAAAATTTAATAAAAAGAGGTAAAAAATAAGGCTAAATTTATATAATAGTAAAAAGAAATTACTATAATCTATTGGGTAACAGTTAAAAAAACTTAATGAAAAGATGTAAAAAAATGCTAAATGCAATATTAGAGCGTCACATGGTAGGATCTCATGCACTTTCACATGAGGTCTCTGCTTTTATATTATATTTATTGATATAGATATAGATGATATGGCCTTTTTAGTGGGTTAAAAAAAAAAAAAAAAAATCTTTTTCATCTTTTAGAATCTCTCTTTCTCCCTCAAGCTCTCTTGCCCTCAATTGATGAAGTCAAAATCACTTGAAATTCTACATAGGCTAGCAGCTATCAACATTCAAACCTTATAAAAAGTTGGAATCCATGCTTTTGCCTGACGAAAGATAGAATCAAATTCAAAATCGTAAACCATGTAAGGTTGTCCCACATAAGAAACTGTAACTTAACAAATTGGTGTAACTTGAAAAATTAAAATGATATAGAATTGTCGCTAGCAATTAGAACAAATACCTTGATAATATTTTATCTAATTATTTTTAAAGAAAAGTGATCTGTAGTTATTTTATGTGAAAATTTCTCTCTCTATCATTATTTATTGTCATGCAAAGTGTCTTTGATATTTAGAATTCAAATTCTTCCACCCTGGCCCGTTATGACTATTGTATTATAAAAAATAAATAAAAATCCATTCATAATGGATAAGAAGCAAATGGGGGAGGACATTATTAAAAAAAAAAAAGGGTATTCCTATCATAAATATTAAGTTATTACAAGTCTACATGACAACAATAATTCATATATAAAAGCTCTAGTTCAACGACAAAGGACAAAAAAAAAAATCAAATAACCATGTCATGAAAAACACGAGAGACAACGTTATAAAATACTAACTAAAATTTTCCTATTAAAAAAAAAAACTAACTAAATTTTACTTTTTGAGCCTTTAGGACAAGCTGATTCGAAAACTGGCCTAGGAATGACAAACCAAGGCAAGTAGTAACATACTGCTCTAGAGGGGGACGGAAAAGATTAACTTTTTCTGGAAATACAAAATCATACTATATTTTCTTGCAGAAGAAGAATATTATAATTATTGTTTTTCTTTTTAATAGCTTCAGTTAGACAATGGTTTGAGAACTGTGATCTAACAACCAAAATGAAAAGGGGATGAACAGGGAGTTAGACAGTTGGTTTGAGATCTGTATTTAACCACCAAAATGAAAAAGGGATGACCAGGGAATTGTCATAAAATAATATGATTCTCTGGTGAATAAACAAACAAGTTTGGGTCTTTGTGAACTCTAAACCTTCCTGTTAACCCACTTTTCCATTTCCAACTCCCACACCACATGTGAGTGACACGGTTTTACAATTTCAATTGAAATCATGTTTTCAAAATACGATTTGTTACTCATTTACAATTTTAATTGAAATCTTTTTTTCAAAATATGATTTCAGCTCACGTGGCTGTATGTATACTGTAAATGTGCATCTAGCAAGTTTGTGACCATTGTCGTATTGATATTATTATTGTTGTTCTTTTTTGCTGAATCTTAACTTACCGTTACGTAGTATTCCCTTAACTTCTCACTCATTGCTCCTCCTACCATATGCTGATTATTTTTCTCTACAGTTTTGTTTTTGTTGTTGCTAGTTATTTTAGCTTCAGCTCCTGCAGCCCGGATTAATTGACTCAGAGAATTAGAAAGACATGGGTGCAACATCATTGCACTTGTTAATGTACCCCTGGTTTGCTCTTGGTCACCTTACCTCGTATCTCCACCTTTCAAACAAACTAGCCCAGAAAGGCCATAGAATCTCCTTCCTGATTCCCACCAAAACACAATCAAAATTACAGACTCTCAACCTCTACCCGGACCTCATTACCTTTGTCCCCATAATTGTTCCCCATGTAGATGGTCTCCCTCTTGGTGCTGAGACCACTTCCGATGTGCCTGTCCATTTGCAACCACTCATTATGACTGCCATGGATCGATCTGAGAGTCATATTGAACTTCTTCTTCGTGAACTTAAACCGGACATTGTCTTCTTTGATTTTGCCCATTGGATACCAAAATTGGTCCGCAGCCTAGGTATCAGGTCAATTCTCTACGCCATTGTCACTCCACTTCCAGTATATTGTTCCAGTACTGCACATGTTGACAATATGCAACAGCCTGGGTCTAGTTTTCCAGTATTGTCTTCATCATCCATCAAACTCCATGTCCATGAAGAACGAGCCTTGGCTGCATTAAAGACTCTGAACTTTGGTAGCGGTGTCCTTTTAGCTGATCGCCTGTTCACAAGCGTAAGTCAATGTGACGCACTAGGATTCAGGACATGTAGAGAAATTGAGGGACCTTATATTGACAATCTTGAAAGCCATTTTGGAAAGCCTGTATTTCTTGCAGGACCAGTCATACCGAAGTCAGCTACTTCTACTAGTTTAGAAGAAAAATGGATTGAGTGGCTAGGAAGATTTGAGGCCGGATCAGTAATATACTGTGCATTTGGAAGTGAGTGCTTCTTAAACAAAGATCAATTCCAGGAATTGGTATTGGGGTTGGAACTTTCGGGCTGGCCATTTCTGGCAGCACTTAAACCGCCATGCGGGGCTGAGTCTATTGAAGAAGCATTTCCAGAAGGGTTTGAAGATAGGGTTCAAGGAAGAGGGATAGTACATGGTGGATGGGTTCAACAACCACAGATTTTAGAGCACCCATCAATAGGGTGTTTCATCACACACTGTGGGTTAGGTTCTTTATTCGAAGCTTTGATGAACAAGTGTCAGCTGGTATTGTTACCGCATATATGTGACCAGTTTTTCAATGCAAGGATGATGAGCAACATTTTGAAGGTTGGAGTGGAAGTTGAGAAAGGTGAAGAAGATGGTTTGTTCACAAAAGAAAGCGTCTGTAAGGCAGTGAAGATTGTGATGGAGGTTGACAGTGAGGTAGGGAGGGAGGTCAGAGCCAATCATGCCAAACTCCGAGAGCTCTTGAGCAGTGAAGATTTAGAGTCATCTTATATTGATGGTTTCTGTCAGAATCTTAAAGATTTGGTTGGATAATTTATGAGTTTCTAGCCAAGTATGGCTATTCTTGTCGTAAAAGTTTGTTAACTCTAAAATAACATGGTTCTTTATCAAGATGTTGGATCATGAATAATGTGTTGCGTGGTATTTGGAGGGTTCATATATGTTTTCAAAACTCGATTTCACAATTTTAATTCCAATTATGTTTTACAAATACGACTTCATAATTTTAGTTGACATAGCATCTTGTGTTCCATACATACAATGTGTAGCTATTACCATTATTAGGAAAAAAGAGAAAAGCTAGATAATTTTTTGATCACATATGAAAACCTACTCCCAAGTTCGAGCTAACTATTGAATTATGCCAATGGATTTTTTCAGGAAAAAAAAGGTGGTTTTGGAATGGGTATATCATGTTTTTGGTGTATATCTAACATCTCACAACACGTGAGACTTACAAATGTGTGAATCTCATGTGTTGTGAGAGGTTGAGATATAGACTTGAAACAAAATGTCATTTTATGGGAAATCCAGTGTGATATGATAGAAATTATTGTGTTTTTTTGGACTTCAGTTAAAAAAAGCTTATCAAAAATATGAGAGAGAGAGAGAGAGAGAGAGAGAGACGATTTGAGGACTTTTCCAAATTAGAATTTTTTACACAAAAGCCTTGGGTGTATTGAGCTGTTCACGGGCCATTGCCTCTCTCTCTCAAAAGCCTTGGGTGTATTGAGTCGTTCACGGGCCATTGCCCCTCTCTCTCTCTCTCTCTCTCTCTCTCTCAAGCTAAGGGCGACCCGTGGGCAAGACCACTTATGCTGGTAAAAAATTTCAAATTAATCATTATTTTTTAAAAAAACAAAAAACAAAAGATGAGCTCCCTCCCCTCAAGAATGTCCCAAAAATTATGAGATAATAAAAATCCAATTCATTTGAAATTGTAAATTATATAAAAAAATAAGTGTACCAAATTATCATTAACGATCAATTTCCCATAACGATTTGATTTTAATTTTAATTTAATTTTATTTTATGTCTCTTTCTCATATGGTACATTGTCAACATTAGTCATCTACTTTCTCACATGGCCACACACCAAATAATCTCTCTCTCAACACTAAAATCAAATTTGAAAATATTTTAACTTCCCTTCACCATGTATTACTCTACTCAAGATAAAATAAAAACCGATTTAAATAAAATCTTATCTATTTTTCTGCTTTTATACATAAATCATGATACTTCATTCTCTATGTAAAATTTGAAGGTTTGGGGTAGAAATTGAGAAAGGAGAAGATGGTTTGTTCACAAAGGAAACGTATGTATCGAGTGAGTATAGTGATGGAGGTTGAGAGTGAGGTTGGGAGGGAGGTCAAAGCCAATAATGCCAGACTCAGAGACCTCTTGAGCAGCGAAGATTCAGAGTCATCTTGTATTGACGATTTCTGTTAGAATCTTCCAAGATTTGGTTGGATAATTTATGAGTTTGTTGCCAGGTATAGCTATTCTTGTCACAAAATTATCGACAACTCAGAATAGCGTGGTTCTCTGTTGTGCAATTAAATCATGGACAACTTCTTGTTTGGCATTTGAAAAGGTTCGTGTTTCTATCCATAGAGAGCAGTGCTTTGTTGTGCAGGTGCAGTATCTGCTGCTTGAATGACGTAAAAGACTTGCGTGTTCTCAATATTGTTGTTGCTGCTAAAAGCCTTGTAAATTGTAATGAATCTATTAAGGTCACTCAACCTTGGCCAATTGTCATGGTCCAGCATAGCAGTCATATAATTTTCAAAATTCACTTATCTAGGAAATCAATTAGTAGCAAAATTTGAATATGTGCTTAATTAATTCAGACATATATGAATGTGATCAAGTTGAGATGTATGACAATGATGAGAAGGGGAGAAGAAAGAATGGGGCGAGGGGATGAAGCAAACAATCAATTTAGTTCACATTTTTCCAATGGAAATCTCAATGAAGCTAGCAATCCCTGCTACACTCAGAAACCTACTGCATCACTTTTTTAAGTTTTACACTGCAATACTACAATTACAATGAACATCACTAGGTTTTCATGGAGATATTTAAAGTAACTTAGGAGGCCAATATTAACAAGGGATGACAAGCTCTGCGGTGTAGACTTGGTTGCTCTAACGTAACAATTACATGTGAGTTCCAGAATAAAAGGCAACTCATTATAGATACATGACTCATAAGTCACTCCCAAGTGAAACAAAATATTGTATTCAATCCCTTCTTGAAACAGGATTAAATATATTTATGGTCCGTTTGGATTGAGGGGGATTGAGGAGTAGAGTAGAATAGAGTAGATTTAGCACAAAATTAGCTTATTTTTAGCCAACACTACTCCACTCCCCCTCCTTCCCCCCTCCATTCAAACAGGCCATTAATTCACCGATGGAACTCATAATGAATCCAGAAAACAAAGCACACAATATATTGACTCAACATAAATGATATCAGTAATGTAACAAAGATGCCACCAGAGAAAATTGGAACAAGAAATGTTCAATTCAAGACATCATTCAACAAGAGAGAAGATTTGCATACATGTATGACTCCCATAGATGGTACAGCTAGCAAAATAAATTTTCTGAACATACTCTTAAATATTTTGTGTCCCATCACCTACAAAATGAACCAGCAAGATGCAGGGAGGAAGCAACTACAGAAACAATTTCCCTTCCCCTATACAATTCTAGCAATCTTCACTAGCACCAACCCCATGGTTTAGAAACTCATAGGAAGTAGAAGAAGCCTATAGGACTATATGTTAACTGTCAATCAGAAATTATAGTATACCCACCAGCTTAAAAAGGGAAATCCAAAATGAACCTCTAGACAGGTAATATAGCAAGCAGAATTGTCCCCTGGTAACAAAAGTGGGGCTCATGCGGTTGATCACCAGAAACAAACTATCATTTATATGTCAGCACAGTTCAGCAATTCCACCAGTTTCTACAGTGAAAAGCTGATTCAACCTCGTCTATCTTATGTACTAGTTTCCATATGCAGGCAAGACTCCTCAAATATGTACCATAGCAGTCATGGATTATTTCATGGAGCACTTAAACCATCAGTCAGCGATTCGGAGTTCAAGGTGGTCTGATTTTGAGCAAAATTAGCATTTCCCGCATCAGGCCTTTTATTAACCTTTGTCCTGCTCTTAATGGGGTGTCCATTATCTGGAGAACCTTCAGCAGTGAGCCTTCCCATCTTCTTCTGCAGATCAGCAAGCGAATCATTTGTCAATTTTCCTTTAGGACTCTTCTTTTCATCAACATGCTTGAGTTCCAATCTATATAATGCACAAGCATCATGGTTGCTGATCTCATATTCATATAAATGCCATTCACGACAGTTAAGAGGCTGTGGATCCATGTAATAGGACCTCTTCTGCCCGCCATATTCCTTCATCACCTGCTTCCTTGATTCATGCCAACCACGTCCATTATAGTCTGGCAATGACCTCTGCTTTCTATTTCCACTCTCAAATGCCCTTCTAGACTTGTCAAAAAAGAGCCACTCCCTAACTGTTTCACCCTCAAGGAAAGCAAGATCGAATAGCTCTACAACATTGAAGACAGCAAGTTAGTAAAACTAAAAGAACATTACTGTCATACTGAATCACCCAAATGCTATGTAATTAAGCATGCAGAGATTAACTTCCTCAAATGAAACTGAACCACATCACATTACATCTGCCATATCTCAATATAAGTAAGCATACAGCAAAATGGATATGCAAGATAACAACTGGTATGTAAATAAGATAAGCCCAAAAGAAAACATAAAATGAATGAACAGAGTGGAACTTCATAGGTTTACCTGGAGCATTCCATGGAGATTTTGTATTAGCAGCACCTTCACATTTAGGGATGCCCACTTCCTTTCCATGTGTCTTAGCACTAAGAGCAGAAAATAATGGACCATCCTTCAAACTAATGCCTCCAGGTCGCAAAATTGGAGTCATGCCAGGGAGACCCTCATTTAATGCTAGAACAGCATGACCACTACTGCAATAGTCTTGGCACAATGTAGATCCTTGAGCAGGCCTGAAACAATCCCATAGAGCACATTTTGGTCCCAAGAAAGCAGATGGTGGAGGGCAGATATTTGGCATAATGATGGGCATAGTATCCTGTTCACACTGTTCAGTGTCATTGGCTCCAATGAGAAGCCCATAATCAAAGTCTTGATGTAAATCAAACTGATGACATTCCAACTGAGTACTCAAATTTGAGTTATTAACCACTGTGATCTGCTCAAAGTCCTGTGGTATATTGAACTGATGACTATCCAACTGATTTGTAAACTGTGAGTTATTAACAACCTTGTTGTGCACACTTGAAACAGAGGCTTTGCATTGATCAAAACCTTGAAAACCATCTTCTTTGGGCTGTTCATTAATAAAACAATCCTGGCAAAGACCAAGTGTTCAGCTCATCAGTTATCTATCATGTCTAAGTATTATACCCTTTATATGCTGAAAGACTAACAAATGAATAAAAATGAAACCCAATAAAAGCTCTCAAGGATTGAAACACAAATAAATGAATATGTTAAAGTAATGCAAACCTTTGACTTAGGTGGAATATACTATACCCCCCCCCCCCCCCCTTCTCCTCCATGTCCTTGCGTTCTAAACATTCTCTAAATGAGGTCCTGGGAGGGGTGGTTTAGATACAGTCCGACCCTTGAGCAATTTTTGCATGAAATTAATAATTAATGTACGTACATCATTAATAAGAAGAGTAAATCTAGAACTGAACTGCATAAAAAAAGTGCCTTTGAGTATCATGAATCTCAATCAAAGGGTTGTGCGGACTAAGCTATATGAATTGACACCATAGAGGTAGTAAAAGTCATCATTTACAACACATGTAAACAGTAAGATAAGGCCTGCAAAGGGAAAGAAAGGGAGCAAGTCTTATGCCTAGAGAGAGAGAGAGAGATCAGAACATAAGAAATGAGATGATGATAAGAGGGGAAATCCTTCAAGAGGCTGCCTTGTGGGGGGTTATGTTGCAACAAAACCTTAATCATAAATTCTTGAAAGCATATTCCTTAGAACATAGGATTCTCGCATTTGATTTATTAGTCGTATTCCTTCCAATTTCCTGGGAATATAACATTCATATATTTGTTACAATTAGATCAAAACATTCCCATAAAGTATTACAACCTTTATCTTGAATATTAATAAAATAACCCATGTGCATTATATATACATATACGAGAGTGTCATTTTATAAAAAATAAGATAAAACCTCCAACATTCTCACTTGTTGGGATTCTCATATTACCATCATTCAAATTGCTAACATTCCCGAAATATGTTTTGTAATTAGCGAAGCATTATAAGTTCTAGGTCTAGCTCAACTGGCACCTCCTCCACACATAACCTCTAGGTGGAGGGTGAGGTCATGGGTTCAAGACACATAGAGTGCTTGTGTAACTTACCAATAAAAAAGAGTCAGCAAACCAAAAAATGAGCATGAAAAGAAATTAAAAGGTCTTGTTGAACTGAGGATATTATTTTGAACATCAAAATGACATAAATCTAATATTCAAAGTCCAAATTTCTTTTTATTTTCTGCAATTTCCTCAGCAAAACGATGGTGAAGTGCTGTGTTCATGGATAATTAGTCATAAAGAATTTGCTTGCACAATCACTTAAATATCCCTCTGAACTCCAAATTCACTCCAAAAAAAAAGAAAGAACTAACCTCTGGAAATGCTGTTAAATCGCTGTCATGAAAGTTTTGAAGATCAACTTCACGTTTCAATGGTGCCAGTTCTTTTAATGGACTAGTTACATCATCTTCCTCACCCCACTGTTGCAATAGCTGTTCTAATTCCTCTGAAAATGATCCAAGACTACCACCCTAGACAATACACATACAAAAACTTATATACCAATAACAACCTTTTCACACAAAGACAATGCTAAATTCAAGTTCTACCAAAGGATAAAAGCTACATACAACTAAAGAGGAAGCCGGGGACGGATCATTGAGCTCGGATTTCCACTCTCGCAACATCTGATGTACTCGCTCCTCCAAAACCGCAATGTCATTAGATCGCCGCTCCTTCCTTGCAGATTGGAGGTCAGTGAACATCCCTTCAAGATCATTCACCCTGTTCTTCGCCTTCTCCTTCAAGAGCTGGTGTGACGCTGACCCACACTTGCTCTTAGAACCCTTCGGCATTGCTTCCCTCCTCCAAAGCCCTGACAAAGTCATATTGATTATCAATGACTATTTTTCAATGCAAAATGTTCCAATATCAAAATCCATTCAATGCCCCATAAAAAAAACAATCAAATAAAGCTCTGTTTGGATGCTGAAACAATAAAGCTTACATTTCTTTAATT
The DNA here is from genome assembly GCA_030021035.2 of Notholithocarpus densiflorus. Classification (NCBI taxonomy): domain Eukaryota; kingdom Viridiplantae; phylum Streptophyta; class Magnoliopsida; order Fagales; family Fagaceae; genus Notholithocarpus; species Notholithocarpus densiflorus. The sequence continues at coordinate 1,264,809 of JARYZH020000014.1, read as the reverse complement.
TAAGCTTAAAAAAACTATTTGCATACTATTAATCCCACCCAACAAAAATAACCCAGATGAAATAAATTGCAAGAATCCAATTTTAACACAAAAGTACCTGTTTGGTTGCTGAGAAAGTGCAGGAAAAGAAAAGTAAAAAAAAAAAAAAAAAAAACCAAAAGCAACTTCAAAGAAAGAATCTTTACTTACTTGCTTGAGTAAATATTTATTTATTCTAAAATTAAGGAATAAAAAAAAAAAAGTGAAAATCAGTTGGGACACACTGCGATTTTCTCTAGGGGTTCTGTAACTGTTACCGATTCATTCTAAACCCTAATACACACTAAAGCAACTATGCCCAAATTGAGAAACACATAGAAAACACAGAAAACAGAAAGCACGGAAAACAAAAATGAATTTTTTTTTGTTACCTCAAAAGTATTGGACAAATTAATTGCTGCAGAAATCGGAATGAACTTTGAGGAGACAGACAGCGTTTACAATGTGAGAGTTTTGGGTTTTTAAAGTGTTCAATCAATCAAAGTATCAAGGTCTTTGTTTCTCTCTCTTTAACTTTTTAGTACGAGTTATTGGGCTCCAATATAGTAGAGGACTTTCCAGCAGAAGCCCAATGCATATCTTTATTATTATTATTTTTTTTGAGAGAGAGCCCAATGCATATCTAGCTAATTCCTCTTTTATAATATACTATCGTTTATATTTCATTTCTATAAGCTAATATTTATCCTCAAAAAAAAATCATATACACCTTTAATTTTGCTACAGTTATTTCCAGCAAGGGAAAAAAATTTAAATATAAAACATATATCTTAATTTTTATGGGTTTTTTTATTTATTTATAGTTTTTTTCATATTTTTTTTATCTATTATTATTTTATATATAGGATTTTTATATAATCTTTCATTTGAATTCACAATTAAAATTACTTTTTTGACTACTAATAACAATTTACAACTTAAAATTTGTTGCAACAGTGTTGTAAAAATATTTTGGACATATTTTTATATTATTGGTAGATCACTTTTTGTTTAGAAAATAAAGTTATTTTTGGAAGTATAATAAAGTGGATTGTACCAAATAAAATTATTTTTGGAAGAATGAGTCTTTTGCTTCTTTTGGTCAATTGATTCCTGATGCAAACATCCTTATAGATGCCTTAAGTGTTATTAGTTTTTCCCATGTTTGAAGACAAAGTAATTCAATAAGAGTAATGTTACAGATATAAATTATTTTACAATATTTTTAAAACGGCTGGTGTGGCTTTAGCATTTTCTGAATAATTATTGATATGTAAAAATGTCATGTTAGTAGTGAGCCCAAATTAGAGCTAGTAAGAGTTTTCCACATCAATAGTTTGTAAAATTTTTGTAAAATACTTTGTAGTTGTAGCATTACTCATTCTATAATTCAAAACCTTGTTAGACACGCAAAACATGTTAGTGGTTTATTGGTGTGGATGAATGATATTTATTCACATCTTAACACTATAATTTTAGCCGATATGGTTGAATTTTCTTAATAACTTTAGAGACTGCTTCTAAAAACAAATCGATACTTTACTTTGATAATAAAGAACAATCACTATGGAACAAAAATCATAGGGTTTTTTTTTTATTTTTTAGAGAAAATATGTCATAGATTGAAATTCTATTTTATTTATAAAAACCTTATGTAGCATAATATTTAAACCTTCCATTAGAATCTTGGTATACATATTCTCTTTAAATAGTGAAATATATTTTTTTTGATGAAAAAATAGTGAAATATATAATTCCATATACAATGGCAATTACAATAAATGTCTAATACTAAAATATATAGTTGTAGAATAATACTAGAGATACAAACTATTTTACAAAATATTTTACAAACTGCTGATGTGGTGAATGATTATTGATAAATGAAAAAGTGATATTAATGGTGGGTCTAGATGAAAACCAATAAGAGGTTGGCCATATCAGCATTTTGTAAAAATATTATAAAATAGTTTGTACCTGTAGCATTTTGTAAAAATGTTGCAAAATAGTTTATACAAATACAATCATAATAAATGTCTATTAATAATTGCCATAATTATCAAATTTATAAATTTAGACAAAAAATAGGAAAAAAACGAGAGAAATTTTTTTTCTAGATTCGAAAAAAAAAAATCATATTATATGTTAAACTTTATTGTGTCTTTGTGTTAGAATTTCATTCTCTATCCCTTTTCTATGTGCGTGTTTGTTTCTCAAAAGAAGACTAATATATATATAAAATTGAAATTGTTTAACTTTTAGTTAACCTCATATTATTATGCCACATTAACTTTTGGTGCCTCATAATTTTACACATCATTATTCAATTATATATATTTTTAAGAGGAAAGGTCCTCAAACCACACAATGAAATCAAAGACAGACTTGGCATGATTTGCAAATAAAACAGAGATGGACTTGGATCATGTTAAAAAATTTAAGAATTTAATTATTAATTTTCAAATTTTAGAGGCTAAATTTAAAAACATGACAAACTTTACATGGTCAGTGACCTTTAATTTGATATTCATGTTATTGATGGTTACAAAAACATATATCTTGCAATAAATTGAATTATGGTTTGAACTAATATCAAGATTATGGTTAGTGAGTGATACACCGAGGGAATAACTTTCCATTGTTGACTCATCTACTTTTTTTTATTTATTATTTTTTATAGAAAGATTCATCTACTTCAATGATAGCTCCTTATCATCAAACCAAAACACCAATTAGTTTTTTGTGTAGGTGGGGATTGAAGCTATATCTCTTATACAACCATCGATCAAAGACTTTACCAGTTGAGCTAATTAGAACCCACGACTTGATTGTAGTTTAAGGCTACAACTTCTATTAAAAAAATTGACATGAATACATATTTTGAAAATCTAATCGTTGGATTGCATATTCTTTATACTTTTAATACATATGTCAAATGTTATTTATTATATGATCCATAAATTTATTTTTTATGCATAATTTTAGACTATAAAAACTTGAAATTTAAACAATTGGTTGATGACATAGCTATTGACCTTTAATCTTTTGAAAATTTTGCAAGTATAGAGGATATAAGAAGAAAATATTATCTAACAATAGATTTATCAAAATTCATATCTAATAAAAAGATATTAAATGAAGTTGTAACCTTAAGTTACAACTAAATTGTTAGTCAAACTTTGTCATTTTATTAATCTTTATGATGCTGTTAGCTATGAAGTTATCTACAATATTACAACAATGGGAAAATTACAATGACATTCCTTAAGGTTTTGGGTTAATATTATACTAATTTCTCCTATAGTTTGAAATAAGACAATCTCCTTTCTTATAATGCAAACTTTTTACATTTATATTTTCGAATGAATAAAAAAAGCTTTGAAAAATGGAAAGTTCATTTTTGTTTATATGTTAATGATTTGACAATCTAACCAATAACTTGATTGAAATACATGGATATGATTTTAGAAATTCATCGTTAGAATTCTCTAATAAATATAAAGGATCCTAATCTCTCAATAGACTCCATCAATCTCAATCTTGATTGCCAAACGGAAAATCTCCACATGATTTGACATAACACATGGTAGGTAAATCACAGGACAGGACTTCTTTAACCACAACCAAACAGGTTGATCTACCATAATTTCTCAAATATGTACGCAAATAGCACCAATTGACAAAATAATAATAATAATAATAATAATAATAATAATAATAATAATAATAATAATAATAATTTTCAAGAATTCTATCCATTGCCGTTCGATTTTTATTTATAGCATTAATAGATTATATTATACAAGCAATCACAACTCACAAATCACAGAAATAGACCAAGTCAACCAATCAAATTAGTCAGGCTCATTATTATCTCCAATGTACTGATGTATATAACCCTAGCTAGTTAAACATGAGCCATGACTCATGGAGCAGTAACTATAGGGACACACTACGCAACAGAATTGTCTCCACCGTGATACCTGGCCCGAACCCAAGGAGAACTCCTCACTCAACTCCTTATGTAGTGGATCAATTTATTCTTTTACCCCAAAATGAATTTGTCATGCAACTTGATTTCTTTCTCTCTCACTTTCTTTATAACTCGATTCAATGTTCACCCACAAAGTTTGATTCAGTGATTTGATGCTCCGGCTGCCTCATCAAAAAACTTAGGTCCTCGGGTCTGGTGTTCATATCCAACGTGCATGCAATTAAATTAATGGCCCATTCAGTGATATGACATTATGACAAGATAGAAAATAGAAAGATAAAAATAAAGAGCATAGCAATTTCACATGAAAAAAAGAAAAAAGAAAAAAGAAAAAAAGAAGAGGAAAATAAGAAAGATATATGGGAGAATTTCTTTAAGGAGGATCTTATTTCTTAAGGGTGAATGAATGTAATAGTGATAAGTAATATACCTAAAGCCTGAGATTTACTGTATTAAAGAAGCCATCAAATTGAAAGGAATTCTTGGGAATGAAAGAGGAAGAACTGAAAAGGAAAGAGGAGCATTGTTCCAACGGTAACTTGAATTCAAACGGTAATATTAGCCAAAAACAGTGACGTTTATTTTGTTTAATAACAAACGGCATCGTTTTTGGTCTAAAAGCTTGAGTTTAAGTTAATAATTGAAGACAGCACCGTTTCGGCTCTTCTTCTTCAAACTCCTTCGGGACATGCCCTGTTCTTCCTCTTCAGCGAGCTAAGAGATTCAGATCTTTTTCCCAGATATTTTATCTGGTTAATACAGCTGTAATGCACTAATATTCTTGTTAAGAGTTTGTTATAGTTACTAATCTATGTAAGCTCTATCCTCTGTCTATGTATTCATTTTAATGAGCTTGGAATATATTTTTAAGTACTTTTCAGAAAAAAAAAAAAAACGCTCTCTCTTTTAGCTTCCGCCATTGTTGATTTCTTCAAGCTCATATTCTTTCATGGCAGTCATCTACAATACCCTATGAATGCTTTTCAAGTCCCACTTGGTTTCTTATGTCGAAATATTTTGAGATAGTTATTCATGGTTTATATGATTCCCATGCAAAACTGGTTCTTAATATAAGACCATAAAGGAAACTTATTATGGATCCATATACAAAACATTTTTCAATAGACTTGTTTTTTCCCTATCTTATATTGCACTCTTCCAGGGCAGAGCTTTTCTTAGAGGGTTCAGCAATAGTGGAGCTAGAAATTTGTCACAAGTGAAGGATAAAGTGATAATTTTTTTTTTTCTTGTATATACAATTTCTATATTATATACAATAATTTGAAATAGTATTCTAAATATAATTTAGTATACAGTACAACTATATTGTACTATAGTCTAAAACATTTAAAGATCAGTAAGATAAAATTGAATGCATAAATAAATATAATTAAATAAATAATCATACATTTTTGTCAAATTAAAAATAACTTATTATATTTATATGTAATATCAATTAAATAAAAATATATGTTAAAGAAGAATAGTAACACACCTAGGAGAAGGAATAAGAGTAAATGCGAAACTAAGAAAAAAAATAGTAACTAATATAAGTTTTTGCTTTTAAAATGTATGACCTTTTGACCATACACGTGATCACTCTCTTGGAATTTGATCGAGTAAGTACTAAAAGAATTCTTGGACTTGGGAATCTTTAGATGCTCAAACAACTTGATCAAACAATGAGAAAAACTAAGAACACATAGAAGAGAGAGAGAAATAGAGAAAATGAGGAAATAATCACAAATGTAGATATAGATTCGTTGATTGTAACGGTGGTGTATTTTTTTTTTGTTGGTGAAAAAGAAAAGTGTAGGAAAAACAACTTTATTCCACTGTCAATGTCAAAGTAATCTAGAGTTCTGAAGAGAAGGGTTATTTTTTATTTTTAACAAAGGAGCAAAAAGTTGAAACATTTTTTTTTCTTTTTTATAAAATTAAATATTTTGAGAGTAGTGCTACTAACACGACATTTCACAAAAATTTCACAACAAAATTTAGGTGATAAGTTGTTAAAGGTAAGTAAAAAAGTGATGTCGGTTGTAGGTCCAGATAAAAACGAGTTACAATTTGCCACATAACCTTATTGTAAAAATATTATGAAAGTAGCATTAAGATGATCATATTCAAGTTTATTTTAATTGGGTTTAAACAAAATTTAAGGTTAGGGTGTTCAAATTTTTATTTTAAGAGGTCAAAACAAAATTGTTTGAAAAATTTTATTTATATAAAAAAAAAAAAATTGGCCAGGTCAGGGGGTTCATTTGAACCCCCTGGCTTGTACATAACGCTGCCCCCGTCATTGACTAAACTATATAAAATATTTTGGGCAAATTACAGTAAACCCACCTGTAGTTTGGCCCGTTTGCACTTTGCCTACTTGTAATTCAAAACTTAACACTTTGCCTACTTGAGATTATCTCTGTTAGTCTCCCGTTACCCACCTTTGTTAAAAACTAGGGTAAATATGTTTTTTTTCTCAACTTTTATGTTTCTCTCCTCACTAAACCAAAAAAAAAAAAAAAAAAAAAAAAAAAAAGGATCTAAAAGTAGATTTGTAAAAATTGTAAACCCAAGTTCATGAACATCCTTTTCTCAGCGACCAAATGGAGCGTCAATATAGTCCCCTAATGGATATAATATGCATTGGATTCTTGGCAGATTTTTGATGGACATAATGGTATATTAGCTGCTATCTTTGTAAAGGAGAACTTATTGGATAATGTTTTGAGTGCGATTCCTCAAGAAAACAGTAGGGAAGAGTAGCTTCAAGCCCTTCCTCGAGCACTAGTTGCAGGTTTGTGAAAACTGACATAGAATTTCAACAGAAAGGTAAGCATCGGGGAGTTTGTTGTTATGTTTATAGTCTAATTTCACAAAAATCTTTTCAGCCACACTTTCAGAAATTTCAAAAATCCTACACAGCTACACTTTAATTTTCAAAATCCCACACTTTCAGACACACATCATAGCAGCAGCACACAGAGAGATAAAGAGATCAAAGATTGCGTGATGGTGGTGGCATGAGGTGGCGAGCAGCGGCTCAAGCAGATGGACGATCCACTGCCGATCTTAGTTTGAAGCCATCTTTCTCTCTCTTCAAGCTCATCGAAGGAACCAATGGCTGAAGCTTCACTAGGTTGTCTTGTCCGCGTTCTCGTCTCCACCACTACCACCGCCGATCTTAGTATGAAGCCATCTTTCTCTCTTTGTTTTCTCTAATCTACATCGAACCCATGACCTCTCTCTCTCTCTCTCTCTCTCTCTCAACCAAACCCATACCCATGGTGGAACTTTTGTTTTGTGTTTATTGTGATCTGTGGGCTCTTTCTCCGATCTGTGTTGTGTTGTGAGATGTGGGCATTTGATTTGTACTAGTTTATTTTCAAAATTTTGATTTGTAATTGTTTGGAATTTCAATTGTAATTTTCATCACTTTTTGTAAAAAATTCAAACCTTAACTCTTTGATTTGTTTTAAATTTGTTTTTGTCTTAAAAAAGTGTTTATAACATAAGTGGGTAACGGGAACTAATGGAGGTAATCTCAGGTGGCCATGCCAAAGACATATTCATAGTAGCATTTTAGGGGTGCCCCAATTTTTTTTTTAAAAAATGAATTTTTTCTATAAGAAAATCGATTAAAAAAATTATACTCTAGGCTTTGGCTCCAAAATTGTATGAGCTCATTTCTGTTAAAAGAAGAAAATGAGTTAAAATTTTAAACTCTAATATTCAAGAGTTGCAACATTTAAATAAGCAAATGTTATATGACATTTATAGATCAAACTTACATATTAGTTTAAATTTCTCTTTCAGTTCAGTCACATGTTCGCTGGAGGTGATTCGAAAGTAATAATCCGGATAGGCTGTTTGGTACACGCAGTTGGACGGGTTGGCAGTGCCAATGGCTAGGATTTTGGCTTGACCCTGGCCTTGCTGCCTGACTCGCATGCTCTGCTGCCATGAGTGGTCACGTGACTGTATTTGGCTCAGGCAAGTATATATGATTGATGAAGAATAAAGAGGACTTGCAGTTGGCCTCAGTGTTCCCTCTTGTTTTTATAGACAAGTTTTACAACGTCAAGGGCTTGAAATTTAGGTCCTTTTGTTTTCAAGTGTCTTGAAGGTTAGGTGATGCTCTACCATATAATTTTCCTTGCATGTACCTTCTTGTTTTTATATTTTCAATATATATGGTTTAAAACCTAAGACCATAATATGTGGGATTTTTATATATTAAAATATTTTTATTTAATACTAACGAAATTAAGGTTAATTTGATTAATAAAACATATGACATGATGAATTAATACCAATCAAACCACGGTTAATTTCATATAGAGAAAATCAAATGTTATGTTTCAAGCATAAAAATTTAACAAAAAAGAAAAAGAAAAAGAATATATATATATATATTTTAAAGAATGATGTTTACTTTATCTTGGATAAGAGGAAAGTTAGGTTGTAATTTAATATTGCAATGAATGGTCATGTAGGAGACTAGGAGGATAATATTGCAATATATCGTGTATGATATTGGTTTACAAAAATTAAAGTGGTGCCTTATGCTTTTTGGGAAAATTAATAGCATATTTATAGGAATTTTTTTTCCCAAACTTCCATTAGTTTAGATTTCTATTGGTTTAATATTTCGAAGTTCTTTTTAGAAGTGAGAAAATACTCAAAAAGTACACAACCTTTTTTTTAAAAGCCAATTATTTTGATAAAATATTTTTGCATCTTTTTATAATGAAGCTAGGATCTTTCTATAAAGGGGGTAGGGTTGTTTTCTTAGGGTTGTTTTCTAAGGGGAATTCTAATGAAATAGGTGGCATTACATGCATTAGATACATATATCCATCCTCTAACGTTGGGATGGACCCCCACAAGTAGGGTCCACACCAATGTGAGAGGATGGATGCATGTAACCTCCACAAATTCTATACTTGTCTTCCTATTGTTGTAATTCTAGAACTTTAAGAATTTTTCTATGTAAATTTCCACCCTGAACTTCTCCTTCACATGACCCAAAACTTCTTGCATTCCAAGGAATCTCCTTAAAGATATTGCTTAAATGAGCTTCTTTAGTCAGCAACATTTCAAGCGACCTTAAAATATCTTCGATCAAAATTTTCCATTTGACAGCTGCACGTATTTAAAATTCATTACAAGTAAATGTTATGGAAAAGGGCAACAAAAAAAAAAAAAAAACCCTAAATTTTGGCCATTTGGTGACAAAACATCCCAAAACATACTCATATAAACTAGGACTCACTATTGCTATTAGAGACTCAATACAACCTTGTGATAAATAATTAATCTATCTTTCTTGAAAGCATGAACAAAAACACATTGTATAAATGCATAGAGAATAAAACAAGTGTGTCTATATATATGTGTAACTTTATAAGAGTTATACATTTTTCTAACTATTGGTTTCAATTGGATATAATGGTTTATGACAAACAAGTTGCCATGTCATCAACTTCTAAATATAAGTGATCTAATGCGTTAAAACTTAAAAGTCATTAATTTTCTTGTTAAAAAAAATCATTAACTCTTGCCACCCTCCCCGTCGTCTCTCTCTCTCTCTCTCTCTCTGCGCGCGCGTGCATGCAATGGAGTGAGATAGTTTTAATTTGAATGTCAAACCAAAATAAAAGACATTATCTGTTTTTCTTAAGGCTTGTCACTATAGAGTCCCTTATAATCTAACTGAATTTGGCGTTTATTTGGTTTCTCATAACATATAATTGTTACTTTGAGTTTATTGTAGATAGAAATTTATAATCATTTCAACCCATGGATATTGAAGTGTATTTATTGTTTAAAGTTATGAACGGAGTTTAATTTTTGAGGGATGTTGTTCCAAAAGTTTAGAGGGTCATGAGCTCATATGACATCGGTGGGAGTGAACCCGTTGATAAAAATCTGCCTTTGTTTGAGTTTGAACTTCTATTTTCTGAATATTGATCAAATTGACAATCAGACCAAAACTCCCTTACTCCATAGGCAAGTGACAGAGGACTCTAACCAGTAAAAATTTTAAAATTTTGGCCTTAAAATCGATGGAGGAAAAGGAGGTGAGATTGGGGAGGTATATATATATATATATATATATAGAGAGAGAGAGAGAGAGAGAGAGAGAGAGAGAAGGAGACGACAGGGACCTTGAAGAGTGTTTTAATACTTTTTTCTGTAACGAGAGAATTAATGACTACTTTTAATGCGTTTAAATTCCTTTATATATATAAAAGGTTGATGCATGACATGATAGTTTATGTGTTAACCATTAGATTTAATTGAAATTAATAGTTAGAAAAATGTGTTAATCTTATAAAGTTACACCTAGTCTAACTTAAACCCATTAATTTGTCGCGTATGCTATTTGTTCTATGACAGGGTGATTGTTTGTAATATCTGTTTTTTTTGGTAAGGGGAAAGTTATAGTGTTGGTTTGGATACGAATTATTCACGTTTGCGTTTACACTGTTGTGCGTTTCAGCCTTTTTTTTTTTTTTTTTTTTTCTTTCTCAGCTGTGCCGTGATTGTTGAGTTTGGTACCAAACTTATTGCACACCTCAGCAACTTGTCAGCACTTTAATCAACTTTTCAGCATTTAAAAATTATTTTAATTAATTTTTCAGTACCTTTTACACAACTTTTCAGTTATGGGACTCACAAATTTCATTTTTTAACAATTTTTTTATTAAAAATGGGTCACATGATACTATTCATACATTTAAAATTATTTTACTACAGTATTTTCAGTTTTCAGTTTGAGCAAAATAATTTCTATCCAAATAGACCCATAGTATTTTACTTCTATGTCATGTCCTTTGCGAAAAGTTTTCAATGTATTTGGGTGGTGTGTATTTGGCTATTTGCAAGCAGTGTTTATTGCCTATAAAACAAATGTTGCCTTCGTAAAATATTCATAACACATTAGCTCTTTTCACAATTTATTGCAAATGGCTTCCGAAGCCAGCAGTAATGTAAACCTAATCCCATCTCTACCACTCCAAGACCGAGTTGCCATCGTGACCGGGGCCTCCCGTGGGATTGGCCGAGCCATCGTAATCCACCTGGCCTCTCTTGGTGCTAAACTTGTCATCAACTACACCACCAACTCAATCCAAGCCAACCTTGTATCCTCTGAGATCAACTCCGCCTCCTCTCCAACCACTCCACGAGCCATCGTGGTTCAAGCCGATGTGTCTGAACCAACCCAGGTCAAGTCCCTCTTCGATAAAGTCGAGGAGGTATTCAACTCGCCTGTCCACATCTTGGTCAACTCAACTGGGGTGACGGACCCAAATTTACCTAGCATAGCCAACACTTCTTTAGAGGACTTTGACAGAAATTTCAGGTGACCAAAACCAGTTCCTAAGACTTGCACGAAACAGTTTTCCTTTTTTTTTTTTTTTTTTTTAATTTTTAATTTTGGCATTAACACAATTTTAATAATGGATCATGTTGTTAACTTATAAATATATTTGCTTTAGTGTAAATGCGAGAGGAACATTTTTGTGTTGTAACGAGGCAGCAAATCGGTTGAAACACGGTGGTGGGGGTCACATTATACTGGTGTCATCTTCATTGGTTAGTTCATTAAAGCCAGGGATAGCAGCCTACACGGCGTCAAAGGCGGCAGTAGAGACCATGACGAAGATATTGGCGAAAGAGCTCAAGGGCACAGGGATTACTGCAAATTGTATTGCACCAGGTCCAATTGCAACTGAAATGTTATTTGCAGGTAGGAATGAAGAGTATGTGAAGAGGGTGATTGATGATTGCCCATTGGGAAGGCTTGGGGAGACCGAGGATGTGGCACCGGTGGTGGGGTTTTTGGCCACTGATGCTAGTGAGTGGATCAATGGGCAGGTCGTTCGGGTTAATGGTGGTTATATTTAGGAATGCATGGTTCCATAAGAAATAATACCACTAGAAAACTTGTTGAAGCCTATGTACTATGTAGTCTTGCTAAATAATTCAAATGTGTTATTATTATTATTATTATTATTATTATTATTATAATTATATAAAATTGAAACCTCTGAAGCTCTCATAATTTTCCACGTCAGCACTATTTTTTTTTTTTTTTTATTTATTTATTTAAGTTTAATTTTTTTAAGAGAATAACCCGACTATATTCTATATCTCTCCCGACTCCCCTCCTAATGCGAAGAACTCCCTCTCTCTTTAAATCTCTAACCTTCTCCCAAATCCTTAACCTCACGCACGCAATCTCTTCCATATAAGTAACAATTTGAAGTTAGAGTTCCAAGTTTCATCAAAGTCAACTACAGATTTAAACGATGTTGGTTTCGTTGAACTCGGGGAAACCCTATAGAAGATCAAATTCTACATGGGCTTCATCTCTTGGCATTTTAAAGAATGGTTAATGATGTTTTTATTTTAATTTTAGGTTTTACCCTTTACCTGTTCTCTTATTTTGGAGTAAATTTGTAGTTTAAAAAAAAAAAACCAAAAGATTTTTACATTATTATTGTTCATTGAGAGCATCAATAAGGGCCAGAGAGAGTTAGAGAGGGAGAGAAAAATATGAGGGACTTTATAATCAGACCAGAACTTCTCCGAAAACATTACCGGTAAGTTTTTAATTTTGTTCTATTGTTTTTGGCTGTTAAGTATGATTTAGGGTTACAATTAGGAGTGTTTCTTTTGAATGATTAGCATAGATTGATGAGTTTGGAGCCAGTAGTGGAGTTTGCTAATTTCAATTATTGGCCACATTGCTTTCTCTTTCATCAAAGGCAAAGCTCAAATAATGTCACAATTACAATTGATTTAGATATGTGCATCAAATAAGTTGGCAAATTTACCCTTTTACCTTTTTATGTACTATCATTATTTGCTTTACTTGACATAAACCAATCATCAGCTCACATAAGTAAAGAAACAATTAATCCTGAGCTCTGAATCTATAGAGCTCTTATTTGGAAATATTTGTATGTGATCACGTGGCTTTTTGCAATAACTATGTATGTTGCAAAACAGCAGTAGTAAACTCGCTGCATTAAGAAATGGTATGTTAAGGAAATTTTAGTTTTGTTCTGACAATTCCATAGTATTCTCTTACAAGCTTTATTCTGTTACATGATGCATCTTCTTTCTCCATGTGTTTAAATTGCGTTCCAACATTTTCATCAGGCAAGAGTATCCTGTGAGGTGTATGTAAATACGAACAACCAGACAATTGTCCACCAAGATTGCTACCCTGAGGTGAGCTTTTACTTATATAAAATTGCTGTTTCAGTTGCACACATAAGGAAACTTTTCTGTCATATCAAAACTAGCTTTTGATTTCGAGATTGAAAATTTGGTGCTCACTAAGCATAAACACTTACTAAATCTAGCTGAAACCCAGACTAAGACCAATACAAACCATACCAATCATCCCTTAGAATTTTGGGCCACAAATGCACTAAGAATAAACAGGAATCAAGCATTTGTATTCTTCACTTGGGTCCTAAGGCCTTCAATAATTTACCTCCGACACCCAACTCAATGTTCAGCTTCCATCTTGTCAATTGTCGTTAAGAATTTTATACTAAAACAAAATCAATTCTAACCCAAAGACCTTAGTTAAAAAAAAAAAAAAAAAAAAAAAAAAAATCTAACCAGGTATAGTTATTTTTGTTAGTTATGGTAAGGTTTGTATTTTAAATTTAGGTATAACCATGGAAGCTAAGATCCGTGCCTGCTACTAACTTTTATTTTCTGCTTTCTGCCATGCACAGCGGAGGACTAAACCTATAGAGTTTAGAGGTAGGCTACAAATTCCAGCAATAGCAAAGTGAAAAGGTAGAACTGTGTTTTTTCTTCTTCCATATCTATTTTTGAAGCATATTTTGTGAGACTTCACTGTGATCCAAGCTAATATATTGATTATTGAATCTAATAGGCAAATAGTGGGTTATTTTTCATTGCTTTTTTGCCTTTGAAAAGTGGGGGGATTTGCTTTGCAGGAACCAGTTTTCACAATTAATTTAATTGTAAGAACTGATTACTTCACTATTAACGAGTACTACTATGAAATTTGAGGGTGCTTACACCAGGAAAAGGAATAAGAGGGTCACTTATTGATAAAAATAAAGAATAAAGGATTAACAACATTGAAGGGGTTATTGATACATGATTGCATGTCATAACACTGAAGATATGGCCTTTGGTAGTGTTGGAAAATCTGGTTTTGTATCTCATACAAAACATATAGTGGAAGCAACAAACATGGATCTATTTCATTCATGATTGATAACATGCACTATGTAAATTTCAGAATTTAAGAACAAGATAGCGTACCTTGGTGTGGTGAAATTCAAAACAAAAGATTATAAGTACTTGGGAACACTTTTAATCTTCACTCCAATTCCACTTTATGCCCAAGAAGTGTGGTCTCTCAATCATTTTCCAAGGGAGAATAATTGAGTGGCTTCACTCACACATACACACCATTTCACAATGTCGTATCGTCTATAAAATTTTGTATGTTTCTCCCTTTATATCTAACTGATTATCTAATTAGGCTGGCCTATTGGGCCTTTCCAATTGGGCTTTAGTGTGTGGCTTGGAGTGAGACCAAAATGGACCAATAAGACACTAACTCCAATGGGCCTTGGGCTTTTCTGTCAACTCTTGACAAGTCCAAAGTTACCATTAATTATATTTAATACCACTATATAAATAAAATTACACTCTAGGCCTTATTAATAAATTATATCCCAAGACTTTATTATACATGCAACCCCTTCATAAAATATTTGTAGTAATACAAAGTCATGAATGTAGACTGCCACTTTGAAGATTACTACATCTTAATCTTTGAGTGCTCAGTTTAATCCTTTAAGTTATTCATCATATATTTATGAAATCCAATTTCATAAATATATACTTTAGTAACTCCTTACTAAAGTGGTTAGGCCTAATACTCCGAATAACCAAACCCATTAAACTTATCTCAAGGGAATATTTTATATCTCCGTTAAGAGATTATGAATTTTATCTTGAGAATATATGTTCCATCAACACAAAATGTGGCTGCCCAACATACTGAGGTTTTGATTGTGACTTTAGATCTCACTCCTGATATATCAAAGCAACTTACACCTCATGATCAGGTCCATTATTCTCTCAGGATTAAAAGTTCATGCAAATAGAAGTCGTGAGATTTATTATTCATTTGACAGTCGTTAGGAGAATAATAAATCTCACAGCGGTCCAGTTCAATATGTCTTAACTCTTAAAACATATCAACATACCAACTAGAAATCTCTACTTCCATGATCAAGACAAATCATCTTAGTTGATATGTTATAGTCTTCACAGATAAAATGCCCAATTTCATCACCGACTACGAATTATAATTCTGAGTTTACAAAGAACTTGTGATTTATATCTTTTGTGACTTTTCACATAAATCACATACTATGCATTTCATGGACTATATGATAATGTCCAAATATTCATGTTATCATTATTTTAGATAATAATAAAACAACTTTATTAATTACAACATTAAGTCATACATAATGTCATACATAGCATTATACAATAGGATTTAAGGGCACTAATCTTAACAGGTAGTACATTGGAGATTTTAAAATCCATTGCATAATATTTATTTGCACTTGAATGTCCAAGCAATTTGATTGGTAGGATATAGGCTTAGATAGTAGATTTGGAAGCACTGATACATACATGTTTTGGAATTTTTGCTGTTAAATTGAAGTTTTGCAATGATTTATGACTGCTATGCTACTATTTGAAAGTAGAGTAATAGACAATTTCTAATAATGTCCACTTTCATTAAGTGTTTTTTCTTTTACATGTACACAAGGTGTTTGATGAAATTTCTTAGAGATTTTTTGGTGTTATTCTAGAAGCCATAATACTTGCAAAATTGAGAAGTCAGTTTAATGGTGGGGAACATAATTTTTTGTTGGGTGGGAAGCATAGACAACCACAAAATTTTAGACGGTGGTTAGTGATGATAACCCAGAATAGAAGTGGTATCTAGATGGTATGTTGAAAAAATTTCTAATTGAGTAAAGAGGTTAAATGTTTAACCAAAACACTGAAGAGTGAGTTTACCTTCATGCTCTTAAAGTTCAATTTTCTCCTATTGATGCAATAGTTTCAAAATTAGTACCTTTTAAGTTTTAAATTTGATTATTTTTCTACATAAATCTGATGGACTATTTTGAATGTTGATACAAATCTTGACTCAATTATCTTCAAAATCCTAAATTCCTTGATGTGTTGCTCTAGCAACCTTTCATATGAAAGCCAGGAAACTTTGAATATTTAAATTAATAACATAGATCATGTAGTCCAAACAAGATGTTCAAATTTATTATTTATGTCCCTTCCCATTTCTCTCTTTTATTTTAGATAAATATTTTCTTGGGGGAATGATCTTAATCTTTATAGCAAATTGCTTGCAGCCTTGCACTATTGTTAACTACAAGTATTCTCTACATGGGGCGCCAGTGGACTCTAACGAGTACCTTTGCATATTATATGAGGTTTCTTCTAAACCTCTCTCTTTTTGTGCCATTACAATTTCTTTGTTTAATAATAATTTGTGTTTTTTTTTTTTTTTTTTGATACTAAATAAAAACATTCATTAAACAAACAAGACAAACAAAGTCACAGTATCACAACAAGTTGGGATTTAGTCTACATAAGTGAACAGGAAAACAAGTAGTAATAAAGGCTAAGTCAGTTACACGAGAAAGAACAAAGTTAGGAACAACAAAGGAAAAAGTTATAAGCCCTTGCTGTTGAAACTGGATCAGGTCTGAGATAAGAGTAAGCTCCTACCAAGTCGGTGTCTAAGCTTTATTGCATATTTGTTCCAGTCTTCTGCTATTACTAAGGATGATGACTTCATTAAAGCCCAGAGGCCAAAATGGGTAATTAACCCAGATTTTCAAACTATTTAGTTAGTAGGTCCAATTCTGAAACTATATTATTTACTAACATCTCGAGCCTAAGAGGCTTTATTTTGGCTTATAAATCGACTCTTTGAGGGTCGGTTTTTGGGTCCGAGGTGGCAGTTTGTCCACCTGGAAATCGAGTCTATGAAACTCGATTTATAGATCGATGCTCAAAGACTCGATTTGTTCTTGAAATTTCATGAAATTTCACCAAGTGTTGGAGTACAAAACACAAACACAGGTCAGCCAAAACCCAAAAACCCATCAGATCAAAGAGAAAGAATCTGAGGACCTAAAATCCAGATTAAAAAAAAAAAAAAAACCCATTAGATCAGATAGAAAAAAAACCCATCAAATCAGAGAGAGAAAGACCTAGATCGCACGGGGCCGCACTGCCTGGGTCGCGCTGCCTGGGTCTACGCAGCGCTGCTGGGGCGGCTTGAGCTTGCATCTCTATGTCTTCTTCTTCTTCTTCTTCTTCTTCTCTCTCTCTCTTTCTCTTTCTCTCTCTCTCTCTCTCTCTCTTTTTCTTTCTTTTTGCGTTTTTGCCCTTTCTGCATTTTGGGTCTTTTGTAACTATCTTTGGCTTATAAATCGAGTCTTAGGGACTCGATTTCCATGTGGTCGCCATGTGGAAAAAAATGCCACATCGGACGTGATCAGACCATGGAAATCGAGTCTTTGAGACTCGATTTACAGGCCAAAATCGAGTTTTATAAACTCGAGATGCTAGTAAATAATATAGTTTGAAAACCGGAACTACTAACTAAATAATTGGAAAATTAGGGTTAATTACCCATTTTGGCCAAGCCGAGATTCTTTGGTTTAAAAACCGCCTCACTCACTGCTTCCAAAAGAGCTAGGCAAGGGATCTGTCTTCCTTTACTGGCACCACCTGTGAAGATGACTCTGCCCTCCATGTCCCTAGCTTCATACGCATACCCACTCCTCCTTGATCTCCTGTTTCAGCGACCTTGATAATGAGCTGCCAATCACGATTTGAGGGCCTCTGAGGTTGTTGATTGGGTTTGTGAACTTGGGGTTGGCAGTTCTTGAAGGCTTCCTGATACTTGCAAATGAGAGAATGGGAGGTTAAAACAACTTCAATGGGGTTAGGGGTTTTTCTTTGATAAAGAACCAAATTTCTATGTCTCCATATGGACCACAGGATGGTGAAGGACTGTAAAAAATCCATCTTGCTCTGCTCCCACGGGTAAGTAGAGGACAGGTATCCAACAATCCATTATTTTACAGAAACATCAGTTAAAGAGGATGTTCTAATTTCCAAATTTGATCTGTGCCATACAGCTCTAGAGAAAGAACAATGAAGAAAGAGGTGGTTGATAGTTTCATCATCTTGATCACACATAAGGCAACATGTAGGAGTAACAATTCCCCTGTTATTCAAAACAATAAGCACGGGAAGACTGTCATGAAGAAGCTTCCAGATGAAGTTCAGAATTTTCATAGGAAGTTTAACTTTCCAAATAATTTTCCAACAATGATGGGGTATACTAAAAGGTCTCTCAGATGAGATTATAGAGGAGCAGGCGCTTTGTTGTATAATCTGGTAAGCTTTCTTAACTTTATACTCTCTAGATCCAGAATGTTTCCATAACAGTCTATCCTGGTTCCCATCAGTTCTGGGGAGAGGCAATTGACAAATTTCCATACAAACAGGAAAAGGATACAATTTCTTAACCAAATCAAATCTCCAAGTTCTTGAATTAGGATCAATTAGATCAGCAACTGTGCCTTCAAGGAGGTGATTTTCTGCTAAGGTTTGCTGTGGACAATGAAACCAGTCAGGGTGTGTGAGGGGTATAAGGTGACCATTGCCAACTAACCAACGACCCTGTAGAAGAGTAGAGTGATGAGAGGTAGCAATGTTCCTCCAAGTCCAAGAGTGGTGAGGTTTAGGTTTGTAGTTTTGAAGACTTGAGTTAGGGAAGTATTTAGCTTTGAAGGCTTTAGCCATGAGGGAGTTTGGGTAGTTTTGGACTCTCCAATATTGTTTAGAAATCATAGCTTGATTCACAAAACTGAATTTCTTGAGTCCTAGCCCACCCCTGGCTTTTGGTTGACAGAGAGTATCCCAATTTATCAAATGTAGCTTCCTTTCTCCAGGATCATGACCCCACCAAAAAGCTCTGGTGATGCATTTTATTCAAAAGAATCTAATTGAGTTTGTGGCTGGTGCAACTTTTCTTCTTTATTTCCTTTTTAATTTAAACATTTGAATAATTGTATAATATATTTATCCAAAGTAGGATTTACTCTTTATGATATGTGCATAGGTTTACAACCAAAACATCTGTGATTAGGAGAAGCTCTGCACAATCTTTTGGGCTAAACACTACCCAAATGTAGTGTAGTGCAAAAGAAAAGGAAAGAGAACATCATTCTACACTAAAAAAGTTGGGAAAGTTGACATTCATCATGCATCCTTCAATGGAACAGTTTTATCTCTTTCCTCTACCATAGATTGTTTTATTATAAAAGTGGAAATGACCCGTTTGTTATGCAAACAAACATGCAAGATAACATAAATTATATTGGTGGTGAATAGTAGATTTAATTGCAGTTGAGCATTGTATGAAGACATCACCATAGCATTTTTATTTTTAAAGCCAAGTTATAGTAGCAAAATAAATATTTTTATTTTTTATTTAACTATCCCGTGCATCGCACGGGTTGGCGACTAGTTATTATTATTCTTATTGTTGTACTCAAGTTTGTTACCTCTCTCTCTCTCTCTCCTCAAAAAATTAGACAAAATATTTCCTGATTATTGATTATTAGTAGTAGGTACAAAAGTTATGTTAGAGATGGGTTCAAATGAGAACTTGATAAATGCTTATTATCCCAATTATTGTGAATGTTTTTGTGTCAATAGCGTTGTTTGTTCCTATAAAAACAACAAGAAGGGCTTTGTCGCAACTTGTGGAAATGTATAGCTGGCAAGTTCTTTTAGAATCACAACTTTTGTATAATAATTTTTGTTACATGACAGATTGTGAGTGATTACTGATTATTTTACATTGATTGATCACTTTTTTTTTACTGCTGGTAAAATTTGTGTCTACATATTTTCTCATGGTTGGAGTAGGATTTGCTAGGATGGCAAAATTTGTGTCTAGATATTTTCTCATGGTTGGAGTAGGATTTGCTAGGATGTCAAGCTGAGGCAAATCAAGAAGCACGTCGATATGAAAATTAAGACAGACACGATGAAAGATGAAACGCATGATAATTAATCAACTTTTATATATATATATATATAGAGAGAGAGAGAGAGAGAGAGAGAGAGAGAGAGAGAGAGGTATATTTTATATTAAGTTTAGGTGTTAAAAATAATTCATAACAATCATAAATGTGTTTAAAAACATATATAAAACATTCAACTAAAAGTGACAATTTTAAATGAAAATTTTAATTAAGTATCCTACTGAAAACAAAAACACTAAATTAAAGGATAAAGTTTAATTAGCTCCAATCCAATTTGAAGGAATCACCTCCAATCCAACACATGGTGATTTTTAGGACTATTCATGTATATTGTTTAAAAAATTCACAAGATTTATTAAAAAAAATCATACGACTAAAACTACATTTAGATAGTCTATTCAATCGCCACATAATGGATAAAAGGAAGATAACTTCAAAATGGTTTGAAGCTAAACTTTTTCCACAATTGAAAAAAAGAAAAAAAACAGCAACTATTCTACGACATTGCATAATAATGTTAACAACAATAGAGTAATAATAATTAAATTAATAAATATAAGTATTTCTTAATTTTTAATTTTCAAGAAATTTAAAAATAAATACACTGAGAGAGAGGCCCTAGACCCGCCCAATTCCTAACAATGCTATTTTAGTTTATAAGACTTAAGTCAATAGTCTTTTAATTCAACTAGTACCTTAAAGTATTTTCGAAAAAATATTTAAGGTTCAAATAATCTCTCCTCCCCTTCTAATTAACTATTGAATTATTTAAAAAAAAAAAAAACACTAAAATACTTAACAAATAAAAACTAAAAAAACTTGAAACATCGCTGATGACCACCAATTTGAGTAATCGTTGCAATATTTGGTTGAGAGAGAGTTAAGAGGCTTCCATACTTGATCAAGTGAGAGAAGGAATGAGCAAGTGTACTTCCAACATCGCGGATGACCACCAATTTGAGTTATTATTTTTCAATCAAATGATACAATGTTGCTAACCATCAATTTGAGTTGCCAAAGTTTGAAAGAGAGTCTTCTCAAAAAAAAAAGAAAGAAAAGAAAGAGAGACATGATTATGGTTCACATTGTCTCAGCTTGAGATTATCAAAAATTAATTCCCCCATCCCCTCTCTTTTTTTGTGATGTAGTGTTGAAACCATGTTCCAATTGTGTCAAATAATTAATTTTTGCTGGGAACTCCCTAAACATGCAAATAGTATATCTTTGGTGTGTCTCTAAGTCCGATACGGACACACAACACAGTTTTTTATCGTGTCCGTGCTACAATGTTGCAAGTCCTTCCATATTAGTTTTCATTTCCTCTCAAAAGCTTTTTTTTGAAAAATAAAATTTGGACAATGCCACTAAATTACCAAACTCCTTATAGAAACTAAGAGATTGCTTTAGGTCTAAAATTTGAGTTTAACAGACCAAAATTTAAAGTGGCTGGAATCTCTTCAACTTATACGTTTTATCAAATTTGGAGAAGGTTGGAAGAAAATATTGGAACAAAGGGTTTTTCTTTAGGTTCCGGTGCTGTCTTCCTTCTCTGGAAATTAGGGTTAATGTAGGGGTTAAATATAAGTAGGGATTTAGCTAGAGATTTCATACAACCGACTCTTGAAGCAAATAAGAAAATTTCATGCCATAGCTTTTTGGTTGACCAAGTGTCTATAGAAGGTCTCTCGCGCGAGACTTTTTGCCTGGATCTTGCATGACTGAGTTTTAGTCCATGTTCCCGAGAATTTGAATTTCGCTTTACTGAGATTCTTCGCTTGACTGAAATTACTTGATGAACATTGCACAGAAGTTTTAACGGTAACCTTCGTTATCCAATGTTACAATGAAATTGGAACCCAATAACATATTGACATTTGTTATGGATTTAGCCAACACTAAAGATGTTAATAATATTGGTTTGTACTCTTCTCCCATGTTTACCTTAAATTATGCACATAATTGCTTTGTCAAATAGAGTAAATTAACCGAAAGATTAACTAAACTGTAGATTCCATATTTTCAGGTTAGCAAACTATGATCAAATGTAATTTATTTATAGTGTTTTTGGTGAGTCTTGAGTGTGTTAAAGGTGTATTTTATAGTCCAAGATAAAGATCCAAATTCAAATAAAAAAAAGACTCAAGTTTAGCGCAAGAAAAATGAAGTTTCTGTACTTTCAATTGCATGCTCAATTCCTCTCGACCATTCAAGATTCGCAGATCAACAAAAATCTAAAATGCAAAAAAGTCCGTAACTTTCTCGTTTCAAGACCGATTCATGATCCATTTGTTGCATTATTTAAAGGACATCATAAGTCATCCCTAAAGAGGTTTTTTTAGAGATAGAAATCAATGTTTGTGTGGCTAGGTTTTGTATAAACAAGTTTCTCTCAATCTCACTATACCAGAGACATTCAAAGTAGATCTGAGCCTCTATCTATTCAACCCGTGAGAATTCGAGAGCATATAGAGAAAAATCAACACGGTATTGCTATTGCTATAGTGCAAATCTGTATGAAGCTATAGAGCAATCTAGTCTACAACAGTTGCTAATCTAAATCTCCAAGTGGATTTCTTGGAGTCACAAATAGGGAGTTTATATGAAATTAGTTAACCACAATTATTGATTAAATCTTTGAAATGGATCTCTGAGTCACAAACAAGGGAGTTTGTGTTCAACAGTTCAAAATAGAAGAGTCTGTAGATTCAGAGTTGTATGTGGTCACGTGAGTAAGTACTACATAAGGCGTAGTAGATTTAGGATTAAATCTATTGTACAAACTTCCATTCTATTTATTGAATTGTTGCTTTGAGGGTTGTTTAAGTTAAATATTACCCAGGTTTTTTTTACTATGAAACAACAGTTTCATTGGTTTTCCTCCGTATTGTTATCTTTTGTTATTTCTGTTGGATTTACTGATTTATTGCTTTATCCATGATATATTTAATTTGCGACAATTAACCAGGAAATCAATCTGAATTCATAACTTATTAATTATTTGAAATTGATTAATTCTACTGTAAAATTAACCAAAGGGTCTACAATTCCTAACATAAACCATAAAGATTTAAGAAACATAGTCCCCAACTATGAAGTTAAGTAACCACCACTTAACGTAGTCAAGAAAACTCTTAGTTAAATCAAATTAATGATAGAACTTGAACTTACAAGATTTCTTCCATATTTATTATGAATTATCAACAAAGGAAGACACAATTATTATTTGCTACCCACATTTTACTAGAACTTCCAATGAACCAAGTCAATCGATTCTTAATGGTAAAAAATAGTAATATCTCTAAATTATAGTTAACCATAGCCTCATCGCAAACTTGAGACTGCCAACTATATAGTAAAAATTGGGTTGTCATTTGACAGATATTCATTGTATTTTCAGTTGAACAAATGGTTGATTAAAAAACAGATGTATTTTTAAGAAAAATTATTACAAAATAAACAAATTTCAAATACATAGTTAAAATATTTCAAAAAAAGTTCAAATCAATTGCACTATTCATAATAGATCTAGAGTTATGGGCTAACCTTATGTTTCGAATGGCGCTTTAGATAAACAAGCTTAAAAACGAGACTAAAATTTAGCTCAATTTTTTAATTAAATAAACCAGTTGAACAGAGCTCAAGCTGTTTCAAACAATTTAGTAAGATTGTAAGCTTGTAACCCTATTTCAAACAATATAGTATATAGTTCCGGCATGTATACGTTATGACACGATTACAACAAGAATCTTCACAAGTACATGCTTTCCTTATTTTTATTTCATTGTTCCCAACATTTTTTACAACATTTTATAACAAATCCTAAACAACAAATTGTTACATGCTGTTATTAATAGTAGAAAAATAATTTCAGTAATGGGTTCTATTGTGAATGTAACACTTCTCCAAAAAAAAAAAAAAAAAAGAGCAATACACAAAACAATTCACAATATTTTTCACAATAGTTGAATTGACAAACTTTTAGTAGTTCTTACCTAGGTCTACTACTAACATTACTCTTTTACTTACCACTATCATTTTACCACATCAACAGATGTGAAAAGTTTTGTCAAATTTATTGTGTCTATAGACTTTCTAAAAAGAAAACTTTCTACATGGTTCATGTTAATAAATTTGCATCTAAAACAAAATAATAGAGTTTAAATAATATTTAATTTAAAAAAAATCATATTTAAATATATAAAATGCCTCAATTTCAATTTTTGCCTTAAATCCTTAAATGCATCAAATCATCCTTGATGAAATCACTATAGCTTTATGCACGTAAGTAAATTTTCGAACCATGTAAATATTGTTGTATAATTTTTCTTTTCCACATATTTTTCTCTATTTTGAGTTTTTCGAGAATTTCTTCCCTTCTGTCTTTTCTTTTTATGGGATAAATAATCTTCGTTTTAACATGATGAGCATTCTTATCAAATGTGCTAAAAATGCTAAATGCTATTTTTTAGCATTTTTAGCACCTCAAATGATAAAAACCCACTTACATCAAACATGCTAAATCTTAAAAAATTTAGCATCGAGCTACAATGGGCTGTTATTAATAACAGCTCACTGTAGCTGAATTGTAAAAAAAAAAAAAAAAAAAAAGTTTTTTATTCACTTAACGGCTCTTTCTCATTTGTCTTTTTCTTTCCTCTCTCACTTCTCTCTTCTCTCTCTCAAGTGGTTCGCCGATTGTGGCCCGCCGATGATTATGGTCCGGCGATTGTGGGCCACCGATGGTTGTGGTCCGGCGATTATGGGCCGTCATGGGTTGTGGTCCGATGGTCAAGGTTGTGGGTCCGATGACTGTGGGTTTTGATTTTAGGTTGTGGGTCGTGGTCCGACGATTGTGGGTTGTGGTCTGATGGTCGTGGGTGGTGGCGGCGATAGTCCAATAGTCGGCGATTGTGGTATGATGGGCATGGGTCGTGGGTTCAACGGTTCGATGGTCGTGGTTTTGGTTCCTGTGGGTCGTGGGTCATCGATCTACTGGTCCGGGTCTTCATCAATCTACTGGTTGAGGGGTGTGAGTCAAATTTGGTGGCGGCGGGATGGTGGGTTATGGGTTTGGGTCGTAGTGGGTCGTGGTGCAGTAGATCAGCGTTATGGATTTGCTTTTGTGGAGGTTTGCCGTGGTGGGTTTGTGTGTGTGTGTGTGTGTTTTGCTTGGTGGTTTGATTGGCAATGGTGGATTGGTGTGGGTTTTTGCCTCTCTGTCTTTCTTCTTTCTTCTCATCGTTCTGGGTTTTGTGATTGTCTTCTTTCTTCTCACCGATCTGGGTTTTATGATTGCCTTCTTCCTTCTCACCGATCTGGGTTTTGTGATTGTGATGGTAGTTGTTTTGTGATTTGGAAGAGGAAGGTAGTGGCTGAGCTGTGTTTTGTTTTGTTTTTGTTTTTGTTTTGTTTTTTTTTGTTTTCTCTCTCTCTCTCTCCTCATGTGGTGGATTTTGGTTGCCACAGTGGAGGTTGATGCTGGTAGTGCTGTGGTGGAGGTTGCTATGACCGTTGCTATTGGATTTTGTGGAGGTTGTTTTTATATTATTTTAAAGTATTGTATATATTATTTTAAATGAAATGGTAAAAAAATAAAAATTTTGATGGATGGTGTATTGTAAAATGAAGTGTTAAAATCAATAAAGTAGGTTTTTGAAATGTTAAATACTAAAATTTTTGAAATCTTTGATATGAATGCTTTGACAGTAAGAATCTTTACAGTTTTATGCTTTTCTTATTGGGAAATGCTAACGAGTGTCCTTAGGGTATTGGTTAACAATCCATTTTAGGAAAATTTTGACATCACTTTTATAGGAAATGGAAAAAAGTTGTCAAAATATTAATTTTTTTTTTCTTTTCCCATGAAAAATTTCTTTAATTAAATTCTTAACCAATGTCTTAAGAGCACTTGTTAATATGACCCTTTCTTATTATTACTTTTTTTTTTCTTTTGTACGAATTGTTACAAGAAAGTCAATAATGTTTTGTAGTGAACAAATTGGTACATGTGACTTGAATTATTGCTAGAAAGTGGATAATGTTGTGCAGTACATGAATTATTGGCAGAAAGTACGTGATCACTTGAATTATTGGCAGAAAGTATGGCCAAAATTGGGAATTAACCCTGTTTGCCAAACAATATAATTAGTAGGCACTGTTACAAAACTATATTTTTTACTAACATCTCGAGTTTAAAAGACTCGATTTAGGGCTTATAAATCGAGTCTCAAAGACTCGGTTTCAGTGTTCTGATCATGTCTGATTTGGCGTTTTTTCCACATGGCGTCCACCTGGAAATCGAGTCTCTAAGACTCGATTTATAAGCCGACCCTTTACAAAACAAGTAAAATGTTTTAAGCCTGCATCTTCAGCCTCCTTACACACATGTTTAGCTCTCTCATGTACAAACCACTCCCCTCACCCCACCCCACCCCACTCCACCTTCTCATCAGAGAAGAAAGAGAGAAAAAAAAAAAAAAAAAAAACCAGAAACAGAAACATGGGTTGTAGTTAGTCGAAGATCGAGAATGAAGAAGCCGTGTCTCGATGCAAAAGATCGAAAGCTCTACATGAAAGAGGCAGTGTTTGCACGCAACGCCTTCACTGCTGCGCACTCTTCTTACACCACGTATCTCAAGAACACTGGCGTCGCCCTCAGCGACTACGCTCACGGCGAGGTTTCTCACCACCACCACCACTCACACTCGGCCCCTTCTTTGTCTGCTGCTTCTCCTCCTCATCCTCCTCCACCGCTCACAGCGAGGTTCCAATCCGACTTTTAGGGTCGTGGGTTTTTGGATTTTCTTGCAAAGAATCTCTATCAACAAGCCAAACGGGTCGTGGGTTTTGGGGTTTTTATTTTTTTAATATGGATTTTAGGTGGTTGTTGGGGGTGAATTTGGTTGGATTTGTGCTGAATTGTTGGATTAATGCTCGGATTTGTGGGTTGATAGTGGCTGGTCTGTGCTTGTATTTGGTGGTGGTTAATGGTGGCTGATTTGTGTTTTATACTCCAAACACTTGATATATTTTTTTACAGATATAAATTGAGTCTCTAAGACTCAATTTCTAGGTGGACGCCATGTGGAAAAGCGCCAGCTCAGATCAGATCAGAACATGAAAACCGAGCCTTTGAGTGTAATACCCCAATTTTGTTTTTATGATTATCACCGTACCTTATCATTTTAATATAGAGTTGATGTACTATATGTGTGTGCACAATAAGATGGGAGTAGACAATTTTGTGGTGCTACAAATAGGTGAGAAAAATTAAAGTTTTAGTGCATACAATTTAGTGCGGCAATTAAACTAATAAATAAATAAATAAAAGATGAAGATGTTTTATGGGCTTCTTGGAGAAGAAAGAGATAAGCTTAAGTGGATTTTAAACTCTAGCCCACTACCCCACCAAGCCCACATCTCTGATGTGTTAAAATATAAGTTGGAGGAAAAGATAAATCCAACGTTTCATTGAGATTATGCTATTAAAACAATTGAGGTTATATATTAAAGTTTGGAATTGGCTTTTGTGGGAGTATGGTTCTCACTTTGTTCTCTGTGGGTCCCTAGAATAGGTATATATTGCCATCAGGTCTTCTATTAGATTTGTATATATTAGGTCCTTTTAGTTTTGCCACGTTTCTTTGATTATATATGTTAGGATGAATTAACGTTTTCTTTGGGGTTTTATATTAAATCCTAGGTCAATGATATTTTGGCTACTGCCTTCCTCATGGCAATATGAGTTTCAATTAATGCAAGGGAATATTATTGGTTAGAGAAACTTTAATTTAGTGTTAAAGTGTTATCAGTTCAGCAAAATATTTTTCCTAGTGAGTCAGTTTGTATAATTCAATAAGTTTTATATTTTGTGGAGGATAGTAAGTAATTTCTATGGTTGAATATAGGTCTTATTTAAGAGTGTTTTGAGGCTTTTTGGAGGTTGTTTTGGCTGGACTTCCAGAGGGATTCAAGTGCTGTAAGTAATTATGCATAATATGCACAAGTTTTATTCTTTAAGTTCTTAGAAGTCAAAGGTTTTCAAAAGTTATGTTTTCAAAAGTTTATCGAAAACATTATTTTTATATCATTGAAAGAGAAACTTTGACTTTTAGACAATGTTTTAAAGAGAAACTTTGAATTTTAAATGACGTTTTGAATGTCCAAATCTCATTTAAAAGATGATTTCTAAACTAAACTATTTTCAGAAAACAATTGAAGTTCA
The DNA here is from genome assembly GCA_030021035.2 of Notholithocarpus densiflorus. Classification (NCBI taxonomy): domain Eukaryota; kingdom Viridiplantae; phylum Streptophyta; class Magnoliopsida; order Fagales; family Fagaceae; genus Notholithocarpus; species Notholithocarpus densiflorus. The sequence continues at coordinate 1,236,383 of JARYZH020000014.1, read as the reverse complement.
AAGTAGGTTTTCTAAAAGAGGTTCTTGTTCTTTAAATTTGTTAAAACCAAGTGATTTCAAAGTCATATTCCTATTCTCCAAATGGTATTTAAAATGTTTCTTTTAGCAAATTGAAATTTCAAATTTACTCAAGATTTGTAAAATAATTTATATAATTCCTCGGTTCCTATTTTTTCCCTAAGGGAGTCAAGCATCTTTTGATTTATGTTTCAATTTGATATTATGATATTCGATATGCCTTTATATTTGGAATAATTGTTAATATTAAGAAAATTATTCTATTTTGTATATATTTTGTTTTGTGATATATGACTCAAAATGAATGTTTTTAGAATTGATCAGATAAATGTGTAAATCCACTCATAATATTATATGTGAGAATATGTGTTGATCCATCACCAGCAGGTGTTAGATGTTGGTATCCGCTCACAAGATTGTATGTGAGAATATGTGATGTGTATATGTGACACTGTGCTCTGATCAATTATGTGTATGTGTTTTCTAATGATTGTGAGATGTGATTACATATGTATTAAGTGATTCATTATATGTTTTGAAATAATTATTTTTGATATCATTGAATGAGTTTGTGAAAAATCAAAATACTCGTGCTTTGCTTGGCTCTATTTTGTTGTGTATTCTGTATAATTACTTACTAGATGTGTGGCTCACCTCATCAATTAATATTTTCAGATTAAATTGTAGTTGAGAATATAGAACATTTGGATTGCTTTGTAAGGTGCAAGGTAGAGCGTGAAAGTTGTAGGCGACTTCAGTATTACTTGAAGACTTATAGAATTTCAGTTACCTTTATTTTGTAATTCATGTTTTATATAGTGGAGATTACTTTCAATTTGTGGAGTTTAGATTTTTGTAAGAGGCTTTTAAGAGTTCTTGTTTCTTTGGAGTTTTAATTTATTTGGATCAATTATGTTTATTGAGTTATATAAGTTCAGCAGGTTAGTCATGCATCTAAATTCATGTTCCATAAATTTGGGTCGTGACATTGAGACTCGATTTATATGCCCTAAAACGAGTCTTTTAGACTTAAAATCTTAGTATAAAATATACTTTTAAAACAGTGCATACTAATAATAATAATATTGTTTGACAAATAAGATTAATTTTCAATTTTGACCTAGAAAGTATAGTTTAAAAAGTGGGGTCGTCGGGTTAGGTCATAGGTGGTGGGGGTATTCAATAGCTATTTAATGGTTTTTTTTAAAAAAAGAGCTAGGTGTCAGAAGTAATAATTAGGATAGCCGGCATGGTACAAAGTATAATTTGGCGGATTGGTCCGTTGTACTTGTGCGCCTGTGCCGATGGTTATCATTATAGCTGGACCCCAAGCTCGTTGGCCCTTCCACATTTGCTGTACTGCTGTCTTGAATGGTCACCGTAACCTGACTTTTCTTCGACCCAGTGTACTTTTGGTACGTGTATTTTCACGTGAGGTGAAAACCGCTTGAAGGGGTCTTCCGTTTTTTAGTGAGTCTTAAAAGGGTTTAAATAAGGCTTCACTTTAGCGTTTAGAAATTATATAATAATTCTAGTACTATCATTTTTATCATATTTTTTTTTAACAATTATCTTACATTGTAATTAGATATTTTTTTACTTTTACATGTATTTATTATTTTTTTTTCAACTACTCATAATCAACCATATAAAGTAGTTATGACAAATTTACTCATAATCAACCATATAAAGTAGTTATGACAAATTAGTATGCAGTAAAAAAAAATTGTAGTACTAAAATTTCTGGAGTGTTTAAATAAAAGTAATTGGCCTTTTTAAGTTTTAACACATTTGACCATTTTTAAGTTTGGATCTTTTAAAAACAACCCCTTTTCATATTGAGTAGAAAGAAAAATGTTAGATTTGTGTTCTCTAGGTAAAAACGCTGGATAGACTCCAACTAAACAGGCTGATTTACCATTAAATATGTATGCAAATGGAACCAATCGACAGAAGATTGACAAAGGAAGTCTACAAGAATTCTTTTTTTTTTTTTTGAGAAGAGTCTACAAGAATTCTAACCATTAGTATTAGATAGAGATTATATTATTTAAGCCAAACATACGATCAAGTCAGGCTTATTATTGGCAAACACACCACGTACATAACCACACTCAAACGTGAGCCATGACTCATGGAGAAGTAGTAATTATAGGGACACTACGCAACACAATTGTCTCAACCGTTACACCTGGCCCGAACCCAAAGAGAACTCCCCACTCAAGTCCTTCACCTGTGGTGGACTTTCCTTCCTCTAAGGACTTCCTCCTCATCTCGTCAAGAATGAAAAACACGCTCGTGCCAAACATGTTACCATACTCGCTAAGCATATGCCAACTTGTTCTGAGTTTGTCCTTGTTCAGCCCAACTTTTGCTTCAATCTCCTTGAGAATCGCAGGGCCACCGGAATGAACTATCCAAAACAATGAGTTCCAATCGCTGATACCAAGTTCACTAAATGCTTCAGCCAAGCAATTCTCAATGTTGTTGGAAACTAATGTAGGCAAGTCTTTTGATATGTAATAAGTGAGACCTACTTCACGTAGATGGGCTTCAACTGCACCCTCTGAATTAGGTAGAATGGTTTGTGCTGCAGACACGAGTTCGAACAATGGTCGTTCCACCAACAATGTATCAGGATTGGCACCAATAATCAGTGCTGCTGCACCATCACCAAAAATTGCTTGCCCTACTAAACAAGACATGTCAGAATCTGAAGGCCCACGAAAACTATCCACAGTAATCTCTGAGCAAACAGCCAAGACTCGTGCACCGACATTGTTCTCAGCCAAATCTTTGGCAATGCGGAGGATTGTCCCACCGGCATAGCAGCCTAGGTGATATAACATGACTCTCTTTACAGATGATCCCAGGCCAAGGAGTTTAACAAGTTGATAGTCTGCACCAGGCATATCCACACCTGAAGATGCATGGAATATGAGATGTGTGATCTTGGATTTAGGTTGCCCCCACTCTTCAATAGCTTTTCTTGCTGCTTCTGCACCAAGGTTTGGTGTCTCCATGATTTTAATGTCTTGACGTGCATCCAGTGATGGAACATCGTAAGAACATATGCTTGAACTCTTTTTGAGAAATTCTTCAGTGAGATGTAAATTACGTTTCTTTATTTCCGAATTCTCACCTGCCATAACCGATGTCTATCAATACCATGAAAATTCTTCCTCGGTAAAACACATACGTAAATGAATATGTATGAAATATAATACCCACTTTATACCACTGCAACCAAAACCTTTGTTAGAAAACTTTTGGGCCAACTATAAAACCTTAATAAACCAGTTAAGTCCATGTATATATTTTATTCATATTTTATTCTATTTGAAGTCATACTTTTATTACTTTTTTTAATTCAAATAAATTTTGTTAATGTTATTATATTCTTTCTTTACTTTTTTTAGTTTCCTCACCTTGAATCAATTAACTCCTCTCACTGGTCTATTAATTATTTTCTTCTAAATAGGACCAAACCACCTCAAATAACCCTTTCTCATCTTTTCATTGATATGAGACTCTAATATATTGAAGATAATTTCCTCATTTTGAATTGTATTTTTTTTTTTTCCATTTATAATAGAGTGATTAAATTTTACATTGGCCTTCAAGTTACCATAACCCTTCATTTTTGGGACTTTGGATTAATTGTGAACAGTGTATATGATACTAAGTACAGGCACTGACGGGGATGTAAGTATAATTCTGAATAAATACTACCTATATTTTTTATGTATTAATTTAGTTTTTAATTTTAGTATATTTGTTACTTGAATGATCAAAACTGTTTGGTTCCTCTTTTGGCCATCCCAAAGACATATTCATGGTAGCGTTTTAGGGGTGCCCCAATTTTTTTTTAAAAAAATGCATTTTTTCTTTAAAAAAATTGATTAAAAAAATTATACTCTAGGCTTTGGCCCCAAAATTGTATGAGCTCATTTCTGTTAAAAAAAAAAAAAGTGTTAAAATTTTAAACTCTAATATTCAAGAGTTGCAACATTTAAATAAGCAAATGTTATATGCATCTGAAAAATGACATTTATAGAAACGAACTTACATATTTGTTTAAATTTCTCTTTCAGTTCAGTCATATGTTCGCTGGAGGTGATTCGAAAGTAATAATCTGGATAGGCTGTTTGGTACACACAGTTGGACGGGTTGGCAGTGCCAATAGCAAGGATTTTGGCTTGACCCTGGCCTTGTTTCTTGACTCGCATTTGCACTGCTGTCATGAGTGGTTCCGTGACTTTGTTTGGCTTAGGCAAGTATATATGATTGATGAAGAAGAAAGAGGTCCAGTACTTGGCCTCACTGTTCCCTCTTGTTTTTATAGACAAGTTTTACAACGTCAAGGGCTTGAAATTTAGGTCCTTTCGTTTTCAAGTGTCTTGAAGGTTAGTTTTATCCCCAAAAAAAGAAAAGAAAAAAGTTTCTTGAAGGTAGGTGTTGCTCTACCATAAAATTTTCCTTGCATGTGTTAAAATGTAATTTGTAATTGACAAGTGGCTCCCTATGTGTCAAAGAAAGAAGCAACTGAAATCTAAGTGTCAACAAATGAAGAATCCAGCACCAAGCAAGCATGCAAGTAGGCACCTCATGGACAAGTGTCAATTAAAGAGAAATGTGTCAATTAAAGAGAAATGAAGCAAACTTCTGTAGTTTTCTTGAAGCTTGTAGTCATCCTAAACTCCTAACACATCTATATATAGATGTGAGCTGTAAATGAAGTTGTAATATCCGAAAAAAGAAACAATATTGCAATGAAAGTTATGCAGCAACACCCTGTTTTCTTTTCATATCTAGCATTATAGTAACATATCTACAAAAGTATAAACACTAAATTCTACTCCTAGCCATATAGTTCTAAACTTGCATCCAACAATTTTGGTATAAGAGCAAGGTTGCCAGCCCCTTTTGTCCTAGAACTGTAAACCAGATATACACAAACCATAAACCATGGCAGCAAGTACAAGTACAACCACCTTCAACTATGCCCAAAACATTGTTCCCATCTTCACCGGTGAGAGCTATGATTTTTGGAGCACACAAATGAAGACACTCTTCATCTCACAAGATTTGTGGGATTTAATTGAAGAAGGCTATGAACAGCCAGAAGATCTGTCAACTTTGGCAGCAGCAGAGCTAAAGGAGTACAAGCAAAACAAGCAAAGAGATGCAAGGGCTCTACTCTTCATCCAGCAAGGGGTAAGTAAGACTATTTTCCCTAGAATTTCTGGTGCAACTAAATCTAAAGAAGCACGGGAGATTTTAAAAAAGCAATTTAGTGGCTATGATAAAGTAATTTCTATTAAACTATAGAATCTTTGGGGAGAATTTGATAACTTGCAAATGAAAGAAAATGAAACTGTGCAAGAATTTTTCTCTAAAGTTTCGGCAATAATAAATCAGATTAGAGGCTATATGGTGATAATATAAATGATCAAAAAATTGTAGAGAAAATACTGAGAAGTTTGTCAGTAAAATTTGAACATGTGGTTGCTGCAATTGAAGAAGCTAAAGACTTATCAAAGCTTACACTAGATGAGCTTTGTGGATCTCTTGAAGCACATGAAAAAAGGATGGGTAGATTTTCTACTCAATCTTTTGAACAAGCATTTCAATCAAAAGTGAAAAGTACAGACAATAAAAACACAAAAAATGAACAAGAAAATAAAGCCAGCAGTTCCTCCCAACAAAGGAATCAAACTGGAGGAGGACGAGGAAAACATAATTTTAGAGGTCGAGGCAGAGGAAAAAGAAGTTTTTCAAGCCAAAGAAATTTTTCTAGTAACTCTAACTCTCAATGCATAATCTGTAAAAAAATCTGGACATGAGTCCAAAAATTGCTATTTTCGATGCACTAAGTGTAAAATCCCAAATCACTCTCAAAGAGACTGTTGGTATAAAGATGATAAAAGTGCTAAAGAAGAACATGATGCCAACTTCACTAAGGAAGTTGAAAATGCAAGTGTTTTTCTCATGTATGTCTGTACAACAAGAACCAAGAAGTACATGGTATCTGGATAGTGCTTGTAGTAATCATATGACAAGAAGCAAAGAATATTTCGTGAGTCTTGATGAAGGCTACACATCCAAAGTGAAGCTTGGAGATGGAAAATTTCATGACATCAAAGGAAAAGGTGTAGTAGCTGTTGAATCAAAAGGAGGTAACTCTAAACTTATCTATGATGTGCATTTTGTTCCTGGTTTAGCTGCAAATCTTTTAAGTCTTGGAAAACTATAAAGGAAAGGCTACAAAATAAATTTTGATGATGATGAAGGGACAATCATAGATAAGAAGAATAATTCCATGGTGGCAAAAGTAAAAATGAATTCTAAAAATGTTTTTCCTCTCACTATGCCACTAGCTGAGAATTTTGCCTTCAAGACTGAAAAAATAGATGAAACATATTTGTGGCATTTAAGATATGGACATTTAAATTATAATGGCCTCAAATTGCTGAAGGATAAAAATATGGTTCTAGGATTGCCTCCTATTGCTAAGCTAAATCAAGTTTGTGAAGGCTGTATTTATGGAAAAATGCATAGGCTCCCGTTTCCAAAAACTGCATGGAGAGCCCGAGCACCACTTGAATTGGTGCATGCTAATATTTGTGGACCAACAAGAACCCCATCACTCAATGATAATAGATACTTTCTCTTATTTGTTGATGACTATACTAGAATGATGTGGGTATATTTTCTTAAACAAAAATCAGAGGCTTTTTATGTTTTTCTTCAGTTTAAAGCTTTTGCAGAGAAACAAAGTGGCAGAAAAATGAAGACTCTCAAAACAGATCGTGGTGGAGAATTTATTTATGGACCCTTCCAAAAATATTGCAAAGAGCAAGGTATTCAAAGACAACTCACAGTTCGTCATTCTCCACAACAAAATGGCGTGGCAGAACGCAAAAACCGTACAATTGTGGAAATGGCACGAAGCATGTTAAAATGGAAAGGGCTATCAAATAATTTTTGGGCTGAAGCAGTTAACACTGCTGTTTATATCTTAAACAGGTCTCCTACAAAGGCCGTTCTGAACAAGACTCCTTATCAAGCTTGGCATGGACAGAAACCTCAAGTCCATCAACTGAAAGTGTTTGGATGTGTTGCTTATGGTCATATTCCAAAACAAGAAAGAGAAAAGTTCGATGAAAAAGGAGAAAAGAACATCTTTGTTGGCTACAGCAATGAATCAAAAGGCTACCGCTTATACAATCCCAAACCAAACAAGATGGTGATTTCTCATGATGTTATCTTCGATGAATCAGCAACATAGAATTGGGAAAGCGACTCCAATCAAGGGCTTAAGATGTTAGAGATTATTGAACCAGTGGCAAATCAAGAAGGTTCAAGCTCTCAATCAACTCCAAGTTCAAGTCCAAGTCACAGCCCATCAGCAAGAACAAGTCCATCAATTGGAACATCTTCAGAGTTTGAAACTCCACCAGGAAGAGTACGTTCTCTCAAAGAAATTTATGAATCATCTAATGTAGCATTTTTTGCATGTGAGCCTCAAAATTTTGAAGAAGTAGCTAAAGAAGAAGTCTGGATAAAAGCAATGGATGATGAAATTGCAACTATTGAAAAGAACAACACATGGGAACTTGTTGATCAGCTTGAAAAGAAAGATGTAATCGGGCTAAAATGGGTCTATAAGACCAAGTACAAAGAAGATGGTTCAATTCAAAAGCACAAGGCGCGATTAGTGGCAAAAGGTTACTCACAACAACCAGGTGTGGATTTCAATGAAACTTTTGCACCAGTTGCTCGCATGGAAGCTATCAGAACTGTCTTAGCCATAGCAGCCCAAATGGAGCTACAAGTTTTCCAGCTTGATGTAAAAGCAGCATTCTTAAATGGAGAACTCGAAGAAGAAGTATATGTCGAACAATCACCAGGCTATGTACAGAAAGGAAAAGAAGACAAGGTCTATCATCTCAAAAAGGCCTTATATGGACTAAAGCAAGCGCTGCGAGCATGGAATAGCAAAATTGACTCATATTTTCATCAAAATGGATTCCAAAGAACTCCAAGTGAACCATCACTATATATCAAGAAAAAAGGTATAAAAGATCTTCTTTTAGTTTGTTTATATGTTGATGATCTTATTTATGCAGGTACAAACCTAGAGATGGTTGCAGAATTTAAAGGAGCACTGATGAAAGAATATGAAATGACAGACTTAGGTCCCATGAAATATTTTCTAGGGATCCAAGTACGTCAATTCAAAGGAGAAATATTTATTTCTCAAGAAAAATATCTTAAAGATTTACTCAAAAGGTTCCAAATGAACAACTGCAAACCAGTATCCACCCCAATGGCATTCAATGAGAAATTGCACTCAGACAATTAATGGTGCAGAAAAAGTTGATGCAAGAAACTATCGAAGTTTGGTTGGAAGCTTAATTTATTTAACAAACACCAGGCCAGATATTGTGCAGCCAGTCAGTCTTATTTCCAGATTCATGAATGAACCAAGCAAAATCCACCTCACAGCAGCAAAAAGAACTCTACGCTACCTAAAAGGTACAAAGAAACTTGGCATCAAATATGTGAAAGAAAAAGACAGCAAGCTAGTGGGATATACAGATAGCGACTGGGCAGGTTCAATTGATGACCGCAAGAGCACTTCTGCTTATTCTGCCTAGGTACAAAACCAATTTCTTGGTCCTCAAAGAAGCAGAAAATCGTTGCATTATCATCAGCCGAAGCTGAATACATAGCAGCAACAGATGCAGCTTGTGAAGATGTATGGTTAAGAAGAATTCTTTCAGACATGCAACAGAGTGAAGAGATGCCAACCATCATCTACTGTGACAACATGTCAACCATTGCTATGACCAAAAATCCGGTGTTTCACAGTAGAACAAAGCACATTGAACTCCGCCATCACTTCATCAGAAAATTGGTGCAAGAAGAAGAAATACATCTCAACTTTGTCAACACAAATGAGCAACTAGCAGATGTTTTTACAAAAATTGGTACTTCCGAAAATTGGAAGAGTTCAAGAAAAATGTGGGAATTACAAATTAAGAAGGGGTGTTAAAATGTAATTTGTAATTGACAAGTGGCTCCCTATGTGTCAAAGAAAGAAGCAACTGAAATCTAAGTGTCAACAAATGAAGAATCCAGCACCAAGCAAGCATGCAAGTAGACACCTCATGGACAAGTGTCAATTAAAGAGAAATGAAGCAAACTTCTGTAGTTTTCTTGAAGCTTGTAGTCATCCTAAACTCCTAACACATCTATATATAGATGTGAGCTGTAAATGAAGTTGTAATATCGAAAAAAGAAACAATATTGCAATGAAAGTTATGCAGCAACACTCTGTTTTCTTTTCATATCTAGCATTATAGTAACATATCAACAAAAGTATAAACACTAAATTCTACTCCTAGCCATATAGTTCTAAACTTGCATCCAACAGCATGTACCTTCTTGTTTTTATATTTTCAATATATATGGTTTAAAACCTAAGACCATAATATGTGGGATTTTTTATATTAAAATAAATTTTTTTAAAAATAAATAAATAAATAAATTTTTTTAATATTCATCAAACTAAGGTTAATTAATTTGATTAATAAAACATATGACATGCATGATGAATTAATACCAATCAAACCGCGGTTAATTAATTTCATGTAGAGAAAATCAAATATTATGTTTCAAGCATGAAAATTTAACAAAAAAGAATAAGAAATTTTGTAAGTATATATATATATATATATATATGTATAAGTATATATTATATATATTTTTTAAAGAATGATGTTTACTTTATTTTGGATAAGATGATGAATGGTTAAGCCAAGTTGTAATTTCCTTAAAAAAAAAAAAAACTCAAGTTGTAATTTAATATTGCAATGAATGATCATGTAGGAGACTAGGAGGATAATATTTAAATATATCATGTATGATATTGTTAGGATAACTGATATGGATTCAGATATGACTAAAGATAATGCCAAGCCACTTTCTAAAGATCACATTGCTGCTCAAAATTCAAATACTGATATGGATTCAAGTATGGCTAAAGATAATGCCAAGCCACTTTTTAATGATCATGTTGCTGCTCAAAATTCAAATGTTCCTATAGTTATCACATAATCTGTTTTGTTGTATTTTATCCTTAGCTCCTCTGCCTCTATCTAGGAATTCCTATTGTAACCAAACACTACCTGTGTTGTGTGTGTGTGTGTGTATATATATATATTTCCTAATGCATCTTAAAGGATTGGTAATTAAGCCAATACCATTTACTCAACTTTTGTTTCATGGTATTAGAGCATGAGATCCTGAGTTCGATCCTTGTCTCCTCCACTCTACCACCCATTTAAATTCTCAAGTATTGGGCCTCACCTATTAAAAGGTAGTTTCAGCCTACACGTGTGGGGGAGTGTTATAAATATGTGGTTAAATGATTAAATTTACCATATCCCAATAGCTTAAGCTTTTGGGACAATTGGTACTTTAAATCTTCCCACTATTGATTAGAGCCTTACTAAGCTAACACTTTTCTCTTTTTATTTATTTATTTTTTTTTATCATGTTATCCATGGCTTCCTCAAGCTCTCATGTTATCACCCTATCCATTACCTTAAATCTCCCACTATTAACCAACATGTTCCGCTTGACAACAACTATCTTATGTGGTTATCTGTGGTTCATCCCATTTTGAGGAGTAATGATCTGGAGGGTATCGTCGATGGTTCTAAGTCATGCCCTCAACAATTCCTTATTGTTGCAGAAGGAAAGAAGACTCTTAATCCAGCATTCACTATCTGGACTAAGAAAGATCTGCTTTTTCTTAGCTGGATGAATGTTTCTCTCTCTGAGAATGTTCTCTCGACTGTGTATGGTTTAAATTCATCGAAGGATGTCTAGTTTGCACTAGCAAATCGATTTGCTAGTCACCCCCGTTTGCATGTTGCACATTTGAAGAGGCAACTGCAAACTCTAAAGCAAGGCTCTAAGACATGCTCTGAGTTTCTTCAAATTAACTGCCAAACTGTATGCTAATCAATTGGTTGTTGTTGGTAAGATGATTGAAGATGATGAGTTAATTTCACACATCATCAGTGGTCTTAATCTCTCATTTAACTCATTTATCACCTCCTTCTCTCTTGCCACTCGTGAAAGATTGTTGTCTTTTAATGTGTTTCGTGATGAATTGCTAAATCATGAATCGTTATTAAATCGACAAGTAATTTCGCCTGATGTTAGTGACATTGCTCTCATGGCACAACGTCCTAATTCTCGTCCCAAAATTTACCTCGTCCAGGATCATTCAACCATAATTCCAAACCTACCGCTCCTTTCTCTAAACAACAATCTGCATCTTCTCCATCAAATCAGAGGGTGCCTTGTCAAATTTGTGGTAAAACAAACCACCAAGCACTTGATTGCTTCCACTGAATGGATTATTCATATCAAGGACGTCATCCTCCTTCTCAACTTGCTATCATGGTTGCTTACACCAACATTGCTTATGATGATCAACAGTGGAATGCAGACAGTGGTGCCAATGCTCATATTACAAATGAGTTGGAAAATTTAAGTTTCAAGCAACCTTTTCAGAATGATAACACTGTTGCAGTCGGGAATGGAGCTGGTCTTGTTATAGAAAATATTGGTTCAACAATCTTAACTTCATCTCTTTCTAAATTTCATTTGAAAAATGTGTTTCATTGTCCTAATGCTTCTGCCAATTTATTGTCAATTCAAAAATTTTGCAAAGATAATGAGTGTTACTTTAAACTAACCTCTACTCATTTTTTTGTTAAGGACAACAAGACCAAGGCAATACTTTTGGAGGGCAAAAGTGAAAAGGGACTTTATCCTATTCGGCTTCCAAGGGGTTCCCTCAAATGCAACCAAGCTTCTTTCACAGCATTTTTTGGCGTCAAAACTTCATCTTTAGGATGGCATTTAAGATTAGGGAACTAGTCCGTTGATGTTATTTTTCCTGTTCTCAATCAATTTCAATTACCAGTCTCATGTAGCAATTTTAATAAAGAAGTAGTTTACATTTATTGTCAATTGGGAAAAGTTAAGAGGCAATCGTTTTCTTCTTCAAATCGTGTGTCTACTCAACCCTTAGAATTAATTCATACAGATGTTTGGACTTCTCCAATTTTATCAATAAGTGGATGCAAATATTATGTAGTGTTTGTCGATGATTACTCTCGCTATACTTGGATTTATCCTCTTTATAATAAATCTAATGTTTTCCAATCATTTGTAAAATTTAAGTTGTTAGTCGAAAATCAATTTTCTTCCACTATTAAACAACTTCAATCAGATGGAGGGGGTGAATATAATTCCCAGCAATTCCAATTATTTCTTCAAAAGAATGGGATCATTCATAGAAAATCTTGTCCATATACATCCCAACAAAATGGCCTGGCAGAACGCAAATTGCGCCACATCTTAGAAATTGGTCTCACTCTTCTTCACATTCTAAACTTTCTAACAAATATTGGGTGGATGCTTTTCTTACAGTTGTGTATACCATTAATAGATTACCCACTCCAGTTCTTACTTACAAGTCTCCCTTTGCCAAACTTTACAATAAAGGACCAAATTACCATGTTCTTAGAGTTTTTGGTTGTAAATGTTATCCTCTTCTTCGACCTTATGGTTTAAATAAGTTGGAGTATCGTTCTAAACCATGTATCGTTCTAAACCATGAATTTTCTTAGGTTATAGTCATGCAGGTTACTATAAATGTCTTGATCTTGACTCCAATAAAGTTTACTTGTCTTGCCATGTTGTATTTGATGAGAATTCTTTTCCAACCATGGAGAAAGCTGTTGTCAACATGCCTTCTAAAATTACTGCCAAGTCTAATGCTCCTTTTGTTATTACTCTAAGTCCTTCTTACCTATCTTCTTCTTTAGTCTCACATAATATTACTATGTCCCTACTTGTACCACCTTCCTTATCCTCACCTACAAATCCATCCCTTACTTCTTCCTAATGCCCAACCTCATCTGCATCTCTACCTAATATTTTACCATCTCATTCCAATTTAGTTGATTTGGCCGTACCAGCACCTTCCTTGCCAAGTGCTCTTCCTATTAACATTTCTTCTTCAAATCCATCCCACCATATGACCACTAGATCCAAAACTGGCTCTCTTAAACCTAAGACCTTCCCAGATTATAATTTATTCACCTTCACCAAACATTCTTTCCATCTTTTTCATACAATTCTTCATGAGACTGAACCCAGTTGCTATAGCAAGGCTGCCTCTGATGCCTGATGGAGAGATGCAATGAAATTGGAGTTTGATGCTTTGATAAGTAATGGGACTTGGACACTTTGTCCCCGACCCAATAATCACAATATGATTAGAAACAAGTGGGTTTACAAAATTAAGCCAAAACCTGATGGTTTTGTAGATCATTTCACAGCAAGATTGGTTGCAAAAGGATTTGAGCAATAATGTAGGATAGACTATACTAAGACTTTTAGTTCTATCATTAAGCCATCGACTATTTGTATTATTTTGACATTGGCAGTGAATTATAATTGGCCTATCAAACAGTTGGATGTTTCCAATGCTTTTCTCCATGGTTCATTAATTGAACAAGTTTTTTATGGAACAGCCTCAAGGCTTTGTTGATACAAGACATCCTAACTATGTATGTCAATTACATAAAGCTATATATGGTTTAAAACAGGCTCTTAGAGCTTGGTACAATTGGCTCTCATCCTGTCTTTTGGATCTTGGCTTCATTACTTCTCTTCTGGACACTTCCCTGTTTATATATCACTATGGTGACATCAAAATTTTTATGCTTATTTATGTTGATGACATAATTGTTACAGGAACACATCTTGAATTCATCAACTCTCTAATTTCTAGGTTGTAGCTTGAATTTCCCCTTAAGGATCTTGGTCCTCTCAGTTTTTCTCTTGGTATTCAAGCCACAAGAACTGGGGATGGTTTACATCTTTGTCAAGCTAAATATATTGCTGATTTGCTCACTCGGGTTCATATGATTGAGGCCAAAGTAGCTAAATCTCCTTCTCCCTCTGGTTCCAAACTCTCATGGTATGATGGTGAAAGTCTACTTGATCCTACAGAATATCATCATGTGGTTGGCTCTTTACAGTATTGTACACTTACAAGGCCTTAGATTTCCTTTGCAATCAAAGAACTTTGTCAACACTTGCATTCACCTACATCCACACATTGGACATATGCCAAACGAGTTCTTCGATATTTAAAAGGAACTACTGACTATGGTTTACTCTACACTAAGGGTGATCTACAATTGTCTGCCTTTTGTTATTCTGACTGGGCAAGTGATCCCAATGATAGACGCTCGACTTCTGGATTTGTAGTTTTTCTTGGCAAGAGTTTGGTCTCTTGGAGTGCAAAGAAGCAAGCAGTTGTTTCCCGCTCAAGCACTGAGGCTGAGTATTAATCTCTTGCTTATACTAGTGCAACGTTATTTTCGCTACGCATGTTGTTCAAGGAACTTCAAGTCCCACTTCCTTCGATTCCTATCTTACGGTGTGATAATGTCAGTGCACTTGCTTTGGCGTCTAACCCTGTATTCCATGCTCGAAAAAAACACATTGAGGTTGATTATCATTTTGTTTGAAAAAAAGTGCTTAATTATGATATTTTAGTCAAGTTTATTTCCACTATTGATCAAGTTGCAGACATTTTCACAAAGGCACTATACTCGTTTTGCACATCTCACTTCCAAGCTCATGGTGATTCCTCCTCCCATTAGCTTGCGGGGGGCTATTAGAATAACTGATATGGATTCAGAAATGGCTAAAGATAATGCCAAGCCACTTTCTAAAGATCACGTTGCTGCTCAAAATTCAAATACTGATATGGTTTCAGATATGGCTAAAGATAATGCCAAGCCACTTTCTAATGATCACGTTGCTGCTCAAAATTCAAATGTTCCTATAGTTATCACATAATCTGTTTTGTTGTATTTTATTCTTAGCTCCTCTGCCTCTATCTAGGAATTTATATTGTAACCAAACACTACCTGTGTTGTGTACATATATATATATATATATATTTCCTAATGCATCTTAAGGATTGGTAATTAAGCCAATAGCATTTACTTAGCTTTTGTTTCAGATATTGCCATATTAATTTACAAAAATTAAAGCAATGCCTTATGTTGTTTGGGAAAATTAATAGCATATTTAAAGGAATTTTTTTTTTCCCCAAACTTTCATTGGTTTAGGTTTCTATTGGTTTAATAATTTGAAGTTCTTTTTAGAATTGAGAAAATACTCAAAAAGTACACAACCTTTTTTTAAAAAGCCAATTATTGTGATAAAATATTTTTGCATCTTTTTATAATGAAGCTAGGGTTTTTCTATAAAAGGGGTAAGGCCGTTTTCTAATGAGAATTCAAACGGGGAGGTGGTATTACATGTATTCATCCTCTAACATTGGGATAGACCCCATACACTTGTGGGGCCTACCTCAATGTAAGAGGATGGATTCACAAAGAGGATGATGAATGTACCTCAGCTAGAGTGAATTCAGAGAGACAATACTCAAAATCCTTTGGTCCAAGCCCCTCCATTGCTGAGAGTGACAAATTGTGAAAGTGACAGAGTAACAGAGAGAGACAACGGAAATGCCGTTTTTAAAAATAATAAATTACTCTTTTAATTAGTTTGCATTTTTAAATTTAAAATGATTTAACTAAAAGATAGGGGTATTTTAAAGACTTAAGAATTTGTGTAAGCGGAAATACCTTTTTGGTCCCTAGATTTTTATCACATTCTCATTTTGGTCCCTACTTTTTAATTTTACTGCATTTAGTCCCTATTCATTTTGGTTCTTATTGTCATTTTAGTAATGGAAATTGTTGTAACCTCTAATATCAAATCCGCCTCCTCTCCAACCACTCCACGATCTAGCATGGTTCAAGCCAATGTGTCTGAACCAACCCAGATCAAGTCCCTCTTCGACAAAGCTAAGGAGGTATTCAACTCGCCTAGACGTCTTGGTCAACTCAGCTGGAGTGACAGACACAAAGTTGCCTAGCATAGCCAACACTTCTTTAGAGGACTTTGACAGAATTTTCAGGTGACCAAAACCAATTCCTAAGACTTGCACGAAACAATTTTCCTTTTTTTATTTTGTTATTAACACAATTTTAATAATGGATCATATTGTTAACTTATGAATATATTTTCTTTTGTGTCAATGCGAGAGGAACATTTTGTGTTGTAAAGAGGCAGCAAATCGGTTGAAACACGGTGGTGGGGGTCGCATTATATTGGTGCCATCTTCATTGGTTAGTTCATTAAAGCCAGGGACGGCAGCCTACACGGTGTCAAAGGCGGCAGTAGAGACCATGACGAAGATATTGACGAAAGAGCTCAAGGGTACAGGGATTACTGCAAATTGTATTGCACCAGGTCCAATTGCAACTGAAATGTTCTTTGCAGGTAGGAATGAAGAGTATGTGAAGAGGGTGATTGATGATTGCCCATTGGGAAGGCTTGGAGAGACCAAGGATATGGCACTGGTGGTGGGGTTTTTGGCCACTGATGCTAGTAAGTGGATCAATGGGCAGGTTGTTCAGGTTAGTGGTGGTTATATTTAGGAATGCATGATACCATAAGAAATAATGCCACTACGATGTGGTCTTGCTGAATAATTCAAATGTGTTATTATTATTGTTATTGATGAAATCAAGTGTGTTACCCCTCTCTCTCTGGACTCAAAAAATTTGACAAAACATTACGGTTAATGTAGCGAATTATTACTTGTTAGTAGTAGATAAAAAAGTAATGTTAGAAGCGAGTCTAAATGAGAACTACTAAAAGCTTACTAACTCAATTGTTCAAAAATTTTATTTGTGTCTATAACATTGCCTCCTCATAAAAACAAACAACAAGGACTTTGTAGAAATGTATAGCTATTGAGTTCTTTTAGAACCACAACTTTTGTATAACAACTTTTGTTACAACTCTGACATGACAGAATGTGAGTGACTATCTATCACTTTTACATTGGCGCATCACATTTTCTCTACCACTCACAATTAGCTATATTAAGGCTGTGGCAAATATTGTGATGCAAAAGTTGTGTCCACATTTTCTCATAGCTGGAGTAGGATTTGCCAGGACGTCAAACTAAGGCAAATTAAGAAGTATGAATGGGACACAACATAAAATACGTCGATATGATAAAGAAGCCATGACGTGATGAAAACATGACAATTAATCAATTGACTTATATATATATATTTATATATATATATATATATATATTATAGGTGTTAAAAATAATTCATTACAATCATAAAAGTGTGAAAAACAATATATAAAAAACTCAACTAAAAGTGATAATTCAAAAGAAAATTGGAATTAAGTATCCTACTAAAACACTACAAAAAAACTAGACTATTGCGGCGGGCCAAAACCGCCGCTAAAGGTCCATTTGGCCTATTGCGGCAATTCCAACTGCCAGCCTTACGCTGCCACAATAGCTCTATTGCGGCGGTAACAAAAAACGCCGCAATAGATTGGCCATTTAGCGGCGCTTTTGGCCTATTGCGGCAGGTAGAAAAACGCCACCATATGAGGTTACCATTTGAGTCGAGTGGCCTTTTAGCGGCGGGCATTAAGTGCCGCTATAGGGTTTATTAAACAACAGACTCTACGCACCTTTTAGTGGTGGTTACACCCGCCGCTATATGTGTGAGGCTTTAGCGGCGGGCCAAAAACGCCGCTATAAGCCTCCAATTATTTCATAATTTTATTCCTTCAGCGGTGGTTTTTGCCTGCCACTATAGGTTAATTTTTTTCCCCCTCCTGGGTTCTAAAACCACATTTCTATTACAAATAACCTGTATTAATTTTAGCTCCACTAAGACAATACCACAAATGTAACTAGATAACATCACAAATGTCTCCAAACTAACATTTTATTAACATAGAAATATTCTATTACAAATAACCTATAACAATTTTAGCTCCACTAAGACAATACCACAAATGTAACTAGATAACACCACAAATGTCTCCAAACTAACATTATATTAACATAGAAATATATTATCAAATACATAACATTGTCTATAACCATCATCATAAAATTAACAAAAGAAAGATGTGGTCTTTTGTACACAGAAAGTCCTTCAGCACTTAAATTAAACTAATATCATAATCAAAGTTTCAAAGTGTTTCAAAATATTTTTCAACACTTGCAAAAAATGTGTTTAGAGTTCAAATGTGGTTCTTTGTACACAAAATGTCCTCAACATAAAATTTATAAACTGCTTGGTTGATGGGATGCGGCTGATGATTTTTGGAGAGCTGGGGATTGTAGGATTGGAGGAACGACCTACATACCCAAAAAAAAAAAAAAAAAAGGCAATAATTAGGACACAACATTGAAACCAATGCCTATTATTATATCTTGAATGCACCTTTGATCCAGCATGCAATCAAAGTGATTACATAAAAAATAAAATAAAAACCAAGACAAAGAACTATACCTACACAAACAGTACTACAAAAGTATCAAATACAAGTGCCATGACAATGAAATGTGATAGAGCAAGTCCTTCAAATACAAGTGAAAGAACCCAGACATGTACAAGTGCAGTGCAGTGCGGCCAAGTACTTGATGCCATCAGCAGTTAACATAATTATTCCATATGCCAACACTCACGTAGCAATCTTTTAATATTTGGTTGTTAACCTCAAAAGAGTATAGTTTTTCAACACTGAAAGTATGAATATGCTAATGCCAAAATTTACAAAGAAGTAAACATCAACCAACCAAGTTTCAGATTGTCAAGATGAGCAAGGTTGGTTCATAAACTTTTTTGAATATGCTAATGCCACAAATAGGACATTATGCAATAACACTAAAAACTGGGAAACAATCTCTATATATACTACCAGGTCTGCTACAGAACAAAGCCAATGAGCCTCAATTGTAGGCCAAGCTCTTCATACCCCACTTAATGAGAGAGGTTTCACAAAAAAAGAGTAGAGTTCAAGACACACCCTAGATACAAACGAGTTCAATGAATTCCAATATGATATAAGTACCGATTAAGTGTAAAATTTTAAGCAAGAACCATTATGCCAATGTTGATGTGCTAATTTATCTTTGGGCATCCATGAAGAATGTTTCAATTGTTCATACATGAATTAAACAGAATATGAAAATTGAAGACAAAATTAGCAAAAAGTCCAAGCTACGATATATACATACATTGCTGAAAAGGGGATCCAGCAGTGGCCTAGCATTTGGAGTTGCTAAGACTTTAAGATTTGGGAAATTTATAGAGAGCAGTCTTAAGGTATTCAAGTGGCAATGATCATCAAGGCTTTGTGTGATAAGCAAGCAATCGATTTCAAGAAGATTAGCATATTAAGTACACTCACCAAGTTGTTTACTTATTTATAACAAAAACAAGGAACTTAAACTTATAAGTACACTCATCATCAACTGCTTTAATAAAAGAACTCAAACTGCAAACATATTACACTAGAGAATTCTGTAACTTGAGAACTAACCAAACCAAGGAATTGTAACCAAACTCCGAAACCCACATTTAAAGATAGAAATCTTTATGCATACCAAAATAACTAATCAAAGGAATTAAACAAACATTAATGCCAACCTGACTGCATTGTGAAATTATTTGTTGCATTTGTTGAAGCATGCGAGCCATTCTTTGCTCCATCTCTTCAAATTGGCTAAGTATTTCCTTCATTTCATCAAAAGAGGGCAATTTCTCCTACATCTTAGCCAAGGAAGCCGTCAGTTGTGCAACTTCATCGTCCCTTGATTGACTTGATTGTATTTGAAGGTTTGTGAGAGCACTCTTGCTACTTTGACCACTTGGGCTTGGACCAAATCTTGCCCCACGAATACAACCTTTGCGCTCCTTACCCATTACTTTGGCAAACACATCGTCCGGTGCCCATGCAATACTACCACTTGTGTCAGATGATTGCAATTGATTTGAAGGTTCAGCCAACAACTCTTTCATTTTATCCTAATATATGAATTTAATGAGCAATTTTTAAATAGCATTTAATGAGCAGTCATTTATGAATAGTACAAATAAGATTTGAAATTATGGCATAGCAGTACCAACAAGTAACATCTAATTGAACTTATCTCCAGGGGCCCTATATCACAAGTCAGCATAACCTGATCATGCCAGCCATGCTACAAATGATTATACATCAATGGCTATGAAACTCGTTCAAGACTTCATGTTTTTAAAAAGAAAGCTTACCACTCTTCCAATAGTGCCTCTCCTAAAATAACCTGTCATTTAAAAACAAGGCCTAGGAAGGAGTAGTAGCTCTAATTAAGCAATATCCGACAAGAACCAAATTTCTAATATATTGCTTGTTCAGACAAAAGCCTCATAGTTCAGGTCCAAACAACCTTTGAAAAGATACGAATATGGTGCAGAGAGCAGCTTCCAGAAGCCACACTGTGGGGGAATTATAATAGACTAATAGGCTGCCTTAATAAAAGCAGGCTCTCTCTCTGTAGAAGCCAGCTGGTTTTCAGCCAAACAAGGGGAAAAAAATCAAATAACCTAACCTGCTTAATCCACAATCTAGAAGTTCCACCTACCATAGTTTTTTAGATATTATAGTTCATATCAAAAGTGACCCATGTTCCTCCGATCAACAAATCCAATTAAATGACGATAAACTTGCACCTGTAACCATCTTAAGGCCACTTTTTTTGGTACCAAAACTGAACTTGTAAAGTCAAGCACTAGTTTCAATCCCTATATCAGTTTTAGTCTCTACAAGAGTAATGGATGGAAATTAAGTTTGATTATCACTAGTGGTATTTTCTCGTTTAGCATTACTTACTAGCAATTGTGCAGAGAATGACATCAAAAAACAAAATCAGATGAACCAAATTCAATGCTATATATTGATAAGTAATGTGATTTCATTAAAACTCAAAAACAATATACCGGAAACATAGACAGAGTTTACTGATATTATGATAAATTATAAAATTCTTGGAGCTGATTATATGTGTCATTATTGCAACTTAGAAGTATTGAGTTACAGTCTTGATATAAAAGCTAATTGGGTTCATTATTTCACAATAACCAACTTCAGTAGTTTCTTTACATATTGAAGCAACAATACATATCCTTAACTATGGTCATTCATAGGCATTTACTCCATAGAATTAGAACTGCAACAAGCATGCTAAACAATATGGTTATTGTGAAACCACTCTATTGAAGAAAATGCAATGATTGACAATGAAAATGAAACCACAAATGGATTACTCACCATTTTTGCTTGCACTACTTCATTAATTGTAGATCCATCTTTACGAGTATGCAATATTGAATATAATGTTGCACGCTCTACAGGACATCCATTCGCTTTTGCCTGCAATATGAATAGCATATTTATGTAATGATGAATATTGGTTCCACATAAACTTAAGATAAGTCAAATCATTTAAAAATTAGTCATAATACTTACTACCTTCTTTGCAGTGTGCACGGCAAAACTGCATGAACCAGCAGTATGTAAGTCCTCTTGTTTAGAACAACAATCCCTATTCTTCTCTGACTCTATCTACAAAATTATGGAATTACAAAATATATCAACATTTTACACATGGAATAACTTCATTTACAAGACAAACAAAAAATTACACCTTAAAAGACTATACCATTTGTTATTTGCATATGAGTAGAATTGATGGGAGAAAAAAAAAAAAACTAAGGTCATATGACACAGCCATGCAAAGTCATTCTCTCGAACTTCATCCAAATATGAAACTCTCAATTCAAACTAAGATTACAAAGAAAAACTTGAAATATCATTCTATTCCAGATGTTAAAAGTTCAACTCAAAGTCATATTTTCAAATCTTCAAAATGCATATTCTGATCTTATGTTTAAATTACCATAAGTTGTAAGGATACTAATATTAAAAAATGAAAAGAGAGAGAGAGAGAGAGAGAGAGAGAGAGGGAGAGAGAGAGAGAGAGAGAAAAAAAAAACATACCACTGCATCCTCAGTATACCAATGGTCAACAAGAACATCCCAATCTTCTGGTATGCATCTCTTGGGTCGGTTGCTCTTCACATGTGCTTTGTTTCTTGTATGTGGTATGTAATGAGCCGTTTTCAACCTACACTTGTGATCCCTCCAAGCCTTCCCAATTTTTTGTAAGGTAAATGTCTTCAAACCCGCATATGCAGTAGGATTAGTAGGGACGATTTTTCGCTACAATCAAATAGTTAAGTTAGCAAATTACAAAATTTTTCATGCTCAAATGCTTATGTATAACCTAGTACAAAATGTCATAATTACAAGTATTATAAGTTCCTGTTTTACCTCTACAAGACTCCAACACTCTTCTTTAAGTTCTTCTAGCATGTCCTTCCAACTCAAATATCTTATCAGGCACATGTGGGGTTTCCGCGCAATAGTCCCCAAGAAACCAGTGAAAGCCCTCGTCCCTTCATCAACCGGCTGATGCATACTATTTAGCGGCAACTCAATTACTTGGTCATTGGGAAGATCCCAAACATCCAACTACTTGCTTAGCCCGCGAGTGGCATGTATAGGTGGCTGCACATCTGAAAATTAAAGGAGACAA
The DNA here is from genome assembly GCA_030021035.2 of Notholithocarpus densiflorus. Lineage (NCBI taxonomy): Eukaryota > Viridiplantae > Streptophyta > Magnoliopsida > Fagales > Fagaceae > Notholithocarpus > Notholithocarpus densiflorus. The sequence goes on along the minus strand of JARYZH020000014.1, from coordinate 1,213,717 downwards.
TATAGTTAAAGTAAGTAAATATATATGAAATTAAATATATAAAGCTTATTTAGAGTTCACATCAAATTGATCACTTTGTAACATTAAAAAAAAAAAAAAAAAAAAAAAAAAAAACTGTGTTATGACTGATAATCTCTACTATATGAATGAACTTAAATTTCACTTTATTTTCTCAATGCATGGCATACACTTGTAAAATTCCAGATCCACAAGCCCTTCACAAAAAAAATTCTAAGCAAATTTTCCCCCAAAAAATAAAAAATAAGAACTCCACATAAAGTGTCATACTTTATAGTTTTCATAGACACCTAGAAATGAAAAACAAAGTAGCATTATTACAAAACACTAGAGCCCGGTATAACCAAACAAAACTATAGAGGCAAAAGAATCTGAGACTAGACAAGATCGTAATTAAGAAGAAACCAAAGACCTAAAATCCTCACCTCAGCTTATACTCCCAGAAACTAGATAATTAGTACATTTTATCTACAATAGTGTGTGTAGGTGGAGCTCTTTTACCTTCATTAATTCTATCATGGACACAAACTTGGTATAACCGTTAAGTGTATATATATATATTGTTAGATGCACGGCACCAATTAAATCCAGCCCACGTAATAGCCCATGTAATGAGCTTGTTGGATAGAATAGAATTCTATTTCTATGAGAAGTCTTTTATATAAGTTGATTTAGGAATCCATATGTTCCTAGGAGTGTGAGGCGGCATATTTTATATAAATTAGGTTTTGTGTGTTGCATAATATAGTGAAATGTGGTTTTGGATGAAGAGAAGCACGTGTTGGACTATGTCGCTTTAAGTGTGGGGGTAAGCAATATATTATGCGGTAAGTGCATGCTTTAACACCTCCAAAATTCAACAAACATTATGCAGCCTTACTATAAGTGACTCCTTACGTATACGAGAAATACATATATATATATATATATATATATATACACTCACGCACACACATATATATATAAAGGAATAATTGCAGTGATATACTCTAAAACTATGGCAGCATTTGCAATGTATATTCTAAACAATAAATTCTCATAGTTGGAGGGTGGATAGCTACCACTCAATATTTCAATTTAGACATTGATTTATATAAGATAATGTAAAATCAACATCAATGAGGCAAATACTTAAAAACCTCCATCAAAGCTTTTAGAGGTTTGAGCATATATCAATGAGCAAACAACTATGTCACTTATAAACTCTTGATCACTTTCACTTTTGTGTCATATACATTTTACATTGAATTCTTACTTTCATAAGCCACATGAGTTACATCCAAACTTAGTAATAACAAACCCAAATACTACAAAAATATGGTTCTCAATTAGTATAGCAATGATTTCGCAATGTTACAGCACAAATTCACAACAATGACATACACATATATGAATTTGAAACAGTAGAACAAACATGATCAAATCTGATTATGAGTTGAATTGTAGGGCAAAAAAAAAAAGGTAGTTTCTAGAGCAACAACACAAATTCATAATCTTTTCATGGGCTGAACTAAATTTCATCATAAAGTGACAGAGTGTAAAAATTTCAAGAGGAAAAAAAAAACACTAAATAAATTTTCACTACGAACTCTATGAGGAAAGAGAAACCAAGCAAAGAAGGAAAATGTGTCTAGCATCAGTTCTTTTTCATAAGAGATAAAATACCTCACATCATTTATTAAGTAAACTACTGAGATTATTCAACAACTACAAAAAGAAAACCATTCAAACTATTTAGCAAGAAGAAAGACTTGCAATCATTTAGCAAAAGAAAGAATTAAAATATTCATTTCAAAAAAACAAAAACTATGAGAGTTAGTATAGGGCAGGGGCTGAGACATAGAGGCTGCTCCTTTATTTTTTTTTTAATAGAATTTTTAAGCAAAATAATAGCAAATTTGATATCAAGTTGTAAGCCCATACCTTGTGTAGAAGCTTCGTGCATTTCTTGGTTCGTTTCTTCATCCACATGTTCTGTAGAAGCTCCTTCCACAGTTACGCTCTTTGAACGCGTGCGCAAATTTGCTTTTCGCCTTGCCATTTCAACTATCAAAGTGTAAAATAAAAACAAGTATATAAGCACAACGACAAGTAAAAAACAAGCCGATATGAATGAAATATAATGCTAGACACATTACATAACATAACAAAAATGAAACAAAAGGACCAATCTTTATTGCCTTCCAACCAGGGTGTAATCAAGCCATTATAAACTTTATTAAGACTTGCCATGAATTGTTGAATAGGTTATCCATTTATTGACTTCTCATTCACTTTTTCATTACCAAGCAGAAAAAAGTTTTACAAACTTCAATTCACTTTTTCATTACTTTTCATTTTCTAACTTCAATTAAATGTATGTGTGCAATTCATAGAACAAAATCAAACTTCTAAACCGAGCTAATTTCCCTCTAATTTTCCTTCCCTTTCTACCATTTTCTTAGAAACCAAACACAAACCAAGACCAAAAAAAAAAAGCAATTTCAAGCTCTCCATTTTCCTTTATTTTACACTACATTGTCAGCAATGAAACACAAACCGAGACAATAATAATGCATTTGGACACATCTAACAACTCAAACCAAAAATAAAAAATATTCATTAACAATCAAACAAGAGTAGTAAAATACCCTAATCACAGGGAAACATAACACATCACAGGGATACCCATAAACTGATAAAGCACAAACCAACACACATTGAACATAACACATCAGATAAAAAAATAAATAAAAAAACAGAGAGAGTGTTCGAGACAACTTACAAAGAGAGCGTTTGGTTTTTGGGAGTGAAATGAGGTGGCAGCAACGAGGTGGATTGGGGTTGCTAGGTGGCACCGACGAGGTGGATTGGGGTTTGGTGGTGGTGGTGGGGTTGTTGTGAAGGCGGCAGCGGTGGTGGGAATTTGGGTCTGCGAGTGAGAGAAAGAGAGATAGAGTTTAAAAAATAAATAGTGTTTGAGCTGGGTGGTGGGATTTTGGGTCTCTGAAGAGTTAGAGAGAGATACGGTGAATAGTTTTTTGAGTCTCTGAAGAGTTAGAGAGATAGAGTGAAATGAGATAGAGAGATACAGTGTTTTTGGCAAAAATGAAAAGGCGCTAAAAATGAAAAGTAAAAAAAAAAATAGAGGGAAGATTTGGGGACAGGCAGGGAGTTAGAAGGTCTATAGCGACGGGTTGGACCGCCGCTATAACTAAGAAAACGCGCCGCAAAAAGGAGTCCATATTGCGGCAATCATACAAACGCCGCTATAGCTTGCATATTGCGGCAGGTTATTGGAGCGCCACTATATCTAAGTTACCGCCGCTAAAAATATATATTGTAACGGTTTTATGTCCTGCCACTGTAGGACGCCGCAAAAGACTATACCTATAGCGGCGGTCCCAAAAAATGCCGCAATAAACCCTATGTACAGAGGCGGTCCCAAAAAACGTCACAATATGCGACATATAGCGGCAGCTTTTGAACCCACCGCAAAAAAACCGCCGCAATAGTCCAGTTTTTTTGTAGTGAAAGCAAAAACACAGAGGTAAAGGAGGTTAAGTTGTCACGCCCCAAACCCAAAAGGGTCTAAAACATGAGAAAAACATCCTAAGGGTACCTGTAGATTTTTCCTTTCTTTTCCACAAGATAAGAATATATAATCATACTAAAATCTCCATATTACAAGTCAGAGCTCTATAACACATTTACGAACAATAACTAAAAATCATGTGCCTCCACATAATACATGGATATGTTACAAAACTCTGATTAAATTACACAAAGTCACAATCTTATCAAAAATAAGGACCTTAACATTGAGTCTAGGCCTACCACGCCAAAGGCTAACAAACCTCAAGCGACCCACCTCCAATAGAATTAATTAGGGTCTCGTTGAACATAGCAAGATCGAGTCACCAACCATTTACAGCAAAAGTCTCCAAATTTAACATAGCACTCTAATCATCACCAAAGAAGTAAGCTCCATACCCAAGGTATAGCTAGTAAATCTGAAAAACTGTTAGAGAGTGGGATGAGCTAACGCCCAGTAAGTAGCATAATTAATGAGGGTGGGAGGAAATGCAAGTTTCATGATAACGAACAGTTTACAAAACCTGTTTTAGTTTGGGAAATTGCTAACTGAATACTGTAAGATCATTTTCAATAATAATGTAACAAGAATAATTAAATAATGAAATACAAAGTTTCTCAAAATAATACCATGAAGCTATATATTATAATCTGTAAGCACCAACAATATAATTTCCAAAGCCATAATATCTAACATAAGATAAATTATCACAAATATACCACACTACCACATAGATCGGTTAGGAGATCCACCCATTCACAACTGGCATGATATTGTCCTCTCTGGTATGCACACTCTTGGCCCCATGGACAGCAGCCTCACCCATACTCTCAAGATTTTTCTCTCCCCCCCCTGGGCAGCAGAGAGAGTGCGTCAAATATGACCTCTCTTGCATGTGGTCTCTTGGCCCCATGGGCAGCAGCCTCACCCACACACAATCAAGGAACCTCTTCCCCCCATGGGCAGCAGGGAAGAATGCGTCATCCAAAGTGAAAAGGCACTGACTTGGATTTAATTCCGTTGTCACAAAGACTACGAAAACCAAATCGGGTGATCACTGGGAAATCACACATAGTATGGTGTTAAAAACCCATAAAGCTCACAGGTATACATTTCCTTTCAAATACATAGTTTATAACTAGATAGTTTCAGAAAAACCTTAAATAATCTAACTTCCACAAAGTTTGTAAGGTTTTCAACTTCATTCTTGTGAAAAGATTTTCTAACAATTTCCCACATAACAAGACAAGATAAGCATCTTTAAATTTTCTAATATACCATAAAATCCAAGATTTCCTTATCAAAGATTAAATAAAATATGCTCATTTTTCTATATCAACAATTCATGCATTTCCCCAAATACAATACCAAATATGATGCATTTTCATATATAATCATATATATATTAAGGTTACGACACAATAGTTTTTAGGAAAATATAGTTTTCATAAGTAGTTTCCAAAAGTGTGTCTAACCCAAAAACAACATTTATTCAACATGGTTATTTTTCAAAAATCCCATTAAAAAGCTACTTACCTTGCAACCCGTAAAAGCCTAATTCTCCCAGCTCCAAGGAGATTAGCTAGAACCTAAACAATATCAAGTAAACCTATCACAATAAGCATAGAGTTTGAAATTGTATCTAGCTACAATTTATGAATTGCCAAATAAGCACTCAATTAGGCAAGCCTAGTATTTAACCTCATCAATAATAATGTATTCCACTTCCAAAGTTTCTCAACAAATTGATTCACAAGGCATAAACTCCAATTTATAAAGTTAACCCATTTAATATCATCTCCAACACTATCACTAGCTTCCATAAAATTTACACTACATCATTAAGAGACCCATGAAAGCAAAATCAAAATATCCTCCAAGACAAGAAATTTAGAACTTCAACTAACTCCAAATAAACCCAATGGCAATGGAAAGTTAGATTTACCAACCATCACATGTTATAACTCAAAACCCCTAAATTTTCCACCATACATAAACCTTAAGTAGTCATCATTAGCACAAACCATATACCCACTCATCAAATAATTCCACCAATACAAAACCCATACATACAAACACATAAATATCACTTCCAATGCTCATAAATCACATGGGTATCATTATTAAAGCTTAGATAAACAATAACCTCAAGCAAAAGTGTAAAACCCACCAAAAAGATAAGAAATTTTTACCTCAAAAAAAGGATGTGAAGGTGCTTATGGGTTCTCAAGAATTTTCCGGTGATCTTACCGGAAAATGATGGTGGAAATGGTGGTATGGAGGTACCGGCGGGAGAGTTTGAGGGAGTGAAGAGAAGTGTTAGACGGGAAATGAAAAAGAAGAAAAAGAAAGAAATGAGAAGTGAGGAGCCAGTTAAAGAGATAAGGGGATGAGTGAAAATGAGTGGTGGGGAAGAGTGTTGGTGGGGGGGGGGGGGGGGCACGTGGGAACTTAAAAAATCTGATCCTTACTTTCTTTTTCTTTTCTTTTTTGTCTGATTAACTGGGGCGTTACATAAGTTATGGTTTTTTACATAACATTTATGTTTTCTTTATTCTATGACAAAAAGTGTTGTAATTTCACTAATTTTTTTTCCTTGTATTTTATGGGATTTAATTGCAATGGGTTTAGTATTGAGTTGGTGAAGATTGCTAAAAAAAGTTGATCTCATGACTTGGCTCGGGACTCAGCACCCACGAAAGGCCATATGAGGAGCACATGTGGAAGTTCAAGAGTCAACGTATCTCACAAGTAACTCGTGACTTGGCTGACCCCCGAGATGAACTAACTAGCATGATTTTAAGTGTGACCTTTCCTCTTCTTTACTCACACTATATATACTCTCATTACCTACAAAATTGTAAGGAGGCTATTCATAAGAAAACCCTAGAAAGGTTTCTACAACACCCACTTTGTTAGAGAGAGCTACTCATCCTCGAGAGAGAAATCCTTGTAATCTCTTCTCCTTCCCTCTCTCATTGTTATACCTTGAGAGGAGATTTGTACCCAAACACAACCCACACATATTTAGAGTGTAGATAGTGCTTCGGAACTTGGGAAGCATTGGGTATTTGCCAAAATAAGCTGGTGAGACTTGGACGATGCAATCGAGCGACATTGCGGGATCTAGGAAACTAGTGAAGACAAGACTCCGAGAAGTCCGTTGGTAACTGGAGCTTGGAGGGCTCAAACACATTGGGTAGATTAGGCTTGGAATGTCTTTTTGGTATCCTTGTTCTCTAACTTATTCACTAATGGATCATTTCGGCTTGGAGGGCCGCAGAAAGATTTTTAGGCTGAGTTTTTCGGTTTTCCTCTTTAATAATACATCGCCGTGTTATCTTGGGTTTTTAATTCTTTTACCCATTGCCCTCTCCATTTTAGCATTGCACTTATTTGTTCATCCATGCCATTGTTGAATGCTTAGATTGATTAATTTGCTAATCACATATATTCCACATTAAGTGTGTTAAGCATAAAATTAATCAAGTCGTAATTAAGAATTGGGGGTCTAAACAAGCTATAGTATTTTGCACTATTTGAGCTTTCACGTGGTATCAAAGTGGGTACACTTGTTTTGGTTTAATTACCTAAGTGTGATCCTTGACCCTTTGTGTTAATTGCCATGGATAGTGTTTTGTGTGCTTCTTTGCATGTTTTGGATGTTGTTGATTGTAACATGCCATGTGTTTGTAAAAATGCCTCTATGATTGTTTATCATCATGCTTGTGATGACATGTTACATAAATATTTAGGTGGTATTAAAATTCCAAATATCAAACTCTTGAAGAAACAGTCTTTAAAATTTCATGAAAAACTCAGCAAGTTCATTTGTGAAAAGGATGATTTGATTGCTAAACTCAATGAATCCAACAAATTGGTTGAAAAGTATAAGAAACTTGTTGAACATTCTTGTGAAAAGTTGAAAGAGTTTGAATGTTTGAATATGGACTTGGATGCTAAACTTGCTTTGTCTAACAAACTTGTTGATGATCTTAAATGTGAAAATGAATCTCTTAAGATGCATGCCAAATGTTTGATTGTTGAACCTATTGTTAAAAAGGAAGAAAATATTTGTTGTAATCATGTTGTGAAGCTTGATTTTGTGCCTATTGTGAGTTCTACCTCTAAAGACAAATCGGTGTACAGACCTCCACACAAAAGAAATCATAAAGTGGAGAGAAAGACTCTTAAGCCAAAACCTTTGTTTAGGTCTCACCCTAGGGATTTGAATAAATCTAAGTTTGTTCCTACTTGCCACCATTGTGGTGTGATTGGTTATATAAGACTTCAATGTTCCATGTTGAAGAGAGAACAAAACAATGTTGCTAGATCCCTCCCTAAAAGGCCTAATGAACCTAAACACATTGTTTATCACCATTATGGTGCTTTTGGTCATCTAAGACCTCATTGCTCTAAGTTTCAAGTTTTTAAAAGAATCAAAAGAAAAGAGAAACTTGAGCTTTTTGAAAGTTGTGCTTTGCAAGCTAAACCAGATTTGGATGAAAATGGTAAGTTGTTGACGCATGTGGTTAATGCTCTTAGCTCCTTGTCTATATGCATCTCCGGTTCTCATTCTTCCAACCCTCATCTCTCTTCTCATGAGACACTCACTCCAATTCCGTTTGGGTGAGAAATAGTTCCTATGAATGAGCTTTTGCTTTTTTGGTTCTTGATCTAATTCTTTCAATCTTTATAGAACTCTTCATGCATTGAATGCTATATCGTCATGCATTTGTGCATCTTGCATTTCTTTATATGCATTGTTTTTATTTTTGATCTTACTTTTATGCTTTTGTTTTGTGTGTGTACAAATCCAAAACCACATAAAAAGTATAAATTCCAAAAAAATTGATCATATATGTTTGAGCACATATCACATGTAGAGTTTGGCCTAATACCTTCATACTAATGGCGTAGTGAATTTACAAGCTTAGCTTGTTATGTATGCACCTATATTCAATGTGAGTAAAATCTAGAAATCTATGTTTGATAGTTGTAAATAGATCTTCAAGCTTGTCATGAATTTCTAGCCAATAGTCTTGATTGATCTTGATACATGCATAGACTTGATCTTATATATCTCCCCACATTTAATTTTCTATCAAAAAGCTCTTCAAACGTCAATCTCTAAAAAGAGAAAAAGCTGAAAAAGTCTGGCTTTAAAAACTAGTTAGACTAGCAAAAGGTGGAGCAAAATGTATTTAAAATGTATGATGCCAAAGCCAGAGTCTTACTCTTCAAAGAAATATAAACTATTTCATGGCATTGATGCTCAAAAATTGAGTTGTATTGATCAAAAAGTATGAAAAATGGAAGCCAAATAAAAAGCTTTCAATCAAGTAAACACTTTGGTGAGGAGTCATATACATTCATTTCAATTCATGAGATAGGTTTCCTAACTTTGTGTTATTTGTGTATGACTTGATTGAATTGATCATTGGAACTTCATTTTAGATTATGGACTAATTCATACTTGATACTCACACACAACACAAAGTCTAATGTTCAATGAATATCTATTTCATTTGTGTGATTGTATATGTCTAAATGTGATGTGTGTGTGCTCAACCATATGTGGATCCAATAAAAAATATTTTTGATTATTCTATTTGCTTTTGGAAGTGATTTTTATCACCCATGTTTTTCAAGGTTTTCAAGTTGATTTTGTGTGGAAAACATGATTTGTGGGTGTTTTCACGACTCATTTCGCTAGTGGTCTAAGTCCTAGTCCAGTCGCTAGTTTAAATGGTCTAATTATTAAGTTTTTCAATTTTGGACAGAGAGTTTTGCAACTGTCTCGCGGGTGTGTTGCGACTTGAAACTGATCCGCAAAAATTTCGCGACTTGCTCGCTACTCAGCTCTGAGTCCTCGAATTTTTCGCAATTGGTTCGCAAGTCAGCGACTCACGAAATGCTCAGAATCAACTTTTTAAAGGGTATTTTGTGGTTCTTTTGTTTGAAACTTCTCTCATCTTCTCCAAAACCCCTAAATCAAAGTTTCTACATCAAAACCTAACTAAATTCAAATGTTTTTCATTCCATTAACATCTCTAAGGTAATCTTTAACTCTTTCCATTGATTTTGATCATTAGATTATGTTTTTGAGGGGTTTTGTGTTTATAGTTGGGATTTTCTCAAATGGAGGTTGGAAACCTTAATTTTTGTCAAATATTTTGTATGGATTTGTTTCTTTTGATGATTTGATCTGGATGTTGGCCCCTTATGGCAATTAGAACATGTATTGAGGATAGATTTCACCATGTTCATGCATTTCATTATATATAGGGTGTTAGTGTGCACACTAAGTGTATGATGTGAAAGGTTTTTAGATCCCTTAAAACACAATTGGATTAACCTAGTTAATTAGCCAAGTTGTTACTTAGTCCAAATTCCAAGTCTAGTTTATCACAATCAAACAATCATATCATGCAAAGCAGCGAAAATATAAATAAGACAATGATATGATCACCCAGGAAACCAAACCAGTAAAAACTTGGGGAGGATTTAACCTAGCTATCCTCAAGGTAAACCTGAATCCACTATCTTAAAAGAATCGAAGTTCATACAATAAGACTTACAAGCCCCCATGCTCGACTTCTTATTGTTACCCACCAGTAGAACTTATTGACACGACCACGTGCAAGCTCTGAGACCACGGACTCCTTCTTTCTTTGGATTCTCCAGCAAATACAAGCACCCACACTTGTTTTTTTTTAGACTTCAATGGCAGCAACTGAATTGATCATCAAGGTGTAGATAACATCTCCTCTTTGAAAACCCTAAGCTTTGTGTAAAGGAAAGCTCCTCTAGATCTCACAAGAGATTTACACAAAATAGCAATATGAGCAACAATACAACTCTCAAGCAACCAAGACTTTAGAGAGGTTTAGGTACAAAACCCTAAAACCAAAAGAGGCACAAGATTCACTCTAATCTCTCTCTCTCTTTTTCACAAAAACGTGGCTTAGGGTTTCCTTTATATAGTGGGAAAAGTAGATCTAAAACCCTAATCCTTAATGGGCTTGGGCAGAGTTGGAAATTCTGTAGAAAACGCCTCTGACCCGATTTTCGATTGATCGAGCCTAAGCTTCGATCGATCGAACCAGGCCGAGAAGCATAAATAAATCCTGCAGCAGCTTATTCCAACTTTACATAAATGAATCAACTTTGAGCAAGTCTAAACATGACTAAACATATTGTTTTGATCATGGTTTGCCAACAATACACATTAGAGTTCTAAATACATAAAATCCTAAGTCTTTAGAACCTAACATGATGAAATGGCTCTTAGGCATTTTCTCACTCGTTTGGACTTTGATGAGTACCAAACTTTGGGGATGTTCATGTTTCCTCATTAGAAACATGTTAGATTTATTGGTTATGTATTTTACACACCTTGCCCCACACGTGCATTTCTCATGTCTTACACATAGCCACCTCTTGCATATACCTTGTCACCCTTATCATGCCATGTTCTTTTTCATGCTCTTGCATCCTTTTGATCTTCTAGCATCCTTAGCATGTCATGTTTACTTTATACTTTGTAGCATTGTGTTTTTAATGTGTTTTATCTTTTGGTTGAGCTTCATATCTCATTCATCTTGAACCCCATATGCATTTTTTCCCTTGATCCTATATTCTTTTCTTTCCCTCATTCTTATTGGCCCCTTTGTCTATTTGTGTCAAAAAGGGGGAGAGTATACTAGAGAGTATATTGGACTCGTGCACATTTGTATGGGGAAAAATTCCATAGTGGAGATGCATATACCAAGGAAGAGAAGACAACTTTTTATGATAAAACCTTGTTTTGTTTTTTTTTACATTATGTTTGTTTTTCTTGTTTTCTTTTTGGTGCTTTGAGTTACTTTTAGTATTTATGCTCTACTGTTCTCATCACATCGTGTTTATGTGTTGGACATGCATACATCCTTTAGCTATTGTGCTTTAATGATTGCATGTTTGGATGATCATTTGCTTTGCTAAGTGATCATTGTAGTCATTTCCATATGACAGTTTGGTTTTTGATCAAGTTACTGATATGTTTCACATCATGTTTACTTGATCGCATTTTACTTATTACATTATACTTGTCCTTTATTACTTGCTTTACCTTGAAGGTCTAATGTGTTTTGTGCAAGTGTTTTAGGTTACAGGTATATATGTTCCAAGTTCATCATAGGTTTTAGATTTAGGTGTGAGTGAGTTTTGCCATTGTTTCCAAACTCACGTTTGAGTCTAGAGTCTGTTATATGGTGTTTTGTTACGGATTAGCCAAAGGGGGAGATTGTTAACTTATGGTTTTTCACATAACATTTATGTTAGCTTTATTCCATGACAAAAAGTGTTATAATTTCATTAATTTATTTTCTTGTATTTTGTGAGATTTAATTGTAATGGGTTTAGTATTAGGTTGGTGAAGATTGCTCAAGACAGTTGATCTTGCAACTGGCTCGCCACTCAAAACTCGCGAAAGGCCATGTGAAGAGCACATGTGGAAGTTTAAGAGTCAGCATATCTCGTGAGTAACTCACGACTTGGCTAACTCGTGAGTTACTCGCGAGATGTACTGACTAGCTGGATATTAAATGTGACATTTCCTCTTTTTTACCCATACTATATATAACCTCATTACCTACAAAATTGTAAGGAGACTATTCAGAAGAAAACCCTAGAAAGGTTTTTACAACACTCACCTTATTAGAGAGAGCTACTCATCCTCAAGAGAGAAATCCTTGTAGTCTCTTCTCTTTCCTTCTCCCATTGTTATACCTTGAGAGAAGATTTGTAACCAAACACAACCCATACCTATTCAGAGTGTAGAGAGTGTTTTGGAGCTTGGGAAGCATTGGGTATTTGCCAAAATAAGCCGGTGAGACTTGGCGGATGCAATCGAGCAGTATTGCAGGATCTGGGAAGCTAGTGAAGACAAAATTTCGAGAACACTCTCTACACTCTGAATGGTCTTTGGGTGGATTAGACTTGGATGGTCTTTTTGGTATCCTTGTATTCCAACTTATTCACTAGTGGATAATTTCGGCTTAGAGGGCTGCGGATAGGTTTTTACGCCGAGTTCTTTGGTTTTCCTCTTCGATAACACATTGCTATGTTATCTTGAGTTTGCTATTTTTTTACCCACTGCCCTTTCCATTTTAGCATTGCACTTATTTGGTCATCCATGCAATTGTTGAATGCTTAGATTGATTAATTTGCTAATCACGTATATTCCGCATCAAGTGTGTTAAGCATAAAATTAATCAAGCCGTAATTAAGAATTGGGGGTCTAAATAAACTATAGTATTTCGCACTATTTGAGCTTTCAAAGGACAAAACTTAGCTCCAAAGCATTTTGGAGGAATGTCCTTCAATACACCACATGGAGATTTTTATGACTATTTATGTGTATTATTTTAAAAAAGTCATAGAATTCATTAAAAAAATCATGTCACTAAAATTACATGTGAATGTTCTCTTCAATTACCATATAATGGATAAGAGGAAGATTGCTCCAAATTAGTGAATGCAAATTTTTTGTACCAGTCTCTCTATTCCACTTTATGTTCTACCAATAAAAAGCTACCAAATGTCAACATATTTAATTAAATCCTATATTTATGCCTATTTCTTATTTCAATTACCAAAATAAATATACAGAAACCCAACAAACAACCACTACTCACGTTCGCCGGTGCTGCTTGTCGACTCATTAACTTTGCCGGTCATGGCCAACCATTGTCGCAATACAACCATCACACTATCACCACCAAAAAAATCCAAAACCAATCTCAAAGATCTACACCGGAAAACACATGTCATACTAGCTAGCCCAAATTTATTTTTGGTAATAAAATATGAGTAGCAGCTTACTACAACAACTACTACTAGTAAAAGATTTTTGTAGCAAGCTACAATTTTTTTTTTTTTTTTTTTGAAGATTTGGCACACAAGAGGTAGCAGGTTTTTTGTTGTTTGTGCTAAAATATTATTTTGGGTGTTTTAGCACATCCAACACTAATCATATATAAACACAAAGCTGAGAGAAAATTGAAGTCTACTTTTATACCATGTGTCAGTTTAATTTCTTAATTTTAATGCAAGTGTTTATTACTCGTTGCAAAAATAGACGACCACAATAATATATCCCATTGCTTTGGAATTCGGTGGTTTTATTAATTTTGAAAGACCATTATTGATGGCAATCATGTGTAGGCTTTAAATTATATTATTATTTTTACTCATTAACTATGTATCACACCCATCCAACCAAAGAATATTAATCAAATCGATACGGTGATACCAATCAAAATGAGCAATACCATGCAAATTATTCTTCCATCCTCTGAATATTTTGATGAACCTTCCATCCACTGAATATGATAATGCATTTGGCATCAGACTTCATAGCCGCCTGTGCCAACTATTGTGAAAATGACATTAGAAAACAATCTAAGCATATAATTAGATTAAGTTGAATGATAATAGTTTGTGTATCTTCTTCTTCTTCTTTTTTTATTTTATTTTATTTTTTTTGAGAAGAAATAGTTTGTGTATCTTGATTCCATCATTTGCATTTGTTTGTTTTATCTCTCAAAATAAATAAAAAACTCCATATACACTTCATATCATATATATATAAATATATATATATATATATTATAATAAAGTATAAACTGAGATAAAGTTCAATTAAACATTCAAATTGGATGTTAATTGCATTCCAATTTTGTGCTTAAGTATTGTTCTAATTTTCCCTTCAATTTGATGTCATATGTCTTTGAATTTTAATTGATTTTCAATTTTGTGCCAAGTCATTATATATCTGAGTGTCAAATGTCTTTGCATATATATTCATGAATCTTAATTAAAAAAATTATATTGCTCAACTAAAATTTATTATACATCTATGTAACACTTTGCATGTGTAATACTTTTTTATTTTTGGTTAACTGGATAATACAAAAAGACTAGACACCAGTGTTGGCACTGCTACGGTAGTGCCTTAGATTCACATGACTAGTAATATCCTGAAATAAAAGCATTAAAACATAAGTAGGAGGGGAGTTCAGAGCGACAAAATCATCCTCCATAGTAGTCCCGTGTCTGGCAAGGGCATCAGCCACTGCATTGGCCTCTCCATAGCAGTGCTGCACTAGGGCGTGGGGGATTTTACTGAGTAAAGCCCTGCAATCATCAACAAGAGGAGATAATCATTTAGAATAGGCCAAGACCCCATATATCATATTAACAATTAACAGAGCATCCATTTCAACAACCATAGCAGGCAGCAGCAGTTCAATACACATCTTGAGCCTATCCCTTAGTGCCCAAAGTTTCGCAGTAACACTGGTGGCGAGACCAATGGATCTGGAAAAACCTTTTATCCAATCTCCATTTTGATTCCTGATAACACCACCCCCACCTGCCACCCCTGGATTGCCCATGGAGGACCCATCCGTGTTAAGTTTGGCCCACCCAAAGTTAGGTTTAGACCAAGAAACTTCCTTGATAATTCCCCTTGGTGTCTGTGTTACCCGACACAATGAGGCTGTGCTCAATAGCCTTGTTAAGCACTTCCCGGTGAAGAGGTTACTAATCGGAGTGTTTTTGAAAATCCAGTTGTTTCTTTGAAGCCAGAGCTGCCAAATGGCTAAAAGAAAGAAAACTTCCCAAGAACACAAAGGGGAGGGGCCAGGAAACGAGTTGCAACAGTTCATATGGAGCCAAGTAGGCAAATCTGCACTGAAGAAGAGATGGGGATCCATAGGGAGGTTGCTGTGTTGCTAGAAGGACTTCGCTATAATGCAATCCCTTAGGACATGGAGGATGGATTCCTGTGGGTCAAAACAGAGCATGCAAGCATCCTCCACAGGCACTCCTCGGTGGGCAAGATTGCTGTTGACAGGGAGACAGTTCCATAAGCATTTCCATAGAAAAGTTTTTATCTTAGGATGTGTAATACTTTTAACTTATTTAAAACCATTTTAAGTCCTTAAAATTACTTCCAACTCATTCTATTAAAATCTTATTTGAAACCACTAATGATCCACTTAAAAATAATCCATTTTTTCTTACAAAAACTTATTATTAGTTCAAATATAAACTTCAATGCAAAAGTTTACCATCTTCTAAAGATTTAGTTGTTCATATCCTATTTGAAATATGTAAGCATGAAATAAATTTATTGGACCCTAATAACAAAAATTAAGTTAAGAAGTGACAAAATATTTTATATTTTTCAGAAATAAAACGATCAATGATGAACAATCAACATACTCTACCAAATAAAATCCTAGTAAGACCTTTATAAAGAGTTGACAAAAAAATAAAAATGACCACCAATAGTATTCAAAGTTAACCAGGAATTTTAACATGCATATATTTATGATTATTTTTTTAAATGTATCCATGCCGTGCGTGCGTATGCATAGGATTATTGATTACATATTAGCGCTCTTAATGGTTACATTTAAAGTTTAAGCTAACAAGCAAACTTCATTTTAATTATAGTTTTCAGGCCCGGACCGTTTATTGAACCGTAAAAGAAAGAGATTCAAGGTTTTTAAGGTTGAACCGAAATTGAACCGGGGTTGAACCGTGATGACGTCATAATTAATTTAATAATTATTTAAATATAAATAAATATATTAAATTAGTATAAATAGAAAAATTAAATGACCCAATTTAATATAAAAATTTATCTTTCAAATGTATTTTTTCATATCATAACTTTCACGGTTATGTTGCAAAGTCATGCTTAAATTACTATGTAACTTAATATGTAACTTAAGTTATTATATCATAACTTTCAGTTAAGTTATGATATTTTTTCATTTTAACCCATTATTATATCTTGGATACTTTTTCCTAACCAAAGTCTCTTGTTTTGGTGGGCGGACAGGCCAATAAAGCAAATAAAGAAAAGAAAAGAGTATTAATATAAAATGAAAGTGCTCAACTTCCAAGAATGCGTTGGCAACACCTCCTCCACGCAAAGTGCTTCAAAGTTGGCATTTTACAATTCAAAAATTCTCTTTATTTCTTTCTTTGAAAGTTTCAGATGCAGTGCTCAAGACCTCAAGTGAATTTCTATTCTTCTCTTCACATGAGCATCCTCCGCCGTGTGCTTGTGAATTTCTGTTCTTTTCTTCCTTCTTCCCTTTTTTTTTTTTTTGTCAACAACTTCTTTCATTTTCTCTATCTCATGTTGCCCTCTCTTCTTTATCACTTGAGAAAAAAGATCCAAACTTTATGGAGAGATACGAAATGGAAGATCTGAGTGCGGAAAGAGAAAGAATGCAAAGAAATAGAGAGACACACAAGAAGAAGGAGGTTCAACAAATTTTTTTTAATGCTTTGATCTGAACTGTGAAAACTGTCAACGGTTTTTAGACCTAGGCGGTTCAACCACGGTTCGAACGGTTTCATGCTTTTTATGCATAGAATGGTTCTTACGGTTAAAAGAACCGGATTGGTGAGAGGTTCACGGTTAACCAGATCGGACCATACGGTCCAGGTCTGAAAACCATGATTTTAATATGGATCTAAACCATCACATTTAAAAGTTTAAGCTAACAAGTAAACTTCATTTTCATATGAGTGTGAAAATTGGCAACAACTTGGGAAGTTGGGGTCCAATGGAATGTGAAAGACAGTTAACTCTTTATGATATTTTGTGAAGGCGTCCACATCATTAGGCAGGAAAATTATTGTGTACTCCCGGAGTATCATAAATGCGTACTCCCTCCTCTAACATGAATGATGAGTCCCACTAATTAAATTCATAGTAGGACCCACCATTCATATGAGAGGAATGAGTACGCATTTATAGTATTCCGAGAGTACCTAATAATTTTCCCATTAGACAAGAGGCTGACTTGCCCACGCCAAACTGCGATAGACAAACATTAATCATCTTTTTTTTTTATTTAAGAAAATTTTAGGAAAAATGGAAAAGTAAAAAAAAAAAAAAAAAAAAAAAAAAAAAAAAAAAAAACCGAATTGATTGCTTTCGGTCAAGTTCCCCTTCCATCATGATCAGGTTACGTCATTGTGTATGGTTTGTCACATCAGGCTTTAAGTTCTACAGTCGGCACCGACAAATACTGTTAAATTTGTAGTAGCCAAATAGTATAATTTTTCATTAACGTTATTTTGGTCGGGGTAAAAATGAAAATATATTATCAACAATAGCAAATTTTGGAGATAGTGACCAAAGAAATGGCAAAGACAGTGAGTGCTACCAAACTTTCTCTCTTCTATTTTATCTTCTGCATCAGGCGACATTAAAATTGTGGACCTTGAGAGCCATGAAGAAGTGTGGGTCTCCATAGAGTAATGTAATGTAATGTGTCATGTCTGCTATTTTGCTCCCTAAAGGCTTGTGTGACCAACTTGATGCTTCAATTCGTAGATTTTGGTGGAATCCAAAAGTAAAATCAAGTCCGTACTGGACTCCAATGTCATGGTCGTCTTTGTGTTGGCCCCAAAAGGAGGGAGGCTTGGGTTTCAGAAACTTCTGGGACTTCAACCAAGCTCTCCTCTCCAAATTTGGCTGGTGGATAGTTTCAGGAAAGGATTGCCTCTGTGTTCAGGTGTTGAAAGCAAAATACAAGGTTCAAAATAATTGGCTTTCCCTCTCCTTTTCGGGTAAAGCTTCTCCTTTTTGGAAAAGTTCAATGGGCATCAGACACCTTGTAGCTAAGGCAGCTTGCTTTCAAGTTGGGGATGGTGCTTTAATTCATGTTTGTTCTGATCCTTGGATTCCCAACCTCCCAGGCTTTATCCCTTCTCCTAAAGAGGGTGCTAACTTAGATTTGGCCTTGGACAGCTTCAAACTCCGGGTTGTTCTCTGTTAAATCTACTTATTGGCTCTCGAGAGTAGAATCTCCTCCCTCCAATATTGATGTTGTTAGGGGTCAGATTTGGAAGACAAAAATACATGAGCGTTTCAAGATGCATCTTTGGAGGATTGCTACTAACTTGCTGCCATCTAAAGAGATAATTAGCAAATTTAATGAGAGTTTGGATTTATGCTGCCCTCTCTGCAGTTCAGCAGTGGAGACAACCTTACATCTTTTCATAGTTTGTTCCTTTTCTAAATCATTGTGGTACCAAAGCCAATGGGGGTTGAGAATGGAAGTTTTGAATTTTGAATCCCCTTCGGAGTTTGTCAATTTTCTTTTATCACCGAATTTTGCAAGTAATCTGTTGCCTAGCCAAAGAGAGGACTTTTTGTTATTTGGTGCTATCCTCTGTGATGTTGTTTGGAAGTAGAGAAACCTTGCCATATTTGAGAACATGGAAATAAAGTTGGAAGGTGTTGCACCCAGAATTTTCAGCCTTTTTGTTGAGTATAAAAGTGCTAGACCCCCCCTTGTGAGATCTCAGGTTTCTGCATCAGCTTTGGGTTGGAGTTTTCCACCGAGGCATGGCTTAAAAATAAATGTAGATGCTGCAGTAGGTCCAAGATTCTCTGTCATTGCTGCAGTCACAAGAGATTGGAGAGGGAATGTGGTATTTGCTGGTTCAAGGAAAGTGAACACCACCATCCCTGTTCAAGCTGAAGCGGAAGCAGTGAGATGGGTGCTCTCTTTAGTTCCGGACTTGAGATGTGATGCTGTCTCTGTGGAAACAGACTCTCAAGTTGTGGCCAAACTCATCTCGAGCTCAACAGCGTCTCCCCCTTGAAGAATCAGGTTTTTATGCTCTGATTTAAGGTCCTTTTTGTCTAGTTATAGTAATGTAACTGTTAGTTGGGTGCCTAGGATCTGTAATGAGGCTGCCCACATTTTAGCCAAGTGGTCTTTGTTTTGCAATTTTTTTGGCTCTTTTGATGTCAGTTTTAGCCCGGACTGTTTCTCCTCTGTTGTGTTGAGAGAGTTTGGAGGCTTGTTGTAGTTTGTTTCCTTCTTAATAAAAATTTCTGATTATCAAAAAAAAAATGTAATGTAATGTGTCGTAAATAATGTCCATAAATATTTTTTTTATTAAGTTATCTAGAACATGTGTACCTGATCGACCGTGACAGTACTAGTACATTTTTTCAGTGGCTAAAGTTATTTATCATTATCAATTTTGCAATAAATTTAAAGAAATGAAATTTTATTACTTAGGTGGAGTAGTATACTATCTATACATAGCTTAAAATGAAGTTATGAATAAAAAAACCAATCAATGTATTGAAAAATTTATATGTTTAAACGTTTAGTACAACTGATGTTTGCGCAATTAATCTTCTTCTTAACATTTAATTTTAAATATTTAGTTACCAAATGGACTCTTAATTTCAAAGTTCCTCAAATAGTACCAGACTTAGTACATTTCAAAATGTCCTCAAAAATAGATTGATGAAAAATGATAGGATTTACCATATGAAATTCCTAAACTTCTAAAATTAGCCAAATAGTACCGACAAAGGTATGAATTTTTTTTTTTTTTTTAAATTTGAGTAATCTTTTAAATGATAGGATCACTTGCAATATCTTCATATTAGTAAAATTTGATTTCTCTAGTTTCCATTACAATTTTTTATTTTTTTATTTTTATACGATTTCACAGATATCTTTACCATAACCAAAATAAATTAGCCATGAGAACATTGCAAAAACTTTGGTTGTGGTAGTGATTAATTAAGGCATAACTTCAAATGCTTTTTCTGATTTTCTCAGTTTATTTTGTTCTCTACATATCTGATTGTCTTAATATTTCAGGACTCGCAAGTGAACTCGATGGAATGCTAAGCCAATCTCGGCTTAGCAAAACGTTCGTGGGGGGAATGTCAGAACTCAGAGGACTTGGCACATTGTGATGCTCATTGCAGCTTTTAGGTTTTGAGGACATTTTGATAATTTTAGAAGTTTAGGAATTTCATATGGTGGTAATTTTAGAGGTTTAGTTAGGAGCATTTTGGAACTTTTAGGGATATTTGGATCATTTTTTGGTTTTTTTTTTTTTTTTTTTTTTTTTTTTTTTTTTTTTTTGAAGTGTGAATAACAATTTTAAAATTCTAAGGGAATAGATGTCATTCCAAATCCAAGGATTTCAGGATCTCAAACCTTGGTGGATTTGGCCTAAATCCAAACTCTTCCCTTTCTAAATTATTCAAAGAAAGCATTTAAATTTATCCACACAAATCTAAATGTGCAGGGTACAAATCCAGCTATTCAAATGCATTGCATCAAAATTGAAACATATAGAAACACGTTAGATGCATGCATATTAAGTATAGTAATGTTTTCCATATATTTACTATTTTTTAAATATTATGTTATAAATACGATATAATTTAAACCTATTCCCCAAATTTCTTATTCGAAGGGAAGAAATTTTACCAATCAAGCTTTCATGTATACTTCTATTCTAATAACATGCTATGTCAGCATTATAGTCGTATAAAAAAACGTTTGCCATATCAACCATTGTTATTTGCATATTGGTGTGGTGGCATGGCATGGTAAGGTTAACTTTAAGGCATTTTTTAAATCTCAAAGATTAAAGTCAAACAATTGATAGTTCATAGATAAAAATATTAACAAGAATTTATAATTAAAAAAAAGGGATAAACTACATATTTAGTCCCTAATTTTTACAGCTAATTTCAATTTGGTCCTTAACTTTTCAAATGTGTCAATTTGGTCCTTAACCTTTTGAAGTTGTGTTAAAATGGTCTTTGATATTAAGTGATGGATGGAAAATGCTGACGTAGTTAACAACCTAAATAAATATTATTTTCTTGCCACATGGACTGAAACCTGCACTGCCACATCAGATTACATTAAAAAAAAAAAAAATTGTTAGACTCACGTGTACACAAGGGGCTATTTGGGATCAAAATCCCTAATAGAAATGGATCTTACAACCCACACCATAGGGTTCACTGGACCCCAACCCGCCTTCATGTTTTGCTCTCTCTCTATCTCTGCTTCAAATGTAAGGTACTACTCTTTTTATATTCTTGTTTTATACAAAAAGACTCTTCATAAATAAAGTCAAAAGGATAGCATATTGTTGGGAATGTGGCCACACTTTACATTTTGGATCCATGTATTATATTAGAAATAATAAACCTGCCAATGATCTTTTCAATTGCTCTGAATCTTTCGCTTTTAAAAACTTTTGTACAAAATTAGCTATCTTCCAAAAAAATCGTCATCTTTTGACACCATTAAATGATGAGGAAGACGAAGGTTTTGTGTGGGGAAAAGGGTTGCTTGGTGAATGGGGGAAATGAGGCCATTTGTAATGCTGGTGAGATCTGAAGGAAAAGATTAGTCATTGTGAGTTTTGGTGCAAATGGGTCAGTGTGAATTTGATGTGGGAGAGTGGTTCTTGGTGAAAGGAAGTGAAACCAGAGCACAAGGGTTGATGGATATAAGTTATAACTGATTTGTGAAGATTAAGACGGGGCGTCCGTAATTCTTAGTAGTGCCATAGCTTTTCATATCAATGAAAAATAGAAAATGAATCGAAGAAGACGATGAAACGGAGATTAAAAAAGTGAACAAACCCAATGACCCATTAGTTGATGTGGCAATTTTATTTATTTATTTATTATTTAGGTTGTTTGACACGTCAGACATTTCCATCCAAGAGATATCAGCAGAGACTAAATTGACACAACACTGAAAGGTTAGAGACCAAATTGACATAATTGAAAGGTTAGAGACTAAATTGAAATAGACCAAATATGTAGTTTACCAAAAAAAAAAAAAAAAAAAAAAAGAAAAAAAAGAAGAAGAAGAAGAGCTTTAGAGATGAATGCCCAATAATTGAAGATGAGATATACTGTGTATTGTCAAATACTATGCTAAAATAATAAAGTACTAACTTTTTGATATGTTAAAATAACATTTTTAGAACACCTAATGCTAATGCTCTAAGGCATCTTGTTGACCAACTGTTGCATAAGAAACAATTGAGCATTAA
The DNA here is from genome assembly GCA_030021035.2 of Notholithocarpus densiflorus. NCBI lineage: Eukaryota > Viridiplantae > Streptophyta > Magnoliopsida > Fagales > Fagaceae > Notholithocarpus > Notholithocarpus densiflorus. The sequence goes on along the minus strand of JARYZH020000014.1, from coordinate 1,191,201 downwards.
AAAGTGAGGACTCCTATCAACCTAAATGGTCTAGAAGAAAAAAATTCAGCAGAAACTGTATAATTTGCATAGAACTACAACATACAAACTTCCTTCCATAAAATTTCGAGTAAATCTGTAAAAATTATTCTGATTTTGTTCTTGAAGTTTGAAGGGGTTCTATTAATAAACTCCAAAATAATCAGAGCCTGTTTTGTTTGAATAGTTGTGACATTAGTTACCCCAAGCCTTCCTTTGAATGATTGGGTTCTTTGGAATGTTGTGATTTTCTGCAAAAATTGCAATGAGAGATTTGAGGAACAGAAGGAAGGAACTGTTCGTTCTGTAGCTTGGTATCATATTCTTTGAATCAGTCAATAAATACCAAAGCTACAACAGTAACATATGCAGTAGTAAAATTGCTAAGCCAAAACCAAAAGAGCAACAGGGGAAACAAACCTAAGGAAGTTGATGCTTACAAGATTACTTAATTCTGTACTTTTTGCAATGATCATGTGTTTTTTGATTTATCATTTTCAATGGTATGGGCATGCCTGAAGTTGAAAATACCAGTGAGTCCTCGTCCCTTGGCAAGTTTTTCTAGCTCCTCAATCTTGTGTCTAAGAAGCTCAACTTCTTTAGTCAAATCGTCATCTCTTTGCTTCATTGCCTAGATCAGTAGATAAACAGCACAAATTCTGGGTTAAGAACAGTATAGACAGATCTATTTCAAAGTTGATGATGACAGGCATAGATTCATGGCCAATAACCTGCTATTATTTAATAAGTTACCAACCCAAGATTTCAACATCATGAGAAGAGCAAACACACATTATGGATCACTTCAAATTATAAACAAAGCCCATGAAATGAACAATACGTAATCAATCAATACGGGATAATCAGGAAAAGAAATATCTGCAATAATAAAATAGAAAATATCCTACATGGAAAGTACAGAAAGAAGTTATAGTTTTCTGGAGGCATTCCATTGCTTTGTATCTTCCTCGTGACATTTTGCCTATTAGATTTTACTCTCTATAATCAGTGCTAACAAGTCAGGCAAGATTCAAACTAATATATTTTAAATAGAATTAGTTGTGTTATATATAGGACACTTCAATGCTGGTAACCAAGTGAGCATAGTGTATTAATTACATGAATTGGATATGATGAGAGAGAGAGAGAGAGAGAGAGATTTGGCTTAGATAAGGTTAAGTTAAATGGAGTCTCTGTTGACCTGCTTCTGCTTAAAGATGCAAATATGAAACTTCATATTCCTTAAAGTTCATTAGATGGGACAAATTTTTTTTTTTTGAGGTCCATATACTCGTCATGTCTATTGTCTAGCATTAAATAGGTAGGTTCTTTGGTGTCTTAATAATTCCATATAATCTTGCCCTTCAGAATATATTTCCATGCTCGTTTAACTTATTCAACCTGATGCATCCTAGTAATCTAATTAAAATAGAACTGAGGTCACGTTTGAATAAATTGAGCAACTTTCTTTGAGTTCAAAACCTTGTATGAGGCAGCTTTTACCCATTTAGTGAAATGATCAATAGCAATAAGTATGAATTCATGGCCATTAGATGCTGTTGGGTGAATCTTCCCAATAATATCTATTCCTCATGTAGAAAACGGCCAGGGTGAAGTCATGGTATGTAATGGCATAGGTGGCATGTGTTTCAAATCTCCATGGACTTGGCATTGATGACATTTCCGAACATGAGTTGCACAGTCGGCTTCCATAGTAGTCCAATAATACCCTTGCCTCATTATCTTCCGTGACAGCATGTGTGCATTCATGTGTGGCTCATAGCTTGACTCATGAACCTCTTCGATTATTTACTGTGCTTCCTTGGCAGTCACACAAAGGAGGTGAATTCCATCATATGATCTTCTGTAAAGCCTCTCCCCACAAATAATATAATTAGTAGATAGCATTCTGATGGTCAATTGGTCATTCTTATCTGCAGACTGTGGGTATGTCCCATCCTTGAGATATTGTAGGATGTCTGAATACCATTCACCTTCTCCATTCTTTCCCTCATATTCTTCTATTGACATGTAATAAGCTGGCTCCTCTTTTTGCTCCACCACTATGGGTCTAGCTTCATTTTCCTTAGGTCCATCCATCATGAAGGCCATTGTTGCTAAAGCATCTACAATTTGATTCTGCATCCTTGGCACATATTGGTACTAGATCTTGTTGAATTTCGAGGTCCACTTCTGAAGACATTCATGATAAGGCATTAGCCTCTCTTCCTTGATCTTCCATCTATTCTGAATCTGAGAAATTATCAAAGCTGAATCACCATATACTTCCAACTCTTTTACTCCAAGACCCAGGGCTGCTTGTAATCCCATAATGTAAGCTTCATATTCAGTGGCATTATTAGTGGCAGGGAAGTTGAGCCTACCAGAGAATGGGATGTGTGTCCCTTTTGGAGAAATTAAGAGAACCCCAATGCCACTTCCATTTTGATTAGTTGCTCCATCAAAATATATCTTTCATGATTCTACCTCAATCTTCATGATATCCTCATTTGGAAAGTCTCCTTGGATCTCTTCAGCTTTTTTTGGTGAACAGTGGGCTAAGTGATCAGTAATCGCTCTCCCCTTCATAGATTTTTGAGTCACATATTTAATATCAAATTCTGACAGAAGCAAAACCCATTTAGCTGTCTTCCCATCTTGCACAGGCTTTTCCATCAAATACTTCAAAGGATCCATTCTTGCAATCAAAAAGACTTTGAAAGCAAGCATATAATGTCTGAGTTTGCGGGTTGCCCATACAAGTGCTACACATGTCTTCTCAAGTGGTGAATACTTTTCTTCATAAAGTAACATCTTCTTGCTGATATAATAAATTGTATTCTCCTTCCTAGACTCCTCTAGGTATTGAGAAAGCAAAGCCCCCATTGCTGTGTCCGTAGTTGTGAGATACAACAATAATGGCTTTTCAGGTATCGGTGGAACCAATATTGGTGGCTTTATCAGATAATTCTTAATCTTCTCAAAAGCTTCTTGGAATTGTTCATTCCATACTGTAAGAACTTCCTTCTTGAGCAGTCAGAAAATTGGTTCACATGTCATGGTGAGCTAGGCTATGAATCTGCTGATGTTTTGTATCCTCCCTCAAAATCCTTGGATCTCCTTTTCAGTCCTTGGAGGTTTCATCTCTACAATGGCCTTGATTTTTTCTAGATCAACTTCAATTCTCCTCTGACTTACCATAAACCCTAACAGCTTTCTGGATGTTACACCGAAAGTGCACTTCTTTGGATTCAATCGCAGCTTATAGAATTGGATTCTTTTGAAGAACTTCTGTAAGGCTGGTATGTGTCCCTCACGATCTTTGGACTTCACTATCATGTCATCAACATAAACTTCTACTTCTTTGTGGATCAAATCATGTAACAAAGTAGTGGCTGCACGTTGGTAAGTAGCACCAACATTTTAAAGGTTAAATGGCATGACCTTGTAGCAATATATCCCCTAAGGAGTAATGAAGGAGGTTTCTCCATATCTTCCGGAGCCATCTTTATCTGATTGTACCCTGAAAATCCATCCATAAATGACAGCAAGGCATATCCTGCTGTATTATCAACCAAGACATCAATGTGGGGCAAAGGAAAATCATCTTTCAGGCTAGCCTTATTCAGGTTTCGAAAGTCTACACACATTCTAACTTTCCCATCCTTCTTCGGTACTGGAATCACATTAGCTAACCATTTCGGGTAGTTGACCACCCTCAGAAATCCTGCATTGTACTGTTTCCTAACTTCTTCCTTGATCTTGAGAGTCCATTCTAGCTTCATTCTTCTTAACTTCTGCTTGACCGACTTCATGGTTAGATCTGTTGGAATGCAATGCTGTACTATATCTATATCAATCCCAGCCATGTCTTCATATGACCATGCAAATACCTCTTTGAATTTTGTCAGTAGGGCAACTAATGCTTCTTTCTCAGAGATGGTCAGGGTATTGCCCACTTGTGCCATTTTAGGTTCATCATCAGTTCGCAGGTTAATAGGTTGGGTTTCTTCTTTTATAGGTTCTACATGCCTTTATTTTAATTCCTTATTATTAAGAGTTTCTTTATCAATTTCAAAAATAAAAACATTCAAAGCCAGCAAATAAGCAGAATTAGAAATCATATTATAAGGAAAATAGTTCTCAACAGACTTAACTAAAACAGACTCAACAGGAATACTATCACAAACAAACTTGACAGGAATAGTAATACTAGCAGAAACAGACTCAATGGGGACGGAAACTATGTTTTTGGCAAGAGTGACTGGCTTGATGGTCTTGATCTTCTTGATAGGAATGATTGGCTCGATGGTCTTGGTCTTTCTCACAGAGTCCTCCATGGGGTGGGCGGCTCCCTCCCATGCCCAGTTCTTCAACTCAATTGTGGTTTCAATGATGGCATGTGGCTCCCAATAAGTTCCTTCTTCCCTCAGCATCAGTACCAGAGGGTCTTTATCCATATAATCCATGCCTTCACTATCAATCTCCTTATCTGTGGGCTTGTCAATCACAAAAGTATCTAGGTGCTCTATGCTATCCATCCATTCACCAAACAGATCTTGCTTCCCTTTGTTGCTCGGGTGGATGTATTGGGGGAGGTATTGTGACTCATTCCCTTCCATCTTCTCATTATCACCTTCTAAATTCTTGAGTGTTAGGGTTCTGAAACTGTGGACCATCAGTTTTGGGTCTAGAGCGGCCAATCTAGCATCTATGTCATCTTCTTCCTCAGTGTATGGGGTCATTGAGCCAAGTTCTGAATTGTGGAATGATCCTAACTCAGGAATTTCTCTACCATGCTTGTCATATCGAGGACCTGACTTTGAACTAACGTTAGTAATGCAGCTCCAATTCGAGAGACGCCCATAGTGGTAATCATCATAGTCTACATTATCGGCTTCTTCAATCTCCTCTCCTGCAGCCTCTAGCAAATTTACTAGCCTATATTGATCACTTCCAGCGTCGCTTCCCATGTTTATAGGTTCAGCTTCAGCTTCTGCATCATCCTCTATATCTCTATCATAGTAGTCTACATCATCATCATAGTTTTCATAGTAAAGCCCTTTATCTTCATCTTCTCTATCACTAGGGTGTTCACCCCAGTCATTGCCATTATATTGGCTATCATAGTCTTCACTGTTGTTGCTTTCACTGTCACTATGGCTATCATCTTCACCATCTCCACTGTCACTGCTACTGCTATCACTACTACTATCACTCTTGCCATTGCTACCTTTATCATCATCACTAGGGGCTTCTCCCCCTTCTTCATCCTCATCACTTGTTCTTGCTTCATACGGGCTCTTTAATGCATGTTGGCAAGCCTTCCAATACTCTTCTTCTTCTTCTATATTGCAAATGGCATCTCCTAGAAGTGTAGTCATTACATCAGGGTCCATGTAATCAGCCCAATCGGTAGGGACCCAATTTGTGTCTTCCTTCTCCAGTTCTGGAAGCTGGTTGTTGTTGCAATCAAATAGCAGCTCAAACCCAGGCATCATTGTTCTTGTCTTAGGGTCAAATCTCGGTTCAGGGAATCCCCAATAGCGTTGACTATCTCCAGCTTTACCAAATTTCCCGTTCAATGTTGGAGTATAGGGCTTTAGGGGTTCCGGGGGACAAGGAAGTCCCTTTGCTTTGGCTTTGGCTCGGGTCATTCTTCTCACCTCCATCTCTAACAAGTCATCATCAGTGGGCTTATAGCCTAGCCCAGAAGGTGGTGTGGCAGTAGGAATTATTGCGTCTTGAACAGTTGGTTCTTCACAGTCTTCCCCAAGTTCATTCCTGGAAGGTAATTCATTCTCTTCATCATTGCCACCATGTTGTTGTTGCTGTAAGGAGCAAAGTCCATGGGGATCCTCTCCACTTCTTCTTCTCTTCTTCCAAAGCCAGGTCTCTCAATTTCAAAGCCATCTAAGGTCAATGACTCATTCTCAGAATCAATACCAAAAATGGGCTTTGGCACGGTCAAAGTATCGCCATATATGGTAACTATGGCACCTTCATGTGGAAACCGAACCTTTTGGTATAGGGATGAAGGTACGGCCTCTGTGTCATGGATCCATGGTCGCCCAAGGAGCATATTGAAGCATGAAGCTATGTTCAAGACTTGAAATTCCACCTTCTTGATCATTGGTCCTATAGTGAGCTCTAGTGTCACGGTTCCCAAGACCTCCCTTTTACTATTGTCATATGCCCTCACATGCTAATTTGTAGGCACAAAATCTTCAATACTTAGACCTAAGCAACTTGCAGTCTTTAAGGACACACATTTAAGGCACTTCCGTCGTCAATCAGAACCATGAGAATCCTCTTACCTTTGGCATCTACAGTAATATGCAATGGGTCATTATGGTGCTTCCCCTTCTTTGTCAAATCTTTGTCAAAGTAGGAAATAGTGAGTTCCCTACTTATGGACCCAATTATAGCATTTAGATCTTGAGAAGTTGTGGTTGTAGGGACTTGGATTTGGTTGAGAAGGTCTACAGATTTTAACGGTGCTTGTATAAGGCCATGAGTAAACCCCATAAAGATATATTGGCTTGAGTCTTCTGTAATTGCTTGAGGACCTAATCCTCTTCAATGGGTGTTTGTTGGGTGGCCTTGTTTAGGGCTTTTATTGGGTTGTCTGTCTCCAAATATGGGGGTTTGAAGTGTCTCCTCCCTTTGTGATGTGGGAAATTTTTGTTGGGTCATTTAGATCGGCGTTTTGGGGTTTGAAGTGTCTCCCCCCATTTGTGGATGTTGGGCCATTTGATTGGGGTTCAAAGTGTCTCCCCTCGTTTGTAGGTATTGGGTTGTTTGATTGAGGTTCGAAGTGTCTCCCCCCATATGTTGGTGCTTGGTAATTTGATTAGGGTTTGAAGTGTCTCCTCGCATTTGTGGGTGTTGGGTGATTTGATTGAGGTTTGAAGTGTCTCCCCCCATTTATAGATGTCGGGTAATTTGTGGTCTCGGTTACATCTTCACTCCATATGTCATACCCTGCAGTGGACGTCATTCCCATAAGCTCTTCCCATGTCATCATAAAACATTCAAGTAGGTCATAAATCAACTCAGACAGGTCTTCTTTACTTTCCTCCTTAGTCATTAAGCAATTAATCCTTGGTCCTCTCCCAAAATTGTGATTGGGAAAGGGATTATTAGTGATGCTAGGCCTTGTAGGCAGTGCAATCACCTTATTTTCTATTAAGTCTTGAATTGCATGACGAAGGCCAAAATACTTGTCAGTATCATGGCCAGGGCTTTGGTGGTAGGCACATCTCTTAGTCACATCAAATCTTGTAGGTAATGGATTTGGAATTGGTCTTGGATCTAAGGGCTTTAGTAACCCCTTGGCTTTTAGTTTCTAAAACATTTGACTCACAGGCATATACAACTCATGAAATTCCCTCCTAGGCCTTGGAGGTGGTCCTTATGATATTTGCACGGGGGCAATAGGAGCAATAAGTTGATAAGGATCATTTTTGCATATATTAGAAACTTTTGCAGTCTTAGAACTAGATCCTAAATTCTTTTAAACCTCGGTGGGTCCTCATTCTTTATAGTGACATTATTTATTGCATCCTTAATTTAGGTTCCAGCAGCAATCAAAGCTTTAAAATTAGGAAAATACTGAGCAAACAAGTACTTATGGTATACAGGTAATAAATTCTTTACAACCATAGCTAACTGTTCTTCTTCGCTTGGCTTATTCATGATCTATGCAACCTTGGACCGCCACTTGGTAATGAAGGTAGAGAAAGATTCTTTCGGTTCTTGCTTCGTGGTCTCAAGATCCCTCCTTGTTATATCCACCTCTATGTTGTACTTATATTGATTATGAAACTCACGGCAGATATCTTCCCAACTCCTCGCTCTATAGTCATCTAGGTTGAGGAACCATCTAAGAGCGGCTCTAGTTAGAGTGTTTTGGAACATTTGAGCAAGTTGTTCTTCAGTCGCACCTAGGGGCTGCATGGCCCTCATATACATCTTCAAATGGGACTTTGGGCAGCCAATCCCGTCGAACTTGTCCAAGGTTGGCATCTTGAACTTGGGAGGCAATCTCACATCGGGGAAAAGTGAGAGGGATTGGTAGTCCATGAGGTCCTCCATTGTACGAGCTCTCTTGATCATCTCTTCCATCTTGTTCATCCTTTCATTGATCTTCTTCTCACTCTCCACAATCGGTGGATTATGGTCAGCCTTGTTCTCCTCTTAGTTATTCTTCAGGTTCTGAAACTGTTGCACCATAAGGTTCATGTCCTCCCTCAACTGGATTTGACTAGCTACCATGGTGTTGAGTAGCTCTTGAGTGTTCATGGGTTCTTCAGTGTTTGGATGTTCTCCCTCTTCCGCCATAGTGTTAGGAGCTTCAGACTTCTTGTGGCTTGAACTGTCTTATAGGTTGAATATGGGTTTGTAATGTTGCAGCAGTGGAGTGTCTTCTATGCTCATGGGCTTCAGTATCGTGATGAGAGTGATGGGCTTGGAACTGGAGCTACTAGCTTGAGTCTCAGCCTTGGGTTCTTTTTACAGCCTTCCTTCGGATCTTGAACAAATTCTTCCCTAAGAACAGGCTTGGTCGGGTTAATCAAAACTAGGTCCCCATCTACATCAATCAACCAACCAAACAAATACACGCAACATGCAATGCAATTTAATTATGGATTGGCCTAGGGGTAGGTTCTAAGTCATTACATTGTAGAGTGGGTTTGTTGTTTTATTGTTTCCCATAGCTAGGACATTACACCTCCCAACTTGTAATGTAATGAACAACGCGTTGGTCTGAACGGCATGGTCTGTCCTTTACAGTCAACAAGAAATGATCCAGTGACTTTGGGCTTTGAGTTGGTGAGTTCACCACTGGGTACTCGAATCTAATGAAGACCGGTGATCCATTGTTACTACCACCATGTTGTTGAGAGGGGTGCATACATATTTGTTGTTTTGATGGCACACACTATGACAGTTAGGGAAAGCTCTTAACAAAGAAACATGGTAACACAAACAAAAATATCGTACAAAAATCTCAAGACATAAATAAACAAACAAACAAAAATATCATGCAAAATCATGTAAAAGAGATGGGTATATTGTTGGTCACTTAAGTCTAATACGAAACTTAGCCCTTGACATCTCCAGCGGAGTTGCCATTGTGAGAGATCGCCAAAATTGGGGTGCTCTCAAAAAAGAGATTTAGGTGCTTTTAAGGGCACCTCTCTTTTTAGGTAAATGGAGTGGAGTCGCCACTTATTTTTCATACAAAAAAATAAGAAAAAATAAATACAAAAAAATACATGATCAAAATACTTCATTGTCATTAATTGAATAATGATAAATACAATCTTGGTAAATTGAATCTTACAAGGCTTTGAGTCCTAGTTACATTCTATGCAAAAGAATACATAGCTTTTTGTCCTAGTTACAATCTACCCAAAAATAAAAAGAAAGACAAAGCACAGATCTACTTATCCAAAAGAACTAAGTTCGGAGGCTAGGTTACGGAATGGGAAGGTGTTAGGCATCCATTCTGCCCAGCCAGAGTTTGGTCTTCTAGATTCTAATGACCAACATACCCTTTTACGCATGATATTGAATGATATGTCAAACATACATGAAAGACACTTGACCAGAACTAACTCACATAAGTCTATCTTATGAATGTAACCTCTTTTTAGAAAAAATTCAGATTTGTTTTTGTAAATAAAGAAAAATTTGATTCATTAAAAAAGAAACCAGATCTGTTTTTGTGTAGATAAAAAATTAGTTTTGTAAAGAAAATCAGATCTGTTTTTATATAAAGAAAGAACAAGGTTTTTACAAAAAAAATCAGATCTATTTTGGAGCGAAGTTAAAAATGGTGATTTTCATTAAGAAAAATCATATCTGTTTTGTAAATAAGAAAATCTAGATTTGTAGAGAGAAAAAAAAAAGATTTGTTTTTTTATGAATAAAATAAGAAAAAGACCTTTTTTTTAGAAGAGGGACTACACTCATGAGATAAATCTATGTTACATGCATCAATCAAAAATCATCTCAACTTTTGACTTCTTCTCTTAAATTTCAAAATCTGCTATTTTGTGACAAAGAAAATTTTCTTAAAAAAAATAAGATCTGTATTTAATGAAAATACAGATCAGTTTTACGTGTTAAAAAAATTAGATCTGTATTTAATGAAAATACATATAAGTTTTGTGTGTAAGAAAAATTAGATTCGCATTTAATGAAAATACAAATTAGTTTTGTGTGTAAAAAAAATTAGATCTGCATTTAATGAAAATACAGATCAGTTTTGTGGTTAAAAAAATCAGATCTGAAAAATTCAGATCAGTTTTTAATTTAAAGAGATCTTTGATCAAGAGCAGATTTTGAGATTCAAGAGAGAAATCATAACAAATAATCATCTAAGAACATATTAAATTTTTTTTTTTGAACAAAACATGGCAATTATATCAAGAATCAGAAATAATAAAATATCCTAAACCTATTCATGTATCATCAATCAAAATTAATAAAGAAGACTAGAAAAAGAAAAGAAATTAACTACCTCTTGCATGCGTCTCTTCTTAGTGAAAGGATATTTTAGAATTCAAAGAAATTTATTCAACTCTTTGAAGCCTAAAATATATTGCTTATAGAAAAGAAATTCCTAAGGCAAGAGCCTCCAGAACGTCTTTAACGTAAGAGAGAATTGAAAAGAAGAAAGGAGCCAAAAAGAGATGGGGGGGGGGGGGAGGTTCAGAAAGCGTGAAAAAATGTGTTGAATTTTGAGAGGCATCCTCTATTTATAGAGGTTGGAATGCTTCGAAAAATTAGCTGAATGATCAGAATACGAACTGGGACGCGTCCTTATCTCTAAAAAATCAAAAAAGGTAAGGTTTATCTCAATCCAGAAGCCCTCGGGCTGTGCCTCACATTTGTGCCAATTGGCACTTGAGAAGTGCTGATTGGCACTCTAAGAATGCCGAATGGCCCTCTTGGGTGCCGGATCAGAATTAATTTAAATTAATCATGTGTGGTTGGTTCCTCCTAAACAAAATGCATGTAGACCATGCAAACTTGATCATGCGATATCTTTCAATCCGACGATCCGATTTGGGAATCGGGCATATTGTCACGATCGTTAATCTCAAGATCATTTTTATGACATGCAATGAACGAATTAATGCATGTAATGCAATCATGAATTTTAGGTATATGAATGGTCATTCTAGCCATCTTCCTTGATTAAATTATTGGTGCCAAATAAAGTGTCTACAGCAAGATTGTGAGTAACAATATTATCTTCTCTCTTAACATGAGAGTAACGTAATTGAGTAAAAAGCTTAGTACCAAACCTTACATTGTCAATCAACAAACCATGGGAAGACAAGATTGCACTATTGATAAGGGTAATTCTAGAAGGATTATAAACTTGCTCACATAAGACAAAGCCGACAGTCCTAGTGAACTTGTCAGCCTTACCTGTGCATTCATAAACATAAAACTACGATATCATAAAGCCGACAGTTCCATCTCAAGGCCGATGGCTGCACCTTGACATCAATGACACCTGAATGAGACAACTAGAATGCCTGGATGGGATAAAAAGCTGACGAAAGGAAGCTGAAGGAGATAAGTAAACCTTTGACGGGCCTGACATGGCCTTGCTTGGCCTCCACGCATGAGTATATAAGGAAACATCTTGTGCCCCATGGTAACCCTAATAAAGGGGATTCCTACAAGGAAAGGATCCCACAAGATATGCATATTAATGAGGATCTTCCTTACAAGAAAAGACCCTCTATGCCAAGAAACGGATGTCAACCCTATACTACTATAAAAACCCTGAAACCCTCACAAACCAAGGTATGCATAATTTACCCCAGCTCTGGCACTCTAGAGTTGTGAAGAAAGTTCTCTAACTCAACCTTCGGAGGGTCTTTGGCCGGTACCACACCGGTACTCTCTTAAGGTCTTATTTTTCTGTGTTGTGTAGGTGTTGTCTTGAGCACGTGAGGACTGTGTGACTTACTGACGATTTTTGGTATCATCAACTATCATTAATCAGAGCTGTCATTAGTATTTGAGAATCCCCCTCTAGGACCGCCTGGTTGATCCCTAAGTTCGAAGCAAACTGAAGAGCTTATGTCAGAGCTTGCGACAAATGTTAGAGTTTACGACAAATGTCAAAGGTTCAGTAACGTCATCAGATAGCCAACAGAAGAGCTCATCCCAATAACGGCCCCATGGCCTTTCGCTTAATGGGGATTGGACATCATGGGCCCATTCCTAGTAGCAATAAGACACCTGAAGTTAGTTGGCATAGACTACTTCACCAAATGGGTAGAAGCTGAAGTCCTGGCCACTATCACAGAGAAGAACGTGCGAAGCTTTGTCTGGAGGAATGTCATCTGCAGATACGGGATCCCTAGAGTCTTGGTCTCAGATAAGGAAGCAGTTCGACAACGACTTTTTCAGGGATTTTTGCTCACAATTAGGAATCAAGAACCATTACTCCTCCTCCGCCCACCTTTAGGACAGCGGACAAGTTGAGGTCACGAACGATCCTTGCTTAAAATCATCAAGACTCGACTCGAGGGGGCAAAGGGTATATGGCCAGAAAAGTTGCCAAGCGTACTATGGGCATATAGGACAACGGCCAGAACACCTACGGAAGAGACGCCGTTTCGACTAGCATACGGAAGCGAAGCAGTTATCCCAGCTGAGGTTGGACTCACAAGCTATAGGGTGGACAATTATGATGAAAGAAGGAACAGCGAGGCCATGCGTCTACAACTTGACCTAGTGGACGAAGTCAGGACAGCAGCTGAATAAAGACTAACACGATACCAGGACCTCATGACTAAGCACTATAACTCCAGAGTCAGGCACAGAGACTTCAATGTCGAAGACCTCGTCTTGAGGAAGGTAACGAGCGCCACTAGAGATCCCTTCTAGGGAAAGCTCGGTCCTAACTGGAAGGGACTCTACAAAATCACTTCATGGCAGAGGAAAAGTACCTACCACCTGGAGACGCTAGACAGATAGAAGTTGGACCATCCATGGAACACCGAGCATCTCAGGAAATACTACCAGTAGATGACAAGCATGAAGAGCTACACCCCTCATTTCCAGTTTATTTCTTTTAGTTAATTTTTACCTACAATACTTTCTAAGCCCAAAGGGCAGGTTTTTATCCTTTTTAAGAACAATTTTTTTACTTATGCATGCATTTATCATAATAAGAGGAGTTATTCAGATATAAGCTGTGTATATATTTGTCTCTACAAAACTACTTTGGTAACCAAGTCCACAAGTAGGCGAGTTCATCATCAAGTCCACAAATGGACGAGTTTATTATAAAGTCCACAAATGGATAAGTTCATCCCATGGAGATGTCTTAAAATTATAAAGTCCACAAATGGACAAGTTCATCTAATGGGGATGTCTTAAAACTATAAAGTCCACAAGTGGACGAGTTTATTATTAAGTCCACAGCTGGACGGATTTATTATTAAAGTCCACAAGTGGACGAGTTCATCCTATGGGGATACTTTGAAATCATTAAGTTCACAAATGGGTGGGTTTCATTACTTAGTCCACAAGTGGATGAGTTCATCACATAAGGGATGCCTTGAAGTTAGTCCACAAGTGGACGAGTTAATTACTAAAGTCCACAAGTGGACAAGGTTATTATTAAAAGTGCACAAGTGGACAAGCTTATTATGAAGTCCACAAGTGGACGAGTTCATCCTATGGGGATATTTTGAAATCATAAATTTATTAAGTTCACAAGTGGACGAGTTCATCCTATGGGGGTACTTTGAAATCATAAGTTTGCAAATGGACGAGTTTATTATTAAGTCCACAAGTGGACGAGTTAATTATTAAGTCCACAAAATGGACGAGTTCATCCCATGGGGATGCTTTGAAGACATTAAGTCCATAAGTGGACGAATTTGTTATTAGGTCCCCAAATCGGACGAGTTCATTATCATAAGGTAGACGAGTCCATCAAAGTAGACGGGTTCACACAAGTCGTTTGGGAAACAAATACATCCTATAGAACCAGACGGATATACGCATATCTCAAAACAAGGATCAACACATAGGCAAATATACTAAAAGTAACGGATGTGAAATAATAAAAATATGCCATAAATAGAGTAAAATGTTTACAAGCGAAGCCCAAAAACAAGGGCATTTACCACTGTTTGAAAATGAAAATGGATACATAAAAAAAATTTAAAGTTAAACGTTCGTGGCGTCCTGGGCAGTTGGGTTCTGGGTGTCTGGAGCAGAGGAATTCGGGGTGTTTTGGGCAGAGTTGTTTGGGCCGTCATGAGCAGAAGGATCATCAGTAGACGGGGCTTGAGGAATGATGGGCCCTTCGAAAGCAGGTTGAGCAAGAACGACGCTGTCAACTTTCGGATCCCGCTCTGACTCAGTGGAGTCGTCGGTCTCCTTGCTAATGGTGTCGCCACGAGCCGGGGTCGTCGGCAGTGGGTTGTCCATGGTGACTTTGGATAAATCCAGGTTTGGGTAGACGGACTTGACCTGTTTCAGGCAATCCTTAAACCCATCACCATAGTAGACTGCACAGGCGTCGATAAAAGTCTAGGAAGCCTTGAACTCTTTTATAGCGTCAACCCTGGCAGTCTCAATCTGCTCTCAAAGGGCTGTCAGTTCCTTCTCCAGGTTCGCTTTCACCTCTTGTTCCTTCTCTCGGAGGCGAGCTTCCTTCTTCAGCTTCTCGATCAAAGCTGTCACCTCCTTATTAAGCATTCGGAGAGCTCCCTTGTATTGATCCTGCTCGTTGGTCAGGGTCTCGTTCCGCTTACAGAGCCGGCTGATCACCTTTTCCTGGGCGATGCTCCTATCTTGAAGTGCCTTCATGCACACCGACGCCTAGAAACACAAACAATTTTCAACAAGAGAAGCAAACATGAAATAGAACGAAGTGTGAAGAAAAGCATACCTTGGCTAGGTCAAAGGAAGCTGACGCCCCTAGGTCTTCAATCAACTGCTCAGCACAAGGATCTAAGTCCGTCTCCTTGATGATTGACTTAACCATCTCAACGGCATGTTCCTTGTGCGTGAGAAGACAACGGACTCCCTAGGTGACGGGGCCAGTCTCCGTTATCAGACCTTTACTAGCTCTATGGCTGGGCTTGGGAGGCGACGACTACTTTGGCTTTTTGTCACCAGCAGGAACGCCCGACCTTTTCTTCAGCGGATAATCATCCTTCCCGTCGCTCTTCTGTTTGGACATCCCTTTGGTGACATCCTTGGGAGCTGATGAGGAGGCCCCGTCCTTCTCCTTCTTCTTCTTGCTCACTGCGGCTGCCCTTTCCAGAGCTCTTTGCCTCACTGCCTCCATTTCTACAAAGGATAAGAGATGGATGTTAGATAAGCAGACACAAATAAAGACAATGGGAAGAAAGAAACAAAAAATATAACTTACGCCGACGGGAGTATGCGTTTAGTCTGCGAGTTGTAGGCGTCGACTCAGGACCACCACAATAAGCATGCAAAGTATCAAGGGTAATTAGGTCCCTACACCTCCGTTCGTCAAAAGGGATTTCTAGAACTTGACGGATGAAGGCTTCTTGCTCGTCTGTTATGTGTGGACGAACGCTAGCTAAAAATAAGGAAAAGTGGATGACATTAAACACTTGAGATAAATAAATAAAGAAAAAAGTAAACATGTAGACTGTACTAAACCTGAATCTTTGACGATGCCCCAAGTATTGTTAAAACCATGAGGCATTGTCACCCACTTTTCCTGACGGCACACCCAATCCATCCATTGAACAAAAAAATATCTACCCTTCCAATTTCTATTGGAGTCGGGCATGTCTGACACCAGCCTAATCTCTTTCTTCCGCGCAGCAAAATGGTATATCCCTTGAGACGAGACGAGACGATGTGTTGGGGTCTATAGGACCTAAAGAACTCGTCCAGCGAAAGCTGACGGTTCCCGCCGTTGAGATGACCCTATAGGATTTCAGCTCCAATGAATATCCTCCAGGCATTAGGAGCAATTTGGCTGACAAATAGTCTTAGAAAATTGGCTAACTGATGGTGTAGTGCCATCAGTGGCAACCTTAGCCCTACTGCGAACATGGCATCATACATGTCGACATCCGCGGTCTTCCCCGAGTAGCACTTTTCAAACTTCCTGGGTAAACGGATTAGGATATTGTCAGGAATTTGATAATGGTCTCTTAAGTTCTTAAAGATGTTGGTCGTCATCGCCGGCTTGAAGTCATTAATCGTCCACATCTTAGGAAGAATGAAGGGACGAGTATGACCATCCCCTGGACTTCCTGAACTTCCCTCCACAGAATCTCCCCCGTCGCTCTCATCCTCATTTTCATCATCTTTTCCCTTTAACTCCCCCTCGTTCTCTCCTTCACCCTCATCGTACTCATCCTCATCTCCCACTACTTCCTCTCCATCACAGTCTTCCTCTTTGTCGATAGGAGAATGAGCAGACGTTTCCCTCTCTGATGACCAGGATAAGCCCTCCTCGGGCCCATGACCTAACGGGAAGACTTCGTCGTAACCCGCCCCCTCACGAACTAACTATGACTGACTATCTCCTGACATCTATTCACCTACAAGTGATGGAGGTATTCTAAGAACCTAAGCTGACGGGTCTCTCTATAGAAGTAACGACCAACTAAAAATATGGAAATAAAAGAAAGGATGAAAAGAGAAAAGGACTTACAAGATAAGTAGACGGCTCCTTGAAAGGTGATGAGATCAACAAGATGATGACAGCAAAGGCGACGAGATCAGCAAGTTGATGCAGCAAAGTTGATGAAGTAACAAAAAGCTCTCTCTTAAGATCAGCAATGATGAAATAAGAGAAATGAGGGGAGGAAGTGAGATATATATATATAGGACGAAAATGCACGGAAGACGAAGCGACGCTCTTGTTCAAAAATGAGGCCAAACAGCTTGTGCCATGTGTCCAAGCATTTAATAATGGCTGCTCGAGGAACCATTGATGAATACCTCTTTTTTTTTGAATAAATGAAAATGATAAAAAAGGCTACAAATCAAACTCCATAACTCGTCAGTTAGAGCTGACGGAGCTATGGAGTAAGGGGCAACTGATAAGGGTAATTCTAGAAGGATTATAAACTTGCTCACATAAGACAAAGCCTACGGTCCTAGTGAACTCGCCTTCCTTACCTGTGCATTCATAAACATAAAATGACGATATCATAAAGTCGACGGTTCCATCTCAAGGCTGACGGCTGCGCCTTGAGATCAACGACACCTGAATGAGACGACCAGAATGCATGGATGAGATAAAAAGTTGACGGAAGGAAGCTGAAGGGGATAAGTAAACCTTTGACGGGCCTGACATGGCCTTGCTTGGCCTCCACGCATAAGTATATAAGGAAACATCTTGTACCTCACGGTTAACCCTAATCAAGGGGATTCCTACAAGGAAAGGATCCTGCAAGATACGCATGTTAATGAGGATCTTCCCTACAAGGAAAAGCCCTCTATGACAAGAAATGGATGTCAACCCTATGCTACTATAAAAACCCCGAAATCCTCACAAACTAAGGTACGCATAATTTATCCCAGCTCCGGCACTCTAGAGTTGTGAAGAAAGTTCTCTAACTTAACCTTCGGAGGGACTTTGGCCGATACCACTCTGGTACTCTGTTAAGGTCTTTTTTTTTTTTTTTTTTTTTTTTTTCTGTGTTGTGCAGGTGTTGTCTTGAGCACGTGAAGACTGTGTGACTTACTGACGATTTTTGGTATCATCAACTATCATTGATCAGAGCTGTCATCAGTACTTGAGAATCCCCCTCTAGGACCGCCTGGTTGATCCCCAAGTTCAAAGCAAACTGAAGAGCTGTAAACACTGCCAAAGCTTCAATTTCCACCGGACTATAAGCTTGGGACAGCTGCTGCGAGAGAGAAGCCATAACCAAACCTTCATTGTTTCTAATCACCACTCCAATCCTTGAATTTTTCACCTTAGAAAAGATGGCCCTATCAAAGTTTATTTTATCAAACCAATCGGTGGAGGTCTCCACTGAGCCCGTATCATAGGATGTTAAGGCCATGGAGGAGGTTGTACAGCCAAAAATTCCGCAAGTTGATCTTTTGCCACTGAGGCAATCTGATGGGGAATACAGCTGGGTTGGTGCAACCGAATTAAGTTCCATTGGTTCCGAATTGACCAAGCAATGATAGAGAAAAGTTCTAGGTGAAGCTGTTTTTTTATAAGCCACGATAACAATTCCTTGAAGTCCAGGAAGGTATTTGTCCTTCACAATTCCCATAGCTTAGCATCTAACCACACGACATCAAGCTCCTGGCATGTCCATAGAGCATGCAGTTTTGTTTCTGGCACCTATTTGTAGCGGTCACAAATTGGGCTTTCGATGATAGTTTTGCGCACCAAATTTGTCTTCGTAGGCATTGACTTTCGGCATGCTCTCCACATAATATTTTTTACTTTATTTGGTACATGTAATGACCTAATACCTTTCCATAAGTCTCTGTCTTGATCCATTGGAACACCACCTTGATCAAAATCAGCTTCTTCCTATAGATAACGGAAACCGACTTGCATGTAACTCCCCCTTTTGCGTTAAAGGCCAAAAGATAGTATCATTAACCTCCAACCTTGCAAGAGGCATGATGTGCAATAAATATAAGTTGGGTGATGAGTGTTATGTGTGTAACATTTCAAATTACACAGACAGAATATTGGAAACATCAACATATCTAACTGGAGGCATTTCACTTCCTAAGGTTTTTCCTACATTACAAAGTAGAGAACATTGTCCAACCAAAGAACAAGAATCATATGTAGCAACAAAAAATAGTAGGGAAAAAATGAGCAAGTGATTTCATATACACTTAGCCAATCCATTGAAAACATTGCAACATACTGACATAGCAATGTAATACATTACTAGTTTCATGTCACGCATAGTGGAAGGGAGTATTATCTTGAAGAAATATGAGTGTCTACACCTCGACGGCCGGTGATGGTCCCAGTTGGGCCCCATTCTACTTCGGCGAGTCCTTGCTTTAGGAGCCATATGGTTTTTCTATGAAAGAGTGGTTGGTTTGTGTGGTTTGGATGAGTCTGTATGTATTGAATCTATTAAATTTTCATATGTAGCAACAAAGAATAGCAGGGAAAAAAAATGAGAAACTAATTTCATATAAACTTAGCCAAAACTAATGAACAGTTAATCTTTAGATTTGCAAAAGTTGAACGTACATAATCATCATTTGTCAGACATTAACAACAACATTCTGTATTGCACAGAATGTGTAGATATTAACAACAACGTCTAATGTTCGTAGATAGAAATTTTGGGAAATCATCATTGCTTGAATATGGGAAGTCTGAAATATCTCTTTCATCATCTAACGCAATAATTTCATTAATAGACTTGATGGCTCACTCTTGCGCCTTCCCCTTTAGATGCTTCCTAGCTTTTTGGATTGCGTGAAAATGGTCTAGTCGCCTTTGCATTTGATTGTTCTCTTGTTCAAGACGAGCAAGTATGTTAGCAGTTCATCTCTAGGTAACTCGGCTGAGCGTGCCTTAGGAACTCGTAACCTGTGCCATTGACAATACACCTCCAACTCACACCTCTTCTCGTATAAGGTTGACCATGGTGGTTCTGCTACGGTGAACTCTATTGCGGTGGTATCTGTACTTAGTTTAGTAGGTTTGCCGACCATGATGTGCCTGACGCTTCCAAGACTCTCGTACGTGTATATTGGCATATTAACGAAATCTCTCTTCTTTCCAACCCATTTCCCTCCATAGTGGTCTGTGTATGTCTATAGTTGTTGATCTGCTGGAACTTGTGATGATCCATTTGTTGAAGTAGATCCAAACTTGTTTCGCATTGTACAATTTGATGTTGAGGCGTTGCGACTCATAGCTTAGTCAATCTACGAAGTTAGTGGGGTAGAAAGAAGATCATTATTGTGGTGCATTTATAACCTCATTTCATGGTCCAAGCATTACAATTTCAGTTATTAGGGCTTGTCATGTCAATACAGGCTGGAAAAACACTATATGAACAGGGTTTTTGATGTTCCCAATGTCACATCAAATGTGGGCAGTAGTTGCAACATTAGATGTAAATGGGACATCTGTGCATCCAATTACACAATTGTGTATTCACGTGAGTGTGGATGTGTGAAACAGTGCCGAGCTATTGAAAACCATGTGCGAAATTGCGAACATGACTTGGTTGAACATTGGCGTCTGTTGGCGCATGTGGTTCGTTGAAGGGGTTTGATATGACTATAGTTGGTGCTACAGCAGCGGGCTGGTGACGTGTCTTCAAAGTTCAAACTTGGTCGTTTTGAAACTTCGCTATATTAATTGTGTTTGGTCTTTCACGCTGAAATTTCGCTATATTAATTTATTAATTGTGTTTGGTCTTTCATAAAACATTTGTAAGGTTGAATTTAATCAACCATTTTGTTGGCTTTATTTCGTGCCAAATTTTCTTGGAATTTAGCAATTAGTAACCCTGTATTTATGTGGGAATCATGTAAGGGTAGTGTGTGAGAGAGTGTGAAGAAATGCTCAAGATTGTGCAAGGATGCAGAGACTTGCGGCTGGGACTCACAGGTGACTTGCGACTGGTAAGTCACCAACTGCAGCGCACGAGTGAAGTGTGCAGAAAAGATGAACAGTCACGCCACCTGGAGCACTACAGGACAAAAAGTCCAGCCTGGCCGTTCTGTTAGCTCACGGCTTGAACTCGCGACTCAGTTAAGTCGTGAGGCCAAGCTGCCAGTCAGCTCTGTTTTGAAAAACCTGACTCTTCGCATTCCACTTTCACCCCAGTATAAATACCCCTTATACCCACGAAATGTAGAGAGCTTCTAGAGAGAATTTTGAGAGAGAAACCCTAGAGAAAAACAAGATTGACTCATCCACAATCTTTACATAGAGACTCTTCAAATTCCTCTACTCTCACTCTCTCCATTGTTACATCCTTGAGAGGTTCTTGACCAAATCCTTTTCTCACCATACCCACATCTGTGAGAAGGCTTTTTGGTGCTTTAAGGAGCAGTTAGGAAGGGACCAATGGTTATTGGTTGATGCTATGGGCTATAGCGGAATCCGGTAAGCTAGAAAGACAAAGGTTCGACGTAACCTCGTTGGAGCAAGAAGCTTGGAGGGCTTAGGTACACTGGGTAGATTAGGCTTGGAGGGTCTTCTGCTGTTCATGTATCCCAACTTCATTTTCTAGTGGATTATTGACCGCTTGGAGGGCAGCGAGAGGTTTTACACCGAGGGCTTCGGTTTCCTCTTCGATAACACATCGTTGTGTTGTCCTTGTGTTTGCATCTCTCTTCCCTTAATCTTTGCCATTTAATTTCTGTTGTGGATGTGATTTTATTTGGCTTAGATTATTCTATCAATTCTGTTTTAGCTATTTATCATATTTTGCACATATATTGTTTGATAATTAGCTTGAATTGGTAATTTGTAAATTGGGGCTCTAAACGTTCATAGTGTTTTATACGCTATTTGAACTTTCAATTGGCATTAGAGTGAGTACACTTGTTGTGGTTTAAATATCTAAGTGTGATCCTTGACCTGTTTTGCCATGAATAATGCTTTGTATGCTTCTATGGATGTTTTGAATGTTGATGAATGTAACATGCTACATGTTTGTGAAAATGCCTCTATGAGTATTTATCCTCATGATTGTGATAACATGTTACTTGAATCATTGGGTGTTGTTGATATTCCAAATGACAAACTCTTCAAGAAAAAGGCTAAGAAGTTTCAAAAGAATTTGAGCAAGTTGTTTTGTGAAAATAATGATTTGATTGCTAAGCTCAATAAATCCAATAAGTTGGTTGAGAAATATAAAAAACTTGCTGAAAATTCTCTTGAAAAGCTAAAAGAGTTTGAATGTTTGAATATGGACTTGGATGCTAAATTTGTTTTGTCTAACAAACTTGTTGATGAGCTAAAATGTAAAAATGAATCTCTCAAGATGCATGCCAAGTGTTTGATTGCTGAACCTATTGCTCAAAAGGATGAAAATATAAGTTGCAATCATGTTGTGGTACCCAATTTTGTGCCTATGGTGTGTTCTACCTCAAAGGACAAATCGGTGTACATTCCTCCACACAAAAGAAATCAAAAAATGGCGAGAAAGGCTCTTAAGTCAAAGCCTTCGTTTAGGTCTCAACCTAAGGCTTTGAATGGATCTAAGTTTGTTCCAACTTGCCACTATTGTGGTGTGAGTGGTCATATAAGACCTCAATGTCGTAAGTTGAAGAGAGAACAAAATCATATGGCTAGATCCCTTCCCAAAAAGCCTAGTGGACCTAAACACATAGTTTGTCACCATTGTGGTGCTTTTGGTCATATTAGACCTCATTGCTCTAAGTTTCATGCTCTTAAAAGAATTAAAAGAAAAGAGACACTTAATCCTCTTGGAAGTTGTGCTAAAAAGGGTAAACCGGTTTTGAGTGAAGATAGCATGTTGTTAAAGAAAGTGTTTAATGCTCTTAACTCCTTGACTATGTGCATCTCCGGTTCTCATTCTTCCAACCCTCGTCTCACTTCTCATAAGACACTCATTCCAAACAATCGTTCTGTTTGGATGAGGAAGCGTTCCTATGGTTGAGCTTTTGCTCTTTTAGTCCTTGATCTAATTCTTTTGATCTTTGTAGGACCCTTCATGCATTAAATGTCATATCTTCATGCATTTTGTGCATCTTGCATTTATTTGTATGCATTGTTTTGTTTTTGATCTTACTTTTATGTTTTAGTTTTGTGTGAGTAAAAAATCCAAAACCACATAAAAAGTAAAAAATTCAAAAAGTTTGATCGTATATGTTTGAGCACATATCACATGTGAGTTTTGGCTTGTACCTTTGTACTTATGGCTTTGTGTATTTACGAGCTTAGCTTGTTTTTTATGCACTTATATCTTTGTGGGAAAAATCTTGACATCTTTGTGTGATTGTTGTAAATCGATCTTCAAGATTGTCATGAATGATTAGTCAATAGTCATGTTGGTTTTGATACATGCGTAGACTTGTGCCTATATCTCTTCCCATTTTTTTGTTTTTGCTTAAAGAGCTCAACCAATATAAATCTCAAAATGAAAAGAGATAATGAGCTGTAAAAGCCGTCGTTCGACTAGGAAAAAGGGAAAGCGAGTTTTATGAAAATGTATGATGCCCCAAAAAGCCAAAGGCTTGTTCATCAAATTGAAATATAAAAAATTTCAGGCATCGATCTCTAAAATGAGATGTATTTATTCAAAAAGATCAAATGATATGAATTGTAAAGAAGCCAAATGAAAAGCTTCAAAGATATGTAATCATTTTATTGTGGGAGGTCATATATGTTCATTTCTATAATTGAGATAGACCACTTGACTTAGTACTAGTTGTGTATGACTTGATTGAATTGATCATTGAAGCTTCACTCTAGACTAAGGACTATTCCACATTTAATACACACACACAACACACATGCCTAATGTTCAATGAATGCCTTATTCATTTGTTTGATTGTACTTGTTTAAATGTGATGTGTGTGTGCTCAACCATATATGGATCAATCCAAAAAGATTTTTGATCATTTTATATGTTTTTGGAAGTGATTTTTATCACTCTTTGTGTTCATGTTTAGTGCTTACTTTGTTTTTCATTGTTTAAACATGTTCTGTGTTGAAAAACAAGTGTCAGAATTTTTGGCTACTCATTCTGGCTACTTGCGAAGTAGCGAGCATGTTGCGAGTTTTGGCGACTTGCAAGTCGCGAGTTCACACAGAATGGTTTCACGACTCAGCTCACGACTCGCCAGTCGCAAAACTCCCAGAATCAGCTTTTTAAAGAGCTTTTTCATGGGAAACTTGTTTTAAACCTCTCACATCCTCTCTAAAACCCCTCTTTCAATATTTTTACATCAAAACCCAACCAATTTGAATGGTTTTTCATTCCATTAACATCTCTAAGGTAATTTTAAACTCTTTTCATTGATTTGGATCCTTGGATTATGTTTTGGTGAGTTTTGTGCTCTTGGTTGGGATTTTCATCATAGAGGTTGGGAAAACTTAATTTTTATCAAATTTTTTTCATGGGATTGGTTTCTTTTGATGATTTGCATTGGATGTTGGCCCCTTGTGGCAAAAAGAACATGTATTAAGGGTGGTTTTCATGTTGTTCATGCATTGTTTCACATTGTTGTTCATAGTGTGCACGCTAGGTGTTTGATAAAATGCCTCTTAGGCATTTTCTCACCTGTTTGGACTTCGATGAGTACCAAACTTTGGGGTTTCTCATGGTTTCTCATTAGGAACATGTTTGGTTCATTGGTTGTGTATTTAACATACCTTGCCCCACATGTGCATTTTCCATGCATAGGTCATGCATTGCATATAGCCACCTCTTGCACACACCTTTGCTACCCTTGTCATGCATTGGCCTATACCTTGTTTCTTCATCCTAGCATGTCATGTTTACCTTATGCTTTGTAGCATTTCGTTTTGTCTTAGGTTTGAGCTTCATTTTCTCATTCATCTTGCACCTTTCATGCATCATACCCTTACTCATATCTTCTTTTCTTTCCTTCCTTCCTCTTGATTGTTTTGTTTATTTGTGACAAAAAGGGGGAGAGTATACAGGTTTGTATCGTCATTTCTATATGACTCATGTGCACACTCTTAGGGGGAGTAATTCTACCTCGTGCACATTCGTAGGGGGAGAATGTCATAGGGGAGATGCATATACCAAGGGGGAGAAGACATTGTGTTAATTAGAAAACTCTGTTCTGTTTGTTTTCTTGTTGGCTTTATGGTGCTTTGAGTTATGCTTTGTTGTTCTCATCGCATCATGTTTTTGTATTGGACATGCATACATCCTTATGCTATTGTGCTTCATTGAATGCATGTTCGGATGATCATTTGCTTTGCTATGTGATCATTGTAGTCATTTCTATATGACTGTTTTGGTGTATGATCAAGTTGCTCACATGTTTCACATCATGTTTACTTGATCGCAATTTACTTGTTACATTATACTTGTCCTTTTATTACTTGCTTTACCTTGAGGGTCTAATGTGTTTTGTGCAAGTGTTTCAGGTTACAGGTATATATATTCCAAGTTCATCACAGCTCCTATGATTCATGATAGGGGGATGAAGAGCCTAATCAAAGGGGGAGTATTGATGTTGAAGAGCAGTAGCTGCCTATATTTAATGTTTTGCTTATTGTTATCATATGTCGTAGTTTATTTATCGTACATATAGTTGTACCTTTGCTTTGTAGCTTTTTACTTATTGTTAAATGTTATGCATTTTCTTTAAGTACTTTCACTCTTGTGCCCTTTGTTGGATTTTTTATCCTTAATGCAATTACCTTGAGTTGTTGCATTGGTTGAGTGTTGGACATGCAAATGATACTTTGCATTGAGCTTATTAGCTTGCATGTCCGGATGTTTATTCCTTGTGAGAATGAACATTGTGTCACTATTTATAGTGATTGTTCCTTTTTGGTCAAGCCATGGTTTATTGCTTATATTCCATTTTGCTTGATCGCATTGTGCTTACTCCATATGCATTACAAGTTTTCTGCATACAATGATCATATTGTGTTGTTGTGTTTTAGGAGTTACTTGTTCTAATGGTTCAAGAGCTTCACAGATTCTAGAGTTAGGTGTGAGTGAGTTATGTTCAATTGTTCCCAACTCACATGTTAAGTCTAGAGTTTGTTTTTAGGGTATTGTCACGGAATAGCCAAAGGGGGAGATTGTAAGGTTGAATTTAATCAACCATTCTGTTGGCTTTATTCAGTGCTAAATTTGCTTGTAATTTAGCAATTAGTAACCCTGTATTTAGGTGGAAATCATGTAAGGGTAGTGTGTGAGAAAGTATGAAGAAATGCTCAAGATTGTGCAAGGATGCAGAGACTCGCGGTTGGGACTCGCGGGTGACTCGCGACTGGCAAGCCACCAACTGTAGCACACGAGTGAAGCGTGCAGAGAAGATGAACAGTCACGCCAGCTGGAGCACTACAGGACAAAAAGTCCAGCCTGGCCGTTCTGTTAGCTCACGGCTTGAACTCGTGACTCAGTCAAGTCGCGAGGACAAGCAGCCAGCCAGCTTTGTTTTGAAAAACCTGACTCTTCGCATTCCACTCTCACCCCAGTATAAATACCCCTTATACCCACGAAATGTAGAGAGCTTTAAGAGAGAATTTTGAGAGAGAAACCCTAGAGAAAAACAAGATTGACTCATCCACAATCTTTACATAGAGACTCTTCAAATTCCTCTACTCTCACCCTCTCCATTGTTACATCCTTGAGAGGTTCTTGACCAAATCATTTTCTCACCATACCCACATCTGTGAGAAGGCTTTTTGGTACTTTGGGAAGCAGTTAGGAAGGGACCAATGGTTATTGGTTGATGTTATAGGCTATAGCGGAATCCGGTAAGCTAGAAAAGACAAAGGTTCTGCGTAACCTCGTTGGAGCAAGAAGCTTGGAGGGCTTAGGTACACTAGGTAGATTAGGCTTGGAGGGTCTTCTGCTGTTCATGTATCCCAACTTCATTTTCTAGTGGATTGTTGATCACTTGAAGGGCGGCGGAGAGGTTTTACGCCGAGGGCTTCGGTTTCCTCTTCGATAAAACATCGTTGTGTTGTCCTTGTGTTTGCATCTCTCTTCCCTTAATCTTTGCCATTTAATTTCTGTTGTGAATGTGATTTTATTTGGCTTAGATTATTCTATCAATTCTGTTTTAGCTATTTATCATATTTCGCACATATATTGTTTGATAATTAGCTTGAATTGTTAATTTGTAAATTGGGGGTCTAAACGTTCATAGTGTTTTATACGCTATTTGAACTTTCAACATGAAACATTACGGTGTTTATTATCCTTGGTCATTTTCAAGGATGCTAGTCAAAACGGTCTTCCCATCATCCGTGTCTACCGGTTAGGAGTAATAGCATATGGTAAAGCCATCTTGAACCTTGAAATTGAGCTTTGAAACAATGACATTTCATAAATATGTACATGAAAAGCATCACTTTGCTCTCAGAACCATCACTCTTACAAATTAAGCAGCCTCACAGCTCGGAACACTGAAATATCTCTTGTAATTGTAGCCAATTACTGTTACGCTGTAGATTTTGAATACATATTTACTCGACTGTTCGATCATATACGTTCGATTGTGGGAGCTAAATCAAAGACTCGCCAGTCTGAAGTGAAGCCCAACTGGAATTGACTTTTAAACATCACGGTGTTTATTATCCTTGGTCATTTTCAAGGATGCTAGTCAAAACACTCTTCCCATCATCCGTGTCAAACAATGACGACATCTCATAAATATGTACATGAAAAGCAACACTTTGCTCTCAGAACCATCACTCGTACAAATTAAGTAGCCCCACAGCCCGAAACACTGAAATATCTCTTTTAATCGTAGCCAATTACTGTTACACTACAGATTTTGAATACATATTTACTCGACTGTTCAATCAAACATCGTGCTCATATACGTTCGATTATGGGAGCTAAATCAAAGACTCGCCAGTCTAAAGTGAAGCCAACTGGAACTGACTTTTAAACATCACGGTGTTTATTATCCTTGGTCATTTTCAAGGATGCTAGTCAAAACGCTTTTCCCATCGTCCATGTCAAACAATGGCATCTCATAAATACAAACATCGTGCTCATTTTCGTTCGATTATAGGAGCTAAATCAAAGACTCGCCAGTTTGAAGTGAAGCCCAATTGGAACCGACTTTTAAACATCATGGTGTTTATTATCCTTGGTCATTTTCAAGGATGCTAGTCAAAACGCTCTTCCCATCATCCGTGTCAAACAATGACATCTCATAAATACAAACATCGTGCTCATTTTCGTTCGATTATGGGAGCTAAATCAAAGACTCGCCAGTTTGAAGTGAAGCCCAACTGGAACTGACTTTTAAACATCATGGTGTTTATTATCCTTGGTCATTTTCAAGGATGCTAGTCAAAACACTCTTCCCATAAACTCACGTACACTGCCAGTTTCTATCTCACTTTCTATCTCTCACTCTTCTTCAGATTGAAGGCATTTAATTTAGCTCTACATCCTCCTTTACTTTTCTTTAGATTGAAGACATTTACTATCAGAGACTCCAACAACTTTTTAGGTTCTATCTTTTCACGGTGGCTTATTATCGTGGTTGACTTCAAGATTTTAAATAGGAGGGTTTGTGCTTGAAGTGGCTGCTTTTTTGAGTTTTTTTTTTTTTTTTTTTTTTTTTTGAAATTTACAGTATTTTATTAAGGGAATTAAGCTAGTTGGATGAGAATTAAGACTGATTGGTTTTGCATTTTCGTGTGTAGGTATTGGATAAGATTCGATTTAACAAGACTCTCTCTATTTATGCGTGCAGGTACTTATATATTCTTCTTCTCTATTTTGGTCCAATAACTTAATATTTAATGTCATTTTAGATTACTAACACTTTTTCTGGTTTTTGGGTTATAGATTTGGTGAACAATTTGGGTGCAATTGCGAGGTCTGGGACCAAGGAATTTATGGAGGCATTGCAGGCTGGAGCGAATCTGTGCATGTTTGGTTAATTTGGTGTTGGGTTTTAAGGGAATTAAGCTACTTGAAGTGGTAATTTACGCTACTCTTTTTTCTAATGTAATTTACGCTACTCTTTTTTAGAGGGTATTATGTAAACAAGTTTTTCCATGTAAGTTACGCTATTTTTATAAATGTAATTTATGCCACTTTTTTTAGAGGGTATTATTATATATTTGATGTATCATGTTAATAGTTACCCAATTTAAACCTCACATGAAGTGGTTGTTATCTAAGAAATTGTTGTAAACAGATTTCTTTTGTAACATAAATTATATTTATCATTTGTATAATTCTATGTGAAATTTAATTTACATTTTTTTTATAATTATTACTTTACTACTCCATAAACAATGTTACGTACATTTTCTCAGTTTTAAGGGTAATTGATATCTTTGAAATTTAATCTCTTTTTAACTTTTGTTATGGATGTGTAGTAAGTGGCTAACCATTATTGATCCTTTCACCATAAAATAAATATATTTGAAATTTAAACTCTTTTTCACTTTTGTTATGGATGTGTAGTAAGTGGGATTTTTTTAAACGTGTAGTTTTTCTTTTTTTGATAAACTTTTAAATAAAGATAGGGTCACACCAATTCCCCACCTTAATCTTTTAAATTTCCCTAAAATTTAGCATTTTGTTTTCTTTCAAAATCAGATATGTTAGTGCCTAAATATAAGGATATGGATGGAGAAGTTATAGTAGTGGTTTTATAGTAGGAGTCTTTTTTTTCCCCAAAATATAGAAGATATTAAAAAAAAAAAAAAAGGAAAACGTGAGATGGTTTTTTTTACAAAAGAAAATAGTTTTGAAATGTGGGATAGACAGTGGGATTTTTTTAAATAGTACATGGATAGAACATGGGATTTTTTTAAACGTGTTGTTTTTCTTTTTTTGATAAACTTTTAAATAAGGATAGGGTCACACCAATTCCCCACCTTAATGTTTTAAATTTCCCTAAAATTTAGCCTTTTATTTTCTTGGACAATCAGATATGTTAGTGCCTAAATATAAGGATATGGATGGAGAAGTGGAAACATATATACTTTTGGATAATTAGTGATAGGAAACAGGAAACATAGGTATTAATTATTAAAATAAATCTATATAACATTTATCCAAAAGTATAAACGTCTATGAGTACGACAAATTTAATATAATTTTAACTATAAACTACCCTTTAAGCACACACGTGTTCAAAGGCTCTTCTATTTTTTGGGTAAGGGTTAATTTAGAGCATTTATTATAATTTGGGATTACTACATTTTCCAATAAAAAAAAAAAAAAAAAAAAAAAACCTACGGGTGTGATAAGTATTATGTGCGGTGAAATAAATTTTCATCACACCCTTAGGTTTTTTTTTTTTTTTTTTTTTTTTTTTTTTTTGTGATTGGAAAATGTAGTAATCCCAAATTATAATAAATGTTCTAAATTAACACTTACCCAAAAAATAGAAGAGCCTCGGAGCTCGCGCGTGCTCAGAGGCTAGTTTCTGTTTAATCTACTTTTATGATCTCTTTTTATTTTTTTGGTATAGCCATTGCAGAACTAATCGATAATGCATTTGATGAGGTAGGTTCCTCTCTGTTATCATTTCAATGACTGTAGTTTTTTTTCAAATATGCATATGTTATCAGTGAGGTTACCTTATCCACATTCCAATTGAAGGAAAAAAAGAAAGAAAAGGATCATTCAATATAAAAGTCATCACACATTGTGAATATGGTCATATTATCATAAAATTAAAACCACGTTTGCGGACCTTGAAGAGTACATATAATAATATACAAATACTTGAAAATCACATTAAATAACTTTCATATAATCTGTGGAAGCTACAAAACTACTCTCCCCCCTACGCTACAATCCCTACTTCCCCTGTCTGTTATGTATTGCCAATGGCAATCATCAAGAGTCAGAGGGTGGAGAAGGTGGAAAAGCACTCCTATACTCTGAAAAATCCGCTCTCAAAGCAGCAACCTCAGTAATAAGCCCATCTAAAAGCTGTCCATGAGTTGCTTGAGTTGTCATAAAGGTCTCCATCATAGCACGAAGAGTGAGAGGACGAGGAACGGTAGGCTCCACAGCTGCGCTGTCAACATGTACCTCATTGTCACCGTCGTCAGCAACAACAGCTGTAGGATCAACAGGATTCTCCTCAGCATGAACATCTCCAGCGGTGGACTATACTCGTGGTCTTTTTGATGAACCAACACTTGGTCCAACATTCTTCTTTTGTGCACTCTGCTGTTTAAGAAAGGTGGCTCTTATAGGGGTTGTGATGTGGATCAACTCTAGGGAAGGAAAGTTTTCTAATTGTAAAAAGTTTAGAACCCTGTAGATGAAAACTGGAAAGAATAGACCATGTTTCTTACACTTACTCCTATGCGCCTCAGAAAGCGTTTTAATGAAAAGGGAAGGAAAACAAATGGAGGCATCAGTGACGAGGGCGTACAAAAAAAAACACCTCTCTATAGGAATAGTACGGACATAGGAGATGGGGAAGATGTTGTGACAAGCTATCCTAAAGAAGATATAATTAAGCTCGGTTAACCCACTCGAGTTAATTCTTGGGTTAGATCTCCATGTCACTGATCTTCCGCAAAGAAGAGTCATAACATCAGATATAGGAGGACGCTCCGAGTATGGATAAGTAGGTCTACAAACACGAGGTACATTAAGAGCATCGGATACATCATTCTTAGTTATGACAAAACTTTGACCTCGAATCCAAGTACTTAGATTATCATCAGAATGAATATGGAGATTGGAATAGAACTCTTTAATCAGGGCAGCTGGAGGGGGTTGTAAATCTTTACACAGAGACAACCAGTTCCTATACTGGAGATTCCTATGGATAGAAAGAGGTAATTCATCTAGATTTATTTGTCATTCTAGCCAAATATTCCTATACTAAATTAAGTTTTCAAACCTTTGCTCGTTTGTAACCGTTTCAAACCTTATTTGATCAAATGCAATTGCAGGCTCAAATGAGGAGGCAGACACTCTTTTGGCTTTGGTTTTAATGGTTTTAGACTTCTTAGGAGCCATAACTAGGATCTACAGAGACAAAACGAAAGCACAACATAAAACCAATATTCAGAACTGTGTTAGAGACATATAAACACAATGTACATATGCATGAGAAAAAGACTACATGATGCATGGATACAATTGGGGCATGAATGAATGCATTGAAATGATTAATTTTCTGTAAATATATGAACATTGACCCATGCGGTCAAGTTATTTGAAAAACATGTGAACCCACACTGCACATTATGTAGCAGGTGTAAAACCAGTGACTACCAATCCATCAAACTTTAGACGGTGGTCAATTTCAGGCAATTATACCCAATTCAACAAAACCCCAAATTCCATGAAGAAGAGAACGTGTCACCAACATGCATACACAACAACCCATGAACCAGTTCAGATCAAAACTACTCCTATTCATCAAAATCCCCAAATTCCCAATATGAAGACATGAACCCTAATTTCCATTTTTTCACAAATCATGAGTTCTTTGCAATTAAAGGGTAGACACGTTACAACCAGTCTTAAACTGACCACAGACATGCATTTTTGTCCATTTTTGCTGCAGATAGCTCGAACTGACCACGGACATGCATCGTGTACACACGTTACAGCTAGTTTCTCGAGGTCTGACTTCATGTACTTAAATTTCTTATTGAGCCCCACAGAGAACATGGTTAACGCGTGCTGAATTGCAGCTTTATTCTTGAATAGCATCCCCTTGCTCGGTTCGTCCCCCGGTCGCCAACTCATCAGACTTGTTTCCATGGAAGGTGATGGGTCATGAATGTTATCCTATGTGTTTGACGTGAACCATTCGGGGGTAAGGTTCAGATTGGGGCAAGCATCCACATTGTTTTCAACTTGTAGTTCATCTAAAAATTCTGGATTGTCCTCTGATCCATCATTATCAATGAACTCCTCATACACATCTCGAGTGTCATCCATTTCGATTGCCTCGTCCAAGTAGGTTTGGATATCTTCATTTTCGTGAGTATACCCTCGACCCTCACGGGTATGGATAGACCTTAACACTTCGGCGTCTTCAATATTTTCCATAGCAACCGCATTGCGTGGTTGAACGTTGTAGGGCAAAGATGTCTCAGCTGTAACTGAAGGGTACACGTTGATTACAGGAACTGATTCTTGCTCTCCAGCTCTACTAGCATACTGCGAACCCCCATCGACATTAAACCCAACAGTGTCAACAATTACATACAAGTCAGAACCTATGAATTGCGGTGCCCGCTTTATCACTCCCCACATTATGTCCACATCATCGTCGCATTGTAACTGAATTGAATTGTAGAAAACTTAGGTACTCACCAGTTGCTGAGGAGCCCGAAATACAATGAAGATGTCATGGGAATCGTTGTCTAACCCCAAAGTTGGCATTATCTTCTGTTTCAGTTTTCTTATGTGTATCCCACGTTTCACTTCAATAAGCTTCTGCTTTTGGTTTCAACCTCGGTATGATAGCCCATGCAAATCATTAATATATGCCTCCCTGTCGAAGTAAATGTAGAAGTAATGCGGACTCATAACGAACCTGAACCACAAATGGTAATAATTGTATTATGCTGTGTAATATTGTGAAATCGTAGGCTAACTATATATGTCCTATGTTTGGGTGTTCATGCAGCTAAACAAGCCTAAGCAAATTGTGCTAAAAAACCCATCTTTTTTATCATAAATTTTTGTCCATAATATGTGCTAAAAAATACTATTGCATAATTGTTTCATCTAGTCAATCAGATTGAGATTTCGAAAACAAAAATGTTCACACAATGTGTTTGGGTTTCATGTAGGATATTGTTAAACAAATGAGAATTCAGAAGCATTGCAAATAAGGGAGATAATTCCTAGCATGCAACATGTACCACATTATTATGTTTAGATACCCCCTATTCCTATTACAACATTCAAAGAATTTGTGTTATCATAAATTGTACTACAGGTGTCATCAGTTATTACCTATCAGGTGAGATGTTGACAGAGCATCCTAGTAATCTAATTAAAATAGAACTGAGGTCACCCAATATGTTAGACCAACTAGATACAAGAGGACCTAATGACATCTTCCAAAAACTCATCATTTACTCCCCACATTACACAAACGTTCTTCCAAACATGAATCATACATTACCAACAAAATAATTGAATAAATAAAAAATGCACAATGTGGAAGATTGAACTAAATGTCATCTGAAGGATACTTGAAGAATAGCAATGAAATAAAAAACTCAGAAGGTCCGATTTGGAGTATCCTATGTCAGAGAAAATAACAACACTTACCTGTAATTCCTGCTTGCGCAGTTCCTCCTTTCTTGCTTCTGATCTGGAACTTCTTTGTACCTCAAATATAACAGCAGCTCCAGCAACCTATAAAGATAGCCAAGTAAATAAGTTTTTAAGTTAAAATTGACTTAATGCATCAAGAAAGAAGTAAAATTGAGATTAATAGTCCATTGATAGGCCATTCTCCCAAAATTTGCTGTACAAACAAAGTTAATTTGTTGCAGGCCAGATGGAAGATCCCTTGGGTCAATTAGTCATACAAAGATATCTTTCTGATTACCATTTTATTTTATGGAAACGAAAAAAGAATAATATTTGGCTAAATCATATTTGTAAGTTATCTAATCAGTCTTTTCCCCGAGTTGGACTTGCCAAATTTGTGGTCTTATATACCAGAAAGTACCACATCATATCCTACCATATTATGTCATTAAAACAAAGACATAGGACATGTTTTGGGCTTTAGGGCTGAAACTTTGGTTTTAGGGTGGAGAATTATAAAAACACAGTGCTTAAGGTTAGAATTTGTATGGCTAAAATATTGTTTCTGTCCCTAAAGTTTGCATGAATTTCGTTTTCCGTCCCTAAGATATTTATAATATAAGCTTCAAAACCATATAGGTGATAGGTCTTGCTTCAATTTAATGTGGCATGATGGCCCCACATATGACAAGTCCTTAACTTTCCAAAATTGAAAATCGCTCCAAAGATAGTAACCCGACTTTTCTTCCATGGCTGAATCACATAAGCATTTCCTAGCAATATGGTAAAAGATCCTTCAAAAAGATCAACATATAAGAAAGGAGTTCCAGTTGATAATATCACATTATGTAAATAGAGACTACCATGACATACTTTAGCAGAACCAGCACCGTGCCTTCAACAGGCAAGATAACAAACCCACCACCACCAGTCAAAATATCTACTAATTTAAGTCCGATATTAAAACAAGGCAAGGGCATCTGTGCATGCACAAATGATATGCAGAAGCATCTCTTGTTACATAGACAAGGGAAATAGGGAATATTTGGTGACAATCTCAGATCACAAGTAGGAACTGGAAATTATTAGTACCGTGAAGATAAAGAGTTCCCCAAGAAGATCTGCAGCAGCTTGTACAGCTTTCTCCTCATTAAGTGGGCGTATTGCAGCATTAGTTGCCTGACCATAAATGTGTCTTTGCATTTTTGTTGTGAATCGATGATTTGCCTGATTCCATACCATAAGTAACATATAGTATAAATCATCAGTACTATATTTCAAATTATAAAATTGATAATTTTTTACATAAATAAAATACAAAATATTTTTTTGATAAGTAAAAAGGCAACTCATTTTCTTTCATTCCTTCAATGGAAATTATGATTTGCTTATAGATGTGAATTTGTTTCTTTTTTTTTCTTTTTTCTTTTTGTTAATTATTTATTTATTTTGGTTGGGGGGAACCCCTGAACTTTATGAAAATATCAAGCACATAAACAGAATACAGCTTCAAAATGACCCAAAAAAAAAAAAAAAAAAAAAAAAAAACTCAACTTAACAACTTAACTTAACAACTGAAATCAGCAAATGTGTTTACCGAATATAATTTTACAGCATTTACTCTGAATGGATTACACAAATCACAACAACAATGCCTTGTTCTCAAAATTTTAGAGTTATGGATTCTCAACAGATTAGTTAGGGTTGGTCACATGTATTTCCATTCATAATAGAGTGATTAAATTTACGTTGGTAGTCAACCTACCGCAACCCTCCTCCTTTTCCGAAATTTGAGACCTGCTGTGAAACAAATATGTGACACTAAGCACCGACACAGGCGGACACACGTTACAAATAGTCAAAATTAATTAGAGGTAATCAAATCTACAACAGCAGTGTAATTACTTTTTCTTTTTCTTTTTTGGGATGGGGATGAATGATCAAATTTCACTTAACTGAAAGAAAATTTTACAACCAGCTCAGAAGTACAAAAGCAATACAAGATACTATTAACAAACTAACTAATAACTGCCAAACTCAATACTAATAAAAAACAGAAACATGGACATTCTGAAAAGTACAAAGAATTTTATTCCAAATAGATTTTGGAAATTTCTATATTGTAGGCTGTAGCTAATGGGAATCTTACGACATCCAAGGTTAACTGTACTAATCCCTCTTCATTTTTTATTGTCTTTATGAACTTGAGAGTTTCAGTCTAACTAGAGGAAGTATATAGTTGTAGACCAAGCCAATTTACAAAGAGAAACCTTGAAACTCTTACCCTTCAAATAGTTTACTTCTTAATTGAATTTATCACTCAAATCACTTACATCTCCTCTGATCTAACATTTGCTGAAAACAATCTTCTGTACTCAGTAAAGAAACATTAATGAAAAAAATGGTCTCCACTCTCAAGCTTAATTCTGCAGAAAGTATATAGAGAATCAACCATGTACCTCTGCTTATCAAATTATCTCTGGTAGAAAGAATAAATTTACAACAACTAAAGGAATGCTTGAGAATGGCTCCGCTAAACTAGATTAGCTTCCACCAGTTTACTTAAGCCAACTTTCTTCTTATTTTTTTCTGTGTCTTGAGACAATAGAAACTATTAATCTTGGAAGGCAATTAGAGGGCCAAGATGGCTGCATGTTTATCATTTAATGAAACTTCAGGTAGCCTTCTTTGAATTTCAACCAGATAATCTGATCTAACCAGAGGCCATATCCATGTCCCTCTTTGCAACATATGATATACTTTAGTTTGCATTTAACTTGTAATATTATACAAGTCTCAGTGCCCATATTTCAAATAGAGTATCCTTCTAAGCAAGTAGTCCTTAACCCATGCAACCCATATCGAACCAGCCTAAGCAAAAATTCCAAAATAATGACAGCATTGTAATTCTATAGTTTTTTTTACATATGTTATGAGAAAAGATGAGAGAGGAAGCTGGTATCTACCAAGTTGTTCTAGGTGAGATCTTTAATATTCTCATATTCATTCTTATTTTTGGTCTAAATGACAATTCAATGATGCCTCACTCACAGTCACAGAAGTTTATTAACCAGTCCACTTAGCATGGACAATGGCCCATGAAATATATACATTTACAGATACACTTGTACAAGAAATCCTTGGAATGGTATATGAACACAAATGTAAGTGATTATTTGTTCATTTAATTTCAATTCTCTTGGTACCAGGATTCAACAGTGCAAGCTTTACCAATCACACCCAAGTTACCAGAAATGCTACCTACAACTTAAGGTCCAGCCACGAAATAGAATCCATTTCCAAGCTAATGCTATGATAAATCTCTAAAACAAAAATATGAAGAAAATCAACATAATGGCAGACACAACAACATAGATACCAAAAGCTACTTTGTCTATGATATCTCATCTCAAATGCATGCATATCAATCTGTGATCAAAAAAGCATCCAATACAACTAAATCAAGCAAAGAAGAGAAACATCAATTTGCACAAAATATAGGTTGCAATTCATAATTGTAACGTGTATCAATTATGTTTGACAAATAACCCATATTATAAACATGTGACCACAGAGCTATTTCTACAGTACAGATGCAAAACACAAACCCAAATCAGCAAAAGAAACCAAAACCCAGAATCAAGCGATGGCAACAGAAAATGAAAGGAACCCATATATGAAAATTGAAAACCAAATTCAATGCGAAACCCACGTATAAATTAATACCAAAAAAAAAAAAAAAAAAAAAAACAGTGAAGGCAGAGACAGAGAGAGAACCTGGGCGAAGTCGATAATGAAGTGTCTGAACTTGGGGTGCAAGCCAGCCTCCTTTTTAAGCCGATTGGCAATGGGTTTGCAAATAGTTTTGAGAGCGAGGGTTCCCAACTTCACCACTGGTAGGATCATATTCTCAGTGCAGCTTCTTTGTGAATGTTACATGAAGCTTGATTCGTGTTTTGTTAAGCTTTTTGGGATATGGAATTGGAATTGGAAATGCGTGTGAGTGTTATGGAATTGTACGGAACAGAGAAGCTTAGGAGCAGAAAAAGTCGACCGTTGTTGTGTGGTAGCCGTAGCTCACTCTGCCTCTGCTTCGAGAAAAAGAGGTGGTATTAGGCTTTAGGAAAAAGCCGCGACAATGCGTGCGAAGCACGAATGGGTTTTAGGGCATATGTTAATTAATTATTTTTTTTAAATTTGGATACATTTTTTTATAGAAAATATAAAATGTTAATAAAAAATTAATTTTTTTTTTCTTTTTTCTTAATAAGTTTTTAAGTTTATCTCCTCAAAGCATTCATTAAAAAAATTCTAATTAAAAAGAGAATACAATCTTAAGTTACTATTATAGCGTTAAGTGTCACATCTTTTGAAATCTTATAAGACATGATAGTGAATTACCTTTACATTTTAGAATATATAATCTAAATCATGAAATAAATTCATTTCAAATATACATGAAAACTAAATGCATATATTTTACACCATAGATATTCATTTATATATTTTTTTAATCAATTTTTGAAAATATTTGAGAGGATATCATTCGCTAAAATAAGCAAATCATTTATTTTTAATTTTTTGACTTTGTGGGTTCTAATTAGTTTAACTGGTAAAATATTTTTCAATCGAATAAGAATAAGAAATCTAGGGTTTCATCCTTACCTACACAAAAAATCAATTAATCTTTTGGCTTGATGATAAAGAACAATCATATATTTAAAATACTATCATATTGATCAATTAAAAAATAATTTGTTTGACTACAATAGGAAAAAATAATAATAGAAAGAAGTGTATTTTACCCTATTTATATAATTACTTTTATTTCTTAAGGTAATTTTAGGTATTGCAATACAATAAATTTTAATAACTTTATTCTTTTCTTTTCTTTTCTTGAGAAAAAACTTTATTCTTTTTTGACTTAATTATATATTACATACATTAGTTTTGGTTAGTTTCAATACAGTCCTTTAAGTTTAGTCTTTTCCAATTTCGTGCTTAAACTTACAGATCGAGTTCAATATGGTGCTTTCGTTCACTCTTGTCAACTAGACTATCAAGCTGAAAACAACATTAGGAAAGAATAGAGAGTTCAATTCTTTTGTTTATTAATTTTGATCTTTTTATGTAATTTTTGAAATGCTAGGCTATAGGCTGTTCTTTCTTTGATATTAGGTGTTTTTAATATTTTTCTAGTCAAATTAGGATCCTTTTATGA
This sequence comes from Notholithocarpus densiflorus, assembly GCA_030021035.2. NCBI lineage: Eukaryota > Viridiplantae > Streptophyta > Magnoliopsida > Fagales > Fagaceae > Notholithocarpus > Notholithocarpus densiflorus. The sequence continues at coordinate 1,152,038 of JARYZH020000014.1, read as the reverse complement.
TAGGGTATCAATTAAGATTTATTTTAAAATATTTTTAATTGTCAATCAATTATGGAGATTTTAAATTGGCTTACAAGTCTATAAACGGAATTGAAGTCTAATAGTGGCCAATTAAAAGCTCTTTTGACAGTTCTACTTATTTCTAGTGGATTCAATAGTAGCTCTTCTTGTAAATTCAAGTAACTCTTTATGAGTTTTAGAGTTTTGTTCTTGAAATAGAACTTTTGTATTTCTTATAGTTGCATTAATTGGTATCATAGCTTTGTCTTTGCATGGACTTGTGGTTTACAAACAAGATGCTAGCAAATCCAGTGATTAGAATATGTGTGAGAGTGATTGCATTCCTAAATTTAGTTGTATGTCATTCTTTAGATGGTATAGAATTAAAAAGAAGACTTCATAGATTGGATCCTTGATCTTGTAGTTTATTTTTAAATATGAAAAAATTATTGAGAATTTTGAGGTGCAATGACTATCTAAGAAGCTTATGTATGATTCTTAAGCGGGATATAGTAGATTGGTAGGATGATATGCAATAGATATCTTGGGTTAGTGTTGGCAAACCATGACAAATTGCAAATCTTGGTGTGTTGTAATGTTATTGTTCGAGTTCAAGACGAAGACCTAACTTTAACTCAAGCAAAACTATGTTTCTGTAACCTCTACATTGCTCTCAATCGACCCCAATCAATCAAGACAAGCCTTCGATCGACTCTCAACTAAGTTTCAATCAATTGAGAATTGGGAAGCTTGATTCTTGTAAAGGCCCATTAAGTCAACTTATGAATTGGATTTCAAGCCCTACATTCAAAAGTATATAAGGACACACCAAAGTCAACTGAAATAAGAAGAGAGAAAGCCTATATTGTGCTACAAAGGTTGAAAACCCTAATTCTTTTTGTATCACCACCGAACAAAAGATCAAGAAAGTTCATCTAAAGATTGTATTGTTGCAGATTGGTGATCGATTACTGAAACCACAAAGCTACCAAAGTTTGTTGCAGGGAAGGAATCTTCGAGGCAATCCTCAAAATCATGAACAAAGTTAGTGCGTATAATTTCATAATAGAAGAGTCCAAGGTGCTTAGAGTAGTTTGGGGCCATATTGTAAGTTCTATTGTGGGTAGAAAATAGAAACAATGGTCTGTTTCAATCAGGGATGGACCTAGGATTTCAAGCTGGGGGGGCCCGAGATAAGCGAAAAAAAATAATTTCAAATATGCATCCATATAGTATTAATAAACTATCAACCAAAACAAATACCCAAAAATCATTGTTTCTTAATATATTAAGATACAATCATCTACCAACAAAAACAAAAGACACGAAACACTATTGTTTCTTAATACAATCATCTATGAAAAGAGAACTCGACGCTCTTTCAAATCTTCAAATCATCTATGATTGAATCCAAACTAAATGTCGAAGCTATATCCTTTTCAATGTATAACATCAAAGAGTCCGTCAAATTTCTAAATCCACCAACAGTGAATGTATTTTGTCCTACAACCCCATTTGAATTATGAAAGACAAAGCAAGGTAGACAATAAGCTGCATCTTTTGTAGGAGAATATTCAAGCCATGTTGAATAATATTCAAACCAAGAAACTTGAAAGCTACGATTGTGTTTTCCACTTTGGTTGTATTTCTCTAGACGAGGTTGGTGCGGACCATTTTTAATGTAAGCTCATCGAATTTCATCACGTTGATTAACATGATGTTCCCATATTTGTTTGCGTTCTCCGGGATCATAATCCAAAGAATCAAGATCAACTTTTTGAAATTGTGTTTGAGAGATATGGTTATTTTCCAAAATTGGGATATCGGCATTTTCTGGAATTGGGGAATTAATTTTTTTGGGATTGGAACATCGACATTTTTTGGAATTGGGCAATGAATATTTTCTAGAATTGGAACATCCACATTTTCTAGAATTGGAATAACAACATTAGTTGTTGGCAATCCTACGTTGACTTCTGAAGAATTTGAATCTTTTCTTTTGAAAAAAATCAAACATTGTAGTTGATTTTTTCATGATCTACAAATAAAATAAGAATCATATATATTATCTCACAAACGGTTGTTGTTACTAACTAAAGACAAATACTAGAATCTAGGTAATATGCATGATGCATTTAATTATAAATTTAGTATTTCTCACTTCTTTTCAATTTATAAATTTATCTAATTTAGCATTATGAGTTAACAATAGATGCAAGTGAATCACTACTAGTGAACAAAAACTTTTGGTTCCGAAAGGGTAGCTGTTGTGGATGATGTAATTTGGATAAGAGGGATAATAACAAGAAAGTATCAACCTAAATAAATAGAAAAATTCTTAAACTACAGCTCTAATTAGAAATAGAAACAAAAGCCGCTACCTGGAAACTACAAAATTAGTAGTAAATATTGATGGAATGATTAAAAAAAAAAAAAACCATTGTTGGAATGTCATAAGTGCACACTAACAAGTGAAAAACCATTGCTAGACACAGGTGCATCTCAATTGTTTCAAAACTTTTTTTTTTTTTTTTGCTAACCAATTGTTTCAAAACTTGTTTAACTATACAAACTGCAACTTTATCATGCCCTTTTTTTTTTCTCAAAAAAATAAATACATACATACACACATATATATATATATATATAAATATATATATATATATATATATCCTACCAATTTACCATACATTAAATAAAAAAATAAACTAAAAAAGAAAAACATGACTAATAGAAGGTGGCAAGTACTAGCATAGACCTGTTTGGTTTAAAAGCACAACCAACCAAACTTTTGTGCTTTGATTCGCAAGAAACACAACAGACAGCCATCTGTCACAAGTCTCCTAAGCCCAAAGGCTTAAACAACTTACATCAAACTTATAACTGCCAACACAGAGTCACCAAACAAAGAGTAAGAAAGTTCAAACAGAGACTATCACTAAGAATTAAGAACTTGTTATCCAAAATGGGCTCTTGAGTCTTGACTGTGCTGGCCGGTTGGGATAGGGGGGCCCAAGTAATTTTGATAAGGGGGCCCAAGTCTTTTTTTTTTTGGTTGAAAATTTTAGCTACTAAATTTTTTTTTTTGGCCCGGGGGGACCCGGGACCCCACCTGGGTCCGTCCCTGGTTTGAATTATACACTTCAATTCTAAGTAGTGAAATTTTGCTTTGGGTAGTTAATACCTTTAGTGTGTTTTTTTCCTTTGGATCTATCCTTAGGTTTTTCACATTGTCAAGAATGTACAGTGTTCTTTACTTTATATTGTGATTTATTGTTGTGGCTTGATTAACTAGAAATACATTCACCATCATAACTGATTAATTTAATAAGTTAGCAACATTAGGATATAATAAGCAACGAGATCATAAAATACTTCTCAATTGGTATCAGAGCTAGAATTAACTCTTGTTTAGGATTCAATTCTTAAGTTGATCAGTGATTTATGTTGTCAGGGATAGGCCTCAATGTATCAGTACTTTTTTTTTTTTTTTTTTTTGAGGAAGAAGTCAATGTAATTTATTAAGAAAAACCCGATAAATCGGTTTGGAATACAGAATAAAATTGTGATGGAACATCCTCCATCTAAACTAGAAAATCTGGTATGCCAACTGCATATCTAGCCATACTATGTGCTAAACTGTTGCCTTCCCTCTTTGTATGAGAGTAACGCAGCTCGTCAAATTGTTGGGACAAAAACCTTGCATCCTCCAAAAGTAATATGTATGGCACCAATACCATCCCATCCTCCCTTAAACCCGCAATGACAGCCATTGAATCTCCCTCTAACACAGCCTGTTTCACCCCTACATTAGATGCAAAGGAAAGAGCCCACGTCGCAGCCATAGCTTCGACATCAGAAACTCCTAGCACCTGATGCACCACCTTCAAACATGAAGCAATTACTAGACCTTTGCTATCTCTAATAACCACTCCTATACCAGATTTCTTCTCCTTTGGGAATATCGCTCCATCAAAGTTAATCTTGAAGGTACCTGATGGGGGAGGCTTCCACGTACATCTCGTTGGTTGAGTGTGAATGGGAACTGAATTAAGACTGACTTGTCTTGCTTGGAATTCAGCTAGCCAATTTTTTGAGAGGAGAGCGATCTGATGGATAGCATCTGCGGGTTGGTTAAGCCGCACTCGGTTTCGCTGGTTCCATATGGACCAAACTGTGACTGCAAATAACTCCAGCAGCTGTGTGTGTTTAATTATCCATGATAAAAGTTCTTTAAAGGTTAAGAATTGAACGTCACCTCTGAAACTCCACTGTTCCAGATTTGCCCAAACCAAATCAAGCTCAGAGCACGACCACAATGCGTGTAGTGAGTTTTTTGTTGCTGCTCGGCATCTCACACATAAATCCTCCTCTGTAATTTTGCGTTGAAATAGAGAGTGTTTGGTTGGCATGGCTTCGCGGCACGCCCTCCACAGTAGCGTCTACACCTTTTGTGGCACGTTCATGGACCATATCTGCTTCCAAACCTGTGTATCTTCATTTGTTGCCGAATCATGAGCTCTCTCCATCAGCTCTTCCTCCATTTTTAAGAACTTATATCCTGACTTACAGCTGTACAGTCCGTTGCTTGAATAAGGCCAATACAGGATGTCTTCTGTGGTAGATCGGCTTAATGGAATTTTCTTGATTAACTTCGCTTCTTCCTCATGAAATAAACCTTCCACCATCTCTATGTTCCACTGCCTAGTTTGTGGGTCAATAAGAATATCCACAGTTGAGTCTTCAAAATCTGCTATTGGACAATCGGATAAAAAGGGAGGATGCTTCCTTGGCAGACAGTGATCCTGCCAAACTCTAATTTTTTTTCCATTGCCAACCCTCCACCTCGCTCCCCTTTGAATCACATCCCTCCCAATGAGTATACTTTCCATGCATAAGAGCCCAATCTTGAATCCTTAGCCTTCATGATCGTTGTATTTGGAAAAAACCTTGCCTTGAAAACCTTGTAGAAGAGAGTATTATGGTCATGCAAAAGCCACCACGCTTGTTTTGCTAAGAGTGAGTCATTGAACATGGCAAGATCTCTAAAACCCATACCACCCACTACTTTTGATTTAGTCAAATCTTTCCATTTTACCCAATGGATTTTTCTCCAATCACCTCGTTGTCCCCACCAAAACTTTTTTATCATAGCTTCAATCTCATTGCATAGGCCCAAAGGAATTTTGAAACATCCCATTGTGTATGTTGGGATGGCTTGGATGAATGATTTTATCAACACTTCCCTACCTGCTTGTGAGAGTAGCTTCCCTTCCCATCCTTGAATTTTTCTCCACACCCTTTCCTTGATGTAGTTGAACCTTGCTTTTTTTACTTTCCCAACAAATGAAGGTAGACCCAAATACTTCTCGTATTGCATAATTTCCGGAACTCTCCAAGCTTCTTTGATATTATTCTTCATTGCAGCGTCAGTTGCTTTGCTAAAGAATAGGGCTGTTTTGGTTTTGTTTATTTTTTGTCCTGATGCCTCATAATCATTCAAAATATCCAGCACCCTTCCACACTCCTTCATGGTTGCCCTGCAAAAGAGAAGACAATCATCTGCAAAAAGCAAATGTGTTAGTTTTGGGCCTCTCCTACATAAGGAAAAACCATGGATATCCCCATCCATCTCCGCTTTTTTAATCATCCCATTCAGCCCCTCCGTGCAAAGTAAAAACAGGAATGGAGATAATGGGTCTCCTTGCCTTATACCCCTTGTTGGGTGAATCAAACCACTAGGCTCTCCATTTACCAAAACTGAGTAAGTAACTGTGCTCACACACACCATAATAAGATTAATCCACCCTTCATTAAAACCCATCTTCCGCATAATTCCTTCAAGGAAATGCCACTCTACCCTATCATAGGCATTGTTCATATCTAGTTTAATGGCCATATAGCCATGACTACCAGAATTATATCTTTGCAGGCAATGTAAAGTCTCAAATGCCACCATAATGTTATCAGAAATTAATCTATCTTTAGTAAAAGCAGATTGGTGTTTTGAAATGATGAGAGGTAGTATTTTCTTCAAACGGTTGGCTAAAACTTTGGAAAAAATTTTATACAACACGTTGCAAAGGCTTATGGGACGATATTGGTGAACATGCTCAGGGGAATTAGTTTTTGGGATAAGTGTAATAAAAGTATGGTTTAGGGCAGTAGGTAGAGTACCTGAATTTAACCACATCAAAATGGAGGAAATGACATCATGGTTTACCATGCCCAAAAAATGTTGGTAAAAAAAGGGAGGGCATTCCATCCGGTCCAGGAGCTTTTAAAGGAGCCATTTGTTGCAAAGCCACTTAAATTTCACTTGCATCAAAGGCACGGCTAAGTGAAGAATTCATCTCATCCGTAATAACATTTGGTACAAACTCCAACACTCTTGCAAACCCATTATGTCCCGATGAAGAGAAAAGTGTGTTAAAGTAGCTTACAAAAATTGGTGCTATCTCCTCCGGATGGACTTTCCAATTACCATCTCCATCTCTAACTCCCTCAATCAAAATTTTCCAATACCTCTTTGTGGCACAACTATGGAAGTATTTCATATTTTTATCCCCTTGTCTTGCCCATAGTAACCTCGACCTTTAGGCCCACATAGTTGCCTCCCTATCCCTCAACACTTCAATATCCTTCTTCAATTGCCTAACCCGAGTATTATCCCCACTAAGGACAGCCACACCTTCGGCCTTGAGGAGTAAATTCCTCAATTTATCCAATTCCCACTGCACATTCCTAAATACATTCCTATTCCACCAACTCAGATCCCTACCACACTTCTCCACCCTTTGTAAAATTCCCTCACTAGACTCGGTGGTACTAGAGCTATGCCACACTGCTTCAACAATTTCATAACAGCCCGGATTGGATAGCCACATTTCCTCAAATCGAAACGGCTTCTTTCTATTATGTGGTTCCAAACCTGAAAAAATAATGTGAAGGGGGATATGATCGGATGAGTCACAACGTAAGTGATGAACCTTAGTCCTAGGAAATTTTAAAAACCAACTATTTGTGGCTAATCCTCTATCTAATCTTTCCTATATCGAACTTCCATTCTCAAAGTGCAGCCCATGTGAATTTAGGACCCACATATCCCAAATCCATAAACCCACACTCATCTATTACTTCTCTAAAAAGTTGCGTTTGATTATGAGGCCTAATTCCACCTCCCACCTTCTCATCTTGCCTAATGATCTCATTAAAATCCCCAACACACAGCCAGGGAGTATTAGATTGAGAGTTGAGGTACCTAAGTTGATCCCATGCTTTAGTTCTCCTTGTTGTCTCTGGTTCACCATAAAAACCTGTCAAACGCCATTCATTATCTGAATCCTTATTGATGACTGCATGAATATAATACTTCGAAGAACCCACTACTGTCAGATTGATCGAAGACTTCCAAAATAAAGCCAATCCACCACCTCTCCCTTCCCTTGGGACCACCCATCGATGATCATGCTCAATACTTCTTTGTATAATTTCCAGCCTTGCATCATCTGTAAGTGTCTTGGCCAAAAACACTACAGAGGGATATTTTGCCTGTGTAATTTCCACAAGTTCTCTTCCTGTACGTAGGTTCTCAAGCCCACGACAGTTCCATGCTAAGCAACTCATTGCTCCTGTCAGGACTGATGATCAGCCTCCGCCAATATAAATAAACCTTCATCATCTTTCTGAGAAGCCTGAAACTGCTTTGATGGCACTTCTGAAAAATCACTTGAGACTTGAGAATGAATAGGCCTTTTTCTTCCTGTGGTAAATTGAGTGGGTGGGATTTCAGTCAGTGTTTGTGGTCTACTTCTGCTGGTCCAAGAAGGAAGAACACGTCCCTGAATATTATTTTTTGAAACCCTATCAGGCACGTGAGGAGAAGATGCTTCACTTGGCTGACTTGGATTTGTTTCACTTAATGTGTCACGTGACTTTGAGAGCCCAATTGTATCTAGACTCATTCTTGACCTCTCTGACTTTTGTGGCTCTTCATTCATCTCTTTTAAGACTGAATCAATTCCATTTGGACAGCTGGATATCCCATTTAAATTGGGATTTAAAGGCAGCGAAGATACCGGACATGCATGATCAGTAGGATTAATTCCTTTTTGGCCGTTACACATTGAATGCGTAACAGCTCCTTGCCTGTAACGTTCATTGCCGTTTGGGTCATGCTCCGATTCAGAGTTACCATCGGACTGGTTTTGCGTGTCTAGTTGCTCCTCTTCCATCGGTTGAGATGTCTGTCCAACCTTCATACTCATCTTCCTCGTAGAGTAATAACCCGGCACCACAATGGTATTCTTTTTGGAGACCACGAATGGAGGAGCACGTAGGCTGGGACCGAACTCCTTTTGATCATTCCTTAAAGTCCCCTCGCTTTCAATCCAAATCTCGCAGTCCCTATCATCTTGCGTAAGTCGACCACACCAATAACAGATGTTTGGCAATCTCTCATACTTGAAAGAGACCCACACTTGCTTATCATCTTTCAACGAGATAAGTCGACCTCTGCATAAAGGCATTGTGATATCTACTGAGACTTTGACACGAATAAAGTTTCCCCATCGTAAACCTTCGAATCCAACTGCTTGATCACTTCCCCCACCCCCTCCGCATATTTTTTCCGCCGCCTCAATGGTCATATACCTCAATGGGAGTCCGTGGACTTGTACCCAAAAGGTAGTCCGATCATACTTGATGTCGTCAAGTGGTCTATCATTGTCATAGCGCTGCATAACAACCAACTGCGTATCGAAGCTCCACGGCTCGCTACCAATGATCCTATCTACATCCTCTTTGTCTTCGAAAGAAAATAAAATCTTATGATCACCAATATGCTGAATTTTGAAGCCCCTTCTTGCTCGCCACAAAGGATTAAAAGTTCTAGCAATTGCTTCAGCATTAAGAGCTCTTTTAGTAAGAAAACTTACTGCAATGGAGAAAGTTTTTACACTCTCTTCTGGCGTAAGGCAGCAACCTGGTCCTTCTCTCTCAGATAGGGAAAGGCGTGTCCAAGATTGTGCAAGGTCCTCCATAGAAAACTGTTTCCCTCACCCCTGAAAAAAAACCACTAGCCGAGGAATACACTTGGTACTCCAAGGGACCTAACGACACCTTCAAATGAAGGCAACAATCAATTCTAGATAGAGTACAAGAGAGGGCAGCAGAAGAAACTGAGCTCTCAAGCAACAGAGAAACTAAACCAATGTATCAGTACTTGAGATGACATGTTTGATGTCAACTCTATTAGTTTGCTAAGTGTGCGTCATAAGTTTTTTAGGGAAGTCTTAAAATCTAAGAAATCCCAAGATAAACTAAATAAATTCGAGCTTAAATGATATACCCTAAGTATTAAAGTAAAAGATTTCATTAACTTAATGAAAAAACTGGGTAGACGGATTTTTGACTAATGAAAAAATGGGTCAAACTAAAACCCAATTTGTGAAAGATGAGCTATTACGAATTTGACCCACTAAGAAAGCCAACAATCCATTATGCATGTTCATGTAAATTATGATGCATGGGGTATATTGGTTAAGACATACCATTCATAGTTGTAATACTACCATTCTCGTTTATGCATGCATGCCATATTCATTTTTCAATGGCCAAACAATCATGGATAAGCAAACCAATAATCATATAAATTCATAATTCACTATGCATGTGCATAAAGATTAAAACAAGGTATTCACAAAGTTGAAATTAAAATCCTAAAGTTACTAAAGCATACAAAGACAACATTCATATAAGCATACCCTTATTATAAATCAACCAAAATATTACTCATGGACACGAGCATCGTATTCGATCACCAAGATCATAAAAACAATGGAAAAATGTAAGGAAATGACTAGAAATTACCCTCGAAGACTTTGATTATAAAAAAGAGATTATTATTCTTGAGAATTTTGGAGAGTTTCTGGTAATTTGGGAGAATTCTAGAAGGTTTTTGATGCATTTGGATGACTGGGAGGGCTGCTGCTTTGGTAGCTAGAGCTAGCTATAATTGTCATGTTCAAGATTAAATTAGTCCACAGAGTACTAGGCATGGACTTAGTTTGGGCCTGGCCTGTATCCCAATTCTAGCACTTTTCCAGTTTGTTTTTTTCCCAGTTTTTCTAGTTTTGAGGTGTAAACAACCCATTTTACAACTCAAGTGAGTAAAAACCCACTCTATCCTGGTTTGTATACCTAAAAAAATTTGTAACCTATGAATAGTAAGATTGCATATATGCAACTTTACTATTCATAGGTTGTAAAGAAAAAAAATAATATTTAATCTTGTGGTTGTGTGTGAAGAGAAAAAAGATAGTGGGAGGAAAGAGAGAGATAAGAATACATTTTATTAGGTAGTTTATATTATTTTATTGGGTTGTATGTAAAAATAGAAACTGGGATGTAGGATGAGTTGTAAAATGAATTGATAAAATAGATAAAATAGTGTTTGAGATTGCAAAATAAGTTTTATTTTTTGCATCCTTGGATGCTAGTGCTCTTACTTTGGGTACTTGATCTAAAATAAGTTTTCCATCCACATGCCTTCCAAAGTTACTTTCCATGAAAACTCTTTCACAAAACCATGGAAATTTTACTTTTCAAAACACTTTTTCACGTAAAACCCATGAGAACTACTTTGAAAAAATTTTCTAAGAGACCCATAATCCCACATAAAAAAAAAAAAAAAACCCATGGATTTCTCATCTTCAAAATATTTTTCTTTGAAAAAACCATGGAATTTCTCTCACAAAAATGATTTCTATGATTATGGGAATGTACCTTAGAAACTATTTTTCCAAGAATTGAAAGTAACTTTTTTAAACATATGAAATTTTACTTTCCCTTGGAAAAAAAAAAGTTTTTCAAAGGAATATTTCAAAAAATCTCATTTTCTCTCTAACAACTCATAATAAATTTCTTTTTCATTAAAAATATTATTTCCTAGAAAAACTCATGAGTGTTTCAAAAATATCTTCCAAAATATCCAAGAAAATATCACTTTTTTCAAAATATCTCCAAAAGTAGTTTTTTCCTTCTAAAGTAATTTTCCTTTTAAAATCCAAAAATCACTTTTCAAAAATTCAAATAAAACTTTTTTTTTTTCAAAAAATAATTTTAAAGAGAGAAATTGTCTTTTTTTTTTTTTTTTTTCTTTGAAATAAACTAACTGCTAAAAACACACACACATTAATTATACTTTCTCACCAAATTCAAATACATTACTTAACCCAAAGTACCACTACCAAAGGGCCTAAAGAGAGAGATTGTCTATGGTTCAAATTAATTGAACTTATGGATAGTAAAAATCAACCAAGCCCGCAAAATCCCCCTCCTCCTAAATCTAACCTTTTCTTTTGATGACTCTTTTGCATGGGAATCATATGAGAAGTGAATAATAAATTTAGTTTCCCTTTATACTCGAATACGCAACTTCCTTTTGATATGTAACTTAAGCATGCCTAGTTGGATTGCTTAAAATTTCACATATATGTGGCACATGCACTTTGTATCACATGACCCTTTGAGAAAAAAAACATATTATCAAATTTGTTAGTTACTCTTTAAATGATAGAAGCTAGGGATGAAATTAAAGTAAGTTACTATCTTAGAATAGGCGTTGTGGAGTGCCTATCACCTTCCCCACATGTAATAGAACTTTTCTGTCCATGTCTTTAGTTCAAGACATATGCCTTATCTTTTAGCTTAAGAAACCTTAGGATAACCTTAATTAGGACTTTAAATAAATTAAACATAGATGATCAATCACACCTAGAAAACTCCATATTTGGTGGGTACTCCTAAAAAATGAAAAAAATGAATAAAAAGACTCATTAATGCGCACATATCACCCCAAGTGTCTACACTAGTCACGCACATCCACACCTAGCATCACCAAACACCTCGAGGTGTGGGGGTTGGGTGCCAAAACCCATTGTCAACTATGGTTAAGTCAGAAAACCAATAGAGAAGATGAGAAATATAAAGAGCTACAGGACATAGAGTTTGTAAGGCCTTATATTTCTGCTAAGTGAAGGGGTGTTTATGGTGCATAAAGAGAGCACAAGGAATATTTTTTTATGGGAATTTGACCTAAAATTTAGTGGTTGACTTGCCAACTAGTTCTCCCCTCAAGTTGGCTAAAGGGATGTGTGTTAGGTTAACAGCCCCAATATGTAGACAAAGAGGATAGGTTTCTAGCATTAAATGTGATAGTTTGAGTTTGGTCATTGAGATTGGCCATCTAGATAGGCGAGTTGAGAACAACCATCGTGATCAACTATGGTCTTTGGACAATTTGTTTTACTTTTGGTTTGTTGGGTTGACCCCCACACTTTGGCACCCCTCTAATTATCTTATTTTAGATATTTTGGAAAGGTTATTAAAGTTTAATTACATGATTGAAGCCTCTAGTGCCATAGGTTTATGGTGTCCAGTGTGACCATATTGCACTTAGACATAGAAACACTATCCAAAAATGCCAATAATCACAGGTTTGGCTTCTAAAACCATTCACAACACATTTGGATTTAGAATTAAACACAAGGCTCTTGGGTGAACAATACAAGACAATCATATATTTGACCAATACTTCCTCTCAATCCTTCTATGACACTTGTCTTTGAGGAACCGGTAAGAAAGGTTTTTATAAATGAAGTAAATCAACTTGGAATACAACTTCCAACTCAGATGATAGATCTTCTAACCATACATCAATCTCTACAAATAGAACTACTCTTATAGCAAGGGAATAGGCAAGCTAGTTACCCTACCTATTTACATGTCCAAAACTACACTTATCATGAAAAGCATTTAACAACAACCAAATCTCTTCAATTACATGACTAAACATAGTTTTATAAGGCATCTGATTGTTGATTGCTATGATAACTCTCTGAATATCTTCTTCGAACTCCACCTAAGAAATGCAAAGTTCTCTAGCAAAATTTACTGCTCCCTTTACTAGCTGCCAAGGCTTCCACCAGATCTACTAAGTGAGGTAGCATAATTTTTTGGCTAAAGACTGCTATTACACTCGAACAAGAATCTTGGATCACCACACCAATACTAGTTAGGGAGAACTAAGAGAAAATCACTCAATCAAAATTTGCTTTGTACATTCCTTCACCTCGAGGGTTCCACCTAACCGGACACCTCGGTTGGACATCTCTAGGAGGTTCCTTTGCACATCGAGGAATTCAATGAGTAGTTCCTTTGCTTTTGATGCCACTTCTGTCAAAGTCCATGTTGGCAGCTTTCCTCAGATCCTATTTCGTTTTTTCCCAAGAGAGTATTAAGTGTAGGCCTGTCCAAGATCGATCAAACCCAAAGAGACCAACCGACCCACGGTTATCCAATACAAAATTTGACCGATCCGATGAGCTTGTTAGTCGGTTGTGCTTAGTGAAGATATAGGGTCTGTTTGGGATCCGTTTATTTTGATGAAACTAAAAACTTTTTGTTGAAAGTACTGTAGATAAAGGTAAAAGTTAGCTGAAATAGTACAGTGGGACCCATGAATAGTACTAAAAAGTGTAGTGGGGCCATGAATAATAACAAAAATAAGCTGAATAGTAAAATAAGCTGGTTTTTTAATTTTTACCAAACATACATAGACTCGACAAAGTCAGTTCAACTAACTGGTGAGAGAGCTTGAAACCTGACAAACCTAACCCATCCAAAAATCTTTTCTTCCACCCTTTTTCTGGCTTTGAAGCTTCCTTTGCCGTCCACATCAACATTCCAATCAAATTTTGGTGTCATCACCTCATTCCAGTAAGATTTTTCTTTCTCTCTCCACTATTATAAGGAGATCTCGGCCAGATTTCGGCCAAATTTGGCGAAATCTCAGCCAAATCCGGTGAAATCTTCTCTTTTATCACAAACCTGACAAAACTGATACCTGACCACGACTCGATAAGGCTCGATCCGACGTGCCTGACAGGTTGGTGGTGGGTTCCATTCTTCTCCACCAGAAATGGTCGGGTCGAGTCCAGGTTGGGCACAAACTCGACCCAAACCATCCCATGGACACTCCTAATTAAGTGCAAGGAACCTAGATATTTTTGTGGTACCTTTTGACCATAGACTTTATCAGCCTTTCCAACCCAAAAGGTTACACTCCTATGAGGCTTTGACTTCACATTCATGAAAAGAAGTAATGTGTTATCCACTTCTTGTCATTTGCCGTGAGCACCCACAGTCAATATATATATATATATATATATATTTGGTAATCTCTAGTGCCATGAGGACTATTTAAATGGATAAGCACTTTTCATCATCTTTCCTAACCCAAATAGACTATCGTGATCATGTCGAGTCCGGGTTGAGCCCAAACCTAACTGGATCAACCCATGAACACTCCTAAACTTTAGTATTAAAAAAGATAAATGAAATTTTATTGAACAAAATTTCTCTCCAAACTAGTTAGAAGAGAAACTCTTCAAACTTCTCATATATATATATATATATATTTTTTCTTTTTCTTTTTGAATGTGAATTTTGAAAAATTTAATCATTGAATTTCATGTTCCTTTTGTTCTTAACATGCATATCAAATCTCGTTCAAATCGAATGTTATTTACTATACGATCAATAAACTTATTTTTTATACACAATTTTTTAAATCACAAAAACTTAAAATTTTAACATTTGTTTGATAACACAACAATTGATTTTTTATCTTCTTGAAATTTTGCAAGCATAAAAGATAAGAACATGCAATTCAATATTTAGATTTTCAAAATTCACACTCAATATAAAGATATATAATGAGTTTGTAGGATTTCTCTTTAAACTAGTTTCGAGAAAAAACTTTGTTTCAATTTTATTTAGAGAGGAAATTGATGAGAGAGAGAGAGAGAGAGAGAGAGAGAGGGAGGGAGAGAGGCAGCCAACATTTAATTAATTGGTGGCATTTAGAACGTGGACTACCTTGGATGCCACCGCCATGACTACACGACAATTTGTGGGAGGTTGGTAGTATCCTACGTGCCATCCAACTAGTTTTCAACTTTGTGGAGGTCTCTCATCCGCATTGTTTTTCATTATCTTTTTTCAATTTGTTTCTGACAATTAAAACATGCCTAGCAACTCAACCCATACTTGCTGGCTTGCTGCCAATTTGGTATTTGTGAATCTGTGATTTCTCTGTTTAGCCAAATTTCGGTAAATCCAAAAGCAAACAATCAATTTGATCTCAAATTTTTAGTTTAGTATGGATGCATGCAACCAACACCGCTCTACAAGATAAGTTGTGGGGACAAGCTTGGTAGCAGCATTACGTGCCATACTGCTAATTGTCTCACGCAACTTCATTGTTCACTGGTTTTTCAATTCTTTTACCACGAGTAGCACATATGTTACCTTCCCAAGGCATTATTATACCTTTACAAAAGGGGGGGAAGTTGCTAGTTTTGTGGAATTCCCCTTAAAAATTTCCTAGCTTGCCGCCAATTTGGCATTTGTGATTTCCCAATTTTCCCCATTGTTTAAAAATTCAATAGTACACAATCAATTTTATCTACACAGGACACAAAAACACAACACTATTTTAAAGGACAAAAATCACAACATTATTTCCCTTTGCAACAATACTTATTTATAAGGAATAATAAAATTAATTATTTTGAAATATTCATTTTTCTCTTGTTTGGAAGTTTTAATAGAAAAACTATTAAAATTTCCAAACAAGGAAATGGAAATATTATTCTCTTGTTTAAAAGTTTAAGTGGAATTGAATGTAATGAATATGATGGAACACTCATTTCTTTCAATGATGCCATGGATAATGATGCCCGCTTTGTCATGAGTGTGGTGATTGATAAGTGCAAGAGGGTGTTTGAGGGATTGGAGTCATTGGTTGATGTTGGGGGCGGCATAGAAACTGCAGCAAACACCATTGCCGATGAATTCCCAAATCTGAAGTGCACCGTATTGGATCTCCCTCAGGTTGTTGCTGACTTGCAAGGGACTGAGAACTTGATATATCTTGGGGGGAACATGTTTGGAGCGATTCCTCCCGCAGATGGAGTTTTATTGAAGGTAAATCTATTTTTTGAGCTAATTCCTCTAGGTACTTTTATTTGTATGAGTAATTAATTAGAATCTGTTTATTCATTATTTCAAAACACTATCCCATGTGTTGAAATTGCACTAATTAATAAAAATATATCCTCAAATTGAAGTAACTCGATCGGATTGCTTGAGAAAAATTAAGTTGGACCTCAAGTTTACGTGTTGAAAGCTTTTCCCCTCCCTAAGAAATATAGATTTATACATTAAACAGTCCCAAATATTACATATATGTGGTTCTTTAGCCATATTTTTAGCATCAGACTAGCCTAATGTTAAATGCTTTAAATGAACTATTTTAGTCTTTAAAGTTTAAAAAATGAGTACTATTGATTCCATTTAGTTTTGTTAATTTTCTTTTGTATAGAAGTCTAACATAGTAATTTCTCTCAAATCTCAAAAAAAGAAAAAAAAAAAAAGTCTAACGCAGTAATAAAATGACATATTTTTACTAACATAAATTAATAAATAAAGAAAAATACAATAGACAGTGGCTTTACCCTACATATTTTATCCATTGCAAAGTTGCAAACCCTATTTGAGTCCCAATTTCACATTCCCCAATTCGAGCACTAAGCAAGAAAGCTCCCCAATTTCACATTCCACCATCATGAAAATTTTGAATTGCATCACTAATTTGTAAAGCAATATCATCCAATCGCTATTCAATAGCACCATGTGACCCAAATTCAATATGTATATATGTCTTTGACAGAAAGGACCCTCCACGTTCTCTAAAAGTGCACTCAGAATACAACACCAGAGTAGAAACTTCAAAGTCATCTTGCTTTTGTCATGCTCCTGACTTCCTTTCAACAATTATTTCGCAGAAGAAATCAAACAAAGAAGCAAAGATAGATTCATTTTGCTTTATATTTGGGTATTTAAGTTTCCTTTTTTCCTAAACAGGTAAATAAGTTTCTTTATTAGCCAAACTGGCTTCACTTTATGGCATGCACTAAATAAAACTATAATAAACAATCACAAGGGTGGTATCATCATTGTCATCCAAAGGCAAAATTTGCCAAATAACATGTTTTTAGAAAAAAATTAATAAAGTAGCACACGGACGAAGGTAATTAGTTAAGACTGTTTTTGGAACTCGAGTTCCAAAAATAATCTACTTAACTAATTAACTTCAACCGCTTGCTATTTATCAAAAAAATTTCTAAAATTGTACTATTCAGCAAATTTTGCCTTCTCCAAAGGTCTGAACTTTGAACCAAGGAAGACGATTTCGTAACGTACCGGCTGGTACCGCCGGTATTTTTCGTTCCGATAGGTCGGCCAGTACAGAAACGTAGTGATTTCGTTCCGGATTAAATACCGGTCATACCGGGATCATTTCGGCCGTACTGGGGTAAATATCGGATTCCGGTCAGTTAATAGATACCGGCCGGTACTGAACTTGACCCAAAAACGCCATCTGATCTATTGGTTTTCTCCTCTTCACGTCAGATGGGCTCTCTCCAGCTCTTTGCCCTTTACGCCATTGATTTTTTCAGCTTAACACTGGGACGATATTGTTGACTAGAGGTGAATGGTGGCACCATCGATTCGTTGAGGTTGCGAAATGGGGCTTAAAGCTTAGAGTAATAGATAGAGAAAGAGAGGCTAAAACTAAAAGCTTTAACTTGAATACAGAGAAAGAGAGTGTGTGTTTTGAGATCTGAAAATGTGAAGTGGGAAGTATATAAGCAATAACGTGTGAACATAGAAAAACTTGATAAACTTTGGAAGCCGTGATGACAGGTTGGCTCTTTTTCTTTTTCCTCAGTTTTTGTGAGTTCCAACGGCTGAATAGGTAGCTTTTTAAAATTTTATTTTTTGGGTTTACCATTACCACCCACAAGCAGTATCTCATATCTCATTACCAGTCACAAGCTTTTCTAATATTATAATATTTTTGTACTAACGGTAAATCCGAAACGGTACACTGGTATCCGAAATATATTGTACCGCTGGCCAAACCGATACAGCCTCCGGTACGGTATTGACTCCCTTGCTTTGAACCACTTGCATTTTTGTCGTTTCTTATTGTTATCGTAAATGTCAACAGTGGGTATTGCACGATTGAAACGATGAGGAATGTGTGAAAATACTTTAAGCAATGTGAGGCGGTAGTCACAGAAAATGGCAGGAAAGGAAAGGTGATTATCATTGATATGGTGATTAAGAACTAGAATGAAGATGAGAAGTCCATTGAAACGCAACTCTTCTTTGACATGCTGATGATGGTATTGGTCACAAGAAGAGAGAGAAATGAAAAAGAATGGGCTAAATTATTTTTGAATGCTGGTTTTAGAGACTATAAGATAACCCCTATATTGGGTTTAAGGTCTCTTATTGAAGTATATCCTTATTAAGCTAGTACAAGCTGTTGGCAACACAAAATTAGTGTGGTGTACTTCCTCGCATGCAATATGTTTTGAGATTAAGGGCCTGTTTGGATTGAGGGGGGAAGAAGGGGGAGTGAAGGGGAGTAGAGTAGAATTGGCTGAAAATAGGTGAATTTTTAGCCAAATCTACTTTACTCCTCCTCCCTTCTCCTCAATCCAAACGGACCATAAAGGACTCTCATGCAACGCAACAAATCTTCCATTTTAAATGGACTTATTTCAAAATTTGATTTAAATATTATAAATCTAAAAATGTTTCTTGGTCATATTATTGAAAAATTTATATAACGTGATCATGTATAATGTTAGATCTAATAAATAAAATTTTAAACCTAATTTTTTTTTTTTTTATACAAGATAGAAATTCTACTATAGTTTAATTTAAGTGTATATGTGTATGAAAGCTTCCTCCTAAAGACTTGACCCCCGGCCCTTGCCCCCACACCCCACAAGCACTTAAACTTGTGAAGTGACCATCGCACCAAGGGTGTGCGGTGATAAACCTAAAATTTTTTTAACGTGCTTATGCATGTTCTGAAATCTATTGTTTTACTAATTACAATAATCATTATATGTATAAAATTATGAAACCAAGTTGAAACAATCTAAATTTGTATCAATTGTTACTTTTCTTTGAAAGAAAAATAAAATAATTTTCAATTAGCTTTCCACCTTAGTAAACTACTAAACTTTGTGTTTATGTTAAAGTATAAATCTATTATCAATTGTCATTTGTTAATAAGTAAATGCATTTAGTTTCATGTATTAAATGTTGATACGTGGTGCAATAAATATTTATGTAAAATATGTTTCTAAAGAAATTTTTTTAAGTGTATATATAACTAATTTGGAATGCTTATTATCAAAGAGAAATATATTTGATTTTTGGTATTCAACATTTCTACTCACTTTTAGTTGTTTGGCCACAATTGAAATAAAAACCAACAAAAGAAATAAAAAATCAAATTTCGCAACCTATGTAATCAATTGACCCTACATTGAAGCTTTTGTAGGGTGAATTGGTAGTGCAGATATTAGCTCGGAAAGAGTCATGGGTTTGCCATGGTTGTGGATGATATCTGGTGTACCTAGTTCAGTTTCACATTTAAGGGGCATGGAGTTTATGAAGTTGAAAATGTGGTTCCTAAAGAACATGCTACTGAGCTTCTTCATGCTCAAGCCCACATATGGAAGATGGAAGCATGGAACCACATTTTCAACTTCATAAACACTATGTCCCTTAAATGTGAAACCGAACTAGCTATACCAGATATCATCCACAACCATGGCAAACCCATGACTCTTTCTGAGTTAATCTGTACTACCAATTCACCCTACAAAAGCTCAAAATGTCTATCGCGCCTCAAGCGCATTCTGAACCACTCTGACTTCTTTGTTCAACAAAAAATTAGTGAAAGTGACGAAGAAGAAGGGTATGTGCTGACCGGTGCTTCTAGGCTCCTAATTATGGCCAATCCCTTGAGCTTAAGGCCTTTCTTACACTCCATGCTTGATCCAAATGTGACAAAGTCATGGCATTATTTGAGCATTTGGTTCCACAATGATGATCCTATGCCATTTGATATTGTAAAGTTGTAATTTACAACTATATGTTTTGTTGGCTTTAATTCCGTACCAAATTTGATTGTAATTTTATTCAATCTATTGTACCCTGTATTTATTGTGGGATTCAATCTTCGATAACACATCGCTGTGTTATCTTTGTGTTTGCATCTTTCTTCCCTACTCTTTTACCTTTCATTTTACTGCTAGGTTATTATGAATATGAGTTAGAGTAGCTTGTTTGTTTATACGCTCGCATTTACTCTATTCTGCACTTAGTATTAAGTTAGAGTAAAATCAATCGAGCCGTAACTTTAATTTGGGGGGTCTAAATGTTCATAGATGTTTTACACACTATTTGAACATTCAGATACAACACACGGAACATTGAGAGTTTGGGGTCATGCAAAGCATGAGGCAGAAACTTTCCCTTTTTTTCAATGATGCCCGCTTAGCCATGAGCGTGGTGATTGATAAGTGCAAGAGGGTGTTTGAGGGATTAGAGTCATTACTGGTTGATGTCGGGGGTGGCATAGGAACTGTGGCCAAGACTGTTGCTGATGCATTCCCAAATATGAAGTGCACGGTGTTCGATCTCCTACAGGTTGTCGTGGACTTGCAAGGGAGTCATGTTAGGTCTTGAAGTGCTAGTGTACTGCTGGCTAATTACATCATCATTTGTATCTAATTTTGTGGCCTTCGATTGTATTGGGCTTGTGGTTTGAAGCGGTCCAAGTGCAATAGAGAGAGCTTGCTGAAGTGAAGTTTTGTTGACGGTAATTTTATTTTATTTATTATTTTTTTTTAAGCTAATTCCCCTAGGTAATTGTACACGTAATTAATTATAAGGAATAATTACAGATTACCCACTTGTGGTTTAATCCGAATTTAACTTATCCAACCGTGGTTTCATTTTTGACACTTTACCTAGTTGTGCTTGCCTCCGTTACTACTCTGTAACTCACCTCCCTTTCAGACATTATTTTAACACATAACTCATAAAAATAAAAATAAACCAAAACAAATCAAACAGAACAAAAACTTTTAATAATATTGTTTGTTTCTGTGTTATGGTTAGTGTGGATGGGCTCCTCCTCGATCTTGTCACTGTTCTGGAGCTCCGCGGCCATTGCTTCTCTCGGTGATAACTCTCTCTTCGGCTAACTCCAATGACAATCGGTGTGTCAACGTGTCAACGTGTGAGGTATGCCTTTCCTCTTGTGCAATACTTTCCTTGGCTTCAAGAATGAACTTACCAAAGCCCTTTCCTCAGATGAATCAGCAACAGAGATTGATGATTCCAGTTCATTCACATCTATATCTTCATAAGAGTTTGCCTTCTTTGTTGTCATCGAAAGGAGATTTGGGTCTTTATGTGAGAAATCAAGGTTCAAGGATAGAACTGAGAGGAGTTCCGGCGCGAGATTTGTGATATGCAATACGGATTGGAGAAGGGATCTTCAGATGAGCCGACTCTTTGTTAAGCGAGTAAATTATTTGGCTATTTGGCATGTGCAGATTGCTTAATCTCATTATCTTTAGATGAATATTGAAGCTGGTTTCATTGTTGATTTTATTGGAAAGAGGAAGAGAGACATGGGAATGATGGTGGGAATGGTGTTTTTAAGTTTTTTTTATTTTTTTATTTAATACAATTATCTTTAGATGAATATTGAAGCTGGTTTCATTGTTGATTTTTTTTTTTTTCATTTTTTTCATTTATTTATTGTGGATCTAACATGTTTGGTTGGTGAGAAAGTGTGGGAAAGTTAAATATAATTTTTGCCAATTTTTTTGCTGTAATTTGCACATGTTCAGATGGGAGTGTGTTTTGGGAGTGAGGAGTGTTTGATATGTTTTGGCTTTTGTTTTTGATGAATTATGTGTTAGAGTAACGTCTGAAAAGGAGGTGGGTTACGGAGTAGTAACAGAGGAAAGCACAGGTGGGTAAAGTGTCAAAAATGAAACCATGGGTGGGTAAGTTAAATTCGGGCTAAACCACAGGTGGATAATCTGTAATTATCCCTAATTATAATTAAAAAAAAATTATAATCGTATATGTCACATGGTCTGTTAATGTCTTAACGAAAATATTATTTTAGTCACTACATTTTAGTAACGACTAATTTAGTTCCTGTTATTTTTAACTTGCAACTAATTTAGTCCATACCATTAACTTACTAGCGGAAAATGTTTACGTGGCAAACAGTTTGCATTGTTGGGGCACACAAGGCTATAATAATAATACAAAATTAAATAATAAAATATTAAAAATGCCACCTAATCATTTTAATGAAAAAGGAAAGGCCATGTCAAATTAAAAAAAATAAGAAAAAATTAATTGAAAGAAAAAAAAAATCAAAGAAAATGAATTTTTAAAGCAAAAAAGATTCAATTATTTTATTTTCTTTTGTATTCTTGCACTTTCCTACTTACCAATTACAATACCCAGCGTGCAAGAAGCTAGACACTAATCACACATGCATTCACACGGTTATCGAAACTTTACACAGATCCAACAAGAAACATCTGTAATATTATACAAATCTCATTGTTACATTGCTGACTTTCAGATTTTCCTATTTCGCAACAAATAGAAGCCATGATGAATCATATGTACAGCTGCAACAACAAACTCACTCCTCCAACACAATCACAGTTGGTTGAACTTCCAAATCTAAATAATTCAAGGATTTTCAAAAGATGACCAATTTTCGAGCACAAATTTCATTCCTTTAGCTTATCCCAATCACCAGAGCACCAATGTAGTTTTAAAGATTTCAAGACAATTGTTTTGAGAGATAAAGCCTCTATGCTGGACTGATCGCCTTTGCGAGAGACAATTGTTTTCTAGCAGGGTGTTCATTCCTTTACAAGATGCACAAGAGCTAGAGCTTCCCTTGCAGTTCTTTGCAAAGCTTGAGTGCGTGAGGTTCCAAATGCTTCTGTTAGGTTCTAAAAGTATAGAACAATTGGTAAACCGTGAACACAAACTTGTCTAGATATAGATCTTAGAGTCTATAGGTATTATTAGACAATGCTCAAGGTGATTCAAGTCAAGATTCAAGAACAAGTAAGCTGCAGAAAAAAGATTTCATAATTTGCTTGGTTCAACTGATCAAAAGATAGGCTCGATCAATCGAGAGTCGTATCTGCAAAATTTTAATTAAGCCCAATAGCAATTCAAGCCCATTAAGGATTAGGGTTTCAGATCTACTTCTTCTAGTATATAAATGAAACCCTAAGTACGTTTTTAATAAGGCTTTTTTTAGAGAGAGAAGAGTGTGTCTCTTTTGTATCTAAGGTTTTGTACCCAAAAAGCTCTCTAAAGTCTTCTACTGGTGTTATTTCTTAAAGAATCTCAAGATCCGGTGTTGTAGAAGTTGTTGCATACAAGATCAACGTCTAAGGAGATCCAAAACCTTTGAGTGGAGTCTCAAAGTCACAAGCAGGTGAGCTTGTGTTATTACAAAGGCCTAATAGAGAAGGAGTCCGTGGATTCGGAGCTTACACGTGGTCGTGTCAGTAAGTTCTACATGTGGTAGCAATAAGATGTTAGTGGTCTAAGTTCTATTGTAAAATCTTCAATTCTTTCATAGTGGATATGTTTTTACCTTGAGGATAGCTAGGTTCCAGTTAGGTTTTCCTGGGTCATCATATCGTGGTGTACTTTATATTTCCGCTTTATTTGCATGATATGATATTATTGTGTTAACCTAGAACTGAATAATTTATCTAAGTAATCACTTGGCTAAATAACTAGGTTAAACAACTTGTGTTATGAGGTCTAAAAACGTACAACTTCTTTTTGGATATGTGTATAATTTTGATAACAGTGTGACTGTGATATTAGTGGAGTAATTATTACGTATTATCGGAGTATGGAGAATGATGTTCTTTTTTTTTTCTTTTCTTTTTTTTTTTTTAAAGAAAATTTATTTATTTTAAATATTTTTCGATTAGTTTTTTCAATTTTTTATTTGACATGACCTTTTTTTCATTAAAATGCTTAGGTGACTTTTTTAATGTTTAATTATTTGATTTTTTATTATTATTATAGCCATGTGTGCGCCATCAATGCAAAATGTTTGCCAAATAGACATTTTTCGTTAGTAAATTAATGGTAGAGACCAAATTGATTGCAGGTTGAAAAAAACAAGGACAAAATTGATTTCTACCAAAATATAGAGACTAAATTAATTGTGACTCTAAAATATAAAGACCAAATTGGTATTTTTGCCAAATAACTATTCATTGTTTCAAAAAAGTCTGCACCTCAAGCTTACACGGCTCTTTTTATCTCTGATTTTTTATTTATTTATTTATTTATTTTTTACATTAAACAATCCCAATTAATATTTTACATATTACTCCAACATAAGTCTAGGGGTGGATACAAGTTGGACTTCCCAAAGATAAACAAAATACAAAGATCATGGGCAAGTCCAATATAAACAAAAAATGTTGACTCATAGAGGTTCCCAAAATAGCCAAACCATTAGCACATTTATTTGCTTCGCAATATATGTGCTTAACAGATATATGCCTAGTCCTAGCAAGGGTGTTCTTGCAATCAGAGATCAAATTCTTAAGAAGAAAAGAATTGCTAGTAGCAGTAGTAAGAAAGATAAATACCTTAATGCAATTAGTCTCAAGAACAAGATTGTGATAGCAACTGATATTTCAAATGAACTATTTTAATCTCTAAGGATATGTTTGGTAACTGTTTTTTTCCCTTATTTTATGTTTTCAAAAACAATTTTCTATTTTTGAAACTAAAAAACTTGTTTGGCAACCCAAAATGGACAAAAAATAAAAACTGTTCTCAAAACTCAATTTGTGAAGAAAACTGAAAACATGCAAAATGTTGTTTTCAGTTTCTAATTTTCAAAAGTCAATGAAAATACGCATTTAATTTAATGAATCTGTCTCATTTAATGAGTTAGGATTAAAGTTCAAATCCTAGTAACGGCATATTTTAGTACTTTCTATTTTTTTCTTCAAAAAACTATTTTTTTTTTAATTTCAACTAACCAAACATGTTTTTTATTTTAAAAATACAAGAAAATTGTTTTTTCGTTATATTCCTAATAACGAGTTTTTGAAAATAGAAAACAAAAATTGTTACCAAACATAACCTAAAGTTTTAAAAATAAGCTCTATTAATAATTCTATTTAGTTTCAGTAATTTTCTTGTATACACCTTTTAGAGAAATAATAAATCCGCATATTTTTAGTGACATGAATTTAAAAAAAAAAAAAAGATACAAGGTGGCTTTACCCAACCTATTTCATCCAATCCAAACCCTATTTGAGCCCCAATTTCACATTCCCCCGATTCAAGCCCTAAGCAAATATAGTTTGAAATCACCCCCCCCCCCCCCCCATTTCAATTTGCAATCTTTAAATCTGTTGAAAACATGTTTGGTGTCATCAAGTCACCATTGATGAGACCACCAGCATGAAATTTTCCAATTGCATCACCAATTTGTAGAGCAATATTATCCAATTGCCTTTAAATAGCACCATGTGACCCAAATTCAATGAGTATGTGTTTGACAGAAGGACCCCTCCATGTTCTCCAATCTTAAGTTGATGTAGGACAAAATCTACAATTTAATTTTTGTAATTATTTAATTTTGGTATTTTTATGAAAAAAAAATGTTATTTTAGGTTTAGGGTTATTATTTCTTTGTTTTTAAGTGTTTTTAATGCCTTTTAGGTTAAATTTGGTTCCACTGCAACAAAATGTATTTTTAGTGACGAAAATATTCGTCACTAATAGTCCAGTTTTTTCGTCGCCAAGACTTTCAGCGACGAAATCCACTAATTAGCGATGAAACTCATTTCGTCGCTGAAACCCTGTCGCTGAAAGTCCTGGCGACGAAAAATTTCGTCACTAAAAGTCCGATTTATTTATTAAAAAAAAACTTTTAGCGACAAAAACGTTTCATCGCTAAATGTTTTCCTCGCTAAAAACACTATTTAGCAACGAAAATATTTCGTCGCCAAAAAAACTTTAGTTTATTAAATCATATTTAGTGATGAACAATTTCATCACTAAAACTATTTTCAGGTACATATAGTGAAGAAAAAATTCGTCACTAAAACTATTTTTAAGAAAATATAGGCACATATAGCGACGAAAATTTTCGTCACTAAAACCATTTCTTACAAAATTCTGCTACATTTAGTGACGAAATATTTCGTCACTAAAACAATTTTTTGTTGCTATATTTGTGACGGAAAAATTCATCGCTAAAACTTATTTTCTGTTTTTATTTTTTTCATGGCT
This sequence comes from Notholithocarpus densiflorus, assembly GCA_030021035.2. Classification (NCBI taxonomy): domain Eukaryota; kingdom Viridiplantae; phylum Streptophyta; class Magnoliopsida; order Fagales; family Fagaceae; genus Notholithocarpus; species Notholithocarpus densiflorus. The sequence goes on along the minus strand of JARYZH020000014.1, from coordinate 1,125,701 downwards.
TTGATATTAACCTGTAAACTATCATTACATTATTAAAACCTCACATTTGAATAACACATTTATTTCAACAACAAATTTATAAAAAAACGATCAATACATTCCACAAGTAAAAAATAAAACAAGTATCTAGTTCAAACTCCTTCCATACAATAATTGTTTGCAACACATACAATAACACAAGATGTTTTATAACAATACAAAAAGTGTAGCATAATATAATTAGAACCAACAGAAGATGTTCTCATATGTCTTCAAGTAATGCCAAAAGTAATTAAATCCCCTAAAAGCACCAATAAGAAATCTGCACAAATATAAAAACAATACTACATTAAAATCGTAAAGTAAAAACATTAACTATGTTATAAGAAACATTTCTAATAATGCATTAAGGGTAGCCACACCAATGAATTAAAATTACAACTCCTAATGTATAAGTTGTAGAAAGCAAATATACATTTTCAAGTGTAATGTATTACAATTAGTTTCAAATAATGCATTAAAAGTAGTCACACCATGTAATACATTAAAAGTAGTCACACCATGCAAGGTGAATGTTACTTCAGCAAAATAAGGACAACTCATGCATAATGTATTCTAACATTTAAGTCTATAAGCTACTTAGATAAAGTCTTATCCCATTTATGAATGCACAAGTCTATATTAATACTTAATCAAATATAATTTGCACAATCAAACACTCCGAATATCAATTTATACCACATTATAACACCATACAAGCCACCTGCTTGCTCCAATTCAACAACCCACCACAAAACCAATCATCAACATCACAATATAAAACGTATACAAGTATTTAAAAAACTATAATATAATTAATCAAACAAAAGTAACTCAATAATATCCATTCACAATTCCAAAAAATAAGAACACTCCCAATATGAATTTAAACCACCTTATAACACCATACAAGCCACCTGCTTGCTCCAACACAACAACCAACCACAAAACCAATTATCAACATCCCAAAATATAATGCTTACAAGTATTGAAAACAATTAAAATAATATGCCTCACGTATAAATCAACAATATCCATTCACTTACTATGCTCAAGAATTTAATAAGAAATTACTTACTATGATCAAGCCAGTACACACCTCTACCAAAGAAATCCAAAGTGACCACAAACAAATAATGAGTTACTTGCCAAAAACAAAAAAAATAAAAAGTTACTATGCTTGTAAGTTACTAGTACTAATGATGATTTGTAGATTATATCTTAAAGGTGAATCAACTGATGAGACTTCACTAAAGGCACATAGAAACTATTATAATATATTCAAAAGTATTTTGCTAAGAGCCTAACTAAGTGGGGATGTGGTATTTGGGTGGCTAGTTTGAGGAAGCCAAGCCTCCTAGAAAAAGAAGAGAGATTAGAGAGAAAAGAGAGGCTTGAGAGACTAACTTTGCTTAATAGATTCTGAATGAATGATTATAAGCAGTAATTAGCGTTATATAGGAAGGCTTAGTTGTGTAGTACACCAAAAAAGGCCAATATTAGCTAACAAACTTGGCTAATAACTGTAACTAACTGCCTAACTAATCTACGAGCTAGGCAGCAACTACTACCAACTTGTAACTAACTAGTAATGCAAATGTGCTTAATTTAATTCTTTAGTCACATGCTCCAATTATTAAGGCTACCAAGGCAAGGCCAATACCTTACACACAAGTGCTAATACAAGTTACAACCTTAACATAACATCTGCAAGTACATGTTTTAGGCAAAACTAGGTTCTTAACACATTTTGACTATTGATTGTGTTGACACACCTTTTATGGAAATTGTAGAAGTGACTTAGCTAAACTTATCGATATAGGCCTGCAAATGGACTACTTGTATGCATATAACCAAAAAAATCACTTACAAGCTTATAAGGAGGCGTCCTCAATCCATAGTAACCACAAATTTTTGAAGCTCTTTGGGACCCATCAAACCTTTTTTTTTGTTGCTTACAGTGAGTAGATAGAAAATTAGGAAACATAGGTAGTATATCTCATGAGTTTTCTTTTGGGTACCAAGTGATTAAACCAAACCATTATTAAAATTAACTAAGCAAAACACATGTCGAAGAAAATGCAAGAATTTACAAGCCAACCCACTCAACAAAGGTTTAAGTAAATTCCACAAAGTCCCAACATACTTGTCATACTTTCAGATTTACTACACAACAGGTCAGCCCTTTTGTAAAAATATTTTGGTCCATGAAAAGTTATCCGATTAAATTTAAATTAAATAGGGAGAAGCTCTTATATGTGTATCATGTACCATAAAAATTTCAGCTCAAAATAATCTTTCTATGATTTATTAAAAATCACGCAGTACATCTGACTCAAAAGAAAAATACTAAAATTTTAACACTATGCCAAAAGCTTTGAGACTTTATTAACCTTAAAGCTACATATGTTAGCTCAAATTAACAACTAGGATTATAACCCATAACCTCATATAACAATTATTATGAAAAAAATTCAAGCAATCCAACCCCAAAACTCATAGAGGCAATATACCAAACACTTGGCATGCACAAGCAAATTCTCAAACCATTATGGTAAGTAATAGTTAACATTTCATCAACTTCTTACATATGACAAAAATCATTCCAACAACTCAACTCAAAACAGAAAAATCATCATAAAACACACAAAAATCAGCTCCTCCTTCCTCCAATAAACCAAATGCCCAAATACCAACTATCACATACCCACACCTCAAAACCACACCCAAATTTAGATAATTGGCTTGATGGAATTTTTAAGACCTAAATATGGGTGTACTACATTTCTATTATACATTACTCCTATAATCATATAACTTTACATCTATTAATCATAAATTCTTGATTATATATATATATTTATATATATAGATAGATAGATAGAAGTTTTGGCATTATTACACAAATGGTGCGTCCACTACACCTACCTAATGCACACTACTTTGAATTCTTAGCTTGAACTTAATAGATGTGATGTATGGACAATACCAATTCCTTAATTCTTAAGACATATATGTTTTTTTTTTACTTGACAAAGTTGAAAGATTCACTCTTTAAACCTAACAATAGGCAAGGTACAATGTATCATATAGCATATTAGAAAAAGTAAAATAAAATAAAAGATGCAAATTGTCATGAGTCATACTCTTTTTTCTAAAACTTCTATATAAAGTCAATTTAGCATTATGAAAAACTCCAATGGTGGACATGTTTTCAAGACTCGTGATCAATAAGGTTAGTTTAAGTCTCTTAATCAAAATACCTTGGGATCACTTAAAAGAAATTCATTCTTATAATTATGTTTTTGAGATAATCCTTATAATAACTTAGTGTGTATGAAATGGAGATTATATTTATGAGCAGTGAACACTTCTATTAAAAAAAAGCATTATAAAATTCACATTAAAAAAAAGCTATAAAAACATTCCCAATAATATGAATTTAAACCACCTTATAACTTCATGCAAGCCACCCGCTTGCTCCAATACAACAACCTACCACAAAACCAATCATCAACATCACAAGTATAGACTTTTTTAAGTATTTAAACAAATTTTACTTACTATGCTCAAGCCAAGCGTACACCTTTAAAAAAAATCCAAAATCATCACAAATAATGAATATTTAGCCTGCAAAAAAAAAAGTCTAATTTATAAAGAGTTTATCAATACACTTACTAGCTATCATAGCATAATGCTCAACATCTCAAAAAAAAAAAAAAATACACACCTCTTCTTCAACAAATAGATAACAAGTTAGTAGCTTCACAAAAAAAAAAAGACCAAGAACTGTTAAAATCAAAGAATCCCAAGAGAAAATAAAATTACACACACCCAAAAGCTTAAAATTATAATGCTCAGAAGCTTCACTACCGAAAAACAAAAACAAACAAAAATATACCTGCCAAGAATAGTTAGAATCAAAGAATCCCCAAGAGAAAACCACTCTTTATCATCATCCAAACTTGACAAAACCAACAATAGAGAACTTAAATCTACAAAATTTAACAGATGCATTCTAAAATCACACAAAAACCAATTACAAATAACTAACACAAAACCCATTAATTTAGCACTCTAAAATCACACAAAAACAAAAACCAATTACAATTAACTAACACAAAAACCCATTACAAGTAACTAACACAAAACCCATTAATTCAGCACTCTAAAATCACACAAAAACAAAAACCAATTACAATTAACTAACACAAAAACCCATTACAAGTAACTAACACAAAACCCATTAACTCATACTTACACTTACAAGAAAAAAACTCAGAACCCATATCATTTAATCAAATACAAACCAAATATTACCACACAAAAAAAAAAAAAAAAAAAAAAAAAAAAAAAACTTACAATGCTGAAATCAAAGGAAGGAGATGATAAGGGAAGGAGGGAGACAAAGGGAAGGGAGAGGAGGCAGTGGAGGAAAAGGGGGAGGGAAAGAAAGGAGAGAGGGAGGGTGAAGGAGAGAGGGAGATCAAAGATGAAAGGGAGGGTGAAGGAGAAAGGGAGATCAAAGATGAAAGGGAGGGTGAAGGAGAGACAAGGCGGCGGCGGGCTGGCAGCGTCGCCGGCGGGGGTTTAGGTCGGTGTCGTCGGCAGAAGTCTGGGTCGGCGCTGGCGAGCTTGGTTGGTGTCGGCTGGCTGCGCTGTGAGGGAGAGCTTGAGATAGAGAGTATCGGCTGTGAAGGGAAAAAAAAGAGCTGAAGGTCTGATGTGAAAAAAAGAGAGCTGAAAGTGTGATATATATACATACTCTTTAGTGACGATTTGATTTCATCACTATTGTATGCCTTTAGCGACGAAGTCAGATTCGTCGCAAATAATAAAACTAATGGCCACCGTTTTCCTTTCAGCGACGATTTATTTTGTCGCTAAATGTCACATTTAGCGACGAAACGGGTTTCGTCACTAATAGCATGACCAACAACACCTTTTAGTGACGAAAGTGTTCGTCACAAAAAACTTAAACTTTTAGCGACGGAAAAATTTGTTGCTGTAGATCAATTTGGTTTCGCACCTACACTTTTGTTTGGCACCCTTAATTTAGCACACCCTATAGCGACAAAATCTAAGTTTTGTCACTAAATGTTACTATTTTTTTTTTTTTTTTTTTTTATATAGCGACGAAATATAAAATTCGTCACTATATGGTACATTTTTGTGACGAAAAAATTTTCGTCACTATAGTTACATTTTGTTGTAGTGTTCCTGTTATGGTTAGGTATTAATTACGAGTTATTTTATAATATATTTTCTTATCTGTCAAGTTTTACGAAACCCTTAAATAGGCCCCTAAGTCTATAAACGTTTTTCTGTATTATTGATATTAATAAAAATTCAGACTTTTGTCTATTGTTTCTCTGGTGGATTCCAAAACCCTTTCTCCTTGTGAATTCAAGGAACTCTCGTGGATTCGAGATTATTTTAAGAAGTAGACGTGTTTTGTTTCTTGTTTTCTAAAAGTAGACGTGTTCTGCTTCTTGTCGCATCCGTATTCCGCATTAGTTGAACCTAGCTCTAATACCAATTGATGCGGGATACGGAAGTGACAAGAAGTAGAACACATCTACTTCTAGAAAACAAGAAGCAAAACATGTTTGTTTCTAAAAATAACCTCAAATCTATGAGGGTTCCTTGAATCCACAAAGATCCTTAAATCCATAAGGAGAAAGGGTTCTGGAATCCATTAGAGAAATAATAAACAAAAGTTTGAATTTTTATCAATATCAATAATAAATGAAAAAACATTTGCAGACTTAGGGGCCTATTTAAAAGTTTCGTAAAACTTGACAAACAAGAAAATATATTCTAAAATAACTCCTAATTAGTACCTAACTATAAGGACCTAAAAGTTTGTCTCCCAAGCCCACTTAAAGTAATGGGTTGTGCCTTACAAACCTGGCCCAAATCAATAAAATTTGTAAGAGGAGGGAAAGAACAACAATAGTGGGCTTTGCCCGAGGACAGCTACAAGGAAGAATCAAGTTTGTGTTCAGAAGCAAATGAGTATCAGGATCTACACAAGTGCTCCCGAGGAGACTGAGTTTGTATAAAAGTAGTACTATTCACTTTCTTCCCTCAATGTTCTTCCTTCTGTTTCTCTTCTCTTTTTTCTGATCCCTTTTTCCAATGCTCTCCCCTTCTCTTATATACTTCTACCTCCATCACATCTCCACCATCCATTTCTACCTAACCTCCCTCCTTTTTTGACACTTGTTACCTTTCACATCTGAAGAAAATGGTGAGAGGAGTCTGCTTAGCTGTTACTTACACTGTTCAGGTCACTTCCTCATCAATGCGGCTGATAAAGCTGTTGTCTACCATTAATGCAGATGCAACAGGCTACACCAGGCCAGAAGCTTCCCTACTACCTACTGACTTCCACTCTCTTCAAATCCTATCTCCTACTTAAAATACCATAGACTACCATGATTCATTTCTTCTCCTCCTCGGGCGGCTTCCTTCCTTGGGCCCATGGCTTGCAGCATTTCCACGTCAATGCTGCGACCTTTCAACTTCATCCTCGCTCCTCAAGCCAATGCTGCTACCTTTCAACTTCATCCTCAGTCTTCGGGCACCCACAATAGCCCCCTAAAACTTGCGCTATTTGTTTATGAGACAAAAGTGAAGTTTTAGTCTCTCAAGTGAAATACGCACATGCCATATGCGTTCCCACGTATCAATGTCCTTTCATCTATCTTTCACATGCACTTGGCGCTTTGGAATCCATGATCTCACATTTATGGCGTCCAACGGTTGCTTGTCTCCCCACGTTCTACGGTTTGATCAAGATTGTACGGTCCTTATTTTCCCTTAGTGATGGGCGGGAATTTTGCCGCTCGCTTTTTCACTCCTATAAAAGGAGAAATTAGAGCTGATTGAGGCTCATTTTGAACACTCTAGCGATCTAAGTTGAAGAATAAAACTCTTGAGGAGCACTCTTTGCGTTCATCCATAGGTTTATTAATTTCCTTTGTTTCTTCTTTTTCACAAGTTTCATATTTCACCCTTCAAAAGACTATGGGTAGATATGCTAGGTTAGTGGACATTGCCGAGGCTAGGGCAACCTTTAGGGCACAATATAGGATCCCCAATAGTGTTGAAATCCAACACTATGAGGAGGGTGAATGGTTGGTCTTGGACAGACCTCCTGAGTCTGTGATTATTCCTATGATCGCCTTCATCGAAGGCGGGATGGAACTTCCTATGGGGACAGTAACTAGGGACTACCTTATAAACTATAAGTTAACCCCGACCCAATGTTCTCCAAATATTTTTAGGATCCTCAGGTGTGTAGATGCAATAAACTGTAAAATGGGGACCAACCTCACCTGGCTTGATGTAAACTAGGTGTATAACTGCCAGAAAGGGGAAAAAACAAAATACTACATGAAGTGTAGGATCCCCGCAGTTAGGTTAATCTCCTGCTTGCTTGACTCGAGTAAAGGCATCGACGAGAATTTCCTCATTGTCTCGGGAGGATGGCACGATGGGATACACTGCCCTACCCAAGAAGGGGAACTAGGTAGCACTTCCAAGGACTGGGGTCACACTTAGGATTTTACATAGCTTTTCTAGTGTCAAAGTTTTCTTCTTCTTTTTTAACTAACAATCCCCATGGTTAAATCTGGCAGACGAATACCACACAGCTCCAGCCAAACACTTGGTGAACTTCAAAGACCTGAACAGGATCCTCAGGTCAAAAATATTTTTGCACAAGGACGGGCAGCTTAGGGTGGCTCACGTTATTCTCGGCTACAAACCATCCACCAAGCGCTTCCAAAGTTTGAAGAACGTTATTAAAGCCAGGGACCCTCGCTTGGCTTTAATAGACGTTGTCGTATCAGGCTTTTTGCTAACAAAACCACCTCCCGAGGGGACCCAGGACGCTCAGCTCCCAGCACCCTTAGCTGCTAGACTCCTCTATTCACAAGAACCTCTTATGCCATCAGACACCGAGACCGAGGAGTCCACGTTCGAGTCTGTCCAAGAGGTGACAGATAAAGATTTTGACGTTTTTTACCATCCAAATGCTCCCAGCTCTTCACACGCCCACGCACTAGCAAACATAGGTTTCTAGGAGAAAACTCCAAACCTCATTGCTCTGCTCAAAGCCCATGCAGAGGGTTCTTCCTCGGTAGTGACAGTGGTGCCTCGACCACCCACCTCGGCAGCTACACAAACGTCACCTGCTGATGTTGGGGATAAGAAAAGAAAAAGGGCCCAGGGAGGCAAAGAAACTGAGGGCACCGAGGAAAGGGAGATGACGCAGTCCTCCTATCAGCCCCCAGCCAAAGAGGCTTGAACCGGCAAGGGGCAATCAAAGAAATCCACTTTCACTAGGACTTCCAAGGAGGTTGGAGGAGACCAACTGAAGAAGGCCTCCATCTGGAGGCCTATTTTACTCTAAGCTTGGACAATCCAATGTTGGACAACACCAACCTGAGGGACCCCAAAAAGGGTAGCTCAGGACTAGTTGCCGAGTGCTTGGAGAAGGCACTATGTCTGCCAGAGGATATGGCAGAGTTGAAATCCTTTAGGAAGCGCGAAGTCTTCCTTGCTTCGAAGCAAGATTTGGCTAAGGTACGGGGCTGATCCTATGTGATTGCTTTTCACTAAAACTTTATGTTTCAACATATAATACTTTTTTTTTTTTTGGTTGTGCAGGCCGTCCAAGCTGCCTTCATGTCTAAGGAATGGGTGGACCATTCCTGGACATGGCCAGGGATGCCAAGAACAAATTGGAGGCTGCCGAGAGGGCCCACTTGGATGCTGACAAGAAGCTCAAGAAGACTCTTGCTCAGTTGGCCGAGGTGGAAAAAGCCCACGGAAATGCGGAGTCTACCCTTAAGGGCTATGAAAAACAGGCTGCCGATGCCTTGAAGGCCCAAAAGAAGGCCGAAAATAAAATGGCCCTCACAGTCGTGGAGCAGAAACAACTACACAAGCAGTTGGAAACTAAGGAGGCTGAGAAAGCTGAAGCTGAGAAAGCTGCATACGATGCGGGTATGACTAAGACGGTGGAGAGCCTCACTGCCTAGCTGAGAGATGTTGCTCATGCTTTCTGCCTAGAGGTGTGGGGCCAAGCTATGAACGCTGCGGGGGTGAGCATTGAGTCCGAGCTTCGGGCTCCTAACAAAGTGTACTACCCTCCTGCTCTGCGCTTGGCCCTCACTCTCCCTCAGCCTCCAAAAGATCCCAAGTTTGCTCCCCTTACTTCCTCGGCCCAACCTGGTGACGCTCCCTCTTCCACTTCGTCCAAAGGCAAGGAGAAGAAAAAAGAACTTCCAACTCCAGTGGTCGTGACGGACGTGGAGGCCGAAGAGGAAGTGGCCGAGGTAAGGGAGTTGAAGAGAAATAAAAAGGAAAAAAAGCCGGAGAAAAAAGGGGCCAAGGAAAAGGAGCCAAAAGTTTAGCTTAGTTTTAGACTACGAAAGACTTAGGAAATTTTTTGTAACGGGTTGTACAGCTAGTGCCCCCCGCCCCCTTTTCCTTATTCTTGTACCTCAGCTCCATTATTTTTAATGAAAAAGTTTGAAGTTTAACCTGTTTCGTTCGTTCTAGTACTTGTACATTTCTTTATTATCTACTTTCCACCAGTTATTTTACATATCACATCAGCTTCTTTTATAATAATCACGCCGTGGCAGTTTGCAACTTCATCACCACATAAAGGGTGGGCTAACTTATGAAATTTAAACAAATTACCAATCAACACTTACTTGAAATTGGACTTAGACTCAAGCAAACTTGCTGGCATTACTTCACAAACTCAAGGAAATGCCCACGACCCTTACTCTTCAGTCCCTTCAAGCAAACTTGCTCATGTTAATTTACCTTAGGCTTGTGACCCGAGGAGCCAGACAAGGTCTAGGTTCTGTTTAACACTTAGGATATTTTCTGCACTGTTAACTTACCTTAGGCTTGTGACCCGAGGTGTCAGACAAGACCTGGGTTCTGTTTAACACTTAGAATATTTTCTGCAATGTTAATTTACCCTAGGCTTGTGACCCGAGGAGTCGGACAAGACCTAGGTTCTGCTTATGTTTTTGTAGTAGTTAGTTCATGTTTTATGCATCTCAGGTCCTAGAAAAAGGTGCCTATCTATATGTTATGGGTTATGATTCTAATAGTTCGGATTGATCAGCTATTGTGTTTACATAATAGTAATTAAGCACCCCAAGGAAATAAGTATGGCTCTTTCTCTAGCATAGGCCCTTATGACTTACTGCCACTGGAACAGGATTATATACAGAAATGTTTCCAATGTTTAAAGCATGCCATTTTATCAATATACTAAGTAAAAACGGCTTAAAGTTTGAGCAATGTGATATTGCATGCTGTTATTCTTCCCTTGGGTCCTAAAAGGTATGAACTTTAAGTTTCTACCATATGTGTAGCTACTGATGCACTGATTTTGCCATGTCTGGGTTTAATGAATTGGAAGGATAACACATACAGATCATATTGTAACTTAGATGTCTTTTTCATCTTCAAAGGTTTGGCTAAGCTGTCTTCAAGTAGCATGACTCATCGCAATGTGACTCTTTACTGCAAGAATGACAAAGTTGATCTATAGATGTCGTGAATTCAATATTGTGAAAGTCTCATCTAATAACTAAAGTGAATACCTTATTAGAATACTTGATGACTTGATGTATGTGCTGCCTCTAAATATGTTTTCATTTTTCTTTTTGTTAACCTCTCTTTGCAGACAATCGCAGGAGCCATTGTAGTTGGTGTCATTCTCCATGCCGGGAACCACCTTGCATGTGATTTCCCTAAACTTTCTCACTCGCCTGAGGGAGAATATGAGAAATATTTAAGTGTTGACTTCGGTAAATACAGACCCAGTTACGCAAAGCTGGCTGAAGGAGTAGACGGTGTGACTGGAATCCTAATGGTGATTCTCATGACAGTTGCGTTTACACTTGCAACACGATGGTTTAGGCGGAGTCTTGTTAAGCTGCCCAAGCCCTTTGATAAGCTCACTGGTTTCAATGCCTTCTGGTATTCACACCACCTATTTGTCATTGTCTATGTCTTGCTCATCCTCCACGGACAATTCGTATATCTTGTGCACAAGTGGTACCTTAAGACGGTATACTTTTGATATTTCAAGTGATCATATTTATATTTTCAACAATAGTTATTTTTCTGCTTAGAAGAGCTAGCTAATGTATTGAGTTCATGCATGCAGACATGGATGTATCTTTCCATTCCGGTTTTAATGTATGCAGGAGAAAGAACCTTAAGGTTCTTTCGGTCAGGCTCCTACACTGTCCATCTTCTAAAAGTGAGTCATAAATTATCAATTGTTTCAAAGTTTTAAACTATTAAGAAATGAAGAATTTAATGATTTAACTCTTATTCTAACAATGAGAACCTCTTACATTTATTTGAATGCATGGTGTATTCCACAATGGATTGCATGCTCACAAGTTGTTTTTTCTCCTCTTAATTCAAGGCTGTTTTTTTCTAACCTTGATTTTCTTAGGTTGCCATCTATCCTGGAAATGTTCTTGCGTTGCAAATGTCTAAGCCACCCCAGTTCAATTACAAGAGTGGACAATACATGTTTGTCCAATGCCCTGCAGTTTCTCCGTTTGAGTGGTAAGTCACCGTAGCATTCCCTGAAATCACTATATTTTGGGAAATTTTCACTTTTTCGGTAATTTACAGCAACTGCACCAAGCAATGGCTTTGTTTAAGCAAAGCTATCCCTAGGTGAAATCCGAGAATTAGGCTATCCAAAATTTTATTATAATAATAGTTAAATGATTAAATTTACAATTTTCTAACAATTATTTAGACGCTTGCCAATGTTATACTATAAAGTGACAATGTTCTAGTCATAATTTCAATGCTTTGCGAGCGAGAATATATGCTGAATGCTGAATAGTTTTTGAAAATAAAAAAGTTCTGATGAGAATGTCTGAATCATACAATACTCAATCTGGTCACCACCAGCACCATGTAAAAATGTGGCTACCCAATTGATCATTTTTATGGTTCAATTTATGCATCCCAGGCATCCATTTTCCATTACCTCTGCTCCTGGAGATGACTACCTTAGCATTCACATCCGGCAGCTAGGTGATTGGACACAAGAGCTTAGAAGGGTATTCTCTGAAGCCTGTGAGCCTTCTGTGTCTGGAAAGAGTGGGCTTCTAAGGGCTGATGAAACAACCAGAAGAAGGTATAATTTTGTGCACCTGTCTAATGTCTTCCCTGGTTTAGCATTTTTTTTAAAATTATTTTTCATGTTATGTAATATGTAAAATTCCTTTTGGAGATTACAGTTTGCCTAAGCTCTTAATAGACGGGCCTTACGGTGCCCCTGCACAAGACTACAGGAAGTATGATGTCCTGCTACTTGTTGGGCTTGGAATTGGGGCAACACCTTTTATCAGCTAGGTTCTGTTTAACACTTAGAATATTTTCTGCAATGTTAATTTACCCTAAACTTGTGACCCGAGGAGTCAGACAGGACCTAGGTTCTGTTTAGCATTTAGAATATTTAACAGACAAATGATCTCCACAAACGCATCCATAACAAGATATAACCAAGCAAGATATGAATGGCAACATAATTTATTAATAATAATAACGCCGCAAATTGTTTACATTCCAAGGGCGAGAAATTACATTTTCATCTAAATCTTCCAAGTGATTAGCCCCAATACTAGTAATGGAAGTGATTCTATATGGCCCTTCCTAGTTAGGACCCAACTTGCCCCAGGCAGGGTTCTTTGCTATCCCCACTACTTTCCTTAAGACCAGGTCTCCAGGGGCCAAGGGTCTAGATTTGACTCCTTTATCATACCGTTGCTTGAGTTTTTGTTAGTAGTAAGCCATCTTTACCGTTGCTACTTCTCGTCTTTCCTCGGCCAGATCCAGGCTGTCCGGGAGTAAATGGTGGTTCTCTTCAACATTGAATTGATCCATTCTCAGGGTTGGGAATCCAGATTCAAGGGGGATTACTGCTTCTAACCCATAGGTCATTGAGAAAGGGGTCTCCCCCGTTGATCTTTGAGGTGTAGTACGATAGGTCTATAGCACATGGGGCAGCTCATCTACCCATTTTCCTTTTGCATCATTCAGCCTTTTCTTCAGCCCAGCCACTATAACTTTATTGGTGGCCTCGGCTTGCCCATTCCCTTGAGGATAAGCAGGTGTAGAGTACCCATTCCTGATCCCTAACTCCCCACAATATCTCCGGAAGGCTTTACTGTCAAATTGAAGGCTGTTATCTGAGATCAGTGTGTGAGGAACTCCAAACCTTGTGACAATGTTCCTCTAGATGAATCTCTTAGTGTCCACGTCCCTGATGTTGGCGAGGGGCTCGTCTTCCACCCACTTGGTAAAGTAGTCCGTGCCAACAAGGAGCCATCTTCAGTTCCCTATGGCTCGGGGAAAGGGTCCTACTATATCCAAGCCCCACTGAGCGAATGGCCAGGGGTTAGACAAAGGATTCAAAATTCCCCCTGGCTGGTGGATATTTGGGGCTTACCTCTAACATTGGTCACACTTTTTCACATAATCCTGAGAGGTTTTTCGCATGCTAGGCCACTAGTACCCCTAGGTGAGGGCCCTATGTGCTAAAGACCTTCCTCCAGTATGACTCTCACAAATGTCCTCATGCAGTTCTTCTAATAAGGGCTCCACGACTTCTGGGTGTACGCACAATAAATATGGCCCTGAGTAAGAGCGCTTGTACAACTTCTGCTCCTCAGACAGCCAATAGCGAGGGGCAGCTCTGCGTACCTTCTCGGCCTCACACTTGTCTTCAAGCAAGGATCCCTGCTTCAAAAAGGTTACTATGGGGTCCATCCAGCTCGGCCCCACATGGAGGCTGCACACCCCTATCAAAGATGCCCTTGTAAGACTTGAGGTGTCCATCTCTTCAATAACAACAACTCGAGGAAGACTTGATTCTAGTGAAGTGGCCAACATTACAAAAGAATCTGTATGAGAGTTCTGCTCCCTTGAGACTTGCTTCAAAATAAAACTCTTAAACTAAGCTCGGGCATTCTGCACTTCAGCAAGGTACCCCTGCATCCTTTCATCCCGAGCTTCAAAGTCACCATTGACTTGGCCCACGATCAGCCTAGAATCCGAGTACAATTCTACCATTTCTCCTCCCAGCAGCTTGACCATAGCTATCCCTGCTAGCAAGGCCTCGTACTCAGCCTCATTGTTGGTGGTTGAGAATCTCAGTCGTAATGATTTCTCCATTATCAGCTTCTCGGAGGTGATCAACACAATCCCTACTCCTGCTCCCTTTCGGTTGGAAGCTCCATCCATATAAACTTTCCACGAGGGGGCAACTGTGGCCGACGAGACCAATACACCCATAACTGCATTTTCCTCCTCAGGGACACCCTCAGCGAACTCTGCTTCAAAGTCTACTAAAACCTATCCTTTTATGGCTATTCGAGGCATGTACTTGACATCATAGGCTTTCAACTTGGTTCCACATTTAGCAATCCTGCCTGTGTAATCAGATTTCCTTAGTAGGGCTTGCAAAAGGAGCTGGGTAAGCACTATGATGGTATGGGCTTGGAAGTAATGAGGAAGTTTCCTAGTGGCATGCACAATGGCCAGCATTGCCTTTTCCAAGGGAAGGTAGCGTGTCTCGACCTCCTGTAGGGATTTGCTGACATAGTAGATGGGCCTCTGAATTCCGTCCTCGTTCCTGACTAGGATGAAGCTAACAGCGTGTTTGGTGACTTCTAGGTATGCATACAACACCTACTCCTTATCGGGTCGGGAAAGTATCGGTGGATTGGACAAGTACTGTTTGAGGTCCTCGAAAGCCATTACACACTCATCGGTCCATTGAAAATCCTTCCACTTGTGAAGCAGCTGGAAGAAAGGACGACACCTGTCCGCAGATCGAGAGATGAACCTATTTAAGGCTGCTGTCATCCTAGTCAACCTCTACACCTCCTTAGGATTCCGAGGAGGGTGCAAACTGTTAATAGCCCTAATCTGTTCAGGATTGACTTCGATTCCGCGGTGAGTAATCATATACCCCAAGAATTTGCCTAAGTTGACCCCAAAAGAATATTTGGATGCGTTGAGGCGTAGTGTATGTTCTCTCAATACTGAGAAAGTTTTTGCCAAATCGGCCAAATGCTCTTCTACCCTCTTACTCTTAACTACCATATCATCGATGTATGCCTCAATGTTCCTCCCAATCTGTGTTTCAAACATCCGCATCACCATTCTCTGATAAGTGGATCCTGCGTTTTTAAGGCCAAAGGGCATCACACGATAATGATAGTTTCCATTCGGGGCACGAAAGGCCGTCTTCTCCTGATTAGACAATGATAGAGGTATCTGATGGTAACCCTAAAAGGCATCCAGGAAACTCATCCGAGGATGTCCCACCGTGGCATCCACCAATTGGTCCATTCTAGGAATAGGGAAGAGGTCCTTTGGGCAGACTTTGTTCAAGTCCGTAAAATCCACGCACACTCGCTATTTCCTTTTTTCTTTTTAACCACTACTGTGTTGGCCAGCCATTTGGGGTAGAAGATTTCCTTAATAGCTCCGGCCTGCTTCAACTTGTTCACCTCTGTCCTAACTGCCTCGGCGTGGTCTTTGGATGATCGCCGAGGAGGCTGATTACGCGGCACAGCCTCGGGATTTACATTCAAACGGTGACATGCCAAACCAGGATCAATTCTTGGAACGTCGTAAGCATTCCATGCAAAAAAATCAATATTTGTTTTTAGGAACTTCACCAATTCTGCCTTTTCCATGGGCGGCAATTGTGACCCTACTTGGAAATATTGCTCCGGGTCCAACCCTATTAGCACCTTTTCTAACTCCTCAGGTGATTCTCCTGATGTCTCGGTCTGCTGCTCCCCTGCAGGCCCCCTTAATTGCTATGAGATTGAATCCTCAGTCACTGCGGCAGGTCTTGAAGTTCGCTGCGTTATTACTGATACCAGGCACTGCCTAGCCATGGCCTGATCACCTACCAACTCTCCTAATCTCCCTTGAGTAGGGTACTTGACCTCTAGATGTAATGTCGAGGGCACTGTGCCCACGGCGTGAAGCCAGGGCCTGCCTAGAATAGCTGTGTATGGGATGAACGCTTCTATCACAATGAAATTAACCTGGACCTCCACATCGCTGACATGTACGGGAAGTCTGATCATTCCTCAGGGGACCACCATTTTGCCATCGAAACCCATCATCGGAGAATCATATGTATCCAGGTCCTCGGGCCTCAAGTTTAGCCCCCGGTACAAATCTAGGTACATTATTTCTGCTCCGCTACCCTGATCAACTAGTACTCTCCTCACATCATAGCCCCCAATCCTAACAATAACCACTAGGGCGTCATCATGTGGCTGGAGGGTTCCCTGCTTGTCCTCCTCCAAAAAACTCAAGCTAGGAGGGACCATCACCCTTGCTCTTTTGGGAGTCTGATTTCTAGCCTCTAGGTCAGAGCCCCCCACCACGAACATGCCTCTGACACTTGCCCTGACATCACCCCCTAGCCTAGCTAAGATCACATTAATAGTCCCCAATGCTGGCCGATGAGTGCCGTTTCCATGCATCCTATTTCTTGAGTGTCCGACCTGTTCCACAGGCTGATGCAGGAAATAATTAAGTTTCCCTGCCCTCGCCAACTGATTGAGGTGATCGCGCAAGGTCCTGCAATCCTCTGTGGTGTGTCCTCTGTCCCGATGGTAATGGCAATAGAGGCTTAGGTTTCTCATGGATGGATCCCCACCCATCCTGTTGGACCACTTGAAAAATGGCTCATTTTTTATCTTCTCTAGTATCTGGTACACTGGCTCCTTAAATAGTGAATTGACCAGTTGAACTCCCGTGGATACCGTATGATTAGGGAAATTTCTTCGGGGCCGATCATTATGGTATCCTCCTCCCCAAGGATCCCTCTTTTCTGGGAACATTCTAGCTTTTCCTTTTCCCTACATCTGGTCATCTTCGAACCTCTTGTACTTGTCTATGCGATCCATAAGCTGACGCATGTTCAAGGCAGACTTCATTGTTAATGACTTCCTCAACTCATGCTCAGTCGGGAGGCCAACCTTGAAGGTCATCACTGCCACATCCTCAAAATCTCCATCTACTTCATTGTACATTTCCCAATACCGGTCCGAGTAGGTCTTGAGGGTCTTCCCCTCCCTCATGGCCATAGACAGCAAAGAATCCATTGGCCTGGGGACTCTGCTGTAGGTTATGAATCTAGCGCCAAATGCCCTTGTCAGCTTTTCAAAGGACCTAATTGACCCTTCCTCTAATGCATCAAACCAACACATGGCGACAGGCCCAAGGCTAGAGGGGAACACCTTGCACATAAAAGCCTCATTACTAGTATGGACAGCCATCTTCTGATTAAAGTGGCTGACATGCTCCACGGGATCAGTCCTTCCATTATATATGGTGAACGTTGGCTGGGAAAACCGGTGAGGGAGCCTAGCCTTATTAATCCTCCTAACAAAAGGGGACTTAGAAATCTGCTGTAGGGCTTTACTCATAGCATCATTTCCCACAGACGGCGCCAATTGTAAGGACCTAAAAGTTTGTCGCCCAAGCCCATTTAAAGTAATGGGTTGTGCTCTTCAAACCTGGCCCAAATCAATAAAATTTGTAAGATGAGGGAAAGAACAACAATAGTGGGCTCTGCCCGAGGACAGCTACAAGGAAGAATCAGGTTTGTGTTCAGAAGCAAATGAGTATCAGGCTCTACACAAGTGCTCCCGAGGAGACTGAGTTTGTATAAAAATAGTACTATTCACTTTCTTCCCTCAATGTTCTTCCTTCTATTTCTCTTCTCTTTTTTCCGAACCCTTTTTCCAATGCTCTCCCCTTCTCTTATATACTCCTACCTCCATCACATCTCCACCATCCATTTCTACCTAACCTCCCTCCTTTTTTGACACTTGTTACCTTTCACATCTGAAGAAGATGGTCGGAGGAGTCACTTCCTCATCAATGCGGCTGATAAAGCTGTTGTCTACCATTAATGCGGATGCACCAGGCTACACTAGGCCAGAAGCTTTCCTACTGCCCACTGACTTCCACTCTCTTCAGATCCTATCTCCTACTTAAAATACCATAGAGTACCATGAATCATTTCTTCTCCTCCTCGGGTGGCTTCCTTCCTTGGGCCCGTGGCTTGCAGCATTTCCACGTCAATGCTACGACCTTTCAACTTCATCCTCGATTCTCGGGCCAATGCTGCGACCCTTCAACTTCATCATCGGTCTTCGGGCATCCACACTAACCATAATAGGAACTAAACTTAACCTAAAAAGCTTTTAAAACACCTAAAAACAAGGAAATAATAACCCTAAATCTAAAATAACGTTTTTTACATAAAAATACCAAAATTAAATAATTACAAAAATTAAATTGTAAATTTTGTCCTACATCATAAGTGTATGCACGCAGCACGAGATCCACAAAAGACAACACCGGAGTAGAAACTCTGAAGTCATCTTGCTTTTGATTTGTCATGTACTTGGCTTCCCATTTCAACTATTATTTCACAGAAGAAATCAAACAAGAAGCAAATATTGATTCAAAGATTTATGGAATGAAGAGTGGAAAGGCAGTCTCGCTGGCCCTATACTTCTTTGAGAAACGTTTCTTAACAATAGATCTCCTTCCCACAAAATTCGACTCAAAAACTTTACAAAAGGGGAATGTCAAGATCAATTAGAAAAATACTATGTCCACAACATTTTCACAACAAATCTTATATGGCAAGTTGTTACAGGTTGTTATTAATGGGGTAGAAAAGTAATTTCAGTGATAGATTTAAATTAAAACCAATAATAACAACCATTTATAATTTATTGTGAAAATGTTGTGGACTTAACACGTTTATTAAAATTAAGAGAAGATTTTAGCTTGTAGTTGTTAAAGGGTCAAAGCCTCAAATCGAGGGAATATGAAATTGGGGCATCATAGGGGTCTAGATTGGGGGCAGTCTTTTTTTTCCCTAATAAATATAAATGCCAGTCATTAAAAATAGGTCATCTCATTATTCTATTAGTCATATATGCAAAAAATAAATAAATAAATAAATAATAACAATATTAAAATAATTTAATGAGCCACAAGAACTGATTGGGCTCAATTTGAAACATTAAATCAAATAACAGGGACTAAAAGTACTCAATTTGTAAAATTTAGGGACCAACCGTGTAGTTTGACCAAAAATAAAATTTAGAACTTTATACAAGTAATTATTGAGTCAATGGTACTATAAAATACCTAATAATTTTTCACTTTGTAGTTCATATTTTAGATTTGAATACTTCTGCTTCTACTTTAAGTCCTTGCCGTTATACTGATTCAATGAACTATGGTAAATACATTTAATTTTACTTGCATAGCAAGCAAAATTTTTATTTTTTTATTTTTTAAAAGAACTGCTTTGGGCACATGAACATAGCAATAATGAAAATCTATTCTTGCTTAATGTTCATAAGCCAGGCAGTGGACGCTGTTTTTTTAGAAAGCGAAATGATAATTCATTCAATCATTCAGTGAACTAGCATCCAGGTACAAAGCGTCAAGGGCTGGAGGTGGTGCCTCTTCCAGCCGTACAAGTTCCTCATCTAATTGACTAGCATAACGGGTCAAACTATGAGCAACGGAATTAGCACTCCGCTTAATACAACCAACAGACAAACTCCTAAGACCAGCTGCTAATGTGCGAACATCATCATAAATGTGTCCCAATCTAGATCTATTAAGTCGTGGGGATACAATGGCCTTCATCACCGTGGCATTATCACCCTCAATCTCAAGATCCATAAACCCCGCGTCAATTGCAAACTCAAGAGCTTTCCAACACGCTAGCACTTCTGCTTCCTCGCTACTTGCCACACATGAACCTCTTGCTGACAAACCAGCCAGAACCTCACCCAAGCTATTCCGGATAATGACTCCGAAACCTGAAGATTTTGTGTTGGCAAAGACCGCAGTATCGAAGTTGTGTTGGCAGTGGACACTGTTTGACCAACGAATATATACTTCAAATTTTTTTTCTATGTTAGTATGTTCAATATATAGTTGGCGAAGCAGATTAATTAGTAATTTAACTTTTTTTTTCTAAGTGATGTAAGAAGAGCAAATTGATCTGTTCTCCTTTCTCTTTTTATTTGATTTCTCTCTTTTTTTCTACAGATTTTTTAAAAAGAATTTTTCTTTTCTTTTTTAAAAAACTTCCTCTCATTTTGTTTTATTTTTCATCAAATGTCCTTCTATTTGGCCGGGCTAGAGAATGGAAAGTAGACTTCTCTTTTTCTTTTTCCTTTTTTTTTTTTTTTTTTTTTTTTTTGGTTGAAAAACAGCCTTGTCCTTTTCTTAAATTCCAACACTAATAAAGGATGTTAAATTAAATTTAAATTTATAATTTTCTAAAAGTTAAAGTTTTTGGACAATAATTTATCAAAAGAAAAACTGCGCCAGTCTGTAGTATTTGACTTAGATTCAACTCACCCCCTAAATTCTTTAGAAAGCTTGGTCCACGCACAAGTGAATGCAACCACTCAAATATTTTGAATGATAAATGGCTTAATCAACCATCTACCTTGAAGCTCACATCCTGTCCGATTAGTGTCCCTTTTGATGCCCAAGTTTCATTCCTTATTGATCCTTACACTTGAGCTTGGAAAGTTGACATGATTACACAACCCTTCTTCCCTTCAGATGCTTCTACTATTTTAAGCATTCCTCTTAGTTTTCAGATTCCATGTGATCAAATGGTAATGGGTTTACACTCCAAAAGGGGATTTTACAGTTCATAGTGCTTATAAGATTGCGTTGACTGAGGTGAGTAATGGAAACATGGGGGAAACATCAGACAACTAGAATCGTATACTGTTCTGGAAGACACTCTGGGGTCTTAACGTGCCTAATAAAGTCAAATCATTTGCATAGCGAGCATGTAGAAACATCATCCCAACAAAGACTATCTTGTGTAGGTGCAAGGTGATTGATAGTTCCACTTGTGAAGCTTGCGGATTGGAATTAGAGAGTAGTGAGCATGTTTTCTGGGGTTGTGAGAAAGCACATGAAATCTGGACAATATCAGGTATTCCTTTTAAGACACCCAAAGTCAACTTCCCCGAATTTGAGGACCTAATTTGGCATTTGAAGTTTGAACAAAGAGTAAGGAATGATCTATTGGAACTTGTCATTATGGTGTCCTGGGCCATTTGGTTCAACTATAATGAAGTGCGACAAGGGAAAGCTAGACAAATAGGTCTAGCTATTTTGCAGAAGGCGTGACACATGCTGGACGAATTCCAAATGGCCAATCTGAAGTTGTCCAAGGCCAGAGATATGAAGAAGTCCAATGAGAGGCTCCAACTACGCCGTGGTACAAGGTTAACAGTGATGCTGCAATTTTTGCAAAAAATAACTCAACCGGAGTTGGAGTTATTATTCGGGATCATGATGGGCGTGTTAAAGCAGCAATTAGTAAATCCCTCCATTATCGTTGGGGCCACTAGAGGCTGAAGCTAAGACATTGGAGGAGAGCTTACTATTTGCTTGGGATGTGGGGGTTCGAGATGTCCTATTTGAATGCGACTCCAAGGTTGTTTGTGATGCTGTGATTGGATGCAGTGATAGGCAACAGAACTGAAGGAATTCGACACAAATTGCATGACTTGCAACAGGCAAAAGTTTCACATGTTAGTCGACAGGGTAATCACCCTGCACATTTATTAGCGCAATATGCTAGGTATATCATTGATTATGTAAATTGAATAGAGGAAACACTTTCTACGGTTAAGTCTGCTGTGACTCATGATGTAGCGATATTATCTCGTTTTAATAAAAGTTACTAGTTTCTTATCAAAAAAAAAAAACGAATGTTTTTCAGAACTATTGAGTGTGACTTTGAAGGCATTTATAACGAGTATAAAATTCATAATGGGGCTATATCTATGACTTTTTTTTTTTTTAATGAATAGTCTACTTCTATAACAAAACAAAATCAATCATACAAAACATGAAGGGCCAAAGAATTATAAACCAGCAGATCCACATGTCAAAAAGAAACAATATAGCCCATAACGTGAGCTGCATTTTCACCCAACTTTTTCTTTCTTTGCCATTCCTGTATCAATTATAACTAAAAGACGATACCTTACCATTTCTTTTTGTCCAATACTTATCGTAGTCGGTAGGATATGAGCAAATCACTCAATACTCGATATTATATATATAGCTCTATGTTCTAAAGAGTTGTTATGTCAAAAAACAAAATGAGTGGCACTAGACAGCTTAGTTTCAAATTGGTTCTAGAAGAAAATGCTACTGAGCTAGTTCATGCTCAAGCCCACATATGGAACCACATTTTCAACTTCATAAACTCTATGTCCCTAAAATGTGCAATTGAACTAGGAATACCGGATATCATTCACAACAATGGCAAACCCATGACTCTGTCTCAGCTAATCACTGCGCTACCAATCCACCCTACAAAAGCTCACAATGTCTACCGCCTCATGCGCATTTTGATCAACTCTGGCTTCTTTGCTGGAGAAAAAATTAGCGAAAATGAGCGAGAAGAAGTTTATGTACTGACTGAACCTTCTAAGCTCCTCCTTAAGGACAATCCCTTAAGTGTAACACCTTTCTTACTAACCATGCTTGATCCGATTTTAACAACACCATGGCATCATTTGTCGAATTGGTTCCAAAATGACGATCCTTCACCGTTTGGCACTGCTCATGGAAAGACATTTTGGGATTATGGGGGGCATGAGCCAAAACTCTCATTTTTTCAATGATGCTATGGCTAGCGATGCACGCTTAGTCATGAGCGCGTTGGTTGACAAGTGCAAGGGGGTGTTTGAGGGACTGGAGTCATTGGTTGATGTTGGAGGCGGCACAGGAACTGTGGCCAAGGCCATTGCCGATGTATTCCCAGATATAGAGTGCACTGTATTTGATCTTCCATACGTAGTTGCTGAGCTGCAAGGGAGTGAGAACTTGAAATATCTTGGAGGGGATATGTTTGAGGCAGTTCCTCCTGCAGATGCTGTTTTATTAAAGGTAAATTATCTTTTTGTGCTATTCCCACCCTGTACTTCTATAGTTGTATATAATTGCCATATTGAGTCTTGTCATATGGTTTTTTAGGGAAAATTATTAGGTACTCACAGAGTACCATAAATGCGTACTCTCCCCTCTCACATGAATGGTGGATCCCACCATGAATTTAATTAGTGGGACCACCATTTATGTGAGAGGAAGGAGTACGCATTTATGGTACTCCGAGAGTACACAATAATTTCCCTACATTCAGTGATTAGAACTATTTTCTTAATTTATTTTGAATTTTTATGGGAGGACATTTATTCTCATGCAATCTTTACTATACATATACATCTTCTGTACATATCATCTTCTTCTTCTTCTTCTTCCTTTTTTTTTTTTTTTTTTTTTTTTTTTTTTTTACAAGATTGAAATTCTACTTTAGAATAATCTAAATGTATATGTGTGCAAAGCTCTCTCCTGGAGACTTGAACACTGGCTCTTACCCCCCACACCTCACAAACACTTATACTTGTGAAATGACCATCGCACCAAGGGTGTGCAGTGGTCATCTATTTGAGGTTTTAAAATGTGGACATTAATAAAAAATTTTATATATACACACACACTCAAGTTTTTTTTTTTTACAAGATAGAATTTCTACTCTAGCCTAATCTAAGTGTATATGTGTGTGAAGCTCCATTCTGGAAACTTGAACCCCGGCCCTTACCCCCCACACCCCACAAGCACTTATATTTGTAGAGTGACCATCACATCAAAAGTGCGCGGTAGTTACACATACACTCAAGTTATAAATGGACCATGGTGTAAATGTTATCAACATTACGTTATACTTAAGAACTTTTAATTGGATTTGCTTGATGACAGATATGTAGTTGGATTAACTTGTCTCTTTATCCCTTATATGGATTCAAAATATAAATACAATCAATGGCTAAAATTATCTCATTTATAAAATATTTAAAATTTCAAGCTTTTAAAACTTATTTATTTGAAATACAAAATATTCAGTTGATACAAAATTTGGAGTACGTTTTAAGAATAAGAAGTCATTTAATCAAACGGTAGAATTTTCAAAATATTAAATTTGTTTCATGCATTTCATTTTTCCTTAAATTTGGGTAAATAAGTTTGTGTCTTAACCAAAGGGGTTTATTTTAATGACATGGACTAAATAAAATTAATAAAAAATATATATATAAAATATAATTATGTCCAAGGGTTTAACCTCTTACAGTTTTAGTGTTTTTCATTTTTCTTGAAAATGAGAATACAGTGGATATTGCACAATTGGAATGACAAGGAATGCGTAAAAATACTTAAGCGCTACAAGGAGGCAATCCCAATCAATAATAAGAAGGGAAAAATGATTATTATAGACATGATAATGGAGAACCAAAAGAAAGATAAGGAGTCGATTGAGACACAACTCTTCTTTGACATGCTGATGATGGCATTGACCACAGGAAGAGAGAGAAATGAAAAAGAATGGGCTAAGCTATTTTTGGATTCTAGTTTTAGTGACTATAAGATAACCCCCATACTAGGTTTAAGGTCTCTTATTGAAGTTTATCCTTAAAAAGCTCTTGCAAGTTTGATAGATTTTCATGCAATCATATTGTTATATTTGGTTAATTTCTTGTGTGCCTATGTATGTTCTAAGAGATATGCTTACTCCAACTACAATATTGTATCAATGTTACGTACTGTATTGAAGGAATATGCAATTATTTACCAGACAGAGTTTAGTTACAAAATTGGTTGTAGCTAAGGCTACAAGCTTACTTAATATCTTTCTATTGGAGGTGAATTTTAACAAATGCTCCATTAGATTACATCTTCATTTTATATCCTCCATGCTTGTAAAATTTTTAGAAAATTAAAGATCAGTAGTTATATCATCAATAAATTGTTTAAATTACAAGTTTTTGTAGTTTAAAATTATGCATAAAATATAAGCTTATAGATCATATAGTAAATAATATCCGATTAACACAAAATCTGACATGCGTATTAAGAACGTAAAGAACATGCAATTCAACAGTTAGATTTTCAAAATATATAGTAATATTTATTTTATTGAGTAAGTTTGTAATCTAATGTTACTACTAATTTTGTAGCTAAACTTTGTCCTTATTTACCATAAGTATTATGAGTGGAATTTTCATAAAGAAACAAAGTTAGCCGTCCAGTTGATTCTCAATTTGTTATGACATAATGGACGTCCATTATGTCATAAGAAATTGAGAATCAACTAGATGGCTAACTTTTATCTATGTTATCATTTGCATAGGGTTGAAAGTAGTTTGTCGACAAACTACTTTCAACACCATGCAAATGATAACATGTTTATTCGATTTTTGTTGGTATAACAATATTATCTTGACCATAATAACATAGATAAAATGGTATTAGAGCTTCCAATATTGCACAACGAATTTTGAGTGGAAATTAAAACTTTCAAAATCTTTGGCAAAATACAAGATTCGTACTGAATAAGAATTTTACCTTAAATTCTAAAATTTGATTCACAAGTTACACCAATTTTATTTGTCTAGTCCATAGCTATAGGTTGGTAAACTGTACGAACAAAATATGTGTCTTGTTAGGGTTTTTAAGGACTATTTAATGGTCATGACTTGTGCCCAAAACAATTCTAGCTAGTAGATTCAAGTTTCTAAAATCTTTACACATGGTCAATTGATCGAGAGACACATGACATACTATAATTAATCAATCGATAATCGTGTTCTCGAAATGTAGATCAAGCCCAACTAGCATCTAAAGATTCTAAACTCTAGGGTTTCGTGATCTCATTGCTAAAATATAAACACTAGGGTTCATATAGACAAATTCTCTCAAAATGTCACCTGGGGGAGAAGTTTTCAAGCTTTGGCAATTAGGGTGAAGTTGCTACAATCAAACTAGATTTGATGCTATGAAGAATCTTCATGGGAGTTCTTGAAGTTGCAGGCGACATGTTTGTGTTGAGTAAAGTCTACATTAGAAGGGTCCAATAGGATTTCAAATTATATGTGGTCACATCAATAAGCATTACATGAAGTAGCAGTACAATTAGGATTAATTCTATTGTATAAACTTTAATTTTACAAAGTGGATACGTTTCCTTAAGGATTGGCGGTAAACCCATGAATAACTTTTCCCTAATCGGGTTTTCTCTTTATTATTATATCATGTGTCTCTTTTAATTTCCACAATTTTTAATTTATTCGCGATATTGGTGTGTGATTGATTAACTATGGACTCAAAAGAATTATTTGTAATTATGTTAATTAACTTGGCTTAAAATTGGCTAATTGGTATTTTGAGGAGTTAAGAACATTTTTTTGAGTAAACAACAATACTTATTAGAACATACATGAAAATAGTAATATTAATATTTTAAACCGGATTTATAATATATTACATAACATTGGTTGATGTTTCCGGAGGCATTCCCACTCAATTACATCACTATATTTGATCCATAAATGATAGGTAAGAAGGTATAAGTACTCCCACTATCTTAGAGTGGACATATTTCATACAGTTCTTGCAGATGCAATCTCGCTAGATAGAGGTTAGGTAAGAGCAATTCGTTAACTTTTATATATATATATATATATATATATATATATAAATGGTCAAAGTTTGACTACAAACTTAACTGTAGCTAATGTTACATTATCCTTTAAAAAAATTAACATTACTACATATTTTAAAAATCTAATGGTTCAATTGCATATTCTTTACATATGTCAAATTTTTTGTCAATTGGATTTTATATATTATATAACTAACTTACTTTTTATGCATAATTTTAGACTACAAAAATTTACAATTTAAAAAATTGATTGATGACATAACTATTGATCTTTTAGAAATTTTGCAAGCATGAAGGATAAATGAAATAAATGTAATCTAATGGTGAATTTTTCAAAATTTACTTCCAATAACTTTGTCCTTTTTTTTCTTTTTTCTTTTTTCTTTTTTGAGAAGAACTTTGTCCTATTTAGAATGAAATAGATGGATATTAGAAAAGATACCAAAAATGGGAGAACAAATAGCTAGACTAATATATGGAAGGAATAAAATTAGAATTGAATTAATTAGGTGTAGATGTGGCAAGTTTGGATTTGTGGAGTATAGAGTAGATATGGCCGGCTCAACAACTTTGGGGACGTAAGGCGAAAATTTTAAGTGGACCCTTTTTATATTTAAATATTAATTAAATAATATTTATTGAATTTTTTTATTTTTTATTTCATATCCAGATAAATATTTTCTATAGTAGACATTTATAATGAGCAAATATTTATAAATAAATAAAACACAATTTATAATTAAAAATTATAATTTAACTAAAAATAAAATTTAAAGTACAGAATAATAGGACCTGATTATTGCAACTTTTCTAACAAATCTTCTAACACTGTGGCCACTTTATACTTTGAAGTCTAAACTTGCACAAATAAAAATTAATTTATTACATGGTTCAATAAATTAGTATCACTATAATACAAATGGGTTGATATGATATACATCAAATTATCAATTGGTGTGATAACTTATAATAATTGATAAAGTAAAAGTAGAGGAAATTATGCATGTATAATGGGTAGGTTGGTGTCTTTAGTGATGGTGGTTGTGGTGTGCTACGATGCTAATATGCTATGTGTAGTGTGCAGTGCAGTCAGCAGCACTGTGCTATCTTGTTAGCTGTGCAGTGGCTAGTGTGCAGATTTAAAAAAAAAATTGAAATATTGAATAAAAAGCCAATAATTATCACAAACCAGTACTCTCCAATCTTCATAAAAGTTTCACAGAGAGAGAGAGAGAGAGGTTACCTTAGATTGCTATGCCCACATACGGCACACCGTCTACCACTATGAAGGCAGTGAAGCTATTGCAAAGAATGATTGAATGGAAGAAAGCTTATAAAAAAAGATCAAGGATTCAAGATGAGGAAAAGAAATGTGAGAATATAGATGGAGAGACATAGAGATAGATGACAGATTTTTTTTTTTTTTTTCTTTTGTTTTTTGTCTTTTTTTTTTTTTAGAAATTTATAATCTCTATTGTAGCATATTTCAAGACATTTACGTTGTATTATTAATAAATTTGTTTGACATTAATTTTGAATTTAGCAGATTTTAAGAATGAGTTAATAAATTTGTATCCTATGATTTAAATTTGTTAGCCAAATTTTCACTAGTTTTGTTTTTTCCCTTTTTAGTCTTCTGTATTTTAGGATACAATGAAGTCTTTTTAATGCATTTTATTGACCAATAAAAGGACTTAATTTTTTTTCTTAATTAAAATATATAGATAAATATATATATATATTTATATTTATAAGTGGGGGCCTTAGGTGATTGCACCACTTGCTTATATTGTTTGGCCCTAAGAGTGGAGCAGGAAAAGTAGGACAAAAAAATTTGGACTCATATAAAGATTTTAAGAACTAGGGTAACATGTACATGGGCTTAAAATATAATTGGTATGTTGGGCCAATAATTAGCAAAAAACTTTATATAAATATTATGCGAAACTACACTATTGATATCAGGCATTTACCTTATGAGTGCAATTGGTCCCTCAAGTTTCAATTAGACGCTATTGGTTCCTCAAGTTTTAAAAATGAGCAGTATTAGCCCTTCTGTTAACTGCTATTAGTGATGTTTGCTTACGTGATTAACAGAATAGTGACATCGAGAATTTTTTTTTTTTTTAATGATGCGGCATTTTTTAATGGAAAAAATATAAAAATTATTTTACAAATAGAAAGCCATTAATGGTAAGTAACGGATAATACTAAATCAAAATCTGAAATTCACGATTTGATAACTGAATCCCGAGAGAGAGAGAGAGAGTAACTGAGACTCCAATTCTATCTCTATTTTAATATTTCTCTAATGAATTGAAAGCTGACTCGTTTACAATGGTTGAAGTAGTTCTATAGAAAATAGAAAGAGGAGCCTCTTCTCTTTCGAATTTTGATGGTGGAATTTGGAAAACAAAGACTACCTTTGTTCATCGAGGTGAGGCCTGTCTCTTCTTATATATGAGTTATGACCACAGTTATGACCACTGATGGTGTGTGGGACTGTTCAACTGAACCACATGTGCGATACCCCCTAAAACAGTAAAAGCCTATATTAAACAACATGCATGTCCTCCAATTATTTCTTGTCCATTCTCTTCCCCTCTCTCTCATGCGATTTAATTACAAATCTGGAATTTTAGATTTTGATTTGGTATTATCCGATACTTACTGGGTCAAGTATTTGGGTATTAATGGGTTTTTAATGCGTAGTGCGATAGTCACTCCACAAGTATAAGTGTTTGTGGTGTGTGGGGGGTAAGGGCTGAGATTCAAGTCTCTAGGAGGGAGCTTCACACACATATACACTTAGATAAGACTAAAGTAGAATTTCTATCTTGTATAAAAAAAAAAATTGTGTAAAATAATTTTTGTATTTTTTTTTTAAATGACACATCATTAAAAAATGTCATGTGACCATTACTCCGCTAGTCATGTAAGCAACGCCACTAACACCAGTTAATAGAATAACTAATATTGCTCATTCTTAAAACTTGAGGAACCAATAGCAAGGGAGTCAATCTCGTACTGGAAGCTATACCGGTTTGACCAATAGAACGATATATTTCGGTACCGGTCAATACCAGTGTACTATTTTGGGTTTACCGTTATTTTTTATATTTATAAATATATATATATATGTGTGTGTGTGTGTGTGTGTACATATTATAATAAATATAAAAATTTACCATAAAACATTACCTCAATTCAGAACAAATTATTCATGATTTTAAACCTTAGCATCAATTAAAAGAAAAAAAAAAAAAAAACACAATATAAAAAATATAAAGCTTAATTATTCATTACATACTAAGAAAACAAATAATACTAATAAGTTAATACAAATAAGTTACCATTCTGCCCTTACAAAAAATCAAAAATTACAAAAAATTAAAAATTAAAAAATTAAAAAATTAAAAAAAAAACTTTTTTTTGGTACCTGCCCGGTATTGCCTGAAATCAGCCAGTACGGCCAGTATTTAAATCGGTACGAAACATTGGTGTTTCACTTGTGAAGATCCCTCGAATATGCTTTGAATGATGTCTTGAAAGTCACCTCGAAAGTGATTGAATTGATTGGATGATGGATCAAGCATAATAGAGAAAGAATCGTACAAATTGTGATGATGACGTAGGAGGAATGCTGGAAGAAATCTGCAAGGGTCTGAGAATGGTTGCATTAAAGACCAAGAAGGGGTTGTTGTGGCCTGTGCACGACAAAAATGGCCGAAGAATGGCTACTGTGAGTTTAATAATGCTTCCAAGTATAGGATTATCGCGAAGCAATATCTTGGTGAGTAAGAGGTCAAATCCACATAGAAAGGGAATTGATTAGCAAACCACAAGATGAAATAAAATTGAAAACAATAAAAATTAATTGAAGAAAAATTTTGATTGTTTGGTAAAGAAAATTTTGATTGAGGAAAAACAACAATATATTACAGCACTAAGGTTTTGGGATCGACACACAACACACCTATTAATTGTCTCAACAATATTTATTTTATAACTCTACTAAAATTTATATGAAGGATGACCCTAGAGGGATGATTTAGCAATTAGAACTCAAGAATTAATTTTCTAGGATAGTTTAATGAAATTAATTGATTCAAGGCAAAACAAAACTAGTGTATTAATTCACTGGAAATTCTAAGCGTTTAATGTACCCGAAGTTTATGCTAAATCAAATAATTATACATAACTAAACACTCTTAAAAAATTAATTCTTTGACGGTGCTTTGTTTCATGATATATTAGCAAGGCTGGTATTGGGGTTGTTATCAGAGATTCAGAAGGTTTGGTCAATGGAGCTTTGTCCAAAAAGATTAATTTGCCTCCCTCTGTCATCGAGGTTGAGGCCTTTGCTTGTTGAAGAGCCACTATTTCCGTGATGGAACTTGGATTGCAGGAGGTAGTCTTTGGTCACCAAGTGGATGATTCACGCACTGCTGCCTCAAACCTTCAATCTTGTTTTTTCTCTCATGTCCGTAGAGATTGTAATAGAGTTGCAGATAAGTTAGCAAAAAACTCTAAAGTTTTGTTGTCACCTATGATTTGGATTGAGAACATTCATGAGAATGTTTCTTCCTTTGTTACTCATGATAGATTACATCTGTTGGTTTAATATGACTGGTTTGGTTAGATTTCTCAACAACAACAACAACAACAACAATCCAAATAGAAATTTGAGATCATTTCTAACAAACAATCCAAATAGAAATTTGAGATCATTTCTAACAAACGGGCATTGCCTATAATTCCTTCATGAAAATGAATCATGTGACATAAAATGCAAAGATGAAATGATTTAATTATTTTTTATTTCTTTGTTTATTTTTTTTAGATAATTATTATATGCTGCTAACTTTGTATCTCGAACCAGTTTCCCTTCTAGACCTCCAAATACTTTGTGCATGAGGAGGTGCTAATTAAACTACAAAGCTCCTGGCTCTTTTGTTGAATTAGACATTAGCTATCATTAAACAAAATCAATAATACAAGACATCATGGCCCACAAAAGTACAAATTTCCACATGCCAAGACTTTGGTTAAGTGTGGAAAAAAGAGGTGATTTTGGTGGGGCCTAAGATTTATCTCCCCAGACCCACCAAAACATTATTTCCCCAAACCAGGAACAAAATTGAAGAGAAAAGGGAAACAACTACTTTGGAAAAAAAAAAAATGCCCTCCTCACAACTTCTTTTTTTGTCAATTTCTTCTTTTTGCTTGAACTTTTCTTTTGTTACTTCTCATTAGTAGTTGTTGATTTTTTCTCATTTGAATTGGGTTTTTATGTTCATCTTTATTTTCCCCCTTTTTCTTTTTAATGAAGTGCCCATCTATACACAAATTTTTAATAAAATTATAATGTGTTATTTTTTTTAAATCTAATAGGGGCGTGAAAAAAATTTTATACAAACTACATTTTTCATCTTCTCTTTTTTCTTCTCAACCAAACAAAAGAGTTTTCTATCCCTATACTTCCACCCCCTAACCAAACACACATGAGGAAAAACTTCTTCTTCTTTTTTATTTTTTATTTTTTATTTTTTTTCCTATCCTTCTACTTTTTCATCTCATCCCCTAACCAAATGAAGTATTGGGAAAAAGTCGTCTAACCCTTTACAATAATACCTATTTATAAGGCTTCAATTATATTCTTTGATGGATAAGAAATACTCAATTATTTTTTAAGATTAAAAACTAAAAATCCTTTAATTCCAAGTGAAGGAAACCCAATAATAAAACCAAAACCAAATCCAAATCCAAATTTGAGATAATTTCTAACAAAACCGCATTACCTATAATTCCTTCAAAGATGAAATTATTTAATTATTTTTATTTATTTTGCTGAATAGGACATTATCTATCATCAAGCAAAATCAATAATACAAGACATCTTGAGCCACAGACTTACAGATTTCCACATGCCAAGAGTTTGGTTTAGAGTGGAAAAAGGATGTGATTTTGGTGTGGTTCAAGAGTTTTCTCCAAACACATATCATAAACAAATCAGAAAAGGGGAACAAAACCTTTAGACAAAAATGCCCGCCTAACAACTTTTTTCTTTTTTTTGGTTATCATTTTTTCTTTATGCTTGTCTTTTTCTTTTGTTACTTCTCATTTGTTTGTTTGTTTTTTTTTTTTTTTCCTCATTTGAATTGGGTTTTGTGTTCATCTTTTTTCTTTCTAATGAAGTGTCTATTTATACACAATTTTTTAACAAAAATATAATGTGTTACTTTAAAAAAAAAAAATCTAATTGGAGCGTGAAAATAAATTTATATAAATTACATTTTCCATCTTCTCATTTTTCTTCTCAACAAAACAAAAGAGTTTTTCATCCTTACATTTTTCTACCTCCAAACAAACATACATGAAGGAAAACTAAATTTTTCCTATCTCCCACTTTTCCATCTCACAACCAAACAAAGTATTGGGCAAACGCTGTTTTATCCTTTACAATAATACCTAATTATACAGCTATGATTATATTCTTTGATGGATAAGGAAGATTCAATTATTTTTTAAAGTTAAAAAATAAAAATCCCATACTTTAAAATTAATGAAACCCAATAATAAAACCAAATCCAAATTAAAATTTGAGATTATTTCTAACGGAACAACATTACTTAAAATTCCTTCTTTAAATTGAATCATGTGACACACACACAGATATATATATAATGCAAAGATGAAATGATTTAATTTTTTTTTCCTATTGCTGAATGGGAGACTATCATTATACAAAAAAAATCATACAAGACATCATGGGCCCATTCTTTTTCGTTTCTGTCTCAATTATAACTTAAAAAATTTTCGACCGATCCTTAAACGATAGTTGCATGTTTGCAAATTACAATTGTACGTTTTTAGACCCCTTAAAACACAACCAGATTAACTTAGTTAATTAGCCAAGTGATTACTTAGTCAATTTATTTAAATCTAGGTTAACACAAATATATCATATCATTGTAAAGTGCGGAAAATAAAAAACACAACGATATGATAACCCAGGAAAACCAAACCGGTAAAAACCCTAGGGAGGATTTAACCTAGCTATCCTCAAGGTAAAACAAATCCACTATGAAAGAATTGAAGTTTACACAATAGCGACTTAGACCACTAACATCCTGTTGCTACCTCGAGTAGAAAACTTACTACCACGACCACGTGACAGCTCCGAGTCCATGAACTATTTCTTTCTTGGATTCATAGCAAGCACAAGCACTCCCGCTTGTATATCTTTAAGCTCTTGAAACAGCAACTGAATTGATCACCAAGCTCTCGACATCAATCTTGAGATTGGAAACCCTAAGTGTGTATGAAGGCAAACACCTCTAGATCTCACAAGAGATTCACACACATAGCATAAAGAGCAACCTTAAAACGTGGCTAGGGTTTTTCCTTTTATACTTGAGGCAAAACATAAAACCCTACACGTCAAACGGGCTTGGGCTGAGTTGGAAAATTCTGCAGAAAAACAATCTGCACGAGATTTGATCGATCGAGTCTAATTCTCAATCGATCGAGCCAGGCAGATTTACACAGTAAATCCTGCAGTACACTCGATTCCAACTTTACACATAAACATACTTTGAGCAAGTCTAAAACAAGACTAAACGTTTTGATCATGGTTTGCCAACATTACAAAATGAAGTTCTAATACATTAATTCCTAATTCCTTAGAACCTAACAAACTCCCCCTTTGGCAATCCGTGACAAAACACAAAACAAACAAAATGCTCAAAGTTTACAAAAACAGCCCATTACAATAACATTGCCCAACAAAAATAAATACAACCTAACTAGTATCTATCAGTTGCAAGTGTAAACAGCAGCACGACTGAATCAACCTGTATATTCATGTAACACTTAACAAACACATAAACGTATGTGTGGAAAATACAAGTAAAACAAAATAAATTCTTGATTTCACATAAGCATAAACTACAAGACATATATCATGAATAACATCATAAATATAAATCAATAATTAATGTAGCACAATGTGAAACAAGAAACAGAAATAAATAGATCATAGTATCTCCCCCTATCAAAGACAACTCAGATAAAACAAAATACATCATGAGCCAAGAATATATAAATACAAGATGAAGCACCTAGATACAATTTAAAGCTCTACAGCTCCGAAACCCAAAATCTCCCCCTATCAACAAAAATCTCCTCTACATATGTACTCCCTCTTTTTGTGACGAATTGCCAAAGGGTAATCATAACTCATCATCAAAAGGAGGTGGCGGAGGTGATCGTCTAAGACTCTCCAAATCTGCTTGCAAAGATCGAAGCTCATCAAGCATGTCCACCAAAAGCTAACCATGAGCCACCTGAACGGTCATGACAGTCTCCAACATATGTCAAATGCTCGAATCATCCGAAGTAGAAGGCGGAGGAACAGCAACAGCAGCAATCGGATCGACGGACACCTCAGCAGAAGTATCACCTGTAGTAGAAGGAGGAAGAGGTGTGATACCAGAAGACTCAACCCTAGAGCATTTAGAGCTTGCTCTCATCTGAGCAGCCCTCTGCCGAAGAAAGATGGCACTTATAGGAGCAACTATATGAACAGGTTTAGACGCCGGAAACTGCTCTAACCCTAAATGTAACAAAATCCGATGAATAAAAACCGGAAAGAAAAGAGCATGAGAAGAAGAACTACTCCTATGAACCTCAATCAAAGAACGAAAGAAAAGATGAGAAAAACTCATAGGAGCATCTGTGACAAGGGCATACAAAAACGCACATCTCTCTATAGGAATGGTGTGCAAATGAGAGATGGGCCAAATAGAATGGCAAGCGATCCAAAAGAAAAGATAATGAATCTCGGTCAACTCAGCAGACGTGATCCGAGGATCAGAACCCCACTGGATAGAAGTACTAATAATATATGACATAATGTCATCTAGGGGAGGGGACTTATCGTAAGGATAGACGGGATGCTGGACCAGTGGCACCCCAAGAGCATCGACCACTACCGTAGGAGTAATGGTGTACTATTCACCCCGTATCCAACTCTTCACCTGAGTGTTGGAATCATAGGAGTGGACAGAGAGGTTCGAGTAGAACTCTCTAATCAAGGTAGCCGGAGGTGGATGGTCAAAATCCATCAACGGTAACCAGCCCCTATGCTTAAAATTTCTCCTAATCTCCGGATTAAGCTCATTTAAAAGAACCTTTCTCTCAGCCCATACAGATCGAAGAAGGTTAAACTTCTCAAAAGTTTCCTGGTTTTTCTCACTCAGAAACCTATCACTCTCAAAGGTGGGGGTAGAAGAAGAGGAGGCTTTCCTATTTTCTCTAGTCTTCCTAGTCATGATGCTAAGGAAGGACAGGACAGACACAAAAGAGACAAAGAAGGAAAAACAAGGAAAAACCAAGGGCAGACTGTAAGTTAACACAAAACTTATAGAAAATAACAATCTATATGATGCATGAACAATATCAACACATGATGCATGCTCTAATGCAGTGAGAATGAGTTCAATTTGACTTTGAAATTACAAAATTGGCTTGAGCATAGAGTTTATATCAAAAAACCCCAAATTGTGAAAACCCACTTTCAAAACACTCAACAATTTAATCAATTGATCATTACACAAGTTATATCACAGAATATAATGATCAAATTAATCAACCCAATAAGCCAATTTCATCACAATATGCTCAATTGAACAAATCCCCAATTCGGGTAGTTTCAAGCCCTAGAAAACTCAAATTTTCACAAATCAACAAATTGATCAAAATAATTCACAAAGATCAGTTTTATATCACCCCATAACAAAAACCCATTAATCAATTTTGAAAGAAAAGATTGAAAACATCAAAATCCCCAAATTTGCATAGGTTCGAAATTTTCCCCAATATGCATGAAAAAAAAATGCATGAAACATGAATATAAATGAAAAATGAGGGGCAAAAGAGTCTTATCGGCCTTAGAAGACAAAAACCTTGAAAAAAGTTAAGGGAAAACGACAAAAAATTGAGCTTTGAATCCTTGATCGATCGAAGAGAGAGAGAAAGAGTTTTGAAAAAGTTTGAATAGTGATAGAACACGTGAAAACTCAAAGTTTTAAAAAAAATCTCTATGCGATTTTCGATTAATCGAAAATTAGATTCGATCGATCGAAAATTCCTTCGATTGATCCAACAACGATTGAGCACCAATCGAAACGAACAGATTCAAACCAAATTTTTAATCGCAATTTCAATCGGTCGAGCAACAGGTACAATCGATCGAAAATCTAGAAAAATCAAATTTTTGAAAAAACTAAGCAATTTTATGTAGAAACTCCTCAAAGCATAGTATTTTATGAATAAAATGCATGAGTATGAGATGAAATGTTTTTCAAAAACAGTTGTATTGAACCCAGATCTCCCTAAAATTAAGATTTTCAATCAATTTTCCTTAAGTTCTCAAACCTCAAACACATTTTGCATTAAACTCAAGGAAGTTTCAATCTTGGATGGCCAAAACAAAATCACACACAATAACATGTACAAAGTTTAGCAAAGAGTAACTTGTGTAGTGTGTGCAACTAGCAAAAGCTTGAGATACATGTGAGGTGATATGTGAATAGTAATTAAGCACAATTTCTACAAAATTCATCACATAAATTTGAAAGAGACTATCACCTAAAGAGTTACATCATATAACTCCCACATCTCCTAGAAAATAAGCTTGCAATCATGTAAGTTTCTTGATTTGCCTCATATTGTACACACCAATTTTATTTGATCAGAAAATTATTAAAATTAGCCAGGATAATGTACACACCAATTTTATTTGATTGAATTAATTTTAGTCCAATAATGTACACACCAATTTTAGCATTTAAACCGAGGCTACACCTTATATTCTTTTTGTGCATGTGCTACACTTTCTCGAGCACAAAATCTTATGATATGCACTAAGGTGTTCATGATTGGCTAGTAAACAGTGGTGAGATGGTTATTTATGCATTTCTCAATAAGTTCAAGTCCAACAATCAAAGGCATGTGACATCAAGATCAAGACAAAGTGAACAAAAACTATAAACATCTTTCTACACAACATGCACTACAAAGCTTCAACTAGTAAAGTGCAATAAATAAGCTCATCCAAGCTAAACAAGGTACATAAACATGTTATGTAAAAATAAATTGGTCAATCTTGATTTCAAATCCAAAAAAATAATGCAAAACACATTTTGCTTCCCTTTTCCTTTTCTTTTCTTTTTTGTTGTTGTTGTTGTTGTTGTTGTTGTTGTTGTTGAAAAGAATAAAAAAAACAACCTAGAATGAAATGCATGAATGTTATGCAATGCAAACCCTAGAGAAACAAAGAAAACAAAACAACAAAGAAGAATGGTCACACAAAGTAGAGCGATGAAGCACAAGGACCATGAAAGTTAAAGATGATTAGGGACACAGAATCACACCAATTACTTGATGAAGTGTCTCAAACTTACTTCTATCAAGAGGTTTGGTGAAGATGTTAGCATTTTGACATTCAGTAGGGATATACTCAAGAGCCACAATCTTTCTTTCAACCAAATCTCTAATAAAGTGATATCTAATCTCTATGTGCTTAGTCTTATAGTGTTGAACAAGGTTCTTACAGATATCGATAGCACTAGAATTATCACAATAAACAACCATGGTGTCTTATGATATCCCATAATCACTTAAAAGCTTTTTCATCCAAAGAAGCTGTGAACAACAACTTCCAGCAGCAATATATTCTGCCTCTGCAGTAGACAAAGACACAGAATTTTGCTTTTTACTCATCCAAGCAACAAGATTGGCTCCTACATAAAAACACCCACTAGTGGTGCTTTTTCTATCATCGGCATTGCCGGCCCAATCAGAGTTAGAAAATCCAGCAAGAGACAGATTTGACTCTTTGCTATAAAACAATCCATAATCACAAGTTCCACCAACATATTTTATGATTCTTTTAACAGCATTCAAATGTGAAATCTTAGGATTAGATTGAAACCTAGAACATACACCAACACTAAAAGCAATATCAGGACGACTTGCAGTTAAATACAAAAGACAACCAATCATGCTTCTATATAATGTAACATCAACAGACTCACCTAATGGATCATTGGTTAACTTTGCATTTGCAGCCATTGGTGTTCTAGCATGTGCAGCCTTGTTAAGTCTAAATCTCTTGACTAGATTTCTAGCATATTTTGCTTGGTTGATGTAGATTCTAGGATCCGTTTGCTTCACCTGCAATTCCAAAAAATAGGTTAGTTCACCAACCACATTTCAAACATCTCCTTCATTTCATCTGCAAAAGATTGAGCAAAAGAATCATTAGTAGCACCAAAAACAATATCATCAACATAAATTTGAGCTACTACAAAATAATTTTTATCCTTTCGAATGAAGAGAGTAGTATCTCCAAATCCTCTTTTGAATCCATGCTCAGTGAGATAGGCAGTTAATCTATCATACCATGCCCTGGGAGCTTGTTTCAAACCATAGAAGACTCTCTTCAACTTGTAGACATCATCCGGTCTGTAAGGATCAACAAAACCCTTTGGTTGTTCAACATATACCTCTTCTTGCAACATTCCATTCAAGAAAGCACTCTTAACATTCATTTGATACAATTTGAAATTCAAATGACTTGTTATGGCCAAAAGTATCCTAATGGATTCCAGTCTTGCTACTGGTGCAAAAGTCTCATCAAAATCAATCCCTTCCACTTGTGTATAACATTGAGCAACAAGTCTTGATTTATTTCTAATAACAGTGCCATGTTCATCTGACTTGTTCTTAAAGATCCACTTAGTTCCAATCACATTTACTCCCTTAGGTCTAGGAACTAATTCCCACACATCATTCTGAACAAATTGATGAAGTTCTTCATGCATAGAATTAACCCAATCAGCATCTTGAAGTGCCTCATCCACCTTTTTCTGTTCAAATTAGGATAGATAGCATGAGTGAGTAATTACATTCAAGGCTTTGGATCTCAATCTCATGTTATCATTCAGACTACCCAATATATTTGTGGCACGATGATTTAGCTTTACTCTAGAAGATGGACCTTTGACCAGAGATGTGGAGGTACCTTTTGATTCTGATGGAGGGCTAAGCTCACTTTGTACTTGTTGAGTTTCATGAACCGGTGTGGATGGTTCTGAACTTGATGGTACTGTCACTGTATCATTTAACAATAGCAGCTCTTCATCACTGTGCTTCCCCACATAATCATCAAGAAGAGAATTGTCAACCTCCATAGTCTTTTCTTAAACCGGAGAAGTGTTTTCTGAATGAGTTTCTAAACATAATTCATCATTGATCACAACATTGGACGATTCCATGACTGTTTTGGTTCTCAAATTGTACACTCTATATGCTCTACTTGTAGAAGAGTACCCCAAAAAATATCCCTTGTCGCTCTTTGCATCAAACTTTTCTAGGTTCTCCCTATCACGCAGAATATAACAGTCACTGCCAAATATCCTGAAGTATTTGACAACAGGCTTCTTTCCTCTCTAGAGTTCATAAGGAGTTTTCTTAGAATCTGGTCTGAAATACACTCGGTTAAGTGTATGGCAAGCAGTGTTAACTGCTTCTCCCCAGAAGGACTTAGGCAACTTTTTGTTGTGTAGCATGACACGAGCCATCTCTTGAACAACCCTATTCTTCCGTTCCACTATTCCATTATGTTATGGTGTCTTAGGTGAAGAGAACTCTTGATGTGTGCCTTGATCATTGCAGAAGGTAGCCAGTTTTGTGTTTTCAAATTCTCTTCCATGATCATTTCTGATTCTGGCTATCACAGTACCTTTCTCAACTTGCAATTTCTTACACAAGTGTATCATCTTTTCAGGAGCCTCAACTTTATCTCTCAAAAGCACAACCCAAGTATATCTGGTAAAATCATCCACAACAACTAGAATATACCTCTTTCCACCTAAACTCTGAACTTTGGTAGGACCCATGAGATCAATGTGCAATAACTCTAGAGATCTTGAAGTTTGAACATCAATTACAGACGGATGTTTGGACGTTACTTGTTTACCCATCTGACATGGTCCACAGATGCACTTGTCTATCTTTTCAAACTTGGGCAAACCAATAACAACATCACACTTGGAAATCTTCTCTAATTGCTTGTGACTTGCATGTCCCAACCGTTGATGCCATAAGTCTACTTGATTGATCTTTGCACTAAAACACTTGTTGCTTATACTTGGTGTTATACCATAACAGTTGTCAGCTGTCCTCACACCAATACACATACAGTCACCTCCTTTATCAAGTATCTCACATTCATACTTGGTGAAGAGAACATTCAATCCATTGTCACAAATCTGACTGATGCTGAGTAAGTTAGGCTTCAACCCATTAAC
Source organism: Notholithocarpus densiflorus (assembly GCA_030021035.2). Lineage (NCBI taxonomy): Eukaryota > Viridiplantae > Streptophyta > Magnoliopsida > Fagales > Fagaceae > Notholithocarpus > Notholithocarpus densiflorus. Next base: position 1,084,616 of record JARYZH020000014.1, on the reverse strand, counting down.
ATGCTAGACATCTTCAAAAACCGGCAACCCAGAATGTCCACAGTTCCAATGCCTCTGATCATAGATTTGCTTCCATCTCCAAACGTGACTGTCCCAATCTTTCCTTCAAAGAGAGTCTTGAACAAAGCTTTATTACCTATCATATGCCTGGAACAACCACTATCCAAATACCAAAGACAAGAATCACGTGCCTTTAAGGCGGTTAAAGCAGTATAACTCAAATAATTATCATCACATGTTATTATACCAAGATGCTCAAGGAAAGATTTAACAAAAGCAACAAGAGACACAAATCACAAGTAAACAAGTTGGAATAAAAGCAATAAGATCTTCCAAGAATCCATGACAACAGGGGTCAAGGATCAACTCTTAGATCAAAGGATCTAAACACTAGAGCTAACTCGCTTTGATACCACTTGTACGTTTTTAGACCCCTTAAAACACAACCAGATTAACCTAGTTAATTAGTCAAGTGATTACTTAGTCAATTTATTCAAATCTAGGTTAACACAAATATATCATATCATTGTAAAGTGTGAAAAATAAAAAACACGATGATATGATAACCTAGGAAAACCAAACCGGTAAAAAACCTGGGGAGGATTTAACCTAGCTATCCTCAAGGTAAAACAAATCCACTATGAAAGAATTGAAGTTTACACAATAGCGACTTAGACCACTAACATCCTATTGCTACCTCGAGTAAGAAACTTACTACCACGACCACGTGACAGCTCCGAGTCCACGAAATACTTCTTTCTTGGATTCACAGCAAGCACAAGCACTCTTGCTTGTATATCTTTAAGCTCTTGAAACGGCAACTGAATTGATCACCAAGCTCTCGACATCAATCTTGAGATTGGAAACCCTAAGTGTGTATGAATGCAAACACCTCTAGATCTCACAAGAGATTCACACACACAGCATAAAGAGCAACCCTAAAACGTAGTTAGGGTTTTTCCTTTTATACTTAAGGCAAAACATAAAACCCTACACGTCAAACGGGCTTGGGCTGAGTTGGAAAATTCTGCAGAAAAACAATCTGCACGAGCTTCGATCGATTGAGTCTAATTCTCGATCGATCGAGCCAGACAGATTTACACAGTAAAACCTGCAATACACTCAATTCCAACTTTACACATAAACATACTTTGAGCAAGTCTAAAACAAGACTAAACGTTTTGATCATGGTTTGCAAACATTACAAAATGAAGTTCTAATACATTAGTTTCTAATTCCTTAGAACCTAACAACAATTACAATGTTTCTGTACAATTTCCCTATATATAGAGCACAATGTTCTAAAGAGTTGGTATGTAGAAAAACAAAATGAGTGGCATTAGACAACTTAGTTTCAAATTGGTCCCAGGTGAAAATGCTATTGAGTTACTTGATGCTCAAGCCCACATATGGAACCACATTTTCAACTTCGTAAATTCTATTTCCCTTAAACGTGCAATTGAACTAGGTATACCAGATATCATCCACAACCATGGCAAACTCATGACTCTCTCTGAGCTCATCACTGCACTACCAATCCACCCTACAAAATCTCCCCATGTCAACGGCCTCATGTGCATTTTGATCCACTCTGACTTCTTTGCTCCAAAAAACACTAGTGAAAATGACCAAGAAGAAGCATATGTACTGATTGAACCTTCTAGGCTCCTCCTTAAGGACAATCCCTTAGTATGACAGCTTTCTTACTAGCCATGGTTGATCCAATGTTGACAACGCCGTGGAATTGTTTGACCACTTGGTTCCAAAATGAGGATCTTACACCATTTGGCACAGCGCATGGGAAGACAATTTGGTATTATGGGGGGCATGAACTAAAATTTGCTAATTTTTTCAGGGAGGCTATGGCTAGCGATGCACGCTTAGTCATGAACGTGGTGGTTGACAAGTGTAAGGGGGTGTTTGAAGGACTGGAGTCATTTGTTGACGTTGGAGGTGGCACAGGAACTGTGGCCAAGGGAGTAAGAACTTGAAATATGTTAGAGGGGACATTTTAAGGCAATTCCTCCTGCAGATGCTGTTTTTATGAAGATAAAATATATTTTTGTGCTGTTTCCACCTGTACTTGAATGGTCGTATTGCTCACATTAGAATAAAAATATTTTGTGTCACTTTTTTTTTCCATATTTATTTAGTACCTAGAGAGAAAGACAAGAGACACGGTTTTTTGAGTATATGAATTACATAGTAAATAACATCTGATTGACACAATTTTTTATTTTTATTTTTTTGGTGTATGTTAAGAAAAGAAAAGAAAAAATCCAATAGTGAAAGTTTCAAAATATTAATTTAATAAAAAGTTATTGTGTAGTATAATACTATAAAGAGATACACCACCTATAACTTGATTGTATATAAATATAGTTTGGTTCAAGTTACAACATGTGTAACTTTTATCAATGATCAATAACTTTCTATTAGATCTGTTTCATGATAAATCTAATATTGAAATAAATTTTCTCATCATGTGTTATATGTTTTCAAAATATAAATATCTACTATCAAATACTGATAATTATCTCATCTATAAAATATTTCAATTTCAGTTTTTTATTTATTTAAAATTTTGCGTGAAACATGAGTTTATGAGTAAAAAGTAAATAGCATTCAATTGATACAAAATATGGCATATATGACAAGAATATATAGAAAATATGGAATTAGAAATTTGAAAATATTACGTTTGTTTAAAAATATCAAAATATTACGTTTGTTTCATGCCATTGGGTATGTTTCATTTCATGCATTTCACTTTGCCACATATTTGGGTGAAAAAGTTTCTTCCCTGGCCAAAAAAGGATTATTTTAATGGCATGGACTAAAGAAAATAATAAGAAAAGAATAAAAAATATATATCATTATTTCTAAGTGGTTGACCTCTCACAATTTTAGAGTTTTTTTTTTTAAATTTTTTTATTATTGTTCATGCAAATGATAATATAGTGGATATTGCATGATTGGAATGTAGAGGAATGCGTGAAACTACTTAAGCGATGCAAGGAGGCAATCACAGTCAATGATAAGAAGGGAAAAGTAATTATCATAGACTTGATGGTGGAGAATCGGAAGGAAAATGAGAAGTCTACTAAGACGCAACTCTTCTTTGACATGGTGATGATGGTATTGGTGAAAGGAAAAGAGAGAACTGAGAAAGAATGGGCTAAGCTATTTCTGGATGCTGGTTTTAATGACTATATGATAACCCTTATACTGGGTTTAAGGGCTCTTATTGAAGTCTATCCTTAATAAGCTCTTGCAAGTTTGATAGATTTTCGTGCATGTTTTGGTTTCCTGTGTCCCTATGTATGTTATCAGTGATATGCTGACTCTAAATAAAATAATGTATTAATGTTTTATCATGTATGGAAAGTATGTGCAATATTATTTACCACTAGTTGATGTCCCACACAATGTGCGTATACACTATCAGTTTGTTTTTAAAATTTAAAAAGAAATAATATTTATGATGTATAATACTCATGATGTGTTATGATATTTAGAAAATTAATTTGGTTATATTACACGTCATCTATTATATTTAGAAATTAAATATTATATGTCACTAAAATAAGTGAAAGCTCGAAAATGTGTTAAAAAACACAAGAGCTATTTAGACCCCCAATTAAAAATCACTGCTAGATTGCTTTTACTCTAACTTATCTAAGTGCAGAAACAAGAGTAAAAGAAACGCAATCAACCGATACTACTCTAGTTCATAAACATGAACAACAAACAATAAAAGTAAAGTCCAAGGGTAAGGGAAGAGATATGCAAACACAAGATAACACGACGATGTGTTATCGAAGAAGAAACCGAAGAACTCGGTGAAAAACCTCTTTGCCGCCCTCCAAGCGGTAAATCGATCCACTAGACAATAAGTTGGGATACACGAATAGCAAGAGACCCTCCAAGCCTAATCTACCCAATGTACCTAAGCCCTCCAAGCTTCTACTCCAACAAGGCTTCTCGGAACCGTGTCTTGTCTAACTCTTCGGATCCCGCAATATGCCCGATTGCATCCGTCAATGATCCACTAGAGAATGTAGTTGGGATACACGAATAGCAGAAGACCCTCCAAGCCTAATCCACCCAGTGCACCTAAGCCCTCTAAGTTTCTTACTCCAACGAGGTTACGCCGAACCTTTGTTTTCTCTAGCTTACCGGATCCCGCTATAGCCTATAGCATCAACCAAGCCTCACCGGCTTCTTTTGGTAATTCCCCAAAGCTTCCCAAGCTCCAAAACACTCTCTACACACTGAAAAGGTGTGGATTGTGTTTGGGTACAAATCTCCTCTCAAGGTATGACAATGGGAGAGGGATGGAGAAGAGGCTACAATGATTTCTCACTAAAGATAAGTAGCTCTATCTCTAAAAGATGGGTGTGTGTGTGTTGTAGAAAACCTATATAGGGTTTTTCTCTCTAAATGGCCTCATTTACATTTGTGGGTAATGAGGGTATATATAGTATGGGTGAAGGGTATGAAAGTCTCACTTAAAAATCCTCCAGGCAAAACGTTTCACAACTGTCTCGCGGAAAGGCTTTACCCGCGAGACACTAGCGAAAACGACAGCCTGGCACGACTCTTCAGCTTCCAGTCATGTGCTCCTCACGTGCTCTTTCGCGGCTTAGCTTCTCGCGAAATTTACTGATTCTTCATTTAAGCTTGAGTCTTCACCAACTTAATACTAAACCCAATACAATAAAATCCCACAAAATACAAGGAACAAAATTGAAGCAATTACAATACTTTTTTTCATGGAATAAAGCCAACATAAAACATAGTTGTAAATCATAACTTTACAATCTCCCACTTTGGCTATTCTGTGACAAAACACCCTATAACAGACTCTAGACTTAAACGTGAGTTTGGGAACAATGGCAAAACTCACTCACACCTAAATCTAGAAGCTGTGTAGCACTTGGAACATAATACCTATAACCTGAAACACTTGCACAAAACGCATTAGACCCTCAAGGTAAATCAAGTGATAAAAGGACAAGTATAATGTAACAAGTAAATTGCGATCAAGTAAACATGATGTGAAATATGTGAGAAACTTGATCATACACCAAAACAGTCATATGAGAATGACTACAATGATCATATAGCAAAGCAAATGATCATCCGAACATGCAACCAATAAAGTACAATAGCATAAGGATGTATGCATGTCTAACACACAACCAATGCAAAATACACGAAGTATATGCATCTAAGATACAAGATCCTACAAGGGTACAAGTGTGTTCCAACACAAAAACACGATGCAATGAGAGTAACAAAGCATAAATACTAAAAGTAACTCAAAGCACCAAAAAACAACGAGAAAACAAGCATAAAGTAAAACAAGGTTTTCTCAAAAAAATGCCTTCTCCCCTTTGGTATATGCAGCTCCCCTATGGCTTTCTCCCCCTATGAATGTGCACAAGGTAGAATTACTCCCCCTAAGAGTGTGCACAAGAGTCATATAGAAATGACGATACACCAGTATACTCTCCCCCTTTTTGTCATGAATAGACAAATCAATCAAGAGGAAGGAGGGAAAGAAAAGAAGATATGAATAAGGGTAAAATATGATGCATGAGGGGTGCAAGATGAATGAGAAAATGAAACTCAAACGAAAGACAAAAACATATTTTAAAAAATGCTACAAAGCATAAAGTAAACATGATATGCTAAGGATGATGGAACATGATGTAAACCTAGGCATGACATAAACACAAGAACATGTTATAAGAGCTAAAAGGTCTAAAAAGACTTAACTAGCATGAGTGAAGTGCAAAACATGTCAAGTGTTAGAGTGTGTGCAGCAAAGGCACATCTAGTGTGCATCTAGTGTGCATGTGAGATGCATGACCAATGCATGAATAAGCACTCACGGGGCAGAGTGTATAAAACACACCACCAATGATCAAAACATGATAAACATGAATAATTATGGTGTTCCCCACAATTTGGTACTCATCGGAGTCCAAAACAGTGAGAAAATGTCATTTGGGCATTTTATCAAACACTTGGAGTGCACACACTACACATGTATGTTAAACAATGCATGAACATATGAAAATCTTGCCTAAATACATGTTATTTTTGCCACAAGGGGCCAACAACCAAAGCAAATCAACATTTAAAACAAAGCCCAATAAAAAAGATTGACAAAAATTAAGTTTTCCAACTCCCATTTGAGAAAATCCTAACTATGAACATAAAACCCCTCAAAAACATAATCTAAGGATCAAAATCAATGAAAAGTATTAAAAAATACCTTAGAAATGTTAATGAAATAACAAACACCTGAATTTAGTTGGGTTTTGATATAGAAACATTAAAACAGGGGTCTAGGAGAAGATGGGAGACGTTTAGAACAAATGTCCCACGAAATGCCCTTTAAAAGCTGATCTGGAAATTTTCGTGGGAAGTTTCGCTGGTTACATACCCGCGAAATCTCGCTGGTGAGATTTACTCTCGAAACAGTCGCGAAACTTTCTGTCCAAAACTAAAAAACTTGAGAATTGGACCCTGTAACTCGTGACTGAACTTACACATGAAATAAGTCACGAAAACACCTAGAAAACATGTTTTTTTCACACAAAAATAACTTAAAAAACTTTGAAAAACATGGGTGATACAAATCACATCCAAAAGCAAACAAAAAGAACAAAAATCTTTTTGGTTTGATCCACATATGGTTGAGCACACACACATCACATTTGATCATGTACAATCACACAAATGAAATAAGCATTCATTGAATAATAGACTTGTGTGTTGTGTGTGAGGATCAAGTGTGGAATAGTCCTTAGACTAGAGTGAAGTTTCAATGATCAATTCAATCAAGTCATACACAACTAGTACGAAATCAATTATCTCTTTTCATTTTAAGATTTACATTTGGTTAGCTCTATTGCAAAAACATAAAAATAAAGTGGGAAGAGATATAGGCACAAGTCTATGCAAGTGTCAAGACCATCAAGATTATTGACCAATCATTCATGATAAGCTTGAAGATCAATTTACAACAATCACACATAGTTTTCCAGATTTTTCCCACAAATATAAATGTGCATACATAACAGGCTAAGCTCGTATATGCACTACGCCATTAGTACGAATGTACTAGGCCAAACTCACATGAGATATGTGCTCAAACATATACGATCAAACTTTTTGAATTTTTCACTTTTTATGTGGTTTTGGATTTTTACACACACAAAACAAAGATATAAAAGTAATATCAAAAACAAAAACAAAACAATGCATATAAAGAGATGCGTGATGCACAAATGCATGACAATAAAGCATCTAATGCATGAAGGGTCCTACAAAGATCGAAAGAATTAGATCAATGACCAAAATAGCATAAGCTCAACCATAGGAACCCTTCCTCATCCAAACGGAATGATTGTTTGGAATGAGTGTCTCAAGAGAGGTGAGACGAGGGTTGGAAGAATGAGAACTGGAGATGCACATAGACAAGGAGGTAAGAACATTAAAAACTTTCTTCAACAACTTACCATTTTCCCCAAAATCTGGTTTAGCTTTTATATCATAACTTCCAAAAAGCTTAAGTTTTTCTTTTTTTTTAAATTCTTTTAAGAGCTTGAAACTTAAAGCAACGAGGTCTAAGATGACCAAAGGCACCACAATGGTGACAAATAATGTGTTTAGGTCCACTAGGCCTTTTGGGAAGGGATCTAGCAACATGAGTTTGTTCTCTTTTTAACTTTGGATATTGAGGTCTTATATGACCAATCACATCGCAATGGTGGCAAGTAGGAACAAACTTAGATCCACTCAATTCCCTAGGATGGGACCTAAACAGAGGCTTAGGCTTAAGAGCCTTTCTCTCCACTTTTTGATTTCTTTTGTGTGGAGGAATGTACACCGATTTGTCCTTTGAGGTAGAACTCACAATAGGCACAAAATCGGGTACCACAACATGATTGCAACATATATTTTCTTCCGTTTTAGCAACAGGTTCAGCAATCAAACACTTGGCATGCATCTTAAGAGATTCATTTTCAGATTTAAGATCATCAACAAGTTTGTTAGACAAAACAAGTTTAGCATCCAAGTCCATATTCAAACATTCAAACTCTTTCAGCTTTCAAGAGAAATTTTAGCAAGATTCTTATATTTCTCAACCAATTTGTTGGATTCATTGAGCTTAGCAATCAAATCATCCTTTTCACAAAATAACTTGCTCAAATTCTTTTGAAACTTCTTAGCATCTTTCTTAAAGAGTTTGATGTTAGGAATATCAATAACACCCATAGAATCATGTAACATGGCATCACAATCATGAGAATAAACACTCATAGAGGCATTTTCATAAACACATGGCATGCTACAATCGACAACAACCACAGAAGCATATAAAGCATTATCCATGGCAAAACACACACGGGGTCAAGGATCACACTTAGGTATTTAAACCACAACAAGTGTACCCGCTCTGATACCAATTGAAAGCTCGAAAATGTGTTAAAAAAACACAAGAGCTATTTAGACCCCTAATTAAAAATCACTGCTAGATTGCTTTTACTCTAACTTATCTAAGTGTGGAAACAAGAGTAAATGAAACGCAATCAACCGATACTACTCTAGTGGATAAACATGAACAACAAACAATAAAAGTAAAGTACAAGAGTAAGGGAAGAGAGATGCAAACACAAGATAACACGATGATGTGTTATCGAAGAGGAAACCGAAGAACTCGGTGAAAAACCTCTCCGCCGCCCTCCAAGCGGTAAATCGATCCACTAGACAATAAGTTGGGATACACAAATAGCAAGAGACCCTCCAAGCCTAATCTACCCAATGTACCTAAACCTCCAAGCTCCTACTCCAATAAGGCTTCTCGGAACCGTATCTTGTCTAGCTCTCCAGATCCCGCAATACGCCCAATTGCATCCGTCAATGATCCACTAGAGAATGTAATTGGGATACACGAATAGTAGAAGACCCTCCAAGCCTAACCCACCCAGTGCACCTAAGCCCTCTAACCTTCTTGCTCCAACGAGGTTAGGTCGAACATTTGTCTTCTCTAGCTTACCGGATCCCGCTATAACCCATAGCATCAACCAAGCCTCACCGGCTTCTTTTGGTAATTTCCCAAAACTTCTCAAGCTCCAAAACACTCTCTGCACACTGAAAATGTGTGGGTTGTGTTTAGGTACAAATCTCCTCTCAAGGTATGACAATCGAAAAGGGATGGAGAAGAGGCTACAATGATTTCTCACTAAGGATGAGTAGCTCTCTCTCTAAAAGATGGGTGTGTATTTTGTAGAAAACCTATCTAGGGTTTTTCTCTCTGAATGGCCTCATTTACATTTGTGGGTAATGATAGTATATATAGTATGAGTGAAGGGTATGAAAGTCTCACTTAAAAATCCTCCAGGCAGAACGTTTCGCGACTGTCTCGCGGGAAGACTCTACCCGTGAGACACTCGCAAAAACGACAGCCTGGCACGACTCTTCAGCTTCCAGTCATGTGCCCCTCACGTGCTCTTTCGCGGCTTAGCTTCTCGCGAGCTTCTCACGAAATTCACTGATTCTCCATTTAAGCTTGAGTCTTCACCAACTTAATACTAAACCCAATACAATAAAATCCCACAAAATACAAGGAACAAAATTGAAGCAATTACAACACTTTTTATCATGGAATAAAGCCAACATAAAACATAGTTGTAAATCATAACTTTACAATAAGTTAATTGAATTCCAGATTATTGAATTCCATAATTATCACGTGAATTCCATAATCTATTTGGCTTCAATTATCCTGACGAGGAAAGCAGATCTAGCAAATCTAATTGACAAAATTTAAATAAGCATTTAAGAGGTGCAATGGGGGCAAAAAAAAAAAACGTGTTGTAATTCCAAACCTACATCTACGAGAAATTCTAGACAAAATCTTCTATCAACAATATAAATATATTACAACCACATTTAACCAAAACTCACATACTTACAAACATAAACAATCTCATAAACCTTACACACATAAAACAAACAAACTCTTAACACACAATCATAAGTATCCTTCAACCTTAAAAAAAAAATTCTACTAAGTTATTTTTTGAAAAAACTCACTCGCTTGTGTTCTTTTAGGACTTTTCTCATCTCCCTATATGCGGGGACTCTTAAGCAAAAGTAATCAAACCATTTACAATAATACCTATTTATAAGGTTTCAATTATCTTTCTTGATGGACAAAAAATACTCAATTAATTCTTAAATGATGAAAACTAAATTTTTTTTACTTTCCTACGAAGAAAACCCATTAATGTCCTAATAAGAATTTGAGAACATTTCTAACAAGACGACATTACCTATAATTCTTTCATCAAAATGAATCATATGACTGTTAAATTACCGATTGTCCCAAAAGTTTAAGCTATTAGGAAATGGTGAGTTTAATCACTTAACCATAATTCTAACACTCTACCTCACTTCTGGGGCTAAACTTCCCCTTAGTAAGTGAGGGTCCAACAAGTAGAAATTTAACATTTTAAATGGGAGGTAGAGTGAAGACAAGGATCGAACTTAGGATCTCCTGCTCTGATACCATGTTAAATTACCGATTGTCCCAAAAACTTAAGCGGTTAGGAAATTGTGAGTTTAATTACTTAACCATAATTCTAACAATGAAATATTATCCAAAGTTGAAATGATTTAATTATATATATATATATATATATTTATATCTTTTGCTAAATGGGACTTTACGTAGGTTTGGAATTACAACACGTGTTTTTTGCCCCCACTGCACCTCTTAAATGCTTATTTAAATTTTGTCAATTAGATTTGCTAGATCTGCTTTCCTCACAAGGATAATTGAAGCCAGATAGATTATGGAATTCAATTATAAAATAGCATAGGGCCCACTTTCATAAAGCGCGAGCTGCATTCATTTTCACAATCCCTCTTGATTAATTGAATTTCGGATGAGGATACATGTCTTTTTCATTCTGTCTTTTCTGTATCAATTTATAAAGAAAAGATGTTTTCCTATACCTTTTTCTGTCGTCCAAATACTATTGGCTGTCGGTAGGATATGAGCAAATCACTCAATTCTCGATATTATATATATAAGCTCAATGTTCTAAAGAGTTGGTATGTAAAAAAACAAAATGAGTGGCACTAAACAGCTTAGTTTCAAATTGGTTCCAGGTGAAAATGCTACTGAGTTACTTGATGCTCAAGCCCACATATGGAACCACATTTTCAAATTCGTAAACTCCATGTCCCTTAAATGTGCAATTGAACTAGGTATACCAGATATAATCCACAACCATGGCAAACCCATGACTCTCTCTGAGCTCATCACTGCACTACCAATCCACCCTACAAAATCTCCCCATGTCTACCGCCTCATGCGCATTTTGATCCACTCTGGCTTCTTTGCTCCAAAAAACACTAGTGAAAATGACCAAGAAGAAGCATATGTACTTACTGAACCTTCTAGGCTCCTCCTTAAGGACAATCCCTTGAGTATGACACCTTTCTTACTAGCCATGGTTGATCCAATGTTGACAACGCCGTGGAATTATTTGACCACTTGGTTCCAAAATGAGGATCTTACACCATTTGGCACAGCGCATGGGAAGACAATTTGGGATTATGGGGGGCATGAACTAAAATTTGCTAATTTTTTCAGTGAGGCTATGGCTAGCGATGCACGCTTAGTCATGAACGTGGTGGTTGACAAGTGTAAGGGGGCGTTTGAAGGACTGGAGTCATTTGTTGACGTTGGAGGTGGCACAGGAACTGTGGCCAAGGCCATTGCCGACACATTCCCAGATATAGAGTGCACTGTATTTGATCTCCCACACGTAGTTGCTGACTTTCAAGGGAGTAAGAACTTGAAATATGTTGGAGGGGACATGTTTGAGGCAATTCCTCCTGCAGATGCTGTTTTTATGAAGGTAAAATATATCTTTGTGCTGTTTCCACCCGTACTTGAATGGTCGTGTATATATATCTTAATTGCATGACTCTTATTGCTTACATTAGAATAAAAATCTTTTGTCTAACTTTTTTTTTTCCATATTTTATTCAGTACCTAAAGAGAAAGACAAGAGACACGGTTTTTTGAAAGCATCAAGAGAGGCAGTTTTAATGATCAATAAACCTAGGCAAAAATCAATTTTTTTTTTCAAAATAACTAACCTACCTTATTGTGATCTGTTTATGCTAAAAGTAGTAGTGTTAGTAATAAATCCATTGCATCTTTCTCCTATTACAGCAAACATTATTATACTGGCCCCACCACACTTTTATTTTAGGACAAATTATAACTTATCCACCTGTGGTTTGGCCAAAATTTAAGTTGCCTATCTATGATTTGAAATTTAACACTTTACCACCTAAGGTTAGCTCAATTAGATTTCTATAATCCCCCTCCCTTAAAAATAGGGCTAAATATGTAATTTTGCTCAATTTTTATGTCATTTTCGTCCAAAAACACAAAAAAACATAAAAATACAAGATCAAATAAAATAAAAAAGAATCCATCGAAACACTTACATCATGGAATTTCAAACCACAGGTAGGCAACTTAAATTTTGGTCAAACTTCAGATGGGTAAAGTGTCAAATTTTAAACCACAAGTAGGCAACTTATATTTCAATCAAACCACAAGTAGATAAGTTATAATTTTCCATTTATTTTAACAATTGATATAACTATTATACTACTAGGAGGGAATGGTGTCATTGATTCTGAACAGCTACTGACCATGGTTTGTAAACTGGTTCGAGTCCTCCCTTGTGGCTTCAACAATTGTGTTTGGTCAACTTCAATCCAAAAGTTACAAGTTCTAGCCCTGGTCTTAAGCGGGTGTAGTCTAGCCTCTACAGTTATATTGTCTTCTTATATTCTTTCATACTTGCAAAATATCAAAATAATCATAAATTAATAATGAACATCTATAAAATGCTTAATACCAAATGTTGTAAACTTTAAAATTATATACAAAATATGAGTTTATGGATTATATAGTAAATAACATCTGATTGACACAATATTTTATTTTTATATTTTTGGTCTGTGTTAAGAAAAGAAAAGAAAAGGAACATATAATCTAATAGTGAGAGTTTCAAAATATTAATTTAATAAAAAGTTATTAGGTAGTGTAATACTATAACGAGATACACCACTTGTAACTTGATCATATATAAAGATTGTTTAGTTCAAGTTACAACATGTGTGACTTTTATCAACGATCAATAATTTTCTATTAGATGTGTTTCATGATAAATCTACCATAGAAATAAATTTTCTCATTATGCGCTATATGTTTTCAAGATATAAATATATACTATCAAATACTGATAATTATCTCATCTATAAAATATTTCAATTTCAATTTTTTTAATTTAAAATTTTGAGTGAAACATGAGTTTATGAATAAAAAGTAAATAACATTCAATTGATACAAAATATGGCATATATGTGAAGAATATAAAGAACATGTTTGTTTAGAAAACATGGCAAATAGAAATTTGGATATAATACGTTTGCTTAGAAATATCAAAACATTAGATTTGCTTCATGTCATTGGGTAGGTTTCATTTAATGCATTTCATTTTGTCACATATTTGGGTAAAAAGGTTCTTTCTTCACCAAAAAGGGATTATTTTAATTGCATGAACTAAAGATAATAATAAAAAAAGAATATAAAAAATATATCATTATTTCTAAGTGGTTAGCCTCTCACAGTTTTACTGTTTTTATTTATTTATTATTATTATTATTATTGTTCTTGCAAATGAGAATACAGTGGATATTGCATGATTGGAATGAAGAGGAATGCGTGAAACTACTTAAGCGATGCAAGGAGGCAATCACAATCAATGATAAGAAAGGAAAAGTAATTATCATAGACTTGATGATGGAGAATCAAAAGGAAAATATGAAGTCAACTGAGACACAACTCTTCTTTGATATGGTGATGATGGTACTGGTGAAAGGAAAAGAGAGAACTGAGAAAGAATGGGCTAAGCTATTTCTGGATGCTGGTTTTAGTGACTATAAGATAACCCCTATACTGGGTTTAAGGGCTCTTATTGAAGTTTATCCTTAATAAGCTCTTGCAAGTTTGATAGATTTTCATGCATGCTTTGGTTTCTAGTGTGCCTATTTATGTTATCAGCAATATGCTAACTCTAAATAAAATAATGTATTAATGTTTTATCTTGTATTGAAAGTGTGTGTAATATTATTTACCCCTAGTTGATGTCCTGCACAATGTGCGTGTATGCTATCTGTTTGTTTTTAAAATTTAATAAGAAATACTATCTATGATGTATAATACTCATTGTGTTATGATATTTAGAAAACTAATATGTATTTATTACATGTCACCTATTATATTTAGAAATAACATATTATATGTCACTAAAATAAGTTTAAAAAGAAATATAACTAGTTGGTCAGATATTATATTACCTCTTCATATTTTATATATTTGCAAAATGTTGAGATGATAAAATATTAATAACTATTTTATTTGTAAAATATTTTATTAAATAGTAAATAACATATGATTAAAACGAATTTTGACATGCATATTAAGAACAATAAAAATGTGTAATTCAATTGTGAAAATTTTGAATATGTTAAAGAAATTTAAAAAAAAATAAGAATAAGTTATGCAACTTTAATAAAAAGCTACCCATTAACCTTTATACATCATCAAACCTTTGCATTTATGTCAAATTATTAGTTCATGTACCATTAACATATGATAATTAATTAATATTTTGACATAATGAAAATGCTTGATAATGTGAAAGTTTAAATGAAAAAAAAAAAAAAAAAAAATTGCTATCTTATCAAAAAAGAAAAGAAAATTGCTAAGGAATGTGCCAGTTAATAGAACCTTAATTTATATATGAATTATTAGAAAAATTCATCAAGAAACAGACTTAACCATCTAGCAAACTCACAATTTGTTAAAGGGACAAACCACTTTCAACATTATTCAACACTAGTCACTAACCCCATGGTTAAATATCTTACCATGTTCAATGCAACAATTAGTTGAAAATGAATGAAAATCAATATTTATAATACGAAATAAAGACATAATTTTTTTAAAATTAAAATATTGTGTCTTTTTTATATGATGAAACAAAGGCACACTACTAATGTTTCTACCATGTTTAAAATTTTATGAGACATAAAACATCAAAATACAACAACTTAATGACTAAATAAAATTTTGTAAGTTCCTCCCAGGCTTTTAGGAGGGAAAAAAGAAAATAGAGTAATATAAAAATAACATTCTATGACATAGAGTATTCATTCAAAAAAACTAAGATACTTTGGTGGCATTTATTACCTCTAGCTTTATTTTAGCATTTAATCGATCTATAGTTTGCATAAAAATCTCAAACCATGTTACCATCGTACATAAAAAAATGACATTATTAAACTACCTTTCATAATAGTTGCATGTTTCGATTCAAGTGTCACACATTATTTAAGTGTAAGCTTAAACATGTATATATAAGTTTTTGACTTTTTGGACATCCTCCCCTTAAAATGATGATTATTTATAAGGCTTCAATTATCTTTGTTTGAGGTATTGATTAGAGGTATTTTCACAATTTATAACCAATGCAAAGTATACCTTTTCGATGATTAGAGGTATTTTCACAATTTATTTCCATATTGTTAATATATATTGTAGATCAACTTTATTCATGTAGTGGCAAACCCACCAGGGAGAACGGCATAACTCCTAAAGTCTTCAAAATTTTTGTTTACCCTTTTAGAAATTCTATTCAATAAAAAATATCATGTCCCTCCAAACACAATATAGTTCAAGTTACATATGGACCATGGTGTAACTTTTATCAACATTACAGATGTTTTATTATGAAAAATCTATCATTCTAATAAATTGTCTTATTATGAGCTATACATATTCAAAACATCAATACTACTAAAGACTAATAATTACCTTATTGTCAAGGGCCTCGTAGCTGAATTGACACATTTTCATGCATAAAGTGCTTAGGGGTTTAGGGAAGAAAGAATTTGAACTGCGAGGTTAGCAGCATGTTGTAATTATCTCTCATAATAATAATAATAATAATAATAATAGTAGTACCTTATTTATAAAATATTTAAATTTCAAATTTGTTGTTTTAAAATTTTTTATTAAACAAGAGTTTATGAATATAAACTAACAAACATTCAATTGATACAAAATATGACATATATGTCAAGAATATAAAGAACAAGTGATCCACTCTTAGAATTTTCAAAATATTAAGTTTGTTTCATGTCATGTGGTATGTTTCATTTTCCCAATCTGGGTAAATTAGTTTGTTTCTTTGCCTAAACAGGTTTATTTTAATGACATGGAAAAAATAAAATAATCAAAAAAGAATAAAAAAAATATCAATATGTGTAAGGGTTTAACCGCTTACAATTTTAGTTTTTATTTTATTTTATTATTTTGCAAATGAAAATACAGTGGATACTGCATGATTGGAATGAAGAGGAATGCATGAAACTACTTAAGCAATGCAAGGAGGCAATCACAATCAATGATAAGAAGGGAAAAGTGATTATCATAGACTCCTGTTGAGCCACATCAACAGCCACAACAACCATGCAGTGCGCAAATACAATTCTTTATTATTCATCTTTAAATACCTTTTCAACAAAATATGTAAAATAATAAGATTTCATTGGCTAGTAGCTAAAAACCGTAAAGATAATCATATTAGTAAGACAATGTTATTTTTATTGAGTGCCCACCACCATACTTTAGTGATTGACCTCCTCCTTTTTTTCTTTTCTTTTTTATATATAAAAATATAGCAACTTTATTAAGAAGAAGATAAACTCGTTACATTGTGAGTCAAAGAAGACTTAATTATATACGAATTTTCTTCTATCCAAGTTACAAAATTATCAATACCTTTGACAAATTGGGCTAAGGTCAGTTTCCCTGTCACTTCACATGTGACACTCTTGCCACTCTAAACACCTCCATTTGTTGCTGGATTCCCTCAATAACATTAGCAATAGTTACTTGGTGGGGTTACGTGTATACTTTTTTATTATAAAAAAAATTAAAGTTATATTAAAAAATTATAATAAAAAGAAAACCTATGTGCATGTATCATCCACATAATTTTTTCCTTCTTTAAAAATTTAATCTTAAGCACGCCCTTTCAAATTTGTATTAAACAATGTTGCTACCTGTATGCATTTTTTTTTTTTCTTTTTAATTGGTGTGAGTCGATGTGTGCACGGAATAATTTATGCAGGTCAAGGTACATGTTGTAAAACAAATAGGCGTGCATTCAAAAAAAAAGGCGCAGGTAAATGTAATTTTGTACAAGTACTTACAAATTTTTTTTTTTTTTTTTTTTTTTTGGAATTTTGGCCTCAGTAACACTTTTCTAATCACCTTATTTGACATATATTTATTTATTTTCCTTCAAAAAAATTATAAAATTCCGGAAAGGATAGAGAGATGGGTGTAAGGTATAATTTCAGTTGCGGCCTGCTTTTCTTAAAGAAAAAAAAAAATGGTGTAAGCACTTAGACTTTTTTTTTTTGGAAAAGTTTTTTTATACAAACTGTGCTGTGTTGTAGTATCAGTCCTGTAATATCACAAAGAAAAACACATTTTTTATGAATTAAAAAATATATATATAAAAGCTTCATATTTCTAAAATAGTATTTATCTTATCCGGAGGTGATCACTTGTCCCGGTAGCCAGTGTAAGGATCCATTATTGCCTTATATATAAGGCTATAAGCTCATCAGCTTCAGTCAATGAGCACATGGTTTTTCAAAAGCGACATTGGGCAT
This sequence comes from Notholithocarpus densiflorus, assembly GCA_030021035.2. Classification (NCBI taxonomy): domain Eukaryota; kingdom Viridiplantae; phylum Streptophyta; class Magnoliopsida; order Fagales; family Fagaceae; genus Notholithocarpus; species Notholithocarpus densiflorus. The sequence continues at coordinate 1,066,751 of JARYZH020000014.1, read as the reverse complement.
GGGATTGCTTTAGTTTGCAACCAGACTACTTTTTAATTAGCCTTTTCTTTTTTAAAAACTGTGTTGCAAAACTTAAGCTGCTTTTCATTTTCTTAATTTTTTTTAGAACAGTAATTTTTTTTTTAGTATTAGGACAATGATTTTTTCAAAATTCGCTATGTCACTTGGTAAATTTATATCATATTAGATAGACATATCACTTGCCGTTGACAAGTCTTTCAATTGTATGAGTACTGTTTTGAATAAACTTGATTGATTTTTTTTTTTTTTTTTAGTTTTTTTTTTTAATGTTGGTTTTATTTTGTGCAAATTAGTTATGCCACTTGGGGTAACTTAAGCCAATAAAGCATTCCCAATGATGGTGCCAAATTGCCATATTGCTATTTTTAACAACCTACACAACAAAAATAGAGCTACAACAATGGTGCTATTGCTAAATTTTTAGCAATTGAGCTATAGTAAACTACCATCTATAGCAATCTAATGTAGCTCCAAAGTTATATAAAAAAATATTGTTTATTCCGTTGTTTTCTCTCTCTTCCGTCTTGTCTCTTCTCTATTTTCTCTCTCCCTCTCTTTTGTCTCTTGCCCCAGCCTTCTTCTCCATCTTGCCCAGCCCTCTTCTCAAGAATGAAACTGTGAAACCACCAAACCAAAGCCTTTCTCTTCTAACATCTCTCACATAATTCCTACCCATTTCTCTAGTCTCTTCTCTCTCTCACTCCCTCCATCTTTCGCTCTCTCTCTTCTCTATTCTCATCTCAAAACCAAAATTTCAAGGGAGGAGATTTATAGGCTTACTTTTTGATAGGCCAAGAATGTATTGATCCATTGTGATAAATTAACCAATTAATTAGCCAAGTTAATTAATGAATTCAATTAGCATGCAATATGCGTGGTAGCACAAACAAATCACCAACTTGAGAAGGATGTTGGCTGCAAAGTTCTTTAGTTCATCAACATGATGAAAATCACGAAACTCCTTGGTTACAAAACCTTACGGCGTACAAACGCAGCAGCTTCTACAAGAGAAAGATGAACTAAGGCAAATTTGTCTCCGGTCACAATGTGCTTGAACAAAACCTTTTCATCAGCTGTGACGGGCCATAAAATAATCCTTATATATGTTTAGGGTTGTGAGAAAAGAAAGCCTAAACAAGTATACACAGATATGTGTGAAATCAGATCTAAAAAACTGATTTTCGTAAATCTCAATAGATAGGTTATCTATCAAGCAGCTGTCAAGCATCGGGCTGAAGATCCCTTTTAAACCTTGATAAATGCTATCTGTCAAGCTTTAAAATACAACACTTCTTCACTTGATTCTTAGACAGATTTGCATGGCTTTAACATTTTGACTTGAACTCTTGTTCCTTGAAGTATTAAACACATCCTATATCTACCTAAATACAAGTAAAGTATGTTTTGTCAAAGGATTAGCCAATTCTAAATGACATATGTTCCTAAAATGATTCACATATGTCCTAAAATCTCCCCATTTGGCAATCCGTGACAAAACCACAACAAACAAATGAACATATGAGAGAAATCATAAATCACTCAACTCATACTCACTTGTTGAATACAATAAAATCTAATCCTAACACAAACTCTTGAAAAACTTTGTAAGAAGAGAGTTCATGGCAAGAAAGACTTTGACAACCTGTATTTCTAAAACACTTTAAACAAAACTCATCATGGCATCTTAGTGTGAAACAGAAATATAAAAGATTGCATACAATAAATAAAAAGCATGTGCATAAAGAGAAAAAAGAAATAACACAGGAAGAGATAGGTGAAAGAATGTAATAATAGCCTCAATATATATATATATATATATATATATCAAAATGAGTACAAGGTTTGCTATCACAAAGTAAGAACAATGTATCTAAAATAGAAAGAAAAGATACAAAAGTCCTCACTACATCCCTCAAAAAGAAAACACTCCCCCTAACAAAAATATCTCATATACTAACTCTCCCTCTAAGTACATGACTACTCTCATACTCAAAACTACTTCCCCTTTTTGTCATGAATGACAAAGAGTATGTCACTGAGAAGCAGTCATCTCCCCATCACCGGAAGAGCTAGAAGCCTCATCCTCATCAACACCACCACCATCGGAGCCATCATCATCACTCTCATCCTATGAAGCCTGTGGAGAAGGAGATGAAGATGTAGTGACACCACCCATAATAGCTTGTCATTGTGCAATACAACCAACACGGGTGTTCACCTGACATAACTCATCACTGAGAGTGTCAAGGCAAGCATCCATGCTCACAAGCTATGCCATGATGGCCTCGAGAGTCACTTCACCCGCAGAAGAAAAAGAAGCAAAGGTGGATGGAGCGGAAGAAGCTGGAGGAGTCGCCGTCTCGGTCCGTGGCAGCTTCGGTCAAAGCTGGGCCTTATTCTGTCTAACGATCACTGTGTCTATGACACACATGACAGAGAAATGTGGAGACTCAAGATAGGAGACGGACGCATGGCGAAGAATCCGCGTGATAGCTGAAGGGAAAATGAGCTTATCACAGGTCGTCGTATCCTTAAAGATATCTATAAGGAAGAGTATGAAGTGAAAGGGAAAGCCTATGGTAAGTCCCTCAAGTAGGGATAACAAAAATCGAGCACGAGACTCAGTAATCAAATTATAGTGAGACAAGGGATGTAAAACAAATGGCATCACCATATTCAGGAACCTTGGACCTTTTACAAAGCCCGAGCAAGGGGTGTTTTGACGGATACCCCAAGATGAGGGTGTCTCACAGAATAGAGACATGAGTTCGTCTTTGGACACAGTCCGAAGATGATCACAGCTGAGGTAGTCAGCAAACTCGACTTTCGGAACGTGTAGCACCTCGGATATAAGATCCAGAGTGACTGCAATACGCGTACCTCGAACGCGAGTGATGAAATGAGTTACAGAATAATCAAATCCGTACATATTGGAGTAAAACTCCTGTATAATCACGGAGTGACAAGTGACCGGGATGCCACAAAGTGACTCCCAACCCCTACTGTAGATGACAGTGGGAAGGTCAATATCGAAAAAATCCGATAGGACGACTTGGCGTTCCGAATGAATGCCTCGTCGAGAAAATTTCTCCGAGAAGTCCTGACGGGCTTTCTCATCACGGAACCGAATGTGAAAGGGGGTAGAATCAGAAGTAGATGCCCTAGAACGAAGAGGGTTCCAGGACGAAGTAGACTTGCTCTTTTTAGGTGCCATAAAGCAAACTAACTAAAAGAGAGAGAGAGAGAGAGAGAGACAGAGAGAGAGAGAGAGAGAGAGAGAGAGAGAGAGACAAACAAAAGAGTACCAAGCACAGATCAATATCAATAAGATAGAGAAAAGAAGGTACGTATGCATGAAAAATGCATGAGCATGTGACATGCAATAATAAAGACATCATGGGTTCAGCCCAATCCAATCCTACCAGCACACATGATTTCAACATAGTAAACATACATCTAAAATGCATGAATCATTGTTAAAATGCAAATGTAATGCAATTCATGAACATTGAAGATCATTTAAACAAAACCCATCCCAAAAATTTCACAAAAACTTCATCAATTTTGAAAAACCCCAAAAATTTTCAAAAACCCCAAAAGTTATGTCAAAAGAGATAAAATGCATGATAAATGTAAGAGGGAAGATCATACCAGAGAGAAAAAGCACACTTGAGGCCGAAGATTGAGTGGGGAAGATGAAGAGTGTGATTTAGAAGTGTTTGGGAAAGGGAGAACGTTTTTCTGTCGAGAGAGATCGGATAAAATGAGAGAAAAAATCGCGTTGAGCTATATATAAAAAACACGAAGCTAGGTGTCGAGAGGTGTCGAGCTTTAATTTTCGACAAATGGGGCTGTCGAGGAGCTATCGAGAGGTGTCCATAGCAAAGTGACCTCGATGGATCGAGAAGCTATCAAGCAACTATCGAGCATACAGAAACTTTATCGATGGATCGAGAAGCTGTCGAGCAGCTATCGAGATAAATTCTCAAAAACTTCGATGGATCGAAATTGTGATAACAGCTATCGAGAGAGGAAGATCAAGAGGCTCGATAGATAGCCTAGCTGTCAAGAGGTATCGAGAAGCTGTCGAGATTGCTCAAAAACAGTTTTTCAAAGAAGAGAAAAACACATATATGAATGCAATCAAACATGCTACTTAACCAAAGATCCAAACAACATTTTAAGCTCTCAAAAACATCTCTCAACAATAAAAAATGTCAAGTATATAGATCCAAAATACACACACTAAATAAGTCTATCCAATTTTATATTTCAAAAAAAAGTCAAGACAGTTTAGTGAGCATACATTAACACATGTATTCCTTGTGATGGCCAAATCACATTGTACCTCCACATTATCAAGAGTAGCAAAGAATATTGCGTGTTGTGTGCGAAAAGCATTGCAAGATTGCATAAGTGTCTATATGTTATAACGATTTGAGATATGAGAAAATCACTTTAACTCACACACAGTCATAACTGCTTGATGGGGACTATCACTTTCGAAGTACATCCTATAACTCCCACATCTCCTAGAAGACACGCTTGCAATCATATATAAAGCATTTTGATTCTTTTTGCTTTTATTTTTCTTTGCATATTTTATTTTGTAAAGCATGTCATGCATGAGCATATAAGAGAGAGAAAATAAATACCCAATTATGTTAAGCTTTTGACATTGCACTTTCGCTATGCCGAAGTATACAGATGTTATTTCATGATTGGCAGACAACAGTGATGAGATGATTATTTATGCCTTTCTCTTAGGATTTTCTCGTCCTTCCCATCAAAAAGAGTGATACGGGTGTTAAGTACAAGAGATTACTTAATCTTACTCATCACAAACACGAGCCACAAAACTCACTTGTTTAGTTATGCATTGAGATGCTCATTTAAGCTACAAAAGATACAAAGTTTAGAGAACTTTGTTTCAATGGCTATCCAAGGTACACAAGTACCAATGTACACAAAACACACACTAATTTTGTATTTTTCTGATTTTTCATTTTTTTTTATAAAAAACAAAATAAAGGAAAACTGAAAACAAACAAACAAAAACATTTTAAACAAAGAAAAATATAAAACTAGACTGACTCAAAACAAAAAAGCAAAAACACACAAGTAATGCATACTCAAAAACAAGAAAGGGAGAGAGAGAAAAAGTGACTAAATCACTTGGAGACTTTTTCCTTCCATACCTTGGAAGAACCTTTCCGTTTAGCAAACCCTTAATCCGGCGGTGAGGGGGAAGAATTGAAACCGTTCAAGTTCAAAAGGAACATGAGGGCTTTGAGTAGATCTCCAAGAGGAGCAAAAGAGGATGGAAACTAGTTTTAGTTTCCCGATGAGATCATACTGTTACTCTGTTGAGTGGCTAACCACTTATAGCAATTTGGTCGAGTATGCCTAGTTGCTCCACAGTGATGGCAGAGATGCTGTTTCTTCTATTTAGACTTTTAAGTATTGCCTTTCTTAGCCCTAAGATAGATTTACCCTTGTCTATGTTTTCACTAGCTAAAGCAGTTTTGACATTATTGTTCTCAGATTCAACATTATTAGCAGGTGAAACAAAAATAGTTGTACTAGTAGAAGCAATATTAAGAGAAGAGAAATCATATTCTAAGCTGGCTCGATCAGAAGCAGATTTTTGAAAGCTGAGCATCTCGTCAAGTTTTGCACTTGAAATCATCTCCAATTGAGCTCTGACTTGGAACAACTCTGCCTCAAGCTTCTTGGTCTTCTCAGCCAAGAAATTATTCTCAAATCTCAGTGCTCTAATGGTCTGATTGGCTTCATCAAACTTCGTGGAGATTTCTTCTCGTTCAAACTCCACATCACTAAGCTTCTTGGTGGCCAACCTATACAACTTTTCATGCTTTTTTGAGACTTTGTATAATTTTGTATAGGCTGTGTGGATGTCATCTTGTTCATCCATCTTTTCAAATTTCGACTCCACCAAGTCCTCTTCTTCATCCACTTCTTCAACAATTCCCTCAGTAGGATTTACAGTGGCAGTGAAGGCATTTAGGATTCCATCATCCTCATTGTCCGAATCATCCTCAGGTTCGGTGTCACTTAAGGTAGCAGCAAGGGCCTTGCTTTTCTCAATAGTCTTGAGATAAGTTGGGCACTCTTGTTTCATGTGTCCGAAACCTTGACACCCAAAGCACTTTGGTCCTGAGGAAACAGTGTACTGATCTCCATCCCTAGCATCCTTCTTCCCTTTGTCTTGGCTCTTAAACTAAAACGAACTGGACTACTTGCGGTCTTTGTCAAATCCTTTAGCATTGACATTCTTCATAAACTTTTTGAATTGCCTTGTAATGTAGGATTTCATTTTAGAATCTTCATCATCTGAAGACTCATCTGTGTCACTGCTTTTGGCCTTCAGTGCCATGCTCTTTCCCTTACTAGATTTCTCAATCCTTGTCAAACCCAACTCATAGGTCTGCAGATTACCAACCAGCTCTGTCAAAGGAATTTTTTCAATGTCCTTTAATTCCTCAATTGCAGTGATCTTGGCATAAAATCTCTCGGGTAAAGATCTGAGCACCTTTCTAATAATCTTGGGTTCGGGAATGGTTTCCCTAAGATTAAAGGCTGAGTTCACTATGTCTTTGAGCTTGGCATAAAACTCATCGAACGACTCATCCTCCTCTATCTTGATCTCTTCAAAGCTTGTAGTAAGCCTCTGAAGCTTCGAATCCTTGACAGCCTTGGTTCCTTCATAGGTTGTCTGGCGGATGGTCCATGCTTCCTTGGCAGTTTCGGTAGAGGATATCTTCTTAAACTCCTCATTCGTGACCATACTGAATAAAGCATTCAATGCCCTGCTATTGAAGTTAGCCACCTTAATCATAGCATCATCCCAATCGGCCGGCGCTTCCTTTGGCTTGGTCTAGCCTATCTCCACAGCTTGTCATACTTTTTCATCTAATGACTGCAAGAAAACTCTCATGCATACTTTCCAGTATGCATAGTTAGTGCCATCAAATAAAGGATGTATAATCAACGATTGTCCTCTATCCATGACAACAGGGGTCAATGGATCACACAGCAAAGATTAACCCTAATTAGAGTGTGCCTGCTCTGATACCACTTGATAGGCCAAGAATGTATTGACCCCTTGTGATAAATTAACCAATTAATTAGCCAAGTTAATTAATTAATTCAATTAGCATGCAATACGCGTGATAACACAAACAAATCACCAACTTGAGAAGGATGTTGGCTGCAAAGTTTTTCAGTTCATCAACACGATGAAGATCACGAAGCTCTTTGGTTACAAAACCCTACCGCGTATAAGCGCAGCAACTTATTCAAGAGAAAGTTGAACTAGGGCAAATTTGTCTCCGGTCACAATGTGCTTGAACAAAACCTTTTCATCAAATTTTATCAGCTGTGACGGCCCTTAAAATAATCCTTATATATGTTTAGGGTTGTGAGAAAAAAAAGCCTAAACAAGTATACACGGATATGTATGAAATCAGATCTGAGAAACTGATTTTCGTAAATCTCGATAGATAGGTTATCTATCGAGTAGCTGTTGAGCATCGGGCTGAAGATCCCTTTTAAACCTCGATAGATGCTATCTGTCGAGCTAGCTGTCAAGGTTTAAAATACAGCACTTCTTCACTTGATTCTTGGGCAAATTTGCATGGTTTTAACACTTTGACTTGAACTCTTATTTCTTGAAGTATTAAACTCGTCCTAGATCTACCCAAATACAAGTAAAGTGCGTTTTGTCAAAGGATTAGTCAATTTTAAATGACATATGTTCCTAACATGATTCACATATATCCTAACACTTTTGGGTCAAACTAAAGCTCAATGGATGCTTGAAATTTTCGTGGTTTTGTTTGATCATTTGTGGAATTGATGGCTGATTTGTGTGTGATTTGGGCTTATTTTTCTAGGGTTTTGGTTGGATTTTTCTAAGATTGGTTTTGGATTATTGGGTTTTGTTTTTTAGTTGGGTGACTTTGCTTCATGGTGTTCACTTTAAAGAGGTAAAGAGGGAGTAGAAATGTTAAAGGAAGTATAATAGTAATGTGGACTAATAGGGAGAAAGAGAGATTTTTTTTTTTTTTTAGAATAGGGAGAATAAAATTTTAGAAAGAGAAAATAAGAGGTAGAAAATAAGTGGATGATGTGGTTGTGGATGTGGCTCAACAGGAGTGTAGTAACAATAAATACTGCACTTCAGCTTTTAGATATATATAAATAAAGATAGATATAGATGTAATGTGATGTTTTATTTACACCTATAGTATAGTTTAATAATTGACCTCCTCCATATTAGGCTAATGTGATTTTGTGCAAGTACTTTCATTTTTAATATTTTTTTTTTTTTAAATTGCCTGCACTATCACTTTTCCAAACGCATTATTGACATTTTTTTTCTAACAAAAAAAATAAATAAATAAAAATATTCCTAGAAGATAGAGAGTGATTGGAATGGGTGTAAGCTAGACATTCATTTGCACTTTGCTTTTTTTAGAGAATTTTTTTTTTTTTTTTTTTTAAGTTCTTAGAATGTTTTTGGGAAATTTTTTTTTTATTTTTTTATTAAAGCTATGGTAATACCCAATCTTATAATATCTCAAAGATATTTTTTTTTTAAATGTTTTTCTAAGCTTCAAATTTCTAAGAATTGCGATCTAATGCAATAATAGAGAAGTTAAAAATAAAGTATAAAAGTAAAATAGTAAAAAGTTGAAGGTTAAACATATTTTTATATATTCATGGATGAGATAAAAAGTAACTTTGAAATTTTAATCTCAACCTTTGATTTTCTATTGCTTGGGGCTATTGCACTAAATCTTAATCCGATTTCTACAATTATTTTTATCTTATCTAGAGGGTGACTTGTGCTAAAGGAGATTCTAAATCTAGAAATGGAGAGAGAAAGACTAGGTTTGAGTTAAGTGATTCGAAGAAAGTAGAAGAAGAACCAGATTCAAATGTGTTGAAGAAAGAGGAAGAAGAGACAACTGTAGCAACAGCTAGTAACCAACGGTCATCTAGATCAAAATGATGACGTTTGGTTTAGTGGCAAACGGTGTCATTTTGCGCAAGCTTAATTCAGGATTATTACACTATCCAGAAACGGTGTGGTTTTAAGCATAGTGTTTGAAGTGCATTCGTATCTCTTCGAAGTGCCTTATTCTGGATTCACTCTGCTCTGGCAGGTCCACAAAGCTCAGGTCCTTCAACAGTTTCTTGAATACGGTTATAGAGTAGTGCTTAGCTAAATAGTTTGTTATGATTCTGTTAGAGTAGGAGTTTCTAGAACTTTTCCTAATGTATGCTTAATCTATTTGTAAAGATTCAGAGCTTGGAAATATAGTTTTTCAGTATTACTCAAAAATCTCTCTCTCTCTCTCTCTCTCTCTCTCTCTCTCTCTCTCTCATATTGTTATACACATTTCAAGCTCAAATTCTCACAACTTGGGTAGCAAATCAAATCCATCCTCTTACAAATCGAGACTTAAAAACTCGAGTTTTATCTTGGAACTCGAGTTTTAGACACTCGAGATGCTAGTTTTCAGCATTGTTTTGAAACGTAACAACTAACTAAATTTTTTTATATTTATTGTTATTTGGAAAGGCTGTTCAGGCTTTTCCAGATTGGTTAAGGGCTGGTATTTATAAGCAGTAAGGGAAAAGCAACGTTAATTACCCAAAAACCAAACGTTGTACACGGTTACTTTAATGGCTTTAGGGAAAAGGCACAATTTTTCCAGTTTTTTTTTTTAAAAAAAAAAAAATGTAAATGTGGCATAAATTTATGTTTGATTTCTCAGATTCTCTCTCCCAACTCTCTGCGCCTAATCGACTCGTTCTCTCTCTCTGTTTATCAGACTTTCGGTCTCTTTCAATTTAACGATATTTTTGTTTTAAACCATTAGGGGTTTCCCTGATTTTAACAAATAGAGAGGAAAAGGGTTATGAATCCAAATTCCTAAATTGACAATAAAAAAAACAAAAGCAAATATCTACAAACATTTTGATAGAAAACCCTAAAACCCAAAACAAAAACGAATCAAATCTAAACCTACCTAACAAAAAAAAAATCAATTAAAAGTAACATTTCATACCCAAATTTGAAAAATGGAAAAAGAAAAAATTTAGCGATGCGGTTCCGTCGATTTGGGTGGTTGATACATGACCTAACAGTTTCTTTCTGTGCTTGCTGTTCGATGGTCTAAGTCTGGCCAGGGAATGGACAATGGCCAGCCTTGGATCTTTCTCTCTTTCTCTTGGGGTCCGACGAACAACTCTGTTCTCTCTCTTTCTCCGTATACGGGCAAGCCTTTTGAATGTAATTTACCCATTTAAGGGCCAAAATTAGGAATTAACACTGTTTGCCAAACAATATAATTAGTAGGCACTGTTTTCAAACTATATTTCATACTAACATCTCGAGTCTATAAGACTCAATTTAGGGCCTATAAATCAAGTCTCAAAGACTCGGTTTTCATGTTCTGATCAGATATGAGCTAGCCCTTTTCCACGTGGCGTCTACCTAGAAATCGAGTCTCTAAGACTCGATTTCTATCTCGACCCTTAAATGCTCGATTTATGTTCATACCTGCATCCCACGTGGATTCCAGCTGGATATCGAGCCTTAGAGACTCGGTTTTTAAAAAGAGTAATTGAGTCTTAGAGACTCGATTTTCAATCTTTGGTCCACAAGCTTCCACGTGGTTAGGGCAGCTACTAACCTTAGTCCTCATAATGTGGGTCTAGGGTCTCTCCATTTTTTCCTCCAAATAACCCAGCAGCTCTCTCTCCCTCTCTCACTCTCTCTCTCACTCTCATACAAAACTCACCCCCATTACAAAACTTCAAATCAAACTCACCCTCCATATTTTTACATCCTCATGTCAGGTAAGGTTTCTCACTCTCTCTAGTTGTTAGTTACATATATATGTATTGTTAGGTTTTTTTATGGGTATGTATATCATGACTATTTTTTTTTTTTTGGTTTGATATTGTTCTTTATATTTTTGATAGAATGATTTGAAGGTTTGTAATGGGGTGAGTTGTGTGTTTAGTTTTTTTTGTTGTTTGAGTATGATTAATGATTTTTTATTTTTTTATTTTAGAAACAAATGATAATGATTGAGTGTGTTTGTATGTGATAATGATTGTGTGTTTGTATGCAAATGTGGGGTTTGTATATGCATATGATGTAACAAGTTAGTGTATATATTTGCTAGGCTTTTATAAAAAGTAAAAAATATTGTAGATATATATTTGTATTGTTAGGCTTTTTATCATGACTATTTTTGTTGTTGTTTGGTTTAATATTTTTCTTTATTTTTTTGTTAGAATGAGTTGAAATTTTGTAATGGGGGTGAGTTTTGTCTTTACTTTTTTTATTTGTTTGAGTATGAAATGGTAATGATTGAGTGTGTTTGTATGTGATGTGGGGTGAGTATATGCAAATGTAGGGTGTGTTTGTATATGCATATGATGTAAGAAGTTGTAATTTTTGTACTTTGAGTATATAAAATGGTTTTGTAATTGATGTTAAATGAAAGAGATAAAATATGTCACTAACATATTACACTTGACTCTAATAGGTTCACAATCTCTGAAGAATATCGATATAAATGTATACTACGGTGGACCCCTTCTCAATCGTGATGAGATTAACGAATTCCCATTTAAAGGGCCAAGTATTGAATGCTATTACATGATGATACGTCATAAGTTGAAGACGTTATATGATTTGAAGATGAAAATAATGGAAGAATTGAATTTGAACCCTGCTTGTTATGATATAAAGATTATTTACTGTTACCCACAAGAAGTCCTTCATGAACGGATAAATTATGGGTATATGGCGATCAAAGAAGACAAACATGTAAAGATCATGTTTAATAGGATCCATAAAATGCCTCAAGTAAATGCTGCTGAGTTGTACGTAAGTTCGGAACCGCTTGCAAAAGTTGATGCCAAGGAGGTGCAACAAACAATTACATCTTTACAATTTACAACCCTAGATGATGGATGCACTACAATGGGGCAGTGGACCACGCACTGGAGGACCGTAAACACCCACTAGCGGGCCATGCTCAACTGCCGAGCACAAATAGGGGAACCTGGCCCATGCCCAATACTGGACCAACAGCAAGCACCCATCAATCTGATTGGCTTTCTTATTGCTTGCCCTGCATAACTCTCGGTACAACCATGCAAGGCAAGCACTTCCCCAACTGTACCTTTGTGGGTTGCGAAGGTCTCCAATTGCTGCACCCACATTAGATGCACCCTATCGCCGGATTTGTCCATGAAGATTATGTCCCCCAGTAGCGCTAGGATGTAGCATCGTGTGTACTTATGCAGTTGATCCTCTTTAGCATTAGGCGGCAATGGATTGACAACTTGCTCCAAAAGCCGTTTGATGAGAATCCTCTGGCCATTAAGTTGCTTTCTCTCATTATTTACAAGTCGAAAGCGAAGGAAGTCCCGGCACACATTCTCCCATTCTTTCTGCGTGCTCCCTGTTATAGCCTCGCCATTAACAGGAAGCCCAAGAAGAACCTCCACATCTTGCAATGTGATGGTGACCTCACTATGTGGCATGTGGAAGGTGTGAGTCTCGGGCCGCCGTCGCTCCACTAAGGCCGTTATCAGGACATGGTCAATCTCTCTACCCGGGATCCTGAGGAGTCCCTCCAAACCAAGTGCCTTAATGATGTCAATGACTCGGTCGTCCACCATTGGCTCTTGATTGGAGAACTCTTCACTACGGCTACGGCAGGTAAGGGACCCTGGATCTTGCACAGAACAGAACCATAGATTAATATATGACAACAAGTGCGTGTACGTTGTATGAATTAAATGCGTGTACATTGGTTAAATCTGTAGTGTTGTGTTTTACCTGCCCATTCCAAATAGCTTCAGACCGATGGTCGGCCTACTGTATCAACACCGACCCGTCAATGGGTCTAGGTTGTGCATGGTCAATCTGTCCAGCATTTGCAGCAGCCATACTGCACAAGAATGATAAGCAGTTAGCATGTAATAGACATTATTGAAAAAAAAAAAAAACAAAAACAATCTAACAAAGATTCTCAAAAAAAAAAAAAATTTAACAAAGTGGCAGTCATATGCCTAAAGAGAAAACACAGTTCCTATGAGGTCACATAGGGTGGAAGACAACCATTCAAGGAAAAATACACTTTACTCAACTTATCACCAGGAAACTAGAACAAAAGGTCATATTCTCCAGATTAATCATAAAAATATGGTAAGTAATCACCAGAAACCATGTTACTTTTCAGAAGGATTCACATTTTAATGAAATTGTAAACTTTATTGAAAAATGCCTAGAAGAGCCTTGGCAATTGCTCTAGAAACCACCCAATCACCATTGGGTTGTCAAATATAAATGTCATATATAAGATAACATATATACGGCTGTAATGATGCAACCCATTACTTAGCATTCAATTCTATGAAATATATATTACTCAAGAAATTTTATGACAAGAAAATTACATAAAATTTCTCATACATGTAGAAATGGTATCAATATCATAGAAGTGAAAGAATTAGCCTTATTAGTAAAATCAATAGTACAGCAATGAAGATCTAGCAGGAATATCAGATTCTAGCCTATATATGCAAGACATGCCCAAACTGATTATGCAAGCCATAAAAGTAATGTTTGATTTGACAGCAGCATTAATTCATGCATTAAACATATAATCATGCTTGAGAGAAAGAAGCACAAAGATGGAGACAGCAACGGAATTCAAAAATAGCTATGTATTAACTTGTGAAACAAGTATTATTTCTTTAAAGAAAGAAGAAAAGAAAAAAAAAAAGTCGAGCTTTTTTATATTTCATCATTTTATTCAAGCGTGTAAATTTATCGTTCATTAGAATTTAATATCTAGGGGAGAAGCTGTCAGTTTTTATTTTTAGCAATTATGGAGACAGGAATTTTGAGCAAAGGTCAATGATATTAATTAAAGTATACACAATAAACAAGACCCACAATGAGTATAAATATAATATAAAAGGGTATTTTAGGACATTTGATTGGAATATAACTCCATTATATCATCAAATCATGTTATACCATATTGTGAATTACAAATTCATGGTTCTATTCATGTTTACCACCAAAACAGATGCATAGGAATAGTAATTCCATTACAAATTCTTATATATAATTTTTTTCTAATTAGTAAAATACTTCATTGAAAGAAAAAAACTACTACAAAGAGGGTTACAACTTCTTATATTCCTTGCAATACTTATTTCTATTCCTAAGTAATCATTATCAATGTATTGAACATGCCCTTAGTTTTTCTGATGCAACCAGGTATCTCATGTATGGGTCATAGCATTTTAAATTTAATTCGTAAACTTAATGTACTGCACCCTAAACCTCTGCTTATCCATCTAAATAGCAAGAGACAACAACAACAAAAAAAAAAAAAAAATCAAATCAAATCATATCAAATCAAGTTCTGACCACTATTCCTTAGGCCTCTTAGTTTCCTCATGTTAAATTTTCTCAAACACGACAATCTCAACACAAAATAGAAAAAATTTCTCGCATTTTCTTGGGAACCAAACAGAGTAACACACGAAACAATCAAATCAATCATAATTTTGGAACAAAAACCACAAACCCACATGAAAAAATCACACAATAAGAAAATCATACTTGAGAGAACTGAGTGGGAGTGGAGAGGGTGCTTGAGAGTGGAGACTGAGTGAGAGTGGAGAGAGGCGTTAGAGCAAAGAGGCGTGAGAGTGAGAGAGGTGCGAGCATGAGAGGGTGTCTGTGTGAGGGTGGAGAGGCGTGAGAGTGAGAGTGAGAGAGTGAGTGACAGAGGCGTGAGAGTGGAGAGTCTGTGTGAGAGTGAGAAGGTGAGTGAGAGTGGAGAGAGGCATTAGAGCAAAGAGGCGTTTAATTTGAAAAAACCCTATATGAAATCGAGTCTTAGAAACTCGGTTTCCAGGTGTTTTCCACGTGGATCAAACACCAACAACGTCACTAACCACGTCACATATAAACCGAGCTTCTAATTGTCGAGATATAAATTGAGTCTCTAAGACTCGATTTCTAGGTGGACGCCACGTGGAAAAAACGCTAAATCAAACGTGATCAATCCATGGAAACCGAGCCTCAAAGACTCGGTTTATAAGCCCTAAATCGAGTCTTTTAGACTCGAGATGTTAGTAATATATATAGTTTGAAAACAGTGCCTACTAATTATATTGTTTGGCAAACAGTGTTAATTCTCAATTTTGGCCCCCATTTAAGCAGTTAGTGTTGTATTTATACTCAGAGACCATCAGACTGTTTTAACGCTGCGATAGGAAGCCTCTCCAAACGATGCACCGTACGATTTTTTAAAGATTAAACTGTATATGTGTCTGAATTTTAGATAGGCACTTTTCCTATATAGCAGCACCTCCTTAATTGTAGGAATTAACTTTTTCTCAGCTTCTGCTATTATATATAGTATATGATATAGATATAGATGTAGATTATTATTTTTTGTAATTAACAACATTATAAAAACTATACAGTAAATTTTGTAATATATATAAAATCTCTTTTATAAATAAGGATATGCGGAATTAAGTGGTTATTCCAGCATTTGACTAAAAACTAAAAAGTAGGGGAAAAAAAGCGAAAAAAAACGTAACCAATAACATTTGTCTCATTATCCATTTGCAATAAGGCATTGTTTTTAAACACAAGCCAATAGGGATAAGTCGACCCCACTCTCTCTCTCCAAAAAAAAAAATCTTTTTTTTTTTTTTTTAATTCATTCTGTCCATAATATCTAAAGAAGAAAATGCTATACATTATCAACAATGGAAACGCCTAATAAGACTGTCAAGGAAAAGACTTGAAGTTGAAAAGAAGCATGAGCATGGCTTGCAATTCACTTTCACTATTCTCACCCAATTATTTCATTCCCATATCCACTAAACCACCTGCTAAACATTTGTTTTCTTCCCACACGTATCTTCCATGCAATTTTAGTCAGTACTACAATAGCAAGAGAGAATTTCCACTACCATCAGTGGCTTCAATCCCATACCAACCCATCAATGTGGACTACTTGGAGGAAGAATTCAGTGGACATGGTGTCACCTTTGAAGGTATTGGTGATAACTGTGTTGCCAAGATGGGACTCGAAAACGGAAGCACAGTCAACTTGATGCTACCAAGTGGCTTAATTTCATCATACAAAGCTCCCATGTGGCATGGAGGCAAGGTGGAGTTGCTGCACACATCAGTCTCTGAGGATGAGAATGGTGGTGCTGTCATTCAAGGAGGGGTGTCTTTAGCCTTAAATTGTTCCAGTGATGGTGATGTCGAAGTTTCTTGGTCTCCATGTAATTGGGCTCTTCGTAATATAATAGGCGATGCTCAAGAATCCATTCAGGTCCGTGTATAATTTTTTAGGCCATGAAACTTTCTTGTAACCAAAGAGTAAACATTGAATTCTATGAAACCAAACTTTATATCGACCTATTTTGAAACTATTTTATAATCAAGATAAAGGCATTTTAGCCTAAAATTTATTGAAAGATGTAACCCCTCTTTGTTGAACGGAATAGAATATATCATAGATGGTTAGCGAATTTGGTTCAAATGGTTATTAAGTATTTTTAGAAGGCTTCAATAATAGTTAGTGCCTATACATTAGTTCATGAGTGATTTAATCCCTGATATTTGAAGTGATCGTTTTTAGTTTCAAACAAATTTAAAGAGATCACTTTACTTAATGTGTCTAATGGAATAATGACATGTCAGTTTTTAATCTGACCATGTCATCAAATTAAGGACTAAAGCGACCACTTAAAACATGAGGGACTTTCACTCAAAAAAAAACACGAGGGACTAAAATCGTTCATGGATTAAAACTTCAAAGACCAACAATGTATTTCAGATTTTTTAGAATTAGTTAATTATTATAGATGGTCAAATTGTCATAATGTATATCTTTGTTTGGTTCATGATTTAGTCTTGTAGATATAAGTACATGGTTAAACGTATGAACTTGTAAAATGCAGGTAGAACTGATAGATAGGGACTCGGAGAACAAAATTGAAGTAAAATACATTGTGACTCTCAAAAAAGATATGTTAAGCTCAGAGCTTGTTGTCTCAAACTCCAACTCTTCTTCATTGCTCCAACTGACGGGGTCCATTGTAAGCCATTTGGTAGTGAGCACGCCAGATGCAACTTATGCACTCGGATTAGAAGGATCTGACTTCTTCAACAGGTCACCATTATTAACAAACTTTGCTTTAGTTCCTCCGGATTTCGGCCAGAAAAATGAATTTGGCTTAGGCCAATTTTTGGGTCAAATGACACTGAAAGGCCTTTCGTCTGGTTGGGGTGCAAGAAATCAAAACACTGCTGATGATGCAGAAAGCAGCCCAAGAGAAAGTGAAGAAGAAATGGAGGGTGAAGAAGATGACAACTACAAGCATTTAAAAGAACAAATGAGTCGGATATACACCAGTGCACCTCGGTATTTCACAATAATTGACAGGGTAATTTTCTTATAATAACCAAATTCTAACATCTCCATTTAATTTGCTGCAAAAATGGTACTTACACCACGAACAATTGTATTTAACAGAGCAATTCATGTGTCTTACACCTCTAGAACCAAGTCACACACAACTTTGTTCTCTGGAGAGCTATGTTTCTGTAACTGAGTCTTTTCTAGAAGGTGGATCAAATGCTAACAAATCTTATTAGGAGTATCTCAATTTCCCTGCTCTGTGCTTGCACATAATTTATATTTTGTACACTATTGATAAGGACACCACCATAGTTGGTGAACTATGTACTCATGCCACAGGCCTAAATTCAAGTCATCCTGAGAGCCCTAACGCCAGCATTGTTTTTCCACATTTAGTTAACCAACTAGGAGATTTTGTGTCCATTAATTTTAAAGCATATGTACCACCCATTTGTGTCATGTATTTACTAAGTCATGGGACTGAATTAAAATAAGGCTCCATTTATCCATTTTTGTAAAATTAAGTACATTAATCAAACATAAATAAAAATGCTTCTCAAGTGCCACTTACCTGAACTCATGAGAGGATTCAATCCTAAAGATATTGACCATTTTCTCTTGTTTCCTTTCTGATGATCTGACCTCTATTATGGAACAGGGTAAAAGAAACTCAGTGGGAGTAGGGAGGGAAGGATTTGATGAACTATACATGTTCAGTCCTGGCTCAAGACATGAATACTACAGCACATATTCTTACGTATGTGTCGGTCAGTCAGCCTTGCTCAAACCTATCATCCTAGGTCCTGAAGAAGAATGGAGAGGTCTGCAGCATTTACATAACCCAAATCTCTAATTATATAACAGCATGCCATTGCTTTTATCTTATTTGCAGGCAATATCAAGAGTGCATCTGTACAAGTCGCTGCAAATCAAGTTGATGTAAGATGCTCCAATTGTGTGTACTATTTGGTTGACTGGAAAAAAAATCAAGATCTTGAAAAAGAAAATTAAGAATATTTTGTAGGTTACTATTTGGGAGTGGAAATAAAAAGATTCTGGTAGCCATCAACCAAGCAAAAGAATGGTTTAGTTGTCTTCTACTTTCTTTAGAAATAATTTCAAATGCCCTTTTTGGCAAAGAAGACGTTCTGAAAAAACACTAGACAAATCAATATTAGTTTTGATCACAAGAACTTACTGATTAGATTGCAGCAAACATTTCAGGCAAGCAATTAAATTCCACCAAACATTTAAAAAGATGTTAAAGCAAAATTTTAAAGCAATCAAGCAAAGGAACAAACAATCTTTCTCAAGAACTCAAAACTTTTACTTCTATAAAGCACATTGAACATCCAATACGAAGATTGTGATGAGTCTTAATACTGTTACAGATTTTGCATAACCCTGATTTACTACATTATCAAATCAACAATATACATCATTATGATTTATGAGCACATTAAGTTGGTACGAGATAGTAGCCTTCATCCTGATCCTTGATCCAAAGTAGTGTAGTAAATACTGCAAGTAAAACAAAAAAGAGGCCACAAATGAATTTCATAGCAGTCTTTTGATGAGCCTTCTGAATGCCAGGCTTGTGAGTTCGAGTTTTAAATTCAAGAACCACCTCACGGGACGCTTGCAAATCAGTATCAGTAAGAACATCATCAGTTGATGAAACTGATTCACGGCTGCCTTGGAACTGCTCACCAGTGGCATATAAACCTCCATTTTCTTTATCATTATAGTTCACAACATGCGAAAAACCATTCTGGTCATATTTGCTTGTTGGGGTCCACTCAATGTTGTTTGAGGATAGACTTTTGAACCTTCTGGCTTGTTTCTCAGAAAAGTCTGAGTTCCCATTATTTGGATCCTGAAGAGAGCAAATGAGCTTCCTTGGAGTCTTACAGATCCTGATGTTGTCAACATTAATCTGAGTGCGTGACCTCTGAAGCACAAAAAAGAGAGGAAGTGGCTACTACTTGTCAAGATCAGTACTACACAGAAAATAGAATTAAACTACTAGAATCACAGCTTTGGTGAAATGAGAGTTACAACTAGGAGCAGAATAGAGGACAGAATCACAAATTTACAAACATTGGCAGGCTCGATCAGTTGGAACTCAAGTTCATATAAAAAACAAAGTTTCAAAAAAAAAAAAAAAAATTGTGGTGGAGTTAATTTTTTTTCTTTCCTTCTTCTCCTTAGGAAAGCAGATAGGATGTCTTGAATAAGTTGCACATGATAGAACCAGAAATTTGAAAGTTTTCCATCCATACTAAAATCTTTGTCACCACAATTTGTGAGTTATTATTTAAAATTTGGCAAGAAACTATTTATCTTCTTTCTCCCATCACTTTCAGTTTAACTTATGAATTATACTTAAAAAACCAAGCATGACAGCTCCTATAACTTCAATTTCACTCAGCCAAAAAACCATAAACTACAATTTCTTATTCAAAATTGAAACAAAATCAAACAATAAATCATGATAATATGCATGAGCAACATACCAGGGGACTAGTTGTAGTGCTTCTCGACATTCCATTTCTAGGATTTCGGTTGCAGAACCCTGCAAATTCCTCTGTGTAATCTCCTCGATTACAATCATATTCATCATTCCCAGAGTGTGTATTAGACATGAAACTTCCCTGAACCTCTGAAAACAAACCATCCTTGAGAGACACATCAACCCCTCCATTCTCATAGCTCCAAAGCTTCCGGTTCACACTCCTACGATCATAATCTGAATTTTGAGAAACCTGCCTCATTGAAATGGGCGACTCAACCCATGACTCATATCCAAGAAAGGAATCAATAGTCTGTGATTCAGGTGATGGAGATGGAGATCTATCACCAGCATTCCATAAATTCCTCCTACTATGCTCTCTCCTACTAAAATTTGACCCAGTGATTGAGCCAGGAGTACTCTCAAAATTTGACCCTTTTGTGGGAGTTATTTTCCTTGCAGTTTGCAAAGCTTCATAAGCAGCACCTCTAACATAAGCCATCTTATCATCCTTGCAATTCTCCATCTCCTCAATTATCAACTCAAGCTCAGAGAATATGCTCCTGGAATCCAAATTCTTCATCAAGAAATTCACCATTTGAATGGCCAACAACCGTTTCTGAGAATTTCCCTCCGAAACCCCAGAATTCAATATCTGCAATCCAGACCGTATTAACAATCTTGCATATGCTTCAACAATTAAACCATTACGCTTTGCTAAAGCCATCACCAAACCCATATGAGAATTGGTCTGAGTAGACTTCTCTTCCAAAGCAGCAGCAACATTTTGACACACCTTATTAACCATCTCATCCGAAGCAAACCTCCAATTATCCGAGTCCACAAGAGCCTTTAAGCAAAGGGCAGCCCCAGAAGTGAGGCACTCTTGAGAACCCAATAGAGAATCTGAAAGAGGCTTACATAGAGAATGAATTATATGCCTCTTTTTGTCTTCTGGGGTAGTTGGGTCAATCCCATATCGCGCAATTGCGGGAACCACCTTTGAACAAGCCTGTTGAAGAGGAAAAGACCCTGCACTTGAAGCCAAGGTCGAGATTATGCATGTCATGATGCTGTCTATCAAAGGAACAATTTTGACACCATGAACGCGAGCAAGAACTTCATAGAGTGAAATTGTACACTCCCCAGACAAAGAACCAGTGCCCTTGGTCTCAGAAACTTGTGCAAGAAAAAGTGGAATTGACTTGGAATCCAGGTCTTTCACATAACACTTTAGTGCCTTCATTGCTGATTTACGACTATCAGCATCTTTTTGAAGATTTTCCAACTCACGCTGTAGTTTTGGGCTAAGATTCCTACCCATTGTAGACCTAAAAAGAATTTCAAGAAAGTTGTGAAAATGTCTGAAAGATGAAATCTTTAAATGGCTTCTATAAGATATGGGCTCACTATATTTTGAGTTGGGATTCTATAACTTTTTTATCCATATAATTCTTTGAGAAGAGAAAGAAAAGAGCAATTGACTACCTCAGAAACAGATCTTGAAACCAAAACAAAAAAAAAAAAAGTTACTATTATGAAACTACAATTCTGCGTATCCAAATCCAAAATTTAAAAAAAAAAAAAAAAAAAAAATGTAGAAAACGAAAAGGGCATATTCTCTATCACTAAAAATGCAGAAATTCAAAATTTTCCTCTTTTCCAAACAAGAAACATGAATTAACTAAAGCAGAAGAAGTAAGAAGTCAAGATAGCAAATGGGTATCTCACAAATCACAATTCTATTTAGAATAGCATGACATTCATGAATCAGAAAGAGCAAAAAAAAATGTAGTAGTAAGAGACTAAGAAGAATAAAAGAGAGTACCTATATGGATCTTTCTTGTCGTTCATCTTTATCTTCTTGATTATATGTAGAAACAGAATGAGAAGAAATGGTTTTACTTTTATGAATCAAAAACCAACCAATTTGGTTTCGAGAATTGTATTTGTGGGATTTGTGATACAGTGCTCTCTGTTTTGGGCTGTCTTATTTAGGTTTCCTTTTTTTGAAGAGTAGACACAGACACAGACAGTAGAGATTGTATTCAAAATGTAATGTAATATGTTTTTGTAGTTTGTAAATACCCTTCAATTTCAAAATCTTTCTTACAATTCCCACCGCTATCCCTCCTTACTGATTAACTATTTTGTTGGACGATAATACCCTCGTTCACGTTTACTTTCTTTTCTTCTTTTTTTTTGAGACACGAAATTTTCTCTTCTTTTTTTACTGCTTACCTACCAATACCATTACCAATAATATTAATATCTCAATTTTTGCAGAAAGAAGGGGAGTTGTTCTTGTTCCTATTTGGATTAAAATTCAATTAATTCCATAATAATCGTATATCAATTATTCAATTAATTTCCATCTTTACATATATCTCTGCATGTAAGGAAATAAGGAATCTATACAGTCCATTAAAGTAAGCAAATCTCACTCATTAAATTATTAAAACAAGTCATATAATTGTTAGAGAAATTTTTGTCACAAATTCGTTATTGCACTCTCAAGTCTCAACGCATGTTCTTTGAAATCATGAAGATTTCAATTAAAATTGTAAAATGGTGAAACATAATTTTAACTAAAACACTATTTCAAATAATGTGGCAATATGCGTAGTGTGCAATAGTAGTTGTGCGGTAATCATTACCAATTAAATCAATAATATAATTGTAGAGAGTCATATAACTCAATTGTCACTTTTTGGTGTTTACAACAAAGTTCAATGACTTGAAATTTGTAATTAAAAAAAAAAAGTTAATGATTTCAATAGCTCGAAATATGGAGCACTAGATGGAATGCATGCTTTTTGTTTTTGTTATTTTTTTTAAGGGGAGGTGGTTTTGGCTTTTCTCAAGTCCAATTATTATTGTATCATTTTGCCTAGTTTTGCTTCCTTTTAGAGTACTAGCATCAGGTGTGCCAAATGCCAAAAACTAAAAACATCTCACATGAGATATTCTATATGCCAAAACATTTGGCATAGATGAACAGTATAATCTCAAATTTGGAAGCGTACAAACAAGAATTGTAAAATTTTTATTATTTTTTTATTCCCTTTTCTCTCTCCTCTCTCACCCCTTTGTCAAATATCTTCCTCTCTTCTTCTCAAAAAACGATCTCTTCCATTTTTTTCTTCTCCCACTCTGATGTAGGGAATGTGATGGGCTGTTTGTGTATGGTTTAGAAACAATGAAATGCTGAGTTGCTTAGAAGGTGGATAATTATCTCTGCAAGAACACACAGTTCCAAATAGCACACAAATGCTAACAATTTATTCAATTACCAAAACCTGATTTACAAAGAGCTTACATTCTACTACTTATACTAGTTGTTTGGCATTGGCAGCCTCTAGATGATTGACAAGTGTCTAAATCCTATCGGTTAATACTTAAGAAATCATCTAACTAACTAATTAATTAATTATAAGAGGATTAGGATATAGCTACTTGAAATTAGGGGTGTCAATGTTCAACTCAACCCACGAACACGACACGAACCCAACACGAGTTTTTGTGGGTTAAGGTTGGGCCTTTGCGGGTTTGGGTCATAAAAGGGTCAACCCGAAAGTGACACGATAAGAAACATGTCATAGATGGGTCAACCCGCGTAACCTACAATAGACACGTTTGACACGCCAATTTATTTGTGTCAACCCGAAATAACCCATATAACACAACCCATTTAACTCGTATAACAAATAAATATTCATTTTATTTTAAATTTGTCAAATACCTTTTATATCCAACCTATATTTTAAATTTAAAAAGAAAAGTGAGTAATTACAAAAATTTACAAGGGATATAATTGGAAATTGAAACTTTACAAACCCTAGATCTCTAAACCCTACAAACCCTAAACCTTCTTATAAATCTATAAATATTTTTTTGGCATAGAACTTGCACAAATGAAATTGGATGAGCTTGTGGGAGATGTTATGAATTTAGACATCAACAAAGAATCTATGGATGATAATTGTAGTCATAGTTAGGATTAGTTTACTATTTGCTCCAACTCTTTCAATATTGATACTTAGCATTTGGCGAGTTTTGAGGATATTTTATTTTTGTTGAACTATGTTATTTTGAATTTGAGTTAAAATGTATGCACTTCTTTTAGAGTGTAAAGAACATATTTCTATATGGATGCTATATTTTTGTTGAACTATATTATTTTTAATATGCGTTGAAGACTTGAAGTGTATGCACTACTTTTGGGATGTAAAAAAAATTATTTCTAGATGAGTGTTATATTTAATATTATGCAGGTTAAAATGGGTTGTGTTACATTTGTGTCAATCCAATATGACCTGTTTATTAAAAGTGTCAAGTAGGTTGGGTCAGGTCAACCCGCCTTATTAACATGTTGGGTTAGGGTTGAAGGATCACGACACGATTATTAAATGGGTCGGGTTCAGGTTGAGCCATTTAGTCGAATACCCTTACCTCAATACGATACAAACCCGACACGCTAACCCGAATTGACACCCCTACTTGAAATTGCCCTGCATCAGGACTCTCACTCTTAAGAAGCACTTGACCTCAAGTGCTCTAGGTTGCCACAAGATTTGTATGAATTTCTAGCCTTCTAGGATGATGCAGTTCCCTTGTATAATGAGTTTGTTGTTGTTGGTAGCACACCAAATGTTGCTGCCTCTGTACAGTGAAGTCCCACACAACTGAAACTCCAATGTAGATGCATTTGCATTAGGAGGACTCCCTTTCTTGAAAGCAAACTTGTCCTCAAGTTTGGTTGACCCTCCAATTTTAAAGTCTTCTTCATCTTGGCCACTGGTTTGGGACTTGCTTTCCCCTTCTTTGGTTGAAATGAGTAGTGAAGCACTATCTTGTGCAAACCATATGTGCTGCACCTTCCTCCCAAGATGGCTTGTCTATAGTTACATGATCGTATGTCTACTTCATCACAAAGAATGGAATAACAACCTCTTGAAACTCTAATTTCATCTCCTTTACGTAAGCAAGACAGTTTATGTTGATGCTTCATATCTTGCTTGTTCAAAATCTCTTGCGACTCCATATTCTCATAACTACCTTTCTCAATCAACAAGTCACAAATTCTTCCTTCAATGCAGAAATTAATTGGAAAAATTTTACCTTTGTGTTGTTTGTCTTTCTCCATTTCTTGCTTTGGAACTTGCAAGGCCTTTGTTCCTAATGATAAATCATTTTTCCCCTCAACAATCACATCTTTTTCTTCCATAGACTAATCATAAACAAGTTCAACCACATATTTCATGCAATCACTCATTTCTTTCCCTTCTTCACCAATCTATTTTTCAATGTAATTATCAAAAATAGGCTGCCCCACATCATGATCTTCTAACTCTTTAACGAGCAAATCTTGATCTTTGAACGCTTCTACCAACAAGTCTTGATCTTCTAACTCTCGAACCAAAAAGTCTTGATCTTCTATCTCTTCAACCACAAGGTTTCACCCTTTGACAAAATAGGCTGGTTCTTGGCTGGTACCTTGGAAACTTCATTAGATCCAGTAGTATTTGACCCAATCTTAACATTCTTGGTTGGTTTCTCTAATGCTTAGTGAAGTTTCACTGCTTTTCCTCTCTTTCTCTCAGCCTCACCAAGCCAATGCCTCATTGTGCTACCAATCTCTCTCTTGTGGTGTTTTTTTTTTTTTTTGGTGTTGTGATTTGATGGGTGGGTTCTATTGTGGGTTCCGATGAATGGATCGGCGGTAGGTGGGTTTGGGTGGGTTAGCCTGAGTTCCAATGGATAGGTTAGCCTATGACATCCTTCTCACTCTCAAATGCCGCCGCTGATATTGCCCAAACTCCTCTTGCCTAGCCGCTGACATCGGCCAGAGGCCATCTCGTCCAGCCACCTCTTGTCCAACATCGTTGATATCGCCCAAAAGAAGAAATTCTATGCTGAAATGGGTTTACAAAGTTTGGAAATGGAGGACTTTTTAAGAGAGAGAGATGTTGTGGTGATGAATTTTTGGGCTGTTGTGGTTTTGTTTTTTATGGTGATGATTTTTTGGTCGGAGGACTTTTTGTGGGGATGATTTTTTGGGCTGTTGTGGTTTTTTTTTTCTTTTGTGGTTATGGGTTTTTTTTTGGGATGATCCGTGGTGGTGTGTTTACCGTTGTGATGGTGGTGAATGAGTTTTTGGTTCAGACCTCAGTGTAGAGAATGGGGAAAGAAGTTTTGGGTTTGGAGAAATTAAATAATTTTTTATTAGACGTTTATATTATTTTAATGTGTTGTAATGTTAAAATAGAATATCTGATGCGAGATGTATTGTAAAATGGTGTGGTAAATAAGATAAAG
Organism: Notholithocarpus densiflorus; assembly: GCA_030021035.2. Classification (NCBI taxonomy): domain Eukaryota; kingdom Viridiplantae; phylum Streptophyta; class Magnoliopsida; order Fagales; family Fagaceae; genus Notholithocarpus; species Notholithocarpus densiflorus. The sequence continues at coordinate 1,040,372 of JARYZH020000014.1, read as the reverse complement.
TGAGTTTTGGTGTATTAAAATGGCAATTAGGATGGCACAGCTGATGCTTTTAGGATGCTTGTCACTAAAATTTAGCATTTTAGCATACCAAATATACCAAAAAGCATGCTCCATTGGATGTGCTAAACTGAAGAAAAAAAAAATTGGCATGGAGTTACAGTGCACTTTGCTAGCTCATGTTATTCTTATATATATAATTTCTCTTCCCCTTCTCTCTCCTCTTAATGGCTCTTTCTTTTTTTGTTTTTTTTAATAATTTCTTCTTTGCTTTGGGTTGAGTTGTGTGTTGAGATAATATTATTATAATGTGTTATATGTATTATTTTAATGTGTTGTATGGAAGAATAGAAGATAAATGTAGGGTATATTTTCAAATATTATGCTAAAATAGATAAAATAATTTATTGGTGTGTTAAAGTAGCATTTTTTTAGAACATCCAATGTTGATGCTCTAATGTTTGATTCGACTTAATCTATTCACGTACTGGTTTAGTTACAAGGGAGAATAAAAAAAAAAGATTATTGCATCATATTGTTGGTTTGATAATCTTTATTAAAGATTATGCATTTGTAATTTGATTATCTTCTTGGTCAAATTATGAAATACTTCCTTCAAAAAAAAAAAAAAAAATTATGAAATACTTGGCAACATGTGTACATGACATGAGTTTGTATCTAATAAAATGTTTTCTGCAAGCATAGTACGCCCCTTAAATCTTTAATTTTTTTTTATAGGTTAAGATAAATCTTAATTGTAACTCCTACAAACACACGAGAGCATATAAGAATAATAATAATAATAATAAGATACATCTTAAATGTTTGTACCTAAGTTTAATATTATTAATATTCATTCTTTAAAAAAATTGTGTCTTGAAAGACCTTGTAAAGATATCATTAGATAAAATCACTACAAAAAAGCTGGGTTTAGGCGGCATTTGTAAAACGTTGCAAATAACCAAAACAACGTCAATGTAGACACAAATGATCTATCACGATGTTTTTTATAGCGACGGTAAAAAATGTCGCTATAGCACCATTGCAATAGGTCTGTTGTGACGTTTTTAAAAACGTTGCCATATATAACTCTTTAACGGCATTCAAAAACCTTTAGTGACGTTTTCAAAAACGCCACTAAATAATATGATATTTTCAGTTTTTATGTAGGAAAATACATTTGGCGACATTCTTAAAACACCGCTGAAAAGCAAGAGGGCAAAGGGCAAACGCTTTAGTGACGTTTTTAAGGTAATTTGTTGATGCACTAAGCAATTAGCATAAATTTTCTTGTTGTGATATATTGAAATTTGTTAATATTCACATTTTCGAAGGAAAAAAAATAAATAAATCTTGGACTTTGAATCAAAATTAAACTAACCCTTATGCTTCTAATTTGAAATTAAAATCCCTTGAACTATGGGAAATGCTCAAATTAACCCTTTGTTGCCATTACATTGGTTCGTTGAGTGGAGATAATATATCACCTGACCTACACTGCACATAATACTACAAGTATTAAAAAATCCTTTAAATATTAAAAAACCATTTAAAAGTTTCTCCTCTTTCTCTTCAAATGCCACCATAGCCCAATTACAACCAAAAGAAGCTTCAATCATTACTTCTTGACTTCAACCAAAACCCCAACCACCATAAATTCATAACCACACAAAAGCCTCAACTAAACAAATACCAAGCTATTCGATCCAAACCCCCCATTGTACAACCATGCCACCACCACAAACAGGTGAAACAACCACACACACCCAAATACGATAGGCTAAGCACAAACTTCAACCTCATATGATCAGCACAATTTACTAAAAATCTCTAATAATAGTATAGACACCTCATTTTATAAAGTTCAAGAACCCTTCAAGCAAGTTAAGTACCCTCCCTCATGGTTAACCTATCTTGCTAGTAGGTAATATGCATAATTGTTTTATTGTATGTTTTGCATGATTAGGAATTAGACCATGATAATATGATGACCATGGTGAATGTATAGTATGTAGATATGTTGGAATTAGGATGTAGACACATCATTGTATATCAACTAATGACTTAGATTAACTACCCCAATGATGAGCTTCAAAAATGTCTCTCACTGGTAATTGTGGCATTTTTGGTTGTTCAGAAGTAATTACAACTTCAAAAGTGTTTCAAAATATTCAAAAGATTTTATTGGAAAATGACCTTTGATTATTCATATCCTCGTATCTTTTGAATTTTGATAAATAGTTTAGTGAGTGTTGTCTCATTGAAAAGTAGACTTCCATGGCTTCAAATGGACTTAAATTTAACTAAATTTAGATTCATAAAAGTGATATATGCCTATTTTAGATTGGAGTAACTACGTTGCCTACATACTGCCATAATTTTTTTTTTTTTTTTTTTTTTTTGCATTGGAATAATGTATTTTTTATGTTGGCTGGTATATCCTAGGAGACAAACTTAGGTTGGGTGAGGTGGGTGTTTAACATCTTTCCACTTGGTAATTTAGCCTTGATCCTAGTCTATGGAATGTTGATTAGGTTTTTTACCTTGAAACTTTCTATTTACTTTCCTTAGGTTGTAACAAGTAATTATCTATTTATTTTTATTAGATTGTAACTAGGATATTAAGTCTTGTAATATTTCTTTTCATATATTGTACTTAGAACCAAAGTCTTGTAATTATTCAAGTCCTGTGCATTCTTTTTATCAATAAAAAAGATGTTCATCTGGAGGTCTTCTTAATTTTCCTTATAATTAATTAAATGACAACTCCATTTGTGTAACTACCTTAACAAGAAGGGGGGGGGGGGTCTGCATTGCCCATGAGGTTTTAAATCTCAAATCACTAAAAAAAAAAAAAAAAACTTTTCCAGGTTTGTAACTCCCACACATGTATCTATGAAATATCAAATAAATGATTCGGTATTGAGTCAAATAAAGAGAATTTGGGAAAGAAATTCTGGAAATTGATACATATATATGCCCAAACATGCAAATGCATACTAACAGCTTACATATGCATTCCAATCTAAAAATGAGCCAAATTTAGCCCCAAGGGGTTTGTTTAGTGGCTCTTAAGGCCTCATAATATTCATAAGATTTTGAGTTCGAAATATCTTGAAGCCACCCCCAAGAGATTTCTCCTTGTAATTACCTGTGTGTGTGGGATGGGAGAACTGCATACACCTAAGAGAATAGTCAGGTATTCGAAGAGGTTTAGATACCCTTCTTTGTCCATATAAAAATTGAGCCAAATTTTATTTTAATTAGTCGCATACCAGCACGTTGCGTGTAATAATTTTTTTAGGATGGTCTGATTAAATATTTTATTAATACTATAATTTTAGTTATTAACCATTGGTTTTCATTAGTTTTTAAGTTATAAAAACCTTAAATATACCTTTTTTTTTACCTTTATACACACACATATATATATAGTGAATCTTTACACATACCTTTAAGAAAACTCTATATATTCCACTTTTTTGGATGTGTAAAATTATAGACTACTACTCCATAATGATAGTGGCTAATTAATTTTATATATTTTTTTAGTAATCTCATTTGTAACGCTTTTTACCATTATCATATATTTACTAACTGATGATTTGCATAACAAAGACGATAAATGAGAGGTAGCATTATTCATTAGATTTTCGAAAGTAATAGTGTATGAAAATTATATATATAAATATATATATATATATATTATAAATAAGGTTAAATGAAATGTCAAAAAATAGATTTTTAATTTTTTAACTTTATTTCTTATGTAATTTTCTACTACTATTAGAGAACATATCTTTTTTAGTTATGATTAATATGGTTTCCATAGTTAGAGTTTGATTAGTTTTAAATTTAAATTTAGTACTATGATTGTATTTAATTGTTGATTGTTGATTTAATTTTTTAAGTGAATTTAACGGTTTATGTTACTACACTGTAAAGTTTTTAATATTCTCCACACGGTAATCTCTATTTTATTTTTTACTTCTCCTTACAACCTCTTTGTTTTCCAATCAACGATTACTAATTGACGTTTAGTTTTTTTTTTCTTTATCTACTTTTTATTACTTTGTATTGGTTTTTTTCTATACCATCTCTCTCTCTCTCTCTCCATTGGCAATCTATCATTTTCTAAAATTTGATGATGACTCTATGACATTAAATATGCATTATTAGTTTTTTTTTTTTTTAATTTAGTGTTTTTAACTTGATTAGTTTTGTATTTCATTCTTCCTTTGATGCATTGGGTGTGAGAATGAGTGTTTCCCTAGCATTACTCCACTTTATGTGGACAATTTTATTTATTTAATTTAGGCAAAATATTATATTTTAAAAATTTTAAAATAAAAAATGAGTGGAAATATAAATAATTTAATGATATATATGGGGGATGTGGCTGAATTTAAATGTTAAATAAAATGATATGAGAAAAAAATTAAAAAAAAAAAAAAAACATAACAATAAACACTAACTTATCCAAATAATTCTATGTAATATAATAATAGTACATTCTTATATACTATTTTTAATTATTTATATTGCAATATGATAATATTTAACAATTAAAGTCATAAAAAATAAAAAATAAACTTAAAACACAAAACTAAATCCCATCAACCAAAATAGAGTTCTAAAAAATACAAAACTTTATCAAGCTAAAATAGAGATGCAAGAAAAATAAAAATAAAAATCCACCAAAAAATTGAGGGAGAAAGAGTGGGAAATAACCACTTTTTTTAAGAGAAAATTATGTAAATAATGGAAGAGTGAATGACAAATTTATACTAAGAGGATGATAATAAAAAGAAACAAAATAAAGGAAGATAAAAGGAAAGAGGAAGAGTGATATCAAGGTAGAATGTTTGGGGAGATGAAAAGGTAAAGAGAAGGAGAAAGGTTGGAGAAAGTGTAAATGTTAAAAAAAATGAGTACAATTTGATGAGCACAATTTTCTTTTATTTGAATTTAAGTAAAATATTACATTTTTTATTTTTTAAAACAAAAAGAGAGAGAAAATATAAATAATTTAATGATGAGGAGGATGTGGTTGAATTTCAATATTGAGTAAAATAGAAGAGAAGAAAAAACAAAAAGAGAGAGAAAATATAAATAATTTAATGATAAGGAGGGTGTGGTTGAATTTCAATATTGAGTAAAATAGAAGAGAAGAAAAAAAATAAGAAAAATTAAAAGATATAACAATAAACACTAAATTATCCAAATTATGTTATGAAATGGAATACTATTTTATTTTTATCTACTATCTTCAATTTTTTAAATGTAATCGGATAAAATTTAACAACCAAAGAGCAAAATAATAATAATAATAACTTAAAACAGAAAACTAAATCGTATCAACCTAAATTAGAGTTCTTAAAAACACAAAAATTTATCAACCTAAAGCGGAGATGCAATAAAAAATTAAAATCCACCAAAACATTGAGAGAGAGAGAGAGAACCTTTTTGTGAGAGAAAATTATGCAAAGAATGGAAAAAAGTGACAAATTTATAGTAAGAGGGAAGGGATAAGAAGAGACAAATAAAGGAAGATGAAGGGAAAGATGAATAGCAATATTAAAGTAGAGGGTAGTGGGGAGATGAAAAGGTAAGGGAAGAAGAAAGCTTGAACAAAGTGTAAATATTTAAAAAATAAGTGAATGTAAAAAAATATATATCTAGGAAAATTGGAAATAAAAAAGAAATATATATAGATGTTAAAACCAACAAAGATGAATATGTAAAGTCAATAATCTATTTATATATATATTTTTTTTTTGGTAAAAAAAAGGAATAAATAATAATTATGTGGCAAATGACGTAGCGATGAGGTGGCGCAACAGGAGCTCAGCAGCAATAAATGCCACGCTTCAGTTTTTTTTTTTTTTTTAATACAAAATAGAATTTCTACTCTAACCTAATCTAAGTATATAACTATATATGTGTGTGAAGCTCTCTTCTGGAGACTTGAACCCTTGACCATGTTTCAGCTTTTAGTAATATATAGATATAGATATAGATGAAATAACAAGTTTGCTAAATTTGATGATTCTTATATGAATTGTGATTTTATTTGACTCATGAATATGTAGGATTAGGTTAATTAAGATTAGTTGATTATTTCTATGTTTGCTATTATTTGCTTCAATAAAGATATGGGAACAACTAAATTTTACAACATTTTCAAATTAGTCTACTACCTCACATGTGGGCCACCTCAGTTTGCAATTTAATTTTTTAACGGCCCATATGTGAGGTGTCATATTAGTTTGAAAATATTGTGAGTTTTGTTGTGTCATTAAAGGGATTCTATTTGCTTTCATGGGGTAGCTTTCCATCCTTTATTATATTATATTTGATTTGATTTAATTAATTGATTGACCTCGCCATATTTTAACTATATGCGATTTACTTTTCATATTTGACTCAATTTACTTAGTTGGCTTTTCATAATGAGTTTAATTTGAAAATATTTACATAATTTTTTTTAAAATAAAATATTTCCTTATCATTGCATTAATCATTTAATTTTTTTATATTAAGATTCCCTTAATTAGTGCTTGACATCTCTTGTTAATGTGTTGGATTCCTTATATGTTTTTTTTAGGAACATTAATTCACAGATAACACGTTGGAGCACACACATAGGCAAAGATGAAACTAGGATTGTTTCTTTGGGGAGAGGGAGGGAAGCATGAAAAGAAACTGACCTTTCAAAAATTAAAAATATTAAAAAAATAAATTAATATGTGAAAAATAAAACTAGCATTTATTTAATATTAACAAATTATAAATAAAAGAAAATTTATAAAAATAATTTTTTTTTATTACATTTATACTCAATCATTTGTGATCTATCAAAATGTAACTCAATAGTCTTTCAATCTATAATTGATTTTGTACTAAATATTGCAATAATTTTCCTTTTAATGAACAACATCAAAAAAATCCATTATAATTTTTTTTTTTTTTTTTTTTTGCTACAAAACCTAGTTTTGACTTTTGACATTATTTATGATTGGAATGTTTTTTTCATTATTGCAATAAAACCATTCTACAAAGTAAATTGTATCAACTATCAACCACACTTTTTGTTTCTCAAAAAAAAAAAAAAAAAAAAAAAAAAAAAACTATCAACCACGAATGTTGAAGTTTATATAAATAAATATATATATATTTATATATATTTTTTTTTGAGATCATTGTATGTCCAATATATGAAAAAAAAAACCACATAGACAAAAAAAAGTTTAAATTCCCAAATTTTTAACTTTATAAGTCTCAAACATCAATTAAGTGAACTGTAATATTAAACATATATAGGCCAAGTGACCATTTTATTTTTTAGATTCTCTAGGTCAATTTTCAATTTGAAAGGGTTAGTTTTCAATTTATTGAACCCAAAATCCTAAGTTTTAATACAAAACACATATAAATCAAATAACTGTTATATATTTTAGATTCATTGAGTTAGCTTTCAATTTGGAATGATTAGTTTTCAATTTGGGGGGATTATAATATTTTTTTTTTTTTTTTTGCATATTACTTTCAAATATATATATATATATATATATATAAAAAAGATTATTTTTTTAAAAAAGTGGGGGGGCTTGTTTCCTCTTGACCAAGTAATAGATCTGTCCTTGCACATAGGATTCCAAAAGATAATAGTTATGAATGCTCAACCTGAAATTATGTGCACTCACTCTCATTCAAAACAGCACAAACCCTATCAGAGCATCTCTAGCAGATTCTCCAAATTTTTGTACTGTTTGGAGAATGAACAGTGATTTTTACCTTTTAGCTACCCATTTTTTCAAATACACTTTCCAACAGATTTTCTATCTCATTCTCTATCTCATTTAAATATTATTTCTTTATTCATTCTTTATTCTTTTTTTATCATCATTTATTCTTTCTATATTCATTCCCAACAATTATATTTTTCAATGAAAAGTGTTATATTCACAACATTTTTCGAAATACTTTCACAAGAATCACATCAAAATCTTATGTGGAAAGTTGTTACTAGTTCTAATTTGAACCCACTGCTGAAATTATTTTTTTACTCGCCAATATTAGCTAATTACTTAAAATTTATTGTGAAAATATTGTGGTATTATTTCTAAATGGTCATTTCTTATTCTTTTCCTTTCTTTCATCCATACGTTTCCTTTTTTTTTACTTTTTTTTTCTCTTGTTTTTTCTCCACCACACACGTATACCCATATATCTCCATCCTCTCCTTTTTTATCTCTACTTTCCACTTGATTCCAGAACCTCCCTCTCTCTTTCTCCTCTTCTTCTGTGCTTACCTTTTTGTTTTTATTTTCGTTCCTCTTTGACTCACTTCACACACACAGCTGACCATGATCTTTTGACTTCTCCTTTATGTTCGCATTTTTGTTTTTTATTTTCTTTCTTCTTCATCTCACTTCACTCACACACACAACCGACAGAGAGATTGGCCTTTGTCTATCTTCTTCTTCTTCTTCTTCTTCTTCTTCTTTTTTTTTTTTCTTCCTTCTTTTCTTGTTCTGATTCACTTTGTTGTTACAATGGAGCTTAGATAGGCTTTCATGTTCTTGATTTGTTGTTTTTGTTTTGATTTTAGATTTGTTGTTCTAATTAAATTTGTCTTTTTCCCTGTTCTTGATCTGTTATTGTGTTTGTGTTTTGATTATGTTACCGTTTGAGAGAGAGACAGATGAACAAAGAAGAGAGGAGGAAAGAGAAAGAATATTTTTTTTATTCAGCTGGGTATTTTTTTTAAGATAAAATAATGGTTTGGAGTTGTTATAGTGTCCTCTAGATTAAGAGAACTACTGTAGCAACTTAAAAAAAAAATTGGAAAAGTTTTGTGTTTAGACCGGCTATTGGAGTGTGAACAATAAGCTTTTTTGGAGAAAAAATAGAGATAGAGCATCTATTGGAGATGCTCTTAAACTGCTAATACATCAATACCTATGTAAAATTTTGAAGTTCATTTTCAAGATAACCCGATCCAAAATACAATGAAAAGGCTTTGACTCCAAATATAATTTTGGAATTGGGCTCTAACTACCAATAGGAAGATAACATGAGTCCCTTCATGTGCAATGCACATGACTCACTTGGTTGGTTGGATTAAGTCAGTCATGTGTGCACATGACAATGCCAAATATCATCTTTCTATTAGTTGTTAGAGCCAAACTTTGTCCAAATACAATCCAAGGAAATAATCCCAAAAGGAAAAAGAAAATTCAGAATTTAAATTCAAAGAGAAATCGAAAGAAATAAATTTTTTTTAGAGAGGTGATTCGCAAACATACATGAATACACAAAGAATTTGAGAAATTATAATTGATCTAGGGGAAGATACTTATGCATTTATGTCTTGTTCATTCAAATCGAGTTGGCCATGTATATGAAGAACCGACAAAAAGATGTCAATAAATTAAGAGTTAAATCATTAAAACGTGAGTGATATAAAATTTAAATAGCATGATAGTTTTTTTTAGAGCAAAATTAAAAGATTAATAGATATTTATATTGAGTGAACAGTTTATAGTACAAATATAAATTTGCTAAAGAAAATGGAGACATGATAAGTAATTTTCTTTAAAAAAAAAATAAACAGATGAATTTTGAAGCAAACCTTTGGATACTTACAAACAGGCACACTAACAATTGTCTTGCATCCGCTACTACATGCAAAATAGAAAATATCTAAATGAGGACAAAACTGCAAAATTGCAAATAAAATAATTGTAAGTTAATCAAAGAAACTAATGTCATAAAAAAATATTAATATTATGTTTTGCCTGAGAAAGACAAATCTATGCCATTGAAAAAGTTCCCAAAACATAATATTTACTTATTTAGATGATAAAAAGATCAAACTTGCTTATTATGGTTCTTTGAATTATGGGAACTTTAAGAATGGTATAGAAGTATAAATTAGATGAATGATTGGGTTTTTGATGTTCCATCTCCTTGTCTTTTGCACTAAATAACTCACTTGACATTAAAAAAAAAAAAGATGGAATAAGTGACACAAATTTAGACTCTAATTATAGAATCTAATTGGATTTTCTCTCAATTTTAAGCTGAGAGATAATCCAATTATATTTAAAATTGGATTCTAATTGTTGTCTAATCTTATGTCACGTTTCTTATCAATTTCTTTTAAATTTTTTTGTTCTAGGTGAGTTAATATTGTGCAAAAGATGAATAGTCTAATATAAATAAACCATCAAAAACCCAATAAACATAAAAAAAGAAAAACGAAAGAAAGAGTAAACTAATGTGTATATATAATATATAAAAAAGAGAGTAAAACTCATGTATATATCTATGGCTTTAAAAAAATGTAACTCTTAGATTAAGTATAATTTGAACTCATATATATGTGTAATTGTGATTGTTTTTAATTGTACATGCACGAGTTATACACTAGTATATTCAAAACGTGAGGGAAAATTCAATTAAATTCCAAATTAGATTTCAATTGTGGGCTAATTTTGTGTCATGTGTCCACTTAATTATTCAAATCTTTGTGCCAAGTGAATTAATGAATACAAAATACTAACTACTAAGAGTCAAGTCCAATATTAATTAACTATAAAAAAAATAAAATAAAACAATTATATATTTACTCAACAAAAATTACTGCACGTTCTATCTTATTAAAAATTAGAATAAAAATGATTATAAGCAGTATTAAACCTAGGCAGGAATTATAACATACATATAATTAAGTTTTTTTTTTTTTTTCTAATAATTTGATTAATTATTTATAATTTTATGATAAAAAATGTATTTATTTTTAAATACATCCATGCCTATACATAGATAACAAGCTAGTCATTATTTATTTTTTATTTTTGAGAAACAGCGGTCATTATTATTTTTAAAAAAAGACGATATACAAAGGAAAATTGGTGCCATTCTTATGGTAATTCAAAATTAATCATGGACCAATAAAACGAGGAAATAATAAAAGAGAACATTTATCTCATCTTGGGCCTTGACGTTAAAGGACGGTTGAGGGTAGTTGGGTCATTTGGCTACAAATTTATCTCGTAATGTCTCGCGCTAAAAATTTCGTTTCCCGCTCTTAGTATTTAAATTCTCCGCAAATTTGACGGACACAATTTGAACGATTATGAAACTCAAAAGTCAAAGAGCAAATTGACCATCAATTCCCCTTCTCGTTGGGCCATGGGCCATGGCCCTATAAATTAAGGGTTCTAGTTCTACTCTTCTTTCTAGACATCCAGTAAAGCTCTGTAAACGAATTCCCATATGGTTTTTTTTATTAGACCACCTTTCAGTCTTTCCATGTTGACTACATAAAGATTAGACCATTACCATATAAAGAAAAATTAAAATGTATTTATTTTTTTGAGAAAAAAATTAGAAATTAAAATGTAATTTAATTAATATATTTATATAATTTTGTATTATATTATTTAAAATTATATAACAGGAAGGAAAAATTCAAATTCTAGTTTTTTTTTTTTGAATAAATGAGAATAAAATATAATACGACTTACACAACTCTTAGTGATAATTACTTATTTTGAAAAGGGACAAATTTTGATATAGTGCATTAGGTTTTTCAATTAATTTTAACACCTAGTTCAATTGGCCAGTCAAACTCAAAAAAATTAAATTCAACGCAGTTATGTGTTTGAATTTAATTGGAAAAGTTAATATAATGCATTTTAGAAATTGTAAATCTGTATGTTTTGAAAAAAAAAAAAAAACCTATTATGAAGAAATTTTTTTTATTTTATGTTTTCCTGTATTTGATAGTATCAAAAAAAATGTCAAATAAAAACTATCATTGCTCAATGGAAAATCTTATTAAACATATAATTTATTTTTAGAGATTGTTTTTCACTAAAATTTTGGAAAACAACTCTATCACATGCCATGCTAAATAAAGGAAGCTAAGAGGCAATATGGAAACTATTTTTTTTTATATAGGAACAATGTGGAAACTATTGAAAACAACTCAACCTCATTTTTAAGGTCGTCACCAAACATAGAAAAATGATATAGTTTTCAAAAAAATATTACCAGGCATAGGAATATGAGATAATTTTCCAAAAATACTTTTTGAAAAATGTATATTTTCTTTGGCTTGAAAAATGTATATTTTTTAAACAATTTTTAATATCGAAACAAACAGAGTTATTTTTAACCTTTAAAAAATGGAAAATGCTATGTCTACAACATTTTCACAACAAATCCTATGTGATAGGTTGTTATGGGTTGTTAATGGTGGGGTAAAAAAGTAATTTTAGTGATAAGTTCAAATTTGAACCAATAACAACTAACCACCTCTAATTTGTTGTGAAAATATTGTGGACGTAGCACATCTCTTAAAAAATATAGTATCATATGTATTTTGTATTAATAAAACTAAAATCTTAACCATAACATAACATTTTATTAATTTCACAAGCATCTTGAGAATTTGAATTTACCAACAGTATAATCCATGCAATGCAAAGTTACTTTTCTTTACTATTCGTCTTTAAATTGTGTTGACAAATATGTAAAATCTCTTGACTGGTAGGGTTATAGCTAAAATCATAATGAAATTATATTATCGTTTGTCAAGAGCCTTGTAGTTTAATTTTTTTTTTTTAAAAAAAATAAGAAGAAGAAAGACCTCGAAGTTTTATTGAAAGAAAAGTTAGCCATAATCAGTTGCAAGAATATCATGTAGGTGGGAGGGAACATACTCCATCCACACCGATAAATTTCTAACATGTCTAGCATGTTTAGTTAGGTTGTGAGGTACAGTATTACCTACTCTACGAGTATAAAAAAAGAAATACGATTGAAAGCCGCTATGGTAGGCTGCACTATTGCAAGGAGATGTCCGAAGGATGCCAATGACTCCTCTTCACTTTTGAGAGCATTAATAACCACCATGGAAATAATGAAATCTCCCTCAAGAATAAAGGAAGAGAGACCAAGATCATAAGCAAAAAGGATGGCTCATATTGCCGCCGCCTTATAGTTTAACTGATTGACACTACCAGGTGTTTTCAAAGTATATGTCCATTTATTATTATCCAAGTCTATGCTAACACTCTCAATGACAAAGTTCTTATAACCATTTTCTTTATTAAATCTCTCTTTGGCAATCACACAAACTGGACCAGAAAAATATTGCTTTCCACTAAATCAAAGTTTGCACCATAATTCTAATAAAATTGAAAAATAAGATGTTAACTTGTAACATTTTGTAGGAAAAGAAAATACAATATCAAATTTGTTATTGTTATAACTTTTAAAAGAGACTTGACTAAACTCACTTGTTATTGTTATAACGTGATAATAAAATCATACTTATTGCTGATCCAACAATAACACCAAGCAAAAAAAAAAAGCTATTTAATTATTCCTTATAATTAAAAAAAAAAGCTATTTAATTATTCCTTATATTCAATTTGATTTGACAATCAAGCTCTTTTCAGGTTGTGATTGAATTGAAGCGTCTAATTAGTTTTTAAATGTAAACTTGAAAGTCGAAGGAAAAAATATATATTAAAGAAAATCTCATACTCCAAGATTTTTAGTTGTAATTGCATTTTTTTTACATTAATAATTAGAGGTGGAAGAATTTGAACTATGGATATTTCTGTTAGAAATACTTAAAGGTGTCAATTAAACTTCAAAACTCTTGGCAATTCTAATTACACCAATTCTAATTACTTTTTATTCCTTTGTTAATTTTTTTTTGTTAGTAAGCCTATTGTAATTCATTTTTATTATATAATATATAATTTTTTTTTTTTGATAATCTATAATATATGATATGATATAATTTCATTCTTTCCTCTTAATATAATTATATATTAACATGCCCTATCTTAGCACAACTATCATATTTAGTTTCCTACGGGCTAAAAAAATACCTAGTATTTTCACTACTTTGTACCATTACTCTTCTACCTCAGGCAAGGGCACGAGGCTCTCAGAGCCCAGAGGTCATACTTGTAAGACGTGACATATTATAAGCGAGCAATTCGCGCCTTCGCAATTTACATTCCTATTTTGCGTTCACACGGAGGACAACAAACTCAACACCAAATGATTGAGGCTAGTTCAGGGTTTTACTTTTTTATTTTTATTTTTATTACTTTAAAAAAAAAAACCAAGGCTTGATCAAAATAATTATCTTTCCTTTCATCCACCCCCACCCCCACCCCCACCCTTCTTTCCAAGTTCCCTCAAAGTAGTCAAATTTACCACAAAAATCAATCGACTTTTGAGTTACAGTTCTAGACCCCAGCATACAGATTTATGGGGACTTCATCATTTGTCTATTGGTTTTCATTTTTCTTCTTGCAAGGTGGGGTGGGGAGGAGAGGGTATCTCACAAGACCACTCTCTCACAGCATGCGGAACCCATACATTCTGAGAGAGAGGTCTAATGAGACCATCTTATAAGATAATTTTTCGGTAGTGGGGGAGCGGGGGATGGAACAAAATATTGTGGGAATTTAGTAGATCACAACTCTTTTAAGTAACAAAACCAATTAATCACATAACAGTCACCAAACTTTTACCCACTTCTTTCCTCTGAAAGTGATAATGAAATAACAATGATTAATTACATCAAGCAGCTCCAATTGTGCAACTTCATTGACATTGTGGTAACATTCTGCAGGTTGGACAATACCACTTTCCTTTGAACCTTGTCTCAGGTGTCAGCCCGACACATGAGTAATGGAACCACTCACCTCCTTGGCACTGTCATTTTATAATAGGTTAGCAAATCCATACAGGAATCTAGAAAACAACAATTAAGTGATACAGAAACTACAAACTGTTAAGTCTGCTTGATATATCATTATAAAAGAATCTAATGAAACCATCCTAACTCATTTAGGATATCATGATAGAAATATGTGTTCATACTTTCAAGAGAGGAAATTTAAAATACATAAAAGTGGTGGTTACTTGCAATAATTTGTTTATGTGGATACGTAAAAAGTTCCAGAAAGTACCTTGCGCAGAGAAAAACAAACCACAAGGTGTTGGTGTTCAGATATTCCAATTTTCTTTCATATCATATTGCTGCTAATAATAATATTACAAGATAAATCTAAAGAGGAAAATGGTTTAGTAGTAGTTAACCCAATGTTCTAATCATATGTTGTTCAGTTTCTAAAACATGTAATTATAGCATATTTTGTAGGATATCCCAAAGGAACTAGATCCAATTACCAAGTGAATCCACAGGCATATTTGGCAAAGTTTTCAAGTAAGCTACAACTGAGGCTTTTTATTGGTTCTGGTTTCCAGTCATAAGAAAATAATATTAACTAGATAATCAGAGAAAAATATAAATAATGCAGAGAAAACAACACTCACATTTTCATTGTCACAGGCAATCATATCTCCAAATGACACCTAAAAAATCAAGAAAATTATTGCACTTTAGTAAATGAGTTAAAGCAGTTGAAGCATAACTGAAAAATATAAAATATGTTCATCCAAAAAAATAATTTACTGAAACAATATGCTAAAAACTTTCAATTTGAAAATTAAAAAATTAAAAACAAGAATCTCTCTCTCTCTCTCTCTCTCTCATTGTTATACACATTTCAAGCTCAAATTCTCACAACTTGGGTAGTCAGTGTGAGGATCCATGATTGCCTTGTATATAAAAAAGTTTGCAACCAAACTTTTTTATTAGCCTTTTATCTTAAAGAATTGTGACAAAACTTAAACTTTTTTTTTTAATTTCTATAGAAGTAATTTTTGTAATAAATCTTTTAGTATTAGGAGAATGATTTTTTCTTTTGAGAATTGCGGCAACATTTGGACTTTTTTTTTTTTTGGGTTATTCAACGTATATCTATTTTAAAGAATTGTGCCTCCACCTTAACTTCTTTTAATTTTTTTAAGAAGTCTTTTGGTAGTAGGGCAGTGAGTATTGTTAAAAGATTGAGACAAACATTTGGACATTTATGTTATTCAACATGGATATATAAATATTTTTTAAAGAATTGTGGCAGCACCTGAATTTCTTTTAATTTTTTTAGATAAGAAAATTCCTTTATTTTTAAAAGTATTTTAGTATTAGGAAAATGATTTTCACAAAAATTTCCTGTCACTTGGCAAATTTATATCATTTTAGATATATCACTTGTCATTAAGAAGTTTACGAATTGTATTACTGTTATGAATAAACTTTTTTTTTTTTTTTTTAGTTTTTAAATGTTCGATTAAATTTTGTGCAAAATTAGTTATGCTACTTTGGGGTAACCTCAGGTATTATAGGGTTTCAAAATTAATTGAACTTTCTCTTGATTTCGGTTTTAATATATTTTGTACGTAGATGATGACAAGTTAATTTAGTTTTTTAGTTTAACAAAATTATCTGGACTGTAAAAGCATTAGAGGAAAATGTAATAGTTCTCAGTAGAAATAGAGTCATTTGATAGTTTTTTGGTTGATAGAATACATATAATGAGAGCTCGTAAGGGAAGTTGAGCGTTATAATCCGTATTGAGTATAATGGATTCAATCTCTTGCCATGGAGGTACGTACATTGTATGTTGAAACTCATAAATTCGTGTATTCTCTATGTGGTGCTTCTTTGTTAGGACATATGTTTTTCACTTGTTAGGAACATATGTCATGATTTTATGTAATTTACTTGTATTTGGGTAGATCTAGGATGTGTTTAATTCTTCAAGAAACCATGTTTCAAGATCAAGTGTTGAAGCCTTCAAGTCTGTCCAAGAAAACAAGCTGAGAGTGCAGAGTTATTAAAACTCGACAGCTAGCATGTGTTGAGGTTTAAGAAGCTGTTTCAGCCCCATGGCTCGACAACTAGCTCGACAAATTCTCAACAGCTTCTATCTGTCAAGGTTTATGAAAACAGAATTTCAGATCTGTTTTTCTTGGGATCCGTGAATGTGTCTTTGGGCTTTCTTTTCTCCTAACCCTGGACATATAAAAGGATTGTTTTAAGGGCCGTCAAATGGTGAACAAGTTGCACAAGCATTGAGAAAACTCTGTTCAAGCAATTTGTAACCTAAGTCGAAGTTCTTGCCCTAGTTCATCTCTTTCTCTTGAAGAAGTTGCTGTGTATGTGCACCGTAGGGTTTTGTAACCAAGCATCTTCTTGATCTTTATCGTGTGGATGAACTAAAGAACTTTGCAGCCAACAACCTTCTTAGTTGGTGATTGAAGTCGCATACTGGGATCCACGCATTGGTTAGTCACGTACTTGGGAGTCATGCATCAAAAGGGGGAACTGTCACTATAGAACAAGTTCAATTGGGTATTGGGGTAAGGGTTTAACTGTGGGTTGGTAAGGTACTTGGGATTCCTTTACTTGTAACCGCTTGTTGTGATAATAGTGGAGTTTCGGGACTGGTGACCTGAAAATCACCCGGTGGGGTTTTTGCCGTTAGGTTTTCCCCATTCGTAAACAAATCATCGTGTCATTTATTTTCCGCAGCGTATTTAGTTGTTTGGTGATTTGTTTGTGCTACCACGCACTTTGCATAATAAATTGATTAATTAATAATTTGACTAATTAATTAATTAATTTCAATCACAAGGGGTCAATCCGTTTGTGGCCTATCATTCTTGATTTATTTTCCTTTACTATTGTTCAAATCCATGAGTGATATTGCACAACAAGTGGTCTCATATTTTCCACTAGTGCACAACAAATTTCAAATGCAAATCAAAGCTTCAACAATCTTTGGTAGAATACAAGATTGATACTAATTTTACCTCCAATGCTAAAAGTTGATGTAACAACAGTTATAGGGATACTTGAGATCACATGCCATTTGAAGATAGCTCAAAAAGAGATTGGAATGCTATTTTCACCATAAGAACATTCAACTTTGCACAATTTAGTCTAGGATTTCCAAATCAATTCTAATTTTGTGTGTGTGTGGCTTAAAAGTTAAATTCCTAATATTTTAAAAAAATAAAATAACATTTCCATAGAGTCAAATAAAAAAACTATTAGAAAAAATAGGGTCCATCCATATGACTCGCAAGTCAACCTAACTCAATTGTGCGTTTTCAACAGGTCAAGTTCAAGTTGACCCTTTTTTGTTTATGAGTCCAAAAAACCCTACGCATACATTTCTTTTGGGTTCAGGAAAATTAATGGGTTTGGGTCTAATCTTGCAATTTCTAATCCTAAAAGAAGACATAATGTGTGAAAAGGAATACCATTGTTATGATGTAATCACCCATCTCATGAATGCTTACCCATGCTTCTCGGTCAGCTCATCAAGGATGAGCTAGATTGAACAAAACCATGGCATTAATCATGTTTGCACCTGGTCCCAGATGGTCATGCAGGGCAGGAGCCAATGCATAACCATTCCAAGAGCAAGAGTTTGTTTGCGGAGTTAAGGATGTTGATTGCTGTTCAGGAGGCAAACACATTGTAGCCTTACCAATGCTAATTAGTGTTGGGAATAATACACAAAATAATAAAGGAAGAACAAGAATAACACAAAAGACAAACAGAAATAGATAACTTTGAGGCACAAAATTGTTATCCTTAGACAATATTTGCCCCCACACTCTTATTGTTAAAGTGTTATTGAAAATTTGTCCCCAGGATAGAACCAAGTTGTTAAGTTCTACTGATAACAGTTCTGGAGAATAACCACAAGATTTTTTGTATTTCTGTCTAACTTACTATTTTTCAAGTGAATATAAACCTCTATTTATACCCATAGGGTTATATATCATCAAAATGCGTGTATGAAGAGTCAAAATGTTTCATAAAACCGTTCACAAGACTTGAAACCTTTTCAATCTTTCTGAACAGTCACCAAAAAATTCTACAGAAAATTCAATTTTTTCAAGTTTCAATCGGTTGAGAGTTCCTTTCGATCGATCAAATGTTCTTTTCGATCGATCGAACAGGAATCGAATAGCAATTGAATCATATAGAGACTCCAGGATTATTTCCTTACCATTTTGATCGATCAAGCCAAGGCTTTGACCGATCGAAAACACTGAATTTTGAATTTTCACTTAGAAAATTTCAGAACTTGAATTTTCACTTATCAACTTTATGAAACAATATTCTTCAAACTCAAACATCATTATTACAACCTATTCATGTATATACCTATATATACAACAATGTGTTCCCCATGAATTACTTCACTATACTTGATCCAGAAATGATAGGTAACAATTTATAAGTACTCCCACTCTCTTGTATGGCGAACATATTTCTTGCAGTTCCTGCAAATGCAATCTCTCTTAAGGTGTATTCTAGTGACTTTTGAATTAGTCAAAATAATTTTGGTTTGATTGATTTCAAACTTAGAAGAAAGAAAGGTTAAGGGAGAGTATTTCGTTAAGTTCCAAATTGAAAAGAAATAGATGGATCATGGATACTTGATACCAAAAATAGGAGAACAATTAAATATCTTTTCAATTATTAAACAAAGGGCGAATATTACAAAGATATTCTCTTTTATGCATGGCGAATCAAACACCTCTCGTTTTTTTTTTTTTTTTTTTTTTTTTTTTTCTAAATCAAAATTAGAAAGTCTGACTATTTACACCATCACCAAGACTTTGTCTTTCTCATTATGTTCACTCCAGTTTCTCTATATTATTAAAAAATTAACGAAGCCAAATGAAATATGAACCACATCGCCGTCGGTAAAGATTACCTTTAAAGTATTGTGACGAAGATGAACGGTTCATGAGAAAAAACTAATGTTAATTTTTTGGTCTAAGATTTCAGAGTCTTTTTCTTTATAATGATCAATAAATTATGAAAAGAATCCTACCAATGTTTCTCAAAAAAAAAAGAATCCTACCAATGATTTTTCCGTGCAAGAGTTAAAAGCTCTTTTATATATTGTTCCCATGCGCGCCTTCAAGAGAACAGTAATGAGTAAACCACCAAACCATGAAAATTCATTGGTCTAGTTATCATGGTTTTAAAAACCGGACCGGTCCGGCCGGTTCAATCGAGAACCGACCTTCAATCCAATCTGGTTATGGCAAAAAACCGAAAGTAGCTTAAAAATCGGTAAATAGTGCAAATTAGCCGGTTCAACCTGACAACCGAAAACCGGCGTGGTCAAATCAGTTTTGCTGTGGTGGTCTGTCCTCTCGCTCTCACATTACAGTTTCGGTCAATACCAGCCGAAATCAAAATTCAGCCGGAATGTATTTCTCACTCTCTCAAAGAAAAACCAATACAAGTTCACCTAAAATACTACTAATATAAAGGAAATTCACGCACAAACCTGTACAGGTATGCCGTACGCCTAAAAAACCAAGCGAAAGGAGGCCGAAAATTGTCCAAGAGAGAAAAAAAAAAAAAAAAAAAAAAAAAAAAAAAAAAAAAAAAAAAAAAAACTCATGAATATTGCTCAGAAAATGCTTAAGTTTCAGGCGGAAACTTCCTTATTTCTCATGAGGAAGACAAAGCGGAGAGAGGGGGGAAAACGAAAAGATGAAAAGAAAGATAGGAAAAAAGAGAAGTGGAGAAATCAAAAAGTAAAGATAAGGATGTGGAGGTAAAAAATTGAAGAGAAAGTAGTTGAAGGTGTTGGAACTAGGGCTGTAAACGAGCCGAGCTTTGTCGAGTAGTGCATGTTCAAGCTTGGCTCGTCAGGAAAAATCAAAAGCTCGAGCTTGGTTTGAGCTTGTGACAAGCCAAAAAAATAGTGTTTGAGCTTAAGCTCATGGGAAAACCAAAAATTTTGAACTTGGCTTGGCTTGGCTTGATTAATTAGTCAAGCCAAAATCAAGTTTGATATCAAGCTCAAACTTGAGCTCAGGTCAAGTTTTTGAGCTTGAGATTTAAAAAAATTACATTATTAAATGCTTAAATCTCCAAAATTAAGAAAAAAGAAAAAGAAAATAGTATACTCATTTTATTATGCATCTAGATCTAGTCTTACTTATGATTAGCTATTATTCAAATTAATAATTTACATAATTAAATTCATTCATTCATTATTCCTTATCTATAGCTTCAGCAATTGTTCAAAATACAATTTTTACATTTATGTTAGATGGTGAAGGACTAGAAAAATACCTGTTTGTAACTATTATGAATGAAAAAATACTAACATGTTTCATAACTTTACTTTAGATGATTGATAGGGAAGGATCATATGTGACCTACATAATTATTTATTTATTTTTAAATGTAACTATAGTCTAAAGTGGTTCTTGATCAATTTAAAGGGAAGGAAAAAATTAAGGTAATATAGGTAGTGATTTCATGTTGGCCATGTCATTATTAAGATATATGTAATGAGTATATTTAGCTAACACATATAAACTTATAAATGAGTCTATACTTGAATTGTTGTGTATCAAGTCTAATTGCTTACGAGCTTGTTCGTGAACAAATTTTTTTGCTTGGGCTCAGCTTGTTTATTAAACAAGCCTAAAACTAAGGCTTAAGCTTGGCTTATTTATAAACAAACAAATATGAACAAGCTTTTTATCGAGCCGAGCCCGAGTTGTTCATGATCGACTTGGTCCATTTACAGCCCTAGTTGGAACTTGGATCATGGAGCTGGAGGCATTTATTTGATTTGTAGCCCACGTTTCTCCACCTAGCACCTTCTTATCATTTTAATTTATTCTCTCAATTTATTTGTATTTTGAATATATTTAAAGTGTAATATATAATTATTAATTTATTTAAATTTGGGTTGTAAATGGTGGTGGTGGTCTCTGGCGGCTGTGGTGGGTGGTAGCTGGCTATGGTGCGGTGGTGGCTGTGTATGTTGAGAGGAGAGACAAGGGAGAAAAAATAATTATTTAAATGAACTAAGAAATAAAGATTTTGTGGGTTTCAATTAGCTCAACTGGTAAAGTCTCTGATGGTTGAATAAGAGATTTAGGGTTCAATCCCCGGCCAGTCTGAAATTGTTGAGTGAAATTGTTGAAAGTTTATTATGTTAAGGATGATTGTTTTGTAATATTATTATGTTAAATTCTTCAAAAAGATATTATATACTTATATACTTGTATTTTTTTTTTAAAGGAAACATATTTATTACTATTGGTTTGTTAGTTTTAGTATATTAAAAAATTATTAATTATTTATATAATTTAAATAAATAATAATTAAATTATTTATGACGTCACTGGTTCGACCATCGGTCGGACCCTAGTCCAACCATAAAACCGGTAATTAGATCATTTTTTCGGTTCTTTCACCGTACCGGTTATCCATAGATGAACTAATATATACACAATGTGAATGAAAGAACACTGCCACAAGGAAACATGGTGCACTTCTCAATAGGCGTTTACTTGGAATAACACCAATGTGAATCACTGTTTTCAGACCCGGACTGGACTGGGAGGTTGAATCATGAAAACCGAGAATCGGATTAAAATTCGGTTTTTTAAGCATAGAGAACCGGGCATATGTGGCAATTCTGTGAACCCCTAAAACCAGGGTTGGACCACACGGTTCATGCAGAACCGGTGGCAAGAACCGTGAGGTCCAACCCCTTAGCAATTTTTTTTTTTTTTTTTAAAAACAACTTAACACAATTTTATTCTAATTAATTAAATTATTCATCTCTTACAAGGAATTAAAAAAAAATTAAAATTAAAATTCTTCAAAGATATTCAACTTTACTTCAAAAATTAATCATAAATTTTAATGTTTTCATGATTATTATTTTATTTTATTAACTTTCTTATTTAATTATTAAATATATGCTAAAAAATCATTAAATTTCCCTCACATATATAGATATATTAGTCAATTTTGCTAGTTTTATAAATTTAATATCTATATTTAGGCTTTAATTAATTATTAAATTAATTATGACATCATCACAGTTCGACCCTGGTTCAACCTCGGTTCGACCTCAAAAATCTTGAACCTCTCTTTTTTACAGTTCAATGAACGGTCCGGATTTCAAAACCTTGATGTGAATAAAGTACGTTTTCTAACGTATTGTTCTTGATACTCATGCTTCTCAGCACACCGAGGATAATCCCTCAGTGTAACTCAACACTCCTCTTTATAATGCTATATTGAACTTTAACGAAGTCATGGCATTAATCCTGTCAACAACGGGTTCCGATTGCTCTTGCAGGCCGGGAGCCAATGCATAAACATTTCAAGACCAACTCAGCAAGGGTGTGTTTGTGGAGTTAGGACATTAATTGATGTTTCAAGAGGCACACGTATTGTAGCCAAGGTTATTACCAATGCCAATGTGCTCCTCCCTCTCAATTACTTTACTATATTTGATCCTAAAATGATAGGTAACAAGGTATAAGTGCTGCCACACTCTTATATAGCGGACATATTTCATGCAGATGCAGTTCCTTTAGATGCAATCTCCCTTAGGGTGTATACCGGTGACTTTTGAATGAATCAAAATAATTTAGGGGTTGATTATTGATTTCAAACTTGGAAGAAAGAACAGTTAAGAGAGAGCATTTAGTAAAGTTCCATATTTAAAAAGAAATAGATGGACACTTGATACCAAGAATACGCCTAAGACATTTAAATATTTTTTTCGATGAGTAATGTTTATTACACAAACTGTTTTACAAATTTTTTACATGCACCTCCAAAAACAACTTCTAAATGAGGAAGTGAAGGTGATTTTGAGATGTGTGTAAGACAGTATAAAACAATTTGTATGCAATAAATTTAACTCCTTTGAATTATTATACACGTAAACATCAAAATGATATTGATAGAACAAGACACAATGAAATTCTACACTTTGAAAGAAAGATTTACATAAGAAAATTAAAAGGTAGATTTTGATAGAGCTTCTCTAGTTCCTAGCCTTTTCTTCACCTCTTTCCAAAGGTTATAGGTGATTGGTGGGATTTCTAGTCTTCTAGAGCCTTATACCAATCCATTTTCATTTTTGAAGCTTGAGGATCTTTATAAATTTTAGAATGGAAATTTTTTGCTGATGCTAATAATTGTATAAGACATGGCATAAATTTTAACTAATGTGAAGTTGTGAACTGCCAATCTGAAATAGATTGGAGTTTTTATGAGACAATATCTGATTACCTAGATGATATCGAGGGCAGTGGTAGAGTTCCGGATAACTGAAGGGAAACCATGCACTGCACTAGTATTAAAAGATTGATATCTAATATAATATAAAATGAGTTCTTTTTTATGTTGAATAAAATACATTTAAAATCAGTTCTATTATAGTATTTTCTCATTAACTATCACGTGAATTCCATGATCTATCTGGTTTCAATTATCCTGATGAGGAAAGCAGATCTACCAAATCTTTTTTTTTTTTTTTTTTGAGAATCACAGATCTAGCAAATCTAATTGACAAAATTTAAATAAGCATTTAAGACGTGCAGTGGGGGAAAAAAAACGTGTTGTGATTTGGGGCAAATAAGAAATAAATATCTTCAGAAACATCAATATTTAACATAATTCGCCTAATTCCAAACCTACATCTACGTGAAATTATAGACAAAATTCTCTATCAACAATATAAGTATATTACAACAACATTTAACCGAACTTTACATACTCACAAACACAATCTCATAAACCTTACGCACATGAAACAAACAAACTCTTAACACACAATCATGGGTATCCTTCAACCTCAAAAAAAACACTAAATTATTCTTCAAAAAATCCCACTTGCTTGAGTTCTTTTAGGAGTTTTCTCATCTCCCTATGTGGGGGGACTCTTTCTTAAGCAAAAGCCATCAAACCGTTTACAATAATACCTATTTATAAGATTTCAATTATCTTCTTTGATGGACAAAAAATATTCAATTAATTCTTAAACAATGAAAACTAAAAATCCTTTACTTCCCTACGAAGAAAACCCATTAATGAAACCTAATCCAAATAAGAATTTGAGAACATTTCTACAAGACGACATTACCTATAATTCTTTCAACAAAATAAATCATATGACATATTATGCAAAGATGAAATGATTTAATTATTTCTTATATCTTTTGCTAAATGGAACTTTATCTCTCATTAAACAAAATCAATCATGCAAGAATCATGCACCACAGAATTTTACTTTTTTTATAAATATAATGCGCCACAGAATTACAAACCACCACATGCCAAAAAGAAACAAAATAGCGTAGGGTCCATTTTCCTAAAGCGCGTGTTGCATTTTCCCAATCCCTCTTGATTAATTGCTAATGGGGATACATATCTTTTTCATTCTTTGTCTTTTCTGTATCAATTTATAACCTTTTTCTGTTGTCCAAATACTATTGGCTGTCGATAGGATATGAGAAAATCAATCAATTCTCGATATAATATATACAAGCTCAATGTTCTATAGAGTTGGTATGTAAAAAAACAAAATGAGTGGCACTAAACAGCTTAGATTCAAATTGGTTCCAGGAGAAAATGCTACTGAGCTACTTGATGCTCAAGCCCACATATGGAACCACATTTTCAACTTCGTAAACTCTATGTCCCTTAAATGTGCAATTGAACTAGGTATACCAGATATCATCCACAACCATGGCAAACCCATGACTCTCTCTGAGCTCATCACTGCACTACCAATCCATCCTATAAAAGCTCCCCATGTCTACCGCCTCATGCGCATTTTGATCCACTCTGGCTTCTTTGCTCCAAAAAATACTAACGAAAATGACCAAGAAGAAGCGTATGTACTGACTGAATCTTCCCGGCTCCTCATTAAGGACAATCCCTTGAGTGTGACACCTTTCTTACTAGCCATGGTTGATCCAATATTGACAACGCCATGGAATTATTTGACCACTTGGTTCCAAAATGAGGATCTTACGCCATTTGACACGGCTCACGGGAAGACATTTTGGGATTATGGGGGGGATGAACCAAAATTTGCTAATATTTTCAATGATGCTATGGCTAGCGATGCACGCTTAGTCATGAGCATTGTGGTTGACAAGTGTAAGGGGGTGTTTGAGGGACTGAAGTCATTTGTTGACGTTGGAGGTGGCACAGGAACTGTGACCAAGGCCATTGCCGATACATTCCCAGATATAGAGTGCACTGTATTTGATCTCCCACACGTAGTTGCTGACTTTCAAGGGAGTAAGAACTTGAAATATGTTGGAGGGGACATGTTTGAGGCAGTTCCTCCTGCTGATGCTGTTTTTATGAAGGTAAAATATATTTTAGTGCTTTTTCCACCCGGTACATGAATGGTCGTACATATCATATGGTTTACATTCGGTGATTAGAGGCATTTTCACAATTTATTTCCAAATATCTATATTGTGGATCAACTTTATTCATGTAGTGGCAAACCCACTTGGGAGAACGGCGCTATAGCTCCTAAAGTCTTCAAAATTTTCTTTTATCCTTTTAAAAATTTTATAGACAAAGTTTAACTACAAAATTTATTGTAGTCTTACCCTACAACCATACTCAATATCTTTTTATTGAAGGTAAATTTTAACAAATCTACCATTAGATTACATCTTCATCTTATATCCTCCATGCTTGCAAATTTTCTATAAAATTAAAGATTAATAGCTATCTCATCAATAAATTATTTAAATTATAAGTTTTTGTAGTTTAAAATTATGAATAAAATATTAACTTATAGATCATATAATAAATAACATCTAATTGATACAAAATTTGATATGTGTGTATTAAGAATGCAAATAACATACAATTTAAAGGTTAGATTCTTAAAATATGTAATAATATTTATTTTATTGAGTAAGGTTGTTGTCTTAAACTACAACCAATTTTGTATCTAAACTTTGTCCAAATTCTATTCAATAAAAATTATCATGTCCCTCTAACACACACACATATATAGAATTTGCTTCAAGTTACACATGGTTTACGGTGTAACTTTTGGATGTTTTTTTATGAAAAATCCATCATTCTAAAAAATTGTCTTGTTATGCGCTATATGTATTCAAAACATCAATACTATTAGAGGCTAATAATTGTCTCATCTATAAAATAATTTAAATTTCAAATTTTTTATTTTAAAATTTTGTATGAAACATGATTTTATTAATATGAAGTAAATAACATTCAATAGATACAAAATATGACATATATGTCAAGAATATAATGAACATGTAATCCACTCTTAGAATTTTCAAAATATTAAGCTTGTTTCATGTAACTAGGCATGTTTCATTTCATGCATTTCATGTTTTTCAATTTTGGTAAATTAAGTTTGTTTCTTTGCCTAACCATGCTTATTTTAATAGCACGGACTAAATAAAATAATTATAAAAGAATATAAAATTTCATTATGTCTAAGGGTTTAACCTCATACAGTTTTAGTGTTTTTGATTGATCTTGCAAATGAGGAAACAGTGGATATTGCATGATTGGAATGAAGAGGACTGCGTGAAACTGCTTAAGCAATGCAAGGAGGCAATCACTACCAATGATAAGAAGGGAAAAGTGATTATCATAGAGTTGATGATGGAGAATCAAAAGGAAGATAAAAAGTCAACTGAGACACAACTCTTTTTTGACATGGTGATGATGGTATTAGTGAAAGGAAGAGAGAGAAATGAGAAAGAATGGGCTAAGCTATTTATGGATGCTGGTTTTAGTAACTATAAGATAACCCCCATACTAGGTTTAAGGGCTCTTATTGAAGTGTATCCTTAATAAGTTCTTGCAAGTTTGATGGATTTTCATGTATGCATTATATTATTAAATTTTGGTTTCTTATGTGCTCATGTGTGTTATCAGTAATATGTTGACTCTAACTACAATAATGTATTAATGTTCTATCTTGTATTGAAGGTGTGTGCAATTATTTACCACTAGTTGATGTACTGCACAATATGCTATCAGTTTTTTTTTTTTTTAATTTTAATAAGAAATAATCTTTATGCTGTATAATTAATACTCATTATGTGTTATGATAATTAGAAAATTAATTTGGTTATATTACTCCACTATATTTAGAAATTATATATTATATCTCACTAAAATAAGCTAAAAATATAAATTATTGGTTAGATATTACATTATCTCTTTATATTATCTCTATATTTGCAAAATATTGAGATGATAAGAGATTAATAACTATTTTATTTGAAAAATAATTAATCAAATAATAAATAATATCCAGTTAACACAAAATTTAATATACATATTAAGGGCAATGAAAATGTGTGATCCAATTGTAAGATTTTAAATATATCAACCAATAAAAAAAATATTAAGTTGTGTAACTTTAATAAATATCTACCCAATAACCTTTGCACATCATCAAACCTTTGAATTTATGTCAAAATATTAATTTATATATGATTAACATATGATAATGGATTAGTATTTTGACAAAAATGTAAAGGCTTGATGAACTGGAAGGCTAAATGAAGAAAATTGCTAAGGAACATGTCCCTTGACAAAACCTTAGACTACTATAGTACTAAGGCTAAGGACAAACGATCAACTTTCAATATTATGCAAACTAGAAAATATGCAATGCGCAAATACAACGCTTTATTACTATTCAACTTTAAATACATTTTCAACAAAATATGTAAAATAAGATTTTTTTTTTTTTTTTTTTTTTTTTTAAGAAACAAACACACACATACAAGAAAGAGTGAAAGATGTTCGAATACAAAGACACACCATAAACACAAACTTCACTCAAATTATACCACCACAACACACTCTTTTAAGCAGAATGGGACAGTTACCCATTCTTTTTTTTCTTTTTTTGAGATTCCTTTGGCTAATAGCTAAAATTAATCCCTTGCCGGTGACTTGTCCGGTTAGCCAGTGCATGGATCCATGATTGCCTTATATATATAAGCTCGTCAGCTTCAGTCAATGAGCACTTATATTGAACGCTTAAGTTTGCAACCAAACTTTTTCATTAGCCTTTTCTTTTTAAAAAACTTTCTGGCAAAACTTAATCTTCTTATCATTTTCTTTATAGAAGTAATTTTTTAAGAAATCGTAGGAGAATGATTTTAATTTTTTAAGAATTGTGGCAACATTTGTACTTTTTTTTGTATATTTCTTTTAAAGAATGTGGCATCAATTGAACTTTTGCAAAAATTGTGATAGTACTTGCACATTTTTTTTGGTTATTCAACATATATATATATATATAAACACCACGTTAACTTCTTTTAATTCTTCTAGAGAAGTAAAGTTTCTTAAGAAGTCTTTCAGTAGTAGGACAATGAATATTTGGAAATAATTGTGACAATCACTTGGGCTTTTTTTTTTTTTTTCCTTTTTTCTTATTCAACATTGATATATATTGTTTAAAGAATTGTGGCAGCACTTGAATTTCTTTTAAATTTTTTTAGATAAGTAATTTTTTTTAGAAGTCTTTTAGTAGAAAATTTTTTTTCTTTTAATTCTTTTTTAGTTTAACAAAATTATCTTGACTGCAAAAACATTAGAAGAAAAGGTATTAGTTCTCTATAGAAAAAGGCAATTTAATAGGTTTTTGGGGTTGATAGAATACATATAATGAGAGTTACATGAGAGAGGTTAAGCATTTTAATCTGCATTGGGAACAGTGGATTTAGTGTCTACTTAGGAACAGTTTATTTAACTGAAACTGAAAAATTTTTGCTGAAAGTATTGTAGATAAAGCAAAAATGTAGCTGAAATAGTACAGTAGGACCCATGAATAATATCAAAAAGTTCAATGAGACCCATGAATAGTAGCAAAAATAAGTTGAATAGTAAAAAAAAACTGGTTTTTTAAGCCAATGCCAAATGCACACTCAATCTCTTTCTATGGTGAGCTTGGTGAGAGAGTGTAATTAAAGTATGTGTGTGTGTTTAGCAATTAGTTTGTTTCTCAAAAAAAAAAAAAAAAAAAATCTCTTTCTATGGAAATATGTTATATGACAAACCTCATAAATTATTGTATTCTCTATGTAGTGCTTGTTTACTTATTTGCCTTTATTGTAATTTGTTCATATCAATGAGTGCTATTATACAAGAAATGGCATCAGAGCTTCCGCTGTCGCACAACAAACTCCAAGTGCAAATTAAAGCTTCAACAATCTTTGGCAAAATACAAGATTGATACTAACTTTACATTCTGTGCTAAAAGTTTATGTAACCATAGTTATAGGAATACTCAAAAGATCATATGCCATTAGAGGTAGCTCAAAAAACTGATTGCAATGCTCTTTTCGCCATGAGAACATTCATCTTTGCATATTGCTTTCAATTTAGTCTAGGATTTCCTAATCAAGTCTAATTGATGGAGTGTGTTTGTGTGTGTGTACTTTCATAATAGTTCAATTCCTAATCATTTAAAAATAAAATTATTGTAATCAAATTTTTAACACAGTTCCATAGAGTCAAATAAATAAATAAAAATTCCCTTAGAAAAAAAAAATGGTCAATTTGTGTGACTCGCGACCCGACCTGACTTGACTAGTCTTTTTCAACATGTCGAGTACAAGTTCACCCATCTTGGTTTATGAATCCAAAAATCCCTACCCATACATTTCTTTTGGGTTCAAGCAGATTAACGGCTTTTAGTCTAATTTTGCAATATCTAATCCTATAAGAAGACATAAATGTGTGAGAGGGTGTACCGCATTGTCATGGTGTGATCACCGATCACATGTCCACAATGCTTACCCATGCTTCTTGTCTCATACTCTCATCAAGAATAATCACTCAGTGTAACACAACACTCCTCTTTGTTATGCTAGATTGATTTCTAACGAAGACGTTGACATGACATTAATCATGTCAACGTCTGGTCCCATATGGTCATGCAGGCCAAGAGCCAATGCATGACCATCTCAGGAGAAAGGGTGTGTTAGCGTAATTAATAACATTGGTTGATGTTTCAGGAGGCATACTTATCGTAGCCGAGGCCATTGCCAATGCCAATGCCTTCCCCCTCAATTACTTGACTATATTTGATCCAAAAATGATAGGTAACAATATGGATGCCCAAGAGACCTGTTAACCCAACCCACTTGAGGGGTCCAATTAGGCCCAAACGGAATCCGATCCAATATGGTGGCTGTAGCAGTTGGCGGTGGTTATTCGCCTTCAAAACCTGAATCTAGTGGGTTGAGTCTTGGGTTCTCTCCTCCAAAATCTGAGAAACCTGGTTTGACTGATGACCTAAGGCAATTCTGGTGAGATCCACTAAATCTAGTGAAATCTTAGCTAAATTCGACGAGATCTCGCTAGATTTGGTAAGATTTCCATCAAATCTAGCGAGATCTCACATTGTGAGTTTTCCACTGGATTTGGAGAGATCTTATCAAATCTTAATCATTTTTTATTGATATCTCGATCGCCGCAGTCTCTCTTGGTTTCGGCCGAAACCAACTCAATCTGACCCATTGGTGCTCACGTTTGGCGGCAAATCCATGTTCTACCGCCTAGTGGGATTGAGTTGAATCCTAGTAAAGCCCTAACCCAACCCAGACTGACCCTTGAACAGCGCTAACTAACAAGGTATAAGTACTTCCACTCTCATATATAACGACCATATTTCATGCAATATCTCAGCAAATGCAATCTCTATTAAGGTGTATATAGGTGACTTTGAAAAAATCTACAACAACACCCTTTTGTGCCACAACTTTTACATAACTCTAATGTGATAGGCTGTAAGTGATGAATAACAAATGGTGAGACCATGTTAAAAATGCAGGCAATCAGTTAAAGTAATAGTTGTAAAAACAAAAAAACAAAAAAAAAACAAAAAAAGTGTGATAAAGGGTGTGATCTTGGAATTACTCGGTGACTTTTTTATTATTGATTTCAACTTAGAAGAAAGAAAGATTATGAGAGAGGATTTTGTTCAGTTCCATATCTAAAAAGAAATACATGGATTATGGAATTACTCAGATGATTTTTTTTTTTTTTTTAATGGGATACTCAGGGACTTTTTGATTATTGATTTCAACTTAGAAGAAATAAAGGTTAAGAGGGATCATTTCGTTAAGTTCCATATCTAAAAAGAAATACATGGATTATTAAATTACTTGATAAGTGACTTTTTAATTATTGATGGACAAAGTTTAGCTACAAAATTGGTTGCAGCCTTAGGCTACAATCTTACTCAATAAAATGAACATTACTATATATTTTGAAAATCTAACCGTTGAATTGCATATTCTTTATTACACTCTTACTAAACATGTCAAATTTTGTGTCAATCAGATATTATTTACCATATAATCTATAAACTTATATTTTATGTATAATTTTAAATTACAAAAACTTGCAATTCAAACAATTTATTGATGACATAGCTATTTAACTTTAATTTTCTAGAAATTTTGCAAGTATGAAGGATATAAGAAGAAAATGTAATCCAATAGTGAATTTGTCAAAATTCACCTCTAATAAAAAGATATTAAATAAGATTGTAACCTAAGTCTACAACCAATTTTGTAAATAAACTTTATCTATTAATTATTGATTTCAACTTAGAAGAAAGAAAATTTAAGAGAGCATTTCGTTAAGTTCCATATCTAAAAAGAAATACATGGATCATGGATACTTGATACCAAAAATATGAGAACAATTAAATATCTTTTCAATTATCAAACAAGAGGTGGATATCAGAAGGATGTTCTCTTTTAAGCATGGCGCCGAACCAGACACTGTAGTGTCAGTTGCTCTCATTCGTTTTCACCCCACTATCTCTAAATAATTAAAAAATTAACGAAACCAATTGAAATATAATGTTTGTATATGAACCATATCGGCAAAGATTAGCTTGAAAGTATCGTGACGATGATGAATGGTTCATGAAAAAAAATTTAAAAAAAAATAAAAAAACTACTGTTAATTTTTTTGTCTAAGATTTCAGAATCTTTAGCTGTGTATCTACTTTTAGCGACAAATTATAATGATCAATAAATTATGAAAAGAATCCTACTAATAATTTTTCTGTGCAAGAGTTAAAAACTCTTTTGCTGTTCCCATGCGCGCCTTCAAGAGAACAGTAAACCACCAAACCATGCAAATCATTGGTCTAGTTAATTAAGAAGAATTCCCATCCATAAACGAACACATGCACAACGTGAGTGAAAATTGAAAGCGCACTGCTACAGGGAAAATTGGTGCACTTCTCAATAGGCGTTTACAGATGCTAAAGATATTGTTCTGTGCTGAAATTGGGTGACAGAGGTTTTCATGATAGAGAATTTGGAGTTGCTTGTGGATTTGGAAGATCTGGTATTGAAAGCAGAGGCAAAGGAGGATTCAAATTAAGGTGCTCCAAATTTCCAGAGGAAGACAACTAGGGGAAGGATCACTCGTCAGACGAATAGAAAATGAGGAGTTTAATGCGATCACCGCTCTTAGTCCTCAAACTAAAAATTGACACATCATCGTTCTATTAGATACACTAAGGATTAAAGGCGTAATCATTTTAAGTTTGAAAGGGACTAAAATCAGTTACTTAAAACCTGAAAAATTAAAACCCATCATTTTTAGGATTAAAAGCGGTCATTTTAAACTTGAAAGACTAAAATTGCTAATGGTTTAAAACCAACCAAATAGTTTGACCTAGAATTAACAATTGAGGAGTAAATGACTCTAGTCTGCCTTGAATACACCGCCTGTGGACATTCTCTTAATTAAACCTGGACAAGAATCAACCATTGTTATATCAAAATTAAAACAAGGAATATATAAACCAGTTCTCCGCTCTTTTTCTTATTTCAATTAAGAGAAAGTTTTAAATTCATAATATTTTTATAACAAATTTTAGGTTGTAAATTGTTGCTAGTTCTAATTTGAACTCACCATTAAAATTACTTTTTTTTCTACCAATAACAGTCAAGTAACAACCTGTTACTTTAATTTTTTTGTGAAAATATTGTGCATATATTATTTTTCTCTTAAATCGATCCGTATATAGTTGATAGATCCAAGGGAACCATCAAAAAAAAAATTAAATAAAAAAGTAAAGCAAGAAAGACTTGTATTGTCATCCCTGGTATTGAATTAAAATGTGAAAAGCATGCGAAACAGAATGCGTGAGAAACTTTTAAATCACACATATTTAGCTTAGAAAACGTGCTAATTATGTTTCCACCGTTAACTTTCCTTATTCAGCTGAAAAGCAAAAGCATGCTTCATCAAATTCCTTCACTCCATCTATCTCTAATAACAATTAGCTCCACTACTATATATAGAAATCAATGTCTCGTGAAATGAAGCAGACAGCAGCTTTGGACCATTTATAATGGATTTGAGCAATGAAGTAAGTGCTAGTGAGCTACTTCAAGCTCAAGCCCATATATGGAATCATGCTTTCAATTTCATAAACTCAATGTCACTGAAATGTGCTATTCAATTAGGCATACCAGATATCATCCACAACCATGGCCAACCCATGTCTCTTTCCAAGCTTGTCTCTGCACTTCATGTCCACCCTACCAAATCTCACTGCGTCTACCGCCTTATGCGCATCCTAGTTCATTCTGGCTTCTTTGCTAAACAAAAATTTGATGAAAGTGAGCAAGAAGAAGAGTATTCTCTTACTCTTGCTTCCCGCCTTCTCCTAAAAGATGAGCCCTTGAGTGCAGCACCGTTTTTTCTTGTCCAAGTCGATCCCATATTGACTAGCACATGGGATTTCTTGGGTACTTGGCTCAGAAACAATGATCCCACCCCATTTGAGATGACACATGGGATGACATTTTGGGATTGTGTGGCTCATGAACCAAGGTTCACAAACATGTTTTATAATGCCATGCTTAGTGACTCTGAGTTGATCGCGAGGGTTCTGATCAAAGAGTGTAAATGGGTGTTCAAGGGATTAAAGTCCTTGATGGATGTAGGGGGTGGCACAGGAACTATGGCTATTGCCATTTCAAACGAGTTCCCTGACATTCAGTGTACTGTGTTTGATCTTCCACATGTTGTAGCTAACATGCAGGGGACCAAGAACTTGGACTTTATTGGAGGGGACATGTTTGAGGCAATACCTCCAGCAAACGCAATTTTACTCAAGGTAGATACAGATGTTTTAAATTCTATCATCGTGATTATTATTAGCTTTTGCTTTAGTTGTATGAAGCTTATAGAACTTTATCTCAGGATCCTCTCAATTTTTACTGAAATTAAAAGAGTTCTATTAAGACAGAGATGCTAACCACACAAAAGCCTCGCGTTTGTACCTGTTGTGGGTAAGCATGAGGGGTTTTGCAGTGTGTTGCACCCAGTGGCGACTCTAAAAATTTTGTTCAAGAGGTTCCTTAGGAAGCATAAATTACACAATCTTATTTCTTTTTAGCCTTTAGGTAATTAGATTTGATTCAATGTTATTAATTTCATTCCGTTCCGGCCGTAACAGCCAAAAAATACCGTGCCAGTAAACAAACCGGAACAGCAACCCACCCTATTCCACTTTGGAAAAAATTTCAAGTCAATCCGGTCTATTTCGGGTGTTTCGGGGTGTTTCGGTAAATACCGGCCAAAATTCAAGATTCGGCTAGCATGAAGTTTGTGCTTAAAAAAAAAAATTGTTCTTAAAACCAAAACAAATTTGCATTCTGTAAACCAAAAAAACCTTAAAAGAAAAAAAAAATTGAAAAGAAATGAAATGAACAAAGGTACTTGTACAGCTAAAAAAAAATCGTATTGAGAAATTTGAGACTCAAAACTTGAGAAAAGGCACTGCCGCACTGATACTGGCAGAAGACACAGAAGTTACGAACAAGGAAAAAGGCAAAATGTAGATGTAAAAGTGTAGATGAAGATGTGATAAAATTTAAAAGTATGAAGCGAAGGAGATAGAAGACGTGTGTAATTAAGAATAAACAAGAAAAAATAATTAAAAATGAGAAGTAAGTAATATATGTTTGGTAAGGAAAAATAATACTGTAATAAAAAATAATAAAATGTTGAAAATTGTGCTGCATTGGGCAGTGTGCTTAGTCGAATGAATCAAGCCACTGCCCAGCCTATAGTAGTTTTATTATAAATTTTTTTTTTTCAGATTTTAGTTCAAAAAAAAAAATTAAGTTTTTTTCTTTTTGCTTGAAAAACCCCAATATATTGTTAAGTTACTCAAATTATGGAGAAAATTTTAATTTTATTGGCATAAAAAAATTCAGGGTGGTCCCAACAAAATTTTTTAAGGTAAATAAATATAAAATTTTAAATTATCATATATAAATTTTTTTTTTTTTTTTTCTGGTCAAGGTGGTCCTAGGACCACCCTGGCCATAAGGTGGCGCCACCACTGGTTGCCCAGTAAGCTAAGCTATCAAGTACTAATGTCATGCTACAAGTGAGACAGTGAATATAGGGTGTTGACACCCCCCCCCCTTTATGGGACCACCCTGGTCATAAGGTGGCGCCGCCACTGGTTGCACTAGTAAGCTAGGCTATCAATTACTAATGTCATGCTACAAGTGAGACAGTGAATATAGGGTGTTGATACCCCCCCCCCCCCCCCCCCAAAAAAAATAAGGTCAACACCCTATAGGGTGATTGCTAACCCCCATAAGGTTCACAATCGCTCCCAGCAGCACCTGAGTATTCGAACCTGTAACCTCACTCTAATACCACTTGTTTGGACCATACATAGTGCTAGCTTACCACCATCTCACCACCCGCCCGTTATGCAGGATGGTACCTCCCCAAGCCTTAGAGCTTAGGGGGTTTAGGGGATTGGGGGAATGGGTTCGAGTAGTAGTGTAGGATTTCCAACCATTAAAAAAAAGGGTACCACCAGCTCTAGTTCTTGCCATTTCAACATTATACATATTTTATAGCATACACGATCATGTTTTTACAGATAAAATGTTCTTTTTCTAATGTTATTACAAGCGTCTAAACTGTGGCTTAAACTTCACATTTAGTGGATTCTGCATGACTGGAACGACGAAGAGTGTGTGAAGATATTGAAACAATGTAGAGAAGCAATTTTGAGCAAAAACAAGGAAGGGAAGGTGATAATCATAGACATGGTCCTTGAAATCCAGGAAATGGACAAGGAGTCAACCGAAACACAATTATGCTTTGATCTGGTGATGATGGTCTACCTGACAGGCAAAGAACGTAACGAAAAAGAATGGAAGAAGCTCTTCTTGGCTGCTGGCTTCAGCCACTATAAGATAACTCCTATTATGGGTCTGAGGTCTCTCATTGAGGTTTACCCTTAGTCTTGTCAACAACAGGGTAGTGGTAATCTATTTGCAATCCCAATTACCATGTATTATGAATAAATGATGATGTTTCTCCTATCTCTATTTGCAAGTGTTTCCCTATGTAAATTGTCTTTCGCCTCTCGTTAAGAAGTGATAATTTCATTTCATTTAAATCCTATGTACAACATCTCATTGTATCTAAACAAGAAATTCTCAAATGGGTGAGTGTAGTAGGTTGGTAACTCCCAGAGAGGAGAGGAGTGAGATATTTATTTAGTAATATTTTTAACAAGATTTTTAAAAAGAAATCCCACGAGATTTTGATTTTACTTTCACTTTCTAGATTGAAACTTTTCACAATATTTAATTATACGTAATCAGAGCACTAACAAACCAAAACAGATACGCCAAATTAAGACAAGTCATCTTCTTAATTTGTCTACATATGTCAATGTCACCTTCTGTATTCAATAATTTCAATATCCATTTCTTGTCCACTTATATAACACTCAAGTCTTAAAACACTTTTTTTAAGTTTTTTTTTTATCTTTAAGCAACAGCATTGTAATAATTGCAAAACATCACATCAAATCTAAACATTACATGTCAACGATGGAAAACAAAAAAGTTAAAATTAGGCTAGGCCAATGTTAAGCCCAATTTTTAAAATAAAATTTTAACTTAAGAAGATAATCTCTCTATTTTAACTATTCATTAAATTAAAAATAAAACGTCCTTTGTTTTATTATTAAAATATCTTCTTCTTTTTTAATTGTATGTAATCAGAGCACTACAAACCAAAATGTGTCGTCCAAATTGAGATAGGTATTAATTTTTCAACATATATCATTGTCACCTTTTATATTCAATATCTATTTCTTGTCCACTTGCATTGACACGTGCCAAGCAACACTTACTCTCTCTTTTTTAAAAATCTTTTAAGAAGCATCATTGTAATAATTGCAAAACATCACATCAAATTTAAAAATATTAGTGATGGAGAAGAATTATTGAAAAAAAAAATGTTTATATTAGGCTAGGCCAATTTTTAAATAAAATTTTAACTTATGAAGATTATTTCCCTAATTTTAACCATTCATAGAAACAAAACAAAAAACACCTCATTTTTTTCTTTGTTTTATTAAAATATCTTTTCCTTCATTTTTATTCTTAATTTCTCCCTTCATCCACATACACCGAACCCACACCACCATATATGCTACCACCCACACTAAATGCAACCACCATATTGCAAATTAATATTATAACCCCATTGCACCACCGCATACCTTTGGTGTGATGGTCACTCTACAAGTATAAGCGTTTGTGGGGTGTGGAGAGCAAGGGCCGGGGTTCAAGTCTCCTGGAGAGAACTTCACACACATATACACTAAGATTAGGTTATAGTAAAATTCTATCTTGTATAAATAAATAAATAAATAAATAAAAAAGATTATAACCCCATTGCAAGATCATTGGTTCGACACGGGATTTGAGATTGAAAATTGAGAGATCATCATTTGTGTTCTTGTTGAACAACAATAGGTGGATGAAGACCTTGAGCTGATGGAGATTAGCTTCGAGTTTAAGTTTGCAGTAGAAGATGCAACGCGAGTAGTAGAAAGTGAGAGCTAAGACCTTAAGGTGTACAATGAGAGTGGTAGACAGTTCCAATGGGTAATCGCATTAGGATTTCTATCCAATATCAGTAAATAAAAAACTGCCAATTATGGCACAGTTCCAATGCAAGGTCTAAAATAAACAGATAAAAAGGTCGTAGACATCTCATCTAGTTGAACACCAAAACATGCAATTACATGGTATTACTCTTAGCATTATTTTGGCTTATTGCATTTCTTGCTAATGCATAACATAGGTCAAGCTACAATTCCGCAACATAAGCAAATGACAATAAAATTAAATGCAAATAGTAATGAGATAGATTCTTTGATTTGTAAAAGTATATGAGATAGGTAATGCCACGAAATAAATCTTTTTACACAAGTAGGATCATCAAAGAGTACCGTGAAGGCATATAACAATGTAATTGGAAGCATCCCAACAAGATGCTAACCTAAAAACAGATAAAAAGAACCTTAAAACTGAAAATCAAACATGTTAATTCTGCATTTCACTGGAACCTGAATAACAGAACCAATGATCAAGCATTAAAAAGACTTAGATGCCTAAGCCTATCTTTTGCGATACAGCATTTCAAAATTTGGCAAAAATCCAGTCACTTGGGGTTGAGAAGGTGCCACCTGATTGGATACTATCTTCCAAAAATTGAAATTCCGTTCATTCTGAAAATCAAGGCCAGTTCCAGAGAGAAAAATGACAGAAGTTGGTCCCTATAGAGAATCCCTTTGTGGCATCAAGTACGTCCCATCCTTGTCCGCAGGAAAGAATCAATTCACCAAAATAATCTGAGCATTGTTCACAGTGATAAATATAGTCAGTAAATAATCCAACAGGCAGAGCAATATTAAAAAAGAATATCCTACATTTATGTGTGGCATTGTTCATTCCAAAAATCTGATCAGCTTACTAAATTTTTATTTTCTCATGGCACACAATCATGAATGACTGCTTTCATTGTGATGAAATTTTTTTTATGCCAATCATACATAAGACCAGCTTGGTGCATCAAAGAGCCCATTTGCCTAATAAAAGCAGAAAGACTATTAATTTGGATAAGGGAATTAGTCCTAGTTTGGAGGAACTAGATCAATACTAATTTACCTCACAAACAGCATAGATCTTTTCTTAGGTTTCTGTAGTAAAACTGACCACTATCAAAGTATTTGTATTTGCACATTTCTAGCAATTACGCAATTTACACTTAGTCATTCAATATGTGAGATGAGACCAAGATACATTTTTCATAATGTTTCCCCTGGTTCAACTTATTTCCTTTTTCCTAATCACGTTTCTAAATATGTATCAATTTTCACATGGGTCTCACCATTCACTATGTGAGCTGGAACAAAAATTTCCTATCACAGCACTCTCATCTCTCTAACCATTCTTTCTTACCTTATAGGCATGATAAAGGTTGCATGCCTCAAAATCAACCTCAAATGTGCCATTCACAGCATCTCCATATTGTCCAATGCATTGGGCACAGTAATTTTATACACCAATACACTGCATTGCTGCCCATTAATTTCATATATATAATATATCCCAAACCAAAGTCAGATCCCGGCATTACCAAAAACCCAGATATATATATATATATATATATTTTCAACCCATAAACAGGGCAAAACCCAAGTGGGGATTTCCATTGAATTTGGTTCAATTTGCAATGAGAGGAATAAGATGATGATATTAGAATTTAGAAGGCTAGATACATTACAGACCAGAACTTGACAGAGGAGCTACATATCAAACTAAGATTGGAAAAACTAATAAGGAATTGGGATCCAAGACTTTAATAAGTTAGCTGAGAAAATATTGGATGAAACCCCAAACCCTTAAAAAGTCTCAACTGTACCCAAAATCAACCTCAATTCAAGACGTCAGTATACCAATTTTACATATAAACCACACATAATCAAAGCCATACTTCTAACAACAAAATATACCAAAGAAGAAAATGTTACAGAAAATTAATTTATATCTATGAAAAGAAACACACTAAACTTGATTTAAAAAAGAAAGAAAAAAGTTACTAAAGCTACATTATTGTACAAGATCTCAACATCCCAAATCAAGTGGCTGTAAAAAGAAAAAAACGAATGGGAATAGGAGGAAATGGAAACAAAAACTAGGAATAAAGGCCTCTAACGCTTTTAGGGAATGTTCAGAGTGGGCTGGCTTCGCTACCTTCCTAATTAGTGAACTCAAACAAGTCACATAATCAGTTTGTTATTTCATTCTCTCATTTGCAGCAAGAGTTGCCAACCGCATCTTTTTCATCAGACATTATTTTTCCTATAATAAATTTATCTATATTAAAAAACAATACATAAGCCCCTTCTTATCAAGGACACAACGAGACTAAATTTACAGAAGTCCGAAGGACTACTCCCATTCAAAGTAACCCAGATTAAAAGAGTCCCAACAAACTTGGATTTCACCCCTTCCACTCCCATCTCTAGACCTTCAAATATATTTCTATTCCATTCTCTCCCTACTTCCCATCAAAAACATTATCTCTGATAGGGCTGTCCAACCGGTTGGATGACCCGACCAAACCCACCCGACCCGAAGCCCAACGGTTGGTAACAGATACCTAAGTCTGTCGGATGCGGGTCTAACTATTACAAAAACTGAAGTTTCGGTTCAAGTGACGGTTTGAAAACCGTAGCAACCGACCCGACCGAAACTACTGCTCCATCTGCAGATTTAATTTCACTTTCACGTGGGAGGGTAAGTTTCTCCCTGATGAAATAGACTTCTGTGATTTGTCATGTCAGTGGGCAGTAGCTATTCACCACAAATTAACTATAAAAAAGTTTTGTTATGTCAGTAGCTATTCAATGTCAATAGCTTTTCACCACAAAATTAACAATAAAAAAAATTGTTTGAATCAATGTTAGTAGGCAGTAGCTATTCATGTCACTTTGAACTTTGAATCAATGTTAGGCAGTAGCTATTCACGTGAGCATTAATAACCTTGTCCTATTGTAGTTGCTGGGCTCAATGCAATTTCATCTTAATAACCAAATGAAAACAATAATATTAAGATTACCAACAACAAAAAAAAACAATAATATTAATGGCTCCATATTCATAGTCCCAATCTCATAATTTCTCTTTAAAGTTCAAACCGTAGCTTGACTCTTCCCTACCATCCATGACCATTGCCGACGAGTTTCACTTCCTGTTTGCCGATGAGTTTCGCTTCCTGTTTGTTAACATGTGTTGGGTGTCCTCTCTCTCAAGTATGATTTCAAAATCTCATTTTTCTTTTATCTTCTCTCGTTTCTCTCCTTATCTCCGTTCCAAGCTCATAAATATTTGGTTTTTGCCATTTCAAGCTTTTAAGCTTTTTCTTTGGTTGATTTTTCCCTCTCTTTTTGTTCTTTTCCTTCAAACTGATCACCCGACAAATCCAACCCGCCAAACCGAAGAATCGAGACAAACGGTTTCATCCAACCATTCGGTCAACAACGGGTGAGAAATCTGTTCACCCGACCTAAGCGAGTCGAGTGACGGTTTGACCCCAAACCCAATCCGCCCAACCCATGGACAGCCCTAATCTCTTATCTCACCCTTTTTTGGTACCCCTCTGTTCTCATTCTTTTCCTTTCAATACGTTGTCCTAGCAACCTTCGTCACTCAAAAACTGCATCATTGGTCCCACTAGAGTTCATCCCACACTATCATTGTTTCAAATTCCAAATTCCACCTCATCTAATTCCATTATAAACATCAACCAAACCTGATTCAATATGAACCACTGCAGCTCATAACTTGAGCACATCCACTATTCTCTAAAAGACTAACCAAATACACACCATAACAAAGTACCCTGCCACCCGTGGTTATTATAGAGTTCACTCTTATCCTTATCTTATCATATGCTTACGTTAACTAATTATCTATTATATTTCATCACATTAAATTCCCCTTTCATGTCATTCAGGCCAGAGGAACCTGTTGAACATATGAATATGTACATTCTTTAACAAGTATGCATAGAGATAGAGAATTAAATTAGAGACACAATGCATGACAATTCTAACTCTCTCAAGTCTCAACATCATCCATACAGCATAATGGCCACTCATGTTTTGCTACTTAAAAAATAATAAAATAACAAAAAATAATAAAATAACAAAAAATAAAAAATTTGCAACCTTAAGTAGCATCTAGACCTTTTCTCAATGATTCATCATAAGAAAAATGACAACAAAGAATAACCCACTATTCTAGACCCTCGTGTATTGTTGTTCAATCAAGTAGCAATACCACTCCTATAAAAAATAAATAAATAAAAGGTAGCAATACCACTTGCCAAGAGCTTTGTAGCTCAGTGGCATAGCCTGCTCTCTTTTATTAGGAGAACCAGGTTTCAAATTCCTCTCCCTAATTGTAGAAAAGTGGTAATACCACCAGGTAACACTCCAAAACCACTGAAAATATTTCTAAGCACAAATCTTTCTTGCCCATGCTCTCTAGTCTCCTCAACTCCTTCCACCAATTAAAATTGCACAATGATTACCCCCCTTCCAAAAAAAAAAACATTATCTCATTTCAAACCATATTCCTGTCCTATTAAAAACCATGCTGCATAACATGTTCTACATTAAATATCCAATAAAGGATCAAGTGGTGAACCTTATTTATGCCAAAAAAAGAACATT
Source organism: Notholithocarpus densiflorus (assembly GCA_030021035.2). Classification (NCBI taxonomy): domain Eukaryota; kingdom Viridiplantae; phylum Streptophyta; class Magnoliopsida; order Fagales; family Fagaceae; genus Notholithocarpus; species Notholithocarpus densiflorus. Next base: position 996,963 of record JARYZH020000014.1, on the reverse strand, counting down.
TCTTTAAAAAAATCAATGCAACAAGTACCAAAAAAAAAAAAAAAAATTAACCAAAAAATTTACAGTAATAAGAAGACAAAAATTGAATAAACATCGACAAAAATGAGCAAAGAACCATACCATCCACTCGAATCAGGCCGGCTTCCACTCGATCTTGGCCGATTCGCCATTCCCAGCTCCGATTCATCACCCCTCATCATCCTCTCATACCCACCACCCGATTTGGGCCGCCCATCCTCTCCGTACCTACCCGGAGATCCGAAATTGTTCCGCCCCGATTCCCTGACCCGGACCACATCCGGTCCAATCCGCTCCTCCCTCCCTGAAAAACCGGGTCTAAGATGCGGAGGCACAAATTTGTCCGGCTTCGGAGACGTGACCACACCCACCACCTCCTTGTCCCTCTCAAAGCTCGGAACCGGTGACAGAGCAGGAGACCCGGAACCGGTACTACCCAACGGACGAAGAGAAATCTGGTCCGAACCGGGATCAGACCGGGTCCTATCGGGGATCAGCTGGCTTTGCTGGGGCTGTGGGGAAAGAGGTTGCGGTGGTGGTGGTGGTGATGGAGTGGTGATGGGTTTGGGCTTGGATGTGGGTGTGGGTCGGGTCAGGACCAACATGCGGCCATGGGTCTTGGGAGAAGAGATTGCAGAGTAAGAGGGTGAAGAGGAAGATGAAGAGGGAGATGGGTTTTTGATGGGTTTGGAGTTGGGATTGGAATTGGAAGGAAGGGTTTTCTCGTAGATCTGATTGAAGTTAATGGAGGTATACTTGTTGGTTTTTGCCATCCACCACTACTTTTTTGCTTTTTTTTTCCTTTTTTTTTGGGATCTTGAACTTGACAATGATCTGAACAGAACAGAATGGAATGAAGGTTGGGGGTGTATTGTTTCCTGTTTTGATTATAGTTTTTGTGTTTTCTACTTTTTACGTTTTCGTTTTGTTTTTGTTTTTGTTTTGTGTTTTACTCCTACGTTTTCGTTTGTTTTTTTGTTTTTTTGTTTTTTTAATTTCAGTGGGTGGGCCTCTTGTTTTTATTAAGATGGGTGGAATCTCAAGTGGTTGGGTCACTGACGTGGCTAAGATCGGAATGAGCTACAACAAATTTGCTGTTTTCAGAACTCTAGTTCTAAAAACTATATATAGATTTAGTAATAATATTTAGGGCTGTCCATCAACCCGTCAGGCTCGACCCACCCGCTCGACCCGGTCCGATCCAAAGGCCAACGGGCGGATCTGATTGTTCATATGGGTCAGATGCGGGTCAATTAATTTTAAAATTCAGTTTTACGAGTCGGTTTTGGGTTCCTTAACTTCTAACCCGTGTAAATCGACCCAAAATTTTTAAAAGGAAAAAAAACATAGGTTACACGCTTGTTTCAGAAAATTCTTTCTCACTTTCTCTAATCTCTCACTCTCCCTTTCTCTGATCTCTCTCTCAAATCCCTAACCCTAGCATCTCTTCTACCGCCATCGCCAAGGTGAGCCTCATCGCCGCCCCTAATCCTAGCCTCCTTGCCGACGTCGTCTAGTTGGCCCTACTGCGCCGTCGCTGATTCAAAGTTTTCATTGCACTCACCGTTCTTGGTTGAGTCTCAAACTCCACAAGCCTCCTCTGATCTACTTGAAATATCCTCTTGAGACTCTGATATGTGCAGTTTGATGGTGGGTTAGTTAAAAAAGTTTTCTTAAATAAAAAAATAAAATAAAATAAAAATGTACTGATCTTGTGATGGATGTGTTGGTGGTGGGGGAGGGAGTGGCGGTGTTGGTGCTGGCTTAATCTTCTCTCTATTTTTCGTTTTAGTCTCATAGATATGGGTTTTTGGTTTGGATTTTGATTTCTTTGCTCTTTTTTTTTAAAAAAGATTCTTTTGGGTTTTGATTTCGTTTTAGACTTTTAGTCATAGATCTGAGTTTTTGGTTTGGATTTTGATTTCTTTGTTTTAGGTTTTTTTTTTTTTGAAAAGATTGTTCTGGGTTTTGATTTCGTTTTAGTCTCATAGATTTGGGGTTTTTGGTTTGGTGTTGATTTCTTTGTTCTGGGTTCTGAAATCTATGTTGTACCTAAGACCCGAAATCACCGATGGATCCGACCCGCTCAACCCATGACCCGTGCCGTCGGGCTCGACCCGAACATTCGGTCGGCCACAGGTCCATTTTCCGTTCACCAGACTTAATCAGGTCAATTACAGTTCAAACCCAAACCCGATTCGACCCGACCTGTGGATAGCCCTAATAATATTTACCAAAAAGAAGAAATATATATATTTATATATATATATATATATATATCCTAGCCTCTGAGCGAGTACTCAGAGGCTTTTTTATTTTTTTGGGTAAATTTTAATAATTTGCATCCATTATAATTTAGGATTACTATATTTTTCAATCACAAAATAATACCTAGAAGTGCAATGAGTATTATGCATTTGTGAGTGAAATAATTTTTTCATCACACCCTTAGAACTTTAGAATGAAGCAACCAAGGAAAAGAATTTCACATATAAAAATGAAGCTAAAGGTTTACAACAAATAAGAAAAGGAATATCGAATTTTTCATCTCCATGCTTCCCAAAAAAAAAAACTTATGGGCTTCCAAAATATTCTCTCCAACTCACAATATACCTTCTTAGGACTAGAAAAACTTGACTTCCTTTGCAATAGTTTACAAATCAAATTTGTCTTTCAAACAAGAAACAAACTGGCCCATGTGTACTCTCAGTCCCCATTTCAAGCCAAACTTTTCAAAAAAAAAAATATTTTCCTTTTACCTTGATAGTTCTAAACACGAAATTTGATCCAAATCAAATATTTACAACTAAATCCACCCACGAATTCCACATATACTTTCCAATTAAACCATGGGTCAATCACAACCAAAAAGAATATTTTTTGTTTTCCCATTTTTGTAAGAGATTTAAGACTAAATGGAGAGAGAAATGAGTGTTTTTGCTGAGTTGAGCCAACCTGACCAAGGTATCACCGCCAAGAAATGATGGCGGCGACAAATGGTGGTGAAGTGAGAAAGAGAGAGAGGGGTGGACCGGCAAAGAGAAATGGTTGGGATTTTGTTTTGTTTTACTTGGGTTGGGGTTGTGGTTAAGTGCCAACTGTGGTTAAGTGAATTTGGTGACTTTGGCTGGTCATGTGACATGCACATGGTCCAGGACAGATGTTAGCTTCACATGCTGCCACATAACACTGTCTGCAGTAACTCCTACAAACATGTTTGTAGGAAATCCTTGTCCTTGTAATGAGAGCCTTTTAACAATTTATCTGATACATGGTCGCCAGAGACTAGGATATTCCAGGGTTTCAATCCCCTTACCAATGAAACATATAATTTTAATTTTTTAATTTCATAGGGAAGTTTAGATAATCCATTTTACAGAGTGTTCTCTGCTGAATTAGAAGTAGAAAAAAATGGAACAGGTAACTTGGTGCAATATTATGAGAAGGACTACTAACACATGGCTGCGTATCATAGTAAGTATGGTAGGTCTCTGTCTAAGAAAGATCCTAGCATCAAGTACATAAACATGTCCTATGTTTCCGAGGAGAATCAAAGCTATTTTATATATGCCGTTGTTCCCCATACAAATTTGCAAGATTTGTTTTAAATGTCACTTTGGAACTCATTCTCTTAGTATGGGATGGGGATTTACACCATTGGAACTCGGTTTGGAAGACAATTTGGAAGACACTTATGCAACTTTGTGCTGTTGTGGGTATTTTCGGGGACAATGGCATCTGCAATGAGCAGAATGTTTCTCTTTGTGATTGCCTTGAAGGATTCAATCAAGGATCCAAAAAATTGGAACTTATCCTTCTACATAAGTGGGTGTGAGAGAAGAAACCTTTTTCAGTGCTCAAATGACAACTTTCTCACGATATCCATCATGCGCTTTACAAGAGCACAACGACATCCAGCTGTCAAAACCATTGAAGAATGTATATTAAATTGTGTAAGCGACTGTTATTGTGGAGCTTCTCTTACAATAATGGATATTTAATTTACGAAGGAAAACTTGTGCGTCTCTGATCACCCTTATCTAATAATGAGTTAATTGGAGATATTCATCTTCACATCTCAGAATTTGATGAAATGGGAAGTAGAAGTAAAACCAAAAATTCAAGAAAGGTTGCTTGGATTATTGGCGTTCTACTCTTTCTTCGCCTCATTTTCATTGTATTGGGAGTATTTTGGAGGAGACAGTCCATTAGTGTACAAGTGGATTCTTCTTTGATCGTGTTTAAGTATAAGGATTTACACAAAGCAACAAAAAATTTATTGCACAAAAAATATTGTTGCTATAATTTATTACAACAAAATATTTGTTGCGATAGGTTACCGCAACAGTAATTGACCTCCTGTTAGGTTCTAAAAGTTTAAAACAATTGGCAAACCGTGAGTACAAACTTGTCTAGGTATAGATCTTAGAGTCTATAGAGTTTATTAGACAATGCTCAAGGTACTACAAGTCAAAATACAAGAACATTCAAGCTACAGAAAGGAGAGTTCAAATTTAGTGAAATCCGACCGATCGAAAATTAGATCCAACCGATCAAAAATCGCAGACATGAAATTTTTGCAGAATTCTATTTCAACACAAACTTTACTTAAACGTTTTGAGTTTCAAATGAAACACTTCTAGTATATAAAGGAAAACCCTAACTACGTTTTTAGAGCTCTTAGAGACTTTAGAGGTGCTCTTATGAGATCTAAAAGGTATTGTGTCTTCCTCTATCAAAGTCACTACCGGAAATCATTCTCATACCATTAAAACTAGTAGATCTAAAGTTACTGCAACAAGATCAAGAATATCTGATGATTTAAATCTTCAAGGGTGGTCTTGGAGTTACAAACTGGAGAGTTTGTGTTGCTAAACCTTTGAGTGGGATCTCAAAATCACAAACGTGGGAGTTTGTGTGATACAAATCCAAGAAGAGAAAGAGTCTGTGGATTCGGAGCTTGCACGTGGTCGTGTCAGTAAGTTACTACATGAGGTAGCAATAGATTTAAGGTTAAATCTGATTATAAAAACTTCAATTCTCTTATAGTGGATTTACTTTACCTTGAGAATAGTTAGGTCAAATTCTCCCCAGGTTTTTACCTTGAAACGGTTCGTTTCATTGGTTTTCCTGGGTCATCATATCGTGGTGTTATTTACTTTTCCGTTTTTATGCATAATATGATATATACTTGTTTAACCTAAATCTAAATAATAAACCTAATAATTAACTTGGTTAATTAATTAGGTTAAACAATCTGTTTTAAGAGGTCTAAATGAACAAACACCACCCAAGACAATATCAAGGAAGTGAGCACACAACAATGAGGAAAAATTTGGAAATCAGAAATTATAGCATGAAAAGTTGCACGTTAACTACCTAATAAGAGAGGACGTATCCACCAAAAGCAAACTCTGCCTCCACCAAAAGCAAACAGTTCCAGTATCACTTGGAAGGTGTACGATTACCTTATCAAAATCACATCAAAATTAAGACCTAAAGCATAAAAAGTTGCCACAAACAGTACATTTTCTTCAAAAAAATTTAGCTCATAAAAACATTGCAGATTTGAGTTATGTATTCTACAAAGTGTTAAATATCTATTGGAATTATCATAGACAAAACATTGAAAAATTTTCTAAATCCTAAAATTTTACACTCACAAAACTAAGTTTAATCCTAAAATTTCAATAAGCAAATATAAAGAAATTAACAAAAACTCAATCTAAATCCACAATATCACTCAGTAAGCAAATCCAAAACCCTAAAGCTTCCATAATACAATCACTCATCAACAACAACTCAAAATCGCAAATACAGTGATGAACAACTACATTTTCGAAAAAGGTAGTATATACCGGGTTAGAATTAGAGAAATGAGGACCTGAGCCTTATCGGCGAGTTGAACAATGAGTCAACCAACAGGAAGAGGAGACTTGTAAGAGAGAACACAACTGTTAGCGGTGAATCCGGCAATGGTAACGCCGATGTGGTTGTCATTCTTAAAGATCTTCTTCTGGTGAGAGGAGAGCTCGGAATTGGTGGTGAGTCTTTGATCACTTTAACCCATAGTGTGCTTTACCGAATCCACCATTAGAGAACCATGAAATGTATGTGTAATGAAAATTTGAAGGAAAAGGGAATTTTTTTGAAATAACGGTAATGAAAATTTTGGAAAAATAAATTTGGGGAATCTAAAGGAGTGATTAGTCTATTGCAACAAAATTATTACAAGATATTGCAACAAATAAAATATTGTTGCAATCAATTAATATTTTTAAGTCCCTATTACAAAAAAAAAAAAAAAAAAAGCTTCACAGACAAAATTAGTTCCTATTGCCACTAAAGTTCCTTTTTGTTGCAAAAGCTTTGTTGCAGTATAGGTTTTTCTTGCAGTGAGAATAAAACAAACAATATTTGCATCTGTATTTATAGAAATTGATGGAAAAGAGGAAGATTTTAATTTTTCTCGTGTGTTCTCTATAACTCACAAAAAGTGCCTATTAAAATATGAGTCATTAGCCCCTTCTCATGCATCATATATGCATAACTGTGTGGGGGAGGATGCCCATATATCTCATGCCATGGGCAGCTGTACGTAAAAGGAACTATCATATAACTATTTCAAAATATAAAAACTCGTAAAAGGAAATTATAAACTTCATGTATTTGCGTTTTTTTTTTTTTGTCGATAATTCAATATATTCAAGTTCTCTTTTTATTAAATTATGTTTAATTTAAGTTTCTTAATGACTCATTTAAAAATAAAAAATAAAAATCTGGAGCCGTCTCACGTATAATAAGATAATTATTGTTCTTATATATTTCTCGGTAGTTATTTGTAGAAAAGCAAAGGAAACAAAGTTTGGTACTGTTAATGTGTATAGTGTTGTGTGCTTTAGGCCCAACTAGATTACTTATATAGCACACATTCTTGTACTACACTCTTACTTATACTGCACTTATATGCCTCCTATATAAAGGCACTCATGTATATTCTTTTATTACAGAAATACAATATTATTGCATTCAGTATTTCTAACATGGTATCAGAGCCACTGCTCTGACCTTTTCTTAGCAGTCTTGTCTTTATTGGTGTTACCCCATTCTCAACATCGCTTCCGCCGTCACAATAGTCGCCGCAGCCTCTTGTCGTTGAACCTTCGACGTCTTCCAGCCATTGTCTTTGGGTTCTGGACCTGCAGCTGTTGTCGTTGAGGAGTCCTACACCACACAGACCACTGCACGTGTCATTACCGCCGTAAATATTGCTCTGATTACATTTCTGCAGGTATTACTGAGATCTTCTTGCACCAATCTACACGTTAGTGGAAGCCTCGCAGCCATCGGAGATAGCACGCGCTCTCACGCGCCACCCAAATATTTTGCGCCCAAGCTCAAGCGTTCCACGCGCTTTCGACAGCCTTCTTCACGCGCCTCCACGCGCTTACACGCACCAACAACATTCTTCACGCGCCTCCACGCGTTAGATCTTCACCTGCTGACGTCAGCCCTAGGTGACGTCATCACTGCCACGTCACCTGCTGACATCATCGTCCACCATCTGCTGACGTCACCTGCCACGTCAGCTGACGTCATCATTAACAGGCTGTTGACTTGCGTTGACCTGACCGTTGACTTTGACCGAAGGTTGACTTTGACCGTTGACTTTTTGCCATAGTTGACTTTTGCAGTCTAGGTGCTCCTTACCCAATTTTTCACGTAGATTTCATTTTTGCATATTTTGCTTCTAAATGAAGAAAAATGACAAGTCTTCTTCCTTTTGCAACAATAGTCGCCGACAATCCAGCAAACATTTTTGCAATTTTTGTAAACGTTTTGGCCACAGTATTGAGACTTGCTATCATCGCAACAAATCAGCTGTTTCAATTTCTGCTGCTACTGTTGCTAACACTGAGAGTGACACTAATGGCTCCCGTCTCTGCACAGTCTCAATCTTCTGGATCCACTTTCACCATTTCCAGAGATGACCTTATAAACATCATCGCTAATGTCATTCGTATGGTTGGTAATGCATCTTATTCCTCTTCTCTCTCAGCTTTATCTGGTATGTCTCCTACCTCTTGGCTTATGGATTCTGCTTGTTGCAATCACATGACACCTCACTCGTCTTTATTTTCTGAACTTAAACCTGCACCACACCCTCTTAATATTCGCACAGCAAATGGTTCCACAATTTCTGGTCATAATATAGGTTCCGTTTCGACCTCCAACCTCTCGGTTCCTGGGGTCTTTAATATTCCTAACCTTTCTTACAATTTATTCTCTGTGGGACAATTAGCTGAGTTGGGTTATCGCATTATCTTTGATTATTCTGGGTGTATTGTGCAGGATCCAAGGACGGGAAAAGAGCTTGGGACCGGTCCCAGAGTTAGGCGTATGTTTCCCGTGGACAACCTTCGTCTTCCACTTGTTGCTTCTATTTCTGTTGCTGCAGCTACTGCAGTTTCTTCTGTTCCTCCCCTTGTACTTTGTCATGCTCGACTTGGTCACGCATCTTCCTCTCGAGTACAACAATTGGCTTCTAGAGGTTTGTTAGGTTCAGTGTCTACAAAAAATTTTGATTGTATCTCATGTCAGTTAGGAAAACAACCAATCTTGCCTTTCAATACTAGTGAATCAATATCCACTGATATCTTTGACCTTATTCATTCTGATGTTTGGGGGCCTTCCTCTGTCTCTAGTATTGGTGGGTCTCGATATTTTGTTATCTTTGTTGATGATTACTCTCGCTATAGCTGGATTTTTAATATGAAACATCGTTCTGAATTATTGCAAGTATATTCTAATTTTGCAAAAATGGTTGAAACTCAATTTTCCAAACGCATCAAAATTTTTCGATCTGATAATGCTCTTGAGTACACTCAATATGCTTTCCAAGCTGTTTTACATTCCTATGGCACTGTTCATCAACTAACTTGTCCAGGTACCTCTCAGTAAAATGGCAAAGCCAAACGAAAATTTCGTCATATTCTTGACACTGTTCGTGCTCTCCTTCTCTCTGCTAAAGTTCCTGCTCCTTTTTGGGGCGAAGCTGCTCTTCATGCTATTAATCGCATTTCAAGTCCTGTTATCCAAAATCAAACTCCATATGAGTGCCTTTTTGGGTCACCTCCAGACTATCACCACATTCGCTCCTTCAGTTCTGCTTGTTTCGTTCTTCTTCAGCCACATGAGCATAACAAACTTGAGCCTCAGTCAAGGCTTTGTTGTTTTCTTGGCTATGGTGAAACTCAAAAAGGGTATCGATATTATGATCCTGTCTCTTATCGTCTTCGTATCTCCCGCAATGTTGTCTTTTGGGAACACCGCCTCTTTGTCGAGCTCTCTCACTTCCGTGCCTCCCTATCTTCCTCCTCTGTCTTAGATCTTTTTCCAGTTGAGGCACATATTCCTTCTGTAGTTGCTCCTGATTCTCCTGTAGACTTCTCTGTCCAACCACCAGATATCATTGATCCCTTTCCTAGTTCACCCTTTAATGAACAGGTGGAAGATGAACAAGTCGAAGACGAGCTACCTAACCCCAACCCTAAGCTTGGGTCCCCTGCTCCTGCTCCGCCTGAAGATCTTGCACAAGACATTCCACCTCGTCACTCAACTCGGGTAAGATCTAATCCTGCACATTTACTTGACTATCATTGTTACACTGCCCTTGCTACACTACACGAGCCTCACACCTATCGTGAGGCTTCCACTAACCCTTTATGGCAGATTGCAATGAAAGAAAAACTTGATGCATTATCTAAAAACCATACTTGGGATTTGGTGACACTCCTTCCTGGGAAATCTATGGTTGGTTGTAAGTGGATCTACAAGATTAAGACTCGCTCTGATGGGTCCATTGAGCACTACAAAACTCGTCTCGTTGCAAAAGGTTTTACACAGGAGTATGGGATTGATTATGAAGAGACCTTTGCTCCGGTTGCTCGTATCTCATCTGTTCGTGCCCTCTTAGCTGTTGCTACTGCCAATAAATGGAACTTTTTTCAGATGGATTTCAAAAATGCATTCCTTAATGGGGATTTAAGTGAAGAAGTTTATATGCAACCTCTTCCTGGTCTCTTTATTGACTCCAACAAGGTTTGTCACCTTCGACGTGCACTTTATGGCCTTAAACAAGCTCCACGAGCTTGGTTTGCCAAATTCAGCTCTACCATCTCTCGCTTAGGTTACATGGCCAGTCATTATGATTCTACCTTATTTCTTCATCGCACTGACAAATGCACTATTTTACTTCTCCTGTATGTGGATGATATGATCATAACTGGTGATGACCTCAGTGGCATTTGAGAACTCAAGGATTTTCTCAGTCAGCAATTTGAGATGAAAGATCTTGGACATCTCAGCTACTTCTTGGGTCTTGAAATCACTCATTCTACAGATGGACTTTATATTACTCAAGCCAAGTATGCCTCTGAACTCTTGTCTCGAGCTGGACTCACTGATAGCAAGACTGTTGACACTCCAATTGAGCTTAATGCGCATCTGACTCCCTCAGTGGGGAAACCATTGTCTAATCCCTCTCTTTACAAACGCTTGGTTTGCAGCCTAGTTTATCTCACTGTCACTCGTCCAAACATTTCCTATGCTGTTCATTAGGTGAGCCAGTATCTGTCTGCTCCACGATCGACTCACTATGCTGCTGTTCTACGCATTCTTCGATACCTAAAGGGCACTCTCTTCCATGGTCTTTTCTACTCTGCTCAGTCTCCTCTTGTTCTCCGTGCATTTTCTGATGCTGATTGGGCAGGAGATCCCACTGATCGCAGGTCCACCACTGGTTATTGCTTTCTTCTTGGTTCTTCTCTGATTTCTTGGCGAAATAAGAAACAAACTCATGTGGCCCGCTCCAGTACTGAAGCAGAATATCGCGCCCTTGCTGATACCACATATAAGCTCCTTTGGCTACGATGACTTCTCAAAGACTTAGGTGTGTCTACATCATCTGCTACTCCTCTTTATTGTGACAACTAGAATGCCATTCATATTGCTCACAATAATGTCTTCCATGAACGGACTAAACACATCGAGATCGATTGTCATTTTATCCGTTATCATCTTGTCCATGGTGCTCTCAAGCTGATCTCAGTCTCCTCTAAAGATTAACTTGCAGATATCTTCACCAAGTCACATCCTAAAGGACGCCTTCGTACTTTGATTGACAACCTCAAGTTGGTCTCACATCTATCTTGAGTTTGAGGGGGGCTGTTAACTTGTATAGTGTTGTGGGCTTTAGGCACAACTAGATTACTTGTATAGCACACATTCTTGTACTACACTCTTACTTATACTGCACTCATATGCCTCCTATATAAAGACACTCATGTATATTCTTGAGTTACAGAAATACAATATTATTGCATTCAGTATTTCTAACAGGTACTAGTAGTTGTAGTATTTCGAAAGTCTACAACAAAAAAATTGAAAACCAAGGACTAAGGATTAAGAAAATCCTGCTTCGATGCCACAAATATATCAATCTTCTTCGAGATAGAATATCAAAGTTAACAGTCATTATTAATCATGTAGAGTGGTATATGGAAGAGATTGAACCATGTTTTCTAGCAATTCTGCTGCCTTCCGAGACTGAACCAGATCATGCACTGTGAAATACTCATTTGGATTGGTCCGGCCCAGAACCTCTAACAAGAGAATTTATACATGGAATTAGAAGCTGACTTCCTATATCGGCTGTGTACGCAACAATGAGAAGCCGAAAGACAAAATTAAGGAATGAAATCGCGTTTTGAGTTTGAATTAATGGCAACGAAGAGTGTCAAAAGGATCCAAGAGCCAACAGAAACTCAATTTTTTTTTTTTTTTTTTGTATAGGCTACCTAACTAAAAGAGGTAAAGAGAATATCAGGTGAAGATCTTGACTACCTCTTGATGGCATAACGTTGTAGAAATCAAACTTGGAAACTTAACATGCAAATGATGAATATACATGTTCAATATGTACGGAGGCCGCCAATTAATGTTTGACTATTTTCAGCACTGATATACTATTAGTTTATTTCATTATAAAAATAAGATAAAGGTAAATGATGAATATACTAAGATGCATGCAATTGCAAACAGACAAACTGGTGGTTGAGCTTTGAAATGACTCTCAATAAATTCAAACTTCTTTGCTTTCTTTGGCTTTAAAGTTTAAACGCAATTAATCGAGAATATCTTGTTATTCTGAATCCATGAAAAGAATAAACTCAAGAAAAGAAAACAAGGAAATGATATTATTCTCGAAACATACAAAAAAGATCAAATATGAATTATTTGAAATGAAAGACGAGTACAAGTATAAGAGACGTGTCTCATATTTTGAATAAGAAAGTAATATTGCTCTCTATTATAGAGGTCTCATTAGTAAGAATAATTTTAGAGAATCAATCACACACTCAATTTCATAACTTGTTAATTTATACAATTGTAAGTACTAGATATGTTCTTTCTTGTTTAACTTACTACTTTATGTTGTCTACTCACAAATCACAATTACATGAGTCAGCAAGCTGTGAAATTTGATGAAAAAATGGTTGTATTCATAAGCGGACTGTTAAAAACATCTGAACAAGGTTTATTAAACTCACCCCCACCATCCAAAGTCCAAACACCTTATTAATGATCTATCCTAGGAATCAATCAGGCTAAACTTTATTTACATTCATATTTAAGCCATTAGACGCAGGTGTTTAAGCAAAGACTCAGAAATTTCTATTTAAAACTTTCGAACTAAATCTTGTTTTGCAACTGCCGGTGTCTCCTCATCCACAAAAATATAAGGTGCGTAACGCTTCCGTTTCAAAACAGCTAAAAGAGGAAATAATTTCAACTCCACTGATCTTGTGATTTGTGACATGCTATTTCAAATTAATTAATGGACAAAATATTAAAATTCTTCAAAGTTCAAACCCCAAGAACTCTTCCATTCCAACTTGACTGGCCCATAAGACCCACTTGGCACTCATGACGTTTTCTATTCAAACTTCTAGTACTATTATTGGCAATGAGACTCAAACTCAATATCACTATGAATATTTATGCTTGGCACAAAATTTTATACTCAAAAAATTCAATTTATTAATGCATTAAATGAAAAACGTACTTATTGTATAAACATTACCTAATATTTTACTATGGTGAGTTGAAGACAAGAGGTAGTAAGCGCATATGATATTTGTTGGGGGAAGCATCGAAGAAATTTTGTGGTCTGTATTGAAGAAATGTCGTGGTCTTGATATATATATATATATATATATATATATATCCCCGCGTAATTTTGACCTGGTTATCCTTTAAAGTATACATGATATTTTCATTTTTCGGAAGAAAAATTAAAGACTCATCGTGAAATGAAGAGATAGAAGAGTTAGCCGAATGGAAAGTTCGGGAAAGTTTTGAGAAAGTTTTTATGGGTAATTGAAAAAACTATCAAAAGAGTTAATTACTTTTTCATTTTTTCATAAAAAGTTTCCTAAAACGGTTTATTAATGTATGCCCTAAGAATATTAGTAAATCCTTATATATGAAAAATTATTGAATACTCTGAGAGTACCATAAATGCGTACTCCTCCATCTCACATGAATTGTGGGTCCCACCATAAATTTAATTAGTAGGACTCATAGTTATGTAAGAGGGAAAATACGCATTTATAGTACTCCAGGAGTACCCAATAATTACACTATATATCATCTTTGTTAAGGGCTCATATAGAAACTTATAATAAAATTTTTTATAATCCTGATATCTAGACCTTCCGTACGGTAGCATGGAGTCTATAAAATAGTTTCCTCTCCTATAGACTCATAATAAGCCAAGTTACTTTCATCAAAAAAAAAAAAAAAAAGAATAAGCCAAGTTACATCTTACATATTGATAAGCACATTAACTTTGATTTACGTATACTCAAGAATTGACTTTGAGTGCAGGATTGATGTCCACTTGACATTGTTTGAATTATTGCATCTTCTTGATAAATCAAAATATAACACGTCCTCATTTTGGTATTCATCAATCATTATGCCCTCTAACCTTTCTTAGCCTAACATTAACTCATCTTCAACATGGAATTTTTTGTTGCTTTGAACTTCAAAGCAACAAAAAATTCCATATTGAAGACTTCCCACAGCGGTCAGATTGTTTTACTGTATAAAATTACAAAGTAGCATTTAGGATTACAGGAACATATATATTGGCTATAGATCAAATTTTAAACTCGAAAATGATGTCTTAACTATGTGAGCTCCATATTTTGTAAGTGATGGAATCCATGTTTTTTACCTGCTATTCTGGTGATCAGTGCAGTACTCTTATAAATACCGTTGGTGGGTCATTAAGTGTGAAATCATAAACGAGATTATACATTTATACCTTTAAAACGAGCTCATAGTTGACATTTTGTACATGTATTTAGACAATTTAAGAGTATATGACATCTTAGTCAAAAAGGTGTATATGACATCTAGGTCTAGCTATTCTACCAACCAAATTCATTACTTTGGAGTCAGGAGAGGAGTTCAAGTCTACATTACTCAGAGAAATCAAGCAATTATTTGATCAGATACACCATAGTTCCTAAATACACAACATAAGGAGCCAAACATAATGAGAGTAGCTCTTTATACAGCTAAAGGGAACCGCAATAAAGGAATGAAAAAAAAATCAAGATAAATAAAGTTTGTTCCAACTTTCAAAGTCTCAAATATTGAGATTTTCCTACCATTGATGAGGTGAAAATTTAGGTTCAGTGATGTCAAAAAAGGAAGAAAGAAAAAACTAAGTTACACTTACTAGCTACTACAGTTGCTTTGATAAGAAATTCTATATTATTTTAACCATATCTACTGACTTTTTTTGGTTTATTTATTTATTTTGATAGGTAATCAGAAAATTAATATTAATGATAAAAACTAAGAGAAAAGTACAAGATGTTTCATGATGATGAAGAAAAAGTAAAAAAAAAAAAAAAAGAGCACACAGCACAACAAAAAGAGGGTAATCAGGAAACTAAGCTAAGGAAAGACATAAACTCAGAGAGAGAAGAACAATCAGTGAAACCCCATCAACAAGACCATTCCAAAAGACTGCGTTGGCTTAAAACCTTTAACTCATCCAACGTCTTCTCCTTGTCCTCAAAAGATCAACGATTTCGTTCCAACCACACAATCCACATTAAGCACCCTAAAACCAAATTCCAAATGTTCGAATTATGCTTCCCAAGCCATTGATGCCAACAAGAGAACTAACCTGCCACCGAACCTAGCATAACCCAATGAATACCAAAAACCTGAAGCATAAAAGACCATAGGAAATAAGTAGCAGGACAATGAAGAAGAAGGTGGTCTGCCGACTCCCCATCACGGCAACACATACAACACCAATTAGCCAAGGGGCGACCCTTAAGCATTAGATTATCCAAAGTGAGGATCCGACCATGAGCAGCTGTCCACAAAAAGACCGCCACGCGCTTAGGAATCTTTGATTTCCAAATCCCCTTCCAAGGAAACAAAGAATTCGAAGCACCCCAAATCGCATGATAGTAAGACCAGGTGTCAAACTTACCATCACCTTTTAGCTGCCAGCAAAGAGAATCTCTCCTCTCACCCCGAGGAATACGAGTTTGGATAAGTTGAAACAGAGAATAAGAAGTAGCCAACTCCCAATCTTCGAAAGCTCTATAAAACCTTAAATTCCACACTCTAATAGTACCCCCTTCTGGAATCCACAAAACCTCAGAGATGCAAGCATCCTCGACCGCTGAACACACATAGAGCTCAGGATAGAGATCTTTAAGAGTATTATCACCAATCCACCTATCATGTCAAAAACGGATACGAGTGTCATCGCCCACTACAAAAGATAGATGCTTAGAAAAGCTCTCACGCCCTTCATTAATGCTTCTCCATAGGCCACACCCATGAGTCCTCCTGCAGACTTTAGTACTCCACCCCCCTTGACCCTCACCATATTTTGTGGAGATAACTCTCCGCCAGAGATGGGTAACTTTATGACCATATCTCCACAACCATTTCCCTAATAGAGCTTGATTAAAAGACACCACACTTCTTATCCCCAAACCACCCATCTCAATAGGTAAACACACATTTTCCCAAGCCACCAAAGGATACTTGAAACTCCCCTCAAAAGACCCCCACAGAAAATTCCTCTGAATATTTTCCAATCTTGCAGCCACAGCTTTAAGAATTGTAAAAAGAGATAAAAAGTACGTTGGGAGATTAGAGAGGGTGCTCTTTATAAGCATGAGCCTACCACCCTTAGATAAATAGAGACGCTTCCACCCAAATAGTTTCTTCTCCATTTTCTCCAAAATAGGATTCCAAATCGAGGCTGCCTTAAAAGAAGTTCCCAACGGCATCCCCAGATATTTCATAGGCAAATTGCCCACTCTACATTGAAGAAAATTAGCCAAAGCATCTAGATTATACACCTTCCCAACAAGGACAATCTCACTTTTCCCGACATTGACCTTCAAACCCATAAAAGCCTGAAAACAAGACATCACCAACCTAATGGATAGCAACTGATCCCTAGAAGCATCACAAAATAAGATAGTGTCATTAGCAAATAACAGATGGGAGATACGCACACCAACAAAGTTCACAGCACCCACATGAAAACCCCGAATAAGATTACACTCCTCAGTCTTCTTCAAGAGTCTACTTAAAACCTCCATTATCAAGAGAAACAAAAGTGGAGATAGAGGATCCCCTTGTCTCATCCCACGAGAGCTTCCAAAAAAACCTTCAAGGGATTCATTAACCAGGACTGAAAAACGAACTGACGTAACACAAGCCTTAATCCACCCCCTCCATTTCAGCCCAAAACCCATCGGGCCCAACAAATAAAACAAGGCCTCCCAGTTCACATGGTCATAAGCTTTTTCAATATCAAGCTTGCAAACCACGCTCGGTATTCTGCTCTTCAACCTACTATCCAAGCATTCATTTGCAATAAGCACTGAATCCAGAATCTGCCTTCCGCCAACAAACGAATTTTGAGACTCAGAGATAAGATTATCCAAAACCCCCCTCAACCTATTAGCCAACACCTTGGACAGCAGCTTGTACACACTACCCACCAAGCTGATGGGGCGAAAGTCCTTAATGTTAACGGCATTACACTTCTTAGGAATTAAAGTGAGAAACGAAGCATTCATAGACCGTTCAAACACAGAGTGCCGATGAAAGTAAACAAAAAATCCATGACATCCTTTTCCACCACACTCCAACATTTGTGAAAAAAAGCTATGGTGAATTTAGTAATTTACTTGTATAGTGACATGCACAACTTTTTCAAAATGCATAGAGAAGGCAAGTAAGGAAACCATTCACCGTACCGTACGGGAGTTATTCCAATCAGATTGGGATGTGTTTGACAAATCCTCTACCTTGCTATCACTTATTCAAAATGTGTACATAAACTAAGTCTATATAGGCAGATGCATAGACAAAGAAGACATAGGGAGAGATGGACCAAGGGAAAGGTTCTCTTGAAGAAACACCAACATGGGCTGTCTCAACTATTTGTTTGTCCTTCTTTCTGCTATCTTTTATGATTGATGCTGGTCTCCACCATCTAACTGAGGTACAAGTTGCATATAGTTATTTGATCATTTAATTTGTATGGGACTATGGGCTCTATAAGGGTGTGCCTTAGATGATGAGGTTGGTTTGCATGCTTCAGTTTCTCAGGAAAAGGAGCAGAAAAGCCCTATATAGGGCTTTGGTCAAGATCAAAACAGGTTAGTACTAGTACAAGCCTAGCATCCTGCAGCAATAAGAAAAATGAAAAAAGTATAAGACTTGTCGATAGGCTTTCTATTATATTGGTGAGAGTTCAAGTTCATTTCTAGTTCTTATAAACAAATTTTGCTCTATAACAGGTTTGATTACTAATCATTTGGTCACTAATGTTTTGAACTTATCATAGAAATGATGAATTTCGGTTTCATATCATTGCTTCTTAAAATAACGGAAGTACCCATATCAAAAATTTGCATCACTCAAGCTGTGGCGAATTCTTTTCATCCATGCAAAGATCCTGTCAAGTTAGTAGAACCAGTTTTCTCATCAGAGACACAAATTTCAGGATCAAATTCCAGTGCAATACTTTCTAATGAAATCGTGGATGATAATTACTGTGAATCAAATGTAAAGAATATCAATTTTTTGTAGTTCATCAATCTCCAATAATCACTTATAATTTTTTACGAATATTTCACATGCTAAAACAATTCACTAAAAAAGACTAATTGGAGTGTCCTTTGGGACATTGATGAAGGGGCTTATGAACTTATGATATTAATTACTATGAGTCTATGATACGAGATTCACTGCTTCTAATATTTATTTTTCTCTTATTTCATAGGGAATGGTTTCTCTGGTGTCAAGGGAAGGAATCATGCATCTAAATGTCTTCATCTCTTTCTTAGCAGTGTTTCATGTTTTGTACTGCATATTAACTATGTGTCTTGGGTTGGCCAAGGTATTGAAGCAATTCAATTCTTGCAAAACTGATACGTTAGCTAGTTGTTGGTACTTTTCACTGTTTCATTAAATATATTAGAATTTTGGTTAAATGATTAAATTCACTATTTCCTAACAACTTAAACTTTTGAAATAATTGGTAATTTAACGTGGTATCAAAGCAGGAGATTCTGAGTTCAATCCCGGCCTCCACTTTATCTCTCATTTAAATTGTTAAAAATTTCATGTGTTGGGCCCCCCTTAATAAGTTTGGGTCCACGCGTGAAGGTGAGTATTAAAATTATGGTTAAATGATTAAATTCACAATTTCCTAACAGTTTAAGTTTTTGGGATAATAGATATTTTTCAAAATATATATTTTTGATCTTGAATCTTTTTCTTTTTCCTTTTTTTTTTTTTTTGGTTTTGGGGGAGTGGTTGTTTGGTTAAGAATCTCTTTGCATAGTGACACGAATTGTTCTCATCATGGAAGGCAATCAATTCAAAAGCAATTCTTTCAACAAAATTATCTATCGGGCCCGACAGGAATAAATTTTGGTTGGTAAAGCTTTAAGTCAAAATATAAACAACTCAAGTATCATAATCCCCAGCAATATAACAAAAAAGATAGAGAATATGAGGATATTCTTTCCTCTGCTATTGCCAGTGGCTCTATTTTTTTTTAAAGCCTTAGGAGTATCCTGATCTATACTTATTTTGTAATTTATCTCTTCTGATGAACAAAGACAACTGTGGAATACACGAAGGATCATAAATTGAACCTACTTTATCTTAGGAAGATAAATAAAGTACTTTTTTTATTACTTGGTTTTCTGTTGAATATTTTATTTGGTCAATTAATTGAATAAACCTTAATTATGCAGATCATTACATTTCCAGTATTCCACCTTTGGAAAGGGCAAATGTATATTTTCATTATTAGGTCAATTAATTGGATAAATACAGTACTTTCCATTTTACAACAGCAAGACATTTGTCATTTATTCTAACTTGACTGCAGAATTAGCTCCATTCCCTGTCTTTTTTGTTATTTTCTTTTTTACCCCTTCTTTTTTCTTCCCTTTAGAAGATAAAATAAGCACAAACCTAGGGCTTGGCTGGATGTGAACTAAAATTAAGCTTGAGGTATTTCATGGCCAGGCCATGGACAACAATATTCTGCTAGCCCCTCTGCTTTAGGGATGGCAATGCGTCAGATTTAATGGGTTTTCCAACCTAATGATAAGAGTTTGAGATTTTTAAATGGGTATGGAATGGGTTTGGATTCAAATTTTTTTAGTCCACTAGGATTTGGGAAGGCCTTAGATTGGTAGCTTTTTAAGTCATATAATTTCTTAATCGTACTGTATTGAAAGATTTTGGAGAATGAAAAGTGGAAGTGATATGTGGTTAAACAACTTAGGTGGTGTTTTGGCTTCTAATATATAATGGACAGTTAGAACTTAATTTTATGTGATGTAAAAAAAATTAAAACGCTATTTTGGATTTACAATATTTTTCTAGTGGTTTGAACATAATGAATTATGATGATGATTGAGTAGTTATAGAGCTCGATTATGTTTGGATTGTATTATAAATATCACTTAAGTGAGTGTAAAAGTGCTTAAATAGTATTTTAGATGTTGAATTTTAAGTTAACCCGGCCATTCGACCTAACTCATGGTAAGATATATGGACAGGTTCAGGACGGGTTTAGGTTTTTCAAATTTAAAGGGGATGAGTTTGAGATGGAAAATTTTTAATGGGTCTGGGTTTGTAAAGGCTTTTTTTCTCTCCCAAACCAGGCACATTCCCATTCTGACCTGCTCTCCAGCATCTTTAATCCGATCCCATATTTAAGTCTCGTCAGAGCTTAATCGTTATCAAGTTCATCATTTGATGGTGACATTCAACACATCACATTAATCAATAGCCCTAATCATTAATTCTTATGTCTCTCATCATTATTACTAAATACTAATCAAGTGTAGTGCCCACTTGTAAGACATTAAAAGAAAAGTAAAAATGATCATCAATTTATTTCATATTCTTATTACTAAGACAGAAGATTATAAAAATAATTTCTTCAGGTAGCCATTGTATTTTATGTTGCTTTTAACTTTTTGAAAATATATATATGATAAACAGATGAGTAAATGGAAAGCATGGGAGGAAGAGACTCGGACACTTCATCATCAGATTGCCAATGGTAACCTATATTGTTTCTCTATGTTATTTTCATTGCTCTATGTATTAAGATGGCCCTCCTTAGCTACTCCAGTGAATTGTTATTGTTATAGTCACATTTGCTCCAACTGTTGTACCTATGCAATGCAAGTCATAGCAGTGACTGCAGCGAAGGCTAGAATGAAATTACTGGCATTCTTAACTGTTACTGAATTTTAAAATTATGGAGCAATCTTTATTCCATATTGAACATAGGCTGCCCGATCAAGGTCTACCATCCTTTTTTACCAGACTCATGAAGACAATTCCACAAGATGCAATGAATGATCTCAAAGCCTATACTGCACAGATAATGTGACAAAAACATCAGCACAAAAAATTATTGGAACCTCATTCATCTTTACAGTTATCATTATGCATTTGATAATTTTTTTATAAGTTTTATATCTGTATTCCGGACAGAAAGTATCACGTTTATTTTTTGACCAACATCAAACTACAGTTTCATCAAACTAGATGGTTAAAGGAATTTATATATACAAGACATCCTACAGAAGTATAAATTCTAATCATAAACAAACATACACAGCATCAAATTCCAAAATGTATCTATAAAATATTTATTTTAATGATAATTTCATATGTACAGATGCAAGGAGGTTTCGGCTTACCCACCAAACATCTTTTGGGAGACGTCATCTGAAGTTCTGGAGTAATCACCCCCTCTTACTTTGGCTGGTAAGTGAGTAGAATATCAGCACCTAACCTGCAGCAATTAGCTCAATATAAGTGCCAAATGACATGAATAAATTCTCAAAGGTGAATGATATCTAATGAATTCAGCACATAGTTTCAAAACGTTTATTCTTACATCTTCTTTCATCCCCTTCTTCTTTTGAGCATGTGACACTATTTTGAGGAATTCAAAAGTTTCAAATGCATAGGCAAACTATTTTGTGCCAAAATGCAGTCTGATTCATTAGTGTACATTGCAAAAGATTCTACCTCAAAAAACATGGGGGGCGGGGGGGAGGGTGGGGTGGAAAGAAGAAGAAGGAAAAAGAGACAAAGAAAAGTGCCTGAGAATAGAATGCTAAAAGGATTTCTCTTGTGACTGTGAAAATGTACCTAATTGGTGTTTGCTAAAAATCAGGCTGCTCCTCTTCAATAGTTTAATTGAAGCCAATTATTTAAAATTATATATATATATATATCACCAAATACAATGGTTTCATCAAGCAATTGAAAGCCACATTTCTTTGACTATGGTTCCAAAGACACTAATGACATTTTCTATTCTTTCTATTCTTTAGGCTTGCTTCACTCGACAATTCAGTGGTTCAGTCTCAAAAACTGATTACTTAACTCTTCGCAATGGGTTCATTATGGTAAGTCAGATCATCAAGACAATTTAGCTGAGAAGAAAGCATGTAAAGCTATGGATACAATCTTAACTATAAGAAATGTAAAAAGCTTTAGGCATTGACTTTAAAGCAGTAATAAACATGTCAAACAAAACACTGAATAAGTTCACAATGTGTTCAGGCCAGAATAGAGCAAGCCTCATGAGTTCAAAAACCCAAGTGAGATGTCAATATTCCTTCAAAGCTTAGAACTGAATTTCCTTGGTTGGTTATGCAGGCCAATGTGGCTGCAGGCAGCAATTTCAACTTCCACAAACTTCTTACCAGGACTTTTGATGATGATTTTGAGCAGGTTGTTGGAATCAGGTAAAGACAATTGCAAAATATAAAATTCATACCAGATTGACTAGATCCGTGTGCATGACAAGTATAAATTAGAAAAATATAAGAAGGAAACTAAAAATAGTGATGACAAGATATAGGACAATAATTCAGGCTATAAGATTTTTTAGTTCACTCTTGCAGATTCTACATCTGGATCTTTTCCATACTATTCATATTTTTCAGCGCATATGGTAAGCAAATGAATCGAATATAGTTTTCTTATGTTTTTATAATTTTGAATGACCATATTTCAGAGGTGTAGTGGTATTTTGCAAAAATATGTCACATTCTTTTAACACTGTTCTACCTGCCATTTTTGCAGAATTTTATAATTACTATTGGCTACCTTTTATTCCCCTAGTGGTGAGATCAATCAACAATATTATGTAACACTTTGTTAATATCATGCTTGATGAAATCACATTATTATTTTTTATTTATTTTTTTCCCTGATGTTGCTTTTGTCCGCTATCAATTTTATATGAAGATTGTTCTGGTTGTGGGGACAAAGCTGGAAGTCACAATAACCAAAATGTGTATGGAGAGTTGCAAGGAGAACCCTGTGACTCGAGGAACTTTTCTTGTGAAGCCTAGTGATGATTATTTCTGGTTTGGTCGACCCAATTGGCTTCTCCGTCTCCTCCAGCTCAACCTGATCCAGGTATAGAATATCATAAACATTGGTTATACACATCTAATTGAAACAAAAGCATATCAATTTTAATTTTTCCCCCTAGAATCCTACAACTTAGAGATCTAGACCATCCATGCATCTCCTTATGCGAGTCTCCATGTAATCTGACAGCCAGGATCCTTCCATAACAGGTGGTCCCTTTTGAACTCATAAGTATACTTGAAGTACAGAGGCATAATATATTCAACATTAATATGAATATTCATGTAGTGAAACCACACAACTAGATACTCTATCTACGTTATCTTATATCCTATCTTTTCTTTAAATCCAAACATCAAAATGTAATGAAGGAACCAAAATTCATAAAATAAGTTGTCATATCTTTTCCAGATCAATATAGAGAGTAGTCTTCTTGAACATTGAAATTAATGTGACTTACCCTTAATCGTAGAATGGATATTAACTTCCCCTTCAATGAAAAAAGACAGATATTATGAAAATCAATGAAGATGAACCATTCCTATATCAGCACAAATTCATGTAAAATTTTGCAATTATATATGAAAAGAAATTGAACATTTTTGGAAAGTCCACTTGAATTTGAGTGAGTGCTCATAAATTAGCATATGCTTCTTGAACATAGACAAAGGGAAGTTTATCCTAAATGGATTTCTACGTACATGATAAAATCCTAAAAGCTGATGTATTTTTTGCAGAACTCCTTTCAGTTGGCATTTTTCATCTGGACATGGGTAGGTATCTTAAGTTTGTAAACTCAAGATTTTTACATCCTAAGCTGACTCATTGCCAATAACAGTACGAGTATGGCCTAAGGTCTTGCTTCAATGAAAAAACGGAGGACTTCACCATAAGAATTACCATGGGCATGGCTGTGCAGCTCATTTGTGGTTATGTCACCCTGCCTCTTTATGCACTTGTCACCCAGGTACAAACATATCCCTTCCCTACGCTAACAGGAATACTGGAATCCAATAAATGATGGGCTGCTGTATTATAAATTTATAATGTAAAACATTTGTATTCACAAACAAGTTACTAAATATTTATTAATGAGATAGAGAGAGTTTTAAATTGAATATATAGAAGATAATGGAACCAATTCCTGAAGTCCAAAAAAATGAAATAATATATATAAATATAAATATATATATATATATATATTTATTTATAGATAGATAGATAGATAAGCAGGCTACAAAAACAGATTGACTCTATTACCAAAAATTAGTATGAGAATTCTAATTTTAATGTATCAACAAAATGCAAACTAGTATGTCTAGTGAATGAGGGTTAAAAAAATCTAGAATCAGGGTAACATTGTAAGCAATTCCATGATTACAACAATTGTAGAAACAATGTACCAGCCAAGGAATGTTAGAACCAAACTAGTAAGATTAGGAGCCTAAGATTGACACTTCTTCCATAGAGTAAAAAACAAGGGGTTTACACCCTTGATGTGTAGAAGATTTATAGAACTAACTTTAAATATTCTGGTACCATGAAATAATAACTTTGAACAGACCAAGTTTGGTTGCTCCTTCATCAGAAAGTTATTGCTCCAGTAATCAACTAAAACAGTCCAAAATTGTGTCAAGGTTCCTAAAGGTAAAGAAAGCTAAAGTTGTATTGAAGGCTGCAGTTGAAATTCTTTAAGCATGGGCAGCTCCACAGGCTACATTACACTCATCATGTCATCTGGTGTCAAAAGGCTTTGTGTGAATACAAGGGAATGACAACAATAGAATTAACACTCACACACATATTTCACATCTTAACAGACACATAAAGATTGAGTTGGGTTGTAACTTGTAACTCCAATTGATTTTTTTTTTTTTTTTTTTTTTTTGAATGTGGTTAATGACTGTCACAGATGGGCTCTAGCATGAAGACCGCAGTGTTTACCGAGCGCATAGTTAGAGGTCTCAAAAATTGGCAGAAGAATGCCAGACGCAGTCTTCGCAAAAATCGATCCACTTCAAGTCTACACTCATTAAATTCATTGCCTCCTGACACTTCAATAACAGGAATACAAAGGAAAAATCTCCCAGACTATGAACACCTTCCTCCATTAGCAGTCATGAGCCCTTCTTCCTCAGCCCCAGAAATCACAGAACAGGAAGTGCAGTCCACCAATACTCTTAACCCAGCTATAACAATCCTTTCAACTACAGAAATCACCAGAGAGGAAGCAAATCCCACGATCATAACCAGAGGAACCTACGATGGTGAGATCTCCTTTGGGAGCAGCTGGAAAGAAGTAGAAAGTAGTAGGGACACTGGAGAAATCACTTCCATCACTGAAGAAGATGCCTCTGGCATATTATCTGTCTTCAATCACCAGCACATTGATAATGACATATAATAATTTCTGCACCCGCTAATGTATATAACTTTACTTTCCAAGAAATTTATAAATATTCTTTCTCCAACTCCCATTTTACAGCATCTCATAAATTAGGGACTTAGAAGCGCCACAATCCTATAGTGCAAGATGCAATTTATTCAAGGAACATACCACAATCACAACGCAGCAACAATTTTTTAGTTAAAAAAAAAAAAAAAAAAAAAAACTAGCCACTCTGGTCTGATTTTCCAAGATGCATAATTAACTCAAATGAATGAGGTCTCAATGTCATGTCATGTAACATTCTAGTACATACATACATACAAACAAGAAAGCCAATTATGATGCATTACTTTACCGTTTCATTAATCAATTACAAAAACACTCCAGATAGCAGTTTTAACTTTTAAGTAACCTTAATATCACATTTAAATAGACTAAATCCAAAGCCAGAACTCCAAATCATTTTCCCAAATGCCAACATTGGGTTTGGGTTATTAAGAATATACCCATTTCAAATTTTAGAACCAAATTCAGCTTTGGACCAATTGTTGGAAGTAGGAAAAACCAAGATAAACTCATTCTAAGTTAAACCATAAATTGAATCAGAATTTGCAATTTCCTAGAAAACCCACCCAAGAAAATCCACAGATACACCAATTAAGGGCTAGAATCGTAAAATACAAAACAAGACACAGGATAACATTAACAATGGAAAAGCAAAGCAATGCAATACCCGAAAAAGATAGCATTTCTCAAATGGGCTTCATGAAAATTCCATATTCTCTCTCTTCAATGTGCGCACACACCCAACTTTCAGAATTAGGGCTTATCAACCTGGTTGTGGATTGGAGTGGTTGGTTACCGTTGGAAATTGGATGTTTTAACATCAACAAATCGACATAGTTTGGCTCATTACCGTTTTCATTTTATTACTCAAAACGCAGCGTTGTGCTTTATTTCTTTTGTTTTTGGCCTTTTTCTTTTCTTTATTAAAAGCAGTCCCGACTCCCAAGTATGAATACTCTCCCAAGTTTAAGAGAACAAAATTTCTCTTCAAATTAGTTTGAAAAGAAACTCTTCAAACTTGTTATATATTTCTTTTTTCAGTGTAAATTTTGAAAATCTAACTGATTAATCTCATGTTCCTTATATTCTTAACATACATATTAAATTTTGTTCAAATCAGATGTTATTTACTATTCAATCAATAAAATTAATTTTCATACACAAATTTAGATCACAAAAACGTGAAATTTTAACATTTGGTTGATGATATAGTAATTGATCTTTGATCTTCTTAAAATTTTGTAAGCATGTAGAATATAATAAGAACATGCAACCCAACGGTTAAATTTTCAAAATTCATACTCAATATAATAATATATAAGAAGTTTGTAGAACTTCTCTCATTTGTTCAGTTTAAGGGAGCCTTCATTTTTTTTTTTTATTAAAAAAATAGAAAGGGGACGTTAAATTTGAGTAACGCTATAAGTGAGTACAATAATAGTGAATCTCACTAATAAAATTCATAATAATAGGATCTACTATTTGTCTTAAATAAGAGATCAAAAGAATATGTCACTATTCAATCTTGGAATATTGCATAATTTTTCAAATATAAAACCTTAGATATTCTAACTAAGTTCACCTATGTGAATTATAAAAAATTTATAAAAAAAAATTCACTCCTATCCAAAAAAATAAAGAGATTTACTCATATGATTGTATTGACCAATATAATTAAATCAATATTATTTTTTAATGACAATTAACTTCAACCATATGGCTCATTGATAAAAAAGAAAAATGAAAAAAACAAACCATATGGGTGAATTTAATTGGGGACTTCACGTACAACACCTAAATAACTATACTTAAGTTATTGTATTGACTGATACATGAAATCAATGTTATCTTTTTAAGGACAATTAAATTCAAACATATAGTTCATCAATCAAAGCATCCACATAGGTAAATTTAATTGGGGAACTTCACCTAAATAACTATATTTAAGTTTTTCCAAATTTTCACAATAATTGAATTTGTAAGTTTTTATCAAGGACTATCATTAACATTACTTTATTATTTTCTACAAGTAATTAACCAGCTCAAAAATTGGGAAATATTTTGAGAAATTTATTGTGACTATATAGAGTTATTGCCTTAAACTTATCCCAAAACTTTGGACCAATTCTTTTTTATTTCTTAAAAAAAGAGACAGC
The DNA here is from genome assembly GCA_030021035.2 of Notholithocarpus densiflorus. NCBI lineage: Eukaryota > Viridiplantae > Streptophyta > Magnoliopsida > Fagales > Fagaceae > Notholithocarpus > Notholithocarpus densiflorus. The sequence continues at coordinate 969,276 of JARYZH020000014.1, read as the reverse complement.
CCAAAACTTCCTAGTTATATTAGAAGAGTAAATCGTATTAAAAAAAATTTATTATTAGAAGAGTAATTTTTTTTTTGAGAAGATATTAGAAGAGTAATTAAATCCAAAGATTCTAGTTTCTTTTGAGAGAGAGAGAGAGAGAGAGAGAGTTGTAAGTCCCTCTACCATTCGTTTACATAGAACATGAAAGTACATAATTTGTTTAAAATTTTGGTTCAGATGTCATAATTAAGATTGCTTATATATAAAGAAATTTTCAAATGGGTTCAAAGGAAAATTCATTCAACCTTTCACATTACAATTAAATTGATCATATGTTTTTTCTTAACCCTATAATATATTTAATTGTCACATAACTAATTTAGATAACTTACTCATCATGTAATCAAAGATACACGTAGATAATCATAGAAAACGTCACACAATAGTTAAAATAGATTTCAAACTAATTAATTTGAAGGAAAACTTTATACTTTATTTATAAGTAAACTATTCCGAAGCAATAATTGCGTAAAAACTTCTTAATTATACGGTTAGTGATGCTTTTTCACACCAGTAAATAATCATATTGGATCATTTTAAACGTTTTAGATATTATTCAGTGGCCGGTCACACATTTTCAAATCTCTAAATTAAGTAGCTTTTTTGTGAAATATATTTTTGGGGGGGTAGGGGGGTAGGGACTTGGGAGGCCTCAGAATGATACTGGGAGACATTATTTTAGAGACATATATTATCTGTCAAGATTAGGACATACCAACAAACCCTATAATTTATGGGTTTGTTTAGGTCTCCTCATTAATATGGGACATGGACATAAAGCTAAGTGCCACTGCATAAACAACCTTGCATACATATAGCAGATCATTGGTTCTTTCCACGCTAAGGGGAAATTAATAATTAGATCTAGGCGTACAAATGATAAATACTTTGCGCTAATTTAAATGTGCAGCTTTTGATCACATGCTTTTACTCAATAAGACACATTCAATAATACAATAACTTACACAGATTAGATGAGCCATAATAAAATAGCTCGGTTATTTTTGTGCTGAATGTTCTCCTCATAAAAGCATAAATGGGTTTGCATCAATGATATTGTTGGAACTATCAGAAGGTCATGAACCAAAAGTTGAGTGGCTCAGGAGCAAATAGAGAGGAAGAAAATGAGTGAGGCTGCGGTGAGGTCAAGGGAAGAAGATGACGAACTGCAATGCAATACAAAGAAGGTCAAGGAAAATCATAACTTGGGGTCACAACACACTACTCCTGTTTCCTCCTCTGAGGAAGGGAGTAAGTCATATAAGGAAAAACTTCTTGGGGAGATTCCGGGAGCTTTCGAACAAGCATTTGACTTTGGGTTGAATATGGAGTTGGAAGCGGACTCGGACGAGGAGTTTGATGATCTGCCAACAGGTGAGAAAGCTGTGAAGTTTTCAGGTACCATGAAAGCGAAGATTAGATCTCCATGGGCAAATGCTTTGATTGTCAAAGTGTTTGGGAAAACCATGAGGTTCCACTTTCTGCATGCATGTATTCTTGGTCTTTGGAAGCCAATAGGAAGAATGGACTGTGTCGCTCTTGGAAATGATTTCTTTCTTATCAGGTTCCAAAACAGAGAGGATCATGCCAAGGTGCTCAGGGATGGACCATGGTTTGTGGGAGGCCATTACATGTCCCTTAGGGGTTGGGAGCCAAACTTTAAGTCATCCAAAGCCAATATGTCGTCAGTGGCGGTGTGGATACAGCTGCCCAAGCTGCCTATCGAGTACTATGAACCGTCGGCGTTAAGGGCTATTGGAGAAACCATAGGGCCAGTCCTTAGGATTGATACCTATACCGCTGCTAAAACGCGAGGGAGGTTCACAAGGTTATGCGTTCAAGTTAAACTTGACTGTTAACGTGTATAGTATTATGGGCTTTAGGCCCAAACTAGATTACTTGTATAGCACATATTCTTGTACTACACTCTTACTTGTACAACACTCATATGCCTCCTATATAAAGGCACTTATATGTATTCTTTTACTGTGAAATACAATACAATTACATTCAGTATTTCTAACATGGTATCAGAGCCATCGCTCTGACTCTTTTCTTTGCAGTCTTGTCTCTTATTGGTGTTATTCCAGACTCACAATTGCTTCCGCCGTTACAACTGCTGCTGCAGCCATTCGCCGTTAAACCTTTGATGCATTTCAGTCATCGTCTCTGATTCCGGACCTGTAGCCGCCATCGTTCAGAGTCTCGAGACCACTGTCATACCGTCGCCGCTGTGATACTTGCCCCGATTGTGTTTTTGCCGGTACCACTAAGATCGTCCTCCGCCGATCTACTCATTCGTGGAAACCTGACCATCATCGGAGCTCACACGCGCCCTCACGCGCCACCACAATATTCTGCGCCAAAGCTCACGCGCTCCACGCTCCGACTCTTTTCTCCACGCGCCTCCACGCGCCAGATCTACACTTGCTGACGTCAGCCCTAGGTGACGTCATCACTGCCACGTCATCTGCTGACATCATCAACTCTTCTGCTGATGTCACCCGCCACATCAGCTGACGTCATCGTTGACTTGGACCGTAGTTGACTTTGACCGTTGACTTTTCTTCAGAGTTGACTTTTTGCAGTCCAGGTGCTTCTTACCCAGTTTTTCGCGTAGATTTCATTTTTGCAGTCCGTTTTTGCATATATTGCTTCTAAATGAAGAATAAGGACAGGTATTCTTCTTGTTGCAACAATCGTCGCCAACAATCCAGCAAACGTTTTTGCAATTTTTGCAAACGTTTTAGCCACAATATTGAGACTTGCTATCATCGCAACAATTCAGCTGTTTCAATTTTTGCTGCTACTGTTGCTAACACTGAGAGTGTCCAACCAAAGGCTCCTGTCTCTGCACAGTCTAAGTCTTCAGGTCGCACTTTCACCATGTCCATAGATGACCTTAAAAACATTATCACTAATGTCATTCGTATGGTTGGTAATGCATCTTATTCCTCTTCTCTCTCAGCTTTATCTGGTATGTCTCCTTCCTCTTGGCTTATGGATTTTGCTTGTTGTAATCACATGACACCTCACTCGTCCTTATTTTCTGAACTTAAACCTGCATCACACCCTCTTAATATTCGCACAGCAAATGGTTTTACAATGTCTGGTCATAATATAGGTTCTGTTTCGACCTCCAACCTTTCAGTTCCTGGGGTCTTTAATGTTCCTGACCTTTCTTACAATTTATTTTCTGTGGGACAATTAGCTGAGTTAGGTTATCGCATTATCTTTGATTATTCTGGATGTATTGTGCAGGATCCAAGGACGGGACAGGAGCTTGGGACCGGTCCCAGAGTTGGGCGTATGTTTTCCGTGGACAACCTTCGTCTTCCACTTGTTGCTCTTGTTTCTGTTGCTGCAGCTGCTGCAGTTTCTTCTATTCCTTCCCTTGCACTTTGGCATGCTCGACTTGGTCAGGCATCTTCTTCTCGGGTACAACAATTGGCTTCTAGAGGTTTGTTAGGTTCAGTGTCTACAGAAAATTTTGATTGTGTTTCATGTCAGTTAGGAAAACAACCAGCTTTGCCCTTCAATACTAGTGAATCAATATCCACTAATATCTTTGACTTTATTCATTCTGATGTTTGGGGGCCTTCCTCTGTCTCTAGTATTGGTGGATCTCGATATTTTGTTGTCTTTGTTGATGATTACTCTCGCTATAGCTAGATTTTTAATATGAAACATCGTTCTGAATTATTGCAAGTATATTCTAATTTTGCAAAAATGGTTGAAACTCAATTTTCCAAACGTATCAAAATTTTTCGATCTGATAATGCTCTTGAGTACACTCAATATGCTTTCCAAGCTGTTTTGCATTCCTATGGCACTGTTCATCAACTAACTTGTCCAAGTACCTCTCAGCAAAATGGTAGAGCCGAACGAAAATTTCGTCATATTCTTGACACTTTTCGTGCTCTCCTTCTCTCTGCCAAAGTTCCTGCTCCTTTTTGGGGCGAAGCTGCTCTTCATGCTATTCATGCTATTAATCGCATTCCAAGTCCTGTCATCCAAAATCAAACTCCATATGAACGCCTTTTTGGGTCACCTCCAGACTATCACCACCTTCGCTCCTTTGGTTCTGCTTGTTTCGTTCTTCTTCAGCCACATGAGCATAACAAACTTGAGCCTCGATCAAGGCTTTGTTGTTTTCTTGGCTATGGAGAAACTCAAAAGGGGTATCCGTGTTATGATCCTGTTTCTCATCGTCTTCGTATCTCCCGCAATGTTGTCTTTTGGGAACATCGCCTCTTTGTTGAGCTCTTTCACTTCCGTGCCTCCCTATCTTCCTCCTCTGTCTTAGATCTTTTTCCAGATGAGGCACATATTCCTCCTATAGTTGCTCCTGATCCTCCTGTAGTTACTCCTGATTCTCCTGTAGACTTCTCTGTCCAACCACCAGATATCCTTGATCTCTTTCCTAGTTCACCCTTTAATGAACAGGTGGAAGATGAACAGGTCCAAGACGAACTACCCAACCCTGAGCTTGGGTCCCCTGCTCCTGTTCCGCCTGAAGATCTTGCACAAGACATTCCACCTCGTCACTCAACTCGGGTAAGATCCATTCCTACACATTTACTTGACTATCATTGTTACACTGCCCTTGCTACACTGCACGAGCCTCACACCTACCGTGAGGCTTCCACTGATGCATTATCTAAAAACCATACTTGGGACTTGGTGACTCTCCCTTTTGGGAAATCTGTGGTTGGTTGTAAGTAGATCTACAAGATTAAGACTCGCTCTGATGGGTCCATTGAGCGCTACAAAGCTCGTCTTGTTGCAAAAGGTTTTACACAGGAGTATGGGATTGATTATGAAGAGACCTTTGCTCCGGTTGGTCGTATCTCATCTGTTCGTGCCCTCTTAGTTGTTGCTGCTGCCAGTAAATGGGACCTTTTTCAGATGGATGTCAAAAATGCATTCCTTAATGGGGATTTAAGTGAAGAAGTTTATATGCAACCTCCTCCTGGTCTCTCTGTTGAATCAAACAAGGTTTGTTACCTTCGACGTGCACTTTATGGCCTTAAACAAGCTCCACGAGCTTGGTTTTCCAAATTCAGTTCTACCATCTCTCGCTTGGGTTACATGGCCAGTCATTATGATTCTGCCTTATTTATTCGTCGCACTGACAAAGGCACTATTTTACTTCTCCTGTATGTGGATGATATGATCATAACTGGTGATGACCTTAGTGGCATTCAAGAACTCAAGGATTTTCTCAGTCAGCAGTTTGAGATGAAAGATCTTGGACATCTTAGCTACTTCTTGGGTCTTGAAATCACTCATTCTACAGATGGACTTTACATTACTCAAGCCAAGTATGCCTCTGAACTCTTGTCTTGAGCTGGACTCACTGATAGCAAGACTGTTGACACTCCAGTTGAGCTTAATGCGCATCTGACTCCCTCAGGGGGGAAACCATTGTCTAATCCCTCCCTTTACAGACGCTTGGTTGGCAGCCTAGTTTATCTCACTGTTACTCGTCCAAACATTTCCTATGCTGTTCACCATGTGAGCCAGTATCTGTCTGCTCCACGATCGACTCACTATGCTGCTGTTCTATGCATTCTTCGATACCTGAAGGGCACTCTCTTCCATGGTCTTTTCTACTCTGCTCAGTCTCCTCTTATTCTCCGTGCATTCTCTGATGCTGATTGGGCAGGAGATCCCACTGATCGCAGGTCTACCACTGGTTATTGCTTTCTTCTTGGTTCTTCTTTGATTTCTTGGCGAAGCAAGAAACAAACTCATGTGGCCCGCTCCATTACTGAAGCAGAATATCGTGCCCTTGCTGATACCACATCTGAGCTCCTTTGGCTACGATGGCTTCTCAAAGACTTAGGTGTGTCTACATCCTCTGCTACTCCTCTTTATTGTGACAACCAGAGTGCTATTCATATTGCTCACAATAATGTCTTCCATGAACGGACTAAACACATCGAGATCGATTGTCATTTTATCCGTTATCATCTTGTCCATGGTGCTCTCAAGCTGATCTCAGTCTCCTCTAAAGATCAACTTGCAGATATCTTCACCAAGTCACATCCTAAGGGACGCCTTCGTACTTTGGTTGACAACCTCAAGCTGGTCTCACATCCACCTTGAGTTTGAGGGGGGCTGTTAACGTGTATAGTATTATGGGCTTTAGGCCCAAACTAGATTACTTGTATAGCACATATTCTTGTACTACACTCTTACTTGTACAGCACTCATATGCCTCCTATATAAAGGCACTTATGTGTATTCTTTTACTGTGAAATACAATACAATTACATTCAGTATTTCTAACATTGACGAACCGATCACTAAGTTGCTCAGAATGGGAGGGATTGAACAGCCAGTTTAGTACGAGGGGTTAAGTTCCTTATGCTTCGGGTGTGGCCGGGTGGGTCACCAGGTGGAGAAGTGCCCGTACACGGTGAGAATGCCGGTGAGGAAGGGTGATGTTGATGGCGCGGGAAAGAAGGAGGAATCTCAAAGCCAACCTGGCGCTGAGGAAGGAGAAGTGTTTGGTCCGTGGGTTCTAGTTACACGGAAAAGGAAACCAAGCCTACAATCAGTGAAAGACAAAGTCCAGGCTTCCCATTTAGGCGCTCTTGACCTAAGCCCAAGGGTAATCCAGGAGACCAATCCCTTTATTTCAACTTTAGGCCCAACGAAAGTTGATTTTCATAGCAGAGAAGGAAAGCGAAAGCCCATCGATAATCCTGAAAGTTCTGTCGCTTATGCAGACCGCATGACTGAACCCGTGGCACGTGATAAACAAAGAGCTATGTTGCAAAAGCAAAAAGACAAACCACTTTCCCAAAACCTGAAGTCAAAAAAGAAAAGTATTGAGTTTCCTACACGGAAAGGGAAAGACTTAGGGGCTCTTCTAGTCTAGAAAGAAGTTAGTGGGAACTCGTTTAGCCTGAAGCCGCGGGAGCATTCAGAGTCGCCAAGGGTAGAGATCAGAGAGTTCAAGGCAGGTGGCTCTATGAGTCAAAAGGTGACTGGTGAGGAATCTGTTATGGAGAAGGTGTTGGATTCGGTGGGGGAAGAGACGAGGTCTGAAAAGGGGAGCGAGTTGGGGATGGTTGCCATTTTCAACTCAGACTCACCGCGTCCTCCGCTCTTGGAAATCTTGAACCAACAAATGACGGATGGGGGCTCGAGATTAGAGGCGGACAAGGCGAATATAGCTAATTGTTAGCTTAAGCGAATTGATCCAAGCCTCCGCTTGCGGCATGCGAATCAGATGGAAGAAGGTTTTCCAGCTCGCGAGGTGGTTTCCATAGAGGATCAAATGGGTGAGGCCGGTTCACCAGATATGGGGATGGAACTTGATGTGTGGGAGGTGATGTTCCTCCTTCTTCTTGATTGTCTATTTATCTATTTATTTATTTTGTATATATGGATATGCTCATATGGAATTGCCGTGGGGCCCTAAAGCCCACCTTTTGTAATATTATTGCTGATTTAGTCCGAACCCACTCTTCGGCTATCATGATATTAATAAAAACGAAGGCCTGCGGTGACAAAGCAAAAATGATGGCAAACAAGCTACCCTTTGATGGGGCTATATTCGCTAATACAATTGGGTTAAGTGGTGGTATATGGCTGCTGTGAGATTCGTTACAGGTAGCAGAGGTTGAGTTATCGTCAACAGAGCAGGAAATACATGTAATGGTCACTCCAAAACACCAAGAAGGTTCGTGGTTGCTTTTCGTAGTGTACGCTAGTCTGCGCTTTGCAAAGAAACGTCTTCTTTGGGAAAATTTGTCTTTGGTAGCTGGGCTTCACTCTTTACCTTGGGTTGTGGCAAGCAATTTTAATGAAGTCCTGGTGGGTGAAGATAAATTTGGGGGTCGTCCAGTCAATATTAGCCATGCGCTTTGCTTTCAGGAATGTCTGGACACTTGTAGGCTGATTGACATTGGTTTTTCTGGGCCTCGATTCACATGGTCCAATCATAGGCCGTTGACAGATCTAATTCAGAAAAGGATCGATAGGGTTTTTGTTAATGCTGAATTGAATAGCATTTACTCGGAAGCTAATGTTAAACACCTTGAAAGAGTTTAGTTAGACCATTGCCCTATTCTGGTTTGTCTCGAGCATAGTCAACAAGCTAGACTCTAGCGCGCCTTCAGGTTCCAACCCATGTGGTTGTCACATCCTGATTTCCCAAATGTAGTGCGTGATGCCTAGATCAATCCTGTTGTGCTGGCTAATGTGACAGACACTTTCGCAGAAAAGGCTAGAGTGTGAATAAGGAGGTCTTTAGGAACATTTTTCACCGAAAAAAAGAGAGTTGTTGCGAGGCTTAGAGGTGTCCAAACAGCCCTGTCCACTAATCCCAATAATTTTCTTGTGGATTTGGGGAGGGATTTGAGGAAGGAATTCACAAAAATTTCGAAGCTTGAAGAGGAATTATGGGCCATGAAATCCCGAATTACTTGGTTAGTGGAGGGGGATAGAAACACCAGCTTTTACCATACCTCGGCGTTAGTGCGGAGAAGAAGAAACCGAATCACTTGCATGAAAGACCGAGCTGGTAATTGGATTCAAGGAGAAAAGGAAATAGCTAAATTTATTAGAAATGGTTATGTCGAATTATTTTCTTCAAGTCACAGCCACTCTACCCTTGCCATGTGGGACCCTCCTTTCTAGCAGACCTATTTAAAAGAGGAGGACTCAGCTATGCTTACTCGCCCAGTATCGAATGAAGATATCTCTGCAGGCCTTTGGTCCCTGAAGGCATTTAAGGCTCTGGGTTTTGATAGTCTTCACGCTGGCTTCTTCCAACGTTTCTGGTTATTAGTGGGGGAATCAGTCAGGAACAAAGTAAAGCAGATTTTTACCTCTAGTAGGATTCTCGAGTACCTCAACAGAACGGTTGTTACTCTGATCCCGAAATGTGGTAATCTGGAATCCTTTGGTCATTACTACCCTATCAGTTTGTGTAACACGGTGTACAAGATCGTCTCCAAGATTATTGTTGCTCAGATTTGGCCTTTTCTTCCAAATCTGGTTTCTCTTCTCCAAACTGCTTTTGTCCCTGGGAGAAAAGGAATTGACAATGCAATAATTGTCCAAGAAATTATCCATTCCATGTCCAAAACTAGGGGGAGAAGTGGGTATATGGCGATTAAGATTGATTTGGAGAAAGCCTATGATCGCATGGAGTGGAGTTTTATTTGAGATACCCTCACTCTTTTCAAGTTTCCAAGCCAGCTGATCACACTTATTATGAGCTGTGTTTCCTCATCCTCAATATCCATTCTCTTCAATGGGGGTGCTTTGGAGCCATTCCACCCTTCCAGAGGTATTAGGCAAGGGGACCTGCTATCCTCGTATCTTTTCATTTTGTGTATGAAGGTTTTGGGTGCTATGATAGCAAAGAAATGCAACTCCAAGTTGTGGAATCCGGTCAAGGCTTCTCAAGGAGGGATGGCTTTTTCTCATTTGTTCTTTGCTGATGATTTAGTGTTGTTTGCAAAGGCGGATCAGAAAAATTGTGTGGCTGTGAGGGATGTTTTGGAGTCCTTTTGAGAGCTTTCTGGTCAAAAGGTCAGTCAAGATAAATCTCGGGCCTTCTTTTCTCCCAATGTTTCAGCAAATGGTAGGACTGACCTGTGTAATATTCTGGGATTTCGATCTACCCCGTCGCTTGGAAAGTATCTTGGTTTCCCCATTAAACACTCAGGCACTCCACAGGATTTTGGGTTTATCTTGGAAAGGGTACAAGGGAGGCTTGTTCTCACCCAAACCGTCACTTCCACAATTCTGAATTATGCGATGCAATGTTGTGCACTCCCTGCAAAGGTGCTCACTAATGTGGATAGGCTGAGTCGCAACTTCCTTTAGGGGTCTTCTGAGAACAAGAATAAATTGCACCTAGTCGGGTGGAGTACGATTACTAAGCCTAAAAAGGAGGGTGGATTGGGTATTCAGGCTGCCAAAGCTAAAAATACTGCTCTTCTAGCAAAAATTAATTGACGCCTTGCTTCGGAACCCAACTCTTTATGGGCTAAGGTGCTGACTCAGAAATATCGTACCCCTCGAAGAATTTCCAATCCTCGCACCCCCTTTAGAACTTGCTTTGTCACGTGGTCAGCCATCCGCAAGGGTGAGCCGGTATTCAAGAAAGGGTCGAAATGGATTGTCGGTAAAGAGAGCAACCTGTCCTTATGGTATGATAAATGGTTGGATAAGGGTGCGCTTCGAAGCTTGATTGAAGGTCCCCTGAATCGTGGAGAGGAGCATATCAAATTAAAAGAAGTGGTGAGCTTCTCGGGTTGGGACTTGCAGAGCTGTTCTTTCACTCTCCCTGATCAACTTTTGATGGAGGTTAAAGCGACACCTATTTCTTTTACTGCTCAGAATTTAGATCGGATCACTTGGTCATCCACCCCAAGCTGAAATTTTGAGCTGAAAGAGGCTTACAAAATAGCAAGAATGGAGGAAACGGGTAACTCTCCTTGTCGGTTTAATGGTGAGTGGATTTGGAAAGTGCAGACTATTCCTAAAATTCTTTGTTTCATTTGGCAATGTTACTATAACAGCATTCCAGTCCGGGCTGTTCTTGCTAGCCACGGAATGGAGGTGCCTGTTTCATGCTTGCTATGTGATGAAGGTACTGAGAATGTAATCCATGTTCTTAGAGATTGCAGTGTTGCCCGAAGTTTCTGGGACTCCTTCCATCCTCCTATCCCTGTGGCTGTTTTTTATGGAACAAACCTCACTAATTGGTTGAGGTTGAATTGTGTTAGCACAAAGAGCTGTGTCATGACTAACCTGAATTGGGGGATCGTGTTTTCCTTTGGGATTTAGAGTCTCTGGCTTCGAAGGAATGGGGTCTTGTTTAGGGGTGAGAGACCCAATCGGAATGTGAGGGAGGAAGTTATCGCTAAAGCCACGGAGTTTGTCTATGTGGGTACCAACGGAAATAGAACCCAGACTCGTTAGAAAATTTGGGTCCGCTGGCACTGTCCACCTCTGAACTGGTGTAAAGTGAACTCTGACGGCTCGGCGCTTGGTAATCTTGGGCGAGCGGAAGGTGGAGGTTTGATCCGCAATGATAAGGGAGAGTGGGTTCGAGGTTACGCGAGAGCAATTGGCTGCACAACAAGCGTGGCAGTAGAACTGTGGGCACTAAGGGATGGCATCAGACTGTGTATTTCCTTAAAAATTCCTGCTGTGGTATTTGAACTTGATGCTAAACTTGTTGTTGATCTACTTCAGAAGGGTGAGGGCCATCCGAATGGTATAGGAGCTTTAGTGAGTGATTGCAGAGTAGGGCTTCAGGAAATTCCTTTGGTTCAGATACAACACTGTTATCGTGAGGCAAACAAGTGCGCCGACACCCTTGCTAGAAGGGGAGTTTTCTTAGCACAAGATTTTGTTGTTTTGTTAGAACCTCCAATGGAGGTGGCTTTTCTTCTGAGGTTGGACTCAGTCGGAGCGTCTTATGAGGGCCTTATTCCTTCTTGTATTTCTGGTTCTTAGTTTTTTAGTGAAGTTCCTTTTCTACCAAAAAAAAAAAACTATCAGAAGGTCCAAATTGGACAACAATACAAGAATTTACACAGTTTATTTAGATGGGACAAACACAATACAATGGGACTTACAAGAACATCTTTCTAACATGTTATGGTTCTATAATTTTGCATCATTTTAGAATAATAGAATTTGTGTGTAGGGACAACAACATAGTTGTTGGGGGTGCTCGCTAATATTCCACATGACAAGTTAAGCCAGGCTGCCAAATTGAGGATATATACCTTATGTTTGTCCGACTTCGATTAAAATATGTAGATTAGGTAATGTGACTTTGAATTTGTATGGGTATGTGGGGTTCAAGTCTAGCCTAATCTGGCCAAATTTCTGTTCCATTGAAATCGAGTTGGGATTGGATTCTTATCAGATTCTACAGTCGACTTGGGTTCAATTAAAAAAAGTTGAGAAAAACCTTGACATGCCATTATCAAGGACTGCAAGCTTTCTCATACACCCAACTGATTTATGCATCTGTTAATCACAAGCTAATAGGCTATAGCTCTATGATAAAGATTAATTGAGACTGGTTTTTACAAAACTATGACTTGTCAAGTAAACTATGATCAAGATTCAAGAACCCACAGTTTGCCAATTCAGCCAACATATATTACAGCAAGTGGGGAGACAGGATCAATCGAAAATTGTAACGTCGATTGGTCAACTTGTACGGTTTTAATATTTATTTTCGTTTTTGGTGATAACATAAAAGCATGTCAGTTCAAAAACAGCAACCATATATGTATACAACCCTAGATAAGATGTTTTGTGGTATAATATAATCCCAGACAGATCTAAGTTCAAAACTCTTAATTAACATTTTAAGGTTATTTTCAAGGAACTACTCCTTATAATTACTTGATATCGTAGGATGAAAGAATATAATTTGGTACTCGAAAACTCTGGACACCACATTAGAAGGAGAAAAGTGAAATAAATCTTTCTCATAATATATAATATATACCTTCCCAGCTAATTAATGATATTAGTGTCGGTTTCTACCCAAATAGATCTACCAACCATCCCAATACAACGAAGAGGAATTGGAAGTTGGAACACACTCACACTATGCCGCATCAAATAAGTCAACAACCAAATCACATTGTATATTAATAAAAATTCATTTGAATTCGATTACAAATTAGTGGACTAATAACAACTAAGTTAAACAAATGTGGGTTATGTTCAAGGCAACACAAAAATATATGATTTAATTATATATCTCATAGTTTACCCCCAAAAAAAAAAATTATATATCTCATTTTCTTTAATTTCCTTTTCATTTAAAAAATCAAATATATTCTCAAGTTTTTTTTATGGTATTTTTGGACATAATAAGTCCATAGCCAGCTCATTCCAACAAAGCCCCACCCAATACATCTAATCCCATAAATCTCCTAGCTTTTAGTCTCTACCACAAGTCCAGAACCTCTTCAACTAGCATTATGGCTTCGACAACTCTATCTCTCATTCTCATTACCCTCAATATCCAACTTCTCCTCCTCCTCTCACCTCAAACTCAAGCCCAAACCTCAGCCCCAGCCCCATCTCCCTCAGGCCCTCTCAACCTCACAGCAATCCTTGAAAAAAATGGCCAATACAGTACCTTAATTCGCCTCCTCCAGGAGACCCAAACAGACACCCAAATCGCGAACCAGCTCAACAACTCTGCTCAAGGCTTGTCTGTCTTTGCACCCACTGACAATGCCTTCAACAACCTCCCATCTGGTACCTTAAATGGCCTCACAAACCAGAACAAAGTCTTACTTATTCAATACCATATAACACCTAAATACTACAGCCTAACTGATCTCCTAACAGTTAGCAATCCAGTTCCTACTCAAGCCTCAGGCGCAAATGGCAATTGGGGGCTTAACTTTACAGGCCAAGGCAACCAAGTGAATGTATCAACAGGGATCGATTCGACACAAATCAACAATGCACTAAGGCAACAACCTCCATTGGCGGTTTACCAAGTGGACAAGGTATTGTTGCCTGAGGAATTGTTTGGAGCTAAGTCTCCAGCTTCAGCTCCACCACAGGCGAAAGCCCCATCAAGCAGCTCGAATAATTCAACAAACACCTCAGCACCTTCCCCTGGTACAAGTGCAGGAGGGAGAAATGTGGTAGGTTTGGGTTTGACTCTTGGGCTAGGGTTGGCTTGCATGGGGGCTTTCTCTTGAGAAGAAGTGTTGGGAATGTCTCTTTTTCTTTTTCTTTTTCTTTTTTTGGTTTAATTTGGAATTGCCATGTATATCTACATTCATGTTATTTCTATTTCTTTCTCTCTCTCTTTTTTTTTTTTTTTTTTTTTTTTTTTTTTGGTTTTTGTTTTTTGCATTTTTTTAATTGTAACATGAGTTTGTTGTCATATGTTTCCACCTTTTGGTTTCGAAGAATGATCGATATTGGGTATTGGTTTACCTACTTGATTAAAAACATTGTGTTTGGTGATCTATCCATACAAATTAAAAAGTGATTTTAGATCTACTTATTTGATTAAAGTTTAGTGTTAGTTTAGTTTTTTAATAGCCAAATTACTTATGAACATAGAGAAAAAATAATCAAATTTGATACACCAAAATGAAAATTCTCAAAATGAAGACATCGAAATGAAAAATAAGCACAAACTTTAAAAGTCAAAAATAGTAATATAAACTTATTTCTAAAATCATTTTTTAAGACTTGAAATCACTTTTCAAAATTCTCAACTTCTTATTCTATCAAAAACTTTATAGCTTAACTGGCATCTTATATATGGTGTTTTTAATGGAAACATCCAAATTCCAAACCTCTATCTCCTATTGTAATCGTTGAATACTTGAATTTATACCCGAGGAAAAAAAAATCTCATTCTAAAATTAAGAAAAAATGGATCTTTCTTTTTTCGTGGTAATAACAGAGTCTATTAAACAAAGCTAAAGGGGAAGCCCAAATAGATTGGGGAGTAGGCACCGAATTACAATCTGAAAGCAAAGCCTCTAATACAATAGGAAGAGGCTGAGAAAATACAATAAAATGTTCTACTTGTGAACATCCATATTTAGCAAGAGAATCTGCCACTCTGTTAGCCTCTCTGAAGCAATGCTCGATTTTCACCTAGTGGCGGCTCCACATTGATTTTAGGGGGTTCAATTGAACCCCTTGACTTGGGACAAATTTTTCTTTTTTTAGAAACAAACACATACACACACAAATGAGAGGAAAAATGGTTCTAACACAAAGGGAGGGGGAAAATTGTTCTAACACAAAAGCATACTAAAAACCCCATTCAAAAGCCATTGTAATTTTTAAGTGAGGGATAAGTTATACTACACACAACACACTCTCTTAAGCAATATGAGACAATTACCCATTCTTTTTTTTTTTAGAAACAATCACACACACATAAGGGAGAGGGAAAGAGAGGACAAAAAACTTTTTATATAATAATTTTATATTTTTATTTGGTTATGACCATCCTAAAATAAAAATTTGAACCCTTTAAAAGAAGCCCAATAATAAAATAATTCAACACAAACCTTCATCTTGACATTTTTAAACAAAAAGAAAAAAAAAATCCAATAACAAACCAATTTGATTTAAAATTTAGGGGAAAAAAACATAGCAAGTCCAACAACAAAAATTAGTAATTTGTTGATCTTAAATCTCATAAAAAGATAATTAAGTGAGTAAAGTATAAACGATAAAAACAATTAAGTGTGAGGTAGTGGAAGTGAGTTGTGGGACAATGGGGAGTGAAGATAATTTTTTTTTTTTAATGATAATTACATAGTTGTGTTGAATTTTTAATAAAGTAATATAAAAGACACAACAAAAATTCTTCCTAATCAATTACAAAGACTAATAAGTTTTCAAAGTTGAGTTGAATCGTTAAATAAAAGAATCGAAAAGAGTAAAAATACAAACTAATAGATAATAAACTAAAGTACTCTAAGTAACAATAATTAAAGTTTACTTAACAAAAATAATTAATAACTTCATTACAGTACTTTATAGGCGAAAACATCATTTTGGTCTTTACATTTTGGGGTCACAGTTAATTTGGTCCCTATATTTTGAGAGCAGTCAATTTGGTTCCTGTTATTTTTAAGTTACAGCCAATTTAGTCCCTACTATTAGATGACTAACGGAACCTGCTTACATCGCAAACGGAATGTACACGTGGCACAAATTTAATTAAAATATAAATAGTCATAACATGTGTCTTAATTTAAATCCCCAAATTGAAATTCCAAACCCCAACACACGTTGAGATCCCTATTCACACGTCACAACCACATCTTCTCTCACCTATTTCTCACGAACAATCAAAGCTCCTCTCATCTTGCCCGACTCCATTCTGAAACAATTGATAAATAGTTCTGTAACTCACTCCATACTGTACTGCTACTGCCTACTACTACTACTTCATTATTATGATGATGTCTATAAAAGTTTCAAATTCAATACAACGCCGCACGGTCACAAACTCCCTTTCGTACTGAGAATGAATAAGTAATAACAGTGAAGCAACTCACTAGTACTATAACAATCCAAAACAAAAAGAACACACAAAATCAAAAATCAAATCCAAACCACGCCACCCATTTTTAACTCTCTCTCACGAATCAAACAATACCCCCGTAAGCTAAAAACTGAATAAGATAGAGTAGCCAATTTTAGCAATCTGGGGGACCCTTCACAGATCACATGCTAATTAAATTAGCTTTGGTTGCAGCGCCCACATTATTCTAATTCACTTTCTTTCTTTCTTTCAATGTAATTAAATCCTTTTTTTTTTTTTCTTCTTCTTTAGATTTGCTCTTCCTCTTTGCTTAAGTTCGTTCTATCTCTACCTTTGATTCGTGGTTGGTTGGGTTAGTTTCAGAGCTATTCGAAATGGTTTCAGAATGGAGTCAACGAGATGAGAGGAGCTTTAATCGTTCGCGAGGAATAGGTGAGAGAAGAGATGTGGTTGTGACCTGTGAAGAGGGATTTCAATGTGGGTTGGGGTTTGGAATTTCAATTTGGGGATTTAGAATTCAATCGGGTCTAACCAGCAGTGAGGGTGTTGATAGATTAATAGCGGTGGAAGCTGACGTGGAGGGGCCACTTAAGACACATAGGATGACTATTTATATTTTAATTAAATTCGTGCCATGTGTACATTTCGTCTGCCAAATAAATAGATTCTGTTAGTCATTTAACGGTAGGGACTAAATTGGCTGACTTAAAAATAGCAAATACCAAATTAGCTGCTCTCAAAATGTAGAGACCAAATTTACTGTGACCCCAAAATGTAGGGACCAAAATAGTGTTTTCACCTACTTTATAATAAGGATTTCCAAGATTTAATCTTAATTAGCAATATGAATTAATATTTTAATTGATTCTCAAAAAAAAATTAATATTTTAATTATACTAAGAAACAATATGTTCAATGAACTTATAATTTATCTTTTATTCTGTTACTAGTACTATGGATAAATTTTTAATAAGGAAATCACATGTTTTCACAATATTCATCTCTTACTTAAGATTTATCTTCCAAGAGAACTTAGTGTTGACTTGAAAATTTTTCCTTGGGATCATGGTTTATGACTTATGAGAAAAAATATATCTATTATCCTAATGATCAAAATAAAAATAATAAAATATTATTTACAAAAAAAGTTATTGCCATTCTCTTCAACATGAATTTGAATGGCCGCCACTATTTTCACTTAGTGGAAAGCTTGGAAAATGGACCTGCAGTCAGCCACTAGAGACTTGGTTAGTCTATTAGTGTTTGTAATTGTTTAGAGTTTTGGATCGATGATCTGTAAGAACATCACATGCAGCTCCACATGCAAGTAGAAGTTTAGAACGTGATAAAAGAAAACATAAAGAACACTTATATATAATACGAAATATGTCAGTCCACTGTCCACCACATTTTTTGATATTTTATCTAGAAGAAGAGTTTTGAAAATCTCAGCTTTAATTTTTAGTCAACTTGGCCCTGGCCTGTGAGGCTGTGCCGCTTAAACATGAAATTGATTGGCTATATAGCCTATAAAAATGTCCTTGCATGTTGACTAACATTTTTTTTCAATCAAAATTAGTCACATTTTTCAAAATTCAATCTTAAGCAATTACTAGTTTGTTTTTGGAATCTGATTAGTATTGCAAAGATGAAGTAAGGAATTAGTTCTTGCCTTGGATCTAAAAGTTGGAGCTCTCATGTTTCATGACCATTAATTAAGAACATTGTTTTTTTTTTTTTTTTTTGATAGGAAATACTGAATAATAGCATTAATCAGGAATGAGAGACTACAGACATATCTTGAACACATGCTTGCTCTGAAAAGCTAGGACATTCTTCTAGCCAAACTACATAGTTCTCAACCTCTTTTGCGTATTGTGCCAACAAGTGAGCAGGGACATTTCCCTGTCTTTTTACATGAGAGAAAAAAGAGCTTCTAAAACCTGATGCTTGCTCCAACGTTACTGCTAGTGCATTATGCATGGATGAGGGAGCCTCACCCTCCCCCTAGAGGGCCTT
Organism: Notholithocarpus densiflorus; assembly: GCA_030021035.2. Taxonomy (NCBI): domain Eukaryota; kingdom Viridiplantae; phylum Streptophyta; class Magnoliopsida; order Fagales; family Fagaceae; genus Notholithocarpus; species Notholithocarpus densiflorus. The sequence continues at coordinate 951,167 of JARYZH020000014.1, read as the reverse complement.
GCAAATGACTAACGAGTCTCCTTCAAACACCACCTCCCTTATCCCCACATCCTGTGCGAACAGAACACCAGCTTCCATTGCTTTTGCTTCTATCTTCGTTGCTCCCAGAGGTGCGTTTACTGATTTACTTAAGGCCGCTATTACCACCCCATTTTTATCCTGGATCACCACGCCAATTCCCGCCTTTTTTCTATGTTTGAAGACCGCACCATCGACATTCACCTTGTATTGGTCTCGAGCAGGAGGCCTCCATGTTATCATTGGCCTTGCCTTCCGGGCATCGTCCTGTCTGACTTCGTTCTCCGCATGGTACTCGTCCCCAAGGTGCAACGAGGTCTTCAAGATTTCTCTACCCAATTTGCCATTGCCTTCCATCCTTCGTTGCGATCTTCCATATACCCCAACAAACTGAGATGACTCTCTCTGTCAGGCTGGGTTGAGACCCTTCCCATTTTTGTAGGTTCTGCACGATATCTAGGAACGTCCAAGACGGAGAAATGGCAAAGGGAAGAGCTAGTTTACTGGACTCCCATACCCCACGAGCATGTTTGCAGAACCACATCAAAGGGCACGTGGTTTCCTCCGGTTGTCCACATAAGACACACTCATCATCGACAGAGATTTTCCTTCGCTTAAGGTTATCCTTGGTGGCTAGGATATTTCGGCCTGCTTTCCAAGCGAAGTGTCTTAGCTTGTGTGGGAGTTTCAACTGCCAAATGCACTTCCAGACCCGTTTACGATGCGAGTCGTTTGAACAATCTCCCCTGTTTTGCTCTATCTTTTCCTCGTAAGCTAACGCATATGCCGACTTCACCGAGAATTTCCCAGAATTGCACGCCGCCCAAATCAGCCTATCTTTTCTGCCCGTCAAGCTTAACGGAATGCCCAGAATGGCCGAAGCATCCTCGGCATTGAAGCATTGATTGACCAAGTCCACATCCCACTTAAAAGTTCCCCTGTTTATGAGGTCCTTAACCAGAGTGACCCACGGGCTTTGTATTTCTGGAGATACTACCATGTAAGTGCTCGGTTTTGGCACCCATTTATCGCACCATACTCTATTATTTTCGCCATCCCCCACCTGCCATCGAATGCCTTTTCGCACCACCTCTTGTGCCACCATTAGGCTCCTTCACGGATAGGAGGGGTTCCTTCCCATATTGGCTTCCACAAAGCTACCATGAGGAAAATACTTCGCTCTAAAGACTCGGCAAAACAGGGATGAGGAGTTTGTTTGTAATCTCCATTCCTGTTTCGCTAAAAGGACTAGATTGAAAAGCTTCAAGTCGAGAAAACCCAAACTTCCTCTATCTTTCAGCATACACAGCTTCTCCCAGCTCAACCATGCTAGTTTCTTCTCAATATTTGCTTGTCCCCACCAGAATTGTCTGATCATCCCCTGGAGTTCATCACAGAGTTTGTTTGGCAAAAGAAAGCAGCTCATCGTGTATGAAGGCACCGCCTGTGCAACTGCCTTAATCAGAATTTCTTTGCCAGCAGTAGTCAATAGTTTTTCTTTCCAGCCCGATACCTTATTCGCCACTCTCTGTTTCAGGTGGGCAAAGGTGTTGGACTTTGACCTCCCTACCAAGGAGGGTAAACCTAGGTAGGACTCGTGGGGTTTAATCACTTGGGCACTAAACAGAGTTTTCACCTCATCTCTAATCCCATCATTCGTGTTAGGGCTAAAGAACAAAGATGTCTTGTTCCGGTTCAGCTGCTGGCCCGAGGAGGCCTCGTATACCTGCAACAATCTCTGAATTTCGATTGCCTCCTCCTTTGTCGCCCGTCCAAAGATTAGGCTGTCATCGGCGAAAAAGAGGTGCGAATCTTTTGGCCCCTTGACCGAGGCAGCCACCCCTCTAAGCTTCTTCCTTTGAACGGCTTTGTGCAATAGTGCTGAAAGTCCTTCCGCACAGATAAGGAAGAGGTATGGTGACTAAATTGGCGATTTTCGAGAATAAATTGATAACACTAAATTTCGAGTGTGACCACTTTTTCTTTTTTGGTAGAAGTGTGAACACTTTTGGTCATAGATCGATGAAATTTTCTCTTTTTGTCTAAATAGATAAAATCTTCCATGTAAATTTCAAATTTCTTTTTCTTTTTCTTTTTCTTGGTTGGGTGAGTTTCAGATTTAACCTGCAGTTATGATTCTTCTTTCTATCTTTTATTTTTATTTTTTTTTTTTTATATACGTTTTCGATGTCTAGCTTACTACTTTAGATTATATTGGTGCATGCCATCAAAACTTTTGGCCCTTTTTTTTTTTTTTTTCCGGATAGATGAATATATTGACCACAAAAGGATTACAACAGGCCAAAACCATCTCAATCTTGAGTCTTGACTAACAAAAAAAAACCAATCGATAAGACTAGCTAGAGATGGGGATTGCCCAAAGCTATTACAAACACAGGTCCAAGGGCAGCATTATGCCATTATGTGCACAAAAATCGTTAGATCTAAAACAGTGAGAAAATCCCTTGCAACAAAATGAGGGAGATAGCTAGAATCATCTATCTACCGCATCTAGAAGAGTCTCCCTCTACAATAACAAAATGTGTTTTTCTTTTTCCGTTCTACTTTATACTTTACCAATCACAGTTCATTATGTAGTGTGCGTTTGGATACTGTTTATTTTGTTGAAAACTGAAAACTTATTGCTGAAAACACTATATCAAAATATTTTTTATTGCTCAAATTTAATATGCACTTGGCTAGTCCATGAACAGTGCCATGGACCAGCCAAAAATGTAGCTTACCAAAACGTAAACATAAACCCAACTTACCCAAACGGAGCTGTATTCTTTTTATTTTTCTTATATAAAATATCCAAAGTTTATAATAGAACTAAAATCCAAAAACTACCATCGAAGAATTAGAACAGAAAGAAAAAAAAAATCTTTAAGCCATAATTAATGAATGAAATAATTAAGGTTCAAACCATGGTTTAAAAGAAAGCTGGTGATAGTAACTATAGCAAAAAAATAATTAAGCCAAATACAATATGTCATTTTAAAAGTTAGGGACAAATTCCAAATTTATGTGTCATTAAATAATTAAATCAACTGATACCTTGTGTCACTTAAATTGAAATAACATTAGTGTTCTTGCCACATGTCATCATTTGGAACACCAAATAAAGATAAATTTTCTATTCATAATTAATGGATAATTATCTTTATTAAAATAATAAAAATAGAGATAAATTACCTACAAGTAACAAATCCTAGTGGGATTCTTTATTGATAATTATCTTTTAAAATAATAAAAATAGAGATAGTTATCTACAATTAACAAATCCTAGTAGGACTCTTTGTAGATAATTATCTTTATTAAAATAAATAAAAATAGAAATAATTATTTATAAGTGAATTCTTAGTGAGATTCTTTGTTTCTGAGCCAATTAGAATCCACTAGTTATCCTCCAAGAGATCAATTTGAAGTTGGACTTATCCATTGAAAGTTGAAACCACTATAAATAGAGGAGCCGTCAAATCTCTAAAGAAATTTTGCCCAAAAAATCAAGCCCTAAACACGTGAAGAAAATTTTGTGTTAAAGTTAAAATTACGATAAGATAGAATCAGAGAATCTTTCTTTTTTAAAAGAATCAAAATACCACTACGCATCCTTGGTGCGGTGGTCACTCCATAAATATAAGTGCTTGTGGGGTTTGGGGGGCAAAGCTGGGGTTCAAGTTTTTAAGAGGGAACTTCACACACATATACATTTAGATTAGGCTAGAGTATAATTTTTATAATAAAAAAATAAATAAATCAAAATAGAGAATTGTACTCACTCATTTTATAAATACAAATTTACAAGCACTGTGAAAATTTTCAAACTTTGTGTTTCCAATGACATCTTGGTATCTATTTAAAAGCTATAATAACAATATCTTAAAATGTCATTTAGAAATATATTGGTCAATATATTGTATTTATTATTATTTTTTTAAATTATATATATATCTAAAAAAATATTAGAAATATTGAAAATGTTGCAAAAATCATATGAAAAAAAAATAAAAAGTGAAAAATGATATGACTTAGATATATTTGATTATAGGTCGATATATTGGAAACTATAAAACATTAATTAGAAATATCATAATCTATATATATAAAACCGAAGCCTTTAACTTTTGGTTGACCTCTCCACAATTTTCCACATCAGTATTTTTTATTTATATTTTTCAATTTGATTTAATTCCATTTAATTCTTTTGATTTTAGTTAAGTCTTTTTTGTTTTTTTTTTTTTTTTTTTTTAAGTAGAAAGAGTTCAGTAAGTTTCCCACATCATCTATAACTTTTTTGTTTTAAGAAATCTCACTCCACAGAGATGAGGAGAAATAATCTGTGATGGTGGAAGAGTGGTAATTATCAACTTTTACTCTCCTGTTTATTAATTTTTAGGATATAATATATACAAAGAGTTTTTTTTTTTTTATCTACTTTATTAAATAAATGAGGAAAATAAATATTGGAGTTAGTGGCAAAAGAAAGAAACGTAGAAGTATAATTAATCCAAAATAATAATAAAAAATTTAAAAACAATCACGTAATTAAGCAAGGGCAACTCTTGCCGTGCTCTTAAGAGTCTTATACTCTTATTATCAAAATTTTATTTTTATTATTATTATTATTATTAACATCTATATATATATATATATATATATTGTGGGGTCAAAGAATTTGACCACCCCGGCTCACTTTATACTAAGTCTAAGGCCCATGCCGAGGAGGAAGAAATGCCCGAGGACGAATGAAGGAAATCCTAATTACTAAGAAGTATAGCCGAGGACAACCATGTCCTCGGCGAACCGAGATCATTGAAGGGAAGAGCAGCACGCCATCAAGGGCAGTCTCGTAAAGCATCCCAAGAAAAAGACAAGTACAGCGGGTCAACCATGGAAGCCTAGAGGAGAAGCTGTCACCTCCACATTAAATGCCCACAACTAACGTTCTAGCCGCATTAATGAGGAAATGACCCCTGAATAGTGTTGTTTTGGTTGTTACAACTCACAAAAGGTTTGGGACGGCAGCTGATGGGACAAGCACTCAAGTAGTGACATGCACGATCAACAAATGGAGGGCCAAGATTAACCTAAAGAGGGTATAAAATGTAAAGAGGCCCACCAGAGAAGGGATCAGAGATTGGATGTAGAAAATACTGCAGCAACCTGTATCGTCTTTGTAACCTCTATAACCAAGCACCGGGAAAATAATAAGAACAAGATAGCTCCTCGGACCAGTGTCCAGGACAGATTTTCACACTTAAAGCCCATTTTCTTGTTACTTAGTCTTCCCATAATCATGTTTATTCGTTGTAACCCTCACTAAGGCTTAGTTCTTAAACTCATCCTCTACAAATTTATTATTTAGGGTTAGTTGGGCCTGAATCCACTTTTCCAACAGCAAAAGTGCTCAAACCCGGTCCCTACATATATATATATATATATATATATATATATATATATATATAAACCTAAACCTTTGCCTTTTTATTGACCTCTCCAGAGCTTGCCACATCATTATCATTTTTTTTTAATAAAATTATTTTTGTTTAGTCTAAACTTAACAAATAGTGAAACTCTATCTTTCTAACAAGTCCAACTTAAACTCAAACTCATCATTATCATTTTTTTAAACAAAATTATTTTTGTTTAGTCTAAACTTAACAATGAGTGAAACTCTATTTCTCTAACAAATCCAACTTAAACTCAAACTTAAACGTTGATAATTTATCTCCAAATTTGCGAGTTTAATCATGAACACTATAAAAGTAGTGCAAACCCCAATATTTTTTTTTTTAAAGCCGAGTAGAGGTATGAGCTATTCTTCTGTTATTTTCTTCTTCTCTACTTTGTTAAAAAAAAAATTGTTTTATGGTTTTTCATGTATTTTTTTAAAAGTAATTTTCATACATGAACCACCAAACTATCTTTAGTCATTTTTTACAAGATAAAAAAGCTTGCAATAATTGAAATTTAAGGTTGCCGCTGCTGCATATGTCTTTGCTTCACCTCACGATATGGAAGTATTCAGAAGTTTTAATATCTGAATTTTTAAGTTATTTTTTTGCAGTATCTGACACTGTTTGAAAAAAAATTTGTAAGTCATTGCACGTACAAGCAATGGCTTTTTCATCAAATTGTAACACAAATTGAAGTCATACAAGAGCAAATAATGCAATGGTGTAGTTTCTTAATCAATTTAAGATTTTATAAAATTATTTTAGTCTACCTCACAAATAGGTAGGTCCCTATACATAGCACGGGTTAGCAACTAGTAATCAAATAAATAAATATCAATCATTGTGAAAAATATTGAAGTTGGATAAATCATTTTAGCTGGACTTGTTTGATATCATTGATAAATTTTAAAACCTTGGTCCAAACTTATTGGTTTCAAGAAGATTAAGATTTCTATCCTTGATAAAACAATAAATTGTATTAGAACCCTGCTCTCGTCTGTTTCTTATAAGAATTGATAGATATGATTGCGTGATTTTTATCCAACCTTAGCTGCTAGTGTTGTGTTTGTACAAAATAATCTATTTTTGCTAAAATTTTCATTTAGATTGAATGAAAATTTTATTCATCAAAATACTTTCTCGTGACTCTAGAAATAAATATAAAACAAAAAATGTTCTTGCATCCCCCAGGTTGTCTGCTCCGTTAAGATTCTCTGCTCAAGGTAACCTTGTATGAAGTTTTGGCTGATTTCTTGACAATGTTTACTAATTAGTTTAACTAGTAAAATCTATCATCATTGAATAAGACACCAATTTTGCCTATACCAAAAACTGATTTTTGTATCTTAACCTAATAATAAGAAAAATGCTATATACATAATATTTTCATAACACTTTCACAATAAATCCTAATTAGTAAGTTGTTATTGGTTGTTACAGGTGGACCAAAAAGTAATTTAAGTTGTGGATTCAAATTAGAACCAATAACAACTTAACATCTATGATTTGTTATGAAAATGTTGTGAATTTAGCACTTCTTTAATAATAAAGAGTAACAATCATGGAGCAGACATTATATGTTGGAATTCTATAGTGTGTGTATATATATATATATATAAATATATATATAATATATATATTTAATTAAATAAAAGAACAAAAATTGATTAAGTCCAAAACACACTATAATACCACATATAAACATACACGACAATATGTATCTGTGTTTGACTATAATTAGATGCAGTGAGGATGAGTTTTGTGGGGAAATTTTCATAATGTCTTCAATGGCCTATCAATTAGAAAGTGGGCCCTTGAAGCCATTTTGAAAATTTTGAGAGATAGCATGGCTCAAATTCTTCATTTCTGAAGTTTGTTGCAAAGTTTACAAGTAAAATTGGTGGGTTTACTAGTTTATTATTATTCGAAAAACTATAAATTTATAATAATAATAAAAATCTTTATCGATGAAAAAGGATTTTTTTTTTTTTTTTTTTTTTTTTTCCGGTCAGTAATTCAGTATAGAAGAAAAAGAAGTTTGGGTAAAGGGCCTATTCACCGGCATTAGGTCTCTATAGCCATGGTGAAAAATTGAACCCAAACTAGGCCCTTTGCCTTTCCAGTTAGGACAACAACATATATAAGCCCTAAAGGCTAAAGCCCAAGTCCATTAATGAACAATTGAATCAAAACTAGGTCCTTGCTTTTTCATTTAGAACAGCAACATGTGTAAGCTCTAAAGCCCAAAGCAATTAATTAAAAGTTGTGCCAAAACTAGGCCCTTTCCTTTTCATTTGGGACAGCACTATGTATAAGCCCAAAACTTTAAACCTCTCTCTCTCTCTCTCTCTCCATTTGACAAAGAAATGAGCAGGTTCTTTGAATTATAATTGAACCAAAAAAAAAAAATCATGATTGAACAGCTTGAAGTATACCATGAAAAGATGTATTGAAAATTTTAATAGAGGACATGCCTTTTCATGGTACCCTTCAGCTGCCTTAATTTATGACATCTTATAATACAAGTTATTATATTCTTAAACAATAAAGTAATGATTGTAAGGAAGAGAATAAAATAAAACGTAAAGACACTTGCCGAATAGTACCAAATAGCAAATGGTTTCTGATGGGTCTAAAAGGATAAAAAGGGAGACATAGTTTGCATATAAATGTGTAGTATATATGAATCCCAAATGCGTGCCTTTAAGATGTTTTCAATAATTGATGCTTCAAAAGTAGATATTGTTTGTTTGAATTCAATAGGTTATGGAGAGCAATGTGTTTCATTTTGTCTTTTTAATGGAAAAACAGTGTCTTTCATTTCTAAATAATTATTTGTTATCTAACTAATCAGACAAAATGTGTTTCATTTCTATAGGGTTGGGGCATATTGATTAAGATTCATTTTATAAATTTATATCATGGTAAATACATGTCACAAGGGTTAGTTAGAAAATCACTGTTCCAAAATCGGCTACTCTTTTCTTTAATTTTTGTTTTTGGGGCCCCATTTTTGCGTTGAATGGTTGAATAATAATTTGGTCTTTTGCTTTGCCTTCCCACCATTCTCTCTATATATTACTTCTTTCTTTTAATTTAATAACAATCTTCCTCCTCACTGATTAGCACACAAACCAATCATAGGACTCATTAGGTTGCAAGCTGGCTCTATGCCAATTCCGTGTTCAACATTGTAAATTGTAAATTGTAAATTGTAAATAAATACTGTGGGCCAAGGCAACGCAAATTATTGAAATTTTTTATTATTACCTCCGTCTTAATTTGTTTGTCCTCTATTCTATTTTGAGATGTTCCAAAATATTGTCTTATTTCTAAAAATAAAAATTATTAGTTTACTAATATTCCTATTGTACCCCTACTTTATTTTTAAAACTATTTGAAAAGAAAACTAACTAGTAATATTTTTAAAAAAAATCAGTTTAATTGGGGCACCTTTTTAGTTGCCTCATTAAGAATAATTCTTTTTTAAAAAGCTGATAAATTTATTTAAGGGTAGTTTTGTAAACTTATACATTTTTATAAGGCAGACAAGAAAATAAATAATGTTCCCTTAAAAAGTTTGACTTTTCAAACAGAAGTATTATTTTGAATATCAAGTTAAAAGAAATTATGATAAAATACAATCAATGGACTCAATACCCTTGAGATTTAGGTTAATATCAACCAAGTTTAAGACATTTCAAAACTGACAAATTTGATTCCTAAACCATTACTCATTTTTCTCCTCTTTATCATTGTGATTAGGAACCAAGTTAATCAGTTTTGATTCTTCTAAAAAAAAAAATAGTCAGTTTTGACATATCTTGTTTCTAACTAGTATTAACATAAACCTCAAGTGTACTGTATTTTACTCAATAAATAATGATGCAAAATTCTCTTGCTTTTTTTTCCCCTTTTCCAGGAAAAAACAAAGTAGTAATTAATTACCAGCTGCCACATTTCATGAATTGCCTTATAAGTGCTCATAATCTTAAATTCGATCCCAATTACTCAAACATATATTATTGGTCTTGATAGATTGTACAATAATCAAATGCACCATTTACATGATGTTAGCTGGATTCCAGCCAGATAGTTTCATTGAATATAAGTACAAGCAGGATGACTACATCTTAATCTGACATTTGGATTTGGGTGGCAACTGGACAGAGTTTTTCTTCCCCATCTTTTGGAATATCTATAATGGAATATGGTACTATACATAGCTCACATCAAAATAATAATGTCCTTCCTACATTTATTTTTATACTTTTATAAGAAAGATAATCTGATAGTTACAATTGGAGTAGATTTGAACCTAAAAAATATCTTAATGAAAAACATCAAGAAGTGTCATTTAGTTGAATTATAAAACTCTTGGTATATAGTTATTTACTTGATCGGTTTGGAAGACCATTTATTTATGAAAATGATTAATCTCCCTTTCAAATTTTTTAGCGCAATTTTTTTTGTATTAAAAAAAAGAAAAAGAAAATCTCAAATGTAATATTTCTCACATTCTAACTAGTAGAATTATTGAATTGGTGCCTTGTGCAGGTTACATATGGAATCCTGGGTACATAAATGCGTATCATTTGAGGAAAACTATAAGAAAAGAAATGGGTTTTCTTCATCATATAATCAAAATCTAATTCCCCTCAAGAAATTGATTCGAGTCCATCAAGGGTAGGGGTGTCAAATGGGTGGGTTTGGGTGGGTTTGGGGTGGACATAATTGGGTTGGGTATATAAAACCCATTTACCCATTAAAACCCATTTAACTAATTGTTTCTAACCCAAATCCAATCCAACCCAATTATTATGGGTAAACTCCAACTCACTCAATTATCAAAATTTCCAAAATGCCATTAAAGTGAAAACCCAACACTTTCTTGGATTCCCTTTTCCACTCTCTTTAGTCTCTACTCTACTTTCCCGAGAAAAAGAAAAAACTTTTCTTGGATCTAAAATTTCTTTTTCTTTCTCCTCCATTGCCTCCCTACTTCAATTCTGACCAAAAAACTCTCACTTCTCTCTGTTTGATTTTCGAGAAACTTTCATTTCATTCATTTTCCCTCTCTAACTTTCTCGAGAAAATTCCAATCTCTGGTGCTTCCTTCTCTCTCTCTGGAGTCTACTGGTTCGTTTGCGTACTTGGCTCCGCTGAACAAAAAGGCAAAAGAGCCGTTGATCTCTCCGGCGGTTCAATCTCATTCGAGAAAGTTCGAGACAATTACAAGCAATACTGGCCCTTCTTCCGCTGCTCAAAAGAGATCGAAACCCCCGAGAAAGTCCCAGACTTTGTCTACACTTTCTACAACTTAGTCATCGAAATTTACGAGCGGGGTTGGGGCCAGTCCTTCCATTTCTCACCGTCGATCGCCGGAAAGTCCAACCATGAGGCCACGCGCATCCACGAAGAAATGGTCGTCGATCTAATTGACGTGAAGCCCGGAGATCGAGTCCTCGACGTTGGGTGTCGAGTCGGTGGGCCCATGCGAGCCATCGCGGCCCACTCATGCGCCAAGGTCATGGGCATCACGATCAACGATTACCAAGTGAATCGAGCCCGTATTCACAACAAGAAAGTCGGGCTCAACTCGCTCTGCAAGGTCGTGTGCAGGAACTTCCTCGAGATGCCATTCCCAAACAACAGCTTCGACGGCGCGTACTCGATCGAGGCCACCTGCCACGCACCGAAGCTCGAGGAGGTCTACGCCGAGATCTTCAGGGTTTTGAAGCCCGGATCTATGTACGTGTCCAGCGGAGGGCCTCTGTGCTGTGTTTGTTGTGCCTCATTGTTCTCTGTGAGAGCTAGAGAGAGAGAGAGAGAGAGAGAGAAGTGTTTGGAGGCCAAGAAAATGAAGGAAAATGAAAACCCTGAAACACTGAAACGTCTGAGGGTTTTTTTTTTTTTTTTTTTTATGGGAAGGGCTGGGTTGAATTTGGGTATATTGTTTTTGGGTTAAATGGGCCTCATTGGGTTTTTAGTTAAAACCTAATAATCACTAAGTTTAATTGGGTTGATGCCCATTTAACCCAACTAATAATTGGGTGGGCTTGAGTTCAATTAGAGTGGGTGGGTTTAGGCGGGCAAATGGGTTTGGGCTTATTTTGCCACCCATAATCAAGAGGTATATCCTAAACTAACCCAATATAAAATATGGTATAACAAATGTGTTTAGCGTACACCTCACGTTATTAATCTATTTTGTTTAAGATTATAAAATAATCTAAATCCGGCTTAGGACTTTAGGTGATGCAAGGTTTTGATGTCAGCTTATTGGAATTTCCCAAGTCATACGTCTTGCCAATTGGCAATTCCTTGATCTGATATATTTGTTTACGTCAGGCTTTGACGTGTTAATTATCTTTTTTATGCTTCACATTGATACTAAGAACAATGTTTTAACGCACAGATAGTGCCTCCAAGAGTCCAAGTTAATAAAATAACTTTCTCAAAAAAAAAAAAAAAAAGTTAATAAAATAAAGCTTTCTCAAAAAAATAAAATAAAATAAAGGTAATAGTCCGCTTCAGTTAGCTCAACTGATAAAGTTTTTAATGGTTAACTAGTTAAATAAGAGATCTAGGGTTTAAAAAATAAATAAATAAAAAGAGTATGTAATGATATTGTGTTGTTCGCATTTATCATACCAATATATATTTCTCAAGATTATGATCAAGAAAAGAGAAGCATACTTTTCTTATCAATTATTTAACTTTCTGCCCAAAAAAAAGGGGCAATCAAAGTTGAAGGAATTGTTCTTTTTTTTTTTTTAATCTATAAATTTGAAGGAGGTTGGGAAAAAAAAACCCTTGATGAGCACATTGAAAAGGGTTTTTTTTTTTTTTTCCATATTTATAAATTGATTTGTGTATTCAAATTCAAACTCCTCATGGTTGGGAACTAGTTTTGACTTATGATTGAACTAGTATTTCAAAAAAAAAAAATAGGTTTTTTTTTTTTTCCATATTTTATAAATTGATTTGTGTATTCAAATTCAAACTCCTCATGGTTGGGAACTAGTTATGATTGGACTAGTCTACGTGGATTTTTTATTTTTTTTATTTAAAGAAAGGTCTACATGGAATTTGGATTTGCAATATCTAAGGAAATTATATCCCCATTTTATTTTCGATTTCCCATATTTTAAATGCAAATTTGACATTGAATGTTCCCTTTACTTTAATATTGCATGTCCATCACTCATTCTTATTCTCATTCAATGTTTGACACTTCTGTTTCTCAAAAAAAAAATTGTTTGACACTTCTTAAATCTCTAAAATATTCAGAGTGTCACTTTTTCTATCCCCATGATTCTTCCTGTGTTCCGACGAAATTCACTCTTTTATAGAAAAAGAATTATCAGGCGTAGAATTTTGGTTCTGAAATTATTATTACCAATGACTCGACCATGCAACATATACGGCTATACCAAATCATTCTTTTAGCTTTTTTAGATTTAATTAGAACATACATTATTCTCAAAATTAGAACATACACCGGATAAAAGAGAAATGATATGTCTACAATATTTTTACAACATTTTTACAACAAATCCTAAGTGGTAGGTTGTTACTGGTTGTTATTGTTGGGACAAAAAAGTAATTTTAGTGTTAGTTTCAAATTTGAACCAATAACAACTAACCACCTGTGATTTGTTGTAAAAATGTTGTAAACATAGCATCTCTTCTATTTTGAGGAAAAAAATATGAAATTACGGATGATGATACAACATTTTAATGGGGTTTTCACTTTTCAACCCATCGCAACCCTATCAGAACAAGTTTGAGCTTTACTAAAAGGCTATAAAATGAATTTAGACTCAAATTTCGTTTTCTATCAGTTGATAATGTCAAAACTCTTATATCTAATAATTTATATATAATTTTTCTGATTAAACTGAAAAATCAAAGAGCAATCTTACGTATAATTATAATAGGATGCTTACAAAATCCACAATTAAAAATAAAAAAGTAAGTATTTTTTTCCTCTTAAATTTTAACTTTTTTTTTTTAATATAAAATAAAAATTCTACTCTAATCTAATCTAAGTGTATATGTGTGATTTCTAAACATATATATATATATATATGTAAACTCCCTCCTGAAGACATGAATTTGAGTTTTAGATTTGAAAAAAATATTAAAATCATATACTATTTTACTACTGATGTGGTGAGTGGTTTGGCATGAATTTGAGTTTTTGGTTTGGAAAATATTAAGGTCACAAACTATTCTACAAACTATTGATGTGGGGAGTAGTTATTAGTAAGTAAACCATTCGAAGAAGTTGGTTCTAATTATTAGCTCAACTGGTAAAATCTCTGATAATTGAATAAGGGATTTAGGGTTCAATTCCCGCCTACACCAAAAACTTATTGATGTCTTGGTCTGATGATAAAAAGCTATCATCAGGAGCGGATGACATAAGTTGAAACTCTCTAAATATATATATATATATATATATTTATATATATATTCAAAGAACGCTACTCATTTGGGGGCTATTTACTATTGAATTGATTAGTTAAAGCAATAAAAAGAGGAAAGTTATTTCTATAATTTAATCCCATTAAACATGAACTTTACTACTGTATATATATAGACAGCCAAAGCAGATAGTGCTTTATCTTTTGAGAAAAAAAAAATATATATATATATAAAAATATATATATATCTTTATTATGGGTTCAAAAAAAAGTACTCTTTGAGAGATTCTTATACTATAAATGGTGTATTGTTAAGATATATAGCTTGGTGGCTAGGCTTGTTGTATCCTAGAGTTGACACACAAAAATGTTTAGTCTACTACACCAGAAAAAATTGTGGATAACATGTATCAAATCAAGAAAATGACCTAGTCCACGCCTCAACTCCACCACCTCAAACTTATGAAATTGATGGTAATATATTTCTCTGGTCATGAGATATTACGAGGCACAACAACAAGGTATTATCTCCAAATTTTTTCTCTAATTTATAATGAAGTATCATTATCTATATTTTTATTTTATAAATTATGAATTGTAATTTATTTATTTATTTATATTCTTAATAACAACATAATTTGTATTTTAAACTATAAAAATTTACAATCACCACCCCAATTGTACCAACAACAAAAATGTAAATTGCACCTCATTATCCATAGTCTAACTGATTGTTAAAATTAAAGGTCGCATAACCAATGGAGGCTTAAGGATTTTTTTTCAGGGGTTCATTACAAAACTTTAAGTTGAACAAAATTTAGTAAAAAGAAAACTTAAATATATCAAGTTATCGACGAAAAAAAAGCACGCAAATACATGAAATTTTATAATTTCCTTCTACAAGTTTTCATATTATGAAATCCTTACATGATCATTAGGAGTTGTCATTATCTATTGTCAATATAGGAAGGTGTAACAATTTTATTTTTATGCAATTGCCATTATCTATTAGTCATTGTTTATATAAAAATATTTCAAACTAAATGACAAAACTCAACCCAAATGCATTGAATTAATTATTGAGCCAAAGAGCTACACCCATTCATACATATATAATACGAGTCCGAATTTGGTAAAGATGAAGTGTAAAACCCATGTTTTACACCATCCAATAAAAGATTGACGCATCAGCTTTTTACTTAAAACTCAATACATCCTATCACACATAATAACATCTTAATAAACTCATAGTTAAGTTGAATTTTCAAATAGGTATTAATATTGATTGAGTGTGGTTTGCTTATTCTTTAATATGCAATATGATGATTAGGCATGTTGGGATTAGAGGGGTAAAATTTGGTTTTTACACCACATCCTTATAAAATTTAATCTCATATACATAATATACTATGTGTTTACTTAACCAATCAAATGCTTGAACAATCACTGACTTTACTTTCTTTCTTTTTTAAATCACTAAATCTATAACAAAATGTTATTATAACATAATAACAATACACACGTGTAACAAACTCTCTATATTTACTAATTATAAAACTATATAAATTTATATTATATTTATATTATATTTACATTATACATGGACACATTCATACAAATAACATTATAACAATAAATAAATAAATAATGCACACAATCAATATCAGACACATACTTACACAAATAATATAAATTAATAATAAAAAGAGAGCTCACAAATACTCACTCTTTACTCCTAGAGTTGGAGATACTAATAGTCATATCCTATCTACATAAAAAATTATTTACTTCTTCTTTATCTCTTTTACTCTCATGGGTTTTTTACTAGATTCTTTAGGCTTCCTCTGCCCAATTACCACATCTTTATCTCTTATTACTCTTCGGGTTTATTGGCCTTTAACCTAACCCATTGAGTTTACTGGGTTTTCCTGACCCATTTACTTCATTTTTACCTCTTATTATTCACATGGGCTGACTACTTCATTCATTGAGCTTCCTTGACCCATTTACTCATTATTTACCTCTTTTTATTATTGTGGGCCTGCTGGCCATCAATTCTACCATTCCAGCCTACTAGGCTCTTTTCCTTATTTCTTTACCGTTTTCTCCTTCTCACCTTCCCTATCGTTGGGCTTCTTCTGCTATTGGGCCATTTTTCAAAAAAGTGGGCATCAATAGTATTCTAAAAAAAAAAAAAACTATTTATTAAATAACTATTTGTGGGTTCCAGTTAGTTTAACTAATAAATCTTTTTAATATCGAATATGAAATCTTGGATTCATATCCTATTTACAACAAAAATTGATTGATATTTTAGCCTGATAATAAGAGCAATTATTATAAAATAAACAACATAAGCTAATTCTATTGTATCTTTCAAAATAACCATTTGTGTTCATAATTATACATAAACGATTAAGGGCTCGTCTGGTAATGTTGTTTTAGTAACATTGTTTGTATTTTTTGAAAATACGTGTGGGTAAAAAAGTGTGTGAAAATACGTGTAATGTTGTTTAAACACTGAAAAATTGTTGTTCAAAATACTCTACTAAACACCCTCTAAGACTAAAACAATTAAAGTAAATTGTCAAAATTATTAAAGGTCTCATCATAATCTTTATAAAAAAAAAAAAAATTAAAGAAGTAGAATATATGAAATATATAATTATCATTTGGGTGATATTTACTGAAATCGAACCATACAATACATAATATGATCTCCCCAAATCCAATTCCAATCCCACAAGGCCATAAAAGAATGATGATGAGAGATTAATGTCAAGTCCAAAATGCAGGCCCTGCGCCGCAAAGCACCTGATAACAGCTCTAGTCGGCGTGGAACACGTGGTGGTGGCGGCGTAATGGCACACGACACTAATACGGACTAAAACCGGGTGCGCTCTGATGTCACGATTGCGTCACGGCCCGCGAAAGTTCGCGTTTGATCTGCCGCGTGGTGGACATAGACAGGTCAGTTTGGGAAGCTGGTGACGTAAGGTGAAGGGAGAGTTATCTACGCCACGTGGCGGGACCCGGTCGTGAAATCACACCACACAGATGATGATGTATGAGTGAAATTAACGTTCCCCTTTTGCTGACGTGGGCTTTGCCCACCGTCCGCCCTAAGGCTTTTCTTTTTTTATTTGTCTTCATATACGAACTAAACAAACAAGGTATTATGCCATTTACAAGTTCTTCACATTTTTTTGTTTTTTTTTTTTAAGAAAGAAAATTTGGATATTAGATGAAAAATTAATACAATTATACAACCACTTGATATAAATAAAATAAATAATTTATTAAGAAAATAACAAGGAAAGAAGAATAAATCAAGAAGATATTTGTAATATTCACTAATTATTAATTTGAGTATTGCAAACATGTATTGATGTAATTGTGACATTTTTTAAAGTAACGGATAAACTTGTTATTTGTTAATTCACGTCATGACATATGACACATTGATGTCACTCATCTTAAAAAGATTCCCTTAAGATTAAGGAGTATACAAAAATTGGATGATGTTGTGTATATAACCTAGTTTATTAATTTTAGTTTAGATTAATTGTATGTAAGTTGTCTTAAAATTTTCTATTTAAAAATAAAATAGTGTAAGTATATGAAATTCAGAATTATAACTCTAAGTTTCAGCAAAAAAGAATTATAACTCTAAGTTTGCATCTCACCTACACCCAAAAAACTTATTAGTATTTTAGCTAATTGTTTGCCACGTACCTAGTCATAAGTTTCAAATTCTATTATATTTATATAAAGCATTATGTCATCTATGACAGTTTAACTAGCTACTTATAAATTTAAGTCTCTAGTCATTCTCAGTTAGTTTTAGATGGATTAATGACTATAAATTTCATCATCTCCTTCTCTTATATAGTTTAACATAAAAGAAAAAGAAAAAAAATCTACTTTCAAATTAGCGTGATTGGATTTTGCTTATTTCATAAAGCTTATTTGCATAATATTTATTAAAAGATATGATTTTTGGTAACTTTTATGTTAAATGTATTATAAAAAATTAAAAGCTATTTTATTTCAAAAAACATAAAAGTTAGTGTTTTAAATTCTAAGCCTCCTAGGATATGTATTGATGAGACGCACTAGTGGTGTTTGTTACAAGAACAAAACACATACATCCACAACATAAATGCTTTGATAAAATTGTTGAGAGAGAGAGAGAGAGAGAAATGTTTCTTTGTGTGTTATTTTCTATAACACCACACGTCAGTGAAAAATTTTATCAGTTGCACAAATGAACCACCACTTTTTCTATAAGACAACCAAATGGTACGAAGTCAAGAAATTAATGTACAACTCTTTGGCCATGAGTTAGACTAGGACCAATATTAGGCATAGTCTATTTAGGTTTAGTTTGGTCAATATTTTCGATAGTTAGGTTATTTGCAAAAGTTGAGAAAAAAAGCAAAAAAACAAATCTTTTTAAAGCATATCCAAGGCACACTAAGTCTATGGAGAATGGAATAAGACAAATTTACACTGAAAGCAGGAATTGATTAGGCTAAATGGAAGTAATTAATTATGAAATAGAGTAGTGTTTATTACACACAAACTATTTTACACACACCCAAAAGATAACTAAAATTGTGAATTGAGAAATCGTAATTTTAAATCACTATTTCAATTGTTTTATTAAGTGTGTAAAATAATTTGTGTGTAACAAGTTTAACCCTATAATAAAATATGGTAAGTACTATAAATTTGGTTTTAATTACAATAAGAAGTAATTGTAAAAATTCAATGGAAGAGCGGTTTGAAGAAGAAAAAGGGCATTTAACACCGGCCTTGCAACATGTGGATTGTATTTGAATGTATGTATGTATGTGCAGGAAATTGTCAAGAAGGTGATGATGGCACCTAAACGGCTATACCATGGTACAAAACGGTCGTACCTAATCAACACGGCAAAAATGACAACCTAAATTTGAACACCGTATAAAATAGTCTACTATTTCTGACGAAACGCTCCGTAGAGCTCACTTTCATGCTGACGTAGTATACAATTATTTTTTTAATAATAAATATATTTCCAACTTTCTATGGATTACCACTACACCGTGTACGCTTTGGCCGATAATAACGTGGAATTTTTTCCATGGGTGTTGGGTAACACAACGTGGTTTTGTTTATTTGGTAGACGTCACCACAAGGTGAAATCACACCCATGGTTTGCTTACATCTAATCTAGATCAATGATATTCTATCTAAAAATTGATACATGGCCTTTAGACAATTTTTATAGTGACCACCAACAAGGAATAATAAAAAAAAAGCAATAATATCAGTTTTACACACTTTGCTATAATTGTCTTACGTGAGAGATTATAATTGATTGTCTATCACTATTACATGAGCTTATTATTTTTTTCTTCACCAATTGCAATCTGTCACATAAAACAATTATAGTAAAATGTGTCTAAAAATGTGTGGTCCTAACATTTTTTAAAAGAAAAATAAAAAAGAAGTCAGGCTCTCTTGGTACCGCAAACAAACACATTAGAACAAAGAGTGACACAAAGTAAACGTCAGACACAACCAAATGACATATTACAACGCGTAATCAAAAGCACAAGTGCCCAACTGCCGTTGACGTATGACCCTTTCAAGTTTCCAAGTCTCCCCCAACTATTTATACTCTCTCCTTGCCACACCAATTAGGCAAAATAAACCCCACACACCCACACACACTCTCTCTCTCTCTCTCTCTGTTTTTCTCTCTACAAAAAATCTCTCACACCATGCAAGAAGCAATACCTTACAAGTCATGGCAACCACTTCACACCAGAACCCACTTCATCAACAATAATACCAATATACCTCAGCTTGTTTCATCCAAAGCCTTAAAAGCTGAGGAATCAGAAAATATTATGTTAAACATGGTGGCAGAGAATGCAGTGATAGTAATTGCTAGGCGTGGGTGCTGCATGAGCCATGTAGTGAAGCGCTTACTTTTAGGCCTCGGTGTAAACCCTGCAGTTTATGAGGTTGATGAGAAAGATGAGGTTGGCGTTGTTAAGGAATTGGAGATGATTAGCAATGGAAAAGATGGGAAGGTTCAATTTCCGGCAGTGTTTATTGGGGGTAGGTTGTTTGGTGGATTGGATCGAGTTATGGCTACACATATTTCTGGAGAGTTGGTTCCTATATTAAAAGAAGCTGGGGCCTTGTGGCTTTGACTCATGCAATTTTGTAACCCTTTTTTAAAAATAATTTAATTTAATTTTATCTTTTCAACAAGTTTTTATTTTTATTTTCATTTGCAACTTTAGAATTTGTATTAAAAGAAATGCAGATTTTTTTCTTGTTTTGTTTAGAGGATAAAAGAGATAAAGATTAAGGACCCGATTGATAATGTTATTCTAGTAATATTGTTTAAGTGTTGTGGAAATACATGTGAGTTGAAAAATGTTATGAAATTACGTATTGTGTTGTTTAAACAACGAAAAATGTTGTTCAAACAACATTAACAAACAACATTAACAAACAGACTAATTTCTTGCATCTTCTTCGTATTTTCATTTGTATCTTTTCCCCCTTTTGGTTCTCTCTCTATTTCTTGGAAGACCTTTACTTCTTTGTAAGTTTAAAGTTTTGGTAGTATTTGTAAAGTGCATAGCTGTTTCCAGTTGTGTCCAATGAAATTTCATTTTGTTGGTTTGGTCAAAAAGACACATCCTTGCATCACATGGAGGTAACTTATTATATCCACCTAACTTTCTTCTTTTAAAATTATCCTGGAGGGTAATATTATATCTCACTTTGGGCCCTTTTAGCACTGATAGGGGGAACCACAGCTGTACCCTTCATTTAAATGGCCTAATTTTAAAGTACTGTTAGTCAATATCCCATTTTTCATCAAAAGAAAGTTAGTCAATATCCCCATTTAATGGGACATGTGAATTGGTTTGAGTTTCAAATTCTACACGGGCATGTCTTGATTGGTAGCAAGTAACAATCATCATTATTGCTTACAATTTCCAATTCCTATTCTATCGTTTAGAAATTATAGCCCCACAAGAAAGATGATGGATTTTTGTTTGTTGATGTGATTTGGTTGGGTGGGAGTGATTTGAGTGCTTGAAATATTTTCTAAACGCAACCTATTCGCTAATTTTAAGGTATAGATATTAATATATTGACACACTACCTCTAATATGTTACCCGCAACTTTGTGGGCGTGTGCACTAGTCATTTCCCCACTATATTTGGGATACACGGTCTCTGCTCCAGAGTTTGGAACTTGGTAACTATTTCACGTCAATGGATCTTTTATCTTACTCATGAAGTGCACAGGGTTTGAAAACATACCATCTGTATCAACAATGCCTTAGCTTTGATCAAGATAATCTGCTGTACTGGTTGGACAATTCTGTTGATTTTTAACAAGGCTGCTTAATAGTATCCAAGGAAAAAAAAAAAACAGCTTAATGTGTTCTGGTAATAATAAATTTTAGACTAGCTTTCAAGTTTATAAACAGAGAAAAATATGTATTACACGATATAGTGTTTTTCCTAGGATATCTGGTTTAAATTTTCACCACCAAGACCCTCAAACAAGTGCAACCAAATTGTGCGGGCATACACTGGTTGTTTCCCATCTTATTGAATTAGAAAATGCTAGGACCACTACTTTTACCACAATATTTGCTACAACTTGCCACTTAAACAAATTGTGGCAAATATTGTTGTCCTAACATTACTCTATTGAATACGCACTTTTAGAATATCATTTCGCACAAATGAACTTTCTCAAGTTGTTTCTTTTTCAGAACCATAGACCCTAGAAGAGTTTTACTTGGAAGGTAAGGGCAGAGTTAACCTTGAACACAAAATTAACACAAGAGCTTAGGTTAGATGGGTAAGAATTTTTTAAAATGACATCAAATTGTATCTAACCATGAATCAAATTCACATCACACTTGGGACTTGGTTCTAGGAAGAAGATTGAACAATGCGGGACAGCCTTTTCTTCAAGTGACCGCGATAAACCATTTTGGTTCATCACATTGGAAGTTTCCTCAAGTAAGTCATCAAGTGCATCATCAAGATTAGCAATACCTGGCGGAGTTTTAGATGAATCTGACCCAATCCTTGAAAGTGATGGAGCCACATTAACTTCTTTTTGTGAAACAAGAAGATTGAACATGAGGGACAGCCTTTTCTTCGAGTGACCGTGATAAACCATTTTGGTTCATCACATTGGAAGTTTCCTCAAGTAAGTCATCAAGTGCATCATCGAGATTAGCATACCTGACGAAGTCTTAGATGAATCCATCATTGAAAGTGATGGAGCCACATAAACTTCTTTTTGTGTAACAGGAAAGGAGTAATTGGACCTGAAATCAAAGGAATTAAGAGTCTTCTTGTTCTCTCCAAAAGAGTCTAGCAGCATATCTAATTACTCCTCTGCATCTGCTGCCTCAAAAAAAACAGACTTCACACTGAATTCTTCTGTTGACTGTGATGCTTCATTTTGACTTGATTTGCCAATATGTCTCAAATCAACATCAATGTAATTCACTGAAATCGACTCATGGCTAAACATGGTTTGATTTGTGCTACTGCCAGAGGATTCAGATGATGTAATCTCGGAATTTCAATCTTCAATCTTAAACTTCTCAGAAAATTTTTCAGATATTGTTGTGGCTGCTTCACTATAACATGTTGGCATCTTATCAGATTCTTGTCATGTGCTTGTCTTTACTCCTTCTGTGCACTGATATATAAACCGTGTGAGATGTAACATACAGCATTGACTTCTATAGAATAAAATTAAGGGAATCTCAGATATTATGAAGATATCAAAGAAGTGCCAATGCAAAGTTCATATATGCCGCTTTTCATGGGCAAACCACAAATTGAACATAGTTGGCTTGCAATCATGAGTTTGAAGATTTGTAATAAACAATGGTATTAAATGTTAAATTGGCTTCAGGTTTATTTCCACTGAAACGTTTAAGGAATAGTATAGTTGCTAATACGTATGTCATATTGTCTTTGGACAGCCGATTCTGCCAGCAAAGTCCTTAAGTACTCCTAAAGGTAGCCTAAACAATAGTTGAAACAAACAAGATTCTCTCCATTCCAATAATTATCCTTTTGTTCTTCTAACACTGCTCTGAAGATTTCTCAGCTATAAATAAAGCCTTAAAGAATGCTATTGTCATTTTGGAATTTGAGAAAGGAATTATAATAAATGATACAAAATTTCTTATTATAAAAAAAAGTACCATTCCTGATTTTTGTATATATTGCCCAAAAATTCCTTAACCGCAGTATCTTTGCTAATTCGACCGGCAGGAATGGCCAAGGCTACCTATATATATGTTGAATTAAAGCAGTAGATGGAGCCACACAATGGACAATTTCATTTCAGCTAAAGGAGTTCATTTAGAAACTTCAGTACTGGTGGAATACACAATTTTAAGACATACGGGAATGATTCTTTTATAAGTTTTTTTTTTTTTTTTTTACAAGACAGAAATTCTACTCTAGCCTAATCTAAGCGTATATATATGTGTGAAACTCCTTCTTGAAAACTTGAACCTTAGCCTTTACCTCCCATACCCTACAAGCACTTATACTTGTAGAGTGACCACCGCACTAAAGATATGCAAGGAAAGATATGTGATAAACATCATGAACAGGTGACACAAAGAACTCTTCACCCTCGTATAACTGTATAACACCTGGCTTGAAAAACCAAATACCCTCTGACACCCACTTTCAAATCCGTAGGCCCTAAGATGCCATTGGACTATGTGGTTGTTGAAAATTCTCCATAGATTCTTATTCACTACAAAATTACTAATTAGAAATCTTATCTACTTTGTAAAATGTTGTTAAAATCAGGATCCTACCAAAGATTGGTGGTAGGATTTTTAAGACTAGATTGTTTGATTTTACAAACTAGAATGATAACAACTAATATCGTAGATGCATGATAAAAAAATTCATTATCATTTTAAGGATATAAGGTTAAATGTCTATAAAATGCTTAAAACTAGTAATTTTTGCACATAACATAATGTTTTAGTTATAAATTTTTGGAATGCCACTTACAGATTGGGGCTCCTACTCTTCTCACCAATATTCTTGAAGATATTTATTCTACCCAGCTCTCCCCACCAAATTTTCACCAACACCAAATTTAAAATATTCAAATGGTCCTCAAACTTCAAATCCAATATCTATATATAGACTCAAACGAAAAATAGTTCAGAACTAGTAATTTTGGGATGAGTAAAATGTTTTAAAATATTCAGATTTTCCTAGATCTTGTTTGTTCGTTGAGATCCAGATTATTTTAGCTTTATAAGATTGTACAATCGTAAGATTTTAGTATCTAGATTAGGTTTTAGTAACCATGTGACATAGGACAAATTGGAGAATTTTTTTCTTTGTGGTGGGTTTAGATTTAGGATGATTTGTGGATTTTGAGGTTGGAATCATTTTAGAAGGGGAGTCAGGTTTCAAGAGAGAAAATGTTGGATTTATGGTTAAAAAGAAAAGAAATAAATAGAAATATATATATATATTTTTTTTTTTAACATGTGAACAATATCGTGAATAATACCAATGAATAGTAACCTGCAAACGGTAACCAAAAGAAAGAAAAGAAGAAGATAAAAAAGAAAGAGGAGAAAGGAACCCTATGGCCAACATGCATCACTACTTAATTCTCAATTTTATTAACCAACTCTTAACTTAGGTACAATAAAACACTTATATAGACACTATTATTAACTTCTCCTAGTAAAACTAGGATTCCTACTTTGACTAACAGACCAAATTATATTTGAATTAAACCAATGCTTATTAATAAAGATCCATAAACTAAATAAGATTTACTTATTTTTAAATTAAAACACATGGTTCATAACTATGGCTCATACCAACGATTGTAGAATTACTAAAATATCTTTGACTCTAGAATAACCAATTAATATTCAAAAACCCTATCAACTACCCTGGACACTTTATGGATCTTTATGTATAAGCATTGGTTTTGAGAAAGAAGGATATGTAGAAAGCATTGGTTGTCACCATAATTCAAGGCTGAGTAGAAACCAAGGATATCTAGAACCGAGCACAAGCAAATCTTTTTTTTTTTTTTTACCAACTAAAAGTGTATACAATAACAAAGCCTATGAATTCTTAACAAATTAGTTAGGACCGATCACATAATTTTCATCCATTCTAGTCCATCCAAAGACATATTCTCTATTACTTCCTTAATTGACATGTCATTTTTTACTATTTATACTAATGTTATTTTTAGTAGTCTTCTACTTTTATCGCTCTCTCAACTTGAATCAACTCACTCTTTCTTATTGATACATTAATCGCTCTTTTCTGAATATGACCAAACCATCTCAAACGACTGTCCCTCATTTTTCCATCTATAAGGAGTCATTCCTATTTATAAGTGAATTTCCTTATTTCAAATCCTATTTTTTTTCATTTATTTCTAGTTTTCCATCTTAATATTCTTATTTCAAGTACACTCATTTTATGGATTTGTTGCTTCTTAAGTCTTAATAGCTCAACATAAAGTACCATAGAGCATAGCTCGTCTTATAGTAGTCTTATAAAATTTTCCTTTAACTTAATAAGTATTCTACTATCACATAATACTCTTGGTGCGCTTCTCCACTTCATCCACTCTACTCTTATTTTATTATTCACATCCTCTTCAATCTCTCTATTTTTATGAACTAAGCATCCAAGATATTGAACACTTTTGCTCTTTAGTATCTCTTGACCATTAAGTCTTACCGAGTTCCTTCATCTCTGTTTTACTAAAGCCTTCAGATTCTAGAGTGTTTTACCAAATTTCTAACTTACTTTTAACTCCATTTCTAGTTTCATCCACTACGGTACAATGACCTTATGTTTCTGACCCTTCGTGATTTGTAATGTTCATCAAAGTTCCTTATCCGCCTGTTTCATGATGAAACTTATAGCGGATAGAAGTAGAACAGAGGAAATTGATATACCCAATTGAATAGAATGAAAATAACCATATTAATTTGGGAATTAAGATGGATCATGTGAACACAAAATAAGAGCTATCAGCATGGGAATCCGACCACGGACCAGGTGGTTGGCACTAATAGGTCTCATAAATTCAAATCCTAATTAACATCAAGAGAGTGCTACGCCTAATCATTTTATAGGTCGGCATCAGCTTTGAAACAATAAATTCAAGAAAGCCCAAATGGCCTGTAGACCACTCCCTTGGGTGAAGTAATGTCCAGGAGTACAATACCCTCGAGATGTACCGATCCAACTACCAGGGAAGAAGGTTAACCTTCGAACATGAATTTTTCCTGCATTTTAATGTGTATTCTTCCGTTTTTCAATGCAACTTGTGCCATTTTATATTCTGGTTCGTGGTAAAGTAAAATATGTTATTCACAACAGTTGCGTTCAACTTCTAAATGCATTCACCCGCTACAGCCATTATCGCATTCGCATACATGTATGATGAAGCTAACAATGTAACTTGGTTGACCGCAATATAGCCTACAATTTGTTGACAGATGCAGGCTAAACAAGACACAATGACAACTTCAGGAAGATGGAGGCTTTTTTTTAATTGAAAAGAGAAAAATACCTAGTGATGAGCCACATTAGTTGTGGAACTTCTATATGCTTGCTGTGCATTGTAATCAAACGAAGAAAACAATTAACAAATATTCCACATCACATGCATGGTACAAGATCTTGCAACTTTGTTACCTGTCTGTCTTATAAGTGTTAGGGAAGCTGCAGAAAGAATCAGTAAAAAAAAAAAAAATTCAGTAGAAAATCCACTAACTGGGATTACATGGAAGAGGTTTCATAAAGCAGAAAGAGAAACAGAGTACGTTAAAAATAAATCATTCTATATAAGAGTGAGATAAGCCCTTTAATAATGGACAAGTCCTCAATAGTAAGCCCACCTCTTGCCTAAGATATCAGTGCTACAACTGTCTGTGAGAGACTATGCCTCCCAGCCTAACCTTTTTCCAAACAAGGTTTGGCCTTTTTCAAACAAGGTTTGGTATAATCCACGCAAATGGGTAGAGTCGTGTTATTGCCTCTTAAGAGAGGGTAAAGGTTCTACTAATGTTATTATCCTTCTTAAGTCAAGAAATTTACAATGAAATCGCCACTTATTTAATTGGAAAAATAAGAAATCCAAATGAATTGAAGAGTACATTGCTATTGATGAATTGAAATTAACTAAAATTACATTACTTTGGTTCTAGATACAATCTAAAACAAAAGTACAAAACTTTGTTTCTTAGTTACAATCTAGGAAAAAAAAAAAGATTACAAGGAAAAACATAATTTACTAACCTCTGATCTAAGTTTGAAGACTAAGTTACAAAATTCGGAAGGTTTTAGGCACCCAACTTACGTGGTGAAACTAGTCTTTTAGACTTTGGTGGCCAATGATCATATCATATCATTTAAGAGTTTATATCATCCAAACAAAACATGTGATTGAAATAAACAAGGGCATGATGAAACCCTATTCAAGGCATGCATAGATTTGATATTGAAATAATTGAAAGATATGGTGAATATGTGTGTGATGTGATAAACCATAATCTAAGAGCATGATAACATTTATTTGGAATTGAAAAACCCTGATCTAAGAGCCTGTGAGCATAATATTGAAATTAAAAAACCCTAATCTAAAAGCATGTGAACATATTATTTGGAATTGAAAAACCCTAATCTAAGAGCATGTGACCATGTTATTTAGAATTGAAAAATCCTAATCTAAGAGCATGTGAACATGATATTGAAATTGAAAAACCCTAGTTCATTCAAAGCTAAGAACAACCTAGATTTAACATGCTAACAAACAAGAACATGTAAAAACCTAGAAAATGAAGCAGACTTGAATTTAAAAGCTAGGGCATAATTAAAAGGAAAGAGGTTAAGAAACCTTAACTGCATGCACCAGAACTCCTGAGCACTCCAAGCAAGAAAGCAGGAGGTCCAAACTATGCCCTCAAGTGAATTGAGACCAAGAGGTCCAAGACACCAAAGACACCTTCCTAATACTAACCCTAGAGAATAAGAACAGAGGGAGAGGGAAATCTCAGTTTGCTAGGAAGCTCTGAGAATTTCTAGAGTTTCTAAGATACTTAGTGTGTTTTTGGACTGAAGGTGGAGTAGGGTATTTATACTAGATGTGGGGGGGAGCTAGGGTTGATTTTCTAAGCAATGTGGAACTCAAAAAAATTAGGGTTTCTGAGTGAAAAATGTAGGAATCAAATTCAAACTGAGTGGGAAGCAAGTTGAACTGAAAAGGAAGGAAACTTGGGAGGGTCTGACCAAGTGCTGATCGGCACTTGGTCCTAATCCCCTGGGATCTTTTCCTTTTCGGGTCAATCTGTTTCCATTTTCAATTGAGATTTAATTTCCTGTGAATTTCACCTCTATTTTCTAACTTTCTTGATCCACAAGCTCAACAAATTAATTCCAAATATGTCCAATTAATTAATTAATAATTTATTTATTTATTTAATCAATTTTTACAAATTTTGCAAGGAATCAATAAATGCGTTGACCTTGGATTAAATTAGATGCATACAATCTCAACGTAAATCTTATCCTCAACCAATAGCATTATGACACGGCATAACTTCAATTTGGACTAAAATTATACCAATTAAAATTAAGAGATCATAATCACATATGGTTGGGACTGGATTCATGCAAGTGCACTTCATCGTTGAAACTTCTTTTCTAGATATCTTTTAATTCAGTGGTCTGATTAATGCTCATGAACTTTCATTTTGATTGTTATAACCTCAAAATTTATTTTGTGAAATGTATTTTAAGATCAAACGGTCGAAACTACAGTATTGCCTTAGAGACATGAGATGGTGATGATATGTAATGCAATGCAAGTGTGGTTAAAACAATTGATCACAAAGCATCATCACAGGGCTCACATCCCAATAGGACTTCAAAACAAATAAACCCCCAACTATCTTAATGGTTAACAACTATCATAGTTATCATAGTGGCTAACAGCTCTTTTGAGGAGGTCACAAGCCATTCTCCTCCTAAAGTAATTATCACCACCCCTACCATCCCTCGTGATGAACTTAGCATAATCTTTTTGAAACAGCTTCTCATCCTCATGTCTTAATTTTATAGTCAGAACCACAATCTCCTTACAATTATTCTCTATCACTACCTCTTGCTCAAAATAGGTATGGTGCCAGCTCATACACACCTTGGTAAAAAATTCTATAGCTGTCAAGGCAAGCATATCATGACCCGAAGATTGGATACGATCTTTTACCAATAATGCGAAAACTAATATAAAGCATGAGATATACTCCACATTAGTTTTCACCTTATTGATAAAAAATCTTACTAAATCATCAAGTCATGATATACTTGTCTTGACAGCTATGGAATTTTTTACCAAGGTGTGTATGAGTTAGCATCATACGTATTTTGAGCAAGAGGTAGTGATAGAGAATATTTGTAAGGAGATTGTGGTTCCAACTATGATATTAAGACAGGAGGATTAGAAGCTATTTCATAAGGACTATGCTAAGTTCAGCATGAGGGATGGTAGGAGTGATGATGATTACTCTAGGAGGAGAAGGGCTTGAGACCTTAAAGGAGTTGTTAGCCCATGGGTAAGTCATGATACACTTACCCAAACAGGTAAGTATATGTTGGCACTTTACTTATTATTTTGAGTGAGAGGTAATGATAGAGGATATTTGTAAGGAGATTGTTGTTCTGACTGTGAGGTTGATAAAGGAGGATGAGGAACAATTTTAAAAGGGCTACGCTAAGTTTATTGTCGTGCCCGAATTTCGGCTGTGTTCGATATTGTCCCCAAAATCGTTGAGGATTTTTCACTAAATGACGCTTGTATAGTGTAAAATGCAAAAAGTGTGTGACACGTGTAAACACTAGGGTGAGATGTGTGTGAGTGAACTTCCTTAATTATATTCAATTTTATTAGTCGCCACCAACCATTGAAATTCTAAGGTGTGATTGGTTACCTAAGTCTAATTGATTTTATTTGCTAAATTAACTAAGAAAACCCTAAGGGCTCCTAAAAAAAAAAAAAAAATGTCTCTAACCAGAAGTCATGGATCCAAAAGCTCATTTACATGCGGAGAAGATGTTAGGCTTCACACAATGCTTATCCAAAATGTTAGTACCTTGTTTCAAATTTAATCTTAAATTTCACAATTTAAACAACAACTAAAATATTTTGCAATTTATTTTAAAGAATCGATGTTATGCGTGTGCATGTGCTATAAAAGGAAGCAAGCATATCCTAGGATGGCATGTGGGTGTATGTCATATATAATCTATCCTAATAATGACATGTGGATGCATGCAAAATATAATCTATCCTAAAATTACATGTGGACAATTTATTTTTAGAAAACAAGATTAAAATGCATAGCTAAACATGTGATTTCATGGCATATATTAGGAAAGAAAATTGCATAGGGAAATTAGTAAAACTTATTTCACTCCATAGTATAGCATAAGGTATCAAATGCAATTTTGCAATTCTTTTTCCCTAAGTATTTTATCTCATGTAAGAGTACACAAAGAAATAACAAGAACACAAAGGTTAAATTCCTATAAAGTGTGATGAAAAAAATGTCACCTTTTTAAAGGTTTGGGGTAATTTCATAATTTTGAGAAAGGTTTATGTTGGTGGGTACACGGGTTGGGCTTAGGTTTAATCAAGCAAAGGTTTAATTTCCATATTGGGCTGAATCTTATATTTATAATTTGTGGGTTTCTGATTGTTGATGGTGTGGGCTGTGTTAAGGGGCTGGGTTTGATTTCCATGTTGGGCTAAGGCTAATGGGTTTTGGTTTAAAAAGTGAGTGGGCTTGAGTGAATTGAATTGGGCCAAAGCTTGTTTGTTTTGATTTCAATTAAGTGCATGGGCTGCTGGGCTTGTTGGGTGGAGGTTAGTGTATTTTCGGATTGGACTTAAAGGTTGGAATTGGGCTTGAGTTGATGGGTGGCTTTACGGGTCATGTGGGTTGGACTGGGTCAACCCGGTCCAGCTATATCTTAATACAATTTCTCCCCACCAATCAGAGCTTAGGGGAATCTCTAATGCACCAATGAAATTAAGACACCTCTCACCCTATTATCCATCCCTTATTACCTTATTTCATTTTTGGGTAAAATGCAAAACACACCCTAGAGTTTGGGGGTGTTTAGATTTTACACCCTGAAATTTCAGAAGTTGAATTTTACATCTTGAAGTTCTATTCCATTTGCATCAGCAGCTCATCCATCAATTTTTTGCTTATGTGTTCGTTAGGTGACACATCAATTTACCATGTATGCCAATTGTTCCAATAAAAATATGACACGTGTATAATACTATTCAACGTAATTAACTAACTTAAAAAATCTGTAAAAATATATATAATATATTTTTTTTAAATCTGTTAAATTAATTTTTTTTTTAATTCTTTTCTTTATACCATTTTTCAGATGAGGATTCAAACATTCGAAAACGCAAAAAATCATATCAAAGAATCAGACAAAACCAAAACAACATCAACAGCAAAAGTTACAAAACCCCTGATTGTTCAATGTGAAAAAATTCCATTATCAATCTAGCAAAATTTTTCCAAAGAATTGGAACCCAAAAGTAGATTTGAAATCTAAATTGAATCATGAAATGGACCAAAAAATTTAAATCTCCCCAAATGAATCAAACCGAAAAAAATTGAACCCAATTGGAACCATCAACTCAGCAAACAACATCAAACCCATTGTAGATTTGGATTCTCCAATGACTCATCATCTTCCAAACTATCGTCATTGCTCAAAAACAAAATCTCCACGCTGTTCTTCCTCAAAGTTTCATTGTGTTGTTTCTCCAATGACTGCAACTGAGTAGCTTGAGGAGCCAGAGTGACTAGGTTTGAGAGATTCAAAGCCCAAATCGTCGTCCTCAAGCTACATGGTCCTCATCCTCAGTCGCCAAAGTGTCCTCCATGCACCGTTAAGTTCTAAGAGAAATCTGGTTAAGAGATGGTTGAGAGAGAGAAAGATTAATGAAGGTTCTAAGTCAAATAAAACCCAGATCTGAAAGTAAAGAAGAGTGTTAGAACATATGTGAATCTTGTTAGGAACATATGTGTAAATGTAGAATTGGCTAATCCTTTGACAAAACGCACTTTACTTGTAATTGGGTAGATCTATGATGTGTTTAATACTTCAAGTTCAAGTGTTAAAGCCATGCAAGTCTGTCCAAGAATCAAGTGAAGAAGTTCTGGATTTTAAAACTCAACAGCTAGTATCTATCAAGGTTTAAAAAGCTGTTTAAGCCCAATGCTCGACAGCTGCTCGATAGATAGGCTATCTGTCGAGGTTTATGAAAATCAGTTTTTCAGATCTGATTTCACTCCAATTCGTGAATAGATGTTTGGGCTTTCTTTTCTCACAACCCTAAACATATATAAGGATTGTTTTAAGAGTCGTCACAGATGATGCAACTCAATGCAAAAGTTTTTCACAAAGCATATTGTGAACCAGAGACATATGCCCTAGTTCATCTTTCTCTTCAAGAAGTTACTGTGTTTGTACACCATAGGGTTTTGTAACCAAGGAGCTTCGTGATCTTCATCGTGTGATGAATTGAAAAACTTTGCAGCCAGCATCCTTCTCAATTTGGTGAGTAAGCCACGTACTAGGATCCGCACATCGAATTGGTTAGTGACGTATTGGGAGCCATGCATTGAAATGAGAGATTGTCACTACAGAACAAGTCCAATTAGATATTGGGGTAAGGGTTCAACTGTAGGTTGGTATAAGGTACTAAGATTCCTTTACTTGTAACCGTTTGTTGTGATAATAGTGAATTCTCGGGAGTGATGACCTTAAAATCACCCTGTGAAGTTTTTCCTATGTAGGTTTTCCTCATTCGTAAACAAATCATCGTGTCAATTTATTTTCCACTGCATATTTACTTAGTTGGTGATTTGTTTATACTACCATGCGTATTGCATTCTAATTTAATTAATTAATTAACTTGGCTAATTAATTAGTTAATTCATCACAAGGGGTCAATACATTCTAGGTCTATCAAAGAGAAAAGGTCATAGGTTTTGTTGGTATGGATTTGAGTAAGAGGCTGTGAGTTGATAAGGGGTTTTTTGGGCTTGAGAGGCTGTGAGTTGGTATGGATTTGGGTGAGATACTCGGGTTTTTGGGATTGATTATTAGCGTTGCTCTTTATTATTTGTTTGATAAATTATGGGTTTTGTAACTTCTATTGTTGGCGTTGTTTTGGTTTGGTGACTTTGTCTAATTCTTGATTCAATTCTTAATCTACTAAATTTGAGTTCCACCATTTGGATTTCTATTGTTCATCCGAAAAATGCTAAAAAAGAAAATAATAATAATTATTATTATTATTTAACAAATTTTAAAAATTATTTTAATATATTTTTAAATATTTTTTAAGTTACTTAATTACATTGAATAGTATTACATGTGTCATATTTTTATTGGAACAATTGGCATACATGGTAAATTGATATGTCATGGACACATAAGCAAAAAACAGATGGAGAGGCTGTTGATGCAAATGGAATAGAACTTCAGGGTGTAAGATCCAACTTCTGAAATTTCAAGGTGTAAAATCCAAACACCCCTAAACTTTAGGGTGTGTTTTGCATTTTACCCTTCATTTTTTATTTCCTTACTTTTGATTTCTCTTAAGTTCTTCTTAATCTTATATCCTCTCAAATTAAACCCTCCTCCACTCTCTCTCTCATGGCTGAACCTAAGCTCTCTTCCCTCTCTCTCTAGATCTCCTCTTTTCTTCTACTTTCAAAGCAAAGCAGCCATGGCCAAAGCTCCTTCTCTTTCCTATTTTTTGTTTGGTTATTTGTGGATTTTAGTGTCGGATATGGGGTGTGTGTTCATGTTTGTTGTGGTTTGGCCGTGTGATGTGTATGGGTATGTGGGTAAGGATGTTTGTTTCTGCAATGGGTATTTTTTATTTGGGTTTTAGGGTTTGAATACATGTTTTGCTTTGTGTTTTTGATTTGGGTTTTTGGGGTTATGGGTTTGAAAAGAAGAGATTTATGTTTTTTGGTTTGGTTTAAAACGGCTAAGTGTATCTTTGTTTCGCTGCTTGGTTATGTTTGTTTGAGTATTTTCTATGTTGGATGTGTGTGTGCTGTGTTCATGCATGAATGTGAATTTGAGCAAAATATGTATGAGCAAAACTGACAGAAAAGTATGAGTTTTTTTGTTCAAAAATGCATGCTTGTGTGAAGATGTATACATGACTTGTGTAGGTGTGTGTACAAATCTAGATATTTGAAAATGTAGAGACTAGCAAGCATTGCATGGATGGAGAGTAAAATGCCATGGGAAAAGGTTCAGTGTTACCTCCCTTGTATTCCTTTTGTTTCTTTAACTGTCTGCTTCTTTATTATGCTCTGTTTTTATGCTTTGTTGATAACTAGAAAGGAACAAACTTTAAGTTAGGCTTGAACTAAAATTGGAAAAGAAAAATGCAAGATTGAGATTAAGTGAGAAAAAACGATTGGTAGTCTTTAGTATGTTCTATTCTTTTTCTTTTTTTTTTTGAAGTTGCTACCTTTGATGTTGCTTGCTGCCTGTGATTGTCTTTGCCTGTTGAAGTTTCTTGTGACTATAGTTTGTTGTTGCGGGGAATGGTTGTTGTTGTTGTTGTTGGTGTTGGTGCTGTTGAGAGTTTCAGGTATATGGAGAATGTTGGATTTTTCTATGGCTTTGAGTCTCTCAAAGAAAGGAGAATGGAGGGTGCTTTCCAGGGTTTTTGGTTTTTGGTGTTTTTTTTTTTTTTGGTAGAGGGAGCTGGCTATTTGTTGGTGTGAAAAAGGAGCTTAGCAGTTTTGGGGTTTTGAGCATTTTTGGTAAATGGAAAGAGGCAGGATTTTTTTTGGTGATGGGTTAGGCATGGAAGGTATTTTTTGGTGTTTTGTTTTGTTGGGGTTTTTGATGGGAGAGTTTGTATGATGTTAAAGGAGGTAGCATTAGCATCCGGGATGCTAAAAAAGTTCTATTTTACAACTAAAAAACCTACTTTATCTATTTTACGATCTCATTTTGACAACTCTCTCAACATCCCAATTTCTATTTTTACAAAATAATATAAAATATACCATCAAATAATATTAAAAATTATTATCTCTTCTCAAACACCAAACACCTAGAAACACACCAACACCACTGAACACCAAACTCAACCACTAGAAACACCAAACACCAGCACCACTAAACACCAAACTCAACCACTAGAAACACCAAACACCACCACCACCACCACCACCACCACCTCTGAAACTCCATTAAAACACCAAACCAAACCCCCAAACCCACCATTGTAACACCAAACCCACAACAACGGCAACCACCAATAGCAACGGCAACCCATCACCTACAACCACCAACAGCAACAGCAACCCACAACAACACCATCGAAACACCCACCTATAGCAGCACCACCGAGAACACTCCAACAAAAACCCAGGCGCCAAAATACTCAGATCTAAACACTGATTCATCATCGAAAATACCCACAAAAACCCAAATCTAAACACATAAGACCCACGGCGAGCAAAACCACCTACCCACGGCGGCCCACGACCCCACAACAAAGAAAACCACCCACCAAAGACCACCCACACTAGAACGAACCCACGCCTACCCATAGGCACCCACAGCCCCGACGACCCCACGCCAATCTGAAGCCACCCAAAGCATATCTAAAGCCTTTTTTTCATACCCAAACCCAATCTTGAGAAGTGGGAGACTTCACTGTGAGCGGAGGAGAGTAGAGAGCGTGAGAGAAAGAGATGAGAAAAAAGAAAAAAGAGAAAGAAAAGAGAGGTAGAGGAGTCTAAACTCTGAAGTGATAGGAAGAGAGAGAAAAGAATAAAAAATTATAAATTTTTTACATCCTCATGAACAGTAAGGTTGCAAATATGCAACCTTAGAGCATCCGCATCAATGGATGTTAAATTTCTGTCTTTTTTGCAAAAAAAACATACTTTTTTCTATTTTAGAATTTTTTTTTCTATTTACCCTTTAAATATTGTTAAGGTACTTTTTTTTTACACCTAATTTTAAGTATCACTTATTTACTTTCAAATACACACATCCTATCCTATTTAAAGCCCAAGAATACTTATGCTTAGCAATATTTGAAAAGCTCATGATTCAAGTCCATGGCAAAACAATTTTATCAATGTAATTCAAATCCATGATCAAACCCCATGATTTAAACCCATGGCAATTTATCTATCCAAAACCCCAATTCTCATTGGCAAAATCAAAACCCAATTCTCATTGACAACGTCAAAGCCCAATTCTCATTGGCACTATTTTGTCAAAAAAGAGTCCAAGATTATCAATACTTGGCAAAGAAAAAATATCATGGTAAAATATTACCATGGCAATCGTCTTATAAAAAGAAACTCATTGGGAGTTATTTTGAAAATTATGTTCTCATATTATAAACCCATGAAATACATGGACATCATTTGCATCGCGACATCCATAATATACGCCTTCGACACTCATGGTAAACATTCAAACCCACAAGATCATCATTTAAGTTATGATGCGATTATTAGAAACCATGAACATTATTGCAACATGGAATTCATCAAAGTAGATATTATTTACAAAAGTATTTTGAAACTTGTCCTATTGTTTCAAACATTGCAACTAATTGCCCAAAGGCCCATTGCAAGTATTTATGAAAAACCCAAAAATATTTACTAATAAAAGTCCATGAGGAATGAAAACCCATGGCAACATGTGCACACAACCCAGCCCATGTGAGCAAGCCCAAGCAAAAAACACCAGCATAAGGCAAAGGAGAGTGGATAAACAGCCCTTGTTCATTCCTAACCAAAAAGAGCAACTAGGGACTTATACAAGGGAACCAAGCCTTTGAGAATGGACTAAGGGCTATCCCATCAGTTTTCTATCACCCTCTACCTGACGTGAACAGTGCCCAAGAGCTATCATATCAGCTGAAATCTAAAGAATGATGGAACTCTATCATCTTCCTCAAGACTGCACCTCTAACGGAAGGGGAGCTGAAACCAAATTATTCAAACTCCAACAAATTGATGTTAAAAATACTAAAAATGTTTAAGACATGATTCATGTGCCAAGCCCATGAATCCTAAAGGGGAAAAATTGAGAATATGTGGTTTGGAGGGCATAAAGGGATTTCCAGCGGAACCCCCTGAAGTAGACTAGAACTTGACACCTGACTTGGGATGTTAAATCTTACTTATCAAGGGTCCAAATCTCAGTTGCAGCATTACGATTCGCTCTTAATACACGCTTCAAATCACAATAATCAAGCTCAATCCCAAAAATTCTAGCATTTAATGCAAAACGCTCTAAAATCCCATCATTACCCAAAAAAGCAAGGCAGCCCCTGAAATGGATTTTCCTACTTCTGATCAAAAATCCCAGGAAGCTTGACTCTAATTCATCACCTCTGAGTGGTCATACGTTTTTTGGATTCTTGTCAATAAATGCTTCTCTAAAAACTCCATTATAAAAGCACAAGCAAACTAACCAAAAACCAACTTGGCTACCTCTCTCTGAGACTTTGAGACTCGTTGGCCATTTTTGCTGGTGGTTTAGCTCTCTTTTAGCTCACCACCCATCATCTTTAACCTAGACCCATCTAATCCCAGATGTTCTTCTCCTCCCTTTACACTACCATAGCTCATAAGTGTCTTCCAGCTAGTCACAAACAGCCCATTACCCAAAAAAGACTTCAGTCTCAATATCAACCCCATCTCACTCACTCAAAAGTAATCCACATTCATCTTATTCATGCCTTATAAATTTACACCCACTAAAATCTTAGTTTGATACTTGCTGCACTGAGCTGGGGATCTTTTCTCTCCCTTCACACCATGCCAATTAATCCTCCATTTTTTCTTCCAAGGGAACCTTTAATTTTTACTTTTTACTCTACCGTTGAAGGATATGATGTATTTATAACAATTGAACTCTTCCCTCACCTTGATGTAATGATGACTGAAAGCACAATAAATTCCTCTTGAGTGAGACACATAAGTACCTAAAATTTGCTTAAATTTATCTAATTATTGATGGCTGGACCGTGTAATTCCACCTTTACCATTGGACAATTCATCTTTTGGACTTAAGTGTAACTTCATCCTTACTGCTGGAGAATTTATTTCCCTTGAACTATCAAAATAGGACCACTAATGTATTAACTAAGTATTGTAAGGTATTTTTCATTGGGCTTTTGTTGTTGTTTTGTTAAGTGCAGCCTTTGTTTTCCTTGCTTGAGTAGGCTTGTTATCACACCGATAGCCTTTAGGCGTCATCTCAAGAGCCCATAGTTGAGTTTCGGTTTGGTTTCCCAACATCTCATTCAAAGGCATAAATTTCCCCCTCAACAAATATCTAACATTTTCGTTAGTTGTCACATTTCAAAAGTATGTGGGAAACTAACATCTCGAGTTTTTAAAACTCGAGATTAGTTAGAACTCGAGCTTTTAAAACTCGATTTTTGGTGTTTGTCAATACCCTTACATGGACAAATTTTCCACGTGGACCAAATTTAACCACGTAAAAATCGAGTTTATAAGACTTGAAATCTGCACACTATACCCTCTCAGCCACTTTCAAACGCCTCACTCAAACACTCTCAGTCTCTCAAATACTCTCTCAAAGTTCAAACACTCTCACTCAAACACCCAAATCAGTCACCCTCAACCCCTCGGCGTGCAACAAAACTCACCCTCACCCTCAAACGCTCTCCTCTTTCCTCACAATCAGCTTCAGACGATCCCCTCACCCATACCTTCAAAATCCCTTTTGTCCCTACCAACAGAAGTTCAGATTTTTTCAAGTTTGAATGTATGTTTTCTCATTTGTATGTTCATTTATAGAGAATTGAGAAATGAGGAATAATTTGTGATGTGGTAAAGGTACTTTTTCTTATAAAAATTTGAGTTTTTTAAATAATTATTCCATCTGGATTTCTTTTTTTTTTTTTTTCCCTACAAAATTTGGCCTTTTTTGGTTTATTTTGTGAGATTGTAGCTTTTGATATGAGGAATATGCACTGGAATTAATGACTGTTTCCTACATTTTTAGCTGGGCAGTTTCAGATTTTTTTTCATTTTTGAAAACCTTTCCTTTTTATTTTATTTAATTTGATCTTTTTGTAATAAATTTTGTAATTTTTAGCTGAAATATTGTTGTAATGTATTTAAAATTTTCATATATAATTAAAAGAACAAGTATCATTGAATTTAAGTTTGTTTGTAATTTTGAGGATCTTTGTAGCTACAGTGGTGAATTTGTGTAAAGACCTTATTTGTTCCTTAAAGATGACAACATTTCACATAATTTGCAAATCTAGGTTTGCAAGCATTCATATGCAGGTTTAAATAAGAATCCATTAAGGAATGTGGTGATTTTAATACGTAAAGTTTGCATTTTTTTTTTTGTGTGTGTTATTTTATTGATATTGCAGCCTGCATATTTACAAACGTTATGTGCTAAATTAATTTCCATCTGGGTCTGTATAATTAGGTATTAGAAGAAGAAATTGGGCATAAGGGACAAATCCTTAGATTAATTGTGAAGGAGATTCGGGTTTTATTTGTTTGGCATGTGTCACTTATTATTGTCTTGAGCTGAAATTAATGGAAGATAGTAGAAATCTGTTTCATCTCAACTTTTGAGGATATAGTTGTATAGACAATGATTTGGATTTGGATTTGAATTTTTATTATTTAAAGTTATCTATATCTCCCACTTTCCAAGATTTGCTTGGCAGTGGGATCTTGTTAGGACCGAAAATTGTGGAGAAGGGAATTTGCAACTCAAATAAATTTAATAAAGAAATTTTTGTCTAATTACAATATTTTATCTAATTACATACCCATAACATTTACATACCCATTTCATACCCAGTACAAAAAAATCCATTTCATTACAATTCATTCGAAGGGCATGAGTAAGTCACTCATTTCATTACATACCCATTTCATACACATTCAAAGGGCATGAATTACATACCCATTTCATTACAATTCATTCACTACCCATTTCGTACCCAAAACAATGATGAATAAAGTCAAAATAAGATCATGATAAAAATAAGAGCCTAGAAATGATGAATAAATTTTGATAACAAAAACCATGCAAATAAATACACAAAAAATTAACACTAACAAAACAAAGTTCTATAATTCACAATATTGGTATCTTAACTAAGTTATGTTAACTATTTACAAAATAAATAGTCAAACTCTTTAACCCACACCCAACAACAAATAATACCCAACTACAATGACAATCCAATAAAAAAACCCTTACCTGAGATATGAATTTGTTGAGAGGGAGGAGCAGTGAGAGAGGCAATGTGGTGAGTGAGAGTGAGAGGCAATGTGGTGTGAGAAGTGTGAGAGTTATGGGTAAGTGAGACAGTGAGTTAGTGAGGAGTGTGAGGCTAAGTGTTATGGGTGAGAGAGTGAGGGCTGAGTTAGTGACTGATGCGTATCATCTGTGTTTATAAAATTTTTGCCCAGTAAAACTCAAGTCTATAAGACTCGAGATCTAAGTAAATTTTAATTAAATTTCGAGTCTTATAGACTCGAGATCTATGTGTTATAAAACATTTTTCTCTAAGAAAATCAAGTCTTTAAGACTCGATTTTTATTTGTAGAACGTGAGTCTTTAAAACTCGAGATCTATGTGGCATTTTACTGTCCAAGTCATCCAGTACAAACGAGTCTTTAAGAGTCGAGTTTTATATAGAATTCAAGTTTCTAAAACTCAAGATGCTAGTTTGATAAAACGTTTGAGACGTGTGTTAACTTACTATATTGACTACCCTTACTATGCTAGTTCCCACATATCCTCTCTATTTTACACACCTACTTTTACAAAACATCCACATCAATTTGCCTATTCTACCATCTATTTTATTTAAATAATAATATTTCTTTAATTTTTTATTATATCAAACAAACAACTCCCCACATGGCCCCACCCACCTTTTTCTTTCTTTTTCTCACACCAACCCTCTTTCTTTTTCTTTGAACCATCTCCCTCTATCTTGTTCTCCTTTTCCTTCTTCCTTCTTCTCTTTATTCTTTCTTCTTTTTCTTCTACAAATTTCTCAAACTTAGTGGTTAAGGCTAGGGCATGGGTGATTTTGTGGTTTTCTTGTGAGAAGAAGTCAGAGGGGAAGATGAAAGGGGGGGGGGGGGAGAGAAAAAAAAGCACAAGCTATCGGAGAGAAGAAGACAGTGATCTCCTCCACAAGCACCGATCTCTTCCACAAGCATTGATCCACTGATCCAGTCGACCCAGAAACGCTGATTTCCACCACTGATCCACCGATCCACTTCCGTTGACTCACAAACAGCATCTCTGTCGGCGCCGCCGATCGATAAGCTATCTGTTGGTTTTTCCTTGTGGGTGTGTTTGTGTGTCTCTGTGTTGGATTGTCCTTGTGGGTGTGTTGCTTTGTAACAAAGGAACACGAATATGAGGGAGAAGAGAAGAAGCCTCATTTAGTTTCAGAGGGAGAAGAGAGAGAAAAAAAAGGAGCCAAATTGGAAAATTAATAAAATAATAAGATGCAAAACTACAATAACCGTGCATATATGCATGGTTACTGTAGCAAGTTTGGATATTTACAAAGTTTTACGTTGACTGATGCAAGTGTTTTTTGTGATATATTATGTAAATTTTTGCACTTTTTGTACTTTGCAATAACTAATGCAATTGCCCTTACTGTAACTGAGATGTAAAACTTTTTGGGTTTGCATACCCTGATGTGGAAGGAATTTAAAGATTCAGATGGTAAAATAACAACCAAGAGGTTTTTACACGCTGGTGCTCAAGAGCCTGCTTGAGTGTTTAAAGTATTATTGAAATCTTTGGTGATTTGTAGGACCCACGATCATGACTGGTCTTAATCAAGTCAGACCATATCAGTACTCCCTCTACTCCCAATGGCTCCTTCTTTCTTTTTCATTTCTCCTCTCTCCCTATTATGGATTGCAATTCACCCCTCCCTCTCACAATATATTTTTACTAATCTTATCTTTGTACTTTCACTTTTTTACTTTTTATTTATTTAGTTGAGATTTAAATCTAGGTGCGCAGCTGATCTCAACCATTTGTACCAATAGCATAAAGTGCAATAATGCATCTGATGTCTTCAAAAAAAAAAAAAATCATCTGATCTCAATCCGTGTCATCACTCCACAGACCCAAACCGCACCCACCAATATGACCTTCCATTTATTATATTTTTCATTTACTCTGGCACCTCAATTTGACCTTCCATTTAGTCTGACTCGTTGTCTCTATCTTGGTCTCGCATCTCTAAATGAGTTGTTGTATTTTGTCATATCTGAGCTGAAGTGAACAAAATCTCTCTCTCTATGTCTGACCCCACACTCGCACTCCATGGTTGAAACCAAAGATCTATTACTTTGTGTAATTAAATTTTTTTTTTTTGGGTAAAATGTAAAATTCACTTTAAATTTTTATCATAATTTATTCCAGCTTTCTTCCTTACTTTTATTCATTTCAATCTTCTAAGTTTTAGATTTGTTCAATTAAGGCCTTTTCTTCAACTTTTGTTAAAAAATTTTGAAAAAAAAATTTCTAGAAAATATTTTTCAATCATTAATTGAATTTTTTTAGTTTAAAAATTTTGAAGAAAATTAGAAAATAAACCATAAACATATAACAAAGTTGATGGAAAAAGATTTAATTGAATAAACTTAAAAGTTAAAGGATTGAAATAAACGAAAGCAAAGTTAGAGGATTGAAATGATTGTTCGTTTCAGTCTTTTAAGTTTCAGATTATTCAATTAAGGCCTCCTCGTCTATTTTTATTAAAAAATTTTGAAAAAAAATTGGAAAATATTTTTCAATAATTAATTGAATTTTTTTAATTCAAAAATTTTGAAAAAAAATTTAGAAAATTTGGAAAATTAACCGTCTCTAGCTTTTTCAATTTTCCATTATACATTGTATTAAAATCATAAAAATAGTACAAATTATAGAAAAATATGGTTATTGCCCCCCCCCCCCTTTCAAATTTTAGAATTTAATCTTTTAACTCTTCAATCTTTTTGAATTAGTCCAAAACACAAGTTTCATACATTGTGCAATTGTTTGGGTTTTAGATAGCTCCTAAATAATTTTTTTATATTTAGCTTGGCCCCCTTTGGAAATTTTTTTTGGCTCTACCACTAGTTGATGGAAAAGCCTTAATTAATTAAACTTGAAAGCTAAAGAACTGAAATAAACGAAAGCAACGTTAGAAAACTGAAATGAATTTTAGCTTTTTTTTTTTTTTTTTTTTTTAATAATGTCTTTGGGTCTTATTTTTGTAGTTTGTCTGCCTTCATATGTTGTAATATGTTGTATGACTTTCAAAAGCCACGCGACTTACTTAATTGATCTAATGAGAAATAAGAGATTGAGAGGCAGTAAGAAGGAGGCTGCATCTCTATCATAGATTTATGCAAAATCAACTGCAAGCCGTAAAGAAAAAATAAAGGAAATTAATAAAAGAAGAACAAAGAAAGAGAAAAGAAGAAAGCCAATGATGACACCAAAAGTTGAAACGTAACCATAAAATTAAGGACCTGCTATGATCATGAAATTAGTGGACACTGATAACACAATTTACCTCTGGTAGAGTCACAACTGTGAAATTGTGTTTTAGATTGGTGTTTTTAAACCTCCGGCGAAAGTCATGGTTGTGAGATTGGGTTTTAGATCTATGTTGATAAAGTTTTTGAAAATTAAAAAAATTAAAATATTTGACATGTCAATTTGTTTATTTTAATTAGTTGACATGGCATAATTATTTTTAGGTTTTGTTATTAAACTAATGATGTGGCATATTATATGAACCATTTATTATAAAATAAATAGTCAAAATTAAAAGATAATTATTTGGTAGAGTATCTTATGAAATTTAGAATATCTTAATCAATTTTTGGAGTTTTGCCTCCCAGGAGTGGAATGATTATTGTACTTTCGAAACCCTTGGGAAAGTCACAAATTTATATCAAATACCCAGGGATTCAACAACTTGGGACACTTGTCAAAGGACAAATGTCATACTAGTGAATTTCTAAATAATTCAGCAATTAATAATTCCCAATAATTCATAATTCATAATAAAATATTAACATGCTCAAAAAAAATTTAACTTATACAATAAAATATTAACATGCTAAAAAAAATTAACATATTTCTAAATAAATTATATATATGACCTCATAAAAATAAAGTGACCAAATATAATAAAATAACTAGACCTTAATAAAACAAGACAAATTATTATCATATGGAAAATTGTTAAATACTACGGTTAGAACACACACATTAGTGTTTGTATAATAGAAAAAGTGCCACATTTTAACCAATTAATAAGTTCAAAACTCATCCACGTTAGTCCATTCAAAATTGTG
This sequence comes from Notholithocarpus densiflorus, assembly GCA_030021035.2. Taxonomy (NCBI): domain Eukaryota; kingdom Viridiplantae; phylum Streptophyta; class Magnoliopsida; order Fagales; family Fagaceae; genus Notholithocarpus; species Notholithocarpus densiflorus. The sequence goes on along the minus strand of JARYZH020000014.1, from coordinate 906,677 downwards.
TAAAAATACATGATTATTACAGTAATCAGGTAAATTTACAATAACACTATTCATTTTACATTTAATTTTTTATTATTTCTTTACCTATTCCAATAATGAAGGAAGAGAGTAGATAGTGATTGTTGTATGCGAAGAAGGAAAAACAATTAAGAGAAATTGACATTTTAATAAAATGTGGTGTAAAAAAAATTATTTGATATGGGGTGTTTTGAAAAGTGAATAAGTAAAATAGAAACAGGGGTTTTTTATGCTAAAAAAAATAAAATAAAATAAAATAAAAAATTGTATGAGCTTATGCAAATGCTATCTCCTTTCATGCCAGAGCAGGATAGGGCTGGAGAGGATCTAGAAATGGTAGATATTGTAGAAAATGGGGATTATACAGCCACCACCTTTGCCTGTCTTTGCAATGCTGGGAAGAAAGAGGAGGACCCTCTGAAAGATAAGGATCAGAAGGAGTTTTTGGTAGCTTCACTGGCTGGTATTTCCTCCTCTCCTTCCCCTGGTCTGCAAGAAACAATCGTCATTATTGCTTACAATTTCCAATTCTTCTTCTGTGGTCTAGAAATTATAGCCCTGCAAGAAAGACGATGGATTTTTGTTTGTTCATGTAATTTGGTTGGATGGGAGCGATTGCAGTGCTTGAAATATTTCTAAACGCAACCTATTTGCAGTGCTTGAAATATTTCTAGCAACACATTATATTTCAAACGCAACCTATTGGAAGTGCTTGAAATATTTCTAGCAACACATTAATTACATTCTTTTGGATACACAGCCTCTGCTCCAAAGTTTTGGAAGCTTGGTAATTATTTTCCTTCAATGGATCTTATACATAAATTTCCAAGGGTTTGAAAATATACCATTTATATCAACAATGCCTTTGCTTTGATCAAAAGAATCTACTGTCCTGCTTGAAAAGTTGTTTATTTTTAACAAGGCAGCTTAATAGTATCCAAAAAAATTCTTAATATGTTCAGGGAAGAATAAATATAAGACCACCTTTCATGTTTAACCAGAGAAAAATATGTATTCCAGGATGTAGTGTTTTTCCTAGGATATCTGGGGTTTTTGGTTTAAAATTTTCACCACCAAGACCCTCGTACAAGTTTAACCAAATTATGCAGGTATACAGGTTGTTTCCCATCATATCACATAGGCGTATCTGGAATATCATTTTGCACAATTGAACTTTCTCAAATTGTTTCTTTTTAAGAACCATTGACCATTAGATGAATTTTACTTGGAAGGTAAGGGCAGAGCAAACCTTGAACACAAATTTAACACAAGATCTTAGGTTAGATGGGTAAGAATTTCAAACCTACATCAAATTGTATCCAACCATGAATCAAATTCATCTAAAACTTTGGACTTGGTTCCAGAGTGCGGGGAAGAAGACTGAACACGATTGATGGCCTTTTCTTCCAGGGACTGCAATAAACCAGTTTGGTTCATCACATTTGATGTTTCCTCAAGTAAGTCATCAAGTGCATCGTCAAGATTAGCAATACCTGACGAAATTTTAGATGAATCTGGCCCTATCTTTGAAAGTGATGGAGCCACATAAACTTCTTTTTGTGAAACAGGAAAGGGGTTATTGGACCTAAAATCAGAGGAATTAAAAGCCTTCTTGGTCTCTCCAAAAGAGTCTAGAAGCATATCCAATTCCTCCTCTGCATCTGCTGCCTCAAAAGTGGAGAGTTTCTTTTGAGGGTCCAAAACAGACTTCACACTGAGTTCTGCTGTTGATTGTGATGCTTCATTTTGAGTAGATTTGCCAATTTCTCTTAGATCAACATCAATGTACTTCACTGAAATCGACTCACGGCTGGACAAGGTTTGATTTGTGCTACTTCCAGAGGAGCCAGATGATGTAACCTCGGAACTTCGATCTTCAATCTTAAACTTCTCAGAAAATTTCTCAGATATTGTTGTGGATGCTTGACTATAACACGTTTGCATCTTTTTAGATTCTTGACATCTGCTTGTCTCTATTCCCTCTGTGCACTGATGTATAAAGTGTGTGAGATGTAACATACAACATTGACTTCTTTAGAATAAAAACCGAGGGCATCTCAGATATTATGAAGATATCAAAAGTTTTGATATGAAGTTCATATATGCCCCTTTTTATGGGCATACCACAAATTGAACATAGTTGATTTGTAAACATGAGTTTGAAGAATTGTACTAAACAATAGTATAAATGTTTAATTGACTTCAGGTTTATTTCCACTGAAACATTTTAGGAATAGTATAATCGCTAACATACATGTCCTATTGTCTCTGGACAGCCAATTCTAAATGTTGCCAGCAAATTCCTTCTTTTTTTGGGATAATTTGATAGTTACAATGGGAGAAGGTGGATATGAATCCTGGACATCTCCATTAGAACACCAGGAGATGCTAGTTGAGCTACATGGCTCTTGACGCCAACAAATTCCTTCTTAATTACTCCTAAAGGCAAACAACAGTTGAAACAAACAAGATTCTTTCCACTCTAATAATCATCTTTTTTGTTCTTTTAACACTGAAGATTTCTCACCAAATAGAGCCTTAAAGAATGCTATTGTCATTTTGGAATTTAGGAAAGGAGGTAGATGATTTTCTAACAAATTCTTTGGTTTTGTACATTGAAAGAGAAATTTCTGTGAAATTTGGAACAAAATCAAGCATAGATGATTTTTGGGAATTAAAAGAACATTGAGGTCCATTTTGATAGATGATTGAGTTGAAATGTAAAAAAATAAAACAGTTATCTTTTGTTTATATTTTGTTAATGCTAATAGATGCTAGTTTTACTCTTCATGTAGTCATTATAAAACTTGCTACAGAGTCACCAAATAATTTTCAACATCACAATGGAAAATTAAACATACCAGCTCAGGTGGTAATAGATTTGCTTCAATGAATAGCCTCTGTGATAAGTCTATTTTTGCAAGTTGTTCAGCAAGAGCATGCAAATTCAAGGAGAGAAATGATGCCTGTACGATTAACCACCCAGGTTGGAAAGAAGAAAGAAAAAAGAGGTTGGAGGAACATGTTAGCCAACTAAATTTTACATAACAGCCACAGGTGGCCTGAAGCAAATCTCTAATAAAACAATAACAATAAAAAGTGCATTGCTTAAAATGGAATTGCAAGGCACAATTTGGCTTGCCTATCATATTTATAAGAACATGTGTTGCTTCAATATTATTTTTCTAACCCCCCATGATTATTCAAGTTAGATTCCCTTCTCTCTTTTTTACCTCTTGCTTTGACATGCTATAGAATTTTATACACTGGAAAGAAGGAACAAACGTACAGAACATATATGATATACCCCATGCCTCACTTGCCATGCTGCATTGGGTCAGATTAATGTATCTAGCACATCTTTAAAGTGTCCAAGCAACATTGTTACTACTTGTGGAGTGTGGTTTTAAAGGTCTAGTAATTGTTTCCAAGGGTTAAAAAAGTTTTTAATGGGGGTTTTATTTAATAAGTTATGGTGAACCCCCTGAGCACCAAAAAATTCTCTTATTTCCTTCTTCCTTACAACCCCAAATCAAGCCCTTTCTTTTACATCCGAAACCCCTAAAATCCCACATATTTTTTTCTACCAATTTAGCCATCAAAAAACTCATCAAACCACTTTTAATTCCTAACACAACCCTTTCTTCAACAACTCTAAACCCTAGATAAAAAATCCTCCTAAACCCTAAACCCTCCACAAGCACATGTAGTCAGGAGGTTCAGTTATACACAGATTCTGATGCTTACTTAGAAGTTCAAATTCCCAGAGTTAGACCTTCATACAAAAAAAAAAAGAAAAAAAAAAAGGCACACCTATGGTACACAGAAATGCCAACTGTTCCAGTGCCACTCAACAGGCAATGTCATTTCTTCATTGTGAGGAATGTACTACTTCCTTTTTCCCCTTTTATTTAAGGAAGACTCCAACATAGCTTCATGCTATAAAAACTCCTACAAGAAAACCCATGGTAGACATGAAAGTCAATGTAAAGTAAATCCTATAAACTGTGTGGTATTTCAACAACCAAACCCAACCTCAACCTGGAATTACATTGCGGTCTGATGTATTGCATATCCAATTTATTAAAATGACTCTAAAATAAATGCAATGTTTAATTTTTCACTTTCTCAGATAACAATTGGGTCTTTAACACAGGCACATACAAGCATTTATTGGTGTGTTTGTGGCATTCAAGTATTCTTGACAATCAAATTGCAAAAGGAAGTCATTTGAATTACTAAGATGGGGAACAATCCAGTGTCAAGAGCAATAATTTTGGGTAATTTTCAAGTCAAGAAAACCAAATCAATTCTCAAAGAGAGAGAGAGACCTCTACTCACAACATTGACTAAGCAACTGAATTGAACATAAAAATTGTAAAGTTCCACTATAATCAAGTAGGCGAAAGTGTTTTTGAGAGATTCTCCAAAATGGGAAAAAAATGCCCAAGCTCTCCTTTTCTCTCAGTTTTTAAAATCTTTTCGCTTGTTCCAAAGAGTAGATAATGGGGGGAAAAAGAAGGGGGGGAGAAAAAACTACCTCATGAGTTGCAGCTGTCTTGTCTTCTACAACAAAATTATCATTTCCAATCCACGATAGAAGGCCCTCTCCCCTAACTGACAGCATTGGGCCTATTCCCTGATTAAATTCTCCTGTCAAATTAGCCATTAATTTTATAACAAGTGCTTCAAATTGAAACCTTAACACCATCTATTTATTAGGCAGCAACAGTGAAAGCCAATGGATAAGTAAATAGAGCTACTTTGTTTTTCAATTTCCTGTTTTATAGAAAAAGATATAACCCACAGCAACTGATGGAAAGATTAATTATCTGAGGAACAGGAAATGGTAACCATGTCAGAGTTTGTCTCAAATATACTAATCAGGAAGGGAATGAACTTGCAACCTTCCCGTGGCATAATCAATTAATATCTTACAAATAGAATTTACATGCCATGAGTAATATTCACTTCCAAAATGGGATATGTACAGAAATTAATCACAACAATTTTTTTTTAAAAGTACTGAAAAACATTATGAAAATAGTTTAAGTGAATCATCAGATACTAATTACACCACCTTATGAAGATAAAGAAAAATATTTCATCAACAGTAACAAACTTATGGCTATGGATGCTTATTTCCACAAAAATGTCTGATCAAAGCGATGAAAACCAAAGTATAAGAACATGATAGAAATGGAAACTTTTAATTGGATTAAAATGCTATGCATCTGAGTTACGTAAACAGCCCAGTATAGGTCAACAAATATATTGGCTCATATATAAACAGCTAAAATTTCTTAAATGACATATAAAAATTACACCTAAGAATCAAAAAGAAGCAAGGACACACCAGGCATAACATCATCCAAAGAAGGAAAGCTGTCCATGTATAAATTTGACTGAGATTGAGACTGAGCCTCAGCAATCAGGTGACAATAGTCTGCTCCTTTACTCTTTGGCAAAATAACATCAGAAGGTTGACTAGTGCTATTACTGACGGACGGATCTTCAGACCCTGAATCAAATTCTTCCTCGTAGCGGTCCCAGTTTGTGGGAAGTCTAGACGCACCCTGAGACCGATGGGGTTTCTCTGGAACTTGCTTTCCCAAAGGCTTCTTTGCCCTTCCAATATCATTAGTTCCAACAGACGGGGCTTTTGATTTCTGATTTGCATGAGAGCCGTGGGGCCTTTTACTATGGCTTTGAGTGTGAGCCCTCTTTGACTTTGCTAGAGACTTTACATCCATTACAAATAAATACTTTACACTTTTCTAGCACGCTGCCATTTAAGTTTTAATCCTCCCCCTGCAACATAGAAACCTAAGAATCACAAACAATATACAGCGCAAACTGTTAGCTAGCTGCTAAGAACTAAATTCCTCTCCAACCACAAATTTCTAGACATAGAGAAGGAGATGTAATATTCCAACTGTCGCGCCCCGAACTTTCACACGCATGATATTGTCCACTTTGCCTGCAAACTCGTGGATTTAAAAAATGGCATACCAATTAATCCCTCTAATTCGGCGACATGGAGGTGATTGAACTTTTGTGTCCCCGCACAAACTCTTCTAGTATCCAATAAAAGGCGGAAAATGAAAATTTAACTAAGATAACATGAATGAGGAAAATTGAACTTAAATTCTACCCAGGAGAATTCAAGATCCTTAAATTGTAGTCAGCAAATTGGGTAAAGATGCAACAAAAATTAGCACATTTCACTCATTTCAGCACTATCCTGGAAACTAAGTTGTATATGAATAGCAAATAGCAACTTCCCTACACTATGCCTACTGAAAATGGCCAAAAAGACTGCCAAAGTTTTTTTTTTTTTTTTTTTTTCATTGATTTAAAAGAAGTATGTATAAAACTGAAAATCTGAAGTAACCGTCAGGCACTTGAATGCTGATAAGCTGAATTAATAAGTGGTATTTTTTTTGAGTAAAATTAATAAGTGGTATTGAAAGAGAGAGTTAGGGCTAACTTTTTACACAGTTATCAGGGCCGGCCCTTCCCTTAGGCGAGTTAGGCAATTGCCTAAGGCCCCCAAGTGGAAGGGGCCCCCAAAATTTTAGAAAAGAACCGGGTAGTTTCAAATGAATTACAAAAATAATCTGGCACATCCTTTTAACCAAAAAAACAAAAATTTTGGTAAATACTATTAAACATTGGTTCTAAACAAAATCATTGACCAAAAATCAACCAGATAAACTACAAATCCGGTCTAAGAGATTAACCACAAATCAAAACCCTAAAAATTTTACCTTTCTCTCTAGTCTCTGCTCTCCGCCTCTCTCTAGTCTCCAGTCTCCACTGTTCAGTCTGTTCTCATCTGCTCGACAGACAACAGCTCAAGGCTCAAGCAAGGCAGCAAGCTTGAAGCTCCTCCGCCTGGACGGCTGATTCTCTGCTCTCCGCCTCTCTCAAGTCTCAACTGCTCACCTCACCTCAGGAATCAGGTATAAAATTATAAATAGTTGGGCACAGGGCACTCCATTTTATTTGTTAAGAACTTAAAATAACTTTGTTTATTTGGGCCCTCCCTGGCTGGTTTTGTAACTTTGTTTATCACTTATCAGTTTATCATTATAGCTGCCTGGACCCTCCCTGGACTGGGCGTTAAGTTTGGGCCTTCAAGTTTTTTTTTTTTTTTTTTTTTTTGGGTTATAGATAGGATTTGTTTTGTGTTTTTTTTTTTTTTTTTTTTTTTTTGGTGGGTGGGTCTTATTAATAAGTCTTGTGTCAGTGTTGTGTTATGGCTGTGCTTAAATTTTTGTTATGCTTGTGCTTAATTTTTTTTAATTTATGCAGGTTGAGATTGTTAAAAACTTGTTATTGTTTAGTGAAACTACAACAATACTTCTTATATAAATCAGGTTCTAGTTTTCATTTGTTCTACACTTGAAAGTTATTTTTTATTTTAGTCTTTATAAATATATTATTTGATTAGAAATATCTACTAGAAAATATGCATCTGGATATGAAAAACTTAAAAAAAGAAAAAAAAAAGAAAAATTAATTGAGTCTCAAAAAGGATTAATGGATAAATTTGTTATTAGTAATAAACAAAATATAACACAAAATTTAGATGAAAATATCACAAATGAGCAAGAAATTCACCAAAATAATTTAGAAGAAAATGATGTTCAATTTTGCAATACAACAAATCTTGATAATGAACTTCAAAATAATTTAGAAGAAAATGAAAATAATGATGAAAAATATAATATAAAAATATTAAATAAACATTAATTTAATTAATATATAAGTATAAAAAATGCCCCATTTTTAGTTCTCGCTTTAGGCCCCAAAATGTATAAGGCCGCCCATGTTTCCCTCTCATCCTCTCTCTGCCTCAACCCACGTCACACCGTGCTCCATGGCTGACCACCAAGCTTTCCTTTTAAACCTTCATGTTTTGTTGAACTAATTTTAGATCCAAATTAATCAAACACATACCACAAGCAAGAATAATAGACTGAAAGCAAAGCAAAAAAAATGGTATTTCCTAGAAAAGTGTTTTCAGAAAATAGAAAGGATAAGCAAAATATAAAAATTATTTGCTTTATAATCTCAAATAAATAAATAAATAACCAAAAATCACACACCATAATTTGGTGAAGCCTCGTGAGCCACAATTTCACCTAAGAGAATCGTCTGAGTTAATAAGAAGAGATTTTCATAGTCTTTGGCTCGGCAGCACAATCTTCGATTTCCTTTCTTGACGTGGCTTTCGCTCACTCCTCTCCTGTTAGCCTAGACGACGTATAAAGAGAAATAAAAGGAAGAAGAACAAAGCACCGCGTAAAAAAGAAGAAAAGAAAAATGGTGAGAGAAGAAAGACGAACTGAGATCAGGTGCACTGTCGTAGGTATTTTTTTACATTTTTTACTCTCTTTTTTAACTTTTTAACTCTCTTTTAATATATTTTATTTAATGGTTGAAATTGAAAGTTGTTTTTTCAACTTTTAATCTCAGCCATTAATTACAATTGCATCAGGGTATTGCACCTGAATCTGAAAAAGACAAAGAGACCAACACATACACATACACATACATAAGCACGCATAAACACATACACATACACATAAACATACATAAATATAAGCACGCATAAACACATACACATACATAAGCACACATACATATACACATACATATACATAAGCACACATACACACAAACACATACACATACACATACACATACACATACAAATACACATGAACATAAACATAAACATAAACACACATAAATATACATATACATAAACATAAACACACATACACATAAACACGTATAAACTCACATAAACGTAAACATACACACACATAAACTTAAATATAAACATAAATACACATAAATGCTCGATTTAGCACACATACACATAAATGTTTATGTTCATTCATGTTTAAGGATTGGTGTTAGTTTGCAATTTTTTCCAGTCTATATGAGGGTTTAATTTTTCTCAGTCTGTATGTGTGTTTATGTCTATATATATTTATGTTTATGTGTGTGTGTTTATGTGTATGTGTGTTTATATTTGTTTATGTTTGTTTATGCGTGTTTATGTGTATGTGTGTTTATGTTTGTTTGTTTTTGTGTATATTTGTTTGTGTTTGTGTTCATGTATGTTTATGTGTATGTGTGTTTATATTTATATTTATGTTTATAAATATAAACATACATAAACATACACACATACATAAACATATATAAACATAAATGAACATAAACATAAACACACATGCACATACACATAAACATAAACATACACATATACACACATAAATATACTCAGACACATACACACTCATACACATACACACTCATACACATACACATACATAAACATGAATGAACATAAACATAAACACAAACACACATGCACATACACATACACATATACATACACACTCATACACATACATAAACACACATACACATACACATACATTTTTAGTTCTCGCCTTAGGCCCCAAAATGTCTAGGGCCGCCCCTGACAGTTATATATGTGAGTGAGTTCTTAATTTATAGGAAAATGAAATAATAATTGATACAAATATAGAGGGATTAAGATTGGCTTGGCGGAGCAGAGAGAGTTTGAGATTTTGATACATTCATGAGTGAGTGAGTATAACAGAACGTGAAAGATTAAGAGCGAGATAGAAACTCACTTGCTATCAGTAAAACGACAACGTGCTGTGGAATTCCCTTTCTCCTAACCTGGAGCCAAGCTTTTTCTTTTGCATATCTCTCCCCTGAAGAAGGTTCCAACTTCCGATCTTATTTATTTATTGTCCACGCTCTCTCCCTTATTTTTCTTCAATATCTTGGACACCGCTTTAACTTCCGCTCTTTATTCGTCCCTCACTCACCATGGCAAATAATTTTTTATTGTTTATTTTTTAAAATCACTGAGATTGAATATAAAAACAATTTTTTCCTTGGATTTTTATTTTTTATTTTTTATTTATTTTTTATACACACAACAAGAATGGAGATGTCTTTGGGATTGGCTCAAAGGCGTGATATTGTTTAAGCCCAATTACTTTTTTTTTATATATTTACATAGGCCAAGCCCAAGCCTATGTAATAGGAATTTTGAAGGGGGGGGTATGGAAGGGAAAGAATTTAAGACAGTAAATGAGCCCAGCTTTGTTGAGTAGTGTATATTTAAGTTTAGCTCGTCAGGAGAAGTCAAAAGCTCAAGTTTCGCTTTAGCTAGTGACAAGTCTAAAAATAATGTTTGAGCTTGAGCTCGTGGAAAAGCCAAAAAGCGTGAGCTTAGCTTGGCTTGGCTTAATTAATTAGTCAGGTTAAGCTCAAACTTAATATCTAACTCAAACTCAAGCTCAGGTCAAGCTTTTGAACTTGAGATCTAAATATATATATATATATATAATTATCATGCATCTAGTCTTACTTAAGATTAGCCATTATTCAAATTACAAATTTACATAATTAAATTCATGGCGAAAATCACATTTTCACACGATTCCCACTTTAGTCCTTATCTTTTATTTTCACCGCTTTTAGTCCCTATTTAGAAAAACAACATCTATTTTAGTCCTTTCCGTTAGTGCCCTAACGGCAAAATCCTAGGTGGCAGACAGAATGCATCGCTGGCACACTAAATGTTGACGTTAGCATTAAAATAATAATATAATATATTATTTAGCATTTTAAAAATGCTACGTCATCTTTTAAAAAAAAAAATTTAATTTATGAATTTTAACTAAATGAAAAAAAAGGAGGAAAAAACAGAAATAAAAACCAAAAATTATATAAATTGAGATCTAGCTTTATTTTGAATAAGAACAGACAACAACACAAACCTAGTCATTGTTTTGTTGGCAACCAAACACAATATCAACTGAAACATACACGATTAGCCAAAACCTAGAAATACCATAGATTGGTTAAAAAAAAGATTTTTAAAAAATATAATGTGAGATGGGAGAAAAAACCCAGATTGAGCACCCAAAATTTTCAAAACCCAAAGAATAAAAACCCAGTCATTGTTTTGTTGGCAACCAAACACAATATCAGCTGAAACACACACGATTAGCCAAAACCTAGAAATACCATAGATTGGTTAAAAAAAAAGATTTTAAAAAAATATAATGTGAGATGAGAGAAAAAACCCAAATTGAGCACCCAAAATTTTCAAAACCCAAAGAATAAAAACCTAGAAAATTAACACAAACCTAGAAATTTCAAGCACAAACCCAGAAAATCAAACACAAGAACAACATAGCCCTGCTTTGGTAAATTAAACAATCAAGTCACAACATCAACAACGAAACCAAACCTCTCACGATAGCCCCAGTGACCCGTCCCAGTGCCATGCCTCATACCATAGATTGGTTTCGCTCTCTCTCTCTCTCTCTCTCTCTCTCTCAATTGCAACCAAATCAGTCAAAACTGTCTTGGGTTAATTGATTTCGCCATTGACAATGGCCGTCTAAGTGTGGGTTGGTTGATTAGGCAGTGGGTGTGGAGTATTCAAGCTGGTTGGGTCACGATCTGGGTGGAGGTGGTGGCTGGGTCGTGATTTGGCGTCAAAGCATGTGTCATTGTCGTGGATTTCTAGGTAGCACTGGTGGTGCGTCGCTGTCGTGGTCACCGTCATGGGTCTGTGTGGGTTTTGTTTTTGTTGAATTGTGTTTGTTTGATTTATGGTTGGGTTGATCTGTGTTTCTTTTGTTTTGGTTTGGTTTGGTTGTTGATGTTGTGACTTGATTGTTTGATTTGGGTATGAGGCATGGCTGTGATGGGTTTTCATTTTAATTTACCAGAGCAGGGCTATGATGGTTTGAGAAGAAATGGGTCTGATGCAGAGAAATTTGCTAAAAAGTGAAATTTCTGATGCGTTTGAGGTGCTCCTTCACGAGGCATTTCGAGTCGTACTTTCTCACGATAGCCCCAGTGACCCGTCCCAGTGCTGATTTTCTTGTGTTCTTGTGTTTGATTTTCTGGGTTTGTGCTTGAAATTTCTGGGTTTGTGTTAATTTTCTGGGTTTGTATTCTTTGGGTTTTGAAAATTTTGGGTGCTCAATTTGGGTTTTTTCTCTCATCTTACTTAGATTTTTTAAAAATCTTTTTTTTAACCAATCTATGGTATTTTTGGGTTTTGGCTAATCGTGTGTATTTCAGCTGATATTGTGTTTGGTTGCCAACAAAACAATGGCTGGGTTTATGTTCTTGTCTGTTCTTACTCAAAATAAAGCTAGATCTCAATTTATATTATTTTTGGTTTTTATTTCTGTTTTTTTTTTAATTTAGTTAAAATTCATAAATTAATTTTTTATTTTTAAAAGATGACGTGGCATTTTAAAAATGCTAAATGATATATATTATTATTTTAATGCTGATGTTAGTATTTAGTGCGCCAGCGATGCACTCCGTTTGCTACCTAGGACTTTGCTGTAAGGGCACTGACAGAAAGGACTAAAATGGATGTCGTTTTTCTAAATAGGGACTAAAAGTGGTGAAAATAAAAAATAAGGAGCAAAGTGGAAATCGCATGAAAATGTAGAAACTAAAATGTGGTTTTCGGCTTTAACTCAGGGACGGAACTAGGATCAAAATTTAGGAGGGGCCAAAACCTCAATAAAATTTTTTTTTTAAAATACAAATTAGCATATATTTAATGTTAAGAAAATATCAACAAAAGAGAGGAGAAACAAAATAACCGTTTATTAATACATTTTAAATTAATAATTTAAAAATAGAATTCAACATTCTTTTAAAAAACAAAAATCATCTATAGTTAATTCTGTACTAAACTTTGCAACAATCTCCCTTTCAATCCTAATTTCTTTTGATTAATGATATATGAATTTATATAATAAAATTTGTAATACTAATGACTGTACACTACACATTAGCACCAATTTATTAACGCAACTATTCAATTCTATAATACCCCACATAAAATTAAACTAATTTACTAATAAACAACCAACTAGTAAGTAGTAAGTTAAAAAAAATATTATATATATATATATATTTTTTTTTTTAAGTTAAAAATTAATAGCCAAATACACCTGCCATCCCACCCCACACATTGATTAATGGCCACCCACGCAACCCACTCTCACTCTCTACAAGTACATTAACTTGGTTTGTAATTTGTATTCATCTATCTTTCTTCTTTTTTTCTTTGCACATTTTTTTTTTCTTTTCAGCAAAAATAGTCATATATTTTTCACGAAAATTCAAATAGTCAATCTTAACACTCCTAAAAAAAATAGCTTGGATCTAAGAAGAAAGAGTAAGAAACAGCCAACACAGTAACACAGATGTTGTAGTATAGTTGTTTGCCAGTTGGGTTTTATCATTTTCATGGCCCAATTTGTAACTTATTGGGAGGAGGGGGGCCAAAAATAATTATTTTGGACTCAATTGTTAAACTATTCATTAAATGTGTATACTATTACTATTTAAAAAAAAAAAATTTGGGGGGGGTGGGGCAATGGCCCCCCTCTGCCCCTTTCTAGTTCCGTCTCTGGCCTTTAACTTATTCACATCATCCAAACTCTCAGGCAAAGCCATCTCATGAAAAGTATTATCCCTTATATCGAATGATAAGATTACATGGATAATATAGTCATCTTCAACGGACGCAATCCAGTGCACTGCCCCGTTCACAAACACCGATAAGGAAAAGCATACAGAACCAGGGCCAGGGTTGGTAGTATTGCGCCACGTGCCAGTGGCAAGTGTATAAATCTGAACCATAAGTTGATCATTTTTGAGATCATCACCTTCTTCTTCTTCAAGATACAGAACTCTTACTAATATATAATCATCAGTCGTGGGGTCATAGCCAAACCCATAATACTGCATAGGCATATAGGAAAATGGGAATTCAGGGGTCAGAAGGAATATGGCTTTACGAATAGAAGGGTTCCATAGAAGTGGAGCAATGTCATCCTCAGTAATTCTCCAGTTACTGAGGACGACATTGCTCCAATTCATAAATTCACTTTGCTATTACAAGCCAGTTCAGTTTTTTTGTTGTTCTGGTTTTAAACTTGTTGAGCTAAAATAGACATGTATGGGGGTTGCAATTTCCCGTAGCATTTGTTTTTTTTTTTTTTTTTTTTCTTTTTGAAGTGGATTTCATTTGTAAAAGGCAGAGTGTTGCATTGAACCCAAGCGAGGCATCAGTTCTCTAGCTCATATGATTATAAAGTAAAACAAAAGCTTTTTATTTATTTATTATTATTATTATTTTTTTTTTATGAGCAAAAACAAAAGCATAATTTAAAGGTGTGAGATAAAAATTAAGTGTCTAAATCCAATAGTGAGCAGGCATATACACTGTTTTTTATTTGGATTCTTCACTCCGTGAAGAGGGAATAAATATGCCACTCTAGAAAGCATGAAAATAGTGAGAATGAGAATGTTCTTCTTCCAACAATTGCTTTTGGTTGATGATATTTTGTTTCTTAAGTAATAAACAAAAATATAAAAGTGATTTTTGCGTCTTTGGCAGTATCACTTGTAGTTGTAGGTCTAAATTCTAAAACTATAACCCAGTTAGCATTAGCAATCAATTTCTTCTTACTGTATCACTTGTACAGAGACATTAGAAAGTTAAATCAATTTCATAAGCTAAACAAAGCCTCTCCCCTGACCCCAACCTCTCACCAAGTTGAGCTACTAGTTGAGTTGGGAAAACAAAAACAAAACTTCCATTATAATCTAGGCAAGACAAAGGAAATACACCAGCTGAAGACAACATCTGCTTTTTGACAAAATTTTAATTCATTGACACGAATATGATCATAATATGAACTGTCTCAAATTCAATATGTTTAGCCTTACATATGTTTATCTACCAAAGTGATATTAGCAATATTATAAATTTCACTACATAAATTTGTATGTCAACTCTTAAACACAAAACAAAAAAAGAATTTAAAAAATTTATTTAGTTGATGTAACATTAATCACATTCATTATCATATCAGTTTGTACAATTTTGAAGTACAATTGGTAGTAGCATTTTCCTAAGGATTCTGAATCTCAGCAAAACACATTCTATCATTCAAAATAACAATTGCGGGGAGCAGGGTTGGGCAATGGTAGATAATTGACAATTCTTAAGGTTCAATATCTACAAAGTGGGGAGACCATATACCATAAAACACCAACTTTTTTTTTTTTATAGTATAAATTCTGCATTCATTACTCAATTGATTGAATGTATTTGTACATCAACATTCACCTCCTCAGCTGCATAATGATATCAAGAGTCTCCTCTAACCAGGCAACAAGGTTCTTCACGCATCTGGCATGACAAGCTAACAAGTCTGCTACTGTTCCCTCCCCAGACCACATGCCATATCTTCATTCTTCTAAACCTCTAAAACATCAATTTCAACCCATCTATCAGTTGGCCTATTGCAGACTCATCTGGATGTTCCTTTTGAATTGCTCTTTATCACTGTCATTGAGTCCTCTTCCAATTCAGCTGTTTGAAGGCCTACCTCCCATGTTAATTGGACTGCTGTTTCCACCACCAACGCTTCAATCTCATCTGTTCCCCTTAAATCTCACAGTTTCTTGGACAAAGCTGCGATGACAAAGCCTGTTTCATCCTGTATCACAATGCCAGATGCTCTCTGATCTTTAATGCTTCAATCTCATCTGTTCCCCTTAAACCTCGCAGTTTCTTGGACAAAGCTGCAATGACAAAGCCTGTTTCATCCTGCATCACAACCCCAATACCAGATGCTCTCTGATCTTCAATCTTCAGCCCATTGAAATTTATTTTGTACATCCCTGGACCCATGGGAGTCCATTTTACTTCCACCTTTGTTTTCTTATGTTCTGGTCTTTTGATGCACGTGCTACAATCTGTTTTGGTGGCTTTTCTTTTTCTCCTGGGCAGAGTCCTTTGGTTTCTTGCATGCCAAATAGTTCATGTTATAACAAAGAAGAGTTCTACTTCTCCTTTGTCTTCCACAATCTTCCAAACTATGTCAATGAGGTCCGAATGTCATGGTTGTTCATTCAGGTAAGAATAATCACTGATGTGCCAAATTGCTTCTATTTCTAATTTATAAACCGTAATTCAACATTGGACCAAACCATTCCATTTGAAATGTACTATCTAAATTTATAAATTATTTTATAGAGTCATAATCATAAACTTTGATAAGCCATGATTACTTCGATTCTAGTTTAATTTGTTAGTGTCTCTTTAGTCTTTACTTAAAGAGTAACAACTGATAAGTTATAAGAACATGACATTCCAAGCTAATTTTACATTATCCTTCACCATGTGAGACGGCAAAGAGTTTATTTATTTGACAATCTTGCGTGTGTTGACAGAAATAACAATAATAATTAAACAGAAACACATGAATTCACCGAGTATCAATAGAAAACAATGGACTTTGATACAGGTACAATAACTTGACGTGGAGCATACATTTTAAGAATGTTTTAGATAATTTCACTTGTAATCAGATTGAGCTCAAGCAAAAAAGCTTTGGAATTTACTTTAATAGTGGCAGCTATTTCATTCACTCTGCCCCCTCTAACTGAAATTTCTAGGAGATTTCCGCAATCAAATTGCAATTACACACATTCAATGAGATTTTTTTAAATCACAAACCAAGTGAACCAAAAAAACCCACATTTTGATTGAATTCAAGCACTGAACTGACCAATCAAAAAGCTTAAATATATCAATCCGTTCACAGTTATAACATGAAAACCAAATCAAAACAGGGAATTGGAAGCAAAGCCCAAGAATTTGACAAAATATACCAAACAAGACAACGAATCTACGACTCTTCCTTCTTCTTCTTTCTGAAAACATAAACACTGGTCTCCTCATACGCGTAATCCGGGTGCAAATCCTCATGCGGAACTTTCTCGATGTCAAACGTTTTGTCACACAATTCCCAGAACAATTTATCCGCCTCAGGGTCCCTCAACTGGTATCCAAGCAAAACGACACCGTCGTCAGCCATTAAAGCGTCCATGGTGGACACGAGTGGGCCCACGGTCTCCTCGATGTAAACGACATCAGCAGCAATAACGTAGTGGAAAGGAGGTTTAAGCGAGTTGATTTGGTCGAGGTTGTTCCAATACAGGATCGAGTGCTTTAAGGTTTTGGATAGGACAGGTTTGTTGCGTTTAAGGTTGTGCTTGAGTGCGGGCATGACTGGGGCTATGTCGGTGAGCACGAGGTCGGTGAGTCCGAGGAGGTGGAACCCCATGCCTCCGGCACCGCAACCTGCGCCGAGCTCGATTCCACGCTTGTTACGAAAATCGAGGAGTTGGGAGTAAGGGTTTGGGTCGATGGGGTTTGGGGTTGGCGGGGCCCAGCGGTCGATGAATTTGACGAGGACGAGGGAACAGGGCCACACGGAAGTGCCCACGTGCATCGACCCATTGTCTTGTTGGAGAGAAATGAGGGAGTTGCGCACTGGGAGCTCGATTACTGGGGAGTCTCTGAACTTCATTACTGTGCGTTTCCCTGTTCGAGAGCTTTGATGCTTTTGCTGAGTTCGACCAAAAATAAGGTTCGAAGGGGTTCGGACTGACTCTTTTTTTTGGGTCTTGGGGTATTAGGGTGGGGTATAGTTAGGCCCAATTCTAATGTGGGTTTTGAAAGGGATTATAGAGATGGGCTTGGGAATTGGGTTGTAGGTTACTAGGTTAAAATGAGTTTTCAAATTTTCTATATTAGATGTGTGGCTATTTTTAGCATTTAATACACGAAACACAAAAAACTCAACTACATCAAATGTTTCAAATCTGAAAAAAATTGGCATAGAGCTGCAATGTTGTTCTAAAAATGAGATGGTACAAATAAATGTTTTAAAACATTTATCTCTCTCTCTCTCTCTCTCTAGGTTTTTGGTGGCGGTGCATGCATGGCTGATCTTATGGGTTGTCAACGGTAGTTTATGGTTTGTCAATAGTTGTTCGATGTAGTGGGTTTCAGTTGGTTTTAGAGGTGGGTTGCGGTGTTAGAGGTTAGGGTTGTGGGTTGTAGGAGAAGGGGTGGCAATGCTGATGGTTATGGTTTCGATGGGTTTTGGGTGGGTTGCGATGCTGACAATGTTTTGGTTGGGATAATTTTGGGTTGGGTTGCTTTGATTTTGGATGGGTTCCAATGAGTTTTGGGTGGTTACTGTGGTGGTTGGCCGGCTACCGCTTATGGGTGGTGGTAATTTATTTATTTTTTTTTTGTTTGTTTTTTAATAAGAGGTACGAGTTTTTTAAAGTTATTTTAATGGGTGATGTGTTAAAATAAGAGATGTGACGTAAAGTGGTGTGTTAAAATAAATCAAATAACTTTTTGTGTCTCAAAATAGCATTATTTTTAACAGAGCTGATGTTGATGCTCTTAAACAACTGTCTCATTTGCCAAAAGGAAAAGATGGTCCAATGGGGGTAAATTTCAGGCTAGCGTGTTGAGTACAACATTAATTTCAAATACTCCCAAAACAAAGGTAGGTAGCGATTATATAAAAGTAGAGATTTCATCTAGGAGAGCCAAATTATACAAATAATCCTCTTTTATTATTTCATGTACAATTGATGTGAAAAAAAAAAATCTATTATAATATATTTTTACTAATAAAAGTAAAGGCCACTTGATAATTTTATTATTATCAATCTCTCTCTCTCTCTCTCTCTCTCTCTCTCTCTCTCTCTCATCCCTCTTTGGCGGTGGGTTTTTAGTGGCAGTGCATGGCCGATCTTGTGAGTTGTCGACAGTAATTTATGAATTGTCGATGGTGGTCCAATCTAGTGGGTTTTAGATATGGGTTGCAGTTCTGGTGGTTGTGGTTATGGGTTGCAAGAGAGATCAAACGCGAATATGAAGCGTGATGCAACCTGAGAGAAGAGTGTTATGTTTGGTTTGGGGGTGGATGGTGCTAACCATCACGTATTTATATAGTGGATATTTTTTTAATAGGTTGGGCTGGACCTTATTCTTTATTAGATAGGGCTAGTATTGGCTAGGTCCAGATGATTGTCATCTATATAACTCTATATCACATTAAAATAAAGGGTAATGTTTGTTGCACACTTTCCTTTTTAATAGTTAAACTAAAATTATTAATTCAAATCACAATTTCAGTTTTGTGCAACAGATTTTTCATTAAAAAAAAAAAAAAAAAGGGATATCAAGGTTTATAGTCCTTTTATATTTCCAAATGAAGCAAAAGAAAAGGAAACCCTAAAGTTCACTAGTGATTTAGTGAGTATTAATTACGTTTTGTTTTATTTGCAGGTGTGCGTTCTGTTTTATCTTCTACATAGTAAGTGAGGGAATAGTCCTAGGCCCCAAATGTAAAAACTAAAAAGGCCCTAAGTAGTAATCAATAAGAATGTATCTTTACTTGTAAAAGTATTAATGTAGCCCTTATTAGTCAATAAATAAAAATTAATATTTAAAAAAAAATGAAAATGTTACAGCTACTATAACTTTTATCAACCACCTAATAAATGATTTGGTAATAAATGCGGTACCCCTAATAAATGTTATTTATTTATTTTTATGGGTGCATATCATAGTCTTCCACACACAGAAGCTGGAATCACTCACTTTCTTTATTCTCTTTGCAAAAAAAAAAAAAAAAAAAATCGAAATCAGCAGATAAAAAGAAAGTCTTAAACCTTTTCTTTTTTTATCACCAAAAAATTTAATATCATCTAATATATACTTGGATCTCAAGAACAACAAACACTTAAATTAGGCTAGAGTACTTGTAGGGTGTAGGGGGCAAAGGCTCAGGTTCAACTCTCTAGGAGAGAATTTCACACACATATACACTTAAATTAGGCTAGAGTAGAATTTCTATCTTGTATTAAAAAAAAAAATATTCTTGGAACACTAACCATTATTTGTCAGTGATGTTTGATGCTTAAACTCTTATAATGCACCCCATAATCTTCTCATTTTCTACAATTATAACACATTAATGTTGATATTTAAAACGGAAAATCAGTTGAGTTTCCAATTAGATTAACCAAATATTTATTGTCCTCCATTTACATTCTACATTCTGAAAATTGTTCCTTGATGAAACCAAATTGTTTTGGATTGACAAGAAAATATAAATTTCAAAGTGCTGATTTTTATCCTTGGCGAAATTACAATATTGGTCTCTCAAGTTTATCCTGTGTGCGTAGTTGGTCCCTCAAGTTTCAACTGAGCACAATTGGTCCCTCAAGTTTAAAAAATGAGTTGTATTAATTATTTTACTAACTGCCGTTAGTAATGTTACTTACGTGACTAACGGAATAATGACTTGACATTTTTTAAAATGACATGACATTTTTTAAATTAAAAAATTACAATAACTAATTTCCACAAAAGATTTTAGTGACCCGGTTAAAATCAAATTTTAAATTATAACCGGGTTACAAATTAAACCCTTTTATTATCTAATTTTTGTTTCACACAAATGCACGACGACGGCACCAAAGAGAGAAAGGAACTAGCCACCAGTGTTGGAGATCCAAAGCCTTAGCCTCCCTCTGACCAGCCGCCGGTGGAGACCCAAGCCCTAGCCGCTGCTGGCAACAACCACTGACCTGCGTCCTTGCTTCTCTCGCACAACCATTTATTACACTTTTTCCTATAGTATCTCACCTCAATTTAGGTCCATGTAAGATTTAGATCCAAAGTTTTTGGGATAATTTGTATCATATTTTGGTGACCATAAGATTCGGACTTGATGAATTTAACAACAACGTTGTCAGTGCTCCAATAGATTTAGATAGGTTAAAGTCAAAACAAATGCTCAAGGATTGTTTTTTTTTTTTATACTAGTTTTACTACTGGTCGTCTTAGTCGTCTTATGTTTTTTTTTCCTTTTGTAAGTGTTTATTTTATTTTTAAATTTTTTATGGAAATTTTTTGTTTTTGATCTTGGTTTGGCTACGTGAGGCCTGTTCCTTATGTTATCTTTGGCGCTGTTTCTTTGAGTCAGGAGTTGAATGAACCTGTGCTTTCATTCCATAAGTCTTCAGCTGAAAGTTGAATGAACCTATGCTTTCATTCCACTTGTATGGCTGTATGTAACATTTGCATATAATTCATGGTCATAAAGAAATATCCTAACCATATAAATGACTTGACAAAATCAATGTCTTTATTTTCCACGAACCAGTTCAGGCTTCTTAGAGTACACCTTCACTATCATATCTTGGTAAAATGCAGGCAGCAAGTGCATGATGCGATCATCTTGGATTGAGAATACCTCATCATTGTCATAATCCTGAAAAAGTCAAGCTGTTAATTCTCACAATGTGCAAGTAATATTATGTCCTCTAGAAAAAATTGTTCATGAATTATTAGTCAAACCAATTCAGCTTCAAGAAGGATTAATATTTAAAAGCAGTGCCTTTAAATTTGTTATTTGTGTTAAAAACTGTAAATTTGTTATTTGTGTATGATTATCCAAATGTTACCAGTTGTGAATGTTAACACAGGTTTGGCATTGAATTCTCTACTTTTATTTTAGATATTGCCAACTTGATCTAGATGTTCTTATATGATATCTTACTTTGGATTATTGAAGATTTGTCATTTTCAACAATGAATATATTCCCTTATTGTTTTGTTGATTGTTGTCATAGAATGTTCACCGACTCCTGTAGGAGGCTAAGGATCATGAAGGGCTCAGAGGCAATTGGGCTAGGTATGTGTTATCATAATATATTCAGTGTGATAATTTGTCAGCTTAATATATAGTGTGATTGAATATCATGGACTTGTTTGTCAGCGTAATCAACGATTTTTGTCTCTGTAGTGAAAGTGTACATTCAAAATGATCTAAGAAATATGCTTTGATTGCAGCTCCAAGGGCCATGGAGAAGTGTAAGAACCGTAATTAAAGTGGAAGTATCAACAAAGACCAAAGGGAGGTGTTTCCTGGGTATCAAAAGCTTTGAAAGAATTTGATGTTTGGTATTCTATTTTAGAAACCTATATGTGTTTTTGATATGTATTAGCTTTTGTGTAGTTAAGAGATTGGAAAATTTTCATGTAAGGTAGAAGATTTTAACTAGAGACATGGATTATTATATAATTTCTTTTGTTTTTATATATGTGTCTCTGAACTCAAAAGTGATGTGTAAATGGATTGCTTGATATTTGTAATTTCCCTGACTTTTTATGGAAAATTAGAGGTGCTAAAAAATTTTAGTACCCTTATCACAATGAAAATTTTAGAAAATTATGCAAATTGAACTTAGCAGTTTTAGCTCTCTCTGTTATTCAAGAATCCTTTCTGTGGTGACATTTTTCAGCATTGTAACTAAAAATCCCTACTTTACAGCAGAGGTAGAATCTACAAATATTGCAATTTTTCTTTAGTCCATGACATTTTCAAAAGGCAATTCTATATTTTTGTCACTAACTATTACTGGGACACACATGCTAACTACAGGATCAAAAAGCCGGCATGATGCTGTCGTGGAACCAGCAAGATCTAAGCAGAACTTTGATGAGTGCATCCCTTGTGAAGCTAAACGCTGATTAGTTTGTGGTGGTGCTCCATGTTTCATTATGACATCTTCTTCATTTTCAAGTACTTGAAAAAGCAACTCACGGACTTCTTCTACCTACAAATGCAGAATCCATGGCTTATACAACTTTTTTTTAACCTTTTCTTTGCTACCCCTTTCCCCCTCTTTTGTTCATTTCATTAATTGAATTTAATTTGTTAATTTAATTTAATTTTTATAAGTAAAATTGCTTTATTGAAATAAAAACACGTTATGTTCACAATGATGAACACAAGATTAAGAAAAATTACACAATAGAACTAAGAGAATTGTGAAACTCTAAAATAGAGGTACAACATGTAAAACCCCAAACTTGTTGATTAAAGCAAAGTTCAATAAAAACTCCTACCTTCGTTGAAATATGAGACTATCAAAGTATAAATCTTAGTCAAGACAATAGTGATTTCACTGTAGATTTGTACCAAATTGGATTGGGTATATTTGAAATCTGATTGCCACAGTTTTGTCCAATATGCTCTTCCATACAAGAGTCTTGTAAATTAAACCATTCCAGGGCATAACAATATATCTAAACAATTGATCAATTTTAAATGAAAGACTAGCCAACTGCATAATTTGAAAAGGTTTCTAATAAACATCATATTAAATTGCACCGATTAACATGTTCAAAATAGTAACATTAAATAACCTATACTTCAAATTTTTCCAAATAGTAGTAATCCATGAATTATTTCAAACAATAACAAAAAAAATATCTAAGTGTTCCATCCACTTCAAAATACACATTTATTTCCACAAACACCTTCACTTCTGCACATTTAACCACAACAAATATCATTCACTTTTGCAGTTGTGCATTCTTATAAAATTTTGTAATTCTTCTGGATGTCTCACTTGCAGCAGCCATTGTCTTTATTGATATTCCAAAATTGTAACTTCTTGTAACTTTGTAATCAGACAAAGACACAAAAACACAAAATTTCATACAAGTCCTAAATGAATTGCACAACCACAAAGAGAGAGGAAAAGAATAACACCTAAGGGTTGGCAAGATACCAAAATTGGGTTGCACAAGCAAAGGAAAATGTGTAATACCTAATATACATTATTATAACTCATTTACATTATACTGGTGTGCATAAGAAACGTCTAAGAATATTCTATACTCATATAAAAAAGTGAAGCTTGCATTCGTCAATCAGTTAGAAAAAAAAAGTGCAGACCAAATCACAAATATCAAAGAATATACTGCAATTTTATTCATGATCCAACCCCAAGTCACAACGTGCATACACATCAATAGTAAAATTTCAAACACGCCTAAACTCCAAAAAAATAAAAACAAAAAATACCCACAAATCAAATCGACTTAGAAAAAGAAATTAACAAGGGAAACGAGAAAAAGAATTAATCTTACCCATTTAACAAAAAGAAATAATTGCCTCGGAGCCCTTCATGATCCTTAGCCTCCTACAAGAGTCGGTGACCATTCTGTGACAACAATAAAAAAAAAACAATAAGGAAATATTTAGATATTGACAAATCTTCAATAATCCAAAGTAAGATATCATATTAGAACATCTAGATCTATTAGGATTAGTGCATTAAATTCTATTGTATGATGCTATGTATGACTTAATGTTGTGATTAATAAAGTTGTTTTATTATTATCTGAAATAATGGTAACATAAATATTCAGACATTATCATATAGTCTATGAGATGCATAGTATGTGATTTATGTGATTTAGTCATAGAAAATATAAGTCACAATGGGTGATGTGTTAAAGGAAGAGATGTGATGTAGAGTACATTATAAAGTGGTGTGTTAAAATAAATCAAGTAACTTTTTAGCGTCTCAAAATAGCATTTTTTTTAGCACAGCTAATGCTTTTTTTTTGGGTAAATTACAAATTTGATCCTTATCTTTTACACCATATTTCAATTTAGTCTCTAACTTTTCAATTGTGTCAATTTGGTCCCTAACATTTTTAGTTTTGTGTCAATTTGGTCCTTGCCGTTATCCTTGAATGGAAAAAGTTGATGTGTTAAACGATGATATTTAAATATTAACATTTATGCCAACTAGGATGCCATATGTACTGCCAGATTAATTAAAAATATAAGGAAAAAGAAAAACTCAAAAAATAAAGAAATTTAGGGTGTTTTGTTCCCATCCAAGTTCTGGGTTTTGATGGGTATAGGGAAAGCAAATGCTTCCTAGGGACACTAATTTGAGTGAGTATAGGCCAAGTTTATCAGCAATCTCAAAAGCACTGGCACTGCGTAGTTCAAACTGCAAAATAACAAACACATCCTCTTGACCATTACTTGCTGTCCAACTCCTTAGAAAAACATGAGCTCACAAGAAAACTTTTCTTCTTCAACTCTTCCTCACGGTGTTGAGAGATTGATGGTAACAAAATTCTTCCTCACAACAGCGACGGCATTGAATCTTCAAAATCGTTGGCAATGGGTCAGAGATCTGATTTTGTTGGTGGAAGATTGGAAACCTTTCCTTTCTCTCTCTTCTTTGGTTGTCGCCGTTTCGTTGGTTACTTTGAAATTTAGATCTAAAATTTCAGTGGTTATCTCAAAAAAAAAAAAAAAAGTGGTTGAGTTTTTGGGTCCAAAACCCATATTAAATTTATTTACCTTTTAGTTTTTAGTTGATATTTAGTTGTAAAAAAATCTTGGAATTGGCCATGGAAAATCCCTGTGATCTCATCGGTGTAGATGTAGTACACCATACTAATCATCTACCTTTCCTTAAAATAGGATAATGGCTTTATTTCGCCCAACCAAACAACATAATCTGTGAGAAATTGAGGAGCAAACAAGATCGACTCCGAACAAGTAAGCAAAGTAACTTTCCTGTCTGCAACTTTAGGGATTTTAGGGATGGAGATGAGGAAGAAGAGATGGAATACTGATTTTAGAGATTTTAGAACCTACTAGTCACATGTACTTATTTTAATTTAGTTTCTATTCTTTGAATTGTTGTGGAGGTACAGTTAGCAGATGATACGGTATAAAAAATAATTTTTTATTATTCTATTTGATACAATTGAAAGGATAGAGACCAAATTGAAAAATGATGTAAAAGATATAGACCAATTTTGTAATTTATCCTTTTTTTTTAATACAATATAGAAATTTTACTCTAGCCTAATCTAAGTGTATATGTATGCGAAGCTCCATCTTAAAGACTTAAATTTCAGCCCTTATCCTCTACACCCCCACAAGCTCTTGAACAATTGCCTCATTTTTCCAAAAGGAGAAGTTGGCCAATGGGGGTAGATTTCAGACTAGGTCACTAGAGTGTTAAGTACAACATTAATTTCAAATACTCCAAAAATAAGCTTAGGTATATAAATATATATATATATGTATGTATGTATGTATGTATGTAACTCATGTAGGAGAGAGCCAAATTATACAAATAGTCCTTTTTTTTAATGTACAATTGATGTGAAAAAAATCTATTATAATACACTTACTTATAAAAGTAAAAGCCACTTGATAATTTTATTATTAATTTTTTTAGAGAATAAATAAAATATAAAAAAAATGAAAAATCTTATAAATTTATAAATAAATAATTCTTGTTTAAAATTATTGCCTTTATCAAGCCGGATATCTCACATGACATAACAATTCTGGTGAGTTTGGACCTAGATTAAGCTAGAAATTATCTTTTCTTTTGCCTTAATATAGACCGCATCAAAGTATGAGCACTACAAAAAACAAAACAAAACAAAAAAAGAAGGTCTATAGCCTTATTTGTAAAATGCGACTATATCTCCTAAAAACACAAATATAAGTCCATTTGAGCTATACCCGAATTTTCTATAATATGTACAAGATAGCTAAATAAATTTAAGTAATTTAAGCTTTGTAAACATGTGCAAGGAGACAAGAAATATGAACAAAATCCATTATAGGTCGTTCCTAAAAATATAATAATAATAATAATAATAAATCCATTATGGGTCAAATTGGGGTCACCCTAAATAAGCCAGGAGATAAAACCCTTATCCCTTGTTCTCTTTTGTAGGTTTTTGGCAATCCTGAAGGTCCCCATTGTGTGTTTTTTTGACAATAGCTGATGTGGGAAACATAAACACGAGGATAACACGACAAACACTTGATGACAATTATTTTCTTTTCCCAAGACATCCTACCTATACATAAATGATACATGATATAAACGGGTTAACCAAAAAAAAAAAAAAAAAAGATACATGATATAAACGGATCATGGCACATCAAGGTTTAGGACTTAAAAACTTCTGATGTGCTCAAGAGTAGTTTTCTTTTTCTGAATAATATTTTTCATTAAACAAAAAAAAAAAAAAAAAAAAAAAAAAAAAGGGAAGAAGAAGTTACAAAGGTGGGGAAATAAATCCATCTACCTCTTGGAACTATGAAAAAAAACCTAAGTTTGAGGATATAAAAATATTTCCTTTATAAGTTTTGTAACTCAATTAATTGATAATTTTGATATTTTCAATAGAAATATATAGAATTTAAATCTTCCATTTTCATTGTGACTATCAAATTATTGAGAAAAAAAATTACTGTTAGAGCAATATTATTATGAGCAACAACATTAAGGATTTGTTCGGATACTGCTTATTTTGCTGAAAACTAAAAAACTAATTACTGAAAATACTATAGCAAAATAATTTTTAAAACACAAAATATTGTAGCAAATTTATTGATGCGCTAGGCAAACGCACGCTAACTTTAAGTTGTGCTCAAGAGTTTGTGGTGTGCACAACACTTTCATAACTTGTACTACACACCACTAAACACCCATATTCCATCATGTAACCAAAAGTAAAACAAAGTCAAAGAGACTGGTACAACATGGTTTCTTTTTCTCTTTTTCCTTTTTTTCTTTTTCTTTTTGATCCTTATTTTGCCTTTTCATTTCTTGATTGGTATGATTCTCATGCAAAGGGCTGATAAAACCTATTGTGGAGAAGAAGAGGGTCACATCAACCGAAAATATATATTCTAAACATTATAAATTAAAAAAAATAAAAAATAAAAAACGTGTATTCTAAACGCACAATGAAAATATACCATAAAAAAAAAAAAAAAAATTTAAAAACTAGTGGGAAAAAAAGAAGAAGAGACCAAAGAAGTGATTTTACAGGTTAGATCCAACAATTAATACATAACATGAATGACCCAGCTCCATATCCCCTAGTTAAATGCTCACAAACTATACTTAATTTTATTGTAGTTAGATGTGATTTGAGATAACTTGGTACTCTTCAATTGAAGAATGTAAGTATGCATTTTTTTTTTTTTTTTATGGGAGCAAGTACGCATATTTGAAATCAATTAAAAATGAAAGAGTTGAACAAAAGATAAGATCACATTATGGTGGGGATTATA
This sequence comes from Notholithocarpus densiflorus, assembly GCA_030021035.2. Taxonomy (NCBI): domain Eukaryota; kingdom Viridiplantae; phylum Streptophyta; class Magnoliopsida; order Fagales; family Fagaceae; genus Notholithocarpus; species Notholithocarpus densiflorus. The sequence continues at coordinate 878,724 of JARYZH020000014.1, read as the reverse complement.
CAAAAATTTTAATTATCTTCTGTCCCATATTTTGCATGTATTATAGCTAATCTTGTTATATAGTACAAGTATTCATGGATGGGCGATTGAAAAGCTACAATAGTTTATTTTAAGCAATAGGCTAAAGCCTATATGTACTAGAATCAAGCTTTTGTCACTGGAAATTCTCTTTTAAGTCCAGTTTGACAAGAAACAACCATAACAGATGTGAAACAATGCAATAATGGGTCCAAAAGGGGCTCTTGCTTTTCCCCCACTACTCCACCCCCCCTTTAATCAAAATTAAAAGTCACCATATTTTCAAAAGGGATCAGATTTCAGGGTTCAAGAGAATATGCATGGATCTCCCTTCTTCAACTCTTCAATAGTATTCTAAGCAAAAAACTTTTAGCCCCCATCAAGCACTCAATGCCCACCTTTTCCTTCCCTGCAAAGTTACCAATTACTTAATAAATCTCTTTTCCAACTCCAAACTTCACTTTATTATCAACTTTGCTTTCCATTGCAATCCATGAACTTATTCCCTTAGGATCAAATCCAACCATTGATTGATGAAGGGTGGCAAATGGTTTGTACTCCCACACCCAGAAAGTCCCTAGTTTGACCTCCACCACCGCTTTCTTCATTCATCGTGTGCCTGCGTTTTGCAGGGTGTACCTGCAATAGATCACCTGCCGAGTTTTCTACATCATTTCCAATATTAGTACTGAGTATTGGATTTGAAGTACCATACAGTACTCCACACAATTTGTTCCCATCTCGAACTTGGCTATCACTGCACTTCAACCCAAAGCTCCCAAGGAATGATGGGTCAGTTGTGGTTACGCCAATTTGTGCAGCTTTTTGTAATAAAGCCGTGGCCGACATGTTTGCTGAAGGTGTTTGATGAGACTGGTGTTGTGTGCTGTACAAAGAAGGAACACTAAGAAGCTGAGTTCCAGCTTCCTTCACATCTGTTAATGGAAGTGAATTGCTTGCAGTTAGCTCTTCGGCATTACTCGAAGAGAGCTTAGTTCCAAACACCCAATTTAGCTGATAATCTGATGGTGGAGGATTTGAGCATGAAACTAGTGGATCACCAAATATTGTACCAGAACTCACTGACCCAAGTTGATGAATCCCATGGAGATTGTTATTCCCTATTGATTCCTGGCCTTGGGATGATCCTTGGCCCATCCATAGGGATAGTCCTCGTGTAGTTTGATTGATTGCTTCTTCATTACTTGAGATTGGCTTGAAAATAGAAGAGAAATGTTGTGCCATGCTAGGCCCTAGTGGAGACGCCATGAAATGATAGTTGATATTGTTGGCCACTGCGTTGTTCATGTTGGAGGCTGCATTCAGTCTAGCTGTTTCTTCAGCTAAGGCATCGCAGAAGGCCCTATGAGTGATGAAGCTATCTCGCCTGCTCACAAAATTTTTTTACAAAAGATTAATTTAATTTCAAGAATAATGATATAAAAATAAAGAGAGGCATGAATAAAACTAAAGCATAGAATAATCATACAAAATAGAAGAAATGTAATAAATTTCATATGAAGAAAATTGTATTTGAAAATACAGTAAGTTAGAACAAATTTGTCTACATTGGTATCGAAATTATTGGAACCACCGACTAATTATTGGGAGAGAGAAAAAATTACAAAAGCATAACCAGCGACAGAAGTGACAAATATAGTAGGGATGCTTAAGATACTGAATTCCATATGAGAAATTTTATGTAAGTAGATAAATTCATTAGAGGACGAATATCGCTCATATTTGTCTTTCTAACAAGTTCTTTGTCTTCACTAGGGCCCCTTCTCTTTTCCCTCATGTGTCATGTGTTTGTGTCTGTGTGAGAGAGAGAGTGAGAGAGGTTCAGACAAGGATATACAACAACCACAAAAATCACTTTCACGCTTCATTTGCTTTCTTGTTTTCCTTCGTTGAGGTGTTTGAGACTACTGTTGCATGAAGAAATTGATGGTGATCTATATCTCACACACAGAGACAAAGATATTACAACCACAAGTATTATTTTATTGAACCTTTATTTGCCTCAATTATCTTCCTCAGACTACTGACCCTATTACTACTTTTTCATAAAATTTCAGTCTCAATATTTATATAGCACAATAAAATCTACCCAACCAAAAAAAAAAAAAAAAAAGCAATAATTACCTTGAAAATATTGTCCCACAGTCACATTTGTACTCCCTAGTGCCACAGGTCTTGGAGTGAGCTTTCCAATCTGACTGCACAGCATATCTCTTTGCGCACTTCTCACACTTCCACTTCTTCTCTCCATGTTTTCGACAAAAGTGTTTCTTTATACCAGTTAGGTCTCCAAGAGCCCTAGAAGCGTGGTGGTGAACACAGCTCTTTTCGGGACACACATAAACACGCTTCCTTATTTCCTTGCTGGTCCTCTGCTTGAGCTTCCATGGAAGGTTATGTCCCCTCCGGTGGAGTTGCAAATTTTGATCTCTTTGGAAACCTTTCCCGCAAATTTCACACAAGAATCGGTTGGTGGCCATGAGGGTCTTTGGTGATAAAGCTATAACTTCAGCTTCAGGATCTGTGTCAAGGAATCAACATTTGATCAACTTTAATTACTTTGAATATACCCAATACCATAAAGAAAGAGTGAGAGAGAAAAAAAAAATTGTAAAAGGTAAGTAGATTTGAAGAGAGAAACTTGCCTGGGTTGCCTGGTTGGTTTCTCTTCTTCTTTGAAGCAGGAGGATTAGATCCAGCAATTGGGTTTTCGACAAAACCATTTGGAAGTGCTTCTTCAGCCATATTTTCTAGCATCCTAAGCTTTTTCTTCTCGGTTTGGTACTCTATCTATGAGTAACCCAGAATAAAAGTTAAGGACAACAAATTAAGTGAGTATTAATTTGTAACTGAATTAAGAGTAAACCCAGAGAGAGTGAGTTGGTTTCCTATGGTCTCAAGTACTCTCAACCCTAACTACACAAGCTGATCATATATGCTAGATTGGATCTCTCTCTCTCTCTCTGTCTCTCTCTCTCTCTCAATATAAAATATGTTTGCAGTCATTTTAATTATCTACTTTTTAGGTGGAATAAAATACAATTATGTTGTGGGAGGCGGTGAAAAGTTAAAGTTGGCAGGGACTGAGGGGGTAAGCTAGAGGAGGTTGATATGAGCAAAGGTGCATGATGACACATATCATCAGGTCGGGAGAAAAGCTAGTTCCAATGCTTTTCTATTTGGAATGATTATCCCATAATTTGTTTGCTTTTTGTTTTCCCAATTTTCTAATCCACTCTCATCCAATCACCATTTATTAATGCCTGTTTGTTTAGTTTGATTTCATGAAGAAACCGTACATGATATTTCAAAGGAAGCTTAGGCCATCCTGTGTAATAGTTGCGTTTCCTATTGAGTAAATAAAATTTCTTTAATTTTACCATCATCTATTGTAGGAAAAATTATTTTAGGGACCCGTCTCAAGGGGCACGACTCTTACAAGTATATGGATTTCACGCATCATGCTTGTGAGAGGCGCATTCCATGAGACAGAGACAGAAGATACTATCAATTGCAATAAGATATATATTAAACAATACTAACTCGACCAATTATGGCATTCTAGTTTAATTTATTCTATTCACGAGCTATTTAAACCCAATTTTTTTTCCCTTTTCCACCTTTGGTGAGAGGATCTGAAATATGAAAATTTACAAAATAATGAGAACGAGTGAAAGTAGTGTTATCTCACACTACTTTATGCGGCTTTGTATACTAATACCCAAGAGACAATATTTCCACATGGACTTGACTTAATTTTAACTCCCTCAAGTTAAAATGAAATTATGTTTTGTATTGAAGCTAGTAAAGACGCATTCACACGAATAAATAATAATAATAAGCATCCACACATGACAACAATACTTAGTATAGTTCAGTCATTTCCACACCTATGATATGTACATGCAATGCCAACGGAAATCTATTTTTAATGATATGGATTATAACCACTATCACTTGTACCTCACATTACCATAGTCTCAATTCACCCAATAACTCTCACACACAAAAAATTACAAACTATTAACTCACAAATGCGAGTATCTTTCTCCATTAAGCTTATATTGGTCAGTTGACATAACTGAGTTGGAATGGTGCCATTCAAACGGTTTCCTCTCAGCAACAAAATTCTCAAGGAGGAAAGTTTACCGATTGCACTTGGAATGATTCCTGACAACTTATTGTCACTGATATCTAATGTCACAATCTCTGAAATATTAAGAAAATCTTCTGGTATTGATCCTGAAAATTTATTCTCTTTCAAATTTAGATATTTTAAATCATTTCTTGACCACGAAGGTAAAGATCCCGAAAGAAAGTTATGAGAAACGTCCAAATTTATAAATGGAGCTGTTTCACACACAATTTCACCTTCAAAATAATTATTTCCCAAAAGGAGACTATCAAAATATGTTTGATTGCATATCCAAGTAGGAATCTTACCTGACATGTTGTTATTGCTAACATCCAAGAAGAAATTATCAGAAGTCTGTGGGGAAAATTCATTTGACATAGCTCCAGAGAACGAATTGTCATTTATTATCAAAGCCTCTAACATAGTCAAGTTAAAATCACTTGACAATAAATGGCCATCGAAATTATTATTAGATAAGTCCATGATCATTAGCTCGGAGCAACCTGCTAATAACTCTTTTGGTACTTCTCCGAAGAAGTTGTTGAAGGACACACTGAATGTTCTCAAAAGACTCATATTGCCAATTGAGAATGGGAGGGAACCACTGAGAGTATTATTGGATAACTTTAGATGCCATGTATTTGGTAGGACATTCCCTATATTTCTTTGAAGCTGCCCACTGAGCTGATTGTTTGACACATCCATCCAATAAGTAAAGTTGAGACAGAGCGGCAAATGAAAATTACCCGAGAGAGAGTTATCATTAAGACTAACATATTCCAGCCTTGTATTGTTTCCAACCAACCAACCAGGGAACTGTCCTTTTAACATACTGTAAGAGAGATCAAGTACTCTCAAGCTATGCTGGTGAAAGAGAAATGTTGGAATTTGATTGGAGAGCTTGTTGAGACTACAATTAGATATCACAAGGAATTCCAACTGAAATAAAGGTACCCAGTCTGAAGTTTCTGTTTCTATATTGACCATCTTCTCATCACAGCTAAATTGAACGAATTCAAGCTTAGAAAGATTAGCAAATGAGCTGAATGAGAAACCATCAAAAAGGTTATAACTGAGATCAATACGCTTAAGGAATGTGAGGCCAGCTATCAAATGAGATGAAATATTTCCTCTGAAAGAATTCTGGGAGAGATCTAACATTTGAAGAGATGTCAAATTGTATAGGCAAGAAGGCAGGGTTCCTTCAAAATTATTGTAGCTAAGATTTAACTCTTCAAGTTTCTTGAGTTCACATAAACCTGCAACAAAGGAAACAATTTTGCAGTTCTCAACATTATAATATCTTATTTGTAAGAATACATTGAAGGGAATTAAACCGAAATTCCCAACCTGTGAGAAATAAAAATAGAGAAAACACACGCCAAAGAAAAACCAATCACACGCACAAGACAATATTTACGTGATTCGGCAATTTGCCTACATCTATGGAGTTGCAGGGATTTCACTATTATCAGAGAAAATACAAAGTGCGGCTACAGTGTTTCATACTATCTTCAAATGACGACAACAACAATAATAAAACCCTAATCACTAAAACCAGTTTTCATAATGGACTACAACATTATTCGGGTCAGGTCGGGTCGGGTCGTCAACCAAATCAAACACAAACTACAAAGCCCAACTGTAAAGTTATGATTTTCAAATATGTATTTTGTTGGCTTTTATTCCGTGCCAAATTTGATTATAATTTTATTCAATCTTATGTACCCTGTATTTGTTGTGGAAATTTATTGTAAGGGTTGTGTGATAGTGAGAGAGAGTGTGAAGACTCAAACAATTGAAGCAAGGAGGGTTTTCGCGGGTATCTTGCGACTAAGCATCCCGCGAAAAGAAGCATGTGTCCTGCACATGACTGGAATGCGAAGAGTCAGTACAGATGGAGACAGCTGTGTCTTGCAAGTATCTCGCGGGTAAGGCCTTCCTGCGAGACACCCGCGAGACATTTTATTCTGCCAGACTATACTATCTGATACACACTTTCTGCATCTACACTATATATACCCACATTACCCATAAATGATGAGGAGAGCTTCTGAGAGAAAACCCTAGCAAAAACACTTGAGAGTTAGAAATTGTTATATCGGGTAGGAGCTTGGAGGGCTTAGGTATATCGGGTAGATTAGGCTTGGAGGGTCTCTTGCTAACCCATGTATCCCAACTGATTGTCTAATGGATCGATTTCCGCTTGGAGGGCGGCAGAGAGATTTTTCGCCGAGTTCTTTGGTTTCCTCTTCGATAACACATCGGCGTGTTATCTGTGTTTGCATCTCTCTTCCCTACTCTTATTCATTTCATTTTACTGCTGTGTTGCTTTAAATATGGATTAGAGTAGCTCTCTTGCTTGTATGCTTGTATTTACACTATTCCGCACTTAGTATTAAGTTAGTGTAAAATCAACCAAGCCGTAACTTTAAATTGAGGGTCTAAACAAGCTCTTGTGTTTTCAACACATTTTTGAGCTTTCACCAACATACGTCAAGTCCAATCCTGTAATTTATTAGTCTTTTTTCATTTGTTTTCATTTCACAAAGAAATATTTACATCAAATCAATTAAATACATACCTTGAATTGGTAAAGAGCCATTAAGTTCATTTCTCTGCAAAACTAACGATTTGAGAGAAGATAATGCTCCTATAGAAGGAGGAACAATTCCAGTTAATTTATTGTAACTCATATCTAATAGCTCCAAGGCATCGAAAGCCGCAAAATCTGCAGAAAAAGATAATCAATTGCGTCGAGAAAAAATCTTTGGCAAAATCATATATAGATATAAATGTGAGTTAAATTCATATGTACACCAAATTTTATGTCATTTATCAGCTCTATTGGATAAATATTTTAAAGATGTCACTTATTTATATGTTCTTTAACATTTACACCAAATTTTATGTTAATTTGATTTATTTACCATGTAATCATTAAACTTAAGTTTTATGTTTAACTAGTGTGTAACTCATGCATATATATGGGTACAATTAAAAACAATCACAATTACATACATGTATCAAATTATACCATTTTTAAAAAAAGAGATTGAAATTATACATGGTATTACATTACACATTTTTTAAACCATAAATATCTAAAATATGTGATGGTTTCTCATTATATATATATATAAACACTCACCAATTTTTGCACCCAATAAGTCACTTGCCATTCATAAAAAATAAATAAATCATTTGCCACAAAAATTAAAAAATTAAATGGACACATGGTGCCTAATTGGAATCTAATTGAAATCCTATTTCAAATCTAATTAGATTTGGACATTTTGAATTTTACAATCAACAATTCACTTGACACAAAAATTAAAAATTAGATGGGATGCATAGCCTACAATTGGACTCCAATTGAAATTCAATTTGGATTCTAATTATATTTTCTTTTAGCTTTGGTGGTACAATTAAAAACAACACAATTACACACACACACACATATATATATATATATATATATAGATTCAAATTATACCTTGTTTAAGTCATAATTATATACATGAGTTTTACTCTTTCTTTCTTCTTTATTTTATTTTATTTTTTGGATATACACATGAGTTTACTTTTTTTTATTGGTTTTTTTTTTTATGGTTTATTTATATTAGACTCTTTGTCTTTTGCACAACATTAACTCATCTAGAAATTGAAAAAAATATATAGATGGGACACGTGACGTAAAATTAGACAACAATTAGAATCCAATTTGAAATCTAATTGGATTTTCTCTTAACTTTACCTATTAATATATATATATATATATAAATATATATACACACACACATACTCACACTAGTGTGTAGCCCCATGCATATACATGAGTGCAATTAAAAACAATCACAATTATACATTTTTTATATAAAAAAGATTCAAATTATACATAGTATTATATTACACTTTTTTTAAATCATACATTTCTAGAATATATAATGATTTCTCATTTTATATATATATATATATATATGATTTAGAATTTAATTGGATTTAAACTCTTCAGTCTTTTTACCCAATAATTCACTTACTACAAAAATTTTAAAAATAAATAAACACATGGCGGAAAATTGGATTCCAATTGAAATTTAAATAGAATCTAATTAGATTTGGACTCTTCGATTTTTACACTCAATCATTCGATTGGAAAAAAATTTAAAATTAAATAGGACATGTGAAGCCAAATTGAGAATCGAATTAAAATCTAATTGGATTTTCTCTAATCTTTGGCTATTAATATATACTAACTTGTAACCCTATACATATGCATGAATACACTTAAAAATATACAATAAAATACATAATATAATTCATATATATAATTTAAATACTATTGATAGTCATATTTATATTTTGTTAACTATTTAAAAAAAAAATTGTAAGGATATTATTAGGTATAAAATGTAAATTGTCCATTTAAAAAAAAAATTTTATTATAAAAAACTTTTTTTTTACAATTTATTTATTCTAGACTCTTTGATTTTTGTACTTAATAACTCACTTGGATGAATATTTATAATGTCGTCACACATTTGATTCTAAAATTAAGAAATAAATCTCTTTAAAAATAAATAATTTAGAACAAATGGCGCAAAATTAGAATTCTAATTTAAGTTTCTCTCAGCTTCACCTATATATATATATATATATTTATGAGTTCACGTTAAACTTGGTTTAAGCCATGAATTCCTAAAATATATAATGGTTTCCCATTTTAAGTTGAAATGGAAATGAAGTAAAAAAGAAAGAAATAAAAGGAAAATAAAATTTTTAAAAAAGAAAAAAAAAAGAAAAGAAAAAGAGTGGCCGACACTTGACAGGACCACTTGGCACTGACCTTCCGAAAACACACACAGAAATTGACACTGACATAACCATTTATGTTTTTTTACTCACGCATGTTGGCATGTTGCTACACATAATTATCGGTTTAAGAAGCTTGGAGGTCCTCAACTTAGGAGGCAATATTTTCAATGGTTCCTTGACAAAATGTAATGGATTTTTTTTTTTTTAATTTTCTTTTTTCTGAATTCTATGGTTGAATTAACTTTGGGTGCATGTCTAAAATAATATTTAAATTTCAATTAGTTTATTTGTTTTAAAACTATATATATATATATATATAGAGAGAGAGAGAGGTAAAACTCAGAAAAAATCTAATTAGATTCTAAATTTCTCTTTTTTCTAAATTTTATGGTTGAATTAACTTTGGCTGCATGTCTAACAAAATATTTAAATTTCAATTAGTTTATTTTATTTTAAGACTATATATATATTTAGGTAAAACTCAGAGAAAACCTAATTAGATTTTAAATTGGCATCTAATTTTGCTCCATGAATCTCATCTAATTTTTGAATTTTTGTGTTAAGTGAATTATTAGGTGCAAAAATCAAAGACTCTAAATTCAATTAGATTCTAAATTGAATTTTAATTGAAGTTCAATTTCGCGTCATTTGTCTCATTTAATTTTTTTAATTTTTGTTATTGAGTGCAAAAACTGAGGAGTCTAGATCTAATTAGATTCTAAATTTTATATATACACACACACTACTATTTAAGGGGTTCCCTTGTTTGGGATCCTCATTTTTTTAGTTAAAAAATGTCTTACACCCCTATGTTTAAGTAGAGACAAAACCAAAGGACAATTCAGTAAAATTACAACTCTTAACTCCCACTAAAACATTGCCTAAAATATAAGGTTACTCTCCTATTGATTTTTAAATTGTTTTATCCACTTATAAATTAAATTCTCAAAATAAAAATTATATATAAAAAATAAAGACAGAGGTTCTTTTTTTTTTTTTTTGCTATAAAATAGGATCATTAAACCCAACATTTTCACTTTTTCTTTTCTTCTCATTTCTTTCCCTTTTATTATGACTTAAACGTTTCTCTTTTTATCAAAAACCATTACATATTCTTCCCAAACAAGTCTGTGTTCAAGTGTGTGTGTTTTTGGAAGGCTAGTGCCCGGTGGTGCTGTTAAGTGTCAGCCACTTTTTTTCTTTTCTTTTCTTTTTAAATTTTATTTTCCTCTCATTTCTTTCTTTTCTACATCATACTTAAGATTTTAGTGCTTAATTAAATCTTTGTTCAAAAGAATCAAAAGAATTTTTCATTGGACATACCTATGTCATAACCTCTACATGTACATGATGCAATTAAAACCAACCACAAGCAACATATTATACACGTTCATAATTTTATATAGAAGTATAATAAATTCAATTTTAATTCTTTTAATATTTTCTAAGTTTAGATGGATGAATTTACATATAAATATAGTTTTATATATATATATATATATTTTTTTTGAGAAACATATACACAAGAGAGAGAAGAAGTTCTAACACTTCAATTAAATTATTATATTATAATTGAAAGGAAATTTAACATAAAATTGTGCATTTAAAATTTAAAAACTCGTAGTCTCAATTTATAGGATAATTAGAAGTACATTTGACACAAAATTGAAGTGTAATTAAATTTAAATTTTGATTATTGATTGAGCTTCTATTATATATAACTAGTGTATAATCCATGCATATATATGCACGGTACAATTAAAAAAAATTACAATTACACACATATATGGATTCAGATTACTCTCTCTCTCTCTCTCTCTCTCTCTCTCTCTCTCTCTTATTTTTTTTTTTAATTTCTTTTGGATATAGACATGAGTTTACTCTTTCTTTTTTCGCTTATGCAGTTTTTGATGATTTATTTATATTAGACCCTTCGTTTTTTGCACCTCATTAACTCACTTAGATCAAAAATTAAAAAATCGTAAATAGGACATGTGGCACAAAATTAAACAACAATTGATCCAATTTAAAACCTAATTGAATTTTCTCTTAGTTTTACCTATATATATATACTAGCTTGTAACCCCATGCATATGCATGGATACACTTAAAAATATACAATAAGATGCATAATATAATTCCTATATATATATAATTTAAATATTATTGATAGTCATTTTTATATTTTGTTAACTCTTTAAAAAAATTTGTAAGGATATTATTAGGTATAAGATGTACATTGTCCATTTAAAAAAAAAAAATGATTGTAAAACACTTTTTTCTTTTTTCTTTTTTACAATTCATTTATTCTTAACCCTTTGATTTTTGTACTTAATAACTCACTTAGATGAATATTTATGATGTAGTCCCACATTTTATTCTAAAATTAAGAAATAAAACTCTTTAAGAATAAATAATTTAGGACACAGTGCAAAATTGAAACTCTAATTTCGAATTCTAATTTGAGTTTCTCTCAGCTTCACCTATTATTATTATTATTATTATTTGCAATAAAATAGTGTATGATAAAAAAATATTTTTATTTTTCAACTAACATGAATGTCACAAGGCCCATTCATTTTCAAAGAGCATCAAATAATTGTTAGTCACGCTGGGGACTTTCACTTTTGAGCAACTAGCCAGAACTAGTCTAATGTGCAATGCATTTTGAAACATTTTATAAGAAATTATATGATATCTCACATATAACACTTATTATGTGTCATAATATATATGAAATTAGTTTCAATTATATTACGTGTTATTAAAAAGAAAGAGTAATCAAGAGTATGAACCAATTACTTAATTGAAAAATATTTAATTATTTTCATTAATTTAAATGTATAACTATCTTTTAGGTTCTTGATTGAGGGTAATTTTTCTCAAAAAAAAAGAAAAAAGAAAAAAAGAAGAAGAAGATTGAGTGTAATTAAATTAGATATTATATCTTTGCTGTAATTTGTTATGATTGCTATCAAAGCAAATCATTGAGCAATAATGTCATTTTCCAAATCAATTGTTTCTTATATACTTTTTAAAAAAAAAATCATTAGAATCCATTTTACATAAATAATTATTGGATGGCCTATAAATATCTGAAACATGAAAATAAATAGGTTTACCCTATAATCTCTATATAATTACATGACAAATTTAGAATGCTATAGTATACATAATTATTATATGTCATTAAAAGAATTTAGGAAATATAAATTGTTAAGATTAAAATAATTATAAATATAAATATATTACTTTAGTGAATTCAACCGTAATTAGTTATTTTTATTTATTTAAGCATACCATTTTTTTTATTGAATGAGTTATTTTAATTTAATAAATATTATTATTAAAATAATCATATAAATAATTTATATATATATAAATAAATTAGTGCACCATGTAAAATACATGAAAATCAATGCATTTATCTCCATTAAAACATTTCTCTCAAAAAAAAATTTCCATTAAAACATGACGATTAATTAATATATTGAGTCATTGACATAAATGCAAAATTTTGATTTTGTTGATGTGGAAGGATGAACTAGTATTAACTAATAATGCTGGTTAAATCGAAATCAAGGTTTCTCTATCTCTCTACCTTAAACTATTTTGGAGCCATTGAGCCTATTGTTTCTTAAATCCAAAATTTCCAAGTCTTCGAAAACCGAAAGTTCTACAAAAAAAAAAAAAAAAAAAAAAAGTACTCCGATTGAATATATTACGTAATTAATAAATAATATATTGTGGGGAATGCATACCTTTGGTAGGCAGGGATCCTTTCAATACATTGTAAGAAAGATTCAGACTTTTAAGTGACGTAAGTAACCTCAGTGATTGTATGATACTCCAATTGAAATTGTTAGCATCAAGATCTAAACTCTCCAGCTTGTTCAATCTCAATAAACTTTCAGAACCTATATATGATAAGATTGTAAGAAATAGAAATATTTATATTTTGTATTCAAAATTAAACAAATTTATTCTTGATAGCAATAGAGAACATAGACCACCACCACCTTAAAATATAGCAAGTACAGTTGTTATGTCAAAGCACCCCTCATGAATTAAAGGAACTAGAAAATGCTTGGATGAATTATAGAATTAGTAATATATATGTCTACGTGATCCATGAGTTAATTAATAAAAGAGTACATTTTTTTTCTTAAAAAAAAAGATAGACCTAAAATTGTTCACATAAATATCGCTAGTAAAATAGTTATAATGTCGTAGAACCCCTTTCCATGGTTGTGCATTTAACAAAACCATGCAAGGGGTAGAGAGCTGAGACCTTTTATAGTATGAAAATTTAGGTACAAAACCACAATGTTTTGTGCCACAACTTTAATGCGCTAGATTGTGAAAGGGGGAGAAAAAATAGTAAGTTCATATGAAAGTAATAGACAATAAATTATAGTTTGGCTTATAAGATAGTTAGGAGAAATTGTGTAGTAAAGATTATGAGTTTGTGGCCCTGGAACTACTCGTCCTTACATCACTCATGAGTAAAATAATGCACAATCATTTAATAAAATTATATTCTTAAAATTTGGGCATATTTATAATATGGTGGAAGCCTTTTTTTTATCAAGGGCTAAAGACTTTTTGTAATGTGGGAACTAAGCCTAAGCCTTGAGCCAGTCCTATGACAGTATAACGCTAGTATGGATGATGATATAATGACTTAAGTAGCTAATATTCTAAATCAACGGTTCGAATGAAAAGTTATTGTTTCATAAGAGGTGATTTTTTTTTTGATACAAAATAGAAATTCTACTCGAGCTTAATTTAAGTGTATATGTGTGTGAGGCTCCCTCTTGGAGACTTGAACCCCGACTCTTACCTCTCACACCCTACAAGTACTTATACTTGTAGAGTGACCATCGCATAATTTAAAATTAGCATAATTCTGACCACTAAATCCTAAGCACCTATGGTTTGTTGTTGTTATTATTATTTTCTGAATAGGATCTGTTAATTTTTTTAACACCATTATCTATGAGTAGTTAATTAGAAGGGAGTTAATTTTGTACTAGAGCCTGTTTTAATTTTTTAACAAACAAACAATATATTTAAGTACTAATCAATACCAATATATCCTTTCGAAATTACCATTATATTTTAATAAATTACTAAAACAAATATTAATGTATAATTTTTACTCATATCTCTTCTACCATACCAATATATATTTTAGCTCATAAATATACTAACTAATACTCGTACAATGTGTTTAAGAGTCTAGGAGAGAAAGAGTTCAAGCTGCAGAATTAGTAGCATATTGTAATTATCTCTAAAAAAAAATTCCTCAAGTTAATTTGCAATGACTTTTAGCATTCAGCAAAAAAAAAAAAAAAAAAAAAAGAGACTTTTAGCAAAATAAAAAGAAATTTTGAAATGATTTATCGTTTACGTCTACCGGGGGAAAAAAAAGGATTGAAACGGTGTATAGAGTTCCACACCCACTCAGGCAACTACTGTAATAATCTTTAATTATAATTTTTTTTTTTAATTCATTTATCTTTTACCTCCACACGTTTTGCTTTCACGTGAGTGCATCCAAATCCAAAAAAAAAACTTTGGAGTTAAGACCACATTGCAGACAGGTTTGGTCACCTCCAGCGGCTTCTGTTTTTAAAGTAAATGATGGGGCTGTCTTTGCACAACAAAGAAACAAAGAAAGTCAGGGGTAGGAGTTGTAATTCGCAATTGTGAAGGATTGCTTATGGGAGCTTTGTCAATGAAGCTAAATCAGCGGCTGGGTTCCTTGGAGGCCGAAGAAAAGCTTATGAATTGGGGATTTTGTTTGCTAAAGATATGGGCTTTCATGAGATTGCTCTTGAGGGAGATTCTGTTACGGTTTCAAATGCTATTGCTGGCATTTCTCCTCTTCCATCTTCGATAGCATCAGTTGTGAATGGAATTAGTTCTCTTTTAAGTGCTTTTCGTAGTTTTTCTATTTCACATATTGGTAGAAAAGGTAATCAGGTAGCTCACTTATTAGCAAAACATGCTTAGGGTGTTGAGCAATTTGTTACTTGAATTGAGGAGAGCCTTGTTTCTTAGAACATGCTCTCTCAGCTGATGTAGTTCTTTCTTGTTCAAGTTAATGGAATTTCAGTTTTCTATCAAAAAAGAAAAAAAAAAAGAAAGAAAGATAAAGAGGCCGTATGAACAGAGGCCAACGAACTGAAGAGGAGAGACCGATGTAAGAGAGTGGGGGTGAAAAAAATTACAGTTTTCTGAGTTTTATTTTTTCTTCGGTATCGATCTATTTGTTAGCCGAAACTGATAGTAACATAGGATAAATTACAGTCATTACAGATAATAAGAAACAGAGAGAGAGGATATATATTAACATACCTTTATGCTCAATCCAACCACCAATTGCATTAGAAGATAAATCAAGACCTCTTAACTCCTTGAAACTCTCAAATAAAGAGACGTTTAGAAACCAGACCTTATCTACGGAAAGGGAAACGTAAAAGGGATACTCATCCGGTTCAGTATCGAATTCCCAGATATTGTGGAGAGAGAGATGGGTCACGTGACCAGTGGTAGAGTTGCAGGTGACTCTCTCCCACTCACAACACTTATTCTTGTGATCATCGACCCATGAAGGGAGAAGATCCGTCCTCCCAAACTTCTTGGGGAAGGACCTCACAAACTCCTTCTTGATTTCTAACAGACCCATCCTCTCTTCTTCAAAGCAACCTCTGTGGCCATTAAGATGAACTAGAACTATCAAACCCCACAATAAGCACTTCACCAAGGACCGTCCCATTGTGAATATGTAGTGATACTCTAATTTTTTTGCTACACTAGTTTATGTAATAGTTAGGAGAATCAAGTCAAGTCAATGGCGTTTCTCCAAAAAAAAAAAAAAAAAAAAAAAAGAAGTCAAGTCAAGTCAATGGCTGTGGAAAAAAACGAAGAACGAAGATTCATTATGGGTTGGCTAATAAAGGTGGGTGGTGGCATTTTAGTCCAAGCATTCGGAGAGCATTTTTGTTTTTACGCTGAGCTGTAATATGAGTCCGTTTAAATAAAACTTATTTTACTGAAAATTGAAAATATTGTAATAAAATAATTTTTAAATGTGTAAATAGTATCATAGAACTTATTTTTAATGAAAAAGTTGCTGAAAAGTAAAGTTTGTGAATTCGTGAACAGTATATAGAACTCACAAACTGATGAAAAGTTGCTAAAAAGTCAGAAATATACAGCTACTGTTCATGAACAGTAGCCGTTTGTCCCCCTGAAACGTGTGCTGCAGCCAAAAAAAAAAAAAAAAAAAAAAAGCAGAAAACACCAGACGCAATAAACGCAACGTGTATCCAAACGGATACTAAATATGCTTATTGCTTAAGGATAATTCACACGCATGTTTTGGAGCATTTCTTTTCACTTCTTTTTTAATTGTCAATAGTCTTGAAGTTGAACTGAAACTTTTTGATATTTTTAAAAAACACATTTAGTGCTTAAAATTTAAATCCACTCTCCTCCACGTATTGAATTATAAATTAAAAAAAAATATTATACATGTGACAATATATATATATATATATATATATATATATAAGAAAAAAAAAATTAGCTTCAAACTGCATCGGGTCATCTTTAAAAGTAAATCACAAAAATGGACTTAACGTTCAAGGCTGTATTTCAACGTTGACGTGGTATGGAATAATGCATTAAAGGTAACTAAGAGAATGTCTTAATTTCAACATCCACATGGGCTGATGGCTTTAATTTCAACTTGATGGAGACATGCCGTGTAGGGTACCCTAGATCGCATTTCCAAATTCCATGTCTCAAGTAATAATTAGATGAACGTGCTGTTTTGGTTAAGAAATGAATATTGAGAAATGAGAAAAGATAAAAATTTGTGAAGTGCACAGATTTTCTATAATTCTAATATATCATGTCGGTGGTGGAAAAGAGGCGAACCTTTATTATGTCCTGTGGCCGCTGGTAAAGGTGGCAACCTCAAAAATTCTACTTTCTCTTCATTATAGTCCAATTCACTCCTAATTAACCTCAGAACTCCAAACTATGTCGGAAAAATGGAGAACAATATTATGGGGAGTAAGCTGTAAAGGTAGTACTTTGGGGAATTGTGAGTCAAGTCAATGGCGGGAAAGAAAATTACACTAATTCAAAGCATCTTGTTGGAGCATTTTAGTCCAATTTACTCTCAGGTAATTTAGTTAGCATTCAGACCGCATTCGATAATATATACTCAGTTGTACTAGTTGTTCATGTCGTTTAAGCATAATTCAAAGCCATCCACTTGATATTTGGAGCATTTTAATATTGAAAATTATTTAAATGAATTAATGAAAAAAAGGTTGATAATTTTTTTTTTTTTTGAGAATTAGAAGAAGTGAGAGTTTAATGTGGTAAATAATTCTAAAGTGAGTTTATCCTGGCTGAGAAATTACCTAATTAAACTAGGCAATAGTTTAGACCCCTAAATTAACAATTAAGGCCAAGTACATGATTAACCAATTGAACTAAGCACGGATAATAAGTAAATTAAATTAAATAAGTAATAAAGCTTTAAGTAAAGAGAAATAAATCTAAGATATAAAACACCAAATGTGTTATCCAAAACAATCTACTAAGTATAGATAGTTGCAATATAGAATACACACATATAATTATTTATAAACTAATATGTTTTGTCTATTCTAAAAAATAATATTGAACATCTTGACTTAAGGATCCCAATAATCTGGGTTCAACAAAAGTAATTTTGGCCTCTCAAACATAATCCTTAATCCCTTAAAAAAACTCAAATAACAATAATAAAATTAGCCCAAACAATAAAAAGATTAGGACAAACAACTACAAAAGAACAAAATATTCAACAAAAAAGTCATTCAAAAGTAATTAAAAATATAGATACTAATTATTGTGATTGGAAAAGATAATTATTATCTCATCCTATTGTTGGTATAAGTTCAGAAAAACTTCCATAATAACTCCATCATATCTAAAATTAAAAGAGAGAAATTAAGAAAATGCAACCTACTATATATATATAAATATATATATATATATATATATATATATATATTCTATGCTTAAAAAAATATTTTTTTTCCTGCGAAAAATAAGATTAAAAAGTAAAGTACACTAATAAAGCATAATCTATGCACAACCAGTGTACAATAATAAAGCATATATAATTTGTTTTAAGTATTTAAATTTTTTGATAGGGTATTTAAATTTTTTTTTTTTAAATGTCAAGAACATTATAGTTCAACAAGCACTTTCTGATAGTACCTTTTGGTGTTTCTAAAAAAGATGTTCAAGAGTTCAAATTCTCCATCCCAATTATCAATTTTTTTATATAAAATAAAAATGATTTAAATGAATTTTTCTTTTTTATTTAAACAAGAAGAATTTAGAGTTTATGCTAACTAAACAGTAAACAAAGCTTTCCAACAATGTCACAACTTCTGAGCATTACAAGGGAGTACAAGTAGCCATATATCTCTTGCAACTGAATTGTGGAATAGAACTTATAGAAGATGATCAACTGTTCTTACAACTATTTTTGCACTACAAGGCCAATATCTTTCTTAGAGCAATTGTGCAAACAAAGAAGGCAACTTTTGGAAGGGCCTTCATATGCCAATTATTCTTCCATGGGAGTATTAGATCTCTTAATTAGAATGAATATCAAACTTAGTGGTTATCACTTCTTGTAAAGTCCAACACATTCTTTCTTCTCCTACTCTAGTAAACTCATATGAATACAAAAATCAAATTGACAATCAACAGAATCAACATTGATTCCATTATTAGAATCCCAATATGTTTGTATAGGAAACTATAGAGGCACCCTCCTTATCCATGAAAATTGGGAATAAGGAAATGTCTTTTTAGAGCAGCCTTCTGCACCATAGATCCGATGAGGATTGGCTGGAGATGCAGGAGGTGAAGAGGGATTGAGATTTTAGGGAAACGTGAAATAGGTTTTGTTTATTTGTTTGTTGAAATGTTAATAAGTGTATTAAGATGTATTGATTTTACAATGAGTTTAAGTGAAAGTCTGATGTGGCATGTTTTTATTGGCTAGTGTAAATTAGAGGGTTTACACCTCGTCCTTATTGAATTTAATCTCATGGAAAAATCTAGGTAAGTTGCAGATTCCACTCATTTTTCAATTTTTTCTTTTTGTCTTCGGGTCCACTTTTTTTTTTTTTTTTCTTAATAACTCTATCAATAAAAGCTAGATTATACTTAAGTTAATTTGTTTGGTTTATACTCTGCACATATTTGATGTGATGATTACTCTACAAATATATTTGTGAAATATAAAAGGCAAGGGCCAGAGTTTATATCAAGATTTAAAAGAAAAAATTTGTTTGGTTTATATAAATTGTTTTCCTTTTTTTTTTTTTTTTTCCTTGAATGAAGTTTTTCACGTCATCAAAAATAAAATAAAAAAGTCATGATCATAGAAAAAGTGAAAGACAAGATCAAATAAAAAATAAAATATATGCAAATTGGATGCCAAAAATCTACCTCTTCTAATTTGCGTGCCAAATGTAAAATATGAAATAATATTAAAGATACCTACACAAATAACTAAATATATCATTTTTAACTCAATCAACTCAGTGTAGTTATAAATCTAACATTAAAAATATTCATACTTGAGAAATATACGTTAAATTTGTAATTAATTTTGTCAATTTATTCGTCTATAATACATTAATTTAATAACTTTAGTAAACAATTAAAAAAATAGGTAAAACAGAATTATAATTTTAATCCTTAAAAAAATGGATTGACCGTATAACCCAAAAAAATCCTATCTGGCCCATTTTTTAAAATGGTTAAATGTTTTTTAGCCATAGCCATGTTATTTTTTAAGCTTTAAGTGAATAAATAGATTAGAGTCCAATTCTGTCATGTTTAAAAGAAAATAAGGAAATACCACCGCATACCCTTGGTGCGGTGGTCACTCCATAAGTATAAATGTTTGTAAAGTATGGGGGGTAAGGACCGGGATTCAAGTCTCCAAGAGGGAGTTTCACACACATATACATTTAAATTAAGTTAGAGTAGAAATTCTATCTTGTATAAAAAAAATAATAATAAGGAAATTATTATATTTTATATAAAATTAAGAAAGTAAAAAGGTTCTGAATATCTTGTAAGAATTACTTTTATATCTAGGAATTAACCATTAATAATTATAAAAATATTAAACAAAAAAATTTAAGTTTATTTTTCATTCTTTTTAATTTTATATCCAAACACATATATAATGAGTATTATTGTCCCCTTTTTTTATTCTTATCCTTCCTCTAATATTTTTTTTTTATTTCTTCCTTTAAACATAATATTAATTTTAAAAAACAACAGAAAATTCCACACCCTCCCTTTTTTTTTTTTTTTTTGGGTTATCGTACTTGGTATCCACGTATTTTATGAGTTTTATTTTTATTTAGTCTTTTGCTCTTTTTGTTCAGCTATATTCAACCGATTGACAAGAATTCAATCAATGCCATGAACCTAATATTTAAATTCACATAAAAGAATGCTTGATTGATCAACTATCAATCGAAGACCGATCAAAAGAGATCGACTTTTTGCTTTTTTTTTTTTTTTTTTTTTTTAATTTAGCAGAATTTTGGCAAAAAAGAAGACACTTATATATATATATATATAATTTTTTTTTCTACAATATATAATATATTTAGTAAAAAAAAATTTATAAAAGAAAGGGTGCAAATTTTCAACCCTTCTATTCTCCGCCAGAGTGTGCACAGCTTTTGAGAGGCAGAGTGAAGATTGGGGCATCGTCACGTGTATGTAGGAAATTTCCAAGAAGCTTCATTTAATGTATATTTACTTTGACATGGTGTCCTTTCACTTCATTCAATGTATCTTTTACTTTAGCATGCCGTGTTTCATTCACTTCAGTTGCAGGTCACGTACGAAAATTGCAAGGAAGGGAAGCTTCGTGTTTTACCTTGCTTTTTGACCAGCCAGTGAATGGCAATGAGAAAACTGACATGATATGCAGAGCCAGAGGAAATAGTGGTTTCAGTTTCATAATGCTGTGGGTTCTAGTTCTTTTCTTCTTTTTATATTTCTTTTTTTTTTTTATATAACATTTTATATTTCTTTTTAATTAGCTATAAAGTTTTTTTTTTTTTTTTTTATATATATATATATATATATATAAAGTTTTCTCAACAGTTAACACTACTTTTTAACCAACAAAGTGAATCGATTTTTGTGACAAAAGTGAGGACTTTTACACCGGGGTGATTAAGTGAATTTAGGGAATGGAAAATGGGGAAGAAAAGTGAGAGAATGACTTTTATTTATATTTGAGTTTAGTTGGGATGATCTTAAGAAGAAAAATTTAGCAGTGGCAGAACACATTATTTCGACCAAATACAGAATTTGACCATTTTTGCCCCAAAGTTGTATATAGATCCGTAAATTTGTAACGAGTGTCCTCCCCTCTGAAACTGAGGAAGACATTGTACTTCCATCGGTTGGTAAAGATTAGGAGTTTGAATCCATTAAATCGCGATAAAGATTTGCGAAAAGAAAAATCAATTAGAATTGATGATGCAAAAAATTATTAGTTGAACTCCTCGTCAATACAGATGGACAAAGGCGACCAGCAATAAGATATGAAATAGAAAAAAAGAAATATATCGGTGTAGTGTGTGCCAAATAAGTTTGAAATATTTCAGTTATTTGCAGTTTGATCATTTTAAAGGTTAGGTGAAGTAGGTTCTTTTTTATTTTATTTTTTTATAGATAATTTCAACCCATATCGTCTGCTCTTAATAATTTTATTTTATCATTAAAGGAAGATACTAATTAGTTTTTTTGGTTTAGGAAAGAATCAAACTCCAAATCTCTTTTTCATAAATAAAAAATTTTACTAGTTGAGCTAATTGAAAATCTGAAACCCTCATTGAAAAAGCACGTTTGAGAACCTGCTCTCAGCAAGTGAAATAACATCTCTAGCATGCAAACCATTGGGCCACACACATCTTGTTGATCAGGAATAAAAAATTAATAAATATAAACCAATTTAAGTATCAAATATATTAAAAAATTAAATGGCACATTACGGTTTAATCTCGGTTAAACCTCGGTCTAACCTCAAAAATCTTGAACCTCTCCATTTTTTTGATCTATTAAATGGTCCAGGTTTTAAAACTATGCTAGATTAAAGTACAAAAGGCAAACTACTTAGTAACATAATTTTTTGTATCAGTTTGGTATTTTGATTTTTCGGGTGCCTGAATATATAGGGACTAGGGTCCAATGTTTGGATTGGTCTAAGGCTCATACGGTGATAGTAAATTGCTAAAATATGAGATAAATGGTATGTATATTATTGGCCAAAATGGCCAAATACCACCTTTTTTAGAAATTTTTAACAAAAAAAAACTGTTTCAAAAATAAATGGCAAACTACCGCTTTTTCTAGAACTCGAGTATACCAGGCTCGAGTACCTTTTATAAATAAAATACAGAAAATTTTATTTCTACAGTACTCGAGTTTAACTAACTCGAGTACCGTGTAAATATATATATATTTTTTGTTTGTTTGGGGATAATCAACAAATAAACATAAAGATAAAAATAAGTAGCTTCTTTTATGTTTTTATTTATTTAAATAGAAGCATTGTAAAATATAGAGATTTTAATTTTGAAATATGAATTTAATTTCTACATTAATTAAAATTTTTCATTGTTTTCTCATAAAAATTGTTCACTATTTTCTGTATAAACAATTTCTACGATTTTACATAAAATTATTTTTTGTTCAGCATTATTTAAGAAATTGTTCGCTCTCTTTTTTGCATAAATTATTTTCTGTTCACTATTTAAAAAATTGTTCACTGTTTTCTCATAAAACACCTAGTGAAATCATGTTTTCTAAATTTAAACGCCAAATCTGAATGCTTTTTCATGTTTGAGAACAACAGTAGCTTAGAAGCCTCCCAACAAACAAAACAAAATCTCTCACAAATACAAACTAACTCACAATCTTAAATGCCCAATATAGCCAATAACTCTGTTATACAAACAAGGATGAACTCTAAACCGGCAAACATGAGTATCTTTCAACCCCAAAAAGTTTATCAAACTACTTTTTGAAGAAATTCGTTGGCTAATGTACTTCTAAGAGTCTTATCCTCTCATCATGTAGAAGAACAATTGGGTCAAGACCATCAAACCTTTCGTAACATTTCTATTATTATAAGGTTTCAATTTTATTCCTTGGTGAACAATAAATGCCCAATTACTTATTTACAAGGAATACATTTTCCTATCATACCAAAACTCATTTACTTCCACATCAAAGAAAAATATTTTCATTCTAAAGAAAGTCAATAAGAAAATCAAATCTAAATAGGAATTTGAAACAATTCTGATCGGTTATATAATAAAATAACCTTCTCCTCTCCAAAACCCTTCTTTTCGCATGGGTCCAACTCAAGATTTTGCTTGTAGAAAAGGAGGGTTCACATAGAAAATTATGATATCTATTGTTAGGACATATGTGAAATTGTTAGAGACATATGTTATGTATATTGGCTAATCCTTTGACAAAACGCACTTTACTTATAATTTGGTAGATCTAGGATGAGTTTAGTACTTCAAGAAACAAGTGTTCAAGTTTGGTATTGAAGTCATGCAAATTTGTCCAATAAACAAGTAAAGAAGTGTTGTTCATTAAGCTCGACAGAATCATATCCATCGAGGTTTAACGATGTAGCTCGACAACATCTCGACAGAAGCTGTATATGTCGAGAATTATGAAATTAGAATTTCCAGATCTGATTTCACGCATATCCATGTGTATTTATGTAGGGTTTCTTTTTTCACAACCCTAGACATATATAAGGATTATTTTAAGGGCCGTTACAGATGATGCAACTTGATGTAAAGTAATAATACATGCATATTGTGACCAGAGACAATTTGCCCTAGTTTATCATATTCTCTCTAGAAGTTACTGCATCTTTGCGCCAAGGGTTTTGTAACCAAGAAGTTTCTTGATCTTCATTGTTGGATAAACTGAAAAACTTTGCAACCAACATCTTCTTCAAGTTGGTGTGTTAGTCACATACTGGGATCCGTGCATCATTGGTTAGTCACGTACTGGGAGCCGTGCATTGAAAGAAGAGATTGCCACTACATTACAAGTTCAACTCAGTATTACGGTAAGGGTTCAACTATAGGTTGGTATTAGGTACTAGGATTCCTTTTACTTGTAACTGCTTGTTTTGATAATAGTGGATTCTCGGGAGTGGTGACCTTAAATTCACCCGGTGGGATTTTGCCTTGGTGGTTTTCCCCATTTGTAAACAAATCACCTGTGTCAAATTTATTTTTCGCTGTATTTAACTCAGTTGGTGATTTGTTTGTGCTACCACGCTTATTGCATATAATTGAATCTAATTAATTCACTTGGATAATTAATTAATTAATTTACCAAAAAGGGTCAATACATTTTTGGCCTATCACCTATAATTGTTAAATTGTATTTAGTGACATCTTGCTATAATAGTGATTCGTATAATTTTAAATAGGATATACTTTAGCCAACAAAGAAGTAAAGACTCACATGTGATAGCAAATTATTGAATATACACGTGTGAGTCGAGAAATTAATATAAAAGAAAAATAATTAATACAACATATAATTGGATCAAACAATTAACCTTAAACTTTTAAATCAAGTGATCAATTAATTGGAACCCAAGGTGTGTAATCTCCCCCTGACACTTGGCCCTGAAGCTCACACTTCCCACAAGACTAGAAATTTCTCTGGTGAAATGCAAGTTATGACATTGGTATGGCTATTTTAGTCTAGCTCAAAGCCTAGCTCTACCCCAAAACCCTATAAAGATCTGGCAGATCAAAGAGCACTTTCTGCTGCTTCCTAATTCGAGTTTGGTATGATATTGCTAGGCGTGATATAAGCATTTCCATTAACAAAATATGAATTATTCCACAATTTCAGTCATGAAAAAGCAATATAGTGGATTGTGTGTTTGTCAAAAAGATAATTTAACATGACTGAGTGAGTGTGACTGGCAAAGTGTGTCCAACCAATCACACAACATTCTTTAATCCTCATTTTCCACAAAAGAAAAAATCTTTTCAGTTTACTGCTTAGTCAAAGTGGAAGTTAAGGCATTTCCCTATGAAGATTGATATATGCCAACTACATTATCATCCATGTCCGATGAATCAAACGGTCATGGTTATTCAGATTATAATTGATCAGATCTATCATCTAGTTGATACTTTCACAGTCTCTAAAATCTGCATGCACGTGCCCAACTGTCAATGTAGTAAAATCCAAAGGAAACGACGAAACAAACACATTAAAGAGAATAACCATCCTGATGACAGAATGACTATGGCATCCCCAAGTCACATATCGACTAGATCTGCTTCCCACTTGGCCTTTTAACTAAGTATTAGTAATAGTAATTATTATTATTAATCAATGGATTATTTAAAAGATTGAATTTTCATGTGATTGAATTTCTATGTTCTACGCGGGATCCTACCCACACTTTTTAAAAAAAAAATAAAAGACGCATAGTAGTAGTAGTTATTTACAATTATGGTTATTATTGAAACCAATGGATTATTTAGAACATTGAATTTTCATGTGATTGAAGTTCTATCTTCTACATGGATCCTAACCACAACTTAAAAAAAAAGAAAAAAAAGAAAAAAAAGAAAAAAAAAGAGCCTCTACATGAATATGAAGGCATGAATAAAATGTGGAAAGTTTGATCGGTTGGTCATTTTGGAATGGTAGATGCTAAACATTTGCTTTTTCTTTATATCTATTATTGGTACTTTTTGATGGATTTTTTTTCAGATTATTTGCTGACATGCTACGGATCCATCATTTGAAACATGACCTACAAAGTGAATGATTGGGGTTCAGCTCATGCATGAATTCATGCTAAAATTGCTTTCTTTTTTTGGA
Source organism: Notholithocarpus densiflorus (assembly GCA_030021035.2). NCBI lineage: Eukaryota > Viridiplantae > Streptophyta > Magnoliopsida > Fagales > Fagaceae > Notholithocarpus > Notholithocarpus densiflorus. The sequence goes on along the minus strand of JARYZH020000014.1, from coordinate 852,719 downwards.
ACCTAGGCGTGGAGTAAAAATTCTTCTCCTCTTGGGAACTAAAGGATAAGTAAGACCAAACCCAATGTTCCCTGTCCCTCTAGATAAATTTATCATTATTATGATTTAAGAATTAGGGTCAATAATAATTATTATAAATCCTTATTCATGAAAAAAAAAATTTAGGGTTAATAGTATTCATGCAAGAGGAAGGAAAAAAAAAGTTTAGGCTATGATTTTTAGCCTGAGTACATTTCCCTATCCCAAAACCCTTTTTTCGCTCTCGGAAGTGTCAATTCAACTATTACACTAAAAAAATGGTTTAGGCTTTGATTTTTAGCCCAAGTATAGACTTTTAAGTAATCTACGGTTGGACCTATAAAAAAGAAAAAGAGAGGGGGAGCTAGGCTGGGTAAGAAAAGAAAGTTATTTTAAGAAAATTACTACAGTCTCGCGCGTGTTTTCTTAGCAATTGAGGATAGATGTCACATGGTTTTGAAATAGGATATATATAATCTTGGAAAGCCCAATGAGTTGTTAATTAATTTTGATCACTAATACTGAGATTACTATGAAAGGGAACATGTTAAAAGACAGCCAGCTGACAAAGGCAGTGAATTTTTGGAAGTATGAGCAGTCGTCTCCTTGTGGGCTGACTTTTCTTCCTACCCCTTAATCATAATCTAATGATGTTCCTGCTTTATAACCTTGTTTAGTATATAATCTTTGGAATTTTGTTGTTGAACTATTGTGGCCCCAGAATATTCTCTCCTTCTCCAACACTCACCAAAAGCTTCAACTTTCAAGGCCTTATAAGATTCCAATACAAAAACCCCCCCACCTCTCTCTCTCTCTCTCTCTCTCTCTCTCTCTCACAGAGGTAAAAACGATTATAATACAACTTTTCTAAGAGACCATAGGCATATAAAATAGAAAGGGTTTGGGGAAAAGCAAAATGTTGTCACCAAGGGTATGTTTGTTTCTTGGCTTGTCTTTTACTTTGAAATTAATTGTTTGTGCAATTCAAACAAGCCCCCAGATGTAATTCCAAATTTCTAGGTATGGACATGTGACCCAATTCCAAATCAACTCCCTCACAAACCCTATTGGTAGTTCAGATGAGATATCGCTATTTCTTCATTCCCTACTTAGTATGTTTTATACTCAAAAAAGTTACATTGAAATTTCTGTCTTGTAGCATGATATATAATAAATTGTGAAAATCCAAAGTTGGTGATTTGGATTGTTTTAACTTATTATAGGACTGGCTATTAATATATATTGAAGTTAATTACCAGATATTATGATGCCAGTTAAGTATAGTTATAGGTTCAAATCAAAGGGCAGTTTAGTCAAACTTAAGACTGGAAATTTTCTGTGGGGGATTCGTTTTTACTCTTTGAATAAATATCCCAAAAGGTGAGTAGATTTGGCTCCAGGAATCCATTGCAGAAACCCACATGCTTTGGCATATCAAAAGTTAGAGAATATATGCCTTTTTACAAATCAAGCTTTTTATTTTTCATTTTCCTTCCTTTTTCTGTACTATTTTTTTATCATCTGTGATACACATGGCGCAATCCTAGAAGGACTTATTTCATTTTGCCAACCTTTCTTTACAGGCATAAAATAGTAGTGCTATAAATATTCTTTTGAATGGTGTGCTTTGTACAATATTTTATGGCTATGTTTAGTGCTAATTGATAATAAGTTTTACCATTTTAATTTTCTTTTTCTCTGGTCCCTTCCACAGGTGTACTGTTCTCAAACAGGAAAATATGTGATAATAGTAACAGGCAGCCTCAAAGCAAAGAAATGCGAGCCCAATGGATTATAAAACTTAGTTATGGGGTTAACCACACTTTCTTTACAGTCACTCCAAGTTTGATATCATCAAAAAATGTTAAAGCACTAGCAATGGTGGTGCTAAAAAGTTAAAAACTATTTTTAACACCACTACATATAAAAAAGAGTGTTGCAATAGTGGAGTTAAAGGTAAAAATTTTACCTTCATTGCTACAGTGCACAGCTATATATGGTTGTGCACGGTAGCAAAGAGCAAAAAAGAAAAATTCATTTTTTATTCTCCATCCAATTAAAATAATATTTATTCGCTTGTTTTTTTTCTATTCTTTTATTCTCCAACCATGCAAGCCTTAGACAAAACTCTCTCAACTCCCTCAAACTCTCTCAAAATCGTCTCTCACTTTCTCTTTCCCCTCTCAGCCTATCTCTCTCTCTCCTCACTGCCTAGACTTTACGATTAGCCTCTCATCATTCTCAGCCGCACATTCTCCGATTGTGAGATCGATCTCTCGCTCTTAACTGTCGTCATCGTTTTCCTCACCACTCATCTCGGTGTTGATGATCGGCTTCACGATCATGTGCGCTCACGATGCGTTTAGAGTTCAAGAGGATCTCTTCCTCGACAATCAAGAGCCAGCGAATTCCAGATTCCTCTCCTTCCTCGGCAGCGCTGCCTCTTCCACCGCTGCACGTGTTAGACCTTTGGACTCGAACGCGTAAGAGGAGGAAGGTTAGTTACTTTAGATTCATTACTGTGAAATTGAAAATTTGTTATTGAGAAGGTTCATTTTGTCATTTGCTTGGGAAATTCTGGGCAAATGATAGGGTTTTGATTTGAATTGTGCAATTTGTAAACCTAAATTTTCTAGACTTGTATGTGGATTAAGTCCGTATTGTGCAATTTGTAGACCTAATTTTTGTAGACTTAGTTTGAGATTGTGTATTTTTGTGATTGTGGCTTTGGTTCCTTTTTAGTAAATAATAAGTAAAAAACTATAGAATAATTTATGATTGGCGGCGGTGGTGGCGGCGATAGTGGCAGCAGTAGCAGTTGCAGTGGTTGTAATTGTTGTTTATTGTAGTGGATATATTATTTTATTGAAATGTTTATATTATTTTATTGTGTTGAAAGCTAAAATAGATCCACTGCTGCTGGATGTTTTGTAAAGTGAGTAGGCAAAATAGATAATGTAACTTTTTGTGGTGCCAAATAGCTAAATTTTTAGCTCCATTACTGTGAATGCTCTATTCTTTTGAAAGAATAATTAACTACACTTTAATATTACACGCCAAAGCATTCAAATTTTTAGCTCCATTACTGTGCATGTATCTTTTGAGGAAAATTTTTTTTTTTTCTTTTTTTGATACAAGAAGATAGAAAATCTACTCTAGCCTAAACTAAGTGTATATGTGTGTGAAGCTCCCTCCTAAAGACTTAAACCCTAACCCTTGCCTCCTTCACCCTACAAGCACTTATACTTGTGGAGTAACCATCACACTAAGGGTGCGTGGTGGTTTTTGAGGAAAATTATTGAATACTCTGGGAGTACCATAAATACATACTCCCCCCTCTCACATGAATTGTGGGTCCAATCATAAATTTAATTAGTGGGACTCACAGTTATGTGAGAGGGGGAGTACACATTTATGGTACTCTGGGAGTACTCAATAATTACTTATCTTTGAACAATCAGCATTTAATTAAGGCCTACTAAAAGGGATTCAGATCCTCTAGATTTCCTAGGGTACTCTACCAATAGATTTCCTTAAATCCTAACCACTTCTTAATGATTTAATGGTCTAAATTATGCCATGTCAGCATTCCACTAACAATATTCTTAAAATAATAAAAAAAATGTTGCAAACAAAACAATTAAGATTATTATTAGTGGAATGCTGATATGGCAGAATTTAGACCATTAAATTATTAAAGAATAGTTAAGATTTAAGGAAATCTATTTGGTAGAGTACCCTAGGAAATTTAGAGGATCTGATCTCCACTAGAAGTCTAGAACTATTTTCATGACTTACTAAAACAATCATTTTGAGTGAGACTGTGAGAGGGAGTGCTTTTCTTCATGACAGAGTCATTTTGATCGATGTCGCTAAAGAACTTTTTAGAAACATGGGAAATGGTCCTAATTATACTTGGATGAAAGATAGAAGCAGCAAACTTGAATATGTACATTTGTACAGGTGGTATGGGATAAAATATGTACATTTATACAGGTGGTATTGGCATTAAGGATACTAAGATATGGCTTGAATGCTCTGAAAATTTTTACAAATGAGGATAATATATGAATGCAATTAATAGTAATACATAAAATATAAATAACACTATTTAAGTTTGATCAATTGTCCTGATCTTGTCCTTCTGAAAAAAAAAAAAAATTGTAGAAAAAGTTTGGTCAATTGTCCCCTTTGTGTCTCTATGAATTTTTTACTACACAGAATCTCCATATCCCCAATTTTCATTTTGGTTATTTATTGTAAGTTTTATTTTTGTCAATTTGTCTAATAAATTTCCACTTATCACAGCTGTTAGGTTTTTTTGTCCATAATTTTTATTAACTATTAAAAATATTTTTTTAATACTAAAAAAACTATTAATATTTCATTTAATTAAATAATAAAATCTAATTTAAATAAAAATATATAAATCAAGCTCCATAGGTCTCCATCAATTCTCTCCATCAATGAAAATCAACCAGAAACTCGAAGCGTAAAATCAAACCACACAATATTTGGAACCCTAAGACACCCACAATTCACCTCAAAGCACAACATTTGGACTCCTAAGACACCATGACAAAACCACAAATCACCTCATAGCACAACATTTGGACTCTGCCACCATCTCAGAACCACAAATCACCTCATGGTGGAACTCTGCTCTAAAACTACACCACCACATATCTAGCAAATACCCTCATCAGTAATCACTAGAACTCACCCACCAAATTTCATAGAAGTAACTTCAAGCATCTAGCCCACAACACTGGAATTTTTCCCAACCACCACATGCAAAACAAAACTTACAAACACCAAATCCAAACAAAACCTAAACATATGACCTACAGAATCTTGACCACCGATGAGTGTTGATGTTGGAGCGTCATTGTAGTTGTTGGAGCATTAGTGGTTTTACGAAAATTATTAAGTACTTTCGGAGTATGAAGACGTGTTGTTCCATCCTCTCACATTTATGATGGATTCAACTAATTAAATTTATGATAAGGTTTATCATGAATATAAGAGAAGTGAGCATCTTATCATTCTACTCCGGAAGTACTTAATAATTTTCTGCTCAAAAACCTAAAATTCAAAGAGTAATTACTCAAAATCAAAATTTTAAGAAGCACATGGACTCTTACCTCAAAATCCGATGATTTTACTTATACAACCCAAATAATTCATTAAAAAATTTCTTCAAGTTCGAAGTGCTGATGGTTAATTTAATGTTAGAACAAAACTTGGCTTGATAGATCAATTGCTCAAATGATATTTGATTATTATCAGAACGGATAATGTATTTAAGATGTGATCATAAAATTAAAACTTGTATATGGTTATTAATTAAAATTAAATACATTGCCCATGAAAGTGTACCTCGGGGTTAATATTGATTGTGGTTGTTCTTTATATGGATTTAACACTGAACATCAAAATCATCTCTTTTTGGATTTAACCTGTTTGATGGTGCAAATACAAGTATTAGCAAGGGTATATTGTTCTCTCTAAATTATCATACTTTTAGCAAGGAATATCTATCTTCCACTACAAAAAACGCTGCCCATAAGTGTAGATAACATAATTCCGTTGTTAAAAAGAAAAATGACAATAATATTTCCCCCAAAATATTTATATTTGTGACCGCCGGGTAGATAACATAGGTGTCATGATTAATCTCTTCTGTTCTAAAAGTTTTTATATTATATCAAGTACTTTTGATTAGATAGTAAAATAAGGTATGTATAATCATATACAGTACGCTAAGTATACGAACAATTATAATTCGATATCTTTAAGAAAAGAACATTTCAAAAATTCAGCAGAAAAATACAAAAACAAAGAAATACTTGTATGTGTATAGTACATATATAATGTTTTTTATTAAAAAAATTCACCATTTCCCATCCAAAAATAAAAAAATCATCATTAAAAATAAAAAAACATTTTTCATGTACTTTTTTTTCAATAAATACAATATTCTTTGTATTATGGTCAACAATTTAATTTAATATAATCTACTTTTTTTTAGAAGAAATATAATCTACTTAATAAAGAAAATTATTTCAATAAACATTAACAATAACATTAATATTCATCCAAAACTAATAGAGTAATTGAATCATTACCTATCATTTATTGCTATTTTTTAGGAATTATTTAATTATTTATTGCTATTTTTTAGGAATTGTAACAAAATGTTACGTGTTTGAGTGTTTCACTATTTAAAGTAGTGTGTAGCTTCATGTATATGCACGGATACAATTAAAAATAATCACAATTATACGTTTCAAATTATACATTTTTTATAGAAAAATACTCAAATTATACATGGTATTAACTTACACTTTTTTAAAACTATACATTTCTAAAATATGTAATGATTTCTCATTATATGTGTGTGTGTGTGTGTGTGTGAGTGAGAAATTTAAAATTTAATTGGTTTTAAACTCTTTGGTTTTTGTACCCAATAATTCACTTGACATAAAAATTAAAAACTTATATGAACACATGGCGAAAAATTTAACTCCAATTGAAATCCGATTTAGAATCTAATTGGATTTGGTCTCTTCGATTTTTACACTCAATAATTTACTTAGCACAAAATTAAAAATTAAATAGTACACGTGGCGCAAAATTGAGAATCCAATTAAAATTTAATTGGATTTTCTCTTAGTTTTGGCTATTAATATATATATATATATGGCTATTTTTTAGGAGTTTTTTTAATCATTTGTTGCTGCTGTTGATAGTAACATTATTTCTCTAAGAAATATTATATCCACAATATTTTTACAACAAATTCTAAGTGGTAGGTTGTTATTAGTTGTTATAGGTGGGCAAAAAAGTAATTTAAATTGTAGATTCAAATTAAAACTAATAACAATTTACCACCTATGATTTGTTGTGAAAATATTTTGAAAATATTGTGGACTTAGCACTTCTCCGTCTCTTTGGCATTTTATCATCATTTAAGTCCGTATGTAACTATCGTTTATAAGTTTTGTGCGTAACAAATGCGAATGGAACTTTGAATTTCAAAATAACGTGTGCTTTCCCGTACAGTTGATAACAAAACGGCAAACGTGAGTTTTTTTCCTGTACAGTTGAAAACAAAACAGTAAACATGAGTTTTATTAAATATTACGTAGGTACATACATGTAAGATATTAGTACGCTATGCGTATAATTACCAACTACAATTTGAAGGCCTCAAAAATAAGAACTTTTACATGTTTTTTTGAGGTTTTTTTTTTTTTTTTTTTTTTTTGCTGAGAAGAATTTTTCTCAGGTGAAACACAGATATGAAATTTCTATTTTTTGTAATAATTTTTTGTCATATGATGTGCATTTGTCATGAATTTAAAATACTTTTTGTTCTTTTATTTTGACTATCTATTTTATTATTCAGTTTTAATTATTCTATTGATTTTTTTTAAGAGAGATGCTACGTCTACAATATTTTTACAACATTTTTACAACAAATTACAAGTGGTTAGTTGTTATTGGTTCAAATTTGAAACTAACATTAAGATTACTTTTTTGCCCCAACAATAACAACCAATAACAACCTGCCACTTAGGATTTGTTGTAAAAATGTTGTAGACATATCATTTCTCTTTTTTTAATTATTCAATCCTTAAAATCTGCAAAGCTGATGGGAAATGGAGTTCAAATATGGGCCAAGTAACAGTCACACTAACTTCCTATTTCCAGGAGCTTTATACCTCGGCAAATCTGCCACCATGTGAGGCAGCCACAGACTCAATCAACCAAGTAATCAGTGAAGAGATGAATGAACAACTATCTCAAGAATTTCAGGCTTGGGGAGTGCAACAAGCTATAAAGCAGATGGCCCCACTAAAAGCTCCAGGTCCTGATGGTATGCCTCCCCTATTTTTTCAGCATTATTGAAATTTAATTGGAGATGATGTTATAGATTCAATTCTTACTATCCTTAATTCAGCTTCTTTACCCGAGCATCTAAATCATACTTTTATTACTCTCATCCCAAAGAAAAAAAAACCCTGAATTTGCAGCTGATTTTAGGCCTATTAGTGTTTGTAATGTTTTATATAAGATTTTTTTCGAAAGTCTTAGCTAATAGGCTTAAATGCATTTTACCAAAAATTATCACTGAAAACCAAAGTGCCTTCACCAAAAGCCGCCTCATTTCAAATAATATTTTGGTAGCATTTAAATCCCTAAATAGCATGCAAAAACACACAGGAAAAGATGGTTTTATGGCAATCAAATTTGACATAAGCAAGGCCTATGATAGGGTGGAATGGCCTTACCTTGCAACTATTATGAAAAAATTGGGGTTCAATGATAGATGGATTAAACTACTCATGTTATGTGTTACAACAGTATCCTACTCCATTCTTGTAAATGGGGAACCCAAAGGTTTAATCCATCCATCAAGGGGCATTAGACAAGGAGATCCTATATCTCCATTCTTGTTCCTACTTTGCACGAAAGGCTTTCATGGCCTAATCAATCAAGCAACAGCTCAGGGTGATATTCGAGGCTATTCTTTATCTAGAAATAGTCCTCGCCTAACCCACCTCTTTTTTGCAGATGATAACCTCCTGTTTTGCTGGTCCACAGTTCAAGAATGCCAAAAAATCCTAGACATTCTTAACACTTATGGCAGGTGCTCGAGTCAGCAGATTAATAGAAATAAAACCACCATCTTCTTCAGAAAATCCACTGATGAGGGTATAAGGGACCACATAAAGCATGCTTTGGGAGTGGAGGAAATAAGACAATATGAGAAGTACCTTGGCCTTCCCTCACTTGTTGGAAAAAATAAGAAGGCCAGCTTTAATTACATCAAAGAAAGGGTATGGAGGAAAATGCAAGAATGGAAAGAGAAGCTCTTATCACAAGCAGGAAGGGAAATTCTAATCAAGGTTGTGGTTCAAGCAATCCCAAGTTACACCATAAGTTGCTTCAAACTCCCCTTGGGTTTATGCTCCGAAATTGAAAGTCTTATAAGGAAGTTTTGGTGGGGTCAGAAAGGAGATAGGAGGAAGATTCATTGGGTTAAGTGGGAAACGCTATGCCTTCCAAAATCTGAAGGGGGTATGGGTTTCAAAGACTTGGCCCTCTTCAATGATGCACTATTAGCCAAACAAGCATAGAGACTTTTGCACAATCAGAATTCCCTATTTTATCGGGTCTTCAAATCAAAGTTCTTTCCGGATTGCTCATTTATGGAGGCTTCAGATTCTCATTCAGGTTCCTATGCTTGGCAAAGTATCCTAAAAGGGTGTGAAGTTTTGTTGAAAGGTGCTAAATGGAGAGTAGGAAGTGGGGAGTCCATTAATGTGTGGCTGGATGCTTGGCTGCCATCATTGGATCACCCATGGATTCAATCTCCAATTGTTGAAGGCTTTGAGGATATTAAAGTCCAAGATCTCATTGATCCGGTGACACACAGTTGGGATGACTGTCTAATACGTGGGACTGTTCAACACACAGGAGGTATGTTTGATAAAGAGTATTCCACTATGGCCTACCCCTGTGGCAGACAAACTTACATGGCCTTTTAATGCATTGGGCTCATATACAGTCAAGTCAGGATACAAGTTCTTAGCAAGTGAAGAGCTCAACAATCGGTCTCCTAGGCACTCGGATTGCAACAGTGAGTTGTGGAAGCTAATTTAGGGTCTTGATGTCTCAAACAAAGTCAAAAACTTTGTATGGAGGTCAGGTAAGGATGCTATTCCAGTGAAGGCAAACTTGAAGAGAAGGAAAATCTTAAATGAAGGCCCATGTGACCACTGTGGGCAAGAGGAAGAATCGGTCTTACATGCAATATGGGAGTGCTCAAAGCTTAACCCAATTTGGGACGCCATACCAGAGTTCTCTTTCTGCCAAGTTCGCTCATTTGCAGATATAAAAGAGTTGCTCCTCTGTCTCAAACGTATGTAATAAGGTGGAATTAATGGTGGTCATTATGTGGAACATTTGGTTTCGGAAAAATCAGTTGAGAGTGAGCAACAAAGATCACCCAATATCGCAGGTGATTTCAACTTCCCAACAAGCCTTACTGGACTATCAACAGTCAAGCAACGTGCAACGAACTCAGAGGGTCAACCCACCACCAACCCGAGTTGCATGGACCCCTCCACCTGATGGCTGTGTAAAAATCAATTTCGATGGAGCAACATTCAATGACATAAACAAGGCAGGCTTGGGAGTAGTTATTTGGGACAGCTTTGGTCAAGTGTTGGCTTCACTATCGGAGCAGATTCAACTCCCTTTCTCTTCGGATTTGGTGGAAGCAATGGCAGCGGCGAGAGCTCTTTCCTTTGCTACAGAACTCAGCTTCTCAAGGTTCATCTTAGAAGGAGATTCATAACTCATAATAAAAGCTTTACAGAGCAAGGAAGACTCCTTGGCTCCCTTTGGTCACATTCTGGAGGCAACCAAAATCACAACAGATGTCAACCGTGTTTCATTTACCCACATTCGTAGACTTGGTAATGTTGTTGCTCATAACCTTGCAAAACATGCACGACATGTTGCAGGTTTATAGGTGTGGACGGAAGATGTTCCTCCACACCTCTATTCTGTATTGTTATCAGACCATGTTTGATTTAGTTTAATGAAATTCAAGTCTTGATTCAAAAAAAAAAAATTACATCTATATAATTTGTTTTTATTTATTCATGCATCATGAATATAAGATTTTTTTTTTTTTTTTTTTTTTTTAAGAAACAAACACACACACAAGAGAAAGGGAAAGATATTCTAACACAAAAGCACGTCACAAACTCTATTTAAAATTTATGGTAATTTTTAAGAAAAAGTGAGACAAGTTATATTACACACAATACACTCTTTTAAGCAAATCACGGATATAATATTAGTGTTTCATATAGGCAAAAAGGAAAAGAAAATAATTTGTACATCTTCTTAATACAATATCCCAAAACAATATTTTGCTTAATTTTCCAATAAAGAGTTTGTGGCAAATCGGAACACAAATCCAAAGCTGGTAACAATTACTTCTAAAATAGGTCTTATATAATTGGTTGTAATAGAAATGCTGGAACTGATCGTTCTTCAAGTTGCCTTTTATAGTCATGATGAAGAAGGTAAAATTACAGGATAAATATCGTGTAGTAGAATAAGGGAAGAGGACTTGCTCATTGATCCTCCTTTATTAATGTGAGTATCAATCCATCTAACAATATCGAACAAGACAAATAGCTTCATGAATTCAACCTTCTTTAATTTACACAAGGTCATGGAGATTTAGATGAGACTAAAGTATGTATATGTCACCTAGTGAATGGATGTTTACGGATTTTGGTTTTACTTAAATTGACCAAGTCACTAATTCTGTCTTTCGTGGACTATAGTCAAATTGAGAGGATCATATTTGTTGAATAAAATATTTTAAATTGAAGTAGCTGACAGTTGTGAGTGCGACTATAAAAGTAATATAATTTAAGAAAATGATAGTGCCACGCGCAGATAACAATATCAACTATGCATCTCTTTTTTCTTGATTGTGAAAAAATTATCTTATGAAATAATTTTATAAGTCATTCCTCTCATAATATGTGTAGGTCTCAAATATATGGTTTCATATGTTATGAAAGACATGTCTAATGAGATATCTACCTTCTTGTGATTATGGGATAAAATATTTTTACACACTCATTACATAATCGTGATAATTTCATACATGTTAGCATGTTCACATTTAAAATATGAGATTAGTAATGCATATGTACATGTGATGCACAATAATGAGCATACAATAGTCAATGTCCTTTGTGTAATAAGCCCCCAAAATTTTATATAGCAAAACTTATTTAACAAGAATGTTTTTGGTTGGATATTGGTTTTCTACGCACTTTAGGGCTTTGGTGGTCTTGTACTCTTGTTCAACTCTCATGGGGTATTGTAATAGAACCTCCCACTACGAGCTCAAATAACACAACATATTCTATTCAAGCAATGCCATATAAGAAGATTTTAGATTCTCTTTTTTGGCTTGGAAAGCAAAGCTAAAAGCACTCTCTCTCTCTCTCTCTCTCTCTCTCTCTCTCTCTTTGTTATAAAATGGTGAATGAAACGTAGGTTATCCTTTTACAGAGAAGAGGTAGGGACCATCCTTCTTCCAAGAGAGAAAGAGAGATGGTCCAAATAATGCCCAAACAAAGACTTAAATATTCATTAAATCAAAACAATGTATTAAGGGAAATCTAGGTCACCATCATCTTTGCCTTTTCTTCTATTAAATGGTGCTTGGATGGGAAGGCTACCATCAAATTATAAGAGCACTGAAGTTCCACTATGGAAAAGAACACACATGCAATACGAGAATAATTCTGTTGGCGACTGAATCATTTATAATTAACTCATTGAATTATTGGTAGATTAGATGGGGATGAAAGAAAGAAAACTAGTTATTTTTCCTTTTTCTTCTTTTTAAAATCAATCATTTTTTAACTCAGAATTTCATTTTCCAACTCTTTCTTACGAAGAGCAGAAAAATTATTCTATTACTTTCTTTTGTTTATTTATTTTTGGAAGACGATATGAAAGACTTGTTCAAAGCATCTTCACTAACGAGTTGGAACATTCAAAAATGGTCCACTTTGTTTATGACAAGAATGGTTCAAATAAAAAGTAGATTTAAAAGGGTTTCAAAAGAAAGAAATAAAATAGATCATTGTTATCTCTCTTAGTGTCCAACTTGATGTTAAGCTATATTAAATAAGTAGGCAAAGATAGATACACAGATATTTATCACAAGATAACAATTTTAGATTGTTTTTTATTCTTTTTTTTTTGGGGGGTTCATTTTTAATTTAAACCTTTTTGCATGTACGGACTTCTTTACTACATTAGTACCTTACCATGCCTTTCAGTGAAAGAAAAATACTTTTGACGGGAAAGAAAATTTGAGTCAAAATCAAATTGATCCTTGTTCTAATTTGAAATTAAAAATTCTTGAACTTTGAGAAGTATGGAATTTGATGATTTTATCTATAGGGCAAAACTTAGGTACAGTACCTTAGGTTTCCTACTTAAAATTTTGACATCTGTCCAATTTAACATCGCAAGCAAACGGCGTTAAAAAATATATATATATATATATATATATCATATCTCTCTATCGGTGTGTATCTGTTTCCTTTCTTCTTTTCTAATCTATGATTCTTTCTCCCTCTCTCGGTGTGTGTGTATGTATGTGTATCTGTTTCCTTCTTCTTTTATGATCTATGAGTCTTTCTTTGTTTCTGATCTATGATTCTTTCTTCTTTTCTGATCTATGACTCTCTCTCTCTCTTGGTGTGTGTATGTATGTGTATCTGTTTCCTTCTTCTTTTCTAATCTATGAGTCTTTCTTCGTTTCTGATCTATGATTCTTTCTTCTTTTGTGATCTATGATTCTCTCTCTCTCTCGATGTGTGTATATGTATGTGTATCTATTTCCTTCTTCTTTTCTGATTTATGAGTCTTTCTTCGTTTTTGATCTATGATTCTGATATATGATTCTTTCTTCTTTTCTGATCTATGATTCTTTCTCTCTCTCTCAGTGTGTGTGTATGTATGTGTATCTATTTCCTTTCTTCTTTTCTAATCTATGATTCTTTCTTCATTTCTGATCTATGATTCTTTCTTCTTTTCTGGAGATTTTAAGCCAGTGGGTTCTCTTGCAGTTGCAGTACAGGAAAAAGAAGGAAGAAGGGGAAAAAAAAATAGTTTTAACGCCATCTGTTTGGGTTATTAAATTGGACAGATGTCAAAATTTTAAGTAGGGAACCTAAGATAATGTACCTAAGTTTTGCCCTTATCTATATTTCTATCTCCCTCTTGTTCATTGTTATTAACAATTCATTTTAGAATATATTTCAACTAAAAATTTATATACAATTTGATTAAGATTTTTTTTTTCTTCTAACTCATCTCACCAAGACCAGAGGATCAATTTGGAAATATCAAAAGATTAAGGGTCAATATGATTTTAACACTAAGTATAGGATTTTTTTTTTTTTTTTTATATATATAGTTTTCTGTATTTGTAATAACTTATTTGAATAATTCGATAGTTTTAGATCTTTTAAGAAGAAAAAACTTTAGTAATTGAGATAAATTCATGTTTGATAACAAAATTTCATCTAAATTTATATTTTTAAAACATGACTATAGTTATGCTACCCAAACTGTATTTTCCAGAAAAGTTTAAATATACAATACATTTAAATAGTTTTGGAATTATTTTACATTTTTACTTTTTAAATAAACTATTATTTTTTTAACCAAAGGCTTCCCCATAGGGTTTGGATTACCTACGGTACTTTTTTAACTGGACATTTCCTATTGTTATAAATATACAATAACAAGTAGTAATGAGTTTTAATCTCTACTTTTTATTTAATTAATGGGTGATATGACTGTTTCTCAATAAAACAAAAGGAGATTCCAGTTTAAAAAATACTAGAGGTAAGCCACACCCTTTCCCATATTATGCTCTAGTCATTTTGTGTAAGACATGGATTTTAATGAAACATATTTCTCAAGAGTGTCTTACAAACCAAATGGACCTAATTTTAGGTGATTTGACATTAAATATATATGTGGTTTTCATGATCCCTTCGCCGACTCTCCTGCCACGAGGGATTCATTGAGATCGATTCAAGTTGGACATACAAAATCAGGCTTTTTCTTCTTGATTTTTTTCCCGATATGTCGCTCCGCAAGCAAGGAGCGAGAGAACCAAGTGGGCTGTGGTTTTCAAATTTAAAATAAATAAATAAAAGTTCAACTCAAACCAATCGTATCATATATTATACATTAAATATTAGGCGTTACACGTTGTTGTTGTTATGCAATATGGACTAGTGTTAGTTTTACACATGTATGACATATCTCTATCACGTAACTCATTATATGTACATTAAGATATGTTGGATTTATTTTGACCTTAATTAAATTAACCAATTACTCAAGTTGATTAATTAGTCCAATTTATGCAAGATTCAATATAGGCACAACCACATCGCCAATTTAGAATTTAATTTAGCGAAAAATAAATTTCAAAGGACATGATAATATGGTTATGATAGAGAAAACCCCAACGAGTGATATATAAGTCACAACGCCTTGAAGAATCCACTAACAAAGATTGAGATTACAAGTACTTGGAATGTACCTGATCCCAAAGTACCTACCTATAGTAAAACGTCCAAGCTATCCAAGCGCAACTCCAACTTGGTTGGATTACTCTCCTTAGCAACCTTTTTTGATGTTCATGGATCTCTAATCAATAACTAACTTCACATCAACAAATTTGTGGTAGGTGTGTTTCAGTTTTTACACCAATGGATCTTTAGATTTACTTGAAAGTTTCTGATATGGTCTTTGTGTTAATGATTTTTTTGCTAATTCCCGCGTCTCGATAGATTGACTAAGAGTCGGGTAAGAGTTAAGGAAATAGAAATTTCACTATTTTGAGTGGATTCTTAAGTTGTTTTCTTATGTCTTCTAACATAGATTTTCAACACTATTTACAACACTAAAACCTAAAACTCAAATGCATTAAAAAGTGTGATTTGACTTGGATTTGCCAACATAACAACATTTGACCCTAGCAATATATTTTAGAAATATTATCCTAAATAAACTCTATTATTGAAGTTCTAAAGTGTTTAAATATTTTTATATAAACTCTATTATTAAAATAAGGTTTTACAACTTTATTTCACTATTAAATTTATTTATTTAATAATGTATCATAATTTTTGTTTTGATTAGAATTCAATCTCATGCAACATGTTTTAGCCATATAACTTAAGGTAATATTTTTCTACCAAAAATGTTTTGGATATATATATATATATATATATATATATATTACTGTTACTATCTTTCAATCCTTTATTTTTAAGTTTACAAATATATATTTTTTTAATTTTAATTAATCCGTGCATCATGAAGTCCTTTTACCAGATGGTATAGTAATTAATTAAATTTAAAAACTTTACTTTCACTCTCCACCCTTTTACAATTGTTTTATTCAAAAATATATATATATTTATATATAAAAATAGGATCATTCGCTCTAACAAAATCAATGTGATAGATTTCATTGATCTTTTACATTTTAAGTAAAAAGGATAATTTGCTTTCGCGATACTATTTTTTTTTTTTTCAATACTACTACTTTAATCCATTTAAAACTCTTCTACCAAAATTCTAATTCGTACAAATTTATATATATATATATATATATTTTTGCGTGGACCTAATAATATTAGGATTGAGCTTTGAATGCCCATATGGGCTCTAGTCTTTAAAAATCATTGCAAATTGATGGCCGAAAGGAAAGCCCATAAATGATTCATTTTTAGCTCAAGTCTTTAAAAACTCGCTGCAAACTGAAGCCCAAAGGAAACGCAAATACGTCACCTTTGGAAACTGATACCCGTTGGTTTCACGTGATGGTTGGTGTTCATTTTATAGTCCAGTAGGCTTTTGGGTTGGATCTACCTCCCTTAAAATTAAACCAAAAGAAAATGCAAATATAGAAATTGCACTTGTTTTTTTTTATTTTAACACTTTATTTATCATGACAACATTCTAATAAAAGAACAATTTGTCAAGACTTCTAAGCTCTAACTTAGTGGTATTTTTTGCTATCTCTATGGTTCGATAGGCAAGATATTGGGCTTGAAAGTCATTACAATTCATATTTTGACGGTAATGATAGTGTGTTGGTGGTGGTGATGGGAGCGACTGTCGTGGTGGAAGTACATGGGCACAAGCCCATAGTGGCGCTCGGCCCTAATAGGTGAAGTTGTTTTGGTGGCTTAGTGCAAACTGCAGACTGCTAAAGGAAGAAAATGAGGTGATGTGGGCTTATTGCCATTGCCTGTTTGTGAGGCCTTAGTTTCATAGCCTTGAAAATGTTTATTCCTTTTTTTTTCTTCTTCTTCTTCTTCTTCTTTATTTTTTTTTTTAAGTAAACAGTAATACTTATTAAAATACATACAAAAATAGTAATACTAGTGTTTATTCCTATCTAGTCATAGGGTTTAGTTAAAGTACTAAAATATTACCTTCTCACGTGTATGATTTTATTGCTTTTTTAAATGTTTCAATGCCTATGAATTATGATTTATATTTTAAATTTATAAACCAGAAAATATGTTTTATTTTGTATTTTTATTGTATTATAATTTTCCAAAAATTACTTTATCATTTTGTTTGTATCATGCCAAACTCTTGTTTCATATTTATATTTCTAAATTGAAACACAATGATATAATAAAAATTAGTCTCATCGCATGTCCTATGCATCAATGCGCGTATTTAGAAACTTTCATTTTTAATAAAAATATAACATTTTTAAGTAGTTATAGTTTAAAAATAAAAAATGTGAACTAATTTTATGATATTTAAACTTTTTTTACTTTTATTTTTTAACCAAATTTTATATTGAAAATATGATTTTTTTTTTATTTTTTATTTTATATATATGTAGGTGTATATGTAGGGTTGTAAGTCATATTAGAATTCGATGTACACTTTTAAATTTCTCAATTTAGCTTTGTAGATGTGATAGGCCCGGTAGTATATATCTATATATATATATATATATGTGTGTGTGTGTGTGTGTGTGTGTGTGTGTGTTGGGCTGGGGGCCCAATCCGAGGACATCTAGTAGTCTGAGGACGAGTAAACGCTGTCATGGGAGTCCGCATTAGTGAATGAAGAAATGGCGTTTGGTCATAAGAGTCTAGGAAGTTGGTCCGAGGAGGAATGCCTCCTCGGTTGAGCAAAGCAGAGGTCCGAAGGTGTGGCCTGCCATCCAAGGCAACGTTCCGGGAAATTCTATTGATAAGGATACACATCATGAAGGCACAGGACAAAAGGGAACTATGAAATATCTAAGAGAAAGCTGCTATCACCGCATTGAATGCTCTGTAGCTAACTCTCTGGCCACATTAATGTGGAAGTGATACCTGAACAGTAATTTTCAGTCTTACAGCTACTCCCAAAGATTTCAGGAAGGTGCTGATGGGACAGTGATCAACATCAGGAACCTGGTCTACACGTGGAGGGTGGAGTTGAAAGAATGAAGACAATATAAAAAAGAAAGAAGACCCTGAGAAGGGGCGATTGGAGAATTAAGAGAAAAATACTGTAGGAACAAGAACTGGACTAGTAACCAAATTCAAAAGAGATATATACAAAAACTGATCTCCACGGATTGTGCCGAGAACAATTTTCTTTAGATAAAACAAGTTTATCTTTGCTTTATTGTCATCTGGGCCAACTATAATTGTTGTCTAACTCATTAGAGCCTAGTTTTCTAACTCATTCGCTATAAATTCATTGTTTTGGGCTCTTTGGGTCAAGATCCTTTTAACTTTTGGGCTTGGGATTCAAATTGGGTCCTTACAAGCTTTATATTCAATTAGTGTCTAACCAAGAGCATATGCACGGGTAGAATAAAAAACAATCACAATTATATGGTTCAAATTATACTTTTTTTTAAGAAAATGTTTAAATTATACATGGTATTAGCTTACACTTTTTTAAACCATGCATTTCTAAAAATATGTAATGGTTTCTCATATTTTATATATATATATATATATATATATATAATTTATAATTTAATTTGATTTAGACTCTTCAGTTTTTGCACCCAATAATTCACTTGCCACAAAAATTTAAAAAATTAGATGCACTTATGGCATAAAATTGGTCTCCAGTTAAAATCCAATTTAGAATCTAATTGAATTTGAATTCTTCAATTTTTACACTCTATAATTCACTTAGCACAAAAATTAAAAATTAGATGGAACACGTGGTACAAAATTAAGAATTCAATTGAATCTAATTGGATTTTCTTTCAGATTTGGCTATTAATATATATATATATAAATATATATATTTTTTGTAATAGATTCTCAAAAAAAATTCAATTAGTAATAAAATTATTTTTGAAATATCTAAAACTAATGCAAAAGATTTTTATTCCAATTAATTATATGCATAGATACCCCAAAAAAAAAAAAAAAATGCATTACTTATTTTGATATCTATATGAATTTTGGATAGATACCAATCAGTTTTTGGTGCAGGCGGGAATTGAACTCCAGATCTATTATTCAACCATCAAAAACTTTACCAGTTGAGTTAACTATAACTCACTTATACTTTCCTTTAACATGATAACATTTGAATAAAAAATAATATTTACTACATATATATTAATAAATTATAATAAAGTTATAGTATCAAAGTTTTTTTTTTTTTTTTTTTTTGGGAGAAAGTTATAGTATCAAGTTGGAGAATATTTTTGTTAGTATTTTAATTTTTAATATAAATATTTTAATATTACTTTAATATGCAATGAAAATGAGTCGATAAAGAAGTAAAATTTTATAGATATGACTATTTTATTAATGTACTGATTAAATACTATTTTTAAATCCATATGTTGGAGCATTTTAATATTAATTAATTAAAATGAATAAATATTACAACATAAATTTAAAGATGTGAGAATGAATATGAAAGATGAGGAATTAGTAAAAAATGTTTAATCCCACATTGAAAAGGAGAGAGACTATTTTGTTCTTTTTAATTGTGGTAATTAATGAGCTAATATGAATTATCTCAGATATTGGGCTAGATACGTGCGCAGGAGGAAGGTGAAGCATGGAGGTATCAAAAATAGAAATGACTCAGCCTCTTAGATCCTCCTACTTGACAACCCATTCAGAATAATCCAGCCCATCAGATTAATATCTATCAATTAATCTTATAACACCCACTACATCAAAATAATGGACCTAATTAATCAGATTAATTTGGGTAGTAATTTTGTAAGGCCCATTGACCCTATAAATAGACTCATTTAGGCCCAATCCAAGTTACTGCAACATACACTAAAACAAACAGAGAGATTCTTGGCAAGGAAGGGTGTTCTTTCTGGTGGAACTTTTGGCTTGAACATTTTGCGCAGAGGTTGTTCTAACCATACGACACTTGTTGGGCTGTTGTATCATGGGGGAGACAAGTCAGAGAATGTCTGCACCAGTTACAAAATTTAGCCAACCAAGGGCTTGAATCTCCTTAAAGAGAGCAAGTGCTGCGCCTCAGTCCAAATAGTGTTGTGTATTTTCTTTCTCTTCAAATTAATAATATTCAGAAGTATTATTCAGTTTCTCTTTGTGTTATTTCCATTATTATTCTGTTTGCACCAACACCATATATAATATTTAATTTACACCAAGTTTGTGAAAA
Source organism: Notholithocarpus densiflorus (assembly GCA_030021035.2). NCBI lineage: Eukaryota > Viridiplantae > Streptophyta > Magnoliopsida > Fagales > Fagaceae > Notholithocarpus > Notholithocarpus densiflorus. The sequence goes on along the minus strand of JARYZH020000014.1, from coordinate 832,409 downwards.
AATTATTATATATTATAAAAACTTATGTTTTACATATAATTTTGAAATTAAAAATATTTAAATATTTTTTTTTGTAATAAATTTATTAATAAGATAATAATCTCGATCATTTACCAACGTGATTAGTAGCCTAATGGCCAACAAGACTTAGATTTTGGGTTCAAGTATCTTGATCCCTACTAGTGAGCATGTCATGTTGCTTTAGCCTCATAAGAGCATCAGTACCCAACCTTGTAAATGTAAAAATATGCTAAATTTTAGCATCAAAGCATAAAAGACATGCTTTACCTGGACTTGTAATTGTAAAAATTTATACAATACTGCTACAATAATGTCTTACTAACGACTTACAAGTAAGACATTACTGTAGCAGAATGGTATAGTTTTTAATTAATATATTCTCTCTCCAACTCTCTGCCTCCCACTCACTGTCTCTCCATCTCCCACATCTCTCTCTATCTCTCTCTCAACGACTGGCTCGCCTAAGCAATTGGCTCACTCAAGCCCAAGCCATTGTTAGCCACCGTCTCGCCTAGTGATGCCCAAGCCCAAGCCCAAGCCCAAGCCCAAGCCCAAGCCCAAGCCCAGATCTTATGGAGGCTATCACTGCTATTCACACCTTGGCTACCATGATTAGAGCTTGGCTATTGAGTTGATGGAGCTTGAAATTGAGCTCAAGAAGGCCTCTGTTTCTCTTTCCTAGCTTTATGCTTTGTTTGTTTCCTTGGGTTCGGATTTTGTTATGGGTTTGATTTGATTGTGGGATGGATTTTTTTGTGGGTTCATGGTGGTGAAGGTGAGGGCGGGGGTTTCCGTGGTGGTGGTAGTGGGGGTGGGTTTTTTGTTATGGGTCATCTGTGGGTTCATGGTGGTGGAGGTGGGGGATTGTTCACGGTGGTGATGATAGTGGCATGTGGTTTTTGGGTTTTATTTAGGTATTGGGTCATGATGGGTTTGCTATGACGGTGGGTTTTGGTGTGGTGGTGCCTTTGTCGGTGGTGGTGGTGTGGTTGTGAGAGAGAGGCAGTGACAGAAAGGGTTGTATTATTTTATTGTATAATCTTATTATTTTAATGTGTTGTATGTTAAAATAAAAATTTGGATGTTGAGTGTATTGTAAAATGGTATGATATAATAAATAAAGTAGCTTTTAAGATGATAAAATATAATAATTTGAAGATAGCGGATGCTAATATTCTACAGTTACTACATAATATATCAAATCCAAAACAAGATAATATAATTGAAATCCTTTATATTTAAAAAAGGACTTGATTTAGGTTCAGTGCATTTAGTGCACTAGACTCGGTCAGATGGTGACACATGTCCAAAAATAGACACATGTTATCATCTCAACGAGTCTAGTATTACTGGACACTGGACCTAAGCCTACCTTTTAAAAAAAAAAAAAAACCAAATAACTATCCAGTAAAAAAAAATCCCAATCATTTTAAATATTTTGCTAAGTATCAAATGCAAAACAGGATAATATAATTAAAATCCTCACTCCTCAATATATTTTGAAAAAATAACAAATAACAATCCAATAAAAAAATTATGAAACAGTGAACCTGGCAACTTTTTTTAATACAGTATCATCAAGGGGATATCTGCATACTAGCACAATAAAAGGATAAAATATAGTAAGTTAGCACGGGTAAAAAAGAAGTTTGCAAATTAGCATCTTGAGTTTTAGAAACTCAAGTTCTATATAAAACTTGAGTTTTTAAAACTCGCTTCCTACTTGTTGATTTGGACAGATTTTTGCCACATAGATCTTGAGTCTTTTACACTCGATTTCAAACTACACAGAACAAAAAACTACAAACCCAGAAAAAGAAGAAAACCCAGAAAAAAGAAAGAAGAAAGAAGGAAACCCACTAGAAAGAAAGAAAGAAGAAGAAGATCCACAGTAAAGAAGAAGACCCACGACACACACAAACCCAGTCTCCATCAAGCACATCCCGATCGTCGATCTACAGTATAGTTCACGATCTCCATCACTGAACAAACGATCTCCATAGCAGCAATCTCAAGCTTCAACAAACTCACAATAAACCAATAAACTAGTGGACTGGAAAGAAACTCCAATAGTGAGTCAACTATCTACAATTAAACAAATTCAACACCAAAAAGTCCCAATAATAAATAAGTCCAACAACCATTCACCATAGCCACTTCAAAAAATCCAAAAAAGAATACCTCAGTAACATAAATAGCATCAGGATCCAAGAAAAAAGAAGAAGACCAAATTAACAAAAAGGGGTTCCGACAAGGATTACCCACACTTACCCACACTGAGAATCAAGACATGTTAGACCAAAGACAAGGAGTTGAACCATAGAAGAGCATATTGGTAACCAAGAAAGAAAATCCGATGGAGGCATGGTGGTCAGAGCTATGGTTGGTGGCTAAAAAGGGTGTCTGTGGGTTGCCAGTGGAAGCCGACTAGAACCACGATGGAATTGCGGTTAGGCAATGACGAAACAATGTCGCGAGACCCACGAATCAATCGTTGGAGCTAGTCGACACCTCCAGCCCAGCGAACCTAGGTTCGTTGTGGTTGTCAGAGTTGGAATCAGGGATTGGTGATGGACGACAACGACAAATGTGATCTCCGGTGATGGGAAGTTGATGGGTTATGGTTGTGGGGTTAACGGCAAAGGGTGGCCAGGTTTCTTACTATTATGCCCCTAGCTTTATACCCATTTTGTTCAGGTCTTTTTCTTCTTCTCCACTGGAACTCGAGTCTTTCCTCGTGGAATCTTTTTCCATATCACTCAGTCAAAATTCTGGAACTCGAGTTTTTAAAACTCGATTTGCTATTGAACTCAAGTTTTTAAAACTCGAGATGCTAGTTTCTCACATTCTTTCATAACTTGTCAAATAACAAAATTCTTCTAATAATAAAGTTAAATGGAAAAAAAAATTCGTATCATCAATTATATTCACGTGCATCGAGTATGGGACTTTGTGTCCAGGTATGGAGAAAGTATTCAGGATAAAAGGATACCGCATAGCTATATAAAAAACAATAAGTCTCTTTTGAGAGTTCATATGAGAATGGAATGGAATGAACATAAGAGAATGGAAATGAATAGAATGAAATATATTTAAGTAAGGGAAGAGAATGGAATAAAATGTATTTAAGGCTGTGTTCGTTTTGGCTTCAAATCATTTCCGGAAATGCTTTTTCGTAAATGCGGGTGTTTGGTTGCGCATGGAAAATAAATTTCTGGAAATGCTTTTCAGTTGACCATGTGTTGGGGTGTAAAATCATTTCCGTTTTTATTTTACCTTCAAATCTCATTTTCCGAAAAATAGAGAGAGAGAGAGAGAGAGAGAGAGAGAGAGAGAGTGAGATCGCGCTCGTGCGTAGAGAGAGAGAGAGAGGAAGAATAGAGAGCCCATTGCCGGCGACCCACGAGCCTTCGACTTCGCTGGCGACCCAGAGCCTTCGCGCCACGAACCCACGAACCCTCATCGAACCTAGTCACCAATCATCGAGATCGTCTCGCCATTTCCGGACCACACGTAAAGAGAGAGACAGAGAGAGAAAGAAGAGAGAGTAGAGAGATCGTCGCACCACCGGCGAGATCGTCTCGCCTTCATTCTCGAACCCACTCGCACTAGATCGCTGACGAACCCACTCGCACCGCGCCGATCGCACCAGATCGCACCGCGCCGACGAACCCACCACTCCGACGAACCCTTCGACTTCGCACCCTTCGACTTCGCCGATCTCTCTCTCTCTGTGATTTTGATTTTTGTTGTTGTTGTGGTGGTGTGGGTGGTGGTGTTTTGGTGGTTTTTCTGTTGTGTGGTGGTTGGTTTTGTGTGGGTGGTGGTGGAAAATAGTATTTTCAGAATATTACCAAACACATTAACATATTTTCTAGAACAATTTTCATAATACAACCAAACACTTGAAAATATTTTCCTTTCCCGAAAATAGCCTTTTCGAAAAATATTTATTTTCTGGAAAATATTTTACAGGAACCAAACACAGCCTAAGTAACATTGATTGGATGTTTTAAAATAAAGGAATGAAAATGAATAGAATGTAAGTAATTTTATTTGGGAGCAATATGGAAAGAATGGAATGGAATCATTTTATGATAATATTACTATTAAACCCCTATTTTAAAATAAATTGTTGAATATATAAGGGTATTTTGAGAGTTTTAGTAAAAAAAATTATTAAATCTAATTTCATTCACTCTCATTCCTTCCAATTTCAGGGGAATGAAAATTTGAAATTTTAAGGAAATTGAGAAGAATGAGTGTTCCCTCCTACCCATTCCATTCCCTCCCACTTAAACTCACAAACAAGAGAATGATTTTTTCATTCCCTCCATTAAAACTCCCAAACAAGAAAAGGGAAGAATATTCTAAAATTATTTTTTTTCATTCATTTCTATTCCATTTCATTCCCTCCCCCCAAACGAAGCTTAAGGGTACATTAAATAGGGATTATGACAGGAATTGTAATCTTTATTACTAAGAATAAAATATGATGTAATGTAATAACTACACATATTCATAAGTTTGGTTGTGAGTTATAAAATTAATATAAAACTTAAGATTTATTTTAAGAAATATCTCACTTATACAGTTATAACTCCTTAAAAATAGTTATTTTTTAAACTTAAGGGAGATAGTATTATTTTTTATGATTTTTTATTTTTATAATTGTTAGAGGTATATAATTTGTTTATTTAGAAATATATTAAGTTTGAAATTATTGCACTTATTAAAAAATAATCAATATAACAATTTTAGAAATGAATAATTATTCTTCATTATAAAAAAAAATTATTCATGACGTCAAAAAAAAAAAATTATTCATAAAATATGACTATTTTAGTAATAAAAACATAACTAAATTAAAAAATATCACAATTTTAAGAATAATTATTATATTACTGTATTTATTAGAGTCTACCAAACTTACGGGAAGTGACATTTGTGCAAAATTCTGCAAGAAAACTCTCCCTCTCTGTTTCAATTTGGATGACCGGAGGAGAGGTGGTGGCTCCTGGGGAGTGGCGGAGCCATGTCCACCTATCTCCCCGAGGATGTGGTCCTCAAAATACTCTCCATGTTACCCGCAAAATCTCTTCTCCGATTCAGATGCGTGTGCAAATCTTGGCTATTTCTCATTGGCACACCAGATTTCCTCTCCAATAATCTTTTCAACCATTCCATTATCAACAACACCACAACATACACCACGCCCCATCAACTCCTCCTCGTAAAACGCACAGTTGAGTCCACACCCAGAACTCAAACTCACTCTTTCCTCTCGTACCACACGCTTGCCTTGTTGTCTCAGACAATTCTTGATCTTCCACAAACCCCACGCGAGCCTAAGATCGTGGGTTCTTGTAATGGCTTGCTTTGTCTCTTTGACCATGATATCTTTGTCTATAACCCCGCCACGTCAGAGCTCAAGGCACTCCCTCCCACGTCCAACGTGGACAATGTCTGTTTCAGTTTCGATTCCAAACGTAACGAGTTTAAGGTCATGAGGATTCGTTATGTTCCAATACGTGAGCCGCCGGTTCTTCAAACGGACCGGGAAGTTCAGGTTCTTCGTCTGAACCGGGTAGCCGACGTGTATAGTCTAAACAGTGGTTGTTCATGGAGAAAGCTTATCAATATGGTAGACAATGATGATGTGCCTTGTTCTTCAACTCCCCGCTGGGCTTATGCAAATGGGGTTTGTTTCTGGTGTGGTTTTAACGACGAGAAGGTTGTTGCTTTCGACGTGAGCGACGAGGTGTTCCAAACGACGCCGTTGCCGGATGCTATTAGCCTTGCTGGGAATCGCTTTGAGTATGGGAGGACTTTCACGGTGCTAAATGAATTGGTTACTATGATAGTTTTTCCTAAGAAAGAAGAGGCGGAGACGTGTTTTGATATCTGGGTGTTGTTTGAGTTTGGTGTTAAGGAGTCATGGACTAGGCTTGTGAGGATAGGAGGCTTTCTTGGTTTAGAAAGGCCGTTGGGGTTTTGGAAGAATGGAGAGTTGTTTGTGGAGAACAGACTTTTGTGTGACCCTTTCACTCAAAGAGTAAGAAATCTTCATGTTGATGGTGTAAAGGGATCGTTACAAGTTTTATATTACACGCAGAGTTCGGTTTCAATCGAGGAGGGTAATAATTCCTGAGGTAAATGGTTCATTCATGCCCTTTTCTTTTGATTTGCATTTGGTTCTAAATTTTTTATTTGAGTTTTGATTTGTGCCATTGTGGTTTTGTTTGAGTAAGAGCCTTGAAATTGACTATAGCTGGTAAGTTGTGCGTGAATGAATGGATTGGTAGCTTTGTTAGATTGGCAATTGCTTTTGTATATGAGGTTCGGAGGCAGAAATAAGATAGGTGTAAATGTAATGACAAGGATTCATAATTCATTGTTGTGGTCGAATACAAATAAATTATGCTGGTAGTTTCATATATCTATAGTGAATCTATTGGGCCCTGGCAATTGATGTTTGTGACTAATCCAAATTTTGTACAAACCCATTTGATTTTTAAGCTTCGGTTGATGAATGATAACATTGCTTTGAATTAAACAATATAGAGAAGCAATATTTTTCCTGCAAACAAATCACAGCCAATAAAAGGTCAATGACATTATAAATGCTATATGAACAAAGCTTTACAATGAGCTGCATACTGTGTTTATACATGGTTCAAATTTAGGGTAGGAAGACAACAGCTTGGCAATTTTGCTGATGTCTGCTTATAGATTTCTTTGGGAGACTTGAGCTCATTTATGAAACTGGACTAAATTTTTTTAAAAGGGTTATGATTTTACATAATTGCTTTCAATCCTCAATATTTACAAACATTTATGTTGGTTCATAAAACTTTAGGGGTAGTTGATCATATGACTAGATAACTTTAAAATATGTCTCACTTTTCTTGATGGCCATGTTGATATAGCTGAAAGTTAGAATAAGAAAAATGTGTAAAGAAATGGTGGTTTGAAAATTTACCCTATCTTAGCTGTATTAGATCAAATGTGGTTTTGTTGCTTGGTAGAACATATTCTCTCTGTCTCTCTCATGCTAGTTAAGGGAACGTAATATTTCCTGGAGATGAGGCATAGAATAATAATTGCTTTAGTAATGCACATCAGTTAGGATCTTCACAAGCATTAGTGTGCAACATTGTGGCCTGTAGAAGATTATGCTCAAATTGCTTTATAGATAATAGTGAATGACCTCCTGGAGTACAATTCTGTCAAAGTCTCTGACCATGGAGACATCAGACACTTGGTCTGCAATTTGGATTTTTGGTGCTATTCTAGTTGGTAATCGTGACTGATTCTCTCTCTCTCTCTCTCTCGCAATGAAATTCTTATAATTTCATTAAACATAAACTGAAATACAACACATCATAGCAGTCCATTATGCAGAAATACATGGAGCTTTATCATGACAAATCTGTGGATCAATACAAGGTGGTGTGTCTTCAGGCCTTACTTTCTCCCTGTTTCCATACTGTATGTGCTTGGCTATTAGGCATGCTGCTTGGTTAGCCTCCCTTTGTGTCAGATTGAAGGAAAATTCAGAAAAACCTGCTGTCTTTTTTTTTTTTTGAATTCCTTGAACCAGATAGCTATAGCTTGCTCCTACATTCTCCAACTTCTTTACAGCCGAGAAAACCTCACTGTGCAAATGCAATCACCTTCCTTCATGATACGACGAAAACCCATATAATAAGTGAACAACATTCCTGTTTCCAATGCCAGAGCTTCAATTTCTGGTACTTGGAAAACCCCATTAATTCTATTACACAGCTACCATGAAATCTCCTTTGGAGTCGAACAATGATACCAGTACAATTCCAGAATATTGATTATGTTCATATAAAGCACCATCAATGTTTACCTTTTACCAATCCAAGGGAGAGGGCTTCCAATAACATCCCTGATTGATACTGAAAGGTTGGTCCTGCGTTAGCATAGGACATAATCCACACAATAACACTTGCACTTCACTATGTATTTGCTGTGGTATACCACTTCCATCCTCATGAACTATGTTGTTCATGTTTTTCCATAGTGCCCTAGCTATACATAAGAAAGATCCCACTGCCTCTGAATTGAAGAGTTTGAATTCATAATCTGCACAGCAAGGTTAGTAAAATCCTCCATCTGGCTATCCAATAGCGACAGATTCCCTATATTCCAAACAGCTTCTGCAATTGGGCATTTTATTAATTCATGAATTACAGTCTCATTCTCTAATTAGCAGACATGGCATATTATGCATTTCTCGTAGAGTGTGCTATAAGCTATTTGAGATTCATCACTATGCTATAATTGTTAGAAATAAATTTTTGAAAAATTCTGTTATTTTGTCTATATAAGAATTTAATTCTAGCTACCAGTTCTAGAATTATTTTATGTTTCTAGAGGGTCTTTGAGTCCTAGTTGGTTTGTGAGAGTTTCTTCTCTTTATTGTATGCCTTTCATGGAGTCATGGCTAAGTATCATTATGGATAAAAAGTTTAGATCAATTTTTCATTAACAGAAAATATTTTCTCTCAATTTGGCTTCATCCTTCTCAAACTCTACCAATGATTGCTATCTACTATCTAGTAATAAAGCTAATTCAGGTCAAGAAAAGATAATCATCAAGCAACTTTAGCTGTTGGCTTCAAATTCTTCTCATGTTTCCCTAATGCAATGATGGCAATGTTCTCATCTTGGTTGAAATGTTAAGAAAAAGGGAAGAGTGCACTTTGCCTTTAAGAAATGGGTGATTCCCAATGGATGTGGCATGGGATGTTGGGGCAGAATCTTTGGTCCATTCTTTGCTTGTCCATTATCTCTGTCACTAGATTTAAACATGGCAGGTACAGCCAAGGAGTATCATCTATTTTTCCCTGAAATAAGTAATGCCCAGAGAGTTTCAGTGTTATTGGTATATAATGTCTGAGGACTGAGGGTTCTAGAGGCAATTGCTTTGAGAAGAACCTCTCACATTCTCTTTTATAATGAAATCATTTTAGTGTTCCATTAGAGTATTGCTCAATCTTTGTTAATACTTTTGAAGTTTCAATTTAAGGTCTCATGGGGCCTGTAGTATTCACCTTGTGTTGTGGTTTTTGTTGCTAAATTCAAATTGTTGTTTTGTGCATTTTATGTAGTCAATTATTGTCCCAGAAAGAACAAATGGTGTCAAGTGAGAAAATTTAGAGGTTGGATGTGCCTTTCATGTCTTTTTTGGATAATTTGATAGTTAGGGGAGAGAGGATTTGAAGAAGGGTTTTGAATACCATTATTTTTTAGCTAGTTGTGCTTAGCCTAGTTGTTTATCTCTCAATAAATGTGATCCCTAGTTGTTGAATTGTTTCCAGGATTATATTCTTTCTTGCCACTATTATGACAATGTTTGCGCCTGTCAACGATATGGGTTATTCCTATATGATAATCTTCCATAAGGAACTCTTAGTTGAAGTCAAGTTTGTTAATTATTTATCACAATTTGCTAAAAAAATAAATTACTTTCATCAAAACCATTTCTTCAATGTTGGAAAGTTAGGTAAGTATGCAGTACCTTTCCTCATAACCGTGTCAAGTAAAATTAATTTCTCTATTGTGCAATTGTGCATTATCAGAAGCACATACTGCTTCTGTTCTTTTGCATCGATCATTCTGGTTTCTAAGTGATTGGTTTAAAACCTGTCCATGCAGATAATATATCAGTATTCTTTGTTTTAATTAACAGTAGATTTGTTTGACGAATTCTTTTAATGAGCCCTTCTGACTTCTTTCAGTATTTCTCCCTCCAATTTTACAGTGCCTACTAGAGCAGGTTGCAACTTCTAGAACAATTTGTGCACAATACCTACCCAGGATGTTATTACTCTTGTGAAAATTCTTCTCAATACATTGCCTCTGTTTTTTGTAAAATTACTGGCGCATTCTTATGGAGGCAAGTTTGATCGATCATACTTGTAAAAGCAAGTTATTGTTGCACCACATAACTTATTGTGGGATTTATCCAATGAATGGTTTGTTTATTCAGAAAAAATAAAAAATCCAATGAATGTTTTAGAAAAATATAAATCCCATAAATAAAAGCAAGTTATTGTTTGATTTTCTGGGTTTGTGCTTGAAATTTCTGGGTTTGTGTTAATTTTCTGGGTTTGTATTCTTTGGGTTTTGAAAATTTTGGGTGCTCAATCTGGGTTTTTTCTCTCATCTCACATTATATTTTTTTAAAATCTTTTTTTTAACCAATCTATGGTATTTCTGGCTAATCATGTGTGTTTTAGCTAATATTGTGTTTGGTTGCCAACAAAACAATGACTGGGTTTGTGTTCTTGTCCGTTCTTACTCAAAATAAAGCTAGATCTCAATTTATATTATTTTTTGTTTTTATTTCTGTTTTTGACTTTTTTCCTCTCTTTTTTTCATTTAGTTAAAATTCATAAATTAATTTTTTGTTTTTAAAAGAGGACGTGGCATTTTTAAAATGCTAAATAATATATTATATTATTATTTTAATGCTGACGTCAACATTTAGTATGCCAGCGATGCACTCCGTCTGCCACCTAGGATTTTGCCGTTAGGGCACTAACGGAAAGAACTAAAATAGATGTCGTTTTTCTAAATAGGGACTAAAAGCGGTGAAAATAAAAGATAGAGACCAAAATAGAATCGCGTGAAAATGTAGGGACGAAAATGTGGTTTTTTCTAAAGTTAAACATTAAAGTTGCTGTACATGATGGGTCACTTGCGATTTTTATGTCCGCATTGACATGTTGCTCGGTGTGGGTGATGAAAGATATGTAGCTGAATCTTGGACTAAGCTATATGATATTGATGTTGGGGTAACAATATGGCAGGTGGTAGGTTTTACAAAGATTGGTGAGGTTCTAGTGATCAATACTGTCAATGGTGAGTTGCTGTCTTACAATCCCAGTAGCCAACAGACATCATATATTGACATCCCCGCCCAATTAGCGCCATTTTATTTGGATACAGATATGGAAAGCCTTGCTCTACTGAATGTCGAAGATTGCGCTTCAGCAAGGCGGGCGAACGAATTGAATTTGTCTAGTGCTAGTAAGGGCAAACGTAAAATATGTTAGTTTGGCTGTGTCGTATTAGCAATAACACAATTAATTGAGTTTTCCACAAGTTTCTGTTTCTCGTTTTGGGATATGTTTCCTTAACTGAGGACTTGTGTGAGAATCAACAAAAAAATCTTGAAGAATTTGATACAGTGATCTGTTAGCTAATAAGAAGAATTTGATTCACTGTCTGATGCTGAGACCTTTTACTTGCAAGTGTTGTTCACAATGTTGTTTACATTTAATTGTTAATCTCTTAACTTCCCATCATCTCTTAGATATTTGAGGCAATTTATCTGCCTGTGGGATTTCATAAACTGAAATTTGTTTATCATCCAATCGTATTTATATTGTTTCCCATCTGCCTGACCATGCTTGCATACACACTCATGCTCCTATGGCTATGATAATCCCCGTCCTGAAGGGTTAGTATCCATTTGGAATAAAAGGAGTGTTTTAATGCATTTCTGAATTACAGTTTATAATTAGAAATTGAAGCTGGTGCATATTTAACTTTTAAATTCATCTACCATTTCCTATCCACTTCTCCCTACAACTATTAATTTGAAGGATGAATATCTTCTAATGAGGATATATAGAACTAATATTGGAACTATTTTAGAAAACCTCATATTAAGGGAAAATTTTTGAACGTACAACAGTTCACTCTATGATTGTGTCATCCTATTGGAATTATTTTAAAAGCAGATGCTCTCTCTAGTTGGTGAATCTCCTGGTCTTTTTTCTTGCCTTGTTCTCTTCAGCTCAACTTGGGTCAGAGTTTGGGGTCAAGTTAGAAGCACTGAATAACTTATCAAACTGATTGAACTTTTGATGGTGAACAATAGACTAGGGGATTGCTGAATCAAGAAACTGACCAAGTGGGACCTTGAGACCTAGTTTGTCATGATGAATGTGAACCCCTGTAACTGGCTAAGTTTTCAAATTTAGACCTACAAATGGGGCCACCAAACTCGCCAGAGCATGCATCGTCTCAACTCCCAAGTCCAATCTCAATTTAATTAAGTATACCCTCACTGACAAGTCCAATCTCAATTTAATTAAGTATATTATCACTTACGGTTCTAGGAATTTTTTTTAAGGTACTTATTAAAAAATTTAAATTATACAAAATTTAATAAAGAGATAATTTGAATATATCAACGTCACAAAAAAAAATGTAAATACATGAAATATTACAATTTTTTTGTACTAACAAAGAGAATAAGAAAAAAAAAATGACTAATAAAAGATAAAATGCTAATTGAAAATGCTAATATGAGAATAATAAAGTGACCACAATAATTTCATAACAAATCTTACGTAACAAGTTGTTAGCCTATTATTGGTGAGTAAAATATGTCAATATTGAACCCGAATTAGAATTTTTTTTAGAGAGTTTCAACTTATGGCGTCCGCTCTTGATAATAGCTCTTTATCATCAGACCAAGATACTAATTAGTTTTTGGTGTAGGCGGGGATTGAACCCTAGATCTCTTATACAACCATCCGAAACTTTCTCAATTGAGCTAATTGGAACCCACAACCCGAATTAGAATTAGTAATAGCTTACTACATAAGATTTATTATGAAATTATTGTGAAAATGTTGTGAATGTAACATTACTCTTATATTTATTAAACTCAAATTCTTATGATTCTCAAGTAAAAGTGTTTAAAATTTTTATTAGGGTGGTCAAAATAAGTTAATTTAGTATATAATATATATTTTTAAAGTATATATATACATTTTTTTCAAGTCAGGGTGGTCACTGAACATATTAATTTAAAATAATTATTTATATAAAATATTTTTTGCATGTATACATTTTTTTTTTTTGACAAGGGACCACCCTCACATACAAGTAAGTGCTTACAGGAGCTAATGGATTCGGGAATGTGTGAAGGATACGAGAATTTGACAATTCTAGGTAGAAATCTTTGTTTAAAACCCAGCCAGATGCTTAGAGCATCCATATTGGTGGAGCCATAATTTTAGCTATTTGGCTCTACTAAAAGTTATTTTATCTATTTTATCACTCATTTTACAAAACATCTAACATCAGTGGTTTTATTTTAGTTTTCAACACAATAAAATAACAAAAACAACACAATAAAATATTATATCTACTACAATAAACAATTCATTTATTTATTATTTTTTTCTATATTCTTCACTATCTTCAAGCACTCACGGCTCCACCACCACCATCACCAGTGTGAAACTCCTATGAGAAGAAGAACCAAAAAGCCAACAACCACACCCTAAATCAGCCGCAACACAAACACAAACCCAGCAACCCCAAATCAACCAAACACAAACCCACCACACCCAGCAACACAAACACAGACCCACCACACCCACAACAGAGAAAATAAGATAGCAGAGAGAGAGGGGCGGATCGAAGTCACATTCGAAGCCAAACTCAACGCGAAGGTAGCGGTGGCTGGAGGCAGAGGATTTTTTGAGATGGGTTGGCGAGGTGGCTGGGCTAGGCAAGATCAGCGATTGGTGATAGGCAGGGGTGGGTCAAGCTGGGTCGGTGAGGTTGGTTGGAGATGGGCAGACGAGTGGCTAGGTGAGGCGAGAAACTCTAATGGCTAGGCTAGGAGAAGAAAATGGAGGAATGAGGAGAGAGAGGGCATGGGATGAACTGAAAAGGAAAAGAAAAAAAAAAGAAAAGGAAAGGATATGAATAAAATATATAAAGTAATGTGAACACTGTTGAAAGCTCAAATAGTGTAAAACACTATAGTTTGTTTAGACCCCCCAATTTTAAAAACATGGCTTAATTGCTTTTATTCTAACTTATTTAAGTGCGAAACAAGAGTAAATGATACGCAATAACCGGAACTACTCTTTAAGCCATAACCACAAGCAAGCAGCAACAAATATAAAGCTTAAAGAGTAAGGGAAGAGACATGCAAATACAAGATAATACAGTGATGTGTTATCGAAGAGGAAATCGAAAAACTCGGCAAAAAACCTCTCCACGACTCTCCAAGTCACAATGATTTACTAGTGAATAAGTTGGAATACAAGGATACCAAAAAAAAAAAAAAAAACTCTCCAAGCCTAATCTACCCAAAATAGTTGAGCCTTTTAAGCTCCAGCTACCAACGAACTTCTCGGAATTTTGTCTTCACTAGCTTCCCAGATCCCGCAATATCGCCTGATTACATCCTCTAAGCCTCACCGGCTTACTTTGGCAAATCCCCAATACTTCCCAAGCTCCAAATCACTCTCTACACTTTGAATAGGTGTGAGTTGTATTTGGATACAAATCTCCTCTCAAGGTATAACAATGGGAGAGAGAAGGAGAAGAGACTACAAGGATTTCTCTCTTAAAGATGTGTAGATCTCTCTAACAAGGTGGGTGTGTTGTAGAAACCTCTTTAGTGTTTTTTATCTGAATAGCCTCCTTACAATTTTGTGGGTAATGAGGGTATATATAGTAGTGTAAAGAAGAGGAAATGTCACACTTAAAATTTAGCTGGTCAGCGTATCTCATGGGTCATCTCGCAAGTTGGCCAAGTCGCTAGTGTTGAACTTCCTCATGTGCTCCTCACATGGCCTTTCGCAGGTGTTGCAGTCCCGAGCCAGTCGCAAGCCAAGTCGCGAGATCAATTGTCTTGAACAATCTTCACCAACTTAGAACTAAACTCATTACAATTAAATCCCACAAAATACAAGTATATAACAATGGGAGAGAGAAGGAGAAGAGACTACAAGGATTTCTCTCTTAAAGATGTGTAGATCTCTCTAAAAAGGTGGGTGTGTTGTAAAAACCTCTTTAGGGTTTTCTATCTGAATAGTCTCCTTACAATTTTGTGGGTAATGAGGGTATATATAGTAGTGTAAAGAAGAGGAAATGTCACACTTAAAATTCAGCTGGTCAACATATCTCGCGGGTCATCTCGCAGGTTGGCCAAGTTGCTAGTGTTGAACTTCCTCATGTGCTCCTCACATGGCCTTTCGCGGGTGCTGCAGTCCCGAGCCAGTCGCAAGACCAATTGTCTTGAACAATCTTCACCAACTTAGAACTAAACTCATTACAATTAAATCCCACAAAATACAAGTATATAAATTAATACAATTACAACACTTTTTGTCATGAAATAAAACCAATATAAATGTTATGTGAAAAACCATAACTTAATAACTATAATAAAATATATATATATATATATATATTTTATACCTTTGAGCTATAGTGCATAGCCATTTTTGGTTGTGCACTGTAGCTGAGAAGCCAATTCTTTTGGCTATAGCTCCACCATTACAGCCCTATTTTTGTGATTGGTGGTGCTAAAAATAGCAATATGATTTTTTAGCACCACCAATACTAATGCTCTATGTGTCTATTTTACAAAGTTGCAGCAACAGCAATATATTGGGGGTGGGGAAATGTCAGAATAGACTTAATCCCAAAATGGTATGCCGGTATAGATTGGTATCAAGATAAACCGGAAACCGGAATGGAATTAACAATTTTTGTTCTTTTTGTGCTTGTGCAACACGAGTGTTAGTTTTTACAACTCTTTGCATAAATTACACCAACCTTCCTTTATGTTTAGCGAAATAATATTCCCCAAAATATTTGTATAAACGACACTTCCTCCTTGAGGTTTCTATAAATGCAACACATAAGTCCATATTGGGCTTTCTTAATAGAATATTTCCTTAAAAAAAAAAAGAAAGAGAAATAGAAGAAAAAAATTCCAATGCAAACTATGAACGAAATGAAACTTCTTTTCTTTGAGGATTATAAAAATGATATACATGATATACTCCTTGAAGATCTACAAATGAATATGATTTTTTTTAGTAAAAAATATTGAATACTTTTATAAATATTTTGCTAGTGACGTAACGTGTAAGTGGACATGGACTTAGTTATTGTATTTATAGAAACCTTAAGGGGAGTGTCATTTTTTTTTTTTTTTTTTATGGGAAATAGGAGTGTCATTTATACAAATATTTGGGAGGTCTTTTGATAAATCTTAAGAAAGATTGGTTTAATTTGCCTCAAATTTTTTTTTTCATAATTCTTGACTTAAATTGTTGTGATGTAAATTACTGGGGAAAATATTCGGTGAAACCGATCAACTATATCTTCCTCTCACATAAATGTGGATACTATATGTGTGACTCATATGTAAGTGGTATATGATGTTTCTACATGTCACAAAAAAACTCACAAAAAATGGGACCACAAGTGAATGAGACTCATCTATTGCGAATGCTCCACTATGTGCAGCAAAAACATGGTAAAGATTGGGTTCAGTGCTTCTGTGCCTTGAACCCATCAAAATTATGATACTTGTCCATAATTTTGGGAGGTCATTTGATAAATCTTTAGAAAGATTGGTGCAATTCACCTCAAATTTTTTTCATAATTCTTGACTTGATTTTGTTGTTATGTAACTAATAGAGAAATTATTTTGTGAAACCATTGACCTATACATTCTTTTCACATAAATGTGGATACTATATATGTGACCCATACGTGGGTGGTATATGATGTTTCTACAACATGCCACAAAACACACACAAAAAATGAATTCCACAAGTGGATGAGACTTATCTATTGTGAATACTCCATTATGTGCAGCAGAAACTTGGTAAAGATTGGGTTTAGTATTCCTGTGCACTAAGCAAATCAAAATTATGACATTTGTTTACTTTTGACCATGTGTCATGATATTAACAGCTTTGATGCAGAAAAGTACTAAACCAAAACTAACTCTTAAAAATACTATATACTTTTTTCCTATATAATCATATTCAATGAATCTCATTCTTCATAATACGTAGAAATCATGATAATGGAGTCAAGTGGTGGCATGCCCTGATGTGCGTTGGACGCTGGTGATACCTATGGGTTACCAAAAAGGGGAAATGATTAAATGCGCTAGCCTTTTTTTTTTTTTCCTAAAAAAAAAAAAAAAAAATTAATTCTATGAATAATTTCACCAAGTGAGGCCCATTCGCAATACTCCATTTTCATGCCATGCGAGGCAACAAGGCCTGGTGGCCCATTCACAAAAGGCAAAAACTACCCCATTTTTCCCTCCTCCTCTCAGTGACTTTACTTTGAGGGAAACAGAACCAAATCCCTCCATCTCCAAAAACTACTGGTCCGACGCCGACGCCGACGCCACCCTTTTCTTCAATCGCCAGAGAAAGAAAACAATGTCAGACTATATGCCAACGGAGGTTGTTGTGGATATCCTCTCACGTCTGCCTGTGAAAACACTCATCAGATTCAGGTGCGTTTCAAAGACCTGGTTCTCTTTAATTTCCACCCATGACTTCATTACAATGCACCTCAATCGAACACTCTCAAACACCAAAGACCCACCTTACCTTCTCTTTCGTCATTTCAATGAGGAAACAGAGAATGAAAACTTCGCTTTCCTCTCTTACGAGGACCCATTTCCTGATGACCATTTTTCCAAACACCCGAATTTCGTCAACCTAAAACCCTATTGGCAACATTATGAGTTTTTCGATTACCCATCAGATTTCATTGAATTGCATTGCCCATATAAGAGTTCTAATGAATTCTGGTTCATAGTTGGTATATCTAATGGCCTAGTTTGTATGGTGGATGATACTCCTAGTAACACTCCTTATGACATTGTTCCAATTCTCTGGAACCCTTCTATTCATAAATCTGTATTCCTTCCGAGTCCTGGTGTTAGACTCCCATCTTCCTATGAGCCTATGGAGTATCTTGGGTTTGGATATGACCCCATAACTGACGATTACAAAGTGGTGAGACTTGTGTATCTTCATGGTTGGGATGAACGATCTTTTCAGGGAGAAGAACCATCTGTGGTTCAGATTTATTCGCTTCGTACCAATGCGTGGCGCACTATTCCCGGCCCTGGTCATCGGTATATCATTAAAGAGCAGTCCTTATCTGTGTTTGTGAATGCTTCGGTCCACTGGCTCGCTCATGTTGGAAATGTGGATACTGATTCCGAGGATGATTACTCTGATGATGATCCACCCTGCAATGTGATCTTCACATTCAATATTAGGGATGAGGTTTTTCGCAAAATGGATGTACCAAAGTATTATGAAGATACTTTTGATTTGAACATGATGGTTGCGTTGGTTGGTGGCAAGCTTGCGCTTGTCCCTGGTAACTTTAATTTATGGTCTTCAAAAGCATGTTACTCGGTGTGGGTGATGAAAGAGTATGGATTAGCGGAATCTTGGACTAAACTATATAATATCCGTATTGGCCCAGATTTAGAGAATGTGGTAGGTTTTGCAAAGAATGAAGTTATAGTGAACAAGTATGGAACATTGCTGTCTTACAATCCCAGAAAACGAGAAAGATCAGATCCTGGCATTGAGGCCCTATCAACATCGTTTTATATGGATACTTATATGGAGAGCCTTGTTCTACTGAATGTGGAAGATGATGCTTTGAGAAAGCAGGCAAAGTCATCGACTGCTAGCAAGGGCATAAGGGCAAAGGTGAAAAGGAAGAGAAAGGCAAGATAAGCTATGCTAGTTTCTCTTTATTGTATTAGCACTAACACAATATCTTTTTTTACACAAGTTTCTGTTTCCAGTCTTGGGCAATGCTTCTTTGTTGATAAGCTTATGTGGCATAGAACTCATATGGAATACTAATTAGAATATTTGTTTCTTAGTAATTGGATCATTATGCATCTTGTATTCTAAATAAATTTATAAAGGGTCCAGCAATATATTCATCTTCATTTTTTAGACTTGTTTTCTATTGTTAATATTGGCATTCTATAGTCTCTCACATGAGTTTTCTGTCTCTACAGGTTGGGGTCAGTTTTAAGCAAGCAGGAAAAGGTAAGCTATTTAAAAACAAGTGCTGTAATTATTCTAAATAGTTGGTTATTTCTTTCCTTATCATTGACAGATTTGTTATCTTTTTATATATTTTTGTTCCTCCTTACTATTGGAGATGGGGCGAGGTGAGTCCACTCTTGTTCTATTTTCACTCTCGAAGCATTTGCGTTGAGTTGTTGACATTTCCCTCAAACTTAGACTTAAAAGAGTAATGTGACTTGTCTCTGAATATTATGCCAAATGTTTGTGATATTAAATCTGATTACCTCTTGAGTTTATCATGGTTGGGGTCATTCTATGTCTTGAAAAGTAGGTAAAAAAAAAAGCTTCCTATATGCTCAAGCATCTGTTTTTAAGGTTACTGCTTCACTGGTTTCTGTGAATGACCGCGTCAAATTTTCCTTTTTGAATGCTTTAGAGTGTAACTTAATTCTACAGTGGTTCTTTAATACACTACCTGTGTACTTGAGTCACCTTTCATTTTTTTTTTTTTTTTTTGGTATAGTTAAACAAAAAAGGGTAATAAACTCCTAGTTTCTAGAATGTTTTGATGTCTGTTTGTTGGTCAAATCAAACGTGTTATGTTCTTTAAGTGAGGAAAGCTGCACTTGAGAATGACAAGAAGTTAAATGGTTTTGTAATTTTGAAGAAAGTTAAAAGGGGTAGTTGTGTTCAATTTGTTGCTTAGTAAATAAAAATGCAAAAAAAAGAAGAAAAAAAAAAGATTATAAAATGAAAAACTTCCACTACGTTACACACATATACTGTGAAGGTGATCTTCACTACCTTCTGGGCCTTATGGATACACAAGAACCAAGTCATCTTTGAAGGCAAAAACAAATGCTTATGAAACAAAACATTTGGTTTACAGGTTCTGCAGGACTTATGCAAAAGCTCATGCTAAAACCAAGGAAATCAAGGAAAAGAGAAGGTTCAGCAACACGTACACATACGTTGCAGACTGGAGAATCCTCATCAAAGCAGATGAAGAAAGGAAAAAACAAAACCAAAGAAGTGGCATAGCCTTTGAAGCCACATCTAGGGAGACGTTTTTGTAGGCTATTATAGCACCAAACCCTCAAATTTTCCAAGTGGCCATATGGGTAGCTGTCAGGGAAGTAGAACTAAGGCAATGGAGATGGGTTCTACAAGATTTTTTTATCTTAGTAAGGCAAGCGGAGCTGGAACAAGCCTGGAAACAGAGTTGGCAGCCACTATGGAAACCCCAGTAGAAGGCATCAGGAAAACACAGCAGCAAGGTCTCCAAATCACTCTGTGAGTAGTACCAACAACAATCCTCACAGAAACCACTGGCCTAGCAAAACTAGCTCTCAAATACCCTATACATGACCTACAGACAAACAATTGGTTTTGCTCTGTTGTGTTCTCATTTACACTGTTATTTTCTAGTTCTACATATTTATTCTATCTTGTAGTCCTGAACTTTTGTAATCTTCGTTTTTCAATTATTTTAAATGAAGCAATTTAAAGTCCATTTGTTACCATATGACAACACCATTTTGAGTATGGACAAAACTTAGATACAATTCTTTGAGTGTGGTACATTAAGTTCCCAATTCAATTGAAACACATGTTGAACAAACCAATGAAACACGAAAAAAGTTTTCTTTTACAAAGACAATTAAATTTAATGCAGTTATGTGTTTGAATTTGGAAAAAAAAAAAAAAAAAATTTGATAAGTAAAGAAAAAATATGTTTGAATTTAATTGAAAAACTTGATGAATTGCACTTAGGGAACTATATTTAAGTTTTATCCTGAGTAATGTGACAGTGACATGTCCATTCCTCCCTCATCTTCACTAGGCATGCATGCACTCACACACCTCATAGCCTATGTGAATCCCCCCCATCATTTACCCATGTTTGGCACTGTTTACTTTGCATACCGGTTATTTCTCACCCAGGCAACTAACAGCCTGACAAGCCTCTAATAAACCCTTTGCAGTCCAACTCTCAGTCTTTTTTATGAAGTTGCTGCTGTATATTGGTGGGAAAATGATTGTGGTAATAATTCTCCTTTAGAGGAAAATGCAGGATATAGTAAAGACAAGTTGAACCATATTCCATGAAATAGCAAGTACTTCTGGGGGAATATGAGATTTTGTAATCACATTCACCTAGATTATCAACAACTGCAGTAGAAGCCTTGACAGTAAAACAGAGCAGTGGAAAGCGCAATTGAAGCTTCAAAGTGTGATATAGAAGGAGATGCACTCTTTGCGTTTGAAGCAATTAAAACCTGCTGTGCATCATTTTGTTGGTGTTTAATAAAGTTATTTTAGTTGAGAATAAATAAATAAAAAGGTAATCCTAAATTTCTAATAATAAAAAATAAAGGAGAAATGCTATGTCAACATTTTCACAACATTTTCACAATAAATCATATGTGGCAGGTTGTTACGGATTGTTATTGGTAGGGTAGAAAAGTAATTTCAGTGGTAGGTTCAAATTAGAACTAATAACAACTAACCACCTATGATTTGTTGTGAAAATATTGTGGACGTAGCACCTCCCTAAATAAAGAGAATAGTGGATAAGAGACTTATAGTTCAATTAGTTGGCATCTCTCAGTTTTTTCAAGACTTAACTGAGTTTCAATCGCTCTTCCATTGGAATACAAATCATTTGTATCACTTTTTGTGTATCACTTTATGTTCCACCAATCACAACTTGCTATGTGTATGATTTTTTTTCCATTTTCAACTCTAGTAATTTTATAAGGAAAGTAAAATCAATATATGGCAAGTTGTGATTAGTGGAACATAGAGTGGTACACAAAAAATAATATAGGGGA
Organism: Notholithocarpus densiflorus; assembly: GCA_030021035.2. NCBI lineage: Eukaryota > Viridiplantae > Streptophyta > Magnoliopsida > Fagales > Fagaceae > Notholithocarpus > Notholithocarpus densiflorus. Next base: position 810,652 of record JARYZH020000014.1, on the reverse strand, counting down.
TTTGTATTCCCTCCATTATAACTATTGAATTAAGAAGAAAAAAAAAACACTAATTAATACTGATATTCTGATTAAGATCTCATTCATTATCTCTTATTTATGACATTTCATACTTATTTCTAAACCCAAAAAAGGTATACATTTACCACCGCATACCTTTAGTGCGATGGTCATTTTACAAGTATAAGTGTTTGTAGGGTGTGGGGGGTAAGGGCCAGGGTTTAAGTCTCTAGAAGAGAGCTTCACACACATATATACTTAAATTAGGCTAAAGTAGAATTTCTATCTTGTATAAAAAAAAATTAAAAAAAAAAGTATACATTCCTCTCTCTCCACCGCTCTTCCACCTCCATTGCCATAGGGATCCACCTCAACGGCCAGGTCACCGGCAGCAAAAAAAAGCCACAGCCTTCGGTTGCACATTGTGCACGGACTTGAAAATCGATTGGAACGCTTTGGTTAAGAATACTTCAACTAGGATTTTTGATGCTAGGGAGTATCGCATGTTTTGGCGCCATTTAGCTTATCATCACGCTTTGCTTGATACTTTCTAATATACCCATCACCCTCTGGTTAGTCTCCCACTTTTTTCCCCTTTTTATAATTTCTTAAATAGAACTATTTTATTGTGTGCAACTATATTTGAATGCTGAAGTTAAAAATTTTGGTGGGTGTAGTGGTTTGTTGTCACTATTTATAAATTCCTTTCAATTTCAATTTTTCTGAATTTTCCTTTCTTTTCTGGTTGTGCGTGCATTTTTTTGCATTCTCTGTTTTGCTGTTCCTAAACTACTTGCTATTGACTAAATCTATTGGGTCTATTAGTTGTTTTTATATGCAATAGTAGATATAATGTATCCAAATAACTACTGCATGTGTAGATATAATCTCTGTTTTTCTATTGGGTCTATTAGTTGTTCTAGAGTTTGTTGTCTCACGTGTGGTTAAGGAACATACGTTTTGTAGCTACATGTTTAAACCTTGATGAGAGGGAACTTTGATTTTTATATTGGGTCTATTAGTTGTAGCTACAGATATTGGCTACTAAATCTTTTATGGAATAGTACTTAGCTCAAAGTGACTATTGCTTTAGATATGGTATTTTATTCAAATTTTTATTTCTGTTTTATAGCTCCAATTGGTAATATGTTTGCATATTTTATATTTGTGTTCATTATTTATATTGGTTCTTATAGTTACTAAATTATGAAAGGAATGTGAAGAATTATATGATCCCTTGAACAATTCAGAATTATCAGAGCAAGATTTAACACTTGAAGATTTTGGTGATTAATTGTGAGTTGAAATCCAAGCCATATGTAGATTTTGGTAATTGTGAGTTGAAATCCAAGCCATATATCGGAATGCAATTTGGCTCCCTTGATGGTGTTGAAACTTTTTACAAAGAATTTGCAAAAAAAGAAGGTTTTGGAATCCATGTCCATACCAGTAAAAGAGCACCTAAAAGTGATTATGTAACAAGTCGTATTTATGTATATTATAGTGAATGGCAACACAAAAGAAAAAAGACATTTGATAATTGAGAGAGCAGAAATATTGAAAAAAAAGGTCCGTACAAGTTGTATATATACACACACAATTAAGAGAATAGTGAACATAATATCTAAAAAAAAAAGAATAGTGAACCGGGGTCTGATAAATACGGACTACACACTAGCAGGAAAAAAAATCTAAACACACTAATTAGCTCACCCAATCTCTCAAAAGATATTAATAACTCAACATCAATCAAGCCAAACTGTCCACCACCACAGATAAGACATTATCAATCAATTCTAATCACTAATTAGCTCAGTACTGAAGACACTCCCTACATACATATCATTAGTTTGTGTTAAGAGAAAAAAAGTTGCTCCTGAATTATCTTTCAAGACAAACATCTGAACCGCAGCTCAATGAAAATTTCTACATTTGATCAAGGAAGAAAATGTCATTTACATATGCCTAATTCAAACAATCAAACCTACTCTACCATTGTTCCAAGACAATTCCAAGGACAATCAATCACGAGTTTGTGACCATTTCTTCTAAATAGAGCATGCCTGGGTCTGAAAACCAAGGCACCTAACACACAATTCAAAAACACTTCACCAATGATACACAGCACAAATATACTTACAAACATATATAGCAACACCAGTCCTGTGGGGGTACGTATTCGGGTAGCGATTTATTGGTTTGAGGTGGTGACATAAACCCAAAAATGACAGGTTTAAAAATCCACCCGAAGTTAGAAACTAGAGATATGTCTTGAATGTAGCCTCATAATTAGCAATGTATCAAGGCTTGTTATCATAGGTCTATACTCCATATAAGAATCCTAAGGCATAGGATTTTCATTCTCTCTTCCTTTTTGCGTTGCTGCATATCGAGGACCATTTAAGTTTAAGATATATTGTATGTACAATAGGATGAACCTTAAGCCACGTCCTTGAAAGACCCTAATCATTTACTGATTCAAGGGGTTTTATTGTACACATGGCATTATAATTTTTTTTTTTTTTGGAGAAAAATGGCATTATAGTATTTGAATGGGAGGACTACTAGACATTGATGAGGTGGTCCTCCATATGCACTAAATAGTATTTATGATTTTAGAGTCGAAATAACACAAATTTACAACTCAACCAGTAAGAGTTACAGTACTGGCATTTCCATGGGAATTTTGATTGGCCATTATAAGTGGTAAGGACTCTGCTATACCCAAACTCGTTGGGAACGGCCAGCTTGTGGAGGATGCCAACCGACCCTCATGGTAGATGATATGATCACACCAAAAAGAGTGTGATACTTCTGATATGATCCTAGGATTTCCTAGCATTGTGAGAAATGCTAGATGCCTGGCACAATGTGCTGGAAGCCTCCCAAAGTTATGACAAACTTACAATTGGACTTACTAATATGTATTATGAATGAGCTATTAAGCTATTTTGAATTTATAAGAAAAAGTATGATGATAAGAAAGGTATGTTGAATATGTTATAAGTCTGATGAAAAGTTTATGATAAAGTATTTTATAGTCTATTTAAAGATAAGGTTATTGAATTATGTTTAAGTTCCTTATTATGTCCTTCTATTATTATATGAAAGGAAAATTATATATTTTCATCTGAAAGTTCATAAGTTATTTTAAGAATAGAATGAATAGTATGAAAACTATTTATCAAAGCTGGTGTAAGGACCTGATTTGAACTCCTAGCCCAAAAGGTATGTGGACCTAAGCCCAAAAAACCCACAACAATGAATTTGTAGAGAGTGGGTTGGAAAAACTGGGCTTTAATGATTTGAAACAATGCTAAGGTAGATTGAAATGACAAAAGAATGAAAACAGACAGGTTTATGTTGAAGAAAAACGTCATCGGCAATATCCGAGGAGCACAACTCTTATATATTGCTCTTAGGTTTGATTACAAGATTGGTTCCTGATTGCTACAGTGTTTTCCTTTTGATTTCCCCCTCCCCTCCCCCCTTTTCTCATGGAGGGTCTCTTACATTATATAGCTCCCTTTGGACCATCTTGACCCTACACTTGTTGATCATTTAAGACCTTACTTGAGTGCTTGTCCCATCAGACACCCTCTTTGGTTTCCTGTGAGTTGTGGTGGCCAAGGCAGTACTGTTCAGGGGTCTTCTCCACATAAATGCGGCCAGAAAAGTAGCTGCAGTGCTTTCAATGCGGTGGTAGCAGCTTTTCCTTAGATATTTCTGAGTTCCCATTATCCTTATATGTGTATGATGCACGTCCTTACCATTAGGGCTTCTTGGAAGGTCGCCTTGATTGTTGGAGTACAGGTTTGAGCTGTATTATCATGTCCGAGGAGATATTCCTCCTCGGACCACCCTCTCATTCGTATTTCGCTCATTAAGTCTTAGGTATGAACCATCCATTACCATTTGTTCCTCTTCGGACCATCCACGCTCTCGGACAAGGCCCAAGGCCCAATATATAATTTGGGCCATTAACCCCACAGCTGGCATATTCATAAAATATTTGATTTACATGCATTCTTATTAAATGCTCATAGAGCTTAAATCCTTACTGGGCTTCGCAGCTCACCCTATTATATTTCAGTGCACAGGTTCTTTCTTGGAAGCAGTGAGAGTATGAGAGGTGGCAAGGAATATGTGATTCTCGTTTGTTAGAATGTATAGATTTTTTTTTCTTTTTTTTGTATAGTAGTTTAGCTCTTTTGTTGTATAGGAGGAATTAAGATGTACTTGATCCTTTTGACCATAGATGTTACACATAATTAGCCAATTAATTAACCGAACCACCAAACAAGTGCATGGATGTACATATAATTGAATAACCATAGATGTATTTCGAAACCTTAGTTTGTTTTGAACCCCAGTGTATGTCTTTGGGGTTAGGCTTGTAAATAAGAATTTTGTTAAACGTTTAGTTATGTAATATTTACACGAATATTTTAAGTTACAGCTAAGTTGTAATCTTGCAAAGTTCGAAATGAAATGAAGTTTCAAAGTTTTTATCAATTTTGTATATTATGGCTTTTATGCAAGGAAATAAAAAGGAATATAAGAAACGATTTTTGATAAGCACTTTCAGCTTTAGTTGGTTAGTGTTAGCATTGAGGTAAACTTGATATTAACATGTCGGTCATGCTCTAAATTTTGAAGTACAGGTTTGGGTCGTGACAGTCGTAAGCCATCCTTAGATGAGGAAAAGGCAAATTATCATATATGAAACCTTTAGGTAAAAACAGAAGTGCAAAGGGAAGGAACAAACACCTCCCTATACACTCGTCCAGTAATAAAAGACGAGGAAAAGCATGCATGCAATAAATAGACGATCTAAAAGAGACGTCAAATGTCCAAAGTCACCTGAGTAGTCCAAACCATGGACGAGTATACACTCAATCATTCTAAATTCCTAAAAGAAGTCCAAGTTATGGGCGAGGAATTATGTAGCCATTCCAAAGTAAAGTCCTAACTATGGACAAGAAAACACTTGGGTATTAAAATTGGCAACAGAAAGGAATAAAAATAAACATTCAAATATGGACGGAAATATGTTTATAAATAAACTTAAGGGTAGACAACCATCGTCCAAAAACCCTTTAAAGTAATAAGCCTAAAAAGGCAATTGTATGAGATGCCGTCCTTAAACATGGACGAGATAATGTACTTGAAGAAATTATAAATGGTCCAAAACAACGGACCCATAAAAATAAATAAATAAATAAAAATAAAAGAGAGAGGGAGAGAGAGAGAGCAAAGAAAATAAAGACAAAAGTAAATTCTTGCTTGAAATTTAATTTATGAGGATAAACCACTAAGGGCAACACCTCCAGACTTTGAGTCGTCCTTCGCAAGATAAGGGATAGAAGCATTGTCCTTGATGTTCACGCCCGCTAAGCCCGTCTGGGGTAAGGAACTCTTAGCTGCAATAGGGAGCTTGATAGAATCAAAGTCCACCCCAAGAAATGATTCAATGGCGTCCATGCGAAAATCCTTGGAGCTTGCAGCGGTGTTTTTATCCAGGAGGTCAGTGAACTCGTTGGACGTCTTGAATTCCTTAATCACCTCATCTCTAGATTTGCTCAAAGAGGACCTAAGCTCGTCGTTTTGCTTCTGAAGATGGTTCAAACGAGTGTCCTTCTCCACAATATCTGCCTTCAGCTCCTCAGCCAAGTTCTTTAGTTCCTTCACCTCGTCCTCTAGTTTCATTCTCTCCCCTGTCCTGCTGCTAGATTCCTTCTCCATGTCACGAACCTTCGTCTCTAGCCTAACCCTCTCCTTGCCCAACTCATAGGCTTGCCTAGACGCCGCCATAAACTTGGTCATGGCCTATATTAGGAAACATGGACGTGAGATAAAAAGGAATAAAGTTCAATTTCTGTATAGCTAAGGATGAGTCAAAATACCTTGAAGAGATCATGAACTGTAGATCGTTCAAACTCCTTCACGGACACGTCATAGAAAATGGCAATGTCTTTGTTAGTCACTACCTGCTTAAACCTATCCCAAGCAAGACCTTTACTCCTTAGGAGGGTTATTAGGCCACTATTAGGAGGCCCCGTAGGAGAAGGCTTGGACGGATTCGCACCAGGATGAGGAAGGGAATCTTCAACCTTAGAGATCGTAGGTTTGGCCAAAGGAGTAGCAGGGTCAAGAACCACGACAGGAGTGGTAGACGACGTCGAAGAGTCAACTTTCTGTTTCTTGTTGCCTTGATGGCTGGGGAGATTACCCGTGTCCAATTTCTTAGACACCGTCTTCCTTTTCTCCTATGAGACTGGAGGGACGAGCTTCAGCGTAGACAAGGTGGGGACAATTTTAGGCAGGAGCCTCGTCCCCAGGCTGTACAACCTCGTCATCAGCAACGCCTTTCCTTTTTTTCTCCTTCATAGTTGCCATTCCTATATATATATATATATTTATATATATATATATAAATGAGGAATTGTTAGAGTTTAGACGGACTAACTAGCAAAAGTACAACAAAACGAATAACTTACATCAACGGGTGGTAAGCTTGTGGGCCAATGCTTCTTCTGTAGGCTCAGGTCCAAGCCCCCAAGTCGCTAGACGGTGAAGGTTCACCAAGAAGTGAAAAGTCTTGTCTGCAAAAGAGCGCGCTCTTTGGACGCGGTCTAGGAAGAAGTTGTTTAGCGAGGGTCGTCTTACAGCTAAGAAAAAAAAAAGTTAAATAAGAATAATGGAATAAGCAAGACTAGTTATAAAAAGTAACGTACCCTCTGGACGTAGACGACCCATCTCACCGGTATAGGGAGGGAAGGGGTCCCTGCCTACCTTAACAGGGTTCCCTGCCCAAAACCCTATGACGAAGAAGAACTCCATCTTCCACTTTCTATCAGATAAGGGAAGGGACCTTATCAACTTACAGCTAGAATGCCTGACTGAAAACTGATAAAAACCTAAGGATTGGCTTATTTCGGAGGGTTTATAGCAATATAGGAACTCGTCCACAGTAAGAGGATGGTTCCCATCAAAGACCTTTCTCCATAACACTTGCATGGATACAATGAGCCTCCATGCGTTGGGGATTAAGTTGGTTTGGACCTACACTCAGCCTATGGAGGATCTCCCTAGCGAAAGCATTGAGAGGCAACCTAAGACCCCCTAACAAGTAAGCGTCATATATGCCAACCCCTGAGTTTGGAGTACAACACCATTCACCAGGAGTAGCTAGACGGGGATTAAGCTCGTCCGGAATTTGATATTTGCCCCTAAGAGAGCAAAGTCTTTTCTCCTCTATCTCCGAAGGAATGCCTACGACACAATAGTATAAAATGTCCTCTTCTTGACTAAGGGAGGGGATGGACGGTTGAGTACTGGTGGACGGACCAGTGGACAACCCAGATGCCACCCTCTGCCTCAACTCCTCTTAGAGAACCTCTAAGGAAACCCTAGGAACCCCAGACAAGTATTGCTCGTCCATAGAACCACTATCACTACTACTACTACTATCACTACTACTATCGCTACTATTACTTTAATCATGGTACTCGTCTATCTCCCTCTCGTCCCTATCGCTAGACGAAGACACCACTATCTCAACCATTTTATAAAGAGTTCTAAAGAAAAACCTACAAACTAAGAAAAGAGAGGATACCTGATTCTAAAGGGAGATGACTAAGGACGAAAGAAGACTTCAAGACAATGCGTAGGACAACTGAGGTTAGAGAAGAAAATATGAGAAATGTAAAGGGGTAGGAGAGGTATTGCCCTATCTATAGGCAGCAGGGTGGGACATTGAAACGACGTAAACCAATTAGGGTGCACCACGTGACAATTTTTTTGAAGAATGAAACGACGTGACTTGTAAGTCGTTGGGATTACGCCACGTGTCAACATCCAGGACATCTGATCTTAGATAGCCCTGACATGCCACTTGGAGAATCCTTTAGCCAATAAAAAATTACCACGTGCCAAGCCAACAGTAATATGGACGACACAATGACAAAGGGGCAACTGATGGGGTCTAAATTAAGTTTAGATTGTCCATGGTAGTTGTCCATGACCAGACCACGTCCACAACCTTTTAAAAAGAAGAGAAGCCTCGTAAGCATGAGTAAAACCCGTCAAGCGAGAGCACGATCGTCCAAGAAAGAATAGTCATCTAAACAACACTTAGCTAATTTTAAAGAAAACTTTCTAATGGCTCAATATAATTAGACCATGATTCGCCATTCCAAGAATGTGGGGAGGATTCCCCATAATTTGCTCAACTTTCTCCATTTTATCCATTAACTCCACACATCTCCCATGATGATAGTGGATCCGAATAAGTAGACCCACTCCTAACTCTCTATAAAAGGATCAAGTCACATTCAACTAAGGTAACTATTCATAAAATCACAATCCTTGTGTTCTAAAGAGAAAAATGACTTAACCATCAAAGGGTCCTTGGCTGGTTCACACCGGTCACCCTTGACAGCCTTTCTTTTTCTCTTCAGGTCATCAAGTCAATACCATAGCCCAGAGCATTCAGCCTACTGATTTTTGTGCATCATCAGAAACTTTTAGGAATTTTTCAAATTTTAGAACCATTTAAGGAGATGTAACTCATTGAACATTTTAATTTGGTTTTTTTTTTTTTTTTTAAATCTGATATGGTGGTACAGTTGGCAGTTGATGTGTCATGGAAACTTTTTTTTTTTATTTATTTCATTTGACACATCAGATTTTTCCATCCAAAAGATAACGGTAGAAACTAAATTGGCACAATACTTAACAGGTTAGGAACTAAATTGACACAATTGAAAAGTTATAAACCAAATTGACATATGATATAAATGATATGGACTAATTATGCAATTTACCCTAAATAAAAATATAGGGATCAAAGTCATCAAACTAACCACGACCTTAGAGCACCCACAGTAGATGTGGGATATGTGCCAAATGCTAAATATTTGGCACATATCCCACACCAAACACAAAAAATAGCTCCCTAGCAGATGTTGCATATGTTGCATATATTTGGCACATATACCATTTGTGTCTGTACAGTTGCAAATTTGCAACGGTACGGACAAATGTGGTAAACTAAAATAATGTATTTTAATATGTAGTAAATATTATTTTAATGTATAGAATTGAATTATAAAATATCTGATAAATGAGATGTTGTAAAATAATGTGGTAAAATAATAAAGTAGACATTTAATGTGACAAAATAGTATAATTTTTGTACTAACTGCTACCGATGCTATTATAAATGAATGATTTTTACTAACCTTTAGTTCCCCACACTCCCGAAACAAAACCCTCTCTCACGCCGTCTCTCTCAGTGGATATTGGTCCGACTTCACTCTCATCAATTGGCAGGGAAAATTTAAAAAGCAATGTCTGACTATCTCCCTGACGTTGTTATCTTCGAAATCCTCTCACGGCTTCCGGTGAAGTCACTCATCAGATTCAGGTCCGTTTCTAAGACCTGGTTTTCTTTAATCACAAGCCATGACTTCATCGCAATGCACCTCAATCGGACTCTCTCAAACACCAAAGACCCACCCTACCTTCTCTTTCGTCATTACGATGAGAAAATGGAGAAAGAGCACTTCGCTCTGCTCTCTTCTGATGACCCATTCCCTCGCAACCATTTTTCCAAACACCTACACTGCAAGCTGAACCTGAGTGTCAGCAACAGCGACCCAAACCCAGGCCCTCCCAATCGGCTTGTTCTTAAGAAACAAATGAAAGAGAGAGGGTTTTTCGCATATCCATCAGATTTCATAGAATTGCATTTCCCATTCAAGTACTTGGAAAAGGAATTCATTTACATTGTTGGTTCATCGAACGGCATTGTTTGTCTACTGGATGCTACTCCCAGTAACACCGACTATGACATTGTTCCAATTCTCTGGAACCCTTCTATTCGTAAAGCAATATACCTTCCGAGACCTACCGTGAAATTCCCATTTTCCTATTTGCCTATGGAGCATGATGGGTTCGGCTATGACCCCATTACCGACGATTACAAATTAGTGAGAATTGTTTACCTTTATGGTTGGGGTAATCAACATACTAGGGAAAAGATTTCACCTTTGATTCACATTTTTTCGCTTCGCACTGGCGTGTGGCGTACTATTCCCGACCCTGGTTCTCAGTTTCATATTGTACACCAGTCTGACTCGGTGTTTGTGAATGGCTCGGTCCACTGGCTCGCGGAAACTGAAAAAAATATCAGATTTGATTCCGATGATGATGATGATACGTTTCGCAATGGGATCTTCGCATTCGATATAGGGGATGAGATTTTTCATGAAATGGCAGTGCCTAAGTGTGTAGAATTAGTGTATGATTTGAACATGAATCTCGCGGTGCTTGGTGGGTCGCTTGCGCTTATCCCGTGGAACAGATGGAATTTAGGAGTAGAGCAGTACTCAGTGTGGGTGATGAAAGAGTATGGAGTAGCAGAATCTTGGACTAAGATATTTGATATTGATGTTGGGGAAGGATTAGGGAGGGTGGTCGGTTTTACAAACAATGGTGAAGCTCTAGTGACCAAGGATGGAAAGTTGCTGTTTTACAATCCCAGTAGCCGAAGGACTTTGAATCCTCACATCCATGCCCAACCAGCTTCGCTTTATTTGGATACTTATATGGATAGCCTTGTTCTACTAAATGTGGAAGATGGTGCTTTGGGAAGGCAGGAGGATTCGTCTAGTGCTAGTAAGGACAAAGATTAACAGGAAGTAAAAGGCAAGATACATTATGCTACTTTTTTCTTTCTTACATTATGCTAGTTTGGCATTGTTGTATAAGCACCAATACAATATTGAGTTTTCGGTAGTGGCATATGTTTTTGTGATTGATGGACTTATCTGCACATAATCAGCATAAAACTCATATGAAATCCTAATTAGATTTGCTGTTGCTAAGTGACTGGATTACTTTGGTAGCTTTGCATCTTATATAATAGAAAAATTTAAAAGGGGCCCAGTTGTGTATTCATCTTCATTTTCTCACTTGATATCTCTTTTCTATTATAAAAATTGGCATTCTGTAGTCTCTCACATTAGTTTACTGTGTTTCCAGGTTGGGGTCAGTTTTAAGAAAGCAGGAAAAGGTAAACTATTGACAAACGAGTCCTGTAATTATTTATAGTAGTTAGTTACTTCTTTGCTTATCATTGACAGATGTTGTCTTTTTAATTTTATTTTTGCTTCTCCTTCTTATTAGGGTTGGGGTGGAGGTGAGTCCACACTTGTTATGTTTTCACGCTCTTGAATCATTTGTGTTGAAATTTTCCCTAAAAATTAGATTAAGAGTAATGTGATATGCCTGGGGATACTGTGGCAAAAATATAGTGTTTTTATCAAATGCCTCCCCCCCACCCCTTTTTTTTTCACTGGACTTTGATTAGTTGATTCTTTTCTGATTGAGATGTATCAGTCCATGGCTTTATGTGTCTATATAGATCCTGTTCATGGATTAATGAAAATTTGCAGAAGCTCAATTTACCATGGTTAAGTCATAATACTATATGAAAGAACATTGTTGTGCTGCTATTTCTTATGAATCCATGACTTCACCCTCCTCCTAGCACTTGTAAGAGGAAGTGCCACTTGAGCTAGAGCCCATTGGCAAATTGCAGTGGTAGTTTTGCTCAAGCTTAGTTTGCATTATGTGAAAAATGAAAAAGACTATAAAATGTAAAACTTCCACTATGTTACATACATATGCTGTTGTTCTATGTCCATCTAGTAGCATTCTGTAGCCTATTTTTTTATTTGAGTAAAGATTAGATGCGTAACACATGCAATAACTTGGGGCTACGGAGGACACCATGATGTAGAATATTTAGAAACTAATTAGGATTCTTGATGAGATATAATGCACGCTATCATTCAACATGCTTTAGACTTCTATTATTGTGCATATGATATTAATTCTCTTCACACCATTATTAGAGATCACTTTGGCCATTGGATAATAAATTTTTCTATAAATTTAGGACATTCAACTTGCATTATTGCGGAATTAGGGCAGTTAGGGAAGGCTTAATTCTAGCTTGGAACTTGGTTTTTCCAATTTTTTCTTAAAATTGACTATCTTCAGGTATATAATTTTCTAACTAATCATTCACAAATCCTGCCATGTTACAACACTTTGGTTTTTGATTGCAGGAAATTACTTGCTACGAACTGACATGTTTTTGTGAAGTATATATGCAGAGAAGCCAATAGGTGTGCTGATCACTTAGCTCCATTGGGCAGCCAACTTTTGTACCCCTTTTGTATCCCATAGTTTTTGACTATCTTTATAATGATTAGCTACTTTTAAGCTTGTTTGAACAGTTTATTAGGTATTACTTTTTTACTTCCTCTACTTTGATCTAATATAATGATTGTGTCCACCTATCCTATCGGAATTATGTCAAAATCAGATGTTTTCTTCAATTGGGGAATCTTCTGTTTTTTGCCTTGATTCTTATGCAAGATTGGTTTTCAACTAAAATTGCAGCCCAACGTCATCTGCCTTTGCGGTGAGGTGATAGGCACTAAACAGCTAATTTAATTGATTGAACTTTCTAAAGAAGCGCTGAAACATGAAATTGATCAAGTATTCAAGTAGTACCTTTAAATCTATTTTGACTGTAGGCACAACCAGGCATGACACTGGCTAAGTTTTTGAATTTAGACCTAGAAATGAGGGCTAAATGCCTAAATCTGCCAAATAGCACAATTTTAGCAAAAACGCATCATGACAAATTAGTTATGTAGCATATTTTTTGGAACTTGAGTTTGAGAAATCGAGGGCCCATTTGGTAATGTTATTCTAGTAACGCTGTTTGTATTTTTTGGAAATACGTGTAGTTGAAAAATTGTGTAAAAATACATGTAATGTTATTTAAACATCAAAAACTGTTGTTTAAATAACGGTAACAAACGGGCCCTCTAGTTTGTCAAACTCGAGTTCCAAGCAACTCGCAAGCAATGGAGCCCATATTACTTGGAAATCGAGTTTGTGCTATTTAGCAAATTATGAAGAAGCATCCCTCAATTATCTTTTAGATTTTTATTTTTTACAAGTGCTTCGGTAATTTGCAAATAGAATAGGGAAAATACAAATAGAATAGACATTTAATAGAAAAAAAAAAAAAAAAAAAAAAGGAGCTCTAAGAACATGGTAAAAAAAAAAATCTAGTCCAACATAAAATCACTTGGGAACAACTAGCCCCTATAGAAAATCTAGTAATGTTTTTAATCCCAAAAAGAAAGAAAAAAAAAATCTCTTATAAGTAATATTTTCCTTCATCCTCAAAATTGCAATCACATTCACAGTGATAGTCTCTCCCCTCAAATGCTGCTAACAATTGTTTACCTTACTCAACTCAACTACATTGATTGAAACTAGAATTTGAAACCCACCAATTTCCAATCCATTTGTGTGTCACATGACTAGGATGTTAGCTTCTTGGACGATGTTCGGAGATATTTGGCACATATGTGAAGTTTCAGTGGTAAATTGGTTAAAATGAAGATACATAACGTGTAACTGCAACTACCCAAATTTGAGGGGGTTTATGTGCATTCTACTCAATATGTAATTTCTTTATTTTGTTTTATATTCTATAAATTTTATTCCATTTCTTTGTAAACTATTAACTCCCAAACATAGGAAAATTTCATTTTATCTCAAATTGCCTATATCGTAAAGTGCCACCAACGCCACAAATTGATGAGAAGAACAATTTTAAACATGTCGATGGTGAACAGTGCTTGCAATATGGTATAGTCCTCTCCTCTCTCTAGTGGCCTATGTTTTTCCAAAATGCAACTTGCTTTTGTGTGGGTTCAGGGACCAAATTGGTTGTTGAAGTGATGGTCTAGTTACCATGTTGAGCTTTCTCGGACTCATTTTCAGCTGGCCTTTTGCTGCAATATAATCAAGATCATCAGAAACTAGCAACATTTTACCCTTCTTTATTACAACATTGTCTTTAAGGATAACACAATATCCATGTTTACCTAAATAAATTGCAGAAATTAAATTCCTATGAACATTAGGTACATATAGACAGTCTTCTAATATTAAAACCCTTGACTCAAAACATAAATTAAAAACACCAACAGCTACAACCGGAATCCTGCTCCCATCAGCCAAAGTAAGAAACAATTCACATTCATTAAGTTTTTTGGTTTCCTGGAACCCCTGCAAAGAATTGCAGATATGATTAGTACAACCTGAATCCACACACCAAGAATCTGTGGGATTTTGTACTAAACATATTTCAAGGAGGAATGAATTATTCATACCCTTATTATTGGCAGCTCTGAATTTTGGACAATTCCTCTTCCAATGTCCTTTCTCACCACAATGGAAACACTTTCCTTTGATCTTCTTTCCTTTGTCGGCAACCCCTAAGGCAATTTGTTTACCATCTTGTTTGGTGAAGTCCTTCTTCTTCTTCTTCTTACCCTTGCCTTTCGACTTAGGTTGAGAAGTAGAAGCTTCAGCCATATTAGCATCAACACTAGAAGTACCAAGAATGCCTTCCGCCGCTACCAACTCATTCATTAATTCAGACAATGAATAAATCTTTTTGTTCATATTGTAATTGAGTCTGAATTCCTTGAATGATTCCGGTAGTGACTGGAGTATCATATCCACTTGGGATTCTCCATCAATATCGGCACCTAAAACTTCTAGTGTATTCAGATTAGAGATCATTGTAAGACAATGCTCCCTCACTGAACTTCCATCAGTAATTTTGGTATTATAAATTTGCCTCATGGTTTCTTGCCTTGCAGAACGGCCTTGCTCACCAAACATCTTCTTCAGACTTAGCATAATGTCCGAAGCTAGTTTTACATCCTGCATTTGATGTTGTAGAACATTTGAGATAGATGCTAGGATGTAGCACTTGGCCATCTCATTGGATTTCTACCAACGATCATATTGCTGTTTTTCCTCAAGAGGAGCATCTAATGAAGGAAAGCTAGGACATGGTTTAGTAAGCACATATTTGTGCTCTTCAGCAGTAAGAACAATGTCCAAATTTCTTTTCCAGTCAACATAGTTGGATCCAGTCAGTTTGTTTTGATTAAGAATAGTAAAAAGTGGGCTAAATGATGCCATGTTCAAATCTGAAAATAATAAACATGAATATAATAAGTAAACTAGACATTATCAATTTAGCATATAAACATATAGTATGGAACCTTAATAAAACCATAATATAAAATATGCAACAACAACCCAATCCATATCTATAATTCCTTGGTAGCAAGTTTATTATAAACACATTAATTGATTGAGAACTATTCTTATTATTAGTGCTATCATGATAACTCTTATCAAACACTAATAATATGCCGTATTAACTTTAGCCTCTAAGTAATAATGACATAGCTCCTTTGGGAGGTTAACATTACACTTAGTCTAGTGTACACCATTATCTAGAATCATGTGTAGTCACATTTCATCTCCCTTATAGTGTTTAAACTTATAGTACCATGGAACAAAACACCCTCCTTTGGGATCGCAAAGCATATACGCCAAGACGAGGTGCTTGTCCACACTACTTTAAACAGGTAAGTTCAATCTTGTAGTACTATGAAGAAAACACCCTCCTTTGGGATTGCGAGGCATATACGCCAAGATGAGGTGCTTACCCACACTACTATGAACTAATAATGGAGGCCGTGAGATCCAACCCTTGTATCTCTCTCCCACTAGATGTTTTAGAATAAAGGTTTTTAATTATAAAACATGCATAATCTAATTACACATTGCCTTGCTCCTTATACATAGAAAACTCTTAGAAAAATTCTAAATTCCCGGTTCTCGATCAATGCTTGATCGCTTCTTGATCGATCGAGCCTCTGAATTTCCAGTCTTGATCGATTGAACGTGTATCTCGATCGATCGAGAAACAATCTGGATGCTCGATCGATACTCGATCGATCGAGCGTCATGAAATTCGAATTTCCAGAAATTTTCAAAAGCAGTTTTTAACGTTTTTTCATGAACAAACAACCATCATATGAACATGATTGACAAAGATGGATATCAAAACCGAATTCTATTGATGCTATAGCCTTAAAGTTCAATTTAGCATACTTAAATTCAAATTTAAACAACATCATAACATCAATATCAGTTTTTATCAAATCATAGTTTTATCAACCATGTAGAAAATTAAATAGGTATAATCTTCTAACATCATGAAACTATTATCTCTAATTCTAAAACTCATAAAACATGTTACACAGACTCGAAATTGAAGACCGTTCTGATACCATTTGATGGAAAAATATATATTTGTATCGCATACTAAACATACACAGCGGAAAATAATAACTCTTAAAACATACTTTAGTACTTTCTTACTAAAGTGATTGCCTAACACTCTGAATAACCGGTTTAACCCTTTATGTTATTCATCATATATTTATGAAATCCAATTCCATAAATATATACTTTAGTAATTTCTTACTAAAGTGATTGCCTAACACTCTGAATAACCGTACCCATTAAACTTATCTCAAGGGAATATTTTATATCTCCGTTAAGAGACTATGAATTCCATCTTGAAAATATATGTTCCATCAACACTAAATGTGGCTTCCCAACATACTGAGATTTTGACCATATCTTTAGATCTCACTCTTGATATATCAAAGCAACCTACACTTCATGATCAGGTCCATTATTCTCTCAGGATTAAGAATTCATGTAAATAGAAGTCGTGAGATTTATTATTCATTTGACAGTTATTAGGAGAATAATAAATCTCACAGCGGTTCAGTTCAATATGTCTTAACTCTTAAAACATATCAACATACCAACTAGAAGTCTCCACTTCCATGATCAAGACAAATTATCTTAGTTGATATGTTATAGTCGATATGTTATAGTCTTCGCAAATGAAATGCCCAATTTCATCATCGACTACGAACTACAATTCTGAGTTTACAAGGGACTTGTGACTTATATCTTCTATGACTAAATCACATAAATCACATACAATGAATCTCATGGACTATATGATAATGTTTGAATATTCATATTACCATTATTTTAGATAATAATATAATAACTTCATTAAACACAATATTAAGTCATACATAATATCATACATAGCATCATATAATAGGATTTTAGAGCACTAATCCTAACATAGCATACATCTAGAAATCAACATGGCATCAATCATCCTGAAAACCCTAACATACATCTATCATGGCAACTCACATCATGCATATCATATCATCTCATCCAAGGTAGCAAACAACAAGATATCACGAGGGCAGAAACATAGACATGGCAATATCAAAGGAACATGTGATTGCATTATAGACATCAAGAACACATCAGCATGTTCAACTCATCATTAAATATATATCCAGTGCATGTTCATGTGTACACATGACTTACCTTACTGCATCTTAGCACCTATGCATCAATGAATGGACATGTGAATGCATGTTCATGGTATTAAAGCAAGAAAAGTAAAGAAAACCATAATCTAGCATGTTAAAGACAAACAAATAGAGGAACAAAGACTCAAAAACATAAAAATGAGCCAAAACAAAGGCATATGACACAAGGAAATAATGAAAAAGAAGCAGAAAAACTCGAATTAGGGTTTTTGGGTTGAAGTATGCATGCACATACATAAGCTTGCGAATGCAAACTAGTTGTATGCGTACACATACTTCAAGCCTACATGCGTATACAAAATTATTTGTGCGCAGACACGCCCCCAGAAACCCTAACTTAGAAACTTAGAAACACAGATACAAAGCAGAAACAAAAACTAAGGAAACTAACAAACTAAGGAAACTATTCCTAAACATGTATTGGATCTAAAAAAAAACACGAACACACTTAACACATCAAAATATGTTCATCGAAATATCCAAACATTCAACTCTCTAATCAAAATATGGTGAGACACAACAAATCAAAAAAAAATAGAATCAAATCATATTTCTATAGAATATACAACATATAAATCAATTAAGAACAACAAGAACAAGTTATAATAAAAGATCCAATTCAGGGAAAAGCCATAAAGGGAGACTCACCTTGCTTTATGGAAACACACTTGATTGATATTTAACCGGCCCCTCAATTCTTACAACACAAAGATTAAGTTGAGAGAACAAGAGAATTAAAGAATACAATAGTTTTTGATAATCACAACTCAAGAACAAGATTAGTTTTGAAAAAGGTTTTGAGAAATCAAATTGGGAAAATAGTTTTTGCCTTAGAACTAACTAAAGAGAGGTTTTTAATTTGTAAAAAACATGCAAAGGTGCTGTCTGGGAGTTTTGGAAAAGTGAATTAGGGTTTTAGAGAAGATGGAGGCCAAAGGATCACTCTCCCTAGCTAGGGTTTTGATTAGAGGCATAAGATGAGTATTTATAAGTTAAAATTAGGGTTTTTAGACTTTTTAATGATCTTCAGACGCTCTCAAGGGTCCATGGCCCGGCCCACATTAAAGCATTATGATTTGGGCCCTTAAAATGATGTTTTAAAACCTAGAAAATCGGACTACCCAGTTGGCCCAACTTCAAACAGTGATAAAACAAGCAATATAAGTCCAAATTAGGCTCAATTTGTGTTCAAACTGAAGCCCAGGATGTCTACTTTCCAATGAGATAAACTTCACTCAAGAATCCTTTGTGGATCAAAAATTATGGTCCAAACAATGAGCAATGGTCATTTTTCAGTATCGATTTCAAAGAGATTTGAGCACTTTTGAGTTGTGATTACTTCCAAACTATTGTGAACTCTTTAATTACCCTTAGTTGACATATGTCAAGCTCATCATTGGGGCTGGGGACCAAAATTTATTAACGGGTACAAAATGCAGTGTCTACAATGATCCACTGGGGAAAATCTTCTTTTTGTGACTCATTTGGGAGTTGTGTTGGTGGTTTTGACTCACGAGAGAGTTTCCTTGGTGATTCTAACTCATGAGAGAGTTTTCTTTAAATTTTCATGCCATTTGACCCACTAAAGGGTATTTCTTTCATTTCAGTGTGTCTTTGTAACTTCTGATGCTTCATGACCCACAGGGGATGATTTTGAATTTTTTCTTTTCATTTCCTACCTTCTAGAGTCTATTGGGGATGCCCTAAAAAATTTTTTTTTTTTACTAAAATACACGTAGTTTAGTGGGGGCCTAAACTACATGTAGTTTAGCCACTGGGTGCCTTTCCCGCCTCTTCATTTTCTCAACGGTTATGAACCGCTTCTTTTTCTCCTTATTCTCTTCATCTTCTTCTTCTTTTCTTTTACTCTCTAACTCTTCAACTACCGCTCTCCCTACAAAAATGTTGCCTCCCCCTCACTTCTTCACCCTTTCACAATCTGAGAATATCTTTCTCCCAAACTCTCTCAATCTCTCCAATGGCACCTAAGGCCAAGAAATCCTCCTACTTGATCACCGGTGATGTGTTCAACCTTACCCACTGGATTAGAGCCATGAGGCTAAACGAACCTCCTCCATTGCTCTACAGATCAAATGACCATCTTTCCAACAATGCACGGGTTATATTGGTAAGTTTTTCCAAACTTTTCTCATTTTCGAGTTTTGCTCTGATCCTCTGTTTTAATCTGTTTTTAGACTTGTAAATGCTTGGGTTTTGCTATAGGGTGGGTTTAGATGAAAACATAATGTCCTAGGAGGGGTAGGAACATGTTTAGGATGAGTATTGATCCATGGTAGGCTGAAAATGTCGAAGGACCCGTTTTGGTTGCACCCATGCATATGCATGCGTGCGTAGTCAAGTCGTATGCGTGCGTGTACACTTGGTATACATACGCATAGATGTTCATAAAATCACATGGACGTACGCCTCAGCATGCGCAGGCGTACACAGGGTATGCATACGTATACACTTAGTACGCGCATGTATAATGAGACTTAGAATCACGGTTTTATGCCTAGTTTGATTTTTCCTTTTTCACTTATTTTTGTCCAAAATGATTCTTATGCTCCTATTTTTATCTCCTACAAGGTTTGCAGCCTTACTCGAGTAAGGGTAGTGCTAGCCATATATCCACATGGTATCAGACCTTGATGGTCAAGATGAGGGCATTGGTGAACGCGGCCAGCTTCGGGCCACTTATACATCTTCTTCTAGAGGATGCAACTAGCGACATACTAGTTCAGGCCCTTGCTGAGAGGTGGTGGGACACTACCCACACTTTCCACATCGTTGAGAGGGAGATTACTGTGACTCCTCACGATTTCCACCGGATGACTGGTTTGAGATCACATGGGCCTGTCATCAACTTGGAGGGTGAGTCGGGCATTCAGCTGGGCATGGACTTGCTAGGGTGTGCCTACCCTAGTGAGTGTATTCTCTACTTTGATCTAGAGAGGGACTACAAGCCTCTTTCTTAAGCAACTTCGTATGATCGTGCCTAGATGGCCAGGGCAGTTTTGCTATATGTGGTAGGGGCATATCTCTTTGCCAATGGGGGTCAGACAGTGTCCCTAAGGTGGCTTGCTCTCTTCTACGACTTTGAGCAAGCTTGGGAGGTCAACTGGGGCCATGCTTGCCTTGCCTACCTCTACTTGGTCATGAATATAGTGAGTCAAGGGACTCTACGCTAGTTAGCGGGGCCTTGTAAGCTCCTTGAGGTTAGACTCTTTTCCCTTACCCATGTAATTTTACAAATTGTACTTCGTACTTTTGTAAACTATATACATTTCATATCCCTAAGATGTCATCTAGGTTTATAAACTGCATTTCATGCTTTGGCAAATTGTATCTTACTTCCTTGCAAACTGTCTTCTTGCAAACTGTACCTATGTCCTTTTTCTTGCAAACTATATTTGGGTTCCTTTTCTTGCAAAATATCATCTTGCAAATTGTATCTGGGTTCCTTTTCTTACAAACTATCATCTTGCAAACTGTATCCATGTTCCTTTTCTTGCAAACTATCATCTTGAAAACTATATCTGTGTTCATTTTCTTACAAACTAACATGTTGCAAATTGTATCTGTGTTCCTTTTCATGCAAACTATCATCTTGCAAACTGTATTCATGTTCCTTTTCTTGTAAATTATCATTTTACAAACTGTATCTGTGTTCTTCTTCTTGCAGCATTGGGCCTTATCGTATGGTCTCATCTCTCGTGGTGCAAACGTGAATCTAAAGGTCTTCCTCTCGATGCAAGCTCATCTCAACAACCTTACATTTGACTCAGTGAGCAAAATTCCTCTTGTTCAGTTATCATCATATGCATCAAAGGTTTCTTTCTAATCATAAGTGTCTTTGCAGATTGTTTGGGGACCTTGGGCAGGTGTTCCTCCGATTGGTGATCCAAATCTAGAGGCGGCTGCCATCGTCTCTTCTGAGACCTCTCAATTTCTTAAGGGTGCTGTGGGCGCAATGTGCTTTTCGGGCTTTGGGGAGTACGCCTCGGCTGAGTGGACTAGGGCAGAGAAAAGAAAACAGAGTCACCACCTAGTTTAAGTGTAGGAACCATATATATAGCGCCTTTACGTGGAAGAACTGATCTTACTACCAAAGTATGGGTTCAAAGTTTATGCTATGTTTGGAAGTTTAGAGGGAGAGAAGAGTAGAGGGGAGGAGAGTAGTGGGGAGGAGAGTAGAGAGAGTAAAGGGGAATGGTTATCCTTCACATTGTTTGGATGTTTTTAAAATTAAGTAAGGGAGAGAGGAATAATTAGCTTTTTCATAATTCATAATTTTGGTAATATGGTATGGGTAAATTTGGTAATTCATTTGGTCAGGCATTTCTATGCTCTACTCTCCCTCCAAATCTCTCCAATTTGGGAGAATTAAAAATAAGAGGTTAGAAGTAGTTAGAACCCCTCCAAATCCCTCCCCCTCCTTTAAAAAACATCAAAACAAGGTAATTTAACTTACTTTCCCTCCCTCTACTCTAGTCCCCATATACTCCCCCTCCACCCAAACAAGCTATTAGGTATGGGGATTGGAAGGTGTTAGGCATCCAACCCCACCCGACCCCTGGGTTAGCTTCCACTCATTGTATCTTATGTCTTAATCTCATTAAAGGCATGTTCAATATTGCATTTAAACTCACACACACACACACACTAGCATACATCTAAGCATACAACATGGCATCAATCATCCCAAAAACCCTAATATACATCTATCATGGCAACTCACATCAAGCCTAGCATACATCTATCATGCATATCATCACATCACAAATCCTAGCATATTCCTATTAAGATGATACATACTCCTAAGGGCAGAAACATCGTCAAGGCGGCAATCAAACAAACATGTTGTCATATCAAAGAAAAACATAGGCATGTTAAAAAAGTTATCACATCCATGGCAAAGCATTCATAAATATCATTCATGTTCATCAAAGCAAGATCAAGATCATATTTCAAGCGAATGCATGTTCGTGTGAATGCATGACTTACCTCACTTACCATATTGTACCACAGTACCTATGCATCAAATGCACGGTCATATCATATGCATGTTCATGGCAAAACAATGAAAACATAAAGAGGGAAACCTTAATCTAACATATTAAAGGAAAACAAAAAATAAACAGAGAAGTAGGAACATATACATGTGAAAAAAAGCTAGAATAGAGACATATTGGTTAAATAAAGTAAAGGAACAGAAGCAGAAAAGGTCGAATTAGGATTTCTAGGCTTGAGTACGCGTACGCATACATAGGGCCTACGTATGCAGCCTAGTTGTATGTGTATGCATACTTCGAGTATGTGTACGCATGCAGAAGCATGCGTACGCACACACACCCAAAATCCTAACCTAGAAACAGCAAGAAAAAAAGCATAGCAGAAACTTAAAACAAAGAATCTAACAATCTAACATGCTTTAAACGATAAAACCAAGAAAACCTAAGTTAAGCAGACATATTATAACATAAATAAATAAGAAAAATAAAGAGAAGGATTAAAACAAGAAAAAGCAAGGAAATGAAAGAGAAGGTTTAGAACTTATACCTCCAAAACAAAAGCTCTTTGGCTTGATTTTGACCGTTTCACTCAGTCAAATCTATTCACAACCAAACAAAATTGATTAGAAAACTTCAAGATCAAGACCAAAAAAGGTCTTAATCAAAAGAAAATTGACTTGAGGATGTTTTGTGAAAAACTCTCCCTTTGATTTACTATTTCTAGTGAATTTTAGGTTTTTCCTTAGGATTTTCTGTGTATTTCAAAAAGGTACCATGTATGGCTTTTCATATTGAGAAAATGGGGTTTGGTACAGCTCCTAGACGATGTGGGATTCGCTCCAAACCTCAGCTTTAATGCAAAAAACTTGTCTTTCATAGTTTCTAGAACCTTAGCATGCGAACGCATGCCTGTATATGTGTACGCATGCATGAAGCTTGTGTATGCAGGTTTGGAGCATGAGTATGCATACGCGTGTTTGCGTACGCATGCCCTAGGGTTTTCGCGGCCGTTGTTTTCCAAACATAGATTTATTTTATTCATAAAAGTGTTATATTTTCTAAAATACTTTCCTTAAGTCAATTTCAATCTGATTGGGCTCTAAACCAACCTTAGGCTTTAGAATTTTACCATCATTGGGCAATGCGATGTCTACATATGCCTTTTTTTGATTCGTGAGCTCCGCTAACAGAATCAAAAGAATAAGAGACAAAACATTTTGTTTCGAAGTACAGCTTGGGCCCAACCCACGCACATGGCAAACAACACACATACATGGGGCGGGGTGCAACTCCGAAAAGTTACGTGGGATTTGTATGTCTGTGGGTGCAAAGGAGAGTACACCTCGGCTGAACTGTGGCAGAGAAAAGTAGAGTCGCCACCTAGATTAGGTCTAGGAACCATATTAGGCCTTTTAGGCCAATCACTTACATACATGGATCCATATACCAGATTATAGGTCTGCAGTTTAGGTACGGCTTGGGAAGGTGTTAGGCACCCGAGACCACCTAGCTTGGGAAGGTTGAATTAGGGGTTCATCAATGCATGTTCAAATTCTTATGAATGTTCATGTGATTCATCAAAGTATAAACCCTAATCATCAATCTATCAATTCAAGCATGTGAAACGTGTTATTCTACTAACCCTACACCTAAACATGTGAAAACAAAACTCAACAAGACCTAAATAGAAGATTAAAACTAATCAAAACACACAAAATAGCAAGAACCTTAAATCTGCATTTCTAGGCACAAGTATGTGTGTGCATACATAAAGTATGCGTACTCATGCCTCGAGTATGCGTACGCATACATAAATCATGTGCATGCATACGTGCCTAGAAACATAATTTTAAAGAAGCAACAAAACAACAATCAAACATAACCTAGCATGCTTCTAATATCCAATTCAACTGTACACTCAAAGCATGGTAAGACAAAACAAAACAAAATCAAACAAAGCAAAACATATTTCTAAGCATGTATAACAAATAAAACAAGTTAAGAATCATGTGAATCCTATGTAGCAAAGTGAGAAATCATGGGAAAAAAGGCTCACCTTGCTTTAGAATCATAGATTTGAGATTGTTTATCCGACCCCTCTGTGCTTACAACACAAAGATTAGATTAAGGACAAGAATAATCAAAAGAACACAACAATAGTTCGTAATCACAACTTAAAAACAAAAGATTTTGAAAAAGGTTTTGAGAAATCAATTTAGAAAAATAGTTTCTTCCTTAGAACTAAATAAAGAGAGGTTTTTAATTTTTAAAAAACGTGCTAAGGTGTTGTGTGGGGCTTTTAGAAAAGATGATTAGGGTTTTAGAGAAGATGGAGGCTAAAAAATAACTCTCTCTAGCTAGGGTTTTGATTAGAGACATAAGATGAGTATTTATAAGTTAAAATTAGGATTTTGGGGAGGGGCTTTTTAATGATCTTTGGATGTTCTCAAGAGTCTATGGGTCGGCCCACATCAAAGCATGATGTTTTAGGCTCTTAAAATGAAGTTTTAAAACCTTGAAAATCTAACTGCCCAGTTGGCCCAACTTCAAATGGTCATAACTTACTCAATATAAGTCCAAATTAGGAAAATTTTGTATTCCAATTGAAGCCTAGGATGCCTACTTTCCAATGAAATAAATCTCACTCAAAATATCTTCGTGGATCAAAAGTTATGGTCAAAACAATGAGCAAAGGTCATTTTTTAGTATCGATTTCAAAGCGATTTGAGCACTTTTATGTTGTGATTACTTCCAAACTATTGTGAACTCTTTAATTACTCTTGGTTAACATATTTCAAGCACATCATTGGGGCCGGGGACCAAAATTTATTAACGGGTACAAAATGCGGTATCTATAGATGTCCCTCTTTTAACTTTACTTGCACTACAAGTTCAGTTAAAAGCCTGAAGAAACAAACATTTTGCAAGTTAATAAACTTTGAGTCCACACACACATACTACACACAAACACACAAACACACAAACATGCAAACATGGGGGTGTGCTAAAAAAGGTGATTGGTGCACTTCCAACAGTAAGTGTGAAAAACCACATAAAAGAAAAAAAAAAAAACTGAGATGTTTTCGAGTTTTAAGGACTCTACCTTCATGATAGACATACATGCAAGCAATCATGCAAACAAGAAATGCATCATAAGAGACATAAAAGAAAATTTGAGATGTTTTTGAGTTTTAAGGACTCTACCTAAAGTTGGGAGGACCACTCGAAGTGAGAAATTTACGTCCAAACACAAATAGGCCACTCAAGAATGAGAAATTTACGCCAAAGGGGACCACTCGACCGAGCAATTTACATCCAAACACAAGCAGGCCACTAAAAAATGAGAAATTTATGCCAAAGGGACCACTTGACCTAGTAATTTACTTCCAAACACAAATAGGCCACTCAAGAATGAGAAATTTATTCCAAAGGGGACCACTTGACCGAGCAATTTACGTCTAAACACAAATAAGCCACTCAAAAATGAGAAATTTATGCCAAGGGGACCACTCGACTAAGCAATTTACGTCCAAACACAAATAGACCACTCAAAAATGAGAAATTTATACCAATGGGACCACTCGACCGAGCAATTTACGTCCAAACACAAATAGGGCACTCAAAAATGAGAAATTTATGCCAAAGACACAAATAGTCATACATGACTCACACAAACACACAATTGCACAAGGTTTGCAAAAGCAAACACACAAGATTCATGCAAACATGCAAGAATACAAACCATAACCACACATGACTCACATAAGAAAAAGAATAAACAAACACAAAAGACTCACATAAAACACCAAACAAACACGTGATCACAAAATATAACAAAAAGGATGAACTCAACAACGTAGGAGGCACACAAACATAACAAAGCATGCAAACACACAAGATGCTAAACAAGATGGGCTTAGGGCCTAAGATAAAACAAGGAAGGGCCTAAAGCTCGACACAATGCAAGGACAGGCCTAAGGCCCAAACGGAGTATGAGATAGGCCTAAGGCCCAAGATGGAACAAGGACACAAACAAGCAAACAAACACATATGACATAAAAACAAATAGCAAAGATCAAACTGCAAGGATTGCAAACAAACATGAAGACACCAAAGATAAGGACAGACAAGACAACTTCTAAAAAAGCGATAAACGCACAAAACAAAGGGTAACAAAGATGACAAGGACACAAAACATAATGTCAAACTTTTGAGATGTTCAATCATTAGAATGCATTAGAACGCATCCTCCTTGGTTTATAGATAACTTTTAAGATGTTCAATCATTAGAACGCATCCTCCTTGTGGGTTCCACCTTGCCCCTAAATTGACTGATTCACTTTCTTTTATTTATTTATTTATTTATTACCTTTTTCCTAGGCCGCCATTGATGGAAATATGAGAGTGCGCAGTAGAAAAATTAACGGATCTACTTCATTCGCAATTGATAACATGCACTATATAAATTTCAGAATTCAAGAATAAGAGAGTGTACCTTGGTGTGGTGAATTTCAAAACAAAGATTGTAAGCACTTGGGAATACTTCTAATCTTCACTCCAATTCCACTAACGCCCAAGATGTGTGGTCTCTCAATCAGTTATATGAAATGTTCAAGAGAGAATTCAAGAGTGTCCAACACTCACATACACCATTTCATGTAAAAGGTTCTATCTAAAATTCAGTAAGTTTCTCTCCTTATAACTGATTATCTAATTGGGCTAGCCTTTTGGGCCTTTCCAATTGGGCTCTAGTATGTGGCTTGGAGTGGGAAGAAAATGGACCAATAAGAAACTAGCTCCAATGGGCCTTGGGCTTTTCTGTCAACTCTTGACAAGTCCAAAGTTACCATTAACTATATTTAATACCACTATATAAATATAGTTGCACTCTAGGCCTTATCTATAAATTATATCCCAAAACTTTATTGTACATGCAACCCCTTCATAAAATATTCGTAGTAATATAAAGTCATGAATGTAGACTGCCACTTTGTAAATTACTACATCTTAATCCTTGAGTACCCGGTTTAATCCTTTTAAGTTATTCACCATATATTTATGAAATCCAATTTCATAAATATATACTTTAGTCTTACTAAATTGGTTAGGCCTAACTCTCTGAATAACAAACCCATTAAACTTATCTCAAGGGAATATTTTGTATCTCTGTTAAGAGACTATGAATTCCATCTTGAGAATATATGTTCCATCAACACTAAATGTGGCTGCCCAACATACTGAGGTTTTGACCATTACTTTAAATCTCACTCCTGATATATCAAAGCAGCCTATACCTTATGATCAGGTCCATTATTCTCTCAAGATTAAGAGTTCATGCAAATATAAGTCGTGAGATTTATTATTCATTTGACAGTCATTAGGAGAATAATAAATCTCACAGCGATCCAATTCAATATGTCTTAACTCTTAAAACATATCAACATATCAACTAGAAGTCCCCACTTCCATGATCGAGACAAATCATCATAATTGATATGTTAGAGTCTTCGCAGATGAAACGCCCAATTTCATCACCGACTACGAACTACAATTCTGAGTTTACAAAGAACCAGTGATTTATATTTTCTGTGACTTTTCACATAAATCACATACTATGCATCTCATGGACTATATGATAATGTCCGAATATTAATGTTACCATTATTTCAAATAATAATAAAACAACTTTATTAAACACAATATTAAGTCACACATAATGTCATACTTAATATTATACATAGCATCATACAATAGGATTTAAGGGCACTTATCCTAACAATCTCCCACTTGCCCTAAAGACTATTGTGCTCTAATCTAACTCCCATTCCTTCTAAATGCGACTCGAAAGTCCTTTGAGGCTAAGCTTTGGTAAATGGATCTGCTAGATTATTTGCACTTTCAATCTTTGCTACCACCACATCTCCACGAGCAATGATATCTCGAATGATATGGTACTTCCTCTCAATGTGCTTTCCTTTCTTATGATTCCTTAGATCTTTTGATTGTGCAATTGCTCCACTATTGTCACAAAACAAAGTAATGGGAGCTTGCTCCATTCTTACTACACCAAGGTCAGAAAGGAATTTCTTGAGTCATACAGCTTCTTTTGCTGCTTCACAAGCAGCAACATATTCTGCTTCCATAGTGGAGTCCGCAATACAAGATTGCTTGACACTCCTCCATGTTATGACTCCACCTCCTAAGGTGAATACACATCCTAATGTGGACTTTTTGAAATCTAGATCCGATTGAAAGTCTGAATCTGTATAGCCAATAGGTATTAAATCCTCACAACGATAAACAAGCATATAATCTCTCGTTCTTCGTAGATACTTGAGAATGTGCTTTACAGCTTGCCAATGTTTTGGTCCTGGATTTGATTGATATCGGCTGACCATGCCAACTGAATAATAGATATCTGGTGTAGTATAAAGCATGGCATACATGAGACTTTTTACTGCTGAAGCATAAGGAACTTGTCTCATTATATCTACTTCCTCTTGAGTCTTAGGCCTTTGGTCATCAGACAGAGGAACTCCATGTCTGAAAGGAAGTAATCCTTTCTTGGAGTTTTGCATGCTAAACCGTTATAGAACCTTATCTATATATCCAGCTTGTGATAAGCCTAACATCTTATTCTTTCGATCTCGCCAAAGCTTGATCCCTAGAATAAAGTTAGCCTCACCCAAGTCCTTCATATCAAATTGGCTTGACAACCAAACCTTTACTGATGACATCACTCCTACATCATTTCCAATGAGTAGAATATCATCAACATAAAGCACTAGGAACATTACTACTTTGTCTTGATGTCTTTTGTACACACATGGTTCGTCAAAATTTTGTTTAAAACCAAATGGCTTGATTGCTTGATCAAATCTGATGTTCCATGACCTAGATGCTTGCTTAAATCCATAAATGGACATTTTCAACTTGCATACCATATGCTCTTGGTTCTTAGTTACGAAACCTTCCGGTTGCATCATATAGATTTCCTCTTCAAGATTGCCATTGAGAAATGCAGTCTTGGCATCCATTTGCCAAATCTCATAATCATAATGAGCAGCAATGGATAAGAGAATTCTAATAGATTTAAGCATTGCTACTGGAGAAAAGGTTTCATCATAATCAATACCTTCCTTTTAAGTATACCCTTTCACCACTAGCCTTGCTTTAAAGGTTTCAACCTTTCCATCTATCCCTCTATTCCTCTTGTAAACCCATTTGCAACCAACAGGTTTAATGCCGTTAGGTGCCTTTACAAGATCCCAAACTTGATTGGAATACACGGAATCTAATTCAGATTTCATAGCTTAGACCCAATGATGTGCATCTATATCATTCATTGCTTCATCATAAGTGTAGGGATCCGATTCAGCCTCTTCTGAGATAGCTTCATAAGTTTCTCCTAAACCTATGAATCTTATAGGAGGCCGAACAATTCTCCCACTACGACGAGACACCTGTGTACTAGACATCTTATAAGTAGTATCTTGTGGTGTATCTAATACAGCCACATCATCCCTAGTTTCATCCATTGGTTGTTCATTTACAGGTTCATTTATTTCAACCAACACAACTCTACTTCTAGGAGTATAATCATTCATATAGTCATTTTCCAAGAATTTGGCATTTGTGCTAACAAAAACTTTATTATCTTTATGACTATAGAATAAACTTCCAATAGTTCCTTTTAGATACCCTACAAATAAAACCACTTCTGTTTTAGGCTGTAACTTGTCAGACTTTCCTTTTAACACATGTGCTGGACAACCCCAAATATGGAGATGTCTCATACTAGGCTTACGCCCATTCCACAACTCAACAGGTGTTTTAGGAAAAGACTTCGAAGGTACTAAATTTAGAAGATACATTGCAGTACTCAAGGCATATCCCCAAAAGGAAATGGGTAGAGTTGAATAACTCATCATGGACCTAACCATATCTAAAAGAGTTTTATTCCTTCTTTCCGCTACACCATTTTGTTGTGGAGTTCCAAGTGCAGTCAATTGGGATACAATCCCATTTTTAGTTAAGTAATCCTTGAAATCCCCAAGAAGGTATTTGCCACCTCGATCAAATCAAATGGCCTTTATGTGTTTACCTAATTGCTTCTCAACTTCAGCCCTAAACTCTTTGAACTTTTCAAAGGTTTCGGACTTCCGTTTCATTAGGTATACATAACCAAATCTAGAGTAATCATCAGTGAAAGTAATGAAATACTCATAGCCACCTCTTGCCTGGATTGATATAGGACCACACACATCAGTATGCACTAGTTCTAGCAAATCTTGGGCTCTTCTACCTTTTGCATTAAAAGATCGTTTGGTCATTTTACCTTCCAAACAAGATTCACAAACTGGAAATTCATCAAAGTCCATGGGCTCTAAGAGTCCATCTTTGATCAGTCTTTGAATTCTGTTTGAATTAATATGACCTAAACACAAGTGCCAAACATATGCATCACTAGTAGAAGGAAAATTTCTCTTTAATGATTTTACATGAGAGTTATTATCTGATTCAGAATTATATAATTCATGCTTATCAGGAGTTAAAATATAAAGACCATCTACAATATTGCCAGAACAGATAAACACTTTATCCTTCTTTATTACAACATTGTCTTTTAGGATAACACAATATCCATTTTTACCTAAGTAGCAGAAATTAAATTCCTATGAACATTAGGTACATACAAACAGTCTTCCAATATTAAAACCCTAGATTCAAAACATAAATTATAAACACCAACAGCTACAACCGGAATCCTGCTCCCATCAGCCAAAGTAAGAAATAACTCCCCTTCTTTAAGCTTTTGGGTCTCTTGGAACCCCTGCAAGGAATTGCAAATATGATTAGTACAACCTGAATCCACACACCAGGAATCCGTGGGATTCTGTACCAAACATATTTCAAGAAGGAATGAACTTTTCATACCTTTATTGGCAGCCCTGAATTTTGGACAATTCCTCTTCCAATGTCCTTTCTCACCACAATGGAAACATTTTCCTTTGAGCTTCTTTCCTTTGTCAGCAACCCCTAAGGCAATTTGTTTACTCTCTTGCTTGGTGAAGTCCTTCTTCTTCTTGTTCTTACCCTTGCCTTTCGACTTAGGTTGAGAAGTAGAAACTTCACCAATATTGGCTTCAACATTAGAAGTACCAAGGATGCCTTCCACCGCTGCCAACTCATTCATTAATTCAGACAAAGTATAAATCTTTTTGTTCATATTATAGTTAAGTTTGAATTCCTTAAATGATTCTGGTAGTGACTGGAGTATCATATCCACTTGGGATTCTCCATCAATATCGACACCTAAAACTTCCAATGTATTCAGATTAGAGATCATTGTAAGACAATGCTCCCTTACTGAACTACCTTCAGCCATTTTGGTATTATAAATTTGCCTCATGGTCTCTTGCCTTGCAGAACGGCCTTGCTCACCAAACATCTCCTTCAGACTTAGCCTAATGTCTGAAGCTAGTTCTACATCCTGCATTTGATGCTGTAGAACATTTGAGATAGATGCTAGGATGTAGCACTTGGCCATCTCATTAGATTTCTGCCAACGATCATATTGTTGTTTTTCCTCAAGAGGAGCATCTAATGAAGGAAAGCTAGGACACGGTTTAGTAAGCACATATTTGTGCTCTTCAGCAGTAAGAACAATGTTCAAATTTCTTTTCTAGTCAACAAAGTTGGATCCAGTCAATTTGTTTTGATTAAGAATAGTTACAAGTGGGCTAAATGATGCCATGTTCAAATCTGAAAACAATAAACATGAATATAATAAGTAAACTGGACATTATCAATTTAGCATATAAACATATAGTATGGAACCTTAATAAAACCATAATATAATATATGCAACGACAACCCAATCCCATATTCAATATCCCTCAGCATAGAGTGAATATAAAATACTATGATTGATTGAGAACTATTCTCATTATTAGTGCTATCATGATAACTCTTATCAAATACTAATAATATGTCGTTTTACATTTGGCCTCTAAATAATGATAGTAAGAACTCAGCATAGAGGATACTATAATATTTAGTCTAGTGTATACCATTGTCTAGAATCATGTGTAGCCACATTTCATCCCCTTAATAAGCTTATTTTGTAGTACCATGATACAAAACACCTTCCGCATGGAATGCAAAGCTCGAGGCTAAGACAAGGTGTTTGATCAAACCACTATAAACCAAGATATTCAATCTTATAGGACCATGAAATAAATACTCTCTGCATGGAATGCTAAGCTCGAGGCAAAGACAAAGTATATATTCCACACTACTATGAACCAACAATAGAGGCCGTGAGATCCAACCCTTGTATCTCTCTCCCACTAGATGTTTTAAAGGAAAGGTTTTTTAATTCTAAAACATGCATAATCTAATTACACATTGTCTTACTCCTTTTACATGTGAAAACACTTAGAAAAATTTCTGGTTTTCTTTATTTCGATTGATCGAATGTGCCCTTCGATCGATCGAAAAAATTAAGAAATTCGAAGTCTTATCACTGTTTCATTCGATCGATCGAAGGTGATTTTTGATCGATCGAAAATTGTGAAACTTGAATTTCCAGAAATTTTCCAAGGCAGTTTTCTACGGTTTTTCTTGAACAAACAACTTACATACGAACATGATAGTAAGAGAATGATATCAAAACTGAAATTCATTGATGCTATAGCCTTAAAGATCAATTTAACATACTTAAATTCAAATTTAAACAACATCATAACATCAATATCAGTTTTTATCATATCATAGTTTCAACAACTATGCAGAAAATTAAATGTGTAATCTTCTAACAACATGAAACTATAACTTCTAATTCCAGAATTCACAAAACATGTTATACAATTCAAAATTGAAGACCGCACTGATACCAATTGATGGAAATATGATAGTGCGCAGCAGAAAAATTAATGGATCTACTTCATTCGCAATTGATAACATGCACTATGTAAATTTCAGAATTCAAGAATAAGAGAGTGTACCTTGGTGTGGTGAATTTCAAAACAAAGATTGTAAGCACTAGGGAATACTTCTAATCTTCACTCTAATTCCACTAACGCCCAAGATGTGTGGTCTCTCAATCAGTTATATGAAATGTTCAAGAGAGAATTCAAGAGTGTCCAACACTCACATACACCATTTTATGTAAAAGGTTCTATCTGAAATTCAGTAAGTTTCTCTCCTTATAACTGATTATCTAATTGAGCTAGCCTTTTGGACCTTTCCAATTGAGCTCTAGTATGTGGTTTGAAGTGGGACCAAAAGGGACCAATAAGACACTAGCTCTAATGGGCCTTGGGCTTTTCTGTCAACTCTTGACAAGTCCAAAGTTACCATTAACTATATTTAATACCACTATATAAATATAGTTGCACTCTAGACCTTATCTATAAATTATATCTCAAAATTTTATTGTACATGCAACCCCTTTATAAAATATTCGTAGTAATACAAAGTCATGAATGTAGACTGCCACTTTGTAAATTACTACATCTTAATCCTTGAGTACCCGGTTTAATCCTTTTAAGTTATTCACCATATATTTATGAAATCCAATTTCATAAATATGTACTTTAGTCTTACTAAAGTGGTTAGACCTAACTCTCTGAATAACAAACCCATTAAACTTATCTCAAGGGAATATTTTGTATCTCCGTTAAAAGACTATGAATTCCATCTTGAGAATATATGTTTCATCAACACTAAATGTGGCTGCCCAACATATTGAGGTTTTGACCGTTACTTTAGATCTCACTCCTGATATATCAAAGAAGCCTACACCTCATGATCAGGTCCATTATTCTTTCAAGATTAAGAGTTCATGCAAATATAAGTCGTGAGTTTTATTATTCATTTGACAGTCGTTAGGAGAATAATAAATCTCACAGCGGTCTAGTTCAATATGTCTTAACTCTTAAAACATATCAACATATCAACTAGAAGTCTCCACTTCCATGATCAAGAGAAATCATCGTAATTGATATGTTATAGTCTTCGCAGATGAAATGCCTAATTTCATCACCGACTACGAACTACAATTCTGAGTTTACAAAGAATCTGTGATTTATATCTTCTGTGACTTTTCACATAAATCACATACTATGCATCTCATAGACTATATGATAATGTCCGAATATTCATGTTACCATTATTTCAGATAATAATAAAACAACTTTATTAAACACAATATTAAGTCACACATAATGTCATACATAATGTCATACTTAATTTATACATAGCATCATACAATAGGATTTAAGTGCACTTATCCTAATAGCCCTTATGGGTTTTCAACCTAGCAGGCATTTTTTACCTTTTTTTTTACTCTTTTTCAAGGCCCTAACTTTTGCCTAGACCGCCCTTGCGGGTTTTAAGCCTAACGGGCTCTTTCACTCTTACAGAAGTAAACAAATGGGATGCAATGAACAAGTGCCACGACTTATCCTCAAAAACATGAGTTGCATAATTTACGTGGTGTGATGTGGTTGCAACTCACAAGGTTGCCTACATATTCAAAAGGGATCAAGCCTAACGTAGTTCACACGAACAACTTCAATTGATCAGAGAGGACTTTTACTTGGCTTCTAATGAAGGCTTTGCTTCTTGGCTCATAAAGGAATGGATAACAAAGGCTCAAACTTACTTTCTTGAGGGTTACAACTTGGTGAAGAATTACTTTTCATCACTTTTGAAGTTTCTTCACTTTCACTTTTTTTTTTCACTTCACTTTTCATCTTTCTTTTTTTTTGTTTACTTTTGATTCACTTCTCTTCACCTTTCATTTTTTCTTTTACTTTCACCACTTTATTCCACTTCTTGCCCCTAGTGTAGGGGGTAATCCTTGACAAGGGTTACTTTGAAAGAAAATAACTTTGAAGGCTCAAAAGGGGTGAGCGAAGGGAAATGTGTTTAGGATAGTAGAATAATGGCCTCTCTTCATCCCAATTTCCATTGTTCAATTATGGGCAAACATGCAACATCACATATTGAGAATCAAATCTTGAAACTTTGAGAACTTATCATAAAACTCAAACCATTGCAAACCACTTTATTGAATAATTAAAATAGAGTACATGAATTGAAAGACTCACTGAATTAAAATACATTTTTGAATTGAAATAACAAAGACACACTGAATTAAAATAACAACACTTCTGAATTGAAAAACACATTGAAATGAAAGACTCTTGTGGAATGCAATAATAAAGACTAAAATTCTCAATCAGTCAACCCCAATTAGGAGGAGGCACACCATGGTAGTTGGGGAGAGGATTAGTCTTGATGTTTGGGAGGTTGATAGGTGGCAAAGGGACCTTGCCATATTGAATGAGGTCTTCAATGTCATGATAGAGACGATTGCACATATTAGTAGAATGACCATGGCTCTGATGGTACTTGCAGTACTTACTTGCATTGTAGTTTGGAGCAGAGGTGTTTAGAGTATACCTTCCAAGATCCAATGGCTTGATGAGTCCTTTGGTTGACAATTTTTTAAGTGCTTGGGATAAAGTCATTCCCAATGGAGTGAACTTTCTTCGAACATTAATAGCATTAACTTCACTTGTCTTACCACCATTGTTACTACTATTACTTGAATACCTTACCCCAAACTTCTTTTGAGGTTTTGCATTTCTCTTCTCAATAAGTCCACTATTAATAGTGATGATGATCAACAACAAGTGTTCTTCATCCATAGTGGTCGTCCAACATTAACAACACCCAGAACAGCCCTCAAAAAGGTAAAAGAAGGAGTACGCATCACAACACACAATAAAGACTCACAAGCAGGCCATCAGTCGTCCAACTAGTATTTGGTCGTCTATAGAGAACGTGGTCATCCATACCATAGTAGAGTATGGACGACTAATAAACACTTAGAAACTTTCTGAGTGTTTTCTACAATCTCAAATGGTTAGGTCACTAACCTTCACCTCGGAACATGGGGTGAATTCTCCGAAATTCGCTTCGCTCTCCCCACTAAGTCCACACATCTCCCATGATGTCAGTAGTTCCTATCAAGTAGACCCACTCCAAACTCTCTATAAAAAGGGCCGAGCCTCATCCAACCCGATACGTTTTACTATTCATTTACCTGCTATCCTTATGTTCTAGAGAGAAAACTGACTTAACCATCGAAGGGTTCTTGGCCGGTTCACCCCAGTCTCCTTCGATAGTTCACTTCTTCCTTTTCAGGTTCATCCAACCGCCATTAAAGCTGGAGCATTCAGCCTGCTGATTTTTGTGCATCATCAGTTGGCGCTGTCTGTAGGGAAGCTTTGTATTTTAATCACCTTGCTTTCTAAGACAAAAAAGGCTGCATGGTCCAGACTAGGTCAATGGCTACGAGTCCAGACCACCACGACAATGGAAATGCTTCTAGCCATCCTAATCGTGCCCCACTGCTAAAGACTGCTCCACTACTAGCGTTTGTCTAGCAGTAAGTGCAGTCTATGGCAGCCGTCATGGCAGACCTAACGCACCAAAACCAGGAGTTAACCTGAGAAGTTAACATGCATAAGCAACATCGCTAATGGCATACAGAGGGTCCTAGGCAAAATTCAGGGGCAGGAGAAGCGAAGAACAATGCTGGGGGTGGAGAGCAGTCAAGAGGCACTGTCACATGTAGGGTGCCACATCTGGAGAAGGAGATGGATCAAATGAAAAAGGCCACGGAAGAGATAAAGGACTCCATGAGAAGGACAAACCACGTTGATGATCTCGTCCATAGAACTGACTCTCCTTTTACTATGTCCATCACCAGTCACCCCTTGTCATCCAAGTTCAAGATGCCTACCTT
The DNA here is from genome assembly GCA_030021035.2 of Notholithocarpus densiflorus. Taxonomy (NCBI): domain Eukaryota; kingdom Viridiplantae; phylum Streptophyta; class Magnoliopsida; order Fagales; family Fagaceae; genus Notholithocarpus; species Notholithocarpus densiflorus. The sequence continues at coordinate 773,411 of JARYZH020000014.1, read as the reverse complement.
GGATTGATATGATGGAATGCGAGATCCGTGCGATCACATTGACACATTCAAGACTACTATGCACCTTCAAGGGGTTCTAGACGAGATAATGTGTAAGGCCTTCCCTACCATGCTTAAAGGTCCAGCTCGGGTATGGTTTGGCAAGATACCACCAAATACTATAACTTCTTTCCAGGAGTTGAGTTAGCTGTTCGTCAACAATTTTGTCGGAGGTCAAAGACATAAGCGCTCTTCGTCAAGTCTGTTGAACATAGAACAAGGGGAGAATGAAAGTTTGCGGTCTTTCATTAGTCGTTTTAACAGAGAAGCTTTGTTGGTAGATGATATGGACGATAAAACCTGTTTGCAGCTTTCCATATTGGAGTCGCTTCAGATCTGTTCATTCACAAGCTATATGACTAAGAGCCACAGACGATGGCCGAGTTAATTCACTCAGCTCAAAGTTTCATGAATGTAGAAGACACGATTATTGCTAAACAGAAGAAAAAGGCTGAACGAGCAGATGCTGAATATTCGCGTCATCTAGAACAAGGCCCTAATCCAAAGAAAGCCAAAAAGGGAGAAAAGAGAGACAGATATGGCAAGAAGGCAAGATCGTCTTCAGGACGAAATTCAAACTATACACCTTTGAATGCCCCGCTTGACCAAGTATTGATGAAGATCAAGGACGACTCATCCTTGAAATGGCCGGGGAAAATTAAGAGGGATCCTAGCAAATGGAACAAGAGTAAGCATTGTCATTTTCAACGAGATCATGGGCATGATATGGACGAGTGTTATGACTTGAAGTAGTAAATTGAAGTTCTTATAAAATAGGGAAAGTTAAAGAATTTTCTTGGACAAGATCATAAGGACGAAAGGTTACCACTGAAGGGCAAAGCAGAAGAACCACTATGTCCACTGCTTGGTGTGATAAGAGTTATTGTGGGAGGAACCTCAACTGGAAGTTCGTCAAAAGCTAAGAAGACCTACTTACAAGTAGTACAGAACGTCCACCAAGGGTGCTGGGTATAAACGAACTAGCCATTTCCTTCACTAACGAGGATGTAAGAAGATTGCATCATCCTCATGACGATGCAATTGTTATCACTTTGACGATTGCGAATTACATAATGAGAAGGGTGTTAGTTGATAACAGGAGTTCTGCAAATATCCTTTACTATCCGGCCTTTTAGTAGATGAGAATTAGTAAGGAATTGCTTCATCCAGTGAAAGTGCCTTTGATCAGATTTGGAGGAATGAAAGTTCTACCAGTGGTTACAGTTTCCTTGCCATTTGTGGTTGGCTCTTACCCACGACAGGTAACCAAGATGTGAACTTCCTCGTCGTTGATTGCTCGTCCTCATACAATGCCATCATAGGGTGACCAACCCTAAACAGTTGGAAAGCTGCAACGTCCACTTATCATCTATCTGTTAAGTTCCCGACGGAGTATGGTATAGGATAAGTACAAGGTGATCAGCTTGCGATCAAAGAGTGTTATTTAGCTATGTTGGCAATGGACAAGCAAATGCAGACGATGAATATTGTGGAAAGGAGAACAATTACAGAGCTGATGGAAGTATTAGAGGATGTTTTCTTAGACGAGTCCAATCCAGAAAAGTTTACTAGGATTAGAACAAGTATGGAGGAGGAGACGAAGAAGAATCTTGGCCAGTTCCTTAAGATGAGTATCGATGTTTTTTCCTGGAGCTATGAAGATATGCCTGGGATTAATCCAAGTGTTATTACCCATCATTTAAATGTATCCTCATCCCACAAGCTCGTCCGTCAAAAGAGAAGAGTATTCACTCCGAAGTGACAGCAGAGTTCGTTCGAGAGGTTTATTACCTTGATTGGCTAGCAGACGTAGTGATGGTTAAGAAAGCGAATGGAAAATGGAGGATATGCGTGCACTTCATATATTTGAACAAAGCATGCCCTAAGGATAGCTATCCCTTGCCACGTATTGACCAATTGGTGGATTCAACAGCGAGCCACCAATTACTAAGCTTCATGGACTCATTTTAAGGGTATAACCAGATCAAGATGGACGAGGCAGATCAGGAGAAAACATCCTTCATCACCAGCCAAGGTTTGTTTTGATACAACGTGATGCCATTTGGTTTGAAAAATGCGGGGGCAACTTACCAGAGGTTGGTCAATCATAAGTTTCGTCCACAAATAGGGCGAAACATTGAGGTATATGTAGACGACATGTTGGTCAAAAGCACAAAGGAGGTACTTCACTTGGACGACCTTCAAGAGACTTTGGATACGCTTAGATGATACAACATAAAGCTAAACCTGAGAAAATGTTCCTTCGAAGTTTCATCGGGAAAATTTTAGGGATTCATGGTCTTACAGAGGGGAATTGAAGCAAATCCTAACAAGATCCAAGCAATACTAAGTATAGAGCCCCCAAAGAATGTCAAAGAAGTGCAGAGCCTAACTAGACGAGTAGCTTCCCTTAACAGGTTTGTCACAAAAGCTACCGACAAGTGTTTGCCATTTTTCAAGGTGTTAAGCAAAGCATTCGAGTGGATGGATGAATTTCAACGAGAATTTGAAAATCTTAAGACTTATCTTACCACAACCCCCCTGTTGAACTCGTCCAAGCCGGGTGAAAAGTTGTATCTGTATCTAGCGATATCTCCTTATGCAGTGAGCTTAGCCTTAATCAGGGAAGAAAGGAAGGTGCAGAAGCCCGTCTATTACACCAGCAAAGCATTGAGGGGAGCTGAAGGACGGTATCCACCGACAGAAAAGTTAGCTTTTTCATTGGTGACAGTAGCAAGGAAGCTTAGGCTTTATTTTCAAACTCATGTTATCAACGTCTTGACAGATCATCCACTTAAGAAAGCTATGAACAAACTAGAGGCAGTTGGATGACAGATTCAGTAGGCAGTGGAGCTCAGTGAGTTTGATATAAGATATCGCCCAAGAGAAGCAATAAGAGCCTAAGCACTTGTAAACTTTATCGTAGAATTTACTCTAACCCATACCAGTAGAACGAAGGAGAAATGGCAAAACAGTGGATCGACCATGTGGATGGTTTGTCTACTCAGTATGTAGGAGGAGTTGGTGTAATTCTACAATCACCCGAAGGAGATCGTCTAAAATATGCGATACGTCTACAGTTTCAGACGACCAACAACGAAGCTGAGTATGAAGCCCTCTTTCAAGGCTTGGAGTTGGCTAAGTCACTAGGAGTAGAATTAGTAATCATCCAGGGAGATTCATAGCTGATTATAGGTTAGGTGAATGGAACATGTGAGGCCAAGGAAGAATGAATGGAAAGGTATTTGAGCAAAGTCAAGCATTGCATCAAAAGTTTCATATCGACCAAGTTTTATCAGATCCCAAGAGAGGAGAACATGGAAGTGGATAGCCTGGCCAAAGCCACCTCTACGGACGGCATCATGGATGAGCAAGTTAGAATCCAGTACATTCCAAGCATTGACATCCCTAAAGTACAATAGATAAACGGAGAAGCCAACTGGATTACACCAATTGTATCTTATCTCAAGGACGACATACTTCCTAAGGATAAAGAAGAAGCTCAAAAGCTAAGGGCTATAGCAGCTAAGTTTGTCCTTATGGTCGAAGTGCTATACAAGAGGAGTTTCTCTCAACCCTACCTGAGATGTTTAACTCTAGATGAGTCAAACTATATCATGAGGGATGTCTATAAAGGTGCGTGTGGAAATCATTCAGGAGAAAGGTCCCTCATCCACAAGATTGTTCATGCAGGTTACCACTGGCCCTCTATGCAAGCAAACACAAAAGCATATGTCAAAGCATGAGACAAGTGTCAGCGCTTTAGCAATGTGCCTAGACAACCGTCAAAATACTTTACCCCGTTGATAGCCCCTTGGCCATTTGTCCAATAGGGACTTGATATCCTTAATCCTTTTCCAATAGGAACCAGATAGATGAAGTTCCTAGTAGTAGGAATTGACTACTTCACTAAATGGGTGGAAGCGGAACCTTTGGCAAAGATCACATAGTAGAACATCAGAATCTTCAAATGGAAGAACATTGTCTGCCGATTTGGGATTCCTAGGGTACTTGTGTCAGACAATGGACGACAATTCGACAACACACCCTTCAGGGAATTCTATGAGCAGCAGGGAATCAAGAATCACTACTCTTCACCCTCCCACCCATAGGCTAATGGATAGGCAGAAGTTGCAAACCGATCCTTGTTGAAGATCATCAAGACTTGGCTTGAGGAGGCAAAGGGGATATGGCTAGATGAGCTACCCATCGTCCTTTGGGCAAACAAGACAACAGTAAGAACTCCTACTGGGGAAACTCCCTTTAAGCTAACATATGGAAATGATGCAATGATACCTGCAGAGGTTGGCCTAACTAGTTACAAGGTGGCCCATTATAAGGATGAGGAAAATGAGAGACAACTCCATCTAAGCCTCGATCTCATTGACGAGTTGAGGATGGACGCAGAACAGAGGGTGCCACACTACAAGAACCTGATGACTAAGCACCATGATGCGATGGTAAAGCCTAGGCAGTTCAATAAAGGGGACCTCATCTTAAAAAGGGTGTCCTTAGCAACCAAGGATCCAGCTCATAGGAAGTTGGGACCCAATTGGGAGGGGCCATATAGAGTCATCAACTACAAGAGACGAGGATCTTACTACCTAGAAACCTTAGACGGACGAAAGCTAGAACATCTATGGAACGTGGAACACCAAAGGAAGTACTATCAGTAAAGACTTGTCAAGGTCAACATGGACGACCTTAACCCCTACAAACTATTGGTTACCACTAGTAGTCTATCTATGTTATCTTTTAGCACTTATGTTTTCTAGCAGCATGTTATGTTTTCCAGAATTTGAATTCCCTAAAATGCACTAGCTAGTAGCCTGTGCTGTGTCTTTGGACGATGTTATGAACAAAGTCCTTCGTTTGTATATAAAGCAATTTGAATTCCCTAAAAAGCACTAGCAATGCATGTGCAATGTCTATGGACGATGTTATGTTATGTACAAAGTTCTTTGTCTGTATATAAAACAATTTGGATTTTCTACTTAAGTGTTTTTAATTCTCTACAAAATCCAAATCCATGAAAAAGCTAAAAAGAGATGGATGTATAAAATCTCTGGACACAAAGAGGTATCATCACAAGCCATCCTTAGACAAGGGAAGGAAGAAACACCTCCCACACATACTCATCGGTAAATGATAGACGAAGCAAAGCATGCATGCATCGAATGGATGATATTCATAAACTGCAAATGGTCAAAATCCCTTTATAATTGAAGTCCAAACCATGGATGAGCAAACACTTGAGCATTTCAAAATCCCTATATAAATGAAGTCCAAACCATGGACGACCACACTTGAGTATTTCGGAATCCTTGTATAAGTGAAGTCCAAACTATGGATGAGCAAACACTTGAACATTTTGAAATCCCTAACTAAGTGGAGTCCAAACCATGGACGAGTAAGCATTTAAATATTGAAGTTCGAAAAAAGTAGCAAAAAGGGATAAAAACGAGTGTCCAAACATGAACAAGAATATATTTATAAATTAACTTGTTCATAAAAGGGTTAGACGACCACCGTCCAAAATCCTTTAAAAAATATTTAAGCCTAAAAAGGCAAATGTATAAAACCTGCATCCATAACTATGGACGAGGAGATTGTACTAGCATAAATTAAAATATGGTCCAAAACAAGAGACCCCAGCAATATGAATAAAAACAAATTTTTGTTTACAATAAAGTCTACTTGGATAAACCACTGGGGACAACGTCCCCCAGACTTTGAGCCGTCCTTTGTTGGAAGAGGAGTAGAGGCATCGTCTTCAATGTTCACGTCTTCTGAGCTAGTCTAAAGCAAGGAACTCTCAGCTGCGATGGGAAGCTCGATGGAATTGAAGTCCACCCCAGGAAAGGCTTCAATGGTGTCCTGACGGAAGTCCTTGAAGCCTACAGCATAGTTCTTGTCCTGGAGCTCAGTAAACTCACTGGAAATCTTGAATTATCTAATGGCCTCGTCCTTAGCCTTGCTCAGAGAAGAAGTAAGCTTATCGATTTTCTTCTAGAGATGGTCTAGACGAGTCTCCTTCTCGACGATATCAGCCCTTAACTCCTCAATCAGATTCTTCAACTCCTTCACCTCGTCCACTAACTTCATCTTCTCCCCAGCCATGTGACTTGCCTCCTTCCCCATGTCACGGACCTTTGTCTCTAACTTGATCCTCTCCTTGTCCAACTCCATGGCTTGCTTGGACGTCGCCATAAAGTTAGACATGACCTACATTGAAAAATATGGACGTGAGATGAAAGGAAAAGTAAAACTCAAACTTTTCACAAGTGATTATGGACGAAAATAATACCTTGAAGAGATCATGAACAGTGGACCATTCAAACTCCTTCACGGACATGTCATAGCAAATAGTGACGTCCTTATCTGTCACTGCTTGTTGGAACCTGTCCTAAGCAAGGCTCTCACTTCTCGAGAGAGTCAATGGACGACTCTCGGGGGGAGCAGCAATAGACGGGTTCAAGGACGGACTTGCATTAGGGATAGAAGTAGTAGTGACTTGAGAAGTCGTGGACAGTTGAGTGGAAATAGCAGGAGGAACGGAGGGATCAACGTCAACGACGAGAGATTTAGACGGGGTGAAAGATTTCCAGTATCAAGTGTCCTAGATATAGTCTTCCTTTTCTCCGAAGCTGATGGACGAAACTGAATAAGGACATCCCCCTCTGTCTGGACAGTTTCATCACCACTTGTATGACCTTTTCCCTTGTTCTCCTTCATAGTTACCATTCCTATACAAATAAAAGGAGAGAGAAGATCGTCAAAGTTTAGACGAATTAAATGAGAATGAACAAGCAAAAGTGCAAAAAATAATAAACTTATGTCGACGAGTAGTAAGCTCGTGAGCTAATGCTACCTCTGTAGGAATAGGTCCAAGTCCCCAAGTTGATAGACGATGGAGTGTCACTAGAGAATGGAAGGTTTTGTCAGCAAAGGAGCATGCTTGTTGGGTGCGATTCAAATAAAATTTGCTCAACGAGGGACGAGCTACCTCTGTGCAGCATACTTTGAGAACATAGACGACCTATTTCACCAGTGTAAGGAGGGAATGTATCCCTACATACCTCAACAGGGTTTCCAACCCTATACCCAGAGACGAAGAAGAACTTTATCTTCCACCTCCTATCAGATGAGGGAAGGGACCTAATTAACCTACAACTAGAACCCTTAGCTGAGAAATGGTTGAAACCAAGGAACTAGCTTATCTCAAAGGGCTTATAACAATACAGGAACTCATCCACAGTAAGAGGATGGTTTTTGTCGAAAGCCTCTCTTTATAGTACTTGCATAGCCACTATGGTCCTCCACCCATTGGGGTTAAGCTGGTTTGGCCCCATACCCAACCTATGAAGGAGTTCTCTAGCAAAGGCATTCAAAGGCAACCTTAGGCCCCTTAAGAGGTAAGCCTCGTATATACCAACCCCAAGAGAATTTGGGGTACAACACCATTCACCAGGGGCAACAAGAAGAGGATTGACTTCGTCAAGATTTGATATTTGTCTCTAAGCATATAAAGTCTCTTCTCATCTATTTTGGACAAAACATCCACAAAACAACTATATATAATGTCCACCTCTTCACTAGGGGAAGGAATGGACGGTTAAACACTTATGGACAAGCCAGCAGATGACCCAGAAGCCACCCTTCTCCTTATCTCCTCCTAGAGGACCTCTAGGGGAACTCCAAGAACTCCAGATGAGTATTGCTCATCTATGGAGCCACTCTCACTACCATTACTCTCATTACTACTACCACTACTATTACTTTTGTCATGATACTCGTCTATTTCTCTCTCGTCCCTATCACTAGACGAGGACACTACAATCTCAGCCATTTGTAAAGAATTCTAAAGAAGAAAGCTTACAAACGAAGATAGGAGGACACTTGATTCTAAATAGAGAGGACTAAGGATGGAAGAGAACTTCTAGACGAGGCGTGATGGATGACTGATGTCAGAGAGGAAAATATGAAAAAGTGAGAGGGTAAGAGAGGGATTGAACTATTTATAGGGGACTAGGTGGGTCACTGAAACGACATGAACCGACCAGAAAAAGGCACATGTCTATTCCTTCAAAGAACGAAGCAACGTGACCTTTTGTAAGAGGAAACAAGTATGGTGAAGACATGGATGACCTATGGACAAGGGGGCAACTGATGATGATCAACAACAAGTGTTCTTCGTCTATAGTGGTCGTCCAGCATCAACAACGAACAGAATATCCCTCAAAAAGGTAAAAGAAGGAGTATGCATCACAACACACAATAAAGACTCACAAGCAGGCCATTAGTCGTCCAACTAGTATCTGGTCGTCCATAGAGAACGTGGTCGTCCATACCATAGTAGAGTATGGATGACCAATAAACACTTAGAAACTTTTTGAGTGTTTTCTACAATCTCAAATGATTAGACCACTAACCCTTACCTCGGAACGTGGGATGAATTCCCTGAAATTCGCTCCATTCTCCCCTCTAAGTCCACACATCTCCCACAATGTCAGTAGTTCCTAACAAGTAGACCCACTCCAAACTCTCTATAAAAAGGGCCAAGCCTTATCAAATTGGGTATGTTTTACTATTCATTCACCTACTATCCTTGTGTTCTAGAGAGAAAACTGACTTAACCATCGAAGGGTCCTTGGCCAGTTCACCCTTATCTCCTTTGATAGTTCACTTCTTCCTTTTTAGGTTCATCCAACTGCCATTGAAGCCTGGAGCATTCAGCTTACTAATTTTCATGCATCATCAAATTGCATCCTCAACTTGTATACCAGAATCATATAAATCCACAAAATTATTCAAAGGAATTGGAGCAAATTGGCACCTATAAGTAGCAGAAAATGTCGAATTAGGGTTTCTAGGATTAAGTACGCGTACGCATATGTAGGGCCTGCGTACACTGCCTAGTTGTATGCATACACATACTTCGAGTATGTGTACGCATGCAGAATCATGCATACACACACATGCCCAAAATCCTAGCCCAGAAACAGCAAGAAAAAAAAGCAGAGCAGAAACTTAAAACAAAGAATCTAATAACCTAACATGCTCTAAACAATAAAACCAAGAAAACCTAAGCTAAGCAGACATATTATAACATAAATAAACAAGAAGAATAAAGAAAACAGAAGGATTAAAAAAGAAAAAAGCAAGGAAATGAAAAAGAAGGTTTAGAACTTATACCTCCAAAATAAAAGCTCTTTGGCTTGATTTTGACCATTCTCTTTAGTCAAATCTATTCACAACCAAAAAAAATATATTAGTAAACTTAAAAACTTGAAGATCAAGACCAGAAAAGGTCTCAATCAGAAGAAAGTTGACTTGAGGATGTTTTGTGAAAAACTCTCTTTGAAAAGGTACCATGTATGACTTTTTATATTTAGAAGATGGGAAGTTTGGAACGGCGGGAGTTTGGAACGGCTCCCATACAATGTGGGATTTGTTCCAAACCTCAGCTTTAATTCAGAAAACTTGTCTTTCATAGTTTCTAGAACCCTATGCGTACGCATGCTCGTGTATGCGTACGCATGTGATAGGCCAAGAATGTATTGACCCCTTGTGATGAATTAACCAATTAATTAGCCAAGTTAATTAATTAATTCAATTAGCATGCAATAAGCATGGTAGGACAAACAAATCACCAACTAAGTTAAAATGCAACGGAAAATAAATTGACACGGTGATTTGTTTACGAATGGAGAAAACCTACAAGGAAAAAACCCCACCGGGTGATTTTAAGGTCACCACTTCCGAGAATTCACTATTATCACAACAAGCGGTTACAAGTAAAGGAATCTCAGTACCTTATACCAACCTACAGTTGAACCCTTACCCCAATACCCAATTAGATTTGTTTTGTAGTGACAATCTCTCATTTTAATGCACGGCTCCCAGTATGTGACTAACCAATTCGATGCGCGGATCCTAGTACGCGGCTTACTCACCAACTTGAGAAAGATGTTGGCTGCAAAGTTCTTCAGTTCATCAACACGATGAAGATCACGAAGCTCCTTTGTTACAAAACCCTATGATGTACAAACACAACAGCTTCTTGAATAGAAAGATGAACTAGGGCATATGTCTCCAGTTCACAATATGCTTATGAAAAACTTTTTCATTGAGTTGCATTAGCTATGACGGCCCTTAAAACTATCCTTATATATGTTTAGGGTTGTGAGAAAAGAAAGCCCAAACATCTATTCAAGGATTGGAGTGAAATCAGATCTGAAAAACTAATTTTCATAAACCTCAACAGATACCCTATCTATCGAGCAGCTGTCGAGCATCGGGCTGAAACAGCTTTTTAAACCTCGATAGATACTAGCTGTCGAGCTTTAAAATCCAGCACTTCTTCACTTAAAGTATTAAACACATCCTAGATCTACCCAATTACAAGTAAAGTGCGTTTTGTCAAAGGATTAGCCAATTCTATATTGACATATGTTCCTAACATGATTCACATATGTCCTAACAGCATGCATGAAGCTTGCGTACGCAAGTATGGAGCATGCGTACACATACACGTGTCTGCATACACATGCCCTAAGGTTTTCATGGCCTTTATTTTCCAAAAATAGATTTATTTTATTCATAAAAGAGTTATATTTTATAAAAATATTTTCCTCAAGTCAATTTCAATCTGATTGGGCCCTAAACCAACCTTGGACTTTAGAATTTTACCATCATTGGGGAACGGAAGGCCTAAGTCTAAGGGGTACAAAATGTAGTGTCTACAGGTGCCGACTTAAGGGTCTTATACCTTGCTAAGCGAGCTTCTTGCTAGCTGGTGGGTGAGGACACACCTTAGGTGCCTATGGATCCTCCCATATTCATGCTTGCCCCACTCTCGATGTCTGACACTGGGTACCAATTGTGGAGGGGAAGTATTGCCTATGCTCAGTGGCTCTTGGGTGACTTGGATTATGATGAGTTTAGTGAGGATCGTCTCATGCCTTCTTTTCCCAGTGGGGTATGTACATTCCTTTTTTTGTCATTTCTCTCTATCCATCTTGCATATTATGTATGTGGTAACACTCAAATGTAGTGAATACTTCAGGGTGCGGCTAGTCCAGCTGCTAGTGGGGCGTAACCCTAATGTCATGGGTTATCCCTTCCCTCAAGGCACACGGCCTGTGAGTTCTCTTTGTCTTTACTCTTTGTACTTTTTTTTTCTTTTTTTTTTTGCATTCCTTAAGCTTGTCTTAACATTGTCCATTTTCAAAATATCAGCCTATTGTAGCAGAGCATGAGGAGTTGGTCCTACTTGCTGGGAACCTTAAGTATGAGGTGACCGAGTACTCCAGACAGATCTATGAACCTGGTGGGTATGCCCAACCCAGTGATGATGATGATGATCCAAAGGCAACCCTGAGTACTCAGCCAAGGAAGAGGCATTACCGGAGTTAATCCCTGCAATTAGACAGACACACAAACAGACACATAGACATTTCTAGTTTCTTCCTTTTCTTTTTAGCATATATCTTCTACACTTTTATTTTATTTGAGACATTGGGTAGTATTTAAGAACATCTTTATATTTCTGCTTTTATTTTTGGACATGTATTTATTTACAACTCCTGGAGGATTTGGATATGTATGCATTTTATATTGTCTTGCTTTCCCTTTTTTGCTTTGATGAAATTCTGAGTCTAAATCCATCTTGAGCAATCCTTTAGGCCATAGGAATCATGAGAAGGGTCTTGGTGTAAAAAACACACTCCAAATAGGAAAAGGTGTCTGAAACCCTAGTGACCATGCGTATGCATTCAGGACCATGCGAAAGTGTGCATGTAGGCAAAAAACCCTAGCCGACCTTTTCCAATATAAAACAGCTGTGAGAGGCTTCCAAACCTTCGTAAAACATGTTTTAAGCTCAAGAATCATTCTACAAGGTTTTCAATGGTAGAATTCACTTCTTTAGAGGTCTCCATGTGGATTAACAAGCTTAATCTCAATTTCTTGTATGCACTCATGCCCTTTGGTCTTTCTTGTATTTCTTTCATTCATCAAATCAAAGTGGACGAACCCCTTCTACATGCTGCCACTGAGTTTTGGGTTCCTACTCGGCATATTTTCCAATTCAATGGTGTGCAGTTATGCCCTACTCTTGAGGAATTTTGTCAATAAAGAATTATTTTTCCCATGAGAAATAACAAAATATCAAAAAACTGATAAATACTCCAAAACCTCTAAAGTGACTCACTTAGAACTGCCAAAATGACTAAGATGCACCACGAATGTCCAAATTATCCGAAACCTTAGAAAAAAACCAAAACGACGACAATAAGCCCGACAACTTTTAAATAAGCAAAATACCCTCGAAACCTCTGAAAATGACCAAAATACCCCAAAACTAGGTCAAAATACACTCGATTTGATAGATTTTCGGGGTATTTTGGTTGGTTTCAAGTTATTTTGCTTATTCTAGAGGATTTTAGGGCATTTTGCTCATTTTTAGCGATGTCAAGGGGTACTTTTTTTAGTCATTTTAGATGTTGGGGCATTTTAGTCATTTACGAGGTATCGAGATTTGACAGCTCATTTTAGCCGTTTTAGGGGTATTTTGGTCATTTTAGAAGTTTTCGGGTTATTTTAGTCGTTTTAGAGATTTTGAGGCTATTTCGGTCAATTAAGAGATTTCGAGTGTGTTTTTTTTGGACATTTAGTGGTTTAGGAGGTATTTTGGTAATTTTGGGAGCATAATGTTCATTCTAGTGATTTAAGGGAATTGTTTTGTGAATAAAAAATTATTTTACCCGTGAGAAAAACCAAAATATCAAAAAACCGATAAATACACCAAAACCTCTTAAATGATCCCCTTAGAACTACCAAAATGCCTAAAATGCACCACGAATGTCCAAAATATCCCAAAACTCTAGAAAATGGCCAAAACGACGACAATAAGCCTGACAACCTTTAAAATGATCAAAATATTTTTGAAATCTCAAAAATAAGCAAAATACCCATGAAACCTCTGAAAATGACAAAAATACCCCTAAACTAGGCCAAAATACACTCGATTTTCTATATTTGAGGGGCATTTTGTTCGTTTGTGAGATATCGATATTTGACTACTCATTCCATCCGTTTCAGGGGTATTTTGGTCTTTTTAGAGGTTTTCGGGTTATTTTATTCGTTTTAGATATTTTGAGACTATTTCGGTCAATTAAGAGGATTCGGGGGTGTTTTTTTTTGGACATTTTGTGGTTTAGGGGGTATTTTGTTAATTTTGGGAGCATAATGGTCATTCTAGGGATTTCAAGGGAATTTTTCTGTCAATAAAAAATTATTTTACCCGTGAGAAAAACCAAAATATCAAAAAATCGATAAATATACCAAAACCTCTTAAATGATCCCCTTAGAACTGCCAAAATGCAACACGAATGTCCAAAATATAACAAAACTCTAGAAAATGTCCAAAATGACAACAATAAGCCCGACAACTTTTAAAATGATCAAAATACCATTGAAACCTCAAAAATAAGCAAAATAACTTCGAAACCTCTGAAAATGACCAAAATACCCCTAAACTAATCCAAAATACACTCGATTTTATAGATTTTAAGGGCATTTTGGTCGTTTGTGAGGTATCGAGATTTGACTACTCATTCCAGCCATTTCAGGGGTATTTTGGTCAATTTAGAAATTTTTGGGTTATTTTAGTCATTTTAAAGATTTTGAGATTATTTCGGTCAATTAAGAGGTTTCAGGGTTGTTTTTTTTGGACATTTCATGGTTTAGGGGGCATTTTGGTAATTTTGGGAGCATAATGGTCATTCTAGTGATTTCAAGTGAATTTTTTTTTCAATAGAATTTTTTTGTCAATAAAGAATTATTTTTCAAGTGAGAAATATCAAAATATCAAAAAACCGAAAAATACTCCAAAACCTCTAAAATGACTCACTTTGAATTGCCAAAATGACTAAAATGCACCACGAATGTCCAAATTATCCCGAAACCTTAGAAAACAACCAAAATGACGACAATAAGCCCGACAACTTTTAAAATTATTAAAATAACATTAAAACGTCCAAAATAAGCAAAATACCCTTGAAACATCCGAAAATGACCAAAATACCCCTAAACTAGGTCAAAATACACTCGATTTTATAGATTTTCGAGGTATTTTGGTTGGTTTCAAGTTATTTTGCTCATTCTAGAGGATTTTAGGGCATTTTGCTCATTTTTAGCAATGTCGAGGGGTACTTTTTTTAGTCATTTTAGATGTTTAGGGCATTTTACTCATTTACGAGATATCGAGATTTGATAGCTCATTCTAGCCGTTTCAGGGGTATTTTGGTCATTTTAGAAGTTTTCGAGTTATTTTAGTCGCTTTAGAGATTTTAAAGCTATTTCAGTCAATTAAGAGGTTTCGAGTGTGTTTTTTTTGGACATTTTGTGGTTTAGGGGTATTTTGGTAATTTTGGGAGCATAATGTTCATTCTAGTGATTTAAGGGAATTGTTTTGTGAATAAAAAATTATATTACCTATGAGAAAAAAATCAAAATATCAAAACAACCGATAAATACACCAAAACCTCTTAAATGATCCCCTTAGAACTGCCAAAATGCCTAAAATGCACCACGAATGTCCAAAATATCCCTAAATTCTAGAAGATGGAAAAAACGACGACAATTAGCCAGACAACTTTTAAAATTATCAAAATACCATTGAAACCTCAAATATAAGCAAAATACCCTCGAAACCTCAGAAAATAACCAAAATACTCCCTAAACTTGCAAAACACACGATTTTATATATTTTAGGGGCATTTTGGTTGTTTGTGAGGTATCGAGATTTGACTACTCATTCCAGCCGTTTTAGGGGTATTTTGGTAATTTTAGAGGTTTCGGGTTATTTTGGTCGTTTTAGAGATTTTGACACTATTTCGGTCAATTAAGAGGTTTCGGAGAAGTTTTTTTTAGACATTTTATGGTTTGGGGGGTATTTTGGTAATTTTGGGAGAATAATGGTCATTCTAGTGATTTAAAGGGAATTTTTTTTTCAAAAAAATATATTTTACCCGCGACAAATACCAAAATATCAAAAAACCGATAAATACACCAAAACCTATAAAATGACCCCTTTAGAAATGCCAAAATCACTGAAAATGAGCAAAATACACTTAAACTAAGCCAAAATACACTCGATTTTATAGATTGTAGGTGTATTTTGGTTGGTTTCAAGTTGTTTTTCTCATTCTAGAGGATTTTAAGGCATTTTGTTCATTTTTAGCAATGTCGAGGGTATTTTTTTAGTCATTCTAGATGTTTGGGGTATTTTGGTCATTTTCAAGGTATCGAGATTTAACAGCTCAATCTAACCGCTTCAGGGGTATTTTGATTATTTTAGAATTTTTTGGCTTACTTTAGTCGTTTTAAAGATTTTGAAGCTATTTCGGTCAATTAAGACGTTTCGAGAGTTTTTTTTTTTGGTTTACAGGGTAGTTTGGTAATTTTGGGAGTATAATGGTCATTCTAGGGATTTCAAGGGAATTTTTTTGTCAATAAAAAATTATTTTACCCGTGAGAAAAACCAAAATATCAAAAAACCGATAAATACACCAAAACCTCTTAAATAATCCCCTTAGAACTGCCAAAATACCTAAAATGCATCACGAATGTCCAAAATATCCCAAAACTCTAGAAAATGGCCAAAACGACAACAATAAGCCCGACAACCTTTGTAATGATCAAAATATTTTTGAAATCTCAAAAATAAGCAAAATACCCACGAAACCTCTGAAAATGACCAAAATACCCTTAAACTAGGCCAAAATACACTCGATTTTATATATTTTAGGGGCATTTTGGTCGTTTGTGAATTATCGAGATTTGACTACTCATTCCATCCGTTTCAGGGGTATTTTGGTCATTTTAAAGGTTTTCGGGTTATTTTAGTCGTTTTAGAAATTTTGAGACTATTTCGGTCAATTAAAAGGATTCAGGAGCATTTTTTTTTGGACATTTTGTGGTTTAGGGGGCATTTTAGTAATTTTGCGAGCATAATGGTCATTCTAGGGATTTCAAGGGAATTTTTTTGTCAATAAAAATTATTTTACCCATGAGAAAAACTAAAATATCAAAAAACCGATAAGTACACCAAAACCTCTTAAATGATCACCTTAAAACTGCCAAAAAGCCTAAAATGCAACACGAATGTTCAAAATATAACAAAACTCTAGAAAATGTCCAAAACGATGACAATAACCCGACAAATTTTAAAATGATCAAAATACCATTGAAACCTCAAAAATAAGCAAAATACTCTCGAAACCTCTAAAAATGACCAAAATACCCCTAAACTAAGCCAATATACACTCGATTTTATAGATTTTAGGGGCAATTTGGTCGTTTGTGAGGTATCGAGATTTGACTACTCATTCTAGCCATTTCAGGGGTATTTTGGTCAATTTAGAGGTTTTAGGGTTATTTTAGTCGCTTTAGATATTTTGAGAGTATTTTGGTCAATTAAGAGGATTCAGGGGTGTTTTTTTGGACATTTTGTGGTTTAGGGGGCATTTTGGTAATTTTGGGAGCATAATGTTCATTCTAGTGATTTAAGGGAATAGTTTTGTGAAAAAAAAATTATTTTACCCGTGAGAAAAACCAAAATATCAAAAAACCGATAAATACACCAAAACCTCTTAAATGATCCCCTTAGAACTGCCAAAATGCCTAAAATGCACCACGAATGTCCAAAATATCCCAAAACTCTAGAAAATGGCCAAAATGATGATAATAAGCCCAATAACTTTTAAAATGTTCAAAATACCATTGAAACCTCAAATATAAGCAAAATACCCTCGAAACCTCCAAAAATGAACAAAATACCACTAAACTAAGGGGTATCGAGATTTGACTACCAATTCCAGCCGTTTCAGGGGTATTTTGGTCATTTTAGGGGTTTTCGGGTTATTTTAGTCGTTTTAAAAATTCAGAGGCTGTTACGGACAATTAAGAGGTTTCAGAGGTGTTTTTTTTTTGGGCATTTTGTGCTTTAAGGGGTATTTTTGTAATTTTGGAAGCATAATGGTCATTCTAATGATTTCAAGGTAATTTTTTTGTCAATAAAAAATCATTTTACCCGTGAGAAAAACCAAAATATCAAAAAACCAATAAAATTCCTAAAATGACCCCCATAGAACTGTCAAAATTCCTAAAATGCACCACGAATGTCCAAAGCATCCCAAAACCCTAGAAAACGACCAAAACAACGACAATAAGCCCGACAACGTTTAAAATGATCAAAATACAATTCAAACCTCAAAAACAAGCAAAATAACCTCGAAACCTCTGAAAATGACCAAAATACCCCTAAACTAAGCCAAAATACACTCGGTTTATATATTTTAAGGGCATTTTGGTCGTTTGTGAGGTATCCAGATTTGACTACTCCTTCCATCTGTTTCAGGGGTATTTTGGTCATTTTAGAGGTTTTCGGGTTATTTTATCGTTTTAGAGATTTTGAGACAATTTCGGTCAATTAAGAGGTTTCAGAGGTCTTTTTTATGGACATTTTGTGGATTGGGGGGAATTTTTTTTGTCAATAAAAAATTATTTTACCCGTGAGAAAAATCAAAATATCAAAAAACTGATAAATACACCAAAACCTCTAAAATGACCCGCTTAGAACTGCCAAAATTCCTAAAATGCACCACGAATGTCCAAAGTATCCCAAAACCCTAGAAAACGACCAAAACGTCGACAATAAGCCCGACAACTTTTAAAATGATCAAAATACTATTGAAACCTCTAAAATAAGCAAAATATTCTTAAAACCTCTGAAAATGACCAAAACACACCTAAACTAAGCAAAAATACACTCGATTTTATAGATTTAAAGGGCATTTTGGTCGTTTGTGGCGTATCGAGATTTGACTATCCATTCTAGCCGTTTCAGGGGTATTTTGGTCATTTTAGGGGTTTTCGAGTTATTTTAGTTGTTTTAGAAATTCAGAGGCTATTTTGGACAATTAAGAGGTTTCGGAGGTGTTTTTTTTTTTGGGAATTTTGTGGTTAAGGGGTATTTTTGTAATTTTGGAAGCATAATGGCCATTCTAGTGATTTCAAGGGAATTTTTTTGTCAATAAAAAATCATTTTACCCGTGAGAAAAACAAAAATATCAAAAAACCAATAAAATTCCTAAAATGACCCCCTTAGAACTGTCAAAATTCCTAAAATGCACCAAAATTCCTAAAATCCCAAAATTCCTAGAACTGTCAAAACATCCCAAAACCCTAGAAAACGACCAAAACAATGACAATAAGCCTGACAACTTTTAAAATGATCAAAATACCATTGAAATCTCAAAAATAAGCAAAATACACTCGAAACCTCTGAAAATAACCAAAATACACCAAAACTAAGCCACAATACACTCGATTTTATAGATTTTAGGGGCATTTTGGTCGTTTGTGAGGTATCGAGATTTGACTACTCATTCCAGCCATTTCAGGGTTATTTTGGTCAATTTAGAGGTTTTCGGGTTATTTTAGTCGTTTTAGAGATTTCGAAACTATTTCTGTCAATTAAGAGGTTTCAGGGGTTTTTTTGTGTGGACATTTTGTGGTTTTGGGGGCATTTTGTTAATTTTGGGAGAATGATGGTCATTCTAGTGATTTCAAGTGAATTTTTTTGTCAACATAATTTTTTTGTCAATAAAGAATTATTTTTCCCGTGAGAAATAACAAAATATCAAAAAACCGATAAATACACCAAAACCTCTAAAGTGACTCACTTAGAACTGCCAAAATGACTAAGATGCACCACGAATGTCCAAAAAAACCAAAACGACGACAATAACCCGACAACTTTTAAAATTATAAAAATACCATTGACACCTCCAAAATACCCTTGAAACCTCTAAAAATGACCAAAATACCCCTAAACTAGGTATTTTGCTCATTATAGAGGATTTTAGAGGTATTTTCGAGGTATTTTTGTTGGTTTCAAGTTATTTTTCTCATTATAGAGGATTTTAGGGCATTTTGCTTATTTTTAGCAATGTCGAGGGGTACTTTATTAGTCATTTTAGATGTTGGGGCATTTTAGTCATTTACGAGGTATCGAGATTTGACAGCTCATTCTAGCCGTTTTAGGGATATTTTGGTCATTTTAGAAGTTTTCGGTTTATTTTAGTCGTTTTAGGGATTTTGAGGCTATTTCAGTCAATTAAGAGATTTCGAGTGTGTTTTTTTTGGACATTTAGTGGTTTAGGAGGAAATTTGGTAATTTTGGGAGCATAATGTTCATTCTAGAGATTTAAGGGAATTGTTTTGTGAATAAAAAATTATTTTACCTGTGACAAAAATAAAAATATCAAAAAATCGATAAATACACCAAAACCTCTTAAATGATCCTCTTAGAACTGCCAAAATGCCTAAAATGCACCACGAATGTCCAAAATATCCCAAAACTCTAGAAAATGGCCAAAACGACGACAATAAGCCCGACAACCTTTAAAATGATCAAAATAATTTTGTAATCTCAAAAATAAGCAAAATACCCATGAAACCTCTGAAAATAACAAAAATACCCCTAAACTAGGCCAAAATACACTCTATTTTCTATATTTAAGGGGCATTTTGGTCGTTTATGAGATATTGAGATGTGACTACTCATTCCATCTGTTTCAAGGGTATTTTGGTCTTTTTAGAGGTTTTCGGATTATTTTATTCGTTTTAGATATTTTGAGACTATTTCAGTCAATTAAGAGGATTCGGGGGTGATTTTTTTGGACATTTTGTGGTTTAGGGGGTATTTTGGTAATTTTGGGAGCATAATGGTCATTCTAGGGATTTCAAGGGAATTTTTTTGTCAATAAAAAATTATTTTACCCGTGAGAAAAAAAAAAATATCAAAAAACCGATAAATACACCAAAACCTCTTAAATGATCCTCTTAGAACTGCCAAAACGCGTAAAATGCAACACGAATGTCCAAAATATAACAAAACTCTAGAAAATGTCCAAAAAAAAAAAAAAAAAGGATTATTCAGTAAACCAATAGATTAACCGGATGCTTTTGTTAAAATCCATTTTTCTGATCATTAATAAGCCAAGTGTAAGATACAGCTGAAAGAAGTGCTGAGGTATTAGTCTATTTCGATTCTTAAAAGGGTAGGACATCAAGAAATACAACAATAATTGGTTATCAAAAAACAAAAACAACAATAATTGGCCTCATACAACTATATGGCCATCTTCCCTTTTCCCTTTCAACTACATGGCTTAATTAAAGTAAGCTTGGTATTATCTTGCAACTCATAAACAACATAAAAACATTTCAGGAACTCCAACATACAGCTACCTATTGCTTCCCTCATATGGTGTTACAAAAGAAAAGGAGAGAACCAAAACAAAAGGAAAAATTAAACAAACCAGTAGTTGATCACAAGGGGAAAAACATAATGAAAACTAAAAGCATAAACTTCAAATAAAGAACTTTTAAAGAGCCTTAAAGTTAAAGCACAAGGAGCTAACAGAAAGAAACCCCAAAAAGAAATTATCAAAATAAGAATCAAGAAATTAGATAGAGTAACAGATCTCCAATTTCAGAAATTGAGGGCGAGTAAGAAATTAGAGAGAGAGAGAGCGAGAGAGAGAGATTTGTGTTCACCTAAACTCAGATGTCCGAAAACACTGCAGCTGAGAGAGATGAGAGACCAAGAGATCAAAGAGAGCTTGATAGGGAAGACCGAGAGACCGATAGACTGAGAGATCAAAGGGAGGAGCCCTTCTTTGGATGCAAGACCCAGAGAGAGATGAGATTTCTAATTTGTGTGTGCGATGAGCAAGCCGAAAGTCCTCTGAGGTGAGTAGAGTGTGTGTGCTTGGAGTAATGAGACTTCACTAAGTTTTCAGCAACTCCAAAAGAGTCATTGGGGCTCCTAAGTGTGGTCTAACTTGATAGAGGCAAGTCATGAGTGTGTCCCAGCGGTTTGATTTTTTTTACAAGTTTGCCACTGTAACTTAGTTCTTACTTCTTATAACCCGAAAACTCACAAAATGTGCTCTCAGTTTCCATGATTTAAACTCAATTTTTTGAGTAATAAGTTATGGGAATTGAGAACAAAAACTAAACCAAACAAGCAAACTTGAGGTGGCACGGGCCTACAAAATTTGGGAATTGAGTGACGGAAATTAGTAAACCAAACATAGCCTTACATACTCTTTAATCAAGTTTTAGGGAAAATCCAACACAAAGGCTTCAAGAGTGTGAAAACATAACAAGAGTGGAGTTTCCTTCACCCCAATGGGCGAAGGCAAAAATACAATAAAAAGGACAACATCTGTCAATGATAAACAAAGATGTAACCAAATATTAAAAATAATTACAGAACTTGTGTTGATAGCTTACCTTTTCCTGCTTGCTTAAAACTGGCCCCAACCTGGAAAGAAAGTAAACCCATTTAAGAGACAGCATATGCCAATGTTAACAATAGAAAAGAGATACTCATTGAGGAAATGAAGATGAAGACACTGTTGGGCCCTTCATAATTTGTTGCTTTAATCTTATAAGATGCAAGGTTATCACAGTAATCGACTCAATTATCAACAAAAATTATAATCGGCTCAATTATGATTCCATATGAGTTCTATGTTGATTATCAATAAGCCCATCAGTCTCAAAAACATAGCCCAAGACCAGAACAAAAACTTGTGGAAAACTCAATATTGTGTTACTGCTAATACAACAAAGCAAAATTAGCATACCTTACCTTGCCTTTTTCTTCATGTTCACCTCTTCCCTTACTAGTACTCAGTGAATTTGCCTGCTTTCGCAAAGCACCATCTTCCACATTCAATAGGACAAGGCTCTCCATGTAAGTATCCAAATAAAATGATGCATATGCAGAATGAATGTGAAGATTCAAAGTTCGTTGGCTACTGGGATTGAAAGACTGCAACTTTCCAGCCATACTCACTAGAACTTCACCATTCTTTGTAAAACCTACCACACTCTCTAATTCTTCGCCAACCTTAATATCATATAGTTTGGTCCAAGATTCCACTACTCCATACTCTTTCATCACCCAAACTGAGTAACAGGGGTCTGAAAAATCTAGATTAGAGTTACAGGGGACAAGTGCAAGCAACCCACCAAGCACCGCGACCTTCATGTTCAAATTCAACCTTCCTTCAAAACACTTAGGCACAGCCATTTCATGAAAAACCTCATCCTTTATGTCAAATGAGATGATCATATTGCATACCATAGCATCGACGTCATCGTCATCATTGTCACTGTCATTATCGTCCTCCGCAAACCAGTGGACTGACCCATTCACAAACACCGCAGAGAACTGCTCTACAATAACAAACCGAGAACCACGGCCGGGAATGGTGCGCCACGCACCAGTGCGAAGCGTATAAATTTGAACTAAGGGTGGATCTCTTTCGTATTCATTATGACTAAAGCCACCTTGAAGGTACACAAGTCTCACTAATTTGTAATCATCAGTTATGGGGTCATAGCCAAACCCCAGATGGTCCACAGCCTTATAAAAAAGTGGGACATTAACAACAGGGCTTGGAAGGGATATGGCTTTACGAATAGAAGGGTTCCAGAGAATTAGAAAAATGACATGGTCGCCACTGGGAGCATCATCCGCCAGACAAACTAGGCCATTACATGAACCAGCTATGAACAATTTGTTCATAGGGCTCTGGTATGGGCAAGGTAACTCTACAAAATCTGATGGGTATGCGAAAAACCCTCTCTTTTCCGCTTGTTTCATAAGAATACGCCGATTGGGAGGGTCTCGGATTGGGCCGCCATCGCTGACACCCAGCTTCAGCTTGCAGTTCAAGTGTTTGGAAAAATGTTTAAGAGGGAATGGGTCATCAGAAGAGAGCAAAGCGAAGCGCACTTTCTTCATTTTTAGATCGTAATGACTAAAGAGAAGGTAGGGTGAGTCTTTGGTGGTGTTTGAGAGAGTCCGATTGTGGTGCTCTGTGTTGAAGTCATGGCTGGAAATTAAAGAGAACCAGGACTTAGAAACGCACCTGAATCTGATGAGTGACTTCACCGGCAGCCGTGAGAGGATATCGAAGATAATAACATTTGGGAAATAGTCTGACATTGTTTCTTTGTCAGCCTCAGCCAAATGAAGAGAATGAAGTCTTGGTACAAAATGCACAGACTGTAGAGGGTTTTGTTTCCGTTTGCCGGGAAGAAGTATAACAAAAAGAAGGCTTAGGCAGTGTTTGCTATGATAATTTTTAAAGATAAAAGTCTAAAGATAAAAAATTTGACACTTGCGGTGGCGGGATTGTTCGTGAATTGTGAGAGGTAAAACTAAAAGTGGTCTCAATGGTTATTGGCTGGCTCATGTGTGAAAAATTTGTCCAATTTTATTTTATATGTAACGTTACTCTAATTTAAAAAACTGTTTTTTGCTTTTTAAATGTTAAAATGGTGGATTTTACTTTTAAATTTTGTGTTTGGTAATAGTATTGTGAATTTAGTATTATGCTCTGTTTGTTTCAATGTTAACACCTTTCTAGTTGCTTTTCAAAAAATATTTTTGGAAAAATTATTTTATTTTCCTAATTTAGATAGTGATCTTAAAAATGAACTAAAGAAACATTTTCTACTTTTTGGTGCCAAAAAATTATTACACCTCTGGTATAATTCCAAATAGTTATAAATGTATATTGTGTAAACCAACTAATATAATCAATATAAATTGAAAATGAAATTGGTTTTCCAACTAAAATTTTGAAAAAAAAAAAAGGCTTGTTATTCTAATGCTGCAATAATTTGTAAAATTTAAGTTTTTGATAAACTAGATACTATCAAAATTAGTTGCCCTCCCTATTGATGTTCATCTTCAAACAATCCAATTTTCATTTATAATTTTTAAATTTTAATTAATACTAAGTGAGTGATAAAAATAAAAAATAAATACTTGCCTACATCCACGTAGCTCTTGGCTTCATTTCAATAATTTCACATTGCCTCTTGGCTTCCTTTGTTTCACACGGTATGAGATATAATTGTTTTGTATAAAATTTTAGTATAAAACAACTCCTAATAAATAACCATAGTTTCAATAGGATTTTCCACTTATCAAATGTAGTTTTCTTTTGACCTGTTTTTTCTAATGCTAACAAACTCAATAAGACACAAAATACTATGTTGTGGGTTGCGTTAATTTGATATGAGAAGGGTTATGGGTTGCGTTAGAGTTGAATTGTTTAAGTTTGGAAGAGTGAAGAGAAAGATAGGATGAGCAGAGAGTCTCCCAAACAAAGAGGAAGCAGAGAAATGGAGAAGAGCTGTTGTCTTTGCTTGAGAGTTTTTTCTCACCTCAAAAATAAAGTTTAATTTATTGTTCATGTTAGAAAAGTAACAAACATTTTCTAAAAATATATATACTCATACCTAAAAACTCAATTATCTAATTTCATTTTTAAAATTTTTTTTATAAAAATATGGTACTAAATACATTTGTTTATATCATGAGTACTTAAAACATGTGTTTTTCCAACATTTTTTAAAGCACAATTTTTACTTTCCAATTTTCTTTTGTTGTGTTTCTATTATTTTTTCTTTCATTGCGGCATTTGATGGTTTTTTTATTATAAAAAAAAAAAAAAAAAAAAAAAATTGTCCAATGTGATTGACCGATTTCGGTACTTCAAATCAGCTTAAAAAAATTTAAATTAAAATAAAAAATGCAACTTTTAATCGTTGAAAAAATATATATATATGTATATATATATAAAAGAGGATTCTCTTCTTTCAACTGGACTTTTATGCAGTTCAAAAATACTCTCATTAATGAATGATACTTCATTTAGAAATAGGGTTATAAATGTCAAATAACAAATTTCATTTTGAATTTAAAAGGAGAACTTCTAAAATTTAGAATTTTTTTCCCTTCATGCTCAAAAAAGAAATTATAGTTACTTCTTATTTCTAGAGTTTATCATTTTTATTTGTTTTAAAAATAAAAATATATATTTTTAAATTATAATAGATGCAAATTATTAATCTTTACCAAAAAAATAGAAGAGCATCTGAACATGCGCAATATGCATGCTTAGAAGATAATATGTATATTGTAGGTGGGCAGAAACACTTAAACCCTCCTAGAATAAAGAGTTTATGTATGATGACCCAATACAATTAATTTGTTAGAAAGTATGTTTCCGAAGTCAACCTTGATATGCTTATATGGTTTAACTTTTAAGTGAATGGGAAACATTACATAAATTACAATAGAGAAGTAGATTTTTAAATTAACACTTCCTCGGGTTAGGCTGAGGAACAACAGTTCATATAATATTCAAATTTTGGTTATAAGGTAGTGTTGCACAGGGTCTATTTTCAATTTTTCATCCCTCTATCTAGAGGGGTTTCCTCTCCTTATATAGCTAACTAGATTGCATCATAGTCCTCCACTTGTTCGGCTACAGATTTTTCTTTGGATACTTGTCCCATCAAGGTTCTGTTGAAGGTGATAGAATGTGCTGCAAGTTATGAGGGCACTGTTTAAGGGTCACTCTATCATTAATGCAGCTAATTGAGTTGATGCAGTGCATTGAATGCGAAAGTAATGGATATTTTATCTAGTTATTTTCCTTATTCTTTACTTGCATGTTTCTACTGTCTTCCTCGGTTTTGGTCTAATGTGGCCTGCTTGACGCCTCCCGAGGAACGCTTGCTCCTCGGGCAATTGGCCTCTTCGTTCTAAACGATTGTGCATCGGACAAAGTTTAAATTCAAGTTTTAAATTTTACCCCTCAAGAAAGAAAAAAAAAAAAAAAAAATCAAGTTTTAATAATGCCGCCATATCTTTAAAAAAATTAAAATCTTCAAAAAAATAAAAAAAATTCAAACACACCCGATCGTCTCTGTCTCCGCATTCTGCACCAAGACATTAGGTCCAACACTCCAACTTTACTCTCTTCCATTTGTCAGAGAAAGAAACAATGTCAGACTATTTTCCAGATGAAATTATCGTCGAAATCTTCTCAAGCCTGCCTGTGAAGTCCCTCATCAGATTCAGGTGCGTTTCTAAGACTTGGTGCTCTCTAATTTCAAGCCATGACTTCATCAAAATGCACCTTAATCGGTCTCTCTCATCCACCAAAAACCCACCTTACCTTATCTTTCGTCATCACGATGACAAAATGGAGAAAGAGTGGTTCACTCTCCTCTCTTCCAATGACCCATTCCCTCACAACCATTTTTCCAAACACCTAGACTGCAAGTGGGTTTTTCGCGAACACAATCGCCGTGTTCTTGAGAAACAAATGAAAAAGAAAGGATTTTTCGCATACCCATCAGATTTCAAAGAATTGCACTTCCCATACAGGAGCTTTATGAAGCAAAACTTGTACATTGTTGGTTCATCCAACGGCCTAGTTTGTCTCTTGAATGATACTCCCGGTGACCAAACTGACCTTGTTGCACTTCTCTGGAATCCTTCTATTCGCAAATCCATATTCCTTCCGTGTCCTGGCGTTAAATTTTATCCTAGCCTTCAACCTATGCAGTATCTTGGGTTCGGCTATGACCCCATAACTGATGATTACAAATTAGTGAGACTTGTGTATCTTTATGATTTGTTTGATCAATATTCGGACGGAAAAAAATATTTTCCTGTGCCTGACTTTCAGATTTATACGCTTAGGACCGGTGCTTGGCGCACTATTACCGGCCATAGTTGTCAGATTATTGCAGACCAGAGCTTTTCAGTGTTTTTGAATGGGTCGATCCACTGGTTCCGGCATACTCGAGAGCACAATGGCGATTTCCATAATGCTAATAGTGCGTCTCACAATGTGATCTTGTCATTCGATATGGGGAATGAGGGTTTTCATGAAATGGCCGTGCCTAAGAGTTTGGAAGAAGTGCATAGATTCAATATGAAGGTTGCAGTGCTTGATGGGTTGCTTGCGCTTGTCCCATATAGGGATCAAGCTTTTGGGGGGTTTTGCTCGGTGTGGGTGATGAAAGAGTATGGAGTAGCTGAAACTTGGACTAAACTATTTAATATCAATTTTGGGAATGTGCTAGGCTTTACAATGAATGGTGAAGTTCTAGTAACTAAGTCTGGGAAATTGCGTATTTACGATCCCAATAGCCAAAGGACTTTGAATCCTCACATCCATGCCCAACCTGAGTCATTTTATTTTGATACTTATATGGAGAGTCTTGTTTTACTGAATGTGGAAGATGGAGTAGAGGAATCTTTAATTCCTCAGTTTGAATCTCTTTTCTATGGTCATTAACATCGGCATTCTGCAGTCTCTCACATGGGTTTACTGCCTTTCAATATTGGGGTAAGATTTAAGCAAGCAGGAAAAGGTAAGTTCTTGACAAACAAGTGCTGTAATTATTTTTAATAGTTGGTTACTTCTTTGCTTATCATTAAAAGATGTTTAGCTTCCCTGCAAATTTTCCCTTTTTGAATTTCTTACACTGTAATTTATAATTCTACGCCAAGAACCTTGTAACTCAATTGGTTAGCATTTCTTGATATTTCTAATGAATGTATCCAAGGTTCAAATTCCCCTAGACCCAACTATCAAAATATATATATATATTTTTTTAAATTGTAATTCTATGGTGGCTTGTGTACTTGAGTCATCCCCTTCCTTCTTTTTTATATGAAAATTTATTAAAATAAAGAAGAAAATCTCAGTTTTCAAAACGTTTTGATGCCTGGTTGTTGGTTGAATGTGTTATATTCTTTTGAATGAGGTAAATGTGCTCATGATTGTTCGTCACTCCTACCTCATTTACAATGCTGCCCCAGATGTGATTCTCTTGAATCTCCCTTACATTTTTTAAGGCAATGCTAATGGACACAATTGCCTAGGCATCAATTACAACCTGCAGACTTAACCATTTTGTTTTCCTTGTAAACCATTTTTTATTGGTGTCATTTTAGCATGAACTTATATGCCACTTCACAAATAACACAGACTATCATTCAAAATGCCTTAAGAGTTATATTATTGTGCATAGAATATAATTCTCTTCACGCTAAAATCACTTTTTGGACCCCTTCTCCCATTAACAAGCACTAAATTGAATAGAGATGGTAGCTTGAAAGGAAACCCAAGCCCTTCAAATACAGGAGGCATTAATTAGAGATCATTTTGGCCATTGGATAGTAGTCATTTTCATAAATATAGTACATTCCACTGGCGTTACTGCATAATTATAGGCTGTTAGGGATGGCTTAATTCCAGCTTGGAACATGGTTTTACCAATATATTTCTTGCAATAAACTCTCTTTAGGTATATAGTTTGCTAAATAATCATTCACAAATCCTGCCTTGTTAAGACACTTTGGTTTTTGATTGCAGGGCATTACTAGCTAGGGATTGACATGTTAATGTGAAGCATATATATATATATATAGAGAGAGAAGCCAATAGGTGTGCTGATTGCTTAACTCCATTAAGCGGCCAACTTTTGTAGCCTTTTTGTATCCACTGGCATTATCCATGGTTCTGTATATTGACTATCTTTGGGACACTCAAAGGTTAGCTACTTGTAGGCTTCTTTGAACAGTTTATTAATTATTATGTATTACTTTTGTACCACCTCTACTTAATGATTGTGTCACCCTATCGGAATTATGTCCAAAGCAGATGTTGTCTTCAGTTGGTGACTTTTCTTTGTCTTGCCTTGAAAATATTATCCAAGATTGGTTTTCAACTAAAATTGCTGCTCAACTCGGTTGGAATTTGGAGTGTGGTGAGAGGCCCTAATCAACTTATTGAACTTTCTATAGATGTACTAAGCATAAAATGGATCAAGTATTCAAGTGGGACCTTTAGACCTACTTTGACTATAGGCACAGCGATAGACCCCTTTTTACTGGTTAAGTTTTATAATTTAGACCTAGAAATGGGGCCATCAAGCTTGCTAGTGCATGCAGTATCTCAACTCTGATCTCACATTATATAAGCATATCCTAACATGAACTAATGGATTCAAGAATGTGCCAAGGACGGAATTTTTAAAAAATTCTAGCCAGTAGTCTTTTGGTCTTTAAATCCCTGCCTGGCTGCTTATATGTGTAATTTTACAAAGTTGCAGCTTTATATTGGTTAAAAAATGATCATGTTAGAACCGGTTTGGTATTAGCTTTAGCTTTTAGCTTTTAATTTTTATGTACAGCTTTTTAAAATTTCATTTTTTCTCGCATTTTCTCACTATCAAATGCTGATAGATACAATGCTTTATGTTAATGCTTTTGATGCTTTTGGGAGTGAACGATTAATAACTTCTTAGTTTGGACACAAAGCACTAATGATTATAAATTTATAATCCTTATGAAAGAAGTTCCGCAAGTTCCTTGAGGTTTACATTCACCACATCTTCATTTGCAAGATACAAAGCAGGCAAAAATCATGAATTTTCTCTTAATCTAGCTGGCCCCAATTTGGAAAGCAAACATATAGCTCCTCCATCGTTACACCTTGACATTTTCCCAAACCATTATTAAGCCAGCTTGAGCTTCCATGATCCTTAACAGCAGATATAGTAACCAAAGGAAGATTAAGAGACGGGGTTGATGAAAGAAGTAGCAAACATTGCAAGCATATCTTGTCCCTGTTTAGTTTGTATTTATGTCTATATATTTCTCAAAGCAGACTGTGTCACAGTCATAGTGAACGAAAGTTTGAAGGTCTGAAATGTAGGCCAGGGAAGAGCAAGTGCTGATTGAACCAGAGCGGCATACTAAAGTGAGTTCGTTAAAGAGGATCCTTGTCGAGATTGGATTTGGCATTATTGATATTAGAGAGATTGTGGATTGATGATGGTAGATGAGAATAATAAAAGATTTCTTATTAATAAAAATTTATTATTATTATTAGACTGTAGAGTAGGATACTGTTATCATCTTAGAGTATTCCCATATAGAAATGTCATCCTATCTTTTATTACTATCTCAAAAAGCTACTTTATCAATTATACCATACCATTTTACAATACACCCAACATCCCATTTCTTATTTACATCATCCATTCATTAAAATATTATTTTCACAACATCTTTCTCTCTCTTCCTCTCTTCTCTCTTTCTTTTCCCTCAATCTCTCTTCCTCTTCATTTTTTTGGGTCTAAAAGATCACCACCACTGTAAAATCTTGACTTAAAAATCCAGCCACCACCAAGAAAACAAAAAACTAACAACCACTATCACTCACATCCCAGCAAACCCACCACGCCACTAGCTAGCAACCACCACCACAACCACAATAGCCACCACCACGCCACCGTCATGCCAACCACCAACAACAACCACCACAAGAAACAACCACCACAAAAACCACCAATAGAAAAGAAAAAAAAAAAAAAAAAACCGCCAAAAATCACAACGAACAACCACTACAAGAATCACCAAGAGAAAAAAAAACACACACACACACACACAAAGAAACCCACAACACTGATCTCGTCGACAACAAAGAAACCCACCAAGAGATCAGCCACCATCGCTGTTCTCGTCAGCAACAACCACAACGCCGAACCCAGAAACCCACCACCGCCGATCTCGCCGATCTAGAAACCTACCATGCCGATCTCCAACTCAACCGCGCCACCACGTCGATCTCGCTGATCACGGTGGAACTTCGTTGATTGTAGAGTGAATTTGGAGTCTAGACTATGGCAGTGGTATGAGGGAGAAACGGAGAGATGATAGAGAAGAGGGAGAAAGAGAGGAAAGTGAGTGAGAGACAGAGAAAGATAGAGAGAGATGAGAGACCGTGAATGAGAGAGAAAAGCTTGATATGAATAAAATATTAATATAATCTTTTGGCATAGTGCTACAGTACCATCATACATTTACGATGGTACTGTAGCACTATACCAAAAAAATTTACAAATTTTCAAGTTTAGCCTTCTGGCTGGTGAGACAAATTGGACCCTAATGCTAAAATATGCTTACATTTGGCACTTACAAGCCCAGCTGTGAATGCTCTTATTATATTAGACAAGATTGGACGAGGACAACTTGTTTCAATATGAATCTAAATTGAGTGAAAAGGCCTTTCAAGGATCAATTAACCACTAGGCAGCTAATTGAGAGTATGTTTTCAAATAAATATTTAGATTTTTTTGATAATCCAAATAAATATTTAGATGTCTAAATTGCCAAAGCCCAAATGTATGCCACAAGCTCACACTTCATATTGTATGCCACAAGCTCATGATCAGGTGTGTTATTCGCACTTCTATCTGTATTTAGCTTAATTGATGTGTGCGGAATGCGGATGCTACCATTATTATTATTATTATTTTTTATTGTTTGGTTTTTCACTGTGATGGAACAAAGATGAAAAAATAATTATAATAAAAAAATCTGCAACATTATTTATAATTGTGGCTTTGATTTTTCCAGTGATAATTGTTTATTTTGGAAAATTAGTGAGTTTCTTGCAAATCATATTTTGCAAATGGCAAGATAAAACAATTTGTCCTAAGAGATTGTAGCAGCATTTAATTTGGGCATCACATTAGTTTACACCAGATGGATAGATTTTTCCCCCTCCCCCTCTAGTCTAACAAGTTGCTACTTACAAAAAGACCAAAAATGGCCCTTAAGCCTCTAAAGTTTTGAGGGGAATATTTATGTGATATTGTTATATTTATAAAAATTAAAAGAATTTTTAAGTATTGAGGGGAATATTTATGTTTTGTGTTGCCCTAAAAGTCAACCCCCCCCCCCCCTCCCCACCAAAAAAAAAGAGATTTAAGTGTTAAACTCAAAACATTAAATAGGGTTAAGAGTTACCCATTTAACATTTTACACATAAAACAATACCACATAAAGGTTTTGTATATTTTTCCCTGATAATATGAGTTTAATGATATTTTAATAAATGTTCAATGTTATATCTACAAAGATTTTGTTGAATAGATACAATAGTTTTATTCTTATAACTAATGCCAATCTCTTCAATTTATTCATAAAACTAAGAGCATTCATATCAATTTTTACAAATTTTTAGTTAAAATTTAGCTAAAAGAAATTTTTAATACATGTTCAATGATGATAGCTATGAAGTTTTTGTTGAATAAATACGATAGTTTTATTCATTGAACTAAGAGCACTTAAATCAACCTTTTCAATTTTTACATAAAACTAAGATCATTCATATTAACTTCTTCAAATTTTTGGTTAAATTTAAGCTGATTTTTTTTTTTCTTTATTAGTTCAGTTTATTTTTCACAAACTCTTTTCTTTTATTCTCTATTATTTTTCTTAGACCCATTTAAATATTTGTTTGATCATTTTCTAAATTCAGAAATTAAACAAAGTACCATGAAAAAAAAAATCTAACAAAGTTTAAATGCAACTAATTCACAGCCAACATTAACAACAGTAAGCTTTTCTAATACTACAAATTTTCAAACATGAACACCTTAAACGGCAAGCTTCTCACTGTTCTCTACTCCAATCTCCGCTCAACAATCTCCACCTTCTCCCTCCATAGCACCCAAACCCATATGAAAATGATTATTTTTTTTTTGATGATTTGTTTTAATTCGTTTCACAGAGTTTGTGATTTTTGGTACTCATCAGTGGATAAATGAAACCGGGTCGGATAGAATGGAAGTAGTTGGGTGGGCCGGTCCGTTGAACAACCTTAGCCCAAATTAAACTTCGAGGTAAACTTCTTTTAGGTTTTCGCTTAGCACAGTTCATACTAAGCTAACTAAGTGCACTCACATTGAAGATGCTAAAAATGACCTAAAAGTTATTTTAGCAACCAAAACACAAAAAAGCAAGCTATATCAATGGTGCTAAATTTCAAGCTACAGTAAATCTTTGACACTTTACTGTAGCTCTAAAGTTATTAAAAAAAAAAAAAAACTATTTTAATGTGTTGATAATTGTGGTTGTTGTTTATTGTGTTAAATATATTATTTTATGGTATTATTTATATCATTTTAATGTGTTGAATACTAAAATAAAACTTTTGATGTATTATAAAGTGAGGTGTTAAAATAGATAGAATAATGTTTTGAGTCATTAAAAATTATAATTTTTAGCAATCATGTTGTGAATATAAGTATAAGAGTACTGTAGGACTTATACTACATCCCTAACCCTAACCCTAATCCTGATCCGCACCATCTCTGATTCTCACATTCTCATACGCAGAGAAGTTGAAAAAAAAAATGTCGGACTATCTGCCGGCGGAGCTGATTGTTGAAATCCTAATACGAGTACCAGCGAAGATAGTGCCGAGGTGCAAGTGCGTTTGCAAAAGATGGAACTCTCTCATCTCTAACCCTCACTTTGCCACCACCTATCTCTCTCACAGCAAACAGCACCCATATCATCTATTTCGTCGTCTCGACCAAGAAACCGGGGAAGAACTTTTCACTCTGCATCCTTCTGATAATCCAGACAATCCATTCCCTCGCAACTATCACCTCAAGAATCTGAATCGTAGCGACCCGGCCTTACATATTAATCTCCTTCGTCTTGCACAAGAAGTAAAAGACAAAGGAGGCTTCTTTGGATGCTCATCAGATTACATTAAGTTGCATTGTCCATACAAAACCAGATACTACCAATACTTCCACGAAATAGTCGGTTCAGTCAATGGACTGATTTGTATAGTTGATTCTTCTTCTAATTCAATAGATGATAACTATTATCTCTGGAACCCTTCAATTAATAGATCCATGCAACTCCCACGTCCCAAATATCATGATCAGTCAAGAAGTAATTCTTTTTTTGGGTTTGGATATCACGCTCCAACCGATGATTACAAATTGGTGAGACTTGTGTATTTGAAGAACTGTAATTCACCTGTGGTTGACATTTATACGCTTAACACAGGTGGGTGGTGCTCTGCTAAAGCCCAGCCAAGTGCTCAGTATACAATTGATTCATTCGGGTCCGTTGTTTTGAATGGAGCGCTCCACTGGCTTGCCCACACCCCAGAGGATGCTCACCACAATTTGATTGTGTCATTCGATTTGGGGAATGAGGGAAATGAGGTTGTTTTTCATGAAGTGCCTGTACCTAAGATTTTAGAAGGTGCCTCTCCATTGTCGATGATGAATATAGCAGTGCTTAATGGATTACTTACTCTACACGGAGGGCAGCCGGAGCAGTCTGTCGACAGTGGCGGCCGTGACGATTGGTTGGTGAAACAGCATGCTGTGTGGGTGATGAAAGAGTATAATGTTGTGAAATCTTGGACTAAATTATATGTTATTGATGTCGGTGAAAATTTTGTAAGGGTGGTAGGTTTTAAGAAAAATGGTGAACTTCTAATAACTATGGATGATGATAAAGATAAAGGCTTGCTTTTGTACACACCAAATAGCCGCCGCGGAAGACCTTATACTGATCTTTACATCTCTGGCTTATCAAGATCTTTCTATTTGGATAATTACGTGGAAAGCCTAGTTCTTTTGAAGAAGAATACAGAGAAGTAAAGCCGTAAAGGTAAAGAAACATGATGCCAAATTTGCTGTTAGTATCAGTTTCAATTTTGCTGTAACCCATCCCTTGTATTGTGCTTTAAGTTAGAGAGTATACTACTATTCTATACTCCGATAACCTTGCTTTTGATCATATAATAACAAACAAAAAGGCCTCAGTAATGTATTTATTTTAATTTCCTCAATTAGTATCACTTTTCTAGTGGTATTATTGGGCATTCTAAAGTCATTAACATAGGTTTATTGTTTAATCCAGCTCGAGGTTAATGTGGAGGATCATTTCATACTGTCTTTCAATTAGGAGCAAATAGAAAAAGGTATTTATCAATTATCGATTGCAGTGTGTAATTTGGTTACATCTTTTCTTATCATTGGCAGAAATGTTAAATATTCTTTCTTCCTATTTCTTTCCATTTCCAGCTGGTTACACTGTTAATTTGTAATTCTATGGTGATCCTTTAGTACATTGCTTGTGTAATGGACCTTTCCTGTCCATTAGTTTCCAGTTTAACTTATTAAACATGCGCAAATTTAACTATCTTATATATGCTCTCCAAACAAAATCTAAATAGTAAAAAAGATAAATAATAAAAAAAACAATACAATATATTTTCTCTCATGTAAGATAAAAAGAAAAAATAAAGTACGAGATTGGTCCGTCCGGAGGACGAGCTCCCAGGACTTGACCAAGAGCAAGAGAAGATCAAGCAGAGGGCCTTCCCTTCCTTCAAGTGTGCATATCTATAAGTAGTTTCTAGTATTGGATAGGAAAGCAAGACAGTGCATTGTAATGCCATTAATTAATTAGAAAGCCCAACAAAAGCTAGATAGATCAATACTAGAACTCAATTGAGGTCCCCGAAATGTTTATGTGTTCCTCCCAATAAATGAAGGGATTAACTGGATTGAAAAGGAATGAAGATTCGAGCCTACGACTAGTCAGTTAACAGCTAGCCGCTCCACCACTGAGCTAATCAGAAACCACAGGAGATTAGAAGTTCTATTTGCTCCATAAATTTCCCACCTTTTTTTGGTTTATCCATTACTTACAAATTTTAAAAATTTTCTAATAAACCTGGAAAACTTTGAAACTAAAATTAGGATCTTTGACAAAATGGGATCAAAATAAAAAGTCATTAGTATTTCACATAAGACAAAATTATTTCGAGTTTCCATTCAAAGCTTATAAAACTTCTCCTTCTATCGTCAAGCAGGTGTCAGATTATACATCGTGCTACAATTTAGCAAAATCCTGTTTTTAATAAACAATCACTAGTAATCTACACTTGAGAATGGCAAGAATCAGAACCTTAAACTGTTTTACAACTTGGAATAAAATTAAAGTGATAATTATGCTCTAACTTAGGTTGTGTCATGTGTGTGTATCCCAATATAAAGAAAGAGGGGAAAAACAAACAAACTTCTACTGATGGAGTAAAACATATACTATTATTACAACTCCATCAAGTAGTTCACGGCTATATATTATTATAATTTGAGTGTGGATAAAGTTGGGTGGGCAACAATGAAATTACTTGGGCTACAAAGGGAAGCAGAGGTTTAATTTCTTTGCAGCAACCAGGTAGTCAAGTTAACTCTTCTTGGGGTTATTTTGAACTTCGATACTTGAGAGAAAACGTAAGATTGCCTGAAGGCAATTGTTAACAAACAAAAATTAGCTATGCATAAGGTTCAAGTGATAGCCTAGTAGTAATGACATCCTTTGCGGTGTTTTATGTTTATACATCTGTCTTTTTGGGTTCATATTTTAACTTGGTTTACATCTGTCTACCTAAGCCTTCTTAAACACATTGTGTCTATGTTCGTGCTGCCAATAGTCACAACTTTCACATCCTAAAGTATTAATACTCGGTATCTATTCAGACTAAATTCTGACAACCATGCACATTGAAATTCTTCGCATATTACCAGGACAGATCATGAACTTATTGTGAACTGTGAATGTTCTCTTGAGGATCTGTGTCAATAGCTATAGGGTATTGACATACATAAACCAAGATGAACAAAAGGTAAATTATTCAAAATTTTAACTCAAGCAACTTAATCTTCAAGTTTATTATATCTTATGAAAGCTTTCCAAATATATAGTAAGTGTGTGAAAAATCCCGTATGACCTGTATGTGATTGCTGTCATCACTGTTGCCAGGACCACTACACCTAGATAATTTATTAAAAGAGAATTTTACACAATCAAACCTGAATTCTTTGGTTTCTATGGTTCCGCATCTAATATGCATTGTTTATAAATACTGCTGCCATATGCAACATCTACCATGCATTAAGATCGAGACAATCTTGGATCAACTAATTACAAGGATGGGGAGATAGAGGAACTTATCAAGGAAAAAACAAGGATGGAGAGAATGAAGAGGATATGGTTCATAGAATAAGAGTAGCCTAGGGAAAGTGAAGAAGTGTATAGGGATTATCGTGTAACAATAATGCCTATTAAGTTAGATGAGAGATTCTATATAATTGCCCTATGACCAATTATGCTATATGGTACAAAATCATAGGGGTGTTAAGAAGCAACATGTTTATTATATAATTAATCATAATTGATATTAAGAATACTTAGATAGATCAGTAGGGATAAGGGATGAAGCTATACCTATAAAGCTAGGCATGACTTCTCTTGAGGAAAAAATAAGGGAGACTTGATTAAGATGGTTTGGTCATTGTAATGAAGACCTCTTAATGCACTAATAAGAAAGAGTAATATAATTCAAGTTAAGAGAGTGAAAAGTAGAAGGGAGAGACTTGAAATAACATGGTTATAAGTAGTGAAGAAGGGTATGTTGATTAGAGATCAATTGAGAGTATGATTGTAAATATGATAGAATGATGGAAATGAATACATATGGGTGACCCTGATTAGTTCATTGGGAAACATAGTTGATACCAATTTAATTAGGATCAAGGTTTAGTTGATCATTTCACTCTAGTCTACATTCCTTGGTATGTTGTGGTCGTAATTCTCAACATCTGTCTTCCCTTGACACTTGAGAAAAAAGTCATTTTCTTTTTATGCTTGGGGCGTTGAACTCTTGATTCTATTGGGTAATGACTAGGATGAAGGATAATTTATATGCTTAATCTTAATATTATACTATTACTTTTGAAAATGGTTTTATGCTCAGAGATCGAAATTTTGCTTCGCAGGAAAACTACTGCATGCTTGGATTAGACCAGATAATTCATAATAGTCAATTAATATATAATTACGTAGCATATTCTTTTTTATGTCCACCAAATCTTGCCATCAAAGTGTTGAACTCATGTAACCTGCATAGACCCTTATACGATAGAGCTTGCATTTGATGCCTTTTTTGTAAACCAACTTGCAAAATGTGCTATTGAGTACTGTTTTCATGTCTGTAGCTCTGGTCTTCAATTCAAGTAAAATTCCAATTATGGCCCAAGGGTATTTGTGCTATTTTATACGATAGAGCTTGCATTTGATGCCCTTTTTTTGAACCAACCTGCAAAATGTGGTATTAACATTAATTACTGTTTTCATGTCTGTAGCTCTGGTCTGGTCTACAGTTCAAGCAATATTCCAATTATGGCCCAAGGGTATTTGTGCTATTTTATAGCCCTCAGAAAGTTTTTGCTGAAAAACTCAATACCATCTGTTGAGTGTATATGAATTTCATATTTGAGGATGAGCTCATTTTTACCAAAATAATTAGCTGACAGGGATCAAAAAGGTTCTTGCTGAATTAGCATTTTGTTGACCATATTAATTATATGCTTATCAAGGTTGGGCTCTACAGTTTGGCTGCGCGAAGTTGATTAGCTGTGTTTGAATGTGAAGCTTTTACGGGCTGGTTAGGTGCAGAAAAGATGGAGGATAAGGAGGGGGGAAATTTGGAATTTTAAAACTGTTTGCAATATTAGTAATTACTAGTTGCAGACTTATGCAATGTGTGAATATTTTTTGAAAACAAAAAAAATATAGGTAAACTAGATTAATAGAATATAGAATTAGTAAAAGAACTTAGAACATCAAATTTATAATCTTGAGGCTAGATTGAAAAAATGAAACTACAATTACATGAATGCTCGTGTGATCACATTAATCCTTATCTTAAACCATTTTATGGGGCTAGTTTAGTGATTCTTAAAACCTTAACAAACATTAACATTTTGGAGTAACTTTTAAGGGATTTTTCTATGTATATGCCCGAGAGAATTGTAAAGTGCTCGAAGAGTACACCAAAAAAAGAAAAAAAAAAGAAAAAAAAAAAGAAAAAGAAAAAACCTCACCTAAGTAAATCAGTTAGATTTCATCTAATCTATTCAATTTTAGTGTGCGTTTGGTATTGGCTTAAAAAGCCAGTTTTTTTTACTATTTAGCTTATTTTTGCTACTATTTATAGGTCTCATTGCACTTTTTGGTATTATTCATGGGTTCTATTGTACTATTTTAGATACCTTTTAGCTTTATTTACAGTACTTTTAACAAAAAGTATTCAGTTTCAGCTAAATAAACTATTCACAAACAGACTCTTAATCTCACACACTATCAATCAATGCTCCATTTATGGATGTGAAAGGATCTTTAAAAAAGATA
The DNA here is from genome assembly GCA_030021035.2 of Notholithocarpus densiflorus. Classification (NCBI taxonomy): domain Eukaryota; kingdom Viridiplantae; phylum Streptophyta; class Magnoliopsida; order Fagales; family Fagaceae; genus Notholithocarpus; species Notholithocarpus densiflorus. The sequence goes on along the minus strand of JARYZH020000014.1, from coordinate 734,317 downwards.
CCTTGGTGCATTTAAAAAATTGCCAATCCGCAAAATATTTTTCCTCATCAAACAAAAACTAACTAAAACGAAAACCTTTGACTTTTATAATTGGCGAAAAAAAAATACATTTAATAAAAGGTATCAAGTAAAAGAGTTTAGGATAACAAATAACCCAAACATCAGCCAATAGTTGGCATAGTATATTATTAGAAGGGTCTGACTACAACTCAAAACAACTTCTAGTCTTCTACAATTACGTACGCCTTTTCTTAGCCAAAAGTTTTGTGTTGGAGTTTCTTTTGAGATGCCAAAAGATGTGCACTAATCTATGGTTTCCTTTGTGATGCACATGCTCTAGCTGACAAGACTTCAATATTTTTCAGAGAAACCTGCATAAGGTACAATATGGTGAGAATTGTGATCAATATTATTGTTGGATTCTGGAGAAACCTCTCACCCATTTGCCGGTACTACATCTGATGATGATTCATCCAGCTCCATTTGGCCCTTGGTTACAACGAATTTAAGCATCCGTACTGAGTCTAAAAAAGTTTTCATGATAGTTAACATTGTCCGTTTAGGAATTTACTTATTTCCAGTAGCTTATTAGTATAATATTTATTAGAAGATATAATTTTGGATAACTTTTATGTTAAATGTGTTACAAAAAGTTAAAAGATAGTTTATTTTAAAAAAACTAAAAGCTAGATTATTTGAAGGAAAAAAATAATAATTTTGATACAAAAAAACAAAAAGCTAACATTTTTTTACAATTCTCGAACGCACACTTAAAAAGTTTTTAGTTGTTATTTATTTATTTTATTTATTATTGTTTTTTCTGGGTAAGCTAAAGCTAAGTTGAAGAAGTGTAAGAACTACTTGTTGAATTAACTGCTTGTTTCTTGCTGTTCAATCCTGCCAAAAATAGGGAAAGAAGCCTTCTATGGCATCACAGTTAACATTAGGACAAATTATATTATTTAGATTTAGAATCAAGGTGCATGGTGGATGGGATAGAAGGTAAACGAGAATAAGAAATTCTTTGAAATTTGGGTTCCCGTCTAAATTGATTATCAACTATGGAAACTTAATTTACACCTTCAAGTATTATAACAATATCAATGTGTTCCTCCCATCAACATTCATTAGAATTTTGCTAATAACCCATCTGTAACATGGAATTATTTTGGATAGAAAATAGAAGAAAAAAAATGATGTCATTTTGAGGTGGGCTAATGGCAAAAATTTTGCGGATCATAACAGAGGGGATACATTGACATTGTTTTTATAGTTGAAGATGTAAATTACAAATTTTAGAATTCGAGGAGTAAATTTAGAAATTAGAAGTTAACCAAAACTTGTAAGTATATGAACTTGTTTTTAAGGTCAGGTGAAACCATTGGGAAATGGATCTAAGGCTTGCTTCATTTTGGGTCCTTGTTTTAGTTATGGTATGAATGGTCCAAAGCCCAAAGGCCCCTATAATTAGGCAGAAAAAAGTTTTGGAGTAATTGAAAAAACGTATGTGAATAAATTTTATAATTGCAATTTAGGGTGTGTTTGGATACCTCTTATTTTACTGAAAACTAAAAATTTATTACTAAAAATACTGTAGCAAAATATTTTTTATTGTTGAAAATACTGTTTACGCGTTTTTCATTACTTGGCTGGTCCATGAACAGTGCCATGGGACCAGCCAAGTGAAACATAAACACACGCAAATGCAGAAATGCCGCTACGCAAACGCACACTTAGAGGGAAAAGAAGGGAAAATTTCGTAGGATAATGAGGAAAAAAAGGTTCATTAGGCCCTAAGATTTTATTATATGACTTTTAAGATTATGGAAAAAGTTAACGGATATCCAAAGGTATTGATTTTAGAAATTTTTATCAAAAAAGAAAAAATAACTGATTTTTTTTTTTTTTTTACAGCGTTTTATATTTTACATAAAATTAGTATCAAAATTTTCTCAAAATAATTTATTAACGAATATCCTAAAAGCACCCGTTAACTGAACCCTAACATTATAAGGGAAAAATGACAACCATTTAATGAATACACTAAAGACACCAATTTATTTTGAGGTTGTTGTGTTAAGAACGACAACCATTTAACAATAGTTTAAGATAAATGTTATATTTTCACAATAATTTCACAATAAATCTTAAGTAGTAGGTTATTATTGGTTGTTAGAGATGGGTAAAAAATTAATTTAAGCTGTAAATTCAAATTATAATCAAGAACAACTTACCACCTATGATTTGTTGTAAAAATGTTGTGGATATAGCACTTCTCATAACTATAATCATGGGTTTCAATTAGCTCATCTGATAAAATCTTTAAAGGTTAAATAAGAAATTTGGTGTTCAAGTCTTGTCTATACTAAAAACCGATTGGTATTTTGGACTAATGATAAAATGCACGATCATTAGAAACAGATGTCATAGATTGAAAACTTTATTAAAAGAAAGAATAATTATAATCAGTCTAGAGTAATTATTCAGTATTTTGACAATATATATATATATATATATAATAATATTTAGAGAATGGAAACTAATTGCCGTAGGTATAAAACCAACGGTACAATTGGGTAGGCATTATTATATATGAAAGAACTGAATAAATAAAAAAGAAAATCCATTGCATATGCATGTATGAGATCATGGAAGTTTTGTGTGAAATTCAACAACCCTCTCATCTATAAAAGGGAACGAGTAGAAAAATAAAATAAAAATAAAAGAAATCATTAACGACGTCGTTCAAAGTTGCATGAGCAAGGCATTGTGCAGTTGGTACTTTGTACTTTGTAGGATATGAATCATGAGTGGGAGCTTTTGCTTGTACATTACCTTTACGCTTGGAGGAAGATTACGCAATAAAAAATGGGTTTTTTTTTTTTTAAACATTTTTACACCTTTCTGCTCTTTTCAAGCTGACGATGATGTATCACATAAAAGCTACCTAACCCAATCTTATATTTTGTTTTATTTTTATTTTTATTTTTATTGTTCTTTTTTTATTAAGGATTTGGCTTTACCCTACAAAGCAAAATATTGCTGGAGTATTAAAAATTCCATAAGCTGGGGTCCACGTACGAGTTGTCTATATATGGGAATTTTGTTTTTTCCTTTTGGCCAGAGTCTGATTCTCAGCAACTCATGATACACGGTGTAATTAACTAATTATAGATCAATATCCGAAAATGAAAAGCCAATTCTATTGAATTAAAAAGCTGATTAGGATCTATAGTTAGATTACTCCTTTGCTTTGTCAGCACTCTTGCATAGGTTTTTTATTTTTATTTTTTTATTATTACACTTATCCAAAAGTTATTTAACAATGTGCATCTATTTTTTCTGCTCATGTATCAGGGATGAAAAACCCAAGTGAACTTTACATTCATGTGAAAGGAATGTTATCTATTACATTTACACAAGATACCACTCTTGTTTAAGACACAAAAACTTATAATATGATTCTCTCTATTTACTTTGAAACTAAATAAAGATTTTTTTTATGATTTAAATTTAGTTTTCAATGAATCTAAAGATAAATATAATGTTAAGTCAGTTAGACTGCGTTATTATTTGATAAAATTGAGTTTTAAATTACGTGACAATATGTAATCATATATTCATGAAAATTAAATCTAAAATCATGAAAAAAATATCTGATCTTGAAATTTTGTCTACAAATATCACCAAAATTTAAGAAAGCTAAATGTCAATTAATGCTACAGGGTGATGGTGATAACAAACAATATTTAAATAAATAAATAAAATTCCACCCTCCTACCCATTTTAACTCAAGGGGGAAAAAAAGAAAAAAAAAACACCTAATATATGTGTGCACATATATATATCATGAAATTCTACCAATACCTTGAGTAAAATGAAAAAAATGTTTTTATTTCTTGACCGTATGATGCTACTTTTTTTTTTTTTTCCTTTTTCTTTTTCACAATATAATAGGGTTGATTTTTTTTTTTTTTTTTACTCGAAAAAGTTAATCCATAGCAACCATACTGAAATATGAAGTCAATCATCCAGTCCGGTCCAGCAAAGTAACTTCGAGCAAATAAAAATTTCAGATTATCTGCACAATTTTTTTATACACTTCTAGTTCAACCTAAAAAGTAAAACAAAACAAACAAATAAACAAACTTCTGAATTTGAAAGTTAAGACAAAAAAAAATCTTCTGTATTGTAACATTTCTAGACCAGGGATAGATTTAGGATTTTACTTTTGAGGGGGGAAAATTTAAAAGTAATGAGTGAAGTATAAATGATTTGATTCACATGAAACCAAGAAAAAAAATGAATAATCAAAAAAGTATTTATTTTTAATATATTTTTCTGCATCATTTGTAATTTAGCTTAATCTCATATAATTCTTGTAAATATATCTTATATGTGAAAAAAAATTAACATCTTTTAATACACATATGCAGCATCATAAATAAATAAATAAAATCAGCAGTAGTGGTTCTAAATTATAAATGAGCTTTAATTAGGTTTAACATAATATCTAATACTAGTTATAACTTTCAGAAGTGATGATTAACAGCAAAAACTAGTCATTAATAATGATGATTTAGTTCTTCAGCAAAAAAAGAATTATTCAATCAACTATGAATTGTTATAGAGATACTGCTCAATGGCTAAAAATTACCAAAAGAAAAAAACCAAAATATTCTTTAATAATAATAATTATAATTTCGACAACTTTCTTTGTATCATTGGATTTTATAATTGATGTGATATAAACAAAACTCTATAGCATCTTTAACAAAGGCTATTAGGAAATTTTCCAAAACACACACACGAACTCGCTAGTTAATTATTCTCCTAATTAAGTTTAGGGATAAGAAAAAAAAACAGTGAAATAATATTCTTGGGCGCCTTAGACATTCTTATGCTATAAACTTCTATAGCCAAAGACAATCTTTATTGAACCTTTTTTTTAACACATAATGAGGGGCACTTTCGTTTTTAAGTACAGATTATATCTTGAGATAAAATTAAAATTAGAATGCCATAAAATGAGCTCCTAGGAAAGCATCATAATATAATTGGTTGTAGAATATTCATCAGCAGAATTTTTTTCTCTTTTCTTGGTCCTTAATTGTATGACACGGCAAATTTATTTACCATGTGAAATAAAATGGCAAATTTATTTTCCATGTGAAATAAAATGTGTAGCTATTCCAACATTATGAAGATGAAGAGTGGCACTGTCAACTGAGGTAATGAGAGAGCGAGAGAAATAGAGGTTTCTTGCTTTGCATGAGAAGTCTACGTGAAGGAATAGAAATTGTGGTTGGCCGCTAAATATGGGTTTTTATTTATTTATTTATTTATTTTTCTTATCCCGTTTTATTAAGAATGGTATTTATATATACTCTAGCTTTATGTACACTCTAGGGCGACATTGGACCTAAAATCTCAATCTCTCTGTCATACACACAGATATTTGGTTGCCCCATCGCCACTCAAACTCTTTCTCCAACTTTTGGTTGTTTTCAAGATTATAACCCGTGTTTACAAATCTAATTTTCCTTTAGTCAAATTAAAAAGTACCCAAAACATCATTTATTCTTCTACAAGTTTTTGTATATATATGCAAGCACCACAAAACTTAAGATCCAAGCTACACTTTTTTTATTATTCTTTCCTTTTCAACTTGCTATATTTCTGACAATTTCATTCTCATTTTGATTTCCTCTCTTTTTATCTCTCTCTCTCTCTAGTAATTAAGAACAAGGAGGGAAAGAGGGCTACTGTATTCATTTATGCAAAGTAAAGGACTAAAAAGAGAGGAAGCATTTAATTCCTTACCAACACTCAAGAATAACATGCATGAGGGGAGCAGGCTTTAGAAGAGACACGTTTGCTTTTCATTCCTTTTGTTTCCTTTTAATTATCCTTTCTCTCTCTCTTCCTCTCTCTATTCTTAGGATTTTGTTTATCTTGGAGTAGCAGTGGTGGAACCAAGAAAGAAAAAGCTTTATTGTGGGATGGGCACATAAGAGGAAAACAAGGAAATGACTCAATGCAATGAGCGTGGTGACAACCAAACAATTCTTGACGCAAAAAGCAAAGACAATCCGATTAGAACTTGTCCTTCATGTGGTCATCAGATCAAATGCGAAGATAAGCAGGTTTTAAAATTTGCAAAAGTTTTTATTATTATTGTTATATCATTGTTTTCTTTCTACTTTAATAAGATCTTTATGTGTTTTATGTTTTTTGGTTTGCTCTATTAAAAAACAAAATGAAATAAAATAACAATAGGCTGGAATTCATGATTTACCGGGGCTACCTGCGGGAGTGAAGTTTGATCCAACTGATCAAGAAATTCTTGAGCATTTGGAGGGAAAGGTGCAGTCTGATGCTTGTAAGCTTCACCCTCTTATCGATGAGTTCATCCCCACACTTGAAGGAGAGAATGGAATTTGTTACACCCACCCAGAGAAGCTGCCAGGTGAATAGTACGTTAAGGTGTAGGATTTTGAGCAAATGCATGGTGTTGTGCATCTGGCCCATGCAAAATAATAGGAAAATATGATAGTGTTATCATTTGCTTTTCTCAACAAACAATTTAAGTTTATCAAAAATACAAACAATTTAATGATAATTTTGAAAACAATGAAACTAAGATGACTATGTAGCTCATTGTTTTTGCTGAATAGTTATGAATAGCAACGATTAACTATCCGGTTATATAATTGAGTTATATGATATCAGTCTTTTAGGTTCAAATTAAAATAGACTGGTTTGAATTCCACATCCAGCGGTATTAAGTACAATTTCTTGATAGTCAATGGAATTCTTACTGAAGCCCTTAGGCACAGTCCTATAAATAGGGACCTCATATTTTATCTTAGATCATATTAGAGTACGAATAATGAATATATTACCATGATTTTTTGAAGGAATAGACCTCTACTCTTTCAAGAAGATATGGGAACACATTCAATCAATCATGTTGATGAATAAGTTAATCCATCTCTTAATTTGTTTGAAGAAGCCCTCCAACTAACATTAATGCATCTGTGTGGCATGTACAACTAGAAATGAAGAAACCTTCCAACTAATTAACCACGTAGTATATACATAGCCTTCACAAATGAAGAAACACTTCAACTAACCCTATTAGGGACAAAGGCAGTGTCTTGGACTTGGAAGCATTTGTTGAACCCTCTTTTTCCCCTTGATCATTTTGCATTATGTATGGCTTCAACAAAACTCTTTCAAAAAGAACTGAAAATAATTGGGATATATCAAGTTGGCAGTTAGCTAGATTTCATGTTAATTAAAACACATAGTTAATGTATATAAATTAAAATCTCATTTGATGCTCCATTGGCATAATGCAGGAGTAAGCAAAGATGGCCTAGTCCGTCACTTCTTTCACCGACCTTCCAAAGCATACACGACAGGAACTCGGAAAAGAAGAAAGGTGCACACAGACATAGAAGGTGGCGAGACCCGGTGGCACAAAACAGGAAAGACAAGGCCAATTTTTGTCGGTGGGAAGGTGAAAGGGTATAAGAAGATACTTGTGCTCTACACCAACTATGGGAAACAAAGAAAGCCTGAAAAAACAAATTGGGTGATGCATCAATACCACCTTGGTAATAATGAAGAAGAGAAAGATGGGGAGTTAGTGGTGTCAAAAGTATTCTACCAAACCCAACCAAGACAATGCGGTTCGTTCATTAAGGAGTCACTTTCTTCAAAATCAAATGGACAAAATGGACATGAGGATGGTAACCTTCGAACCAATGCGTTTTTTGAGTACTATAATTCTTCTTTGATAGCCTTCGAACAGGGCAACCAAAATAGAGCAAGCACTCCTCAACTACTCTCTCATTTCGCAGTCCACAATGGGTCTTTCATTTCTTGAAAGAAAGAAAGAAACGAGCTGGATGACAATAAAGAAGAATAGGCTACATATATATACTATGGAGGCGCCAAATGATGTTTCATCTTATTATGCACTGATAAATTAATATATTGATATCTTTAGGAGGGACTAATAGTAATAGGTGAGGAATAAGGTGGAGGATGATTTCTGTAACCAAAGACTAGGACCCTGATTCTTCTTGGAGCAAATTGAAGATTTGGCTATAGCATATCCTCTCTCTCTCTCTCTCTCTCTCAGGGTAATTCTTGTGTATGCTTTGTACAGTGTCGGGAAATGTATATATTCAAAGGGCCATGATCCTTGTGATGGTAGTGCTGACTTTATAACTGTACAAAGATGAGTCTTACCTTTGGTCAAATGGTTATTATCTTGGGACTTTGCTATTTGATCCGCACTTTGCTATGTGAAACTTAATAACGATAAAAAACAAGTGTCAAATTAATGTACTTCATGCAAAATTGACTGTTTACTTTTTAAAATTTTGGAAGTTCTTGTTCTTTAAGCATGTTTGGCCATTGGTGACGATAGCCTTTTTTTTTTAGGTGCGCGTCAATGGAAATTATGTGCAATAAGTTTGAGCAAGCCTTGTTTGCTTGATAGGGTGAAAATATATGGATTTTGACTTTAACCTAGTATTACCCTATATTTAAATAAAGGAAAAAAAATGTTACATATGGGAATCCACACACTGCTAGAGTGTGAAGTTTAAACATAGATCATAGGGGAATTTTTAATCCTCAAAATCCAAAACCAGATAGCTCTATCAGCCTTAATAAAGGATAGATTTTAGCTCCAAACATATTAGGAAAATTACATTTTACCACTTTAAATTATACTTCACACCCTAAAGTTTCAAAATGCAAAGTTAGTACCCTAAACTATAGCATGTGTTTACTTTGCACCCAAATGTCAATTCTACTCAATCACGTGTGATCACATGACTCTTGCTTAAGTGGCACAACCAAGTCAAAATACTCAAATGAGTCATGTGATTTGCATGTGATTGAGTTTTCTATTTAAGATAATGGCAGAATTGGCATCTAGGTGCAAAGTGTAACAAGAATTATAGTTTAGAGTGCTAACTAGGCATTTAGAAAGTTTATAGTGTAAAATGTAATTGGGGATATAATTTAGGGTGATAAAGCGTAATTTTCTCAAACATATTTGGAATTTTGGGTTTCAACCACCAATAGAAAGATGATATTAGTCATTGTCATCTGAAATGCATATGACTCACTTAATCTAACTAACCAAATAAGTCGTGCACATTACACATGACGAAACACATGCCATCTTCCTATTAATGGTTGAAACTTAAAATTCCAAACATATTTGCAGTCAAACCATCCCCGGGCGCGGGGTGCACCTTCTTTCAAGAATTAGCCCCCACTAACACTCCAATCAACTAGTTTACACACGAGCCGAATCCCAGAGCTAGCGTATGTAATCAAACCCAACTAAAAGTAGGGGATCCCGTCGGCTTAAATAGCAACCAAATCCCTCTCACAAAGGACGAAAGTATTGTCATTTTGAACCAAATTCTCCTGACCTCCTATTGGAATCTTTTCAACTGACAAAGACAAACCAAGACATTCAAGTTTCAGAGTCCTGATTTAAGTCCCATTTAATCAATCCAAATTCACTGTTGATATTGGCCTAAATCATCCTCTCCACCAATAATTTTTACAGTCAAGCCCCTCGTCGGCCCACATTTTGAAATAACAAACCAACCCAAAATCTTTACAAGTTACAACCCATGCTCTCACTTCCAATTGCTCGATCTGAACCCAGCCCAATCCCTCCCCTAAAGTCCAACCTTTATGCTGGCCGAAGTGGTTTCCAATGAAAAGCCTTAATTGATCCATCCTCTATTGAAACCCAGGAAAAATCCAAAGGCGTCTCTAACATCCAGCCCACATCTTGTGGAAAACCTCTAACCCTGCCATAACTATCAAACCTATGAACCACCTTTTCCTGTAGTAACTTTCAAGTTTCAACTGATCCCCTTCTTTCAATCACAATTAAAGAAAACTGTAATTGAAAAACCTTTGTTTGATCAACCAATAGAGTTGTGGATTTTCGGGAAGAATTGCATATTTTCCCCTTCCTTCATTTCAACCTTGGTTGTTGACTCGCCCCCATGATCGAGTTAGTAAAGCTTCCTTTTTTATTAGTCTTAATAAGATCATTAAATCTTTCCCTGGACCTTGGTTGGGTATAAGGGATTACAATACCCTACTATCCCCTTTTAACTAAGAGAGGAGGAAAGGCTTTTGCAGCTTCATCAAATGGAGGAATCAAGGTTTGGTGGATGGGGATGAACATTGATCTTGGTTTCAATGGAAACCCTTTTTACTTGGTCCAACAATGACATAGTTAAGCTCGTATGAAAGAAAGGCTGGATCGAGCACTAGCAAAAATGGATTGGATCCCAAAGCTAATCTATTGCATCTTCCTTTTTAAGCTTCAGAGCATAGTCCAATTTTCTTGGATGCTGAAGGGGAAAGTCAATACATGCTAAGACCATTTAAGTTTGAAATGGGCTGTACTAGGGACATCACCAGTAGTCGTGTGGTAGCTCGAGCTTAGAAAAAGTCTGTACAAATAACTCATGCTTATAAATTACGAAACAAGTTAAGAGCAACCAAAGCAGCCTAAGTATTTAGAATAAAAATTGTTTTAGGAACATAGTCACTTCACAACTCAAAATCAGGTTGTTGTAAGGCAAGATCCAAAATCTACAAAACCATGATTGGAACAGCTTGAAGTAGAAAAACAAAACCAGTTAGAATCTAAGCTTCAGGATAATATGTGAGAGGAGAACTACTCTGGAAGCAAAAGTCCAAAATTCAATGTTACACACACTCACACAGCCTCAGACCTCAATAAAATATTCTTTCACCTCATCTTCATCATAAGGAGGAATGCAATTGATTTCCTCTAAGAAAGTGAAAGGAACATGCTTTCCTCGGGTTAAAAATTTTGTGATTTTTGAAAAGCTATTGATAATGTATCAACTTTCCCTTGTCTCATTTCGGGTTTGCTTGCTTACTTCAGATCTATTTTGCCATGTGTTTATAGACAATTTGTTTTTGTTCCTAGATCTATAAATGCTCTGGCGCATAGTGTACCTTCTTTTGTATTACCTTTGGGTTATCGACTCTATCCACACTCTTCCCTTCTCTCCATTTGTTTCTTCGCTGTGAAGAGAGATGGGATTGGCACATCTGTTTTGTTGTGCTATAAAGCTTTGATTATTATTTTTTTTTTTTATTTAAAAAAATCGTATATAGTGCACAAAACATCCACTTTTATAGGGTCTAGAGAAGGTTATGGTAGCAGTTAGGTCTAGTGTACTAGTTGTTGGCAACTCATGACAAAAAGATTGAGTCTTGTTGAGTTTTTAATCTAAATTTATATGTCCAAGACGAAAGCCCAAGATTTGCTGAAAAAAACCAAGAATCTGCAAGTTCAACAATCAAGAATTGCAAATTTAGATTTTCAGATCTAACGTAATTTATTTAGTCAGTTGTACACGCGGGTTTTTGTAACCTTAACGGAGAGCCTATATAAAGGCCCATTAAGCATGACTTATGAAGAGGTTAGAGAAGCAGAAACCCTAAGCTTTTTAAAGTGTAAATCTGAGCCTCCACCTATTCAACATGTCAAAGTTCAAGAGAAAATAGAGAAAAATCAACATGAAGTTATTGCTACCACAGTGTAGATCTTGTTTGAAGCCATAAAGCAATCCAATCTATATCAAAGTTGCTAGTCTAAACCTTCAAGATTTTTTCTCGGAGTCACAAGTGGAGAATTCGTGTAATACAATTTACTAGTAGAAGAGTCTGTGGATTCAGAGCTGCGTGTGGCCATATTAGTAAGTATTACATGAGGTAGCAGTAGATTTAGAGTTAATTTTATTATATAAATTTCAATTTTATTCTAGTGGATATGTTTACCTTAAGATTGACATGTTAGATCCTTCCAAGTTTTACTGTGAAATGGTTTGTTAAATAAGTTTTCCTAAGTCATCGTATTGTTGTCTTTTGTTATTTCCACATAATTTACTATTTTATTGCTATATTGGGGACATATTTAATCTATGGAAATTAACCTAGAAATTAATCTGAATTCATAACTGGTTAATTATTTAAAGTTGATTAATTCTGTTGTAAAATCAAGCACAAGTCTAAAAAAACCTTAACAATTGGTATCAAAGCAGATACACTTTGATATGACTATTTGTTTTGAGTGCGATCCATGATCCTTGCTGTCATGGATAGTTTTGAGGACCTTACTGCTCATGGTTGCAAAAATTTAAATAAAAAAGACAAATGATTCTGTAGATTTAATTGATGTATGTAAAACTCTTCGTAAAGAATTACCTAAATCTTTGAAAATTGCTAAGATATTCTAGGAAGAGATAAAAAGGGTTAAACTTAAATAAGAGGCATTGGCTATATGTTTGGATGAATCAAATAAATTGAATGAGATTTTCAAAAAGAAAAATTGCCTCTGAAGTTGAAAATAACAAAAACCAGGAAGAAGAATTATCTGGGTGTTAGGTAAACTAGAAACTTTTTCTATTAACAAGCCTGCTATTGAGCCCAAGTCAATTTTTGTATCCATAAAAGCCTAAAGATGACAAAGTGTATATCCTTCCTTATAAGAGGAATCATAAATAGTTAGATTATAAACCATCATGGCTCAAAATTACAATATGCTAACATGTTACCTATCATAATTCATCTCTAAATCTTAACATAATACAACCAATCTTCAAATGGCTTAGCCTACAACTTTTTTCCCATTCTCTAGCTTCAATTAACTTAGTAACTAATCCATAGTTCACAAGATGAAGATCAAAAATACACAATTGATAACGAATCTTTGATATGATAACAAAAGACATCAAGGACCTTGTAGTTCAATGACATGACATGCTCTCCTTTATTAGGATATAAGTATAACCAAGTTCAAATCCCCTCCCCCCATATTATCAAATTATCAAATTGAAAATTGACAATAGAAGAATGAAAAATGAGAATGCGGAGGTTCAAAATACGATGTTAATAATTAAACTCAATAAAAAAAAAAAATACTCTTAGTTATTAGGAGCACAAATCTAATAGAAGCAAGTAGTTTAATGTGATAATAGCTCACAAAGCCAAACATAATTTATCTTGAAATAACCTTTTTCAGGTGTCAAATTACATTAGAAATTCCAAACTTCCAATATCCCCACCAACATTAAGATGAGGTCAAATTTTCACCATCAATTTTGGGCCAAGTATATACTATATGACTAGGTTCCAATATCCTCACAAATCACCATTATTTCAAATAAGGCCAAAATCCCATTTGCCATTTTAAATAAGAGGTTTGGCTTACCTCCAGTACTTTTTAAAAATGAATCTTTTTTTTTTTAATAAGAGATTGTCACATCACCCACTAATTAAATAAAATGTGGGGATTATAACTCACTATCACTTGTTATTGTATATTTAAAACAAAAGGACATGTCCAGTTAAAAAAGTACTAAAGGAAAGCCACACCCTTAAATGAGACTAAATATTGCCATCAGAATCCAAATGGATCAAAACAAATTAAATTTCGAGATGCTTAAATTCATGTCTAAAGAAAAAAGTGACAGGTAGGAGCAATAACTTCACAAGCATACTCTATAGAATTTAGAAATAAACAAGAATTAACCTAAAAATTCCAACATGAGCAAAGCATGATTCATTAACTTCAACTAGGAATACAAAGGCACATAGGTGAAACAAATTAAGTGCGGCTTTTTTTTTTCCTCATATTTTTTGGTAAGTTATACGGTGGTATTGAATCTGAGTACACCCTCCACCTTTCTTTTTTAAGGGACAAGGAGTGTCATTTGAGATATATATAACTCATTATCAACTTCTGCTAACAAAAAATGAACTTAGATGATGTATTTGATTTATTTACTTTGGAGTTTTGATACAACTCTTTCTCATAAAGTAAAATAAAAAAAATAAAAATTGATACGGTTCTATATATAACATGAGAAGAGTTTAAGCAAATCCAATAAACCATAAACCACTGCAGTCTATTATCAATAGGTTACCTTTTCATCATTTCATGCTTAGTCACAGCTGATCAATTTGCCCTATCATGCAAATAAAGTAAACCGTGTGAGATATTGGATAACCACAATGTTAGCATTACTTAAGCATTCTGATTGAGGAATGTAAATATGTATATGCTGCACCCTGAAGGTTCAGTACAAAAAAGTGACAGCAGTAACTAGGCAGCAATTTGATTAATTAGCATTCTGTATTTAGTGTAAAATTAGCATTATATTTAAAACTAGTTTCATGTATCTTACCTCACTAACACTAGACAAATTAACCTGCCTTCTCACTCTCCATCTGCTACATTCAGCAAAACAAGGCTCTCCACATAAGTATTCAAATAAAAGGACTCAGCTCGACTTCGAATGTGAGGATTGAAAATTTCTTGGCTACTAGGTTCATAAGAAAGCAACTTTTCACCCTTTATCACTAGAACTTCACCATTATTTGTAAAACCTACCACCCTCCTTAATCCTACTCCAACGTCAATATCGAATAGCTTAGTCCAAGATTCCACTGCTCCATACTCTCTCATCACCCAAATGCTATAAGACTCCTCCCCCTCCAATTCCCATTCATTTCCATTACACGGGACAAGCGCAAGCAACCCATCAACCACAGCAACTTCCATGTTCAAATGTTCCATCCCTTCCAAACTCTTAGGCACAGGCATTTCATCAAATACCTCATGTCCAATATCAAACACCACAATCACATTTCGAATATTTCCTTCACCATTTGGAGTTTGAGCCAGCCAGTGAACCACTCCATTCATGAAAACCGATAAGGTCCAGTCAGCAATTACATTGGCAGGACCGGAGGCAGTAAGGTATCGCCACCCGCCACTGCGAAGGGTGTACATCTCAACCTGAGGCGGAACACTGCCATCAACGTACACAACCCTCACCAATTTATAATCATCAGTTGCTGGATCATATCCAAACCCGTGAGAAAGTGCATAGTGACGGTTAGAATTTAATCTGAAGTCAGGTAGCGGAAGGAAAATTGCTTTATGAATAGAAGGGTTCCAGAGAACATAGAGATTTTGATATTGGGAATCGTTTCGACATCGATGTGTGAGACAAAGTAAGCCGTTAGATGAACCTACGATTGTTGAAATTTTGTTGATGGGTTCGTATGAGCAATCTAACTCAACGAAATCTGATGGGTATGCAAAGAAACCGCCTTTATCTTCTACTTCGAGGTCGAGACAAAGGAGACGCATATGAATGGCTAGGAAGCTATAATTAAGGTACTTGGAGAAATGGTTGCGAGGAAATGGGTCATTGGAGGAATGCAGAGGGATGCGGTGTTTGTAGAGATTATGGTCGTAATGGCGAAAGAGAAGTTGGTGTTGGGTTTTGGGTTTTGGGTTTGGAAATATTAAAATTAAGGTGGGTGGTGATGAAATGAGGAGTGGAGATTAGAGAGTACCATGACTTGCAAACGCATCTGCATCTGCATCTGCATCTGATGAGTGAATCCGCAGGGAGTCTCTTCAGGATATCGATAATGACCTCGTTTGGAAGATAATCTGACATTTTTCGAGTGGGCTGAACAGAACTTGAAGAAATGCTCTCCAGTTTAGGGGAAAATGGGAATAGATGATGCTCTCCAGTTTAGGGGAAAGTATATACTGCACCGGGTATGTATTTCCTTCCTCTCACAAATGGTGGTCCCACCAAGGAGTAAGGCCCGCTAATTGTGAGCGATAAAAAAGCATATACTCGATACCGTGTATAACAGCATTCGCATTAACGTGGCGTTTGGTACGGAGAATCCATATTACTTTTGGCATTCAGATTCTTAGGAATGTGATTCCTAAGAATCACATTCCTAGGAATATAGCTATTCTTATGTTTGGTTTCATTGAGAATCTCTTAAGATTTTTAAGAATATGAGATGATAATGTTTGGTTTATTCCTAGAAATCTTAAATGAATTATTTATTTTTCCCATTCTATCCTTAGATTTAAATGTGAACTACCAAGTCCTTTAAAAAAAAAATCTTCCTCTAAATAAATAACGAAAAAAATTATAAACTATTAATTAGTCCTTTAAAAAAATATATTCCTCTAAATAAATAATGAAAAACAAAATATAAACTATTAATTAGAACTTTGTTAAAAAATATATTAAATAGAACTTTGTTAAAAAATATATTAACAGAGTTGTCTATCCTGTTTATGTTGTTTTGGCAGGAAAAGATAAAGATAAGAGAAAAGATATTGATGATTTGTTTTATATTTTATTTTAATTGCTTAAATGATAAGGAAAAAGGGTTAAAATTGTCAATTTATAAAAAATACAAATTCATTTAAGGTTGGGAATTTGGATACCCACCTGTTTTAAAGGGAATCACATTCCTACTAAGAGGGGTTTAAAGGGGGAATCCAGATTCCCCTGGCATTTGATTCCCTAGCGTAATTTGCAACCAAACATGAGAATCTTTAAACATTCCTAAGAATCTTAAAACATTACCCCGTACCAAACGTCACATAAAGGTTTTAAAAATTTTAGCATTTAGGGTCTGTTTGGGATCCGTTTATTTTACTGAAATTGAAAACTTTTTACTGAAAGTACTGTAGATAAAGGTAAAAGTTAGCTGAAATAGTATAGTGAGACTCATGAATAGTACCAAAAAGTGCAGTGGACCCATAAATAGTAATAAAAATAAGATGAATAGTAAAATAAGTTGGCAAAATTAATCATGCCAAACGGACACTTAATATCTCAAAACACTACTTTACTTATTTTAATTTACTTATTTTAACAACTCACTTTACAATTTATCCAATAACAAAAGTTTTATTTTCACGTCTCAATTAAAAACTATTCATTTTTTTATTATTGATTTCTCTCTCTCCTTCTTTCTGTCACTCTCTCTCCCTCTCTCTTTTTCTACGATCTGATGCTCACTCTCACAACCCACCATTCACCATCTCCACCACCCATAATCTGTCAAACCCCTCGCCACAAACCACCAAATTGACAACCCTTTATTTTAGATTAACTTCAAGCAACAACAATCAATTTCCTGATTTTCTCAGCAACCAAACAAACCCCCAAACATCAATGAAACCAAAACACACACACACACACACACAAACACACATAGAGAGAGAGAGAGATCGAACCATGCTCCTCTGCTCCTTTGCTAGAACCAAACCAACCGATCTCAGCCCCAACTCGATTTCAACCATCCACAAAAACAACCACCACCCACCGGCCACCACAGCCTCTCTAACCTTAATCCAAAAATGCCAAGAACAGCGACCTAAAAATGCCAAGAATGACCCAAAAAGAGGGAGTAGAGAGGCACTGGAGAGAAGAAAAAGAAAAGAGAAAGAAGGAAAAAGAGAGAGAAGAAGAGACGTGTTGGAGATTGGAGAGAAGGAAAAAGAAAAAGATAGAGAGATGGAAAAAAGAGAGAAGCCAGATTGAGAGAAAAGAGGGAGAGAGAAAAAATATTTTATTATTGAAAGAAGAGAGAAATCTAATAATTTTTTTGTTTTTTTTTATGAGATTGTTGCTACAATAGGGTGTCAAAGATGACACTAAACTGTAGCAAAGATGTCAAAAATTTTAAGAATATCAACCTTGATGTGGATGACATTTTAAGAGGATGAGAGCTAAAATTAGGATTTATCATTTTTCACATCTTTGATGTGAATGCTCTAACTATGCAAAAAGAAGGGAAATTGGGAATAAATGATGCTCTCCAGTTTAGGGAAAAATATACCCTGCATCAGGTATATATTTTCTCTCTCACACAACTAGTGGGACCCACTAATTGTGAGAGAGGAGAAGCATATACCTGATGCAGGGTATAACTTCTCCCAGTTTAGCCAAGACCCAAGAAAGCTCGTGATGTTAAAGTTAAAGAATTGTATGTTTGGAAATTTGGAAAAGTCCCTACTAATTTGCTTTTTGTACTTTTGGAGGCACAACCAAGATTGTCAAAACCGAGATATTACTTACTTCAATCATGTTAATAGGTGCTCTTAGGGTAATTGTTAATAAACTATATTATGAAAGTTTTAATACTATTTTCATGGGAAATATAAAAAGCTGTCAAAAATTAATTGTTTTATCATTTTTTCATAAAATATTTCTAAAAATAGTTTCTAAGCCAATGCTCTTAGGACTTTCGTTAACATTTCCCTACTTAAAATCTTGAAAAGTAGGTGGATCATGGATAAGATTATCAAAATGTGAATAGTAAGATTCTATGTATTTTATAACTTAACACACACAAAAAAACATTTATTGTAACTTTGTATATTTGAATAATCACCTAAATTATGAATTTATCCATATAAAAAAACTGCATCAATATGATATAACTTGTATATCATATATCATTACATATATACTAATGAAACAAATATACTTAAATTTTAATATAATGTGATTCTTAAAAAAAAAAAAGTTTTAACATAATGTATCCAAAAGTTCAAAAAATGTTTAATTAGCAACCAAATATCAAAATAACTATCAACATTCTATAATGCCATAATCTAAGCAAATAATCAGAATACTAAACCTAACCAGATATATCAGTTAATGAACGATCTACATCGATTCAAATTGATTTTATATGATAGGATCCCTTGGAGATCGTAGGATCTTACATTCCATCATCTAGGATCATAAGGATCCTACCCCATACGAGATTCTACACTGATCTAGATCATTTTTATGGGGTTGGATCGTAAGATCTTAGGATTATAAGATCCAAGATCGTGATTTTAACAATCATGAGTACAACTTTGACAATTATGAATTAATGAAAAATTTTCATTGTTTTCTTAAAAAAATAATAAATAAATAAATTTAAGGGTTAGTATTTTATATTTTGAGTGGCAGATCATTTAAAATTGGCATTTGTTATGGAGCATTAAAATCCTGCTCAACTATGGATTCTAACTAGCCTAATTAGTAAAATCTATTGACATAAAGCTTACTCAAAAAACCAATTGGTGTCTTAACAAAAACTTGTCAATTAACCAACCTGCTTGATTATACACTATTACACTGCACATTTTTAGTAATAACATATTTTTAATTAAAATTTATGCATATATTTATCATAAGGATAAAATTTGGCCATGTAAATGCCCTTTAGCCCGCAAAAGTTTATACAATTATCTCTTTTTTGTCACCCTCTCCCTTTCTCTCTCCCCTTAGTGGTGATGGAGTTGAGTGTGTCTTTGATTTGGGAGTAGAGTGCATCGGTGCATCTGGACGTGGCAATATTGGACTCACACCCAATAACCCAACCTAAACTTGAAGAAAAATACTCAACCGACTTGAGATTTTTTTTAATCGCACAAATTAAAAAACAGGTCATCCCGTACCCAACCTGCTTAACTCTGGGTTAGTTAGATCAACTTGAACTTAACCCGTTTATAAAGTTTTTTTTTTTTTTTTTTTGTCACGCATCAGATTCCAATGGGAGAATACAATATATTCATTCTTCGCAATTTTACATGCACATTTAATATTTATAGTGATGAAAATCATGATATACCACACCTAAAAACAATTTTTTGGTCCATGACATTTAGTCTTGGTTTTCCGTTCTTTTATGGTGATGAAATCATTGGTCAACTATAGATTGTGTA
Source organism: Notholithocarpus densiflorus (assembly GCA_030021035.2). NCBI lineage: Eukaryota > Viridiplantae > Streptophyta > Magnoliopsida > Fagales > Fagaceae > Notholithocarpus > Notholithocarpus densiflorus. Next base: position 714,663 of record JARYZH020000014.1, on the reverse strand, counting down.
AACTTAAAAATTTAAGTACTATAAATTTTATTTTTCAGTAATTTGTTATTTGGTCTCTTATTTGTATTGAAAAGGAAGACGAAAACATTATTATTATTATCTACATATGAATAAATATAAGTCTCTAACCTGAATTAAATCTGATATATAACCCGATAAACCCAACCCAAATCCAATCCATTTGTTGAATCTAGGTGCATCTTTGGTTTGGGATGGTGGTAGAGTTGACTACGTGTCCGTTTGGGACAAGTTGAAAATTTCAACTTATTTGCAATTTTAGTTTATTTTTGCTACTATTCATGGGTCCCACTGCACTTTTTGGTACTATTCATAGGCCCCTTTGTATTATTTCAGTTAATTTTTACCTTTATTTATTGTACTTTCAGCAAAAAAAAGTTTTTAGTTTCAACTAAATAAACTGTTTCCAAACAGACACTACGTATTTGAATTGGGATATTGAATAAGAATTTGAAAGGCTAGTGCTTTGCATTATGGGTGGAAGGGTATTTTTGGGTTTTGTGTAATACTCAATTTTTTCAATAAGCTTGTTTGATATTATTATTTTTAATCCAATTTTCAAAAAGTTTGCGTAATGGGTGGAGGAGTATTTTGTGTTATGGGTGCATCTTTGATTTGGGATGGTTGAAGAGTTTATTGTTTTCAATCAAGTGCATTGGATAAATCGTTAAGCGAATTCATGTAGTAATTTAGTGGCATATTGTTTATACACACAAGTTTGTGTTGGATATATTTTAACAATTTACTTTTGTGATTAACCAAAAGGAACAACATACAGATCTAAATATAAGCAATAACACAAATAGATGTGATAGACAAAAGCAATAAATAAATATTGTATATATATAAGAAAAAATCTGCAAAAAATTAAAAACTCACAGACCAAATGCATGAAGGATGAATGATTTAAATCAAGTCTTGTGTTTGACACAATCTCCTTAAAGCAAATTTCGCCCCTCACACTATTTGTGGTGCTTTGAGACTCACGGATGTCTGTCTCCCAGGATAAAATGATCTATAGCAAGGAGAAGAAGCACACAAGGTCTGTGCTCTGCGATATACTCTGTGTCTCTTTCTCTCTCTTTGACTCAAATGAATGCACACAAATTTCATGAATGAGGGACTAGGAAAATATACGTTACTAAACAGACACACTGTTTTAGAAATAACTACTATATACAGACTTACTAGCTCAAAAAATAAAATATTAAAATATTATTATTAATTGGATATAAGTTGGCCCAGTCCACACATGCTTAAGACCCAACCCAATATCCAACCCAAAACTCATATTCTTTATTATTTCATATGTGGGACTCAAGGATTCTCACCACTTCAATATCATGTTTAAGTGGACACATTATGAGTCAATTTCTTATTCATTCTATAATATTTATCTAACAGTTTGCTGTCATTCTATGGCATTCGGCAGAATGAGGAAAGAAAAATACAGTAATTCGATAAAAATTAATGGCCATTTGTAGGCATAAAGGATTCCCCCATATAACTACAGCTTCTTAGTCTATCTTTGGTGGTCAAGTATATGAACTATGAAGGCACATCTAAGAATAGCCTTTGAGAACCGTATTAGTATCCACTAGCAAACTATAGGTGCTTTGTATCGAATTGGCTCCCAAGTGTTTGTACAAAGATAGGTACTAGTCTTGGAGGAGACCCATGTGCTTTTATCATATTCCCTAATGGGAACCTAAGGAAGCTTGCTCTGGATAAAGGCTAGAGCTTCTCGCCTCGCAAGTATTCACATCCAATTTCCGTTGTTTAATACACTTGACAACTTTGGTATTGAAAGAACCCACATCATCATATATCCCCATATGTCCATACTTAAGGAACATAAATTATTCTGAAAAAATAAAATAGTCAAATAAATTCTGAACGAGCTATCACAACCTAGTGAGTAACTCATCAATAGTCCCAGAAGAGGAAAAATCCGCATTATGCAATAAATAATGAATCCTAAATATGATAACAGAAGAATGAAAAATTATAATATAATAGGACTGAAGCGCAGAATACAATGTTAATTAATTAAATTTCTATATGAGCAAAGGTAATGGTGTTATAACTTATATGCGCAAATATAATGGTGAATTTGTTGATCACCTTTTACTACATTGCCCTATTGCTTTAGACTTGTGGTCCATGATTTTGGGTTTATTTGGAGTTAATTGGGTGATACCAAAATCTATTATTGAGCTTTTAGTTTACTGGCAAGGTCAAATTGGTTGTCATCGAAATGATCATGTTTAAATGGTTATCCCTCATTTCTTGATGTGGTACATCTGGAGGGAAATGAATAGCAGTAGTTTTGAAAATACCAAGAGTTTTATGTCTGACCTCAAGTTTTTCTTTTTCAAAACGTTATTAGATTGATTGTCAATCTCGAGGATTCTTTCTTTATTTTCTATTGTTGTTTATGAAAGTTTTTGTAATTAATTGTTTACTCCAGTGTACTTCATGTTTTTCTAATTTATATATATATACTACCCATATATAAATATAAATAAAAAAAGAATACAACATTAATTAATTCAATAACAAATATTCTCAATTATTCAAAGAAAAGAATACCTACGTTTTTTCTTTTGCCTTTTCTTTTGCTAAATCCACCTACTCTTCTCACTGCCAATTTTCAAGTGGGCCAAATATGCTACTAGATTTCCAAATCCATATCCTCACCAGTCACCACTATTTTAAATATTGCCATCAGAATCCAGATGAGTAAAAAAGACTTCTCGTGATACTTAAATTCATGTCTAAAGCAAAAAGTGGCAAGTAAACCCCTATATCTTCAAAAGCATACTCAATAGAATTCAGAAATAAAAAAATAGAAACCTATAAATTCCAGCATGATCAAAGCATGATTCATGCTTCTAATAGGAATCCAAAGGCACAGGTGAAACAAAACAAGTGCGGCTTCAACAGGAACAAAGCATGATTCATTAGCTTCAAATTACTGAAGTCTATCATCAATAGACCCTCTCTTTTTCATGCTTACTCAGCTGATTAGGGCAGTAAATAAGTTGAGTATTAAATGTTCAAGCTCAGATCAACAACAAATATAAAATGTTCAAACTTTATTTGAGCTTGAACTAAGCATACAAACTATGTTTGAGCTTGAGCTCAACTTGACTTAGCTTGGCTTGATTCATTACTCAAGTCGAGCTCGAGCTCAAAATCAAACTCAAACTCAAGTTTAGTATCAAGTTTTTGAGCTCGAGATTTAATACAAGTACATTATCAAGCCCATATTAAGCATATTATTAAATTCATTTGATTTAGAAATATGGTTCCAACTCCCAATCAATTAAAAGCTTAGACTTACCAAGCCCATAAATCAGCTTAAGCTCAGCTTATTTTTCATCAAGCTCTATTGATTTACCAAGCCCATAAATCAGCTTAAGCTCAGCTTATTTTTCATCAAGCTCTATTGATCATGAGCTTGTTCATGAATACTATTTTTTGCTTAAGGCTTGAACTTGGCTTATTTATAAACAAACAAACATAAATGAACTTTTTATCAAGACAAGTCTGAACTGTTTATGAATGACTTAGATCATTTACCGCCCTAAAGTTGATTCCCAATTTGCAACCATCATACAGAGATGAGACCGAATAACCACAATGTTAAGTTGCTAACATTACTTCAAGCATTCTGATTGAGGAATGTAAAATATGCATATTTTTGCACCCTGAAGTTTGTTTGAAACAATACACAAAGAGTTGATAGTAACCACTGGGCAAGCAATTTGATTAATTATCATTCTACATAGAACTGAAAATTATCTTGGCATAAATGCACTTTTAGTCCCTACATTTTGACTTTTTTCCATTTTAGTCCCTACATTTTAATTTGACCACTTTTAGTCCCTAAACCAATTAACGTGGGACATTTAAGTCCTTGAAGCACTATTCCGTCACTAAACTACCGGAGAAACTGACGGATTAATAAAATAATAATAAAATTTTACTGTAACACTGACACGTCAGCGTATAAATTTAAAAAATTAATTTATTAATTTTAACTAAATAAAAAAATTAAAAACTAAATTTCACATTAATTAGTTTTTAATTCTGTACATTACTTAAACCAAAAAAAAAAAAATTCTGTACATTACGAGAGATTTCTTCAGTGGCCTTTTGGAGATCTGAGAAAACAGAGAGAGTAGAGAAACCCCAACCGCCCCACCCTCCTCCTCCTCCGCCACCATCACCACCACCACTGGCTTTTTTCGGTGCTTCCGATTTCGCTTCTTCTTCTTCTTCTGTTTGTGGTTTCGATTTTACTGCTTCTTTGTCTCTCTCATCGTTCAGTAACTGTTTGTTCTCTTCCTCCATTTTTGTGTCGACACTCTCTGGAAAATGTAAAAGCTGTTGTTACTGTTTGTTTGTTTCATATTTCTTAAAACTTAAGACTCTTCGGAGAAGACGAAGAGAGATAGAGAGAGAGACTGCCTTTGCGATCTAATTTTCCCGGTCTCGGCCTTCGTCTTAGCCACATAGAGCTCGTCGATCTCGGCCTTCGTCCCGGTCTTGGCCATAATGGAGTTTGCCGATCTTGGCCACCGTCTTGGCGTGGGTTTGGTGACTTTTTCGGTGGCAGTAGTGGTCATGTTCTGGAATTTTTGTGGGTTTTTGAGCTGAAGTTCATGTTATGAAGAAATGTTTTTGATCGGCGGGGTGGTGGTGGCTTGATTGTGTCGGTCATTGGTGGTGGGATTTGGGTTTGATTGTGTTGATTGGGTTTGATGTGATTGGTTTCTTGATCTGGGTTTAATCTGGGTTGGTTTGTTAACTGGGTTTATGGGTTTGATTTGCTGAGAATTCGGTGTTGATTGTGTTAGATCTGATGATGCTGCTGGGTTTGATGATCTCTGAGGTGTTGAATTTAAGTTTTTTCTTCTTGTTTTCATTTATGTTCTAGTGATCTGGGTTTGAGTTCTTAGGTTGCTGGGTTTGTGTTCTTGTGATGGGTTTGAGTTCTTGGTTGTTGGGTTTGATTTGGAAAGAGTATGAAGAACAAGTTGTAAAATGAAGAACAATATGAAGAACATGAAGAACAATCTTAATTCATGTTAATTTTAGTTTTTAATTTAGTTTTTAATTTTTATTATTTAGTTAAAATTAATAAATTAATTTTTTAAATTTATACTCTGACGTGTCAGTGCTACAGTAAAATTTTATTATTATTTTATTAATCCGTCAGTTTCTCTGGTAGTTTAGTGACGGAATAGTGTTTCAAAGACTTAAATGTCCCGCATTAATTGGTTTAGGGACTAAAAGTGGTAAAATTAAAATGTAGGGACTAAAATGAAAAAAAATCAAAATGTAAGGACTAAAAGTGCATTTACGCCAATTATCTTTTACAAACTAGTTTAACGTATCTTGTCTTTATTTGATTTTCTTCTTGCCCTTATTAAGACTAGAAGAATCCTGTCCATTTGCTTCATTCAGAAGAATCCGCTCCATCTGCTTTATTAAGTAAAACAAGGCTCTCCACGTATGTATTCATATAAAATGATTCTTTTTTTTTTTTGAGTATGATATAAAATGATTCTGGTTGGCCACGAATGTGAGGATTCAAAGTTCTTCTACTACCTGGTTCGTAAGAAAGTAAGTCTTCATCCTTGGTAAAAACTATACCATTCTTTGTAAAACCTACTACCCTTCCCAATCCTTCCTCTTCCTCTTCCTCTTCATGGACATCAATATCAATATCAATATTCCCTTCCCCTGCCCCTTCCCCAACATCAATATCTAATAGCTTAGTCCAAGATTCTGCTACTCCGTACTCCCTCATCACCCACACGCTATAACATTCCTCCTCTTGTGCGTATCGGTTACACGGGACAAGCGCAAGCAACCCATCAACCACCAAGACTCATGTTGATCAATTGTTCCTCCCCTTCCAAACTCTTAGGCACAGTAAATTCAGCAAACTCCTCAGTTCCCATATCGAACACAACAATAATGTTTCGAGAATTCTCTTTCCCTTTGCCCGTTTTAGTTTTCACCATCCAGTGGAATGCGCTATTAACAACAATGGAGATGCCCTCCTCGCCAATAACATACACAGACTTGGATGGAAAGAGCTTCCATGCTGTATCAATGTTTCGCCACTTGCCAGTACGAATCATGTACATCTCAACCTTTGGCGAACGACCATAATTACAAAACAAAACCCTCACCAATTTATAATCTTCGGTTACTGGATCATATCCAAACCCGTGAGAAGCAGGACGATAACTAAAGCTTCTGCTTTTGCGAGAGATAGGAAGGACGTCTATGGCTTCAAAAATAGAAGGGTTCCAGATAACATAAGAGATAGGGAAAAAACAATCGGTGAAACAAAGTAGGCCGTTAGATGAACCTACGATTGTCGAAAGTTTATTGATGGAGCAACAACGCAGTTCAATGAAATCTGATGGGTATGCAAAGAAACCTCCTTTCTCTTCTATTTCTTGGTCGAGAGAGAGGAGACGCGTATGTATCTCTGGGTCGCTAAAGTTGAGGTGCTTGGTGAAATGGTCGCGAGGGAATGGATCATCAGAGGAATGCAGAGTGAAGTGGTGTTTGCGAATATTAAGGTCATAACGGTGCAGGAGAAGTTGGTTTTGGGTTTTGGAAAGAGAGAAATTGAGGTGAGTGGTGATGAAAAAAGGAGTAGAGATTAGAGACCACCATGACTTACAAGGATCCGGATTCTCTCCATTTCTATTTGAAATGGAGAGTGTCCAGTTAAGGGACCAGATTCGCTTAAAATAAATCAAAGGCTTAAACTATGCCATGTCAATTAAAATTCAAATCACTTAACTCTTCAAGTTCAACCGGGGTTAACAAACTTAACTCTTCAAGTTCAACCGGGGTTAAACTCTTCACTTAAACTCTTTAAGTTCACTGAATAGAAAAGCTTATGTTTTACTTTGTGTTAACTTTATTGAAAAAGAAAAATGCACAACAGAGATGGACGCTAAGAACACAAACCAAATTTGATGGGGTTGCAAGGTAGACATAGGCGAACAGTGGCTCACTCCAAGTCGATGAGGTCGAGTCTGGTAGCGCTGTGCTCGCTGGGGCTGGTGGCGGTGGCAATGGTCATTGGTGGTGACTTGATGGGATCTGGTTTGGAAGATGAACTTGTGGATCTTTCCCAAGATTTGCTTTGATTTTTTATTTAGGTAGGTGATATTATAGTTGAGTTTGTTTGATTTTCGTCCCAGATATGGAATGATTTTGGATTTAGGCATGGTTTGATTATTTGGATATGAATTTGGTTTTGTAGGGAATTAAACCAAATTCCCAACCTGTGAGAAACAAAAAAAAATAGAGAAAGCACACGCCAAAAAAAAAATCACACGTACAAGACAGTATTTACGTGGTTCGGCAATTTGTCTACGTCCACGGAGTTGCAGGGATTTCACTATTATCAGGGAAGAATACAAAGTACAAGAATTGCGGCTACAATACTTTTTCTCTCACTCTACAGTAGGCGGCAACAACAATCTACAATCTTATATAACCCTAATCAAACATAAACTAGGCTCCACAAAGCCCAACAAATCTCCCACTTGGAGACTAGTTCAATCACCAACATCAAACCGCTATCCTCCAAGAAACAATCCCTCATCCCTGCAACTCATCCTCCTATCCTCAAGCTAGAAGACCAATTGAAACTGCGCACAACTTCAACTTCTCAATAGTGACACCCTTAGTCAACATGTCTGCCGGGTTCTTAGATCCACAAATCTTCTTAAGTATTATCAACTTATCTTTAACAAGGTAACGGATAAAATGGTATTTTGTCTGTATATGCTTCGACTTTGAATGAAAAGCCGAATTTTTGGCAAGAAAGATTGCACTCTGACTGTCACTATGTAGAATGCCCATCTCCTGCTTCTTACCCAATTCATCTAAGAAACCATGTAGCCAAATCATCTCCTTTCCAGCTTCAGTTGCAGCAACATACTCAGCTTCTGTAGTAGACAAAGTAACAATCTTCTGTAAATTTGAAGCCCATGATATAGCTGTACCACCTAGAGTAAAAACAAACCCAGTAGTACTCTTTCTACTATCAATATCACCAGCAAAATCAGCATCTACATAACCCTGCAGTTTCAAACTTGCACCTGTAAAGCAAAGACATGTATCTGATGAATCCTTCAGATATCTCAGAATCCACTTCACTGCCTCCCAATGCTGCTTTCCAGGCCTACTCATGAATCTACTCACAACTCCCACTGCATGTGCAATGTCTGGCCTTGTACACACCATAGCATACATCAAGCTGCCAATAGCTGAGGCATAAGGCACCTTACTCATATGGTCCCTTTCTTCTTCTGTCTTCGGTGACTGTTCTTTACTTAGTTTGAAATGACTACCCAAAGGTGTGCTCACTGGTTTGGCTTCATTCATATTGAACCTGCTGAGAACTTTCTTCACATAATCTGACCGTGAAAGTTTCAATGTACCATTAGCCTTGTCTCTAATGATTCTCATACCAAGGATTTGCTTTGCAGCTCCCAAATCCTTCATTGCAAACTGTTTGGACAATTGCTTCTTCAGATTATTAATCTCCTCAATGCTAGACCCTACAATAAGCATATCATCCACATACAACAGTAATATGATGAAAGAATTGTCAAAAGACTTAACATAGCAACAGTGATCAGCCTCACATCTCTTGAAACCAATTCTATACATAAAACTGTCAAATTTCTTGTACCACTGTCTAGGAGCTTGTTTTAGGCCATACAAGCTCTTCCTTAGTTTGCAGACTAGATTCTCTTGTCCCTGAACAATGAACCCTTCTGGCTGAATCATGTAAAGGTCTTCCTCCAAGTCACCATGAAGGAATGCCGTCTTCACATCTAACTGCTCAAGATGTAAGTTTTCTGCAGCCACCATTCCCAGTACCAGTCTGATTGTTGACATCTTCACAACTGGAGAAAATATCTCTGTGTAGTCAATGCCCTCCTTCTGCTGGAAACCTTTAACAACTAATCTGGCCTTGTAACGTTTACTACCATCATGCTCATTCTTTATTCTGTATACCTACTTGTTGTGCAAAGCCTTCTTTCCTATTGGCAATTCAGTCAGTTCCCATGTCTGATTCCCCAACAAGGAATCCATCTCATCTTTCATGGCTAACTCCCACTTACTTGAATTCTCATCTTGCAAGGCTTCATCATAACACGCTGGCTCACCACCATCAGTCAACAGGAGATAATTTAGAGTGGGTGAATAACGCTGTGGAGGTTTAATATTCCTGGAAGATCTGCGAACTTCAGCTACAGGTGTACTCTGATCTACCTGTGTATTTACATTCTCCTTATTTTCTTCACCCCTTTTCTGGACAGTACTTTCAGTCAATTCATCTAAGTTGACAAACTCAGATTTCCTTTGATCTCTCTCTGTAACGTCTGACACTACAGTTGACATGTCCTTGTACATAACATGTTCATTAAATATCACATTTCTACTTCTGATGATTTTTCTGTTTTGTTCATCCCAAAACCTATAGCCAAATTTCTCATCACCATAGCCAATGAAAAAACATATTTTAAACTTTGCATCAAGTTTACTACGAGCATCAGAATCAATATGAACATAAGAAACACAACCAAAAACTTTTAAATGGGAAAACTTTACCTCTTTACCGCTCCAAACCTCCTCAGGAAGTCTGAACTCTATAGGAACTGATGGTCCTCAGTTTATCAGGTAAGCAGCAGTACTAACAGCATCAGCCCAAAAAGTTTTTGGCAGTCCAGCATGCAACCTCATACTCCTAGCACGCTCATTGAGAGTTCTGTTCATGCGCTCAGCCACACCATTCTGCTGTGGTGTCCCAGGAATGGTCTTCTCCATCCTAATTCCCTATGCAGCACAATACTCACTGAACCCTCCATCTATGTACTCTCCTCCATTATCAGATCTCAAACATTTTAGTTTCAAACCTGTTTCTGTCTCAACCATGGCCTTCCACTTCTTAAAAGTTTCAAATACATCAGATTTATTTTTCAGAAAATAAACCCATACCTTTCTACTTGAGTCATCAATGAAAGTGATGTAGTACTTTGAACCTCCAAGGGATGCAACTGGAGAAGGCCCCCACAAATCAGTGTGTACTAACTCCAATTTTTCAGCCTTCGGTGTCCTACCAGTTTTCAAGAAGCTCACCTTTTTCTACTTTCCTAAGATGCAACTTTCACACATGTCAAAATCAATGGATTTCAATTCTGGTAGTTTTCCTTTTGACAACAGCATCTTCATCCCTTTCTCACTCATGTGATCAAGTCTGCGGTGCCATAGGCTTGTATCAGTACTTGCATCAGCAACTGCAATTGTGTCTCTTGGACTTGAGGTCATATACAAAGTACCAGTTTTCTTTCCACGAGCCAATACCCTAGCTCCCTTTGTAACCTTCCAAGTACCGCCAACAAATAGTATTGCATGCCCTTCATCATCAAGTTGTCCAACAGAAATCAGATTCCTCTTCAAGTCAGGAATATGTCGAACCTTCTCCAGTAACCAAACAGATTCATTGGGCAACAATATCCGGACATCTCCCATACCTACAACATCCAAGGCTGAACCATCAGCCAAATACACCTTACCAAAATCACCTGTAACATAATTTTATATGATTTCTCGGTGTGGAGTGGTATGAAACAAAGCTCCTGAGTCCAAAACCCAATCATCAAGTGGACTGTCTACTGTAAGAAGTAATGCATCCTGTACCTCTTCTGTTACAGCATTAGCAGAATCATCTCCATTCTTCTTCTTAGGACTTTTGCATTGATTCCTAAAGTGACCTATTTTCCCACAGTTCCAGCATTGTACTTGTTGGCCTGATCTAGATTTGCTTCTGTTTCGATTAGAATTTCTGGATTTTGATCTGCCCCGGTTTGAATTTTTGTCATTACCTCTGCCTCTTGTCTCAAGGTTTAGGGCAGAACCAGATCCTGAGGTTTCGCCTGCATCTCTTCTACGAATCTCCTCAGCCAGAATTAAATCTCGTATATCATTGTACTTGAGCTTTTCCTTTCCTGTAGAATTGCTTACTGCCATCCTCATTGCCTCCCAACTGTTTGGCAAAGAAGCCAAGACGATCAGAGCACGAATCTCATCATCAAAATCAATTTCTACAAATGACAATTGATTTGTGATAGTGTTAAATTCATTCAGATGTTGTGCTACTGATGCGTTCTCTGCCATCTTCAGATTGAACAGTTTCTTCATCAAATGGACCTTGTTGTTTGCTGACGGCTTTTCATACATACCAGACAAAGCCTTCATCAGATCTACTGTGGTCTTCTCCTTTACAACATTGTGTGCAACAGACCTAGACAGAGTTAACCTGATAACTCCCAGTACCTGTCTGTCAAGAAGAGCCCATTCCTCAGCCTTCATAGCCTCAGGTTTTGTCCCCAAAAGAGGCAGATGCAATTTCCTCCCATAGAGATAATCTTCAATCTGCATCCTCCAATACGCGAAGTCTGTGCCATCAAACTTTTCTATTCCAGACGCCTTTCCTGCTTCCTCTGCCATTGCTCCCACTCAAACCTAACCCTAGGCTCTGATACCAGTTGTAGGGAATTAAACCAAATTCCCAACCTGTGAGAAAAAAAAAAAAAAAAATAGAGAAAGCACACGCCAAAAAAACAATCACACGCACAAGACAGTATTTACGTGGTTCGGCAATTTGCCTACATCCACGGAGTTGCAGGGATTTCACTATTATCAGGGAAGAATACAAAGTACAAGAATTACGGCTACAATACTTTTTCTCTCACTCTACAATAGGCGGCAACAACAACCTACAATCTTATATAACCCTAATCACGGCAAAGTCGGTTTATATATGAAATAGGCCCAAAAATTTATCGGCCCAAGCCTCCGCTCCATGGACTAAGCCTCAGTAAATCTCCCATTAAAGACCATACAACATTATTCGGACTGGGTCAGGTCGTTAACTGGATCAAACATAAACTAGGCTCCACAAAGCCCAACAAGTTTGAGGTACTTGTTAAAGTCAATTGTTTGGATTTACCCAGCTTTGTCAGAAATTCAATCTTTTCAACATTCCAAGGAGCAATGTCCAGTGGTGGCTTTAGCATCTGGTAGGTAACTTCTGACAGAGCCAAAGCATTTGACGAGAAGGGTATTACATTACGTCCATAATATGCGAATTTACACAAGTTAGGAGTGTCAATGTCGACTTCAATTAGACTGCCCCAATGCATTAAGTACAATGTCTTAAGAGAATGACTTGAAATCTTAAGTCTTTCCAGCGTACGACTATATATGCTCAAGTACTCAATTAGCGGAAGTTGAGAAAAATGATTGTGTAACCACTTGTCTGTTATGTTTGGTGCGCTTAATGTTAGCATACTCAGATTATTACAAGAGAGCAGATTGATCTCACATTGTTTAGTCTGAGATATAACTACACGACAAAGATTTGATGCTTCTAACTCAACTCTCTCAAGATCATCATTGAGTTCCACCTCAATCGACTTGGCTTTAATAAGACCGGAGAACTTTATACTTTTCAATCCATGGCACTTCAAAAATTTCATGTCTTCTATCACAGGACTCCCAGCAACTAGTTTTTGAATAGTTTTATCATCTGCATCAACGTAAAATAAAGACAGTTTTTTTCAAAATGGGTAAGTTTATATCACCACAGTTTGTATCCAACTTACACTGCCTTAAAATCAACACGGTTATGGATTTTGCAACCAAAACGCTCTGAGGTAAGTCATAATATCCTGCTGCAAAATGAAGGCTCAACTTCTTGACATCACTCTTAACCACATAGTTAATCCAACAATCAACACGGGAATTCAAACTCCATTTGTCCAAGCCGTGAGTAAGTATAAATTCCCTTATAGTTAGCCTCTGCTTATGACGGCTTTCTAAAGATTTTTCCACAAAAATATAGAAGTCCTGTAACTTTCTCTGAATATCTAGATTTTCATATCCAGATTATTTGGATATGAATTTGGATTATAAATTCATATCCAAATAATCAAACCATGCCTAAATCCAAAATCATTCCATATCTGGGACGAAAATCAAACAAACTCAACTATAATATCACCTACCTAAATAAAAAATCAAAGCAAATCTGGGAAAAAGATCCACAAGTTTATCTTCCAAACCAGATCACATCAAGTCATCACCAATGACCATTGCCACCACCACCAGTCCCAGCGAGCACAGCACTACCAGACCCGACCTCATCGACTTGGAGTGAGCCACCGTTTGCCCATGTCTACCTTGCAACCCCATCAAATCTGGTTTGTGTTCTTAGCGTCTATCTCTGTTGTGCATTTTTCTTTTTCAATAGAGTTAACACAAAGTAAAACATAAGCTTTTCTATTCAATGAACTTGAAGAGTTTAAGTGAAGAGTTTAACCCCAGTTGAACTTGAAGAGTTAAGTGATTTGAATTTGAATTGACGTGGCACAGTTTAAGCCTTTGATTTATTTTAAGCGAATCTAGTCCCTTAACTAGACACTCTCCATTTCAAATAGAAATAGAGAGGATCCAGATCCGACTACAAACTCTCCTGCATGTTATGATCGAGACCACAGGGAGTCTTTTAAGGATTTCGATGACTATCTCGACTGGTAGATAGTCTGACATATTCGAGTGGGATTGCATTGAAATAGAAAATTTTCACACACTCACGTTTATATTTATATATGTGACATCTCATTTTGCCCTAATATTAAAAGGCCTGACACAAAAAATAATGGGCTTGCTATGTGTGCTATAAGTAAATTCCACGTAGAAACACAATATTAATTCATGTTTCTCACCATCGTGCACCCTTGTTCGGTGGTCACTCTACAAGTATAAGTGCTTGTAAGGTGTAGGGGACAAGAGCCGGGGTTCAAGTCTCCAGTAGGAAGTTTCACACACATATACACTTAGATTAGGTTAGAGTAAAATTTATATCTTGTATTAAAAAAAAAATTAAAAAAAAAATCATGTCTCTCAAAAAAAATATTAAATTGCAATTATACCTCAAGTTTGGAGTTTTTGGATTTTATTCCTCAAATTTTAGAATTTGAATTTTACTCCTTGAAGTTTGGAAGTGTTTAAATTTTAAATCCTAACGTTTTAGAATTTAGATTTTACGCCCTAAAATTTGGAAGTGTTGAGATTTTACATCTCAAATTCTAAAACTTCAAGGTATAAAATTCAACTGTTCCAAACTTTAGGAAGTAAAATCTAAACACTTCTAAAAGTTAAAGGTAAAATCCAAATTCCAAAACGCGTATAAAATTTAAACACCCTCAAGTTTTAAGTTATAAAATCCAAATTCTAAAACTTTATAACAAGTTGCAAACAGCCCAAACTTTAAAATTGTGATTTGCAATATAAAAAAATAAAATAAAATAAAATCTCTAAGGTACAACCCACACAAGCAGAATAGGCCTCCTATAAAACCCTCCCTTAATTATTTTACATTAGCATACTCTCTTTCTCTGTGAGTGTCGAATTTTGCAGAATCGCAGCCATGGCAAGCACCAAAGTTCAGAGGATTATGACCCAACCCATTGTAAGCTCTCACTTCATTACTTTCCTTTCTCAATATGTTTACTATTTTTTCTAGGGTTTGCTTTACTTTGTTTGTTCACTTACTGTCACTCTCTTTTTTGTTGGTTTTTTGGGGTTCGCCAGAACCTGATTTTCAGGTTTCTTCAGAGTGTAAGTCCTTATTTTTGGCCATTTTGAATGGTTTTGTCTTCTGGGTTTGCTTTGATTTTGTTTGTTCTTTAATGGGTCGTGAAGTTTTTGAGCTAATTTTTGCTTTTTTCTGTTTTGGTTGGGAATTGGTACACAGAAAGCTCGCATTCAGATATGGCTTTTTGAGCAGCGAGACCTGAGGATTGAGGGCCGTATCATCGTATGTTTTATGTCTAAGCTTATCTATGCATTTTTTTTAATCACTGCTAAATCTTTGTTATTTTGTAGGTTCTGGGTTGCTTTGTGATTGGTTTTTGGGGGGGAAAGGAAGGTTTACTAGGGGTTTAGTGGTTATTTTATCACATTGTAGATGATGTTTTGAGTTGCAATTTACATTGTAGAATTTGAGATTTAGACATTTAGTGTTATTTTAGCTTTAGAATGATATTTAATTTTTAGGGATAATTAAATTTGGGTAGTGCCACAGCGTTTGAAATTGAAGTGACTGAATTTTAGTGGGGCAAGAAAGATGTGTTAACATCTAGAATGTTTTGGTGTAATCAAAGGTTTAAGTTCATGATTGATACATTTGATGGAGGTGAGAATGCTAGGCAATGTCTTTAAGATTTGTTCAAGAATTGTCATGCTAAAATAGTTGGAATTTCTGAGTGAAATGATTCATGAAATTCTTATGAACATTATTTTAGTCAGGTTTATGAATTGTCATGCTAGGCAATGTCTTATGAACATTGTTTTAGTCAGGTGAGAATGCTAGGCAATGTCTTAAGATTTTTTCAATAATTGTCATTCTAAAATAGTTGAAATTTCTGAGTGATATGATTCATGAAATTCTTATGAACATTGTTACCTGTAGATTCCTGTGCCAATGAGTCATAACTCAACTGTCACTTCTCCCATAGTAATTGGTTAGAGGGTGTGACCATGGGTTCAAGACCCACTAGGTGCAAGTGTAACTTATCCCAAAAAAAAAAGAGGGAAACTGTTGTTTCCATTTAAAATTAAAACCCTTGCAAAAAGAAAATTTAAAAACTGCTGGGTATTGGGATTATTAGGGCCTGTTTGGTTATGTTTGCAGAAAATAGTTTTTAAGAACTGGTTTTAGAGAGCATTAAGAAAGCTCCAAGAACATATTGTTTTCAATGGTTTTTTTTTTCTTAAGCTGTAAACAAAAGAAATAGTTTTAGGAAATATTGCTGTGATGTTATCTGAAAAAATGCTAATTTTTAAGAATGATTCTCTGAAAGTAGATTTTGAAAGTGGCTGCACTAATTAAGGCTGGATTTTTAGTAACGTATATGATAATTATCTTTGCTATATAAAATGTATTGCAAACATGTCTAAAATGTGAAATTTTCAAATTTCCACTGTAATAACTTTGAAATATTTGTGAACAGTAATCTTTTGTTCTGCACGCCTGATTATGACTGTGGCATGTGTTTATTTTATTTATTAGGATCAGGATTCTACAGATTTCTTAGATCAATGAACAATGGAGTTTGTCTAATCTTGGTTGTTGAGTGAGATTTGATTGCCATAATTGCACCTTATTTGTCATGCATAAAAAGATGTCTATTCCAACTGAAAATGGCAAAATGGCCATAATTGCACCATATTTAGTGCCATTTTTTTAATGTTGAACTTTGGTTAAAATGCTGAGATCACCCTGAATTTCGAGCATCTTTTGCAATTCTAAGTGAATAAATGTAAATTTATTCAAATGTAAATTTTTGTGCCCTACAGGGCTTTGATGAGTACATGAATTTGGTGCTGGATGATGCTGAAGAAGTCAATGTTAAGAAGAAGAGCAGAAAATCTTTAGGTGGGCTCTTTTTCTCACTCCTTTTTCTTTACCTTCTCCTAAATGTGCATTCTTTGAAGTGGTTCATCTATTTTGTTCAGGGAGGATTCTTCTTAAGGGAGACAACATAACTCTGATGATGAACTCGTAAGTTTACTGAACCGAAAGCCACTCTTCTCTCTCTCTCTCTCTCTCTCTCTCTCTCTCGATGATTTTCTTTTCAATTTACAGTGGAAAGTGATGATGATTCCAGCAATTGTGTAAATTGGCATTATGATGCCTTTTCAATCACCTGGCAGCCTAGCATCTCTGTTTACTGACATGTTAGATACAATCTTGAACATCAAGAATGATTAATGTAACATATGAATGATTTTTTATCCATCGAGTAAGATACATTGGCCCTGTTGCTCTTTTACATTTTCTATCCTGCCTTGTTTCTAATAATTTCTGCTTCATCTGCATTTTTTAGAATCTTGATTGGCCCCTAGAGAAGAAAATCTATACAGGTTTGAGTTTCCCCCTCCCAACTATCAAATTATCTAAAGGAAAGTTCAAATTCCCTTCTGTCTGGTTTACAAAAGCTTAATCAGATGTTTAACTTGGAACTCAAATTAATGGATATAATCGGTTTCAAATTTTCGTGTAAATCATTTTTTAATAGCTTAATGATTAAAATAAACTAAAGGGGAAAAAAGTGAAAGAAAGGGGCAGTTAAGTACTGGCAGAGCAAATGGTGGAGAGCTCAGAGCTATAATAATTTTGCTGAAAGCAGCTCCTAGTTTCTGTTTTTATTCATTTCAATAAAATCTTTATCTGTTTATCTAAAAAACAAGTCAGTCGGCCAGGGTTTTAGGAAGAAATTGACTGGTTGGAGAAATACATTAGGGGTGTCAAATGGGTGGGTTTGTGGGCATAATTGGGTTGGGTATAAAAAACTCATTTACTCATTAAAACTTATTTAACTAATTGTTTCTAACCCAAATCCAACCTAACCCAATTACCCAATTATCAAAATTACCAAAATGCCATTAAAATGAAAACTCCAACACTTTCTTAGATTCCCTTTTCCCTCTCTAACTTTCCCGAGAAAATTCCAATCTCTTTGATCAATTTTTTTTTTTCATGGTACTTGTAGAAAATCTAGTCAATTAAGCTCATCTACAACTACTTTCACTCTCATATGATCTAAGTGATTTTTTTTTTAATTCTAATAAGTTAAAAAAAATATTTTTAGTGCTTTCAAATAACTTTTAAAAATCTGTTTGATTGCTAAGAAAACTGAGGGAAGAAAGAACAAAAAAACAAAATCTGGAAAAAAAAATTTAATTTTTCTTGTACAATTTTTGTCATTTGATCTAATTTGAATTATTTCACTTTCTTCAAGTTTCATGCTCCTCGCACTTT
The DNA here is from genome assembly GCA_030021035.2 of Notholithocarpus densiflorus. Lineage (NCBI taxonomy): Eukaryota > Viridiplantae > Streptophyta > Magnoliopsida > Fagales > Fagaceae > Notholithocarpus > Notholithocarpus densiflorus. The sequence continues at coordinate 696,698 of JARYZH020000014.1, read as the reverse complement.
CTCGGGAACCAAACAAAAAAATTAAACTATTAGTTTCTGGTAGTAAACCTCGAATTTACGAGGGATTCATTTAATCCACAAAGTGACAAGTTTGGAATCCACTAGAAAAATAATAGAAAAAAAAACTCTGAATTTTTATTAATCTAAAAAACTGAATTGCCCTAGAGACTACAATGAATTTAAATAGTAAAAGAAAACTTAGAGCGCTAAAAAACGTCCAAACCCTAATTTGACTAAACAACATTAGAGGCACCTAAAATTATGGAAATAATAACTCTAATCCTAAAATTATGAAAATTACATAAATTGCCAAAAATAAAAATAAAAAATTACAAAAAATTAATTTGTAAGTTTTGTCCTACATCAAAATTGGACTGTCATTTTGTCACATCCCAACTAAACACCAGCTTGTGGATCTATTTACTAAACCTCTAGGAAAGGTTAAGTTCTTCAATCTCCTTTCCAAAATGGGCATTCATAATATATATGCTCTGGGGAGTATCAAGCTATACAAAGATTGAGGAGTGAATTAGCGAGTACAAAATGGAGTTGCAGCGCATAATCAAGATGAAGTTTCTACAAGAATGACATGTCATTTTCCTCTATTGTAAATATAAAATACAAGTCGTAGCTGCTACGTTTATTCAATTATTTAGTGATAGGAGAAATAGATGATAGGTGGCTTCATCTCATTGGTTACTTTTGTTGATCAATTAGGGAATTTGTTAGTCTTTTTTACTTTCCCCCCAAAAAATCTTGTAAACGCTTTTTGGTTTATTGCACATTGGGTCCTTGGCTAGGAGTTGCTACTAATCATTGGTTTTGTATTAAATGTGATTAGTTACCCATTTGTCTAATTTCATTTTTAGTTACCTAATTAACTAAAAACCAATTCAAGTGTAATTAAGGGCCTGTTTGGTAGGAGGGTTTTTGTTTTTGTTTTCAAAACAGTACAAAAACAAATTTCAAAAAATTAAAATTAAAACTAGTTTTCAGATAATAATTTTTTTATTATAGGTGTTTGGCTCCTACTAAAAAAAACTATTATATATATATATATATAAATTGTTTGGGAGACCATTTCTATTTCTGAGATTTTTTTTAAAAAAATTACAAAAAGTAATGTGTAAAATCTGTAAAGGCCTGATTGGTAGGAGGAGTTTTGTTTTTGTTTTCAAAACAATATAAAAACAATTTTCAAAAAATTGAACTTGAAACTAGTTTTCAAATAATAATTTTTATATTTTACATGTTTGGCTCCCACTTTTAAGAACAATTTTCAAAATACTAAAAACAAAAAATAATTTTTTGGGAGACCATTTATATTTTTGAGATTTAAAAAAAAAAATTTACAAAAAGTAACGTGTAGAATCTGTAAATTGCTTTTTTTGTGGATAATGATAAGGCAATTGAGCTCATCATATACTCTCTCTTTTTTAATGATATTGTGGGTATCCGAGAACCGAGGATGAAGTTGAAGCGTTATAGTATTAGTGTGGGGATGCCACGGGCCCGAGGAGGAAAGTCACCCGAGGAGAGGAAGGGACGAGTCATAGGACTCTGAGGTGTTCCAGGTGGAGAGAAGGGTATGAAGAGATAGGATCTGTGATCATAGGGGAAGTTTCTAGTTCGGAGTAGCCTGCTGCCTCTGCATTTAATGGTGGGCAACAGCTTTATCAGCTGCATTGATGAGGAAGTGACCTGAACAGTGCAAGTCACAGCTAAGCAAATTCCTTTCGCCACCTTCTTCAGATACTGACAGAGACAAGTGTCATAATAGAAGGTATGTTAGGTAAGGATGGATGGTTGAGATATAAGAGAAAGAGAAGTATATAAGAAGAAGGGGGTTTACAAAGAAAGAGGATGACACAAGTATCGAGGGACAAAGAAAAAGAAAGAGAAAGAACACTTAGAGAGAAGAGATTGAACAGTAATAATTCTTATGTAAATTGTGGCCTCCTCGGACAAGCTTGTAAAGGAAAGATTGGTCCTCTTATCTAATACAATCGGCCCTTTTCTTCCTTGTTTTGGTCCTCGGGCGAAGCCCCCCTTTGGTTGTTTGGTTCCCTCTCTTACAAATTCTTTGTTTTGGGCCATGGTTGAACTGATCCAACCACTATTCTAAGCGGGCCTGGGCCACTAGATCTTTTGGTCCTTACAGATATGTTTCAAATTTGAAGGGTGTGAATTCTTTTTGTGATAAAGATAAGCTCCTTATTTTAAGAGATAAAAGAGTTATGTGGGGCCCATTGTTTTCAATTTATTTACAACTATGTCATTAAAAACATTTTATGTATCTTGAAAACACCTCCTTAGCCATTTTCAAAATCCTGTTCTAAACCAGGAAAACAGGATACTGTTTTTTGAAAACTGAATTTAGAAAATATTAGCCAAACAATAAATTCAAGTGTGGGACCCACCATTTTATGGATTGCAAAAAAAAAAAAAAAACTATATTTAAATACTCTTACTAAACATGCCATAAATTACTTTTTTGTGGATAATGATAAGAGAATAGAACTCACGTACCTTTTTTTTAATAATGATAAGTTTTAAATTTGAAATGTGAGAATTATTTTTGTAGTAAAGATAAGCTCCTTAATTTAAGAGATAGAAGAGTTTGGACAAATATATGGGGTCCACTGATTTCAATTTATTTACACCTAGTCATTAACCCATGCGATGCACGGGAAAGCTATTGTATATGAATGTAAAATATTCTTTTTCTCTTCCTCTTTAATTGTTGATATGAAACATTAAATTACATAATGAAAAATAGAAATCAAACTTAAGTTTAAATTAAAATAAAGAATCAAATCTTTAACATCCTCAATCATCCATTAAATGTATGAAACACAAATTTAAAGAACTACTCAATCAATATTTAAAATAAATTGAAAGACAACTTTAAAGTGTTATTTGTATCTTCTTCCTTTGTTTCTTCGTAGAAGTCACTAAACCTTTCCACCAGGGTCTAACTCGTATGATCTAATCATGCTCAGAATTGGGACCATAGGCACCTGAAAAACCGACTTGTATTGATCATCCACACATCTGAACTTACATAAATTGAATAATTTCCCACAACCCCATCAAGTTTCTTTACTACTCTTCTAGTCCACAACAATAGCAACCCAACAAAGGCCCCTAAAGCTCCAAAGTGACACCAGTCCACAGACTAATAATCAATATGGTAAATCATTGTTACAATAATGCAACCAAAAACAAAAAACATTTGTACAATACTATCAACTATTACCAAAACTATCTAAATGTTGTTTTCTACTATATAAACCTATCTCACCATCAATGCCAATAAAACTTTCTAAAAGCTTTGATTCCTTTGAAGTTATTAAGGGTAACAAACTCTAATCTTAATGCACAAACTCACCATGAAATATATCATTAAAAAAATCAAACCTACTTCTCAAAGGGAATCATATCAAAATCTCACCATCAATTCCAATCCCAATATCAAACATATGACATTGAGAAAATAAGGCCAACAAAACATCTCACCCTGATTAAATCAACAACACAGCATCACATTCCCTACTTACCTTCCTCCTTACCATTCCCCATGTATTATGACTTCTAGAACAACAACAAAAAATCACTTAGGAATTTTATCAAACAGCTTGTGTACATGTAAGAGAAACAACACTTAATGAAAGTGGACATCAATGAGAATGATCTTTTACTCTACTTTAAAATAGTAGGACAATAGTCATGAATCGTTGCAAAACTTCCAAAAGACTCTATAAAAGAGAGAATTTTAAAAAGAAAAGAGAGTACCATGTTGCAGCAACACCAGCTTCAATATAACCACGGGTTGTTTTTTCTCTCTCAAGGCCTACGCAAGCTCCTTTGTGCCTAAAAATTGAAAACATAGAATGAGGTTTTTGTAGGTACTTATATATTTTTGATACCACATTAAGTTTGGTTATGAAGTTAAAAGATTTCATGTACATACTCCAAATTAAAAGGATATGTTTCACCTTCTATTTACAATATGGCTCAAAGAATAGTAAAAAGATGATGAAACTCTTAACAAATTTAAGTTAACAAAGAACATTTGTGTATATAAAGCCCTCTAATACGTCAGCCTTTGTGTGTTTTAGGGTTTGGAAGAGGATATCCTCTGGCAAATCTTTAACTTTAGCTATCTTCTGCCTTTTACATGGATTTAGATGTATATTATTGCCTACACAACGAAGCAAAAAACCCAACCCTGATTTGAATATGCTTAATTTCTATATTCTTTCTAATTAATATATAAAGAAAAAACAAAACAGAGATAAAAGAAACAAAAAAACCCAACCCTGATCTGAATATGCTTAATTACAAATTTGCTAATAAATTAAACTTACCTTTGATACACCTTTTCCAAGGTAGTCTAAACCTCCATCCCTTAGTTCAAGTGCCTCATAAATTCCTAAAGGAAAACAAAAAAAAAAGGATACAGAGTTTGGTCTATGAGACAAAACACCAAAACATATCTGAATGTTCAAATCCTCTCTCAATTTCTTCACTATATCATGTATTTTCAAAATGATCTAACAACATAAATGAAAATTATCATCTCCATAGTACATTTTACCGCTCAGATTAAGTATTACTAATCTAAGACTAATATCAATTACAAAAAAAAAAAAAAAAAAAAAAAAAAAAAAACGAAGATTTGATTAAGGAACATACCGGTGGATGCACCACTTGGAATAGCGGCCCTATAAAAAGCGCCCCTATAAAAAGCGCCCTCTGAGGTTGTCACATCAACCTACACGATTAAGGAACAAAGATTTGATTAATTAATCATTAACAAAACCCTTGTGTACGATGGTCATAGACACACACAGATTTTCGATACGAAACAAAACAGTCTATAACTCACTATCGACAAAAACACAGATCAGGGACATGGGAATTTAAGAATCAAACCTCGACTATGGGATTGCCACGACTGTCGAAGATCTGGCATGCCTTGATGGCCTGGATTGTGATCGCCATAGGAGAAGAGAGATTTTTAGTTTCGAGAGTGTGTGAGAGAGGTAGAGAGAAGAGCAGGCGGAGTTCACGGTTTTTTTAAGGTGGAGAGATATAGAATAGTCGGGTTATTTTTTCTTTTAAAAAAATTAAACTTAAATAAATAAAATAAAAAGAATTTAAAAAAAAATAGTGGTGACGTGAAAAATTGTAGGAGTTTCAGAGGCTTCGGTTTTATATACATAGACTATGCCATTAAAAACATTTTTTGTATCTTGAAAACATCCTCTCCCCCGTCTTCAAAATCCTATTTTGAATAAGGAAAATAGGATACAATTTTCTGAAAACTATATTTAGAGAACATTAGCTAAACAATAGATTTAAGTGTGGCCTCCACTATTTTATGGCTTGCAAAAAAAAAAAAAAAAAACTATATTTAAATGCTCTTACCAAACAGGCCCTAATTAATTGAGGTAAACCAAAGTCTTGAAGCAAATATTTTGGACTTGGAAGTTTGATTACGAATGGGAAAGGTGTTAAGCACCCCACACTGCCTATCCAAAGGATAGTACGCTATTTTAATTTTAATTCCAACATTAACTTTTTAGGGAAAAAAATTAGATATTTGGTTTTTGATTTTTGCACAAACTATATATATATGGGTGGCAATTCGTGTTTATGTGTCGGATTCATGTCGTGTTAACTCATAAGTATTCGACTATATAAGTCAACACTAACCTAATATGTTTATTAAACATGTCAAGATTTCTCAACCCTAACATGACCCATTTATTAATCGGGTCAGTCGTGTCGACCTGTTTACCAGATTTTATCAAAATGAAAAAAAAAATTATGAAAAAACAAACAAATAAATATTTTTAATATAAAATTCAAAACTAACGAGTAACTGCATTACAAATAATCATTCAAAACTTAAGCATGTCCCAATATCACAAATAATTAATTACAATATGTCAAAGAAAATAAACCATAACAACTAATAAGTTTATATACCTTGGATTTGAAGGGTATATTGGTAAAATGTCATTTAATTAAATGAGTCAAACGGGTTCCATGTATTGAACACTAATCCAACCTGTTTATTAAACGGGTTAGTCGTGTCAACCCGAATATGACACAAACTCATTAAGTCTCAACCCATAAACTGCTAATTTTGTGTCATATCGTGTTGGGTTTGCAGGTCGTGTCCAATTTTGCTACCCATAAATATATATATATATATATAAATATATATATATATATAACATATCATGTGAATATTTATTTCAAAGAATTATTATAAACAAATCATGTGAAATATATGTAGATTTCATGTAAAGACTAAATTTAAATATGTATAACTAACATGTGAGTATAATATTTATTACATACATAACAATCATTTTCGATGTGTTTGATAAGCTTCTCAATGAAAATATGCCTTTCTTGAGGTCCAAGTTCTATAACATCAACCATGAGTCCCTTTAGCATCTTCATCTGCACCTTTACCACCCACCATGAACATCGAACAAAGGTGAAGTAATTCTTTCACAAGTGGGTGGTTTCTAAATTGAAGCTTGAAAGTGCACTTAGCCTAATTATTAGATGTTTTAGTCTTTTAGACCCCAATTTTAATTTTGGTTAATTAATTTTAGGCTAAACACAATTAAAGCAAAATACACATAATTAGCCAATTAATTAACCGAACCACCAAACAAGTGCATGGATGTACATATAATTGAATAATGCAATAATGTAAAAGGCAGTTAGGAAAAAAGATGAAAACCCAAGATAATACATAATGTGCTATCGAAGATGAAAACTGGAAAATTTGGCATAAAAACCTCTTGGCGGCCTTCCAAACTAAAAATAATTCACTAGTAAATAAGTTGAAGTGCAAGAATACACAAAGACCTTCCAAGCCTAAACTATCCAATGTATTTGAGTACTCTAAGTTTCAGCTACAAAATAAGTGTGAATAAAATCTGCATCGAGATTAAGTTAATGCTTATAATTTGAGTATGAGAATTAGTTTGAGAATACTTTTGGTCCCTATAATTTGAATATGAGAAAATCTGCATCGGGATTAAAATGGTCTTGAGTAGATACAAGTATAGGTGGTAGCTATAGCCTATAATTTGAGTACGAGAATTAGTTTGAGAATTACAAAAACTATTACAAACCCATGGATAGAACTCACCCTTGAAAACCAGCTTGCAAAGGGAGGGTGCCCAAGAGCTTATAAACACATGTTTAAGTTTATACTTAAGTAATGTGGGACACTAAGATCATAACAAAAACCATCTCTAGTATCACTACCCAAATCGAACCATCACTAATTTCAAATCTCATGTAACAAATGGCAGTCAGAATATTTTTGTGTCGCGAAACCTCTCCATCACATTGACTCGGCCAATACTCTAATTGTGAAGCATCTAAAATTACTTTGATGGCTAGAGAATCATCCCTGCCCAACTATGTTGCTTGTAAATCGTGGCGTTACTAGCTATTCTTCCGATAAGCCGGTATGCATTTGGGTCATCTAACTACTCCACCTCTGCCATAGGAGAAGAAATTAGGGTTAGGGTTAGGGACTTTTGGGGGTTTAAGGATGAGTACAAGAGTGAGAATGTGCATTGTGGTTGGGGTTCTTTGCATGGATCCATATTTTCACCACTCACAACTCAAGGCAAACATTGTGATATTTTTTGTGGCACTAGCATTTTTTTTTTTTTTTTTTTTCTTCTCATTGGGGTGGGAACCAATTTTCACTACCAATTTTGCAATTGTTTTTTCTTTTTTGAGTAAGAGGGGTCTATTTTGCCGCACTGATGCATATGGCCTGAATAGTCAAGCTAGAAACGGTGACGAGCTAGCCCAAGCCTATCTTAGAATACCATGCGGAGACCCATTGTAGCCAGCCTAATCTATTGTTCAATTTGGGCTACATGGATCACCCTTCAAATAAGCATTAACCTCACCCAGCCATCTTGGACATGTTCGGAAATTTTACAGCTCAAATCCAGTACTAAAATATGCAGTAAGTGAAAAAGAAAAAAGGAACATGGTAAAATTTTATTTACTTTTTGTTTTATTGAAAAATGAACGCGTATTTCAAATTACCATTTTAATACTTTTTAATTTTTCTTTTGAGAATATATTTCGTTCAATTTAAAACCAAACTAGAAACAATTGAATGCAATTTATACCTTGAAGCTTACTCCACGACTTATAGATATACACAAAAGAAATCGAAAGAGAAAGTTAGAGAGTTTGTCTTTAGCTTCAAAAAAAAAAAGTTAGAGAGGACAAAAAATGTGAAGGTGAAACGACTTTTTATATCAAAAAAAAAAAACTCCTATATAATGTCAGCCCTTGCCACATTATCAATTTTTATCAATGTTAATATGATTGTATACTTTTTTTTCTATTATTTTTTAATTGTAAGAATAGACTCATCAATTGTATTCAAATGCTTCTTCTTTAAATGTCAAAATTACAATTCGTCTTAATTGAGATTGATGTATTTGTCACTCACCAAACTAGCATTTGAAGTTATTATCCAGTGCGGGGATGTGTTTATATTTTGTGTCCCATATAATCCTACATAAATCTTGAAAATGGATGAATTGATAAGATGGAAATAAAATAAATTATAAAAAAAAAAAAAAAAAAAAAAAAGGTATAAGAGCACGAGCATGTCACATGCTAATAAAGCTTTTTAAAACCCAACTATGATTAAAGAATCTCTCATTATCATTGATTTTAATCTATACTAGTCTCTTCACACATGTGTTGCGTGTGCTTAGAAATTTTTCTATATTTTTTAAACAAATGTTACTTTTCATTTATCTCGATCCGGGGTTTATGTAGTTGACAATGAGATTTGTGTTTTTTAATAACTGATACACTTAGGTTTGTCATGAAATGTATGTGTTTGTGGGCGTGTTAAGTTAATTGTTGTACATCTCATTACACTCCTAAGTATTCACATCAATTAGTATATTGATTCTTTAAAATATATATATATTTATATTAAAAAAATGTGTCAAATTTGCACAATTTTACCTAAAAATTACTCACAAAATAAATAAGATTTCACATAGACTCTCAGAATTTGGGCCACTACTATCAAAAATGAAATTGAGCCCACTCTTATCAAAAAAAAAAAATTTGAGCCCACTCAGACCCTTATCTTAAAAACGACAACGTTTTTTGCACATCTTTCAAAAACGAAGACTTACTTTTTTTTTGTTTTTTTTTCTATCTGTGATTTTGCAAAGGAATTCGATCTCTGTTCCAGCCGTCTCTCTGGTATTGTGTTTTGCTCTCAATGAATTAAAATTCTTAACTTTATTAGTTCAAATTTGTGTTATAGGAATGTTATATACAGTATACTTAATATCAATCTATATTGTTTTAGGCTTTTAGATCAAAAACCCTAGTTTACGTGTCCTTTTTTATCAATTAGGTGACTTTCCTATTAAAATTCGAACCCAGATCTTCATTTCTGATTCAGAACACGAATTTTGGGATTTTGGTGGCACTGGGTTTGTTGATTTGGTAATTGGGATATGAATCGTGAGCTTTTTATGTAGTTGGGAAATCTGATTCTTTTAAACTGTGAATTTTGTTGGGATTGAATATTTGACGATTTTGGTGAACTGGGTTTTGTTGGATTGGAGCAGGAATTTTGAGACTCGCCTTGTTGGGATTATGAATTTTTGTGTCTAGATGTTTTGGAATTGAAATTTTGGTGTTGGAGTTAGAACTGAAGTGTGTTTTTTGACAATGGAGGGTAATAAGGATGAAGCATTGAAATGTGTTCGTATTGCTGAAGAAGCAATTGCGTCTGGTGATAAAGAGCGTGCGCTGAAATTTATTAAGATTGCACAACGCTTAAACCAGAATTTGCAAGCAGATGAGCTTTTGGCTGCGTGTGAGAAGCTTGATTCGGGTTCTCCTGTGTCTTCTGTGGATAAAAAAGTTGTCACTGAGGATAAAAGTGAGTTTGGTCTGGCGAAATCTGATGAGGGATTAAATGGGGAGCGCAGTTATACTGAAGAACATGTTGAATTGATTAGGCAGATTAAGAGGAATAAGGATTATTATGATATTCTTGGTGTGGAAAAGAATTGTGCGGTTGAGGAGATTAGGAGGGCATATAGGAAGTTGTCATTGAAAGTTCATCCTGATAAGAATAAGGCTCCTGGTTCTGAAGAGGCATTTAAGAAAGTATGCAAGGCGTTCAAGTGTTTAAGTGAAAGTGATTCAAGGAGACAGTATGATCAGACGGGTTTGGTTGAGGAATTTGAGCACAACCAGCAATACAATGTTAGGCGGAGAAGGAGGAGAACGGCACATGACTTGTTTGATGACGATATTGATCCTGATGAGATATTCAGGGCTTTTTTTGGTCAGGGAGACATGTTTCGAGGAAGCCGTGTTTATAGGACCAGAGGAATGGATGGTCATCAGAGGGAGAATTTGCAACGAGGACCTAATTTTTTTATCCTCCTTCAATTATTGCCATTTCTGATAATTTTCTTGCTTGCATATCTGCCCTTTTCCGAGCCCGACTATTCTTTGCATAAGAATTACTCTTACCAGATTCCTAAGATGACTGAAAAACATGAAGTGGAATTTTTTGTCAAATCATCAGCGTTTGAGAATAAATATCCTCTTGGAAGTCCTGCCCGAGATAACATTGAGGACAATGTGATCAGGGATTACAAAAATATGCTTGGCCGCTACTGTCACATAGAGCTCCAAAGGCATCATTGGAATAGAAATCTGCCAATTCCTCACTGTGATAAGCTACATAACTTTGGAGTAGCATGAAGGTAAACTAAAGTGTTCTCTTTTCTGGGTGACAGATGGTTATATACTTATATTGTTATTAGTTCTGTGTTGTCGACTATACATGTCTTGGTTTTGCTAAATTGTGGTGACTTTTTTCAACATTATCTGCACGAAGGGGACGTATGCTTTCTGCTGTCATATTGACAGCATGACTAAATTTATTCCCATATGGACAGCATAACTAAATTTACTTGACAGACAAAGAATTATTTTAGAATTGATGTTCTCTTGAGTCAGATTTCTTTCCTATAATTTTGTTTTATTTAGTTTTTTCTTTTTCTTTTTCTTTTTCCTGTCATACATAATACACCTTCCAGTCTTCCACCTATGACTATTGACTCAAACATAGGTTTTTGAAAATAAATAAAACTTGATAGGCACTATTTTATGCCGTGCTTCACATTAACATTTTCACTTCATCCATTACCTTAATTTATCAGCAATGGCGGCCTCTTTCTACACTGATTTGTGCATAATCAAATCCAAGATAAAAATGGCTAATATTGTGGTTCTCCATAACATATTTAATAGCCATTCTCAACCTAAATTATTTAGATACTAAGGTCTCTGTTGATTGTCTAAACATGGAACTGATCTAGTTTTATTAAATAAAATTATGTTGTTAATGAAGTAATTATGCCATGGAGCTTGTTCTCCTTGGTGCTCGATATCAACCCTGATGAATTAAAACATTAAGGATCATTGTGAATTCTTAACAAGTTTGAGTTACATGGTTTCCTGTCACTTAAGATTGCATTATGCATGTGTTAAATTTTCTTGTCATTTTGGATGGTAAAATATTCTGCAAAAGTTGCATCTCTCTCTACACTGGTGTCAACAAATGGTGAATCTCCTGTGTGTTTGTGCTTGTAGGTATGATGATGTACCAGTTGAAATAATGCTTCCATCTGTTTTCTAATGATTAGGATATATTGGTAAAATCTGGGAGAGAGCTTCAATGATAGTTTATGATGATGAGCCTGAACTCAATAGTAATGGTTGGTGGATGTGGCTGATCGTGGGGTTGTATTCCATGGATGTTACTGAGATTTCCTTCTTTATTTGAAGACCACTGTTTGGTCATGAATCAGTTCGCCAAGTGGTCCGGGATTGTTATTTATGAGGATTTTCAATACCCTTATCATGTCATGAAACTATGCTCTTCAGGAAATGTGATACAGTAGTGCAATATAAAAATTGTACACCTTGTAGACTGAGAATGGTTATAAAGAATAATGGAAGTCAAACAAGTGTTTTTTTTTTTTGTGTGAATTTTCTCAGATTATGTTAATGTATAAACATTTTATAGGTGTGCATATATGCCCAAAACCTATGCATAGGCTTTCCTGAGCTTTTTGACATCCAAAGTTTCTGTCTTGACTCTTGTGGTTTAGCATTCTATTGAATCTATACAGAAGATTCCTCCATGGAAACCATAATTCATCACAGTAGAGGCCCGAGAAGAATGTTCATGGAGAGAGGCTGGGTAATTAAGCAGAAGCCGATGAATAAGTTTTGAAAGTCAGGAAGTTTCCCTTTTGTGATTCATCTAAAAAAAGGTTCATGCTCTGTTTGTTTCGATGTAAAATATTTGCAAAAGTAAAATATTTTACATGTAAAATATTTGTAAGAAAATATTTTCATTTTACAGTGTTTGACAATGTACATGAAAATACTGTGTAAAATATTTTCCAATGGTTGGCACAAAGTAAAATGAAAAAAAAAAAAAAAAAAAAAAAAAAAAAAACTAATAATAAATTAAAACATTTTTTATTAACTTCCAAAAAATACGTAGAGATGGACGAGGGATCCCTAGAGCTAGTAAAAAATACTGATTTTTTACTTAATTTTGAACAAACTTTCTGCCAAGATCTATAAAAGTTCTTGCTCACTTTACAACAAACAAATTCATTTACTTTCTAAAGTGAAGCTGAAGTTAATTTCTTATTCAAAACGCTGGCAAGTAGCAATATGAAATTAGATTGTCTTCAGAAAGCTGGGCAAGTACCTTACTGTGTAACACAAGAATAAGTATACGTTCATCCATCATTCCACATACAATAAGATGCTCAAAAATCCCAAAATTGGTTTTATTTTCTACACCAAGCTGAGATGATAAATCACTGACTGTTGCTCCATAATAATACAACCATCATGGTAACCCCATCTGGCTCAACATCACTCACTAGCATCAAATTAAACAATTCCAATGCCTACTCCAAACAATTATGCACCACATATCCATCAATCATTGAGGTCCAAGTAACCACATCTCTCACAAAACTTTGATCAAACACTTCACGCACAAATCCAAACACCCACGTTCAGCATAAAAATGGACCAACCCATTTCGCACTACCAAATCCAAATCAAAAGATTCAAAACCCATCTTCCAAACCTAGCAATGAACCAATACCCCCTCTAAAACTGCACAAAACTACTTGCACGCCTTGAGCGCAAAAACGAAGCCCCGGCGGCCCATTTCGACGCATTCTCGAGCCATTTGACAAAAAAATGAAAACCCCATGGTGGAAATTTTGGCTTTACAGTAGCCCCTGATCATAGTGTTCCACATATAAGTATTGGGTCTTTCAATCTGAGAAAAAAGCACACGGGCATATTGAATGTCACCAGAATCAGCTAAAGCGCAAAATGCTAAGACACGGCGGTGCCTCGTACTTGCCAGTGGTGCCTCAGACCATGGAGCCGGTGATTGGTGGGAGAGGGGACCGGTGGTGGCTGGGTTTTTGGAGAGAAATTTGAGAGGGTGAGTTTGAGCGTGAAAGTAAAGGAGTGATAAGTATGAGGTGTGAGGGAGTTAGCAAATGTAAAATCTTTTACCAAAAATTTTAAGTGTAAAATATTTTACATTGCTTAGGTTGATTTGGTTGACTGAAAATATTTTACTTTTGATCAAATATTTTACTGCAAAACAAATACCATAAAATTAAAAAATATTTTACATCGAAACAAACGGAGCGCGTTAGTTTGCTATACAGAAGATGCACACGTGAAAAGAATGACATGGAAACCATAATTCATCGCAGTATATGCTCATCACAAGAACTTTCATGGAGAGAGGCTGGGTAATTAAGCTGAGGCCCATGAACTGAGTTTGACAATACAGGATTGACCCTAAGTTTCTTCGACTTGGTTTAACTATTTAAGTTTTCTTTTTCTTTTTTGGGCTAAATGGTTTAACTATTTAAGTTAAAAACTCTTAAAACAGATAGTATATGTCTAACTATTTAAGTTACAACTCTTAAAACATGTAGTATTTGTCAGTTGTGTCAACTTATCTTTAACAAAGGTGATAAGGATCAAATCTTGCCTACACTAAAAAATGAAGGGTTTAAGCTTTTTTTTTTTTTTGAGAAACAAGGGTTTAAGCTTAAGGTAAGGGAGATGATCATTTCTTATTGTGTATCCCATAAGTCCAACATATCTTTAACAGTTTATTAGGGATTGAATTGAAGCTTTTGAGGAAAGGAAGGGTACTATCCTTTTTTTTTTTTTTTTTTTTGAGGAACGATATTATTTGTTCTAATAAAGAGAATTAAGTGTTGTTTCTTAAGTTCCCTTCTTAAGATTCAGCTATGTAGCTACTTAAAAAATACACTTCCATTCCCATGAGAAAAAAATTCACATGGCAAAATCTTAAAAATGAAACCTAAGAAACAGTACCTAAATACTATACCTATAAGGTATGGAAAATTATTAGGTATTCTAAAATATAGTGACATGGTGCTTCCTTTTCTCATATTTATGGTGAATCCCTTGCACCCTATATAAAACTTTCCATTTTTAACTATGAGCATAGAATACCTTATACTTACTCAGTAAGGTATTACAAATGAGTGTTGGCTATGGAACACATTGAGTATTTTTTTTTTTTTTTTTTTAGTATCTATTTAGGAACAGTTTATTTAGCTAAAACTGAAATTTTTTTGTTAAAAGTACTGTAGATAAAGCTAAAATGTAGCTTAAATAGTATAGTGAAACTCATAAATAATAGCAAAAATAAGCTGAATAGTAAAAAATGCTGACTTTTTAAGCCAATATCAAACACACACTAAGGGTCCATTTGGTTGGAGGGGTGGAAAAGTGGGAGGATATAAAATATTTTAATTTTTCTCCTTTTTGTTTGGTTGGGAGTGGAAAAGTGGAGAGATGGAAAAAGTGAGTTTGTATAAATTTACTCATACACTCTTGTTAAAAAATGATGTCCAATTAAAACAAAAAAGTGACAAACAACCAAAAAAATAAAAATCACCCAATTTATTAAAAAATAAAAATCATGTCCCAAAAAAAAAATCATGTCTAGTTAAAAAAAAAAAAACAACAACAACAACAACTATTATCACACCCACAGCCCAAAAAAAAAAAAAAAAAAAAAAAAAAAGAAAAAGAAAAAAGGCAACGTGCCCAGCACAAAAGAAAACAAGGAAAAAAAAAAATAAAGATAAGAACTAGACATGAGCATTTTTGTCCATTAAGCAACCTCATTTTCTCCTTCAGTTTTCTCTCTATTTTGGGGAAAAAACTTTTTAGTGGGCTCGAGCCCCACCATTTATTTTCCTTCCTTCCCACCCAACCAAACACACTCAAAAAAAAATTTCCTTTCCATTTTCTCTCCAAAGTTTTCCATCCACCCTATTTCACCTCCAAACAAACAAACCCTTAAAGTGCAGGCTGCAGCCTACGACATTCATTGCTAACCAAGCTGTCCAACTCTAAACATAACTTTCGGGAATTTTTTTTCCAAATAACCTTAAATATCAAACCATTTCATTAGTTGTCACGTTTCAAAACAATGTGGGAAACTAGTATCTCGAGTGTCTAAAACTCGAGTTTCTAAGTCTCGATTTGTAAACGGTGGCATCTGATGTGGAAAAATATCCACGTGGAACTCAAGTTTTTAAAACTCAAGTTTCACCTTTTTATTTTTTAGTTCTTCTTCCTCACATGCGTTTCCTTCTTCTTCTTCGTTCTTTGTTCTTCGACGCTGCAGATCTGAAGACCAGATCGTCCACCTAGCGTTCAATCGTCCAATCAACCAGATCGGCTCACCCAGCATTCAATCGACCAGATCATCTCTTCGTTCTTCCTCTGTTCTTCGGAGCTCCAAACGGCTCTTCAAATCTGTTCTTCCACTGTTCTTCTTCAGATATTTCTTGCTGTGTTGTTCTCCAAAATCGAGTCTTAGAGACTCGGTTTTGCTTTTTAGAACTCGAGTCTATGAGACTTGAGATCTATGTGACATCATACTGCCAACTCACCAAGTGAAAATTGAGTCTTTAACCCTCGAATTTTAGATTGAAATCGAGTCTATAAAACTCGAGATGCTAGTTTACATAATTCTTTCAAACGTTTGTTTAACTTATGATATTGTTTCCCCTCACTATGCTAGGCTGCAAATATCCCCTAACTTCCGGGTCTACAATTTATTTCTTCGGATTCTTGCCTCTTTAGTCAACATTTTGGTCTCGATCTTATCATTTTCAAATAAAAATGAGCCCGCCCTCGATCTCACACCATATTGACTATTTAAAGCGTTGCTGAAGAAGAAAGACAAAATGCAATAGCGTAACATAACCGTTGGGTCCCCAATTAATTCGGTAAAAGAAGGCGGCCACCGAAGATACAAACTGACAAACACTTCAATGAAACAAGCTTCTTACTTTTGCGCCAGTTGGAATTTCCACCGTGATTACACACTACAAAAACATAGCAGCGGGCCCAACTAAATCATACATTAAAAACTAGGAATTTTGCCGAAGTTCACCAATCAAAAGTATCCGAGCTGTTCCTAATTGAAAAGCATGTCTCAACTTTTTGACATTTTTTACGTTTGCACGTTCAAACCACCAAACAAAAACTATGAAAAGCAGCTACAGCAAGATACTTTAATTGTTACAACTGGAAATTAGTGACATTATTCAGAATGGAACGCTACAATTATCTAAACCAACTAGACAGCTTTTAGCTTTTTGGTGTTTTCAATAGAGACAATCTTAGAGGTCTACGTCCTCAATTTCAGAGTGGACATATTATGTGGAACTCAAATCTCTCTATCTTTCGGTACTCTCTGTTCTTTTTCCCATGAAACCAAACACCATAAGGATGTTTAAACTCTACCTCCTTGATCAGAGGCATCTTCCTGGTAATAAGGGGAGAACTTCCCGTCCTTGTGAACTCTCTTGGACTTATTTCCTGCCCCTGCTTCCTGCAGCAATTTAACCACTTTTCGCATTGCAGGGCGGTTAATAGGGAGTAAGCCAGCGCAAAGAAGGCCGATGTCAAGAATTTTGCTGATCTCTTCTTTGTACTTAGATTCAAGTGTAGGGTCAATTACATGGTCGATTCCTTTCTGATCTATGGTGGTGGACACCCATTTCACCAAGTCTTTCTCCCCAAACTCAGGATCAGTTGGGCGTCTACCTGTGACCAACTCCAATATGACCACCCCAAAGCTATAGATATCGCTCTTTTCATTCACCCGAAGTGTATAAGCATATTCTGCATCAGGTTCAAATCAAAGCAGAATGAATTAGAAACAAGCCAGCGGCTTAGAATTTATTAAATCCTATTGCAGATAATGATTTTAAAGTGGATGAAAACCATTTAAGGGGGCATATTGCATACTGCAGAGACTATACCAATAATTTTCGCAATCACTAGTCTACTCAAAGAAACTACATAGCTTATGGTATGTATGAATGAACGGACTACATGATCTGAAATATAAGTTATTTCACAATATGAAACCAAGAATATAAAAACTAATAAATGATAATAGTGAGTGCTCAATTCAGCATCGCAAAATAAATCAGTGAGTGATCAAGTGACATGTTAGCAAACCTGGAGCAATGTAACCGCAAGAGCCTGCAATCACAGACATTGGTTCTCCCCCTCTGCTGACTGCTGCAACTACTTTAGCAACTCCAAAATCCGCAACTCTAGCCCTAAACTCTCCATCTATCAATATATTGTTTGATTTCACATCCCTATGGACAATAGATGGAACACAATCATGATGCAGATAAGAAAGCCCTTCAGCTGCATCCAGAGCAATCTGATACCTTGTTGGCCAATCCAACAATCCTCCCTTGCCACCATGCAACAAATCTCCCAAGCTCCCATTAGGCATGTATTCATAAACCAGAAGCTTGCAATCCCCAGTGTCATAGCAACACCATAACCTCACAATATTCTTGTGCCGAATCCTTCCCAATGTTTCAACTTCAGCTTCAAACCAACCTTTCCCTGAATCAACACTGCCATCTCCTTTCTTTTTTCCACCCCATAGTTTCTTTACCGCCACTATCTCACCATTACTAAGCACAACCTTATAAACTTTTCCGGAACCTCCACTACCGATCACATTTTCTTCATTGAGACAATCCATAATTTCAAACTCACTAAAACCGAGCTTATGGAACGACTTCCACTTCGACATAGCAAGCCCTTTCTTGTTCTCCTTGTAAGTTCGGTACTTCCAATAGAACCCTACAACCCCAACAATGAGAACAATGCCCGCAAGCATAAAGATTGATCGGAAAATCCACAGATTCTCCTCTTTCTTACCTCCACCTTCACTAGGACAAAGATCAGGAAGGTCACCACACAACCCTGGATTTCCCAGAAAGCTATTCCTATAATTCTCATTCGCATAATGCGGAGGGAGGTCCCCGGACAACCCATTATTTGACAAATTAAGCGTATTGAGCTTCAAATTTTGCAATTCAATTGGGATTTTGCCGGAAAAGTGATTCCCAGAAAGATCAAGATAATTAAGCACAGGTAAGCTCCCAATTTCACTTGGGATCTCACCATACAACCTATTGTTTGCCAAATTAAGCTCATAGAGCCTCTTCCAAGCTTGAATTCCCTCCGGAATTTTACCGAAAAGCTCATTATTGCTAAGATCAAGCGTACCCAATTCACTCAACTTCACAAAACTCCCAGGAATTGGACCAGTAAGCCTATTATCACTCCCCGAGAACTGAACAAGATTGTTCAGTGACCCAATCTCCTCAGGTATCAACCCCGAAAACTGGTTTTTTGAGATCAACAACTGAGACAAATTATAAGAACTGGATATCATTCTAGAAATGTTTCCAGACAGTGAGTTATCTTCAAGCTCAAGATAATACACACGGGGTAAGCCCCAGAAACTTTCGGGTACTGAACCAGAAAGATTGTTCTGCTTTAACCGAACCCGGTATAAGCTCTTACAATTTCCATAACTCTCTGGAATCTCACCCGATAATGAATTGTGCATCAAAAGAAGGTCTGTTAAAGCACCTTTTTCGCACAAATATTTTGGGATTTCTCCAGAGAATGCATTGTAGGAAATGTCAATGGTCTGCAACGGTGAGTTCTTCCCGAGTTCACTGGGTAGTGAGCCAGTGAGTGTGTTGTTGAAGAGTTTCAGTTCGTACAGCTTTGTTGAACGAGTTATGATCTCTGGTACAGACCCTTCGAAGCGATTCTCGTACAGGTTCAGTGACTCCAGTTCTAACTCGCACAACTCGTCCGGGATCGTCCCGGTCAACTGGTTCATCGACACGTCGAATCTCGACAACGTTGTCAAGTTCGACAACCCCGAAGGTAACACGCCGGAGAGCTTGTTAAAATACAGTTCGATTTCGACAATGCTTTTCAACTGTGTGATTGAGCTGGGGATTGATCCAGTGAGATTATTATAGGTCAACTCGAGGATTTTCAGGCGAGTCAGCCGGCCGAGGCTGTCCGGAATCGGACCTATGAGATGACACCCACTGAGAAAGAGTACCTCAAGATTCGTCAGGCTGCCGAGTTGACTCGGTATCCGACTCGGTATGAACGGGTTATATGCGAGTTGAAGCACTTTCAGAGTGGAAATGTTTCCCAATGAAATGGGTATCGACTCGTTTAGTAAATTATTCACGAGGTTGAGCGTTTCGAGTTGGCGAAACTCTCCGAAACTCGCCGGAATCTCGCCCGAAAAGTTGTTAACTGAAAGGTCCAAAGTCCGGAGATTCGGGAGCTGAGACAGAGTGGCCGGGATGGGACCCACCAAGTTGTTCAGGGACAGGTTGAGGAGCTTCAGATTTTGACACATGGAGATATCAACGGGGAGGGAACCGTTGATGTAGTTGTTGTCGAGAGAGAGCGAAGAGAGAGAAGGGAGTCGGCAAAGCAAGGTTGGAAAAGGGCCTACGAGTTCGAAGTTGGAGAGGACGACTGAGTCGACTCGGTGAGTCGAGTTGTTGCAGTTGATGCCAGTCCAGCTGCATGGAGTGTCGTCTCGGTCGTTCCATGAAGAGAGGTAGTGACCTGGGTCAGAGAGGCTTTGCTTGACTTGTTGAAGAAAAAGGCCTTCTTGATTCAAAGAGTGAGTGAAGTGTGGTGTGAGAAACAACAGGAAGAGAAGCAATGGAAACATTGCTTACTTTCTATGTTCGGACTTCTTTGACAGAGACTTGGTTTTAGTTTTAGTTCATTTCCAAGTTCAGATTTTTGGGTTCCAAAATGTTTTAGTGTGGGAATGGGATTTGAAGAACCATGGCTGTGTGGTGGCGGTGGGACCTTGTTACGATGATTAAAAAACGAGTTTTTTTATGGGTAAAGATTAGGCAACTTCGTTTGGACATTGTGGATATTTCTAAGAAACAGTGAAAATGACATTATAGATAATTTGTTTAGTGGTTAAATGGAGTTGTGCTACATATGATTAGTGTATAGAATTTTCTAATGGAGGAAAGCAAAACAGAGATTGGTGAAAATGATATTTTTGCATGATGTTTTCTTTTTTTTTCTTTTTTTTCCTTTGAGATGATTGGCGAAGCGGTGGAGCCGTGGAGGTAAAATGAAATTATATCTTCAAGTATTCAACACCAAGCAACTTGTATATACAAAAGGAAAATAGTGTCATGAAGTTCCTTTTTCATTTGTTTTGTGCTTATCCATGTGAGGCAGTTGCACATGGACGAATAGTTTAGAGATTCTTCCCTCCAACCAAAAAAAAAAAAATTTAGAGATTCTGACTCCAATTAACCGGTATCTTTTAAACATTTGTTAATAAATTATTTTAAAAAATTTTGATATGATTTTTTATATAAAATATCAAAAATATATATATAATAAAAAAATTAATTATTTTTTTTCTCATAAAAAATTCATAAAAGAATGATTATTTCTTAAAGAAATACCCTTCTAAGTTAACAAAATCCTAAAAGTGGTGAGTTGTTTCTTAAGTAAATAATGTAATCTAATCACAAATTAACATATGTATAAGTTGTAGTAAAATGTATGACAAAATATATGATACATAAAATTCAATGTATGCAGTTTTTATATATATATATATATATATGATTTTTTAGTTTCTAGAATTATTCGAGTAGCTGACAGCATGTGTAGTTTAACATTATCGGATTTGTTCCATACACGAGGAAAGAAAATCTATCATCGGATTTGTTCCGTAAGAATTCTGTTCCAAATAAGAGAATCATTGAAAACTCCAATCAATTTTAAAGCATATAACAGCACGGTAAGAATAATTCCACACTTGGAGTCCACTGTGTGGTCAATCATCAATGTGAAAACACACACCCCAAAAATTGAACACACACACCCCCAAAAAAAAAAGTGAAAGAGATTGTGATTGATGGAGCAGTGTTTGGTGTTGGAATCCCGGAGACTTTGAACAGGGAAAGAGGTTGGAAGCTTCTAACTCTCAGTGGGTGGCCTGAGTCTGACGGGTGAGTGTGAGTCTGTGGGTAGTAAAGAAGCTATATAAAATACAAAAAAGATACTAACTGCTTGACTAGCTTTAGCCTTTAATACCATTTCCATTTGCAACAATACTTTTTTTTGAAGAAACATCTGCAATAATATTAGAGAATGACCGATATGGTCCCAGTTCGTAGAAATTGGTTTTGGTTAGACTGACAACCACCAATATGAAACCAAACAGAATTGACTTTAAGGACACGTTTGTTTGCTTTGATATGTTTTTTATGTGATAATGTGAGGTACATTATAATAATATTATATTTTTTTTTTTAACATTATTATAATTTAAAATTACAAAATATATTATATTATTATAATCTTATCACCTTCCTAAACAATATAATATTAGATTTTTGTATTGAGATTACATTAATGTAAAATTACAATAACGTAATATTATGACGTAATGTAACATCACGGCAATAGCTTACACCTTGCAAAAGTAATACATATAAATATTATGACGTAATGTAACATCACGGCAAATCAAACGCCCCTAAAGGATTTTGGATGCATAACCATTTTTTAAAATTTTAAAGGGAGAAGTTAAGCAATGCTTTTGAAAGTATTGGTTTTTAAATTACTTTTAAAAATTGTTTATGAAAAAAAAATTAATTTTTTTTTTAATTTTTTATATTTTCTAAAAAAGTTGCATCAAATCAAAACTTTTTTAAAACTATCTATTAATAACCTGACCCAATTTTAAATTTATTACTCTTCTCTCGAGTCCTTGTAATTTTATTTCTTTATTATTTTACTATGAATTATTTTTTTATAAATACAATTTTCACACCTTTCATAAGTTATTAAGAAGAATAAAATTTTCAAATTAGTACTTTTTAAATGCATTAAATATTGCCTTCTTATTATTATTTTTTTAAATTTCAATATTGCCTTCTTTTTAATAAAAAAAAATGATTACTTCTTAAAACTTTAGATAATTAGAATTTTTTTTTAAAAAAAAAAAGGTAGACTAACAAAATGAAACAGATGAAATCATACTTTTTGAGTTCAAAGTTTTGAAAGGCTCTTTTTTCAATTAATTATAAATTGCTCTGTGTTAAAAATGAAACCCCAAAATGAAAATATAAAAAATAAATAAAAATAAAAACTATGTAATATTTATTTTTCATTTTTTCTTTAAAATTAAGCTTAAAAATCCCAATAATATTTAGACTTTTTTAAATTATGTTCCATAAATTTCATTCATTCCTCTTTATTAAACACCACATGTTTGATATATTAATTTTTTTTAAAGCATAAATCAATAATAAAAAAATTTATATCTATGTTCATTTTAAGCGTTATTAATATTAGCACTATGTCCTTGGATGCATGGATTAACAAAAAATCATATGTAAATAAAAGGGTAAAAATACTACTTTTAGTCTTTAAAGTTTGTCTCATTTCTCAATATGGTTTGTAGAGTTTCAAATGTAGTAATATCAAATTCTTAAAATTTGTAAAATAATCCAATTTAATTTGGTCCTTAAAGTTCTACACATTTTCTTATTTGATCCTTAGAGTTTCACAAGCACTAAAATGATTGTTCAATTTTTTAAATTTTTTATACCATTGTATTTTCCTAAATATTTTTCTCATAAACCAAATACGGAATATTATTTAGTGAATTCAAGTTCATAAAGTATAAATCTTATTTCATTTTCTTTTATTCTACCGGTAATAGTTAGCCATCATGGTCTTCTCAACAAAAAAAAAAAAAATAGTTAGCCATCATGGTAATTACGCGGAACTCCACCTAGACTACTGCGTTTTATCTTAAAGTCACATAGACATTTTTTTTTTTTAATTATGCATGTATCTATATCATATGACACACGTGTCCAAATTAGTGTATAGACCACATTGGTACAAACTTGAAGGATTTTACTACTACATTTGAAATTCGTGAGGCCGAATTAAAAAATGTGATAAATTTTAAGGATGAAAACTGATATGTGCCCTAAATTAAAAGAAAGATTTCACAAAAATCATCAAAAATGAATAAGAAAATAACTAAAAAAAATTATATGTAGGAAAAGCATATGATGCAATAATGAGTCTAATTGGAATAGTACTTTGATCTTAAAACTTTAATAATAAATTTCAATTAAAATAAATTATCTTATAGTATGAATATGCTTATAGTAGAGTCACATAGCATATGAGCATAGTTATTCAGCAAAAAAAAAAAAAAAAAAAGCATATGAACATAGTTCGATGTGTAATTCTTATATTGAACCATGTTACTTGTTAGATTTAATTTTTACTACATTATACACGATAAATTCACGGTATATTATTCAAATGTATATAAAATAATTTATAGTCATAATTATTTGTCAAATCATGATACTGATAAGAGTTTTATAACTCATAGCATTGTTTGGTTTCCTTTATGAAGAGAATTAGTGATTGAATCTCTTTCCTTACACTATGTTTTGAAGTTTGACGAGAGAGGAGAGTAGAGGGTAAGTGAGGGAACATAAGGAAAGTGGAGGAGAATTGTTACCATTTCCCTTGTTTTGATGTTTTAATTTAAAATTGAGAGAGAAGAAGAATAGACATATCTCCTCTTTATTTAATTATTTAAAAATTAAGTAGGGATAAATGAGGGGAGATTTTTTTTTTTTTTTTTTAGAAGAAGACTGTAATTTTATTAAGGAATATCATCCATATCGGCTAAGATTACAGCAATAAGATATGGTGGAATATCCTCCATCTACACCAAGAACTCGCTAACATGTTTAGCAATATTATAAGCAGCAAAATTGCTGTGTATCCTGATATGACAAAATTGAACAGTGAACAGAGTGGTTATACAAATTAAAAATTATGACATTTATTGGCTTAAATAACTATAAACTAAACATAAATGACTTGTTCAATTGCCCCATAATGAATTAGAGGAATATAACTTCAAACTTATTTAAAGCTAAACTTTTTACATTAAATAGAATTATAAAAACATCTCCAAAACAAAAATTTATTAAACCCTACCTCCTTTTCCTCTACTCTCTCACTCTCATCCCCACCATTTAGTGTAATTAATGAATTATTGAAAAAAGAAATACTAGCGTTGAAATGCAAGGCAAATGAAATATTAAATTCCAAATATGTGTGTTTTGACCGGTCTCCCCAAGGCAAAGCGTGCAGCTACTTGTTGAAAAAAATGCTCTTCTAAGTTCAAGTAGGACAAAAGAAATGGTGAATTCCACTATCAATCGACGCTGGCTTCCAAAGGATTATCAAAACATTTATCAAAACATTGACACCACTAATTATATTCCCAAAGTCGTTGCACCTTTTCTTGACTTTGAGGCTTCCCAAATCCTAATTGAGATGTATTTACTATTTCACCAATTTATTGTCGTTTCTTTTCTTTCTAAGAAAAAAGCTGGTTTGAATTGGAGAACCATTATGCTAGTGGTGTCCCACTTGCCTCCACATGCGTTTCTCATTTTGCTTGGAAATGAGATTCAAAATTTTTATATTTTGTGAAAAATTACCTAACCATTATCATATAGAAATTTTTAATTTAATTTATTAGAAATTATCTTTTCAAATATAATTGAATAAGTCATGTATGATTCAGTTATTAAAATATTTATAAACATATATAAAAATAAATAAATTTGAGAATTTATATGATATCTATAATGCATTTTTAGTTTTATTTACATGCATTATGTGAATTTTATTATTATCTTAAATCCTCAACGTTTTAACTATTATTCCAAAAATTAACTTCATTTATAACTTACAATACTAACAAATTTGTAGAATAAACTAAATGTCTAGCATATATAAAAATTGTGCAACCCACAAATAATATAGCAATATGTCAATCAAAAACCATTTGTAAAAATATTATTCCAATCAAACTCTAAATAAAAAATTTAAAAAAAAAAATCTCATGGACTTTACACTCTTTCATGTCCCAAATATTAGCAAAAGCTAAAAATTAAGAAAATAATAATAATAAATTTAAGAAAAAAAAATTATCTAAGTACTCAGGAAAATTCTAAAAATTAAGCATAATGAACACACAAAACAAAAACTCTATAGATAATATTTTACTGCCCATATTAAATAGGTATTTTATTTTGGATTTGACAATTAACTTTCTTTAGCAACATGTTTTAAATATTATTGTATAAAGACCACTGAAGAATTTTAAGGTATTATTTAATTTTTCAAAAATAATGAATTTTTCAGGGGTTTCATAAAATCTATATAATATATGTATAATCTTATTATTTTTTATGAGATATGAATTTTTTTTTTAATTTCTTCTAAGATCATTAAAATGTTAATCTATTTTTTGAGAGATCAATTTCTTAATATTTTTAATTCATAATACATATAGATTATTAAAAGTAATTTTAAAAAAAATTGGGGCGTGTAGTTCCTGTTCAGATTAATACTCTACTCATTCCCCTTTTTTTCGTTCTTTTTATTTTCTAATTGAGGGCATTATAAATTTATAACTCACTTATATATGCGTGAAAGTTAATGTTAAATAAGTGGAAAATAAGATGAGTGAATGATTTTTTTCTATGTTAGTCCCAACTTCACCTCAATATTTCACTTTCTTAAATTAATATCTCATTTTTTTGAGAAGAACTTAAATTAATAGCTTAATTAGCAGACAAGGTTCATTTCTAAAAAGGTTCAACAATTTCTTGTGTCCCACATTACTGGCCAACTTAAAAACCATCTTAATTCTTCATATTTTCCTCCAAAAAAAAATCTTAATTCTTCATCTTGTTTTTCCTTATAAATCTGATGCCTTTCAAGGGGAATTACATACATCATGTGTAAGGCTAATGTGTCCTTTGTTACATCTTAATAAATTTTCTTTTTCTTTTTCCTTTTTAACTAAAGTACAATTTTTTCAAAAGTCTCATTTTTCCTAAATATAGCTTAGTTCCTTTTCTTTTTCGTTTTTTTATTTTTTTTATTTTTTTTATTTTTTTATTTTTGGGCTGAAAATATAGCTTAGTTCAATAAACAAAGACTAGAAGAAGAAAAAAAAGCAGTAAAATAATTAGGATCTCTTATAAATAAGACAAAACATGTCACTATTCTTTCTTTTGCAATATATTCTTTTATTGAATATAAGAAGACAAGACATGCATCACTATAAGGACTGACCTTAGTAGTCATTGGACAAGTAAACATATACAGACAATATAATAGACAACGTTCAAAGAAGGTGCGATCAATATTACACAGAGAAGGGTAAATAAACAAGAAAACAAAAACGAATTATTCATTCTTTTTCCTAGCATGCCTTTTTTTTCGTGAAAATGATGTGTATCTATATTAAACAGAGAGTAGACCATAGTTCATGTCTCAGTATATATATAATATACAGTCAAGCAACAAAAAGAAAGAAACTATTGAGTTTGGTCATCGCCTCTCTCTTATGGTCATTGCTGACCTCACAACCCATGATATATGCCCTTTTTTTCATAATCATATATTTGTTTTCTCCCTCTCCCCCCATTATTTATTTATTTTTCATGGAAAACTCAAGCCAGTAAATGATATGGAAATCTAACAAACACATGATGCACGTCATTATTTACTTAAGTCAGCCAAACCATTATAGGGCTAACCTAGCTTGCTTGGACATATTTAAAATGACCAAACAACATTTTAAATCATTTAGATCAGTTTTTATATAACAAAAAAAAAAAAAAAATTCATATTTTAGCCAATTTTCTAAAATTCACTCACATTAAGTTATGTAAAGTTGTGTAAAAATACATAGTTACTAAAGTAATTGAGTAAATTTACACTAGCACAATTCATTTTGCATTTATCTTTTTATTTTTTTTGTTTACGTATTCCAATAATAAATAAAGAAAGTTGATGGTAGTTGTCATGTATGAAAAAAGATAAACAATTAAAAAAATCAAGAAAATTTGATATTTTAATATAAAATGTAGCAAAATAGATAATCTAATATGAAGAGTTTTGAAAAATGAGTATGTATTAAAAAAAAAGTTCTTATACTAAAATGGACAAAAAATAATTGCACAAGCTAATATGACCAAATATGACCGAGTCAAGGGCCTTGTAGTTTAATTGGCATCTCTCCATGCATAAAATGTTTGGAGGTCTAGGGAGGAAAAGATTCAAACTGCGACATTAACAACATATTATAATTATCTTTTTAAATAATAATAAATAAGAAAAAGCTAATGCTTGATTGTTTAATAAAAATGAAAAATAAATAATTATCTCTATTGTTACAATAAAAATGAAAATCTACTAGAAGAAAATATTACAATAACTTACTTACAAAACCTTTTTTAAGTTAAACTCTCTATTGTAACCTTATCAAATGTCCCACTTGCCTTCCCACTTCAATAGCCCCAAAACTCAATGATTCTTCAACACAAACTTCCTGCACAAGCCAATCTTCCATATATAAAGGGTCCGTTTGGATTGAACTTATTTTTACTGAAATTGAAAATTGAAAACTGAAAACACTGTATTAAAATAATTTTTAAATGTGTGAATAGTACCGTGGGACCCATTTTTAATATTTTTAAATGCGTGAACAATGCTGCTACAGTGTGTAAACAGTGCTGCTACAGTGCGTGAACAGTGATTTTTGTCTCTGCACAGTAAATTCATGTGATATTACTGTTCATGCGCTGAAAAAAAAAAAAAAAAAAAAAAAAACCCAAAACGCTGAACGCAGACGCGCAAAACGCGCAATCCAAACATTACAAAATCGGCAAAAATTTTCAACTTCCAACTGAGTGCATATGCTTGATTGTTTGAGTAATATTTTTGAACTACATCACATGTATAGAAAAAATAAAAACAAAATATTTTTTTTTTATTTTGAGCGTCTATTTGAGTAAAATACCCTTACATAGATGTCAAATATACTACTCAAAGGTAAGTATTAATGTATTATCTCTCAAGCAAGCACCCTAGAGTACATATTGTTCTAATGTTATAAAGTGTAAAAAACGAAATACACTCCACATTACTTCTTTTTATAATTCGATAATTATAATAGAGTGAATGAAAAATTTGAAACCCTAGTTCTCTTACTAATAGAGAAGATTATTCCACTAAACTACACAGTTCTTGACCTCCACATTACATAATTGGTATCTTCTTTTGTTTTTTATTTTATTTTATTTTTTAAATTAAGTAATTAATGAGAAGGAAAAATGAGTGGATAAAGATATTTTCTCCTCTTGTTATCTTCATTGTTGGCTGTTGCCATTCTTTCGTGTCCATAGTCTTTTTTTTCAGTACTTTTCACATGAGGCGTGTGTAAAAGATCAGTGATTACTGAGGCTTTTCACATGCACGTCATTGAACAATTTCAAAAGTAATTACGAAAATTGAAAATTATAAAACGAAAAGACATGCATGATGTTACGTATGAGATAGGGTAGGTTGTAAATTTCTAGTGAAAATCATTGTACATTGCCAAAAAGAAAGATTATAACATGTTTGATTAATTTTGTGAATATCATTTCGCGTTGAAAAGTATAGGACATGAATTTGTATTATTTGTCAGTGAAAGAGTAAATGCATGATAGCAATTAGCAAAAACGACAACCAACTTATTTTCGTTTTTATTTCTCCGTTTATCTTATCCTTGGATAGAAGACCCAGTCATCATCTGTGAAATGTCAAACCCTTTTTAGAGGTTAAGTACCATGCATCATTATCATTCCTTCTGGCATCACTAATTTTTTTTTGGCTCAGACTTCTGTTATCACTAATGGTTTGGGATTTTTTTTTAAGGGATATTAGTTTGGAATTCTATTTTAACTGAATTCTCGCAATCTTATGTGTTCTAATTAACTCGACTCATAAATTCTTTTATAATCGAATAAGAGATTTGAAATTTAATTTCTGCGTATATCAAAAACCAATTAAGAAAACAATCATCATAAAATGTCCATTATAAATTGAAATTCTACCGTATATACCAAAAACAATTTCATGCAATTAGCTGTAGCCTGAATCAAGTCTGAGAGCGGCTTACCTAAAAGCATTGCCGACAAACAAATTTTATTATTCGTCAAAGAAAGACAAACAAATGTCTATCACATATTGAGATGCCGAACATGTTCGTGTACTATATTCACATATGCCAATTGAAAGTTACTACTTGTCTCAGAAGTCAGAACTCAGAACATGATGCCGACGATGGTGGGCGGACCTAAGGCTAAGGTTGTAGAATGAGCTATAGATTAATTAGAGATGAGATTGTTTTCAGTTATATGTTTTTTTTTTCATCAGAATATATATTTTTCTTTAAAAGTTATCAAAAAAAAAACTTAAATCCATGATAGGTTGAGATTTTTAAAAATCGTTTTCAGTAATTAGTTTTCTCTTAAATAAAATTCCTCTTTGCACCCTCCCCCATCTGGTTGCGAGTTCACTAGTCTGATGGCTGGAGACACCGTTCCAACAACCGGTGTTGTCGGTCCAGTGTCTGGTGACTCCATTCCGCGATCAATGCCAATGCTTTGGTGGCCAATGACTCTACATCAATGGTCTGGTGGCAAGAGATGCCTCACCGACGATTGGTGCTGGCGGTTTGATGGTCGGAGACGCCGCACTGCCTACTAGTATCGGCGGTCCTATGGCCATAGGCAACGCACCACAACCAGTGCTAGAGGTCTTGTAACCGATCACACCATTTAATCCAAACGGACCATTTTTAGAGAACTCCAAAATGGCTTTTTTCTTGCGTTTTTAAGAATTATTTTTTTGTGACAAACATGTAAATAAAACAAACACTAGTTTGAAATTTTGAATTGTTATAAGCCATCTATTTCTTGTTGTTTGGGGGTTGTAAATGCAAATTTTCAAGTTTGAAAATGAAACAACTAAAAATTCATTGTTGGTTTACTACTTGTCACCATTTCATGTACTCGAGCGAGTTTCTTATTGTTGCAAGTGTTAAGCAAATTCTTAGGGATAACACATTTGTCCTAACTTCAATTAATGGTCATATATCACTTTTTTTTAAATCCAAATTATATCAAATTTGTGTCCATTAATCTATTTAGAAACCACAAATGTCTACTTTCCAATAAAATAAGTTCCACTCAAAAATTCATTTTGGTGTAAAAAAATATGGCAAAAGATCAACTTATCTTCTTTAAACATATCAAAACCTAGCTCACAGGCTTTGAACAAATTCTAACTCATACTTAACTCTAACACAATTCTATTAATAAAACCCAAATTTAATATCTTTTGACATTAGGTTTGTCAAACACATCTAGGACCTCTAACATCTTTCTTCCGGAGGGAGAGAGAGATGCTAACTTAAGTAGCAGAGAGCCAGATAGTTGTAATGGTCTCTACATGAATAACAACAGGGTGGATGAATGTCTTTTCTCCTTGCGTTATTTTTATTTCTTGCTCCCAAAAATTTCCAATGATCCTCTTAAAGATATAAGTGATTGATAGGCTTAGTGGATACAAAGACAAGTAACTTATTTTTGTTTTCTCTATTTCATTTTTCTTTGTAAAATCTGCTTTTATATTTACTAAAATTTTGAAGGTTTCATTGGTTGCATTGTAATTGTTTTATTCACTTTGGTAGATAACTTGGCAATTTATATTGAAAATGAAAATTTTTAAAATTTCAATCTTAAGATGCATGATAATGGATTCATTTTATTTTAAGAAAGATCATTGTCAAGCATAACTTTGATAAAAAATAATAATCTTTTTTATTACATTTTAAAACATGTCTAATATCAAATTAGACAACTTTCAACTACTCATTAGAATTTAAAAAATAATAAAATTTAAAATTGAGTAAATATATATACATCAAAGATGACATTTTTGTATATAATATATTTATAAATTATAACTTCCTCTAACATAAAAATATTTATGTTTGCGTGTGTGCACACGCCAGCATGCATACAAAGTTTGCCTTAATTCATGTCTAGTTATTACCATAACTCAGTCCCCACAAACAATAATTTATGATTCTACTTCTAGGCATACTATATGTAAAAAAATAACTAAGGGCACGTTTGGTAGACTGTAATAGACACTGTAATGTAATAGATATTCCTATGGCATAACTATTCGGTTGTTTAGTTATGTTTTTATTAAGGAATAACTATTCTTCAAAAGGAAATAAAATAAATTTTCGTTGTTGTTAATTATTAGCTCTATTTTGAACACCCTAAAATAAGTGTATTTTAGGAAATTTGACTTAAAAATGATTTAATTACACCTTCTTTTTATACTCTACTAAATTGTGGATGCATATTCAGGATTCTATTCCTAAATGGTCATCAAACTAATGAATAATAATACTTATTACATTCCAACTTAATGTATTCCTTGTAATACTTATTCTTATTCCCATGTAATAATCATTACAGTGTACCAAATGTGCCCTAAGACTTTTCATATGCACGTAATTGAACAATTTCAAAAATAAACAAATTGAAAATTATAAAACGAGAAAACATGCACAAATGTCACATAATTTAAGCGAGAAATTTTCATATGCATCAAGCGTATAAAATATCTCTCTCATTAACATATAGGTCCCATGTGTCAGTGAGAAAGATGTCTTATACGATTGGCACACAAAATACCTTCCCCATGTAAACACGCCAACGTACAAATTTTGTTGGCATATGAATGAAAGATGGTAGGTAAGTTGCTGGTCAAGAAAATCTTTGTATGTTACAAAAAGAGAGATTATAACATGGTTGTCGTCTTCGCCCTCTAGGTTCCTTTGGCATTGACAAGGTCAAGGTTGAAAATGATTGATTTTGAGCTTATCATCTCACATTTGAAAAGTAAAGGCCAAGATGTTAGTTGTAATTTTTTTTTGTCAGTTAAAGAGTATATATTTTTCTTTTAATATTTCGATAGTAATAACGGGGATAAGGGATTAATTTGAACCCTACGAATCTGTTTGAATATCGTTTATTTTGTTGAAATTGAAAACTTATTGTTGAAAGTACTGTAAATAAAGGTAAAAGTTAGTTAAAATAGTATAGTATGGCTCATAAATAGTACCAAAAAATACAGTGGGACTCATGAATAGTAGCAAAAATAAGCTGAATAATGAAATAATTTATAATTTTCATTGCTTTCTAAACGCACACTGGGGGTCCGTTTGAATACCGCTTATTACTAAAAACTGAAAACTTATTACTGAAAATACTGTAGCAAAATAATTTTTAAACTATAAATAGTGCCCGTAAGACCCAATTTTAAAGTTACATTTGCGTTTTTCCATATTTACTGGTCCGTGAACCTTGCGTGGGACCCAGGAAAAAATGCAAAATGCCTGCCGCGTTTGCTACGCAAACGCACACTAAATATCTCCATTTAAGACACTAAGGGATATCAACCAGTTGAACAACAAATCTTTCGTCTTTTTTTTTTTTTGCTAAGCAAAAGCTTCCGTCTTTCGTTAAAGAGTATATGTATAGCAGCAAAAACAAACAAAATCTACTATATAACTTATTTTTAATCTTCTATCTGCTCTAACAGAAGTGAGAAAACTAAGTCATCATCAGTGAAATTAATTTATTATGTATCACTATCATTCCTTCTGGCATCACTACAGTTTTTTTTCTCAGACAGACTTTCCATTATCACTTTCAATTAGTTTGGAATTATGTTGAACTAAATTCCCGCAATCTTAAATGCACAGTGGACTGATAATTCATGGAATTAGCTGTAGTCTGTGTATAAAGATTGATGGTGGCTTACCTAAAAGCATTGCTGCCAAGCAAAAGTCTACGAATAATTGAGTCTCCAAACGACAATAAAATTAGACTGGAACCGAAAGAGATAGGATGTACAGTAGAGTTCGTGTACTATTCACATATGGTAGCTTTCAATTGGCAGAACACGATGACCACAATAGTGTAATTGATTTCGAAGACTGAAATTAATTTTCAATCTTAGTCTTTAAAAAAAAATTAAAACTTTTCTAATCCATATGATTGAGTTTGAAATTAATTTTTTTTAAATTCTAAATCTCATCCATTAAGTGCGATTGCATATGCACCTAATGCAATACTCTAGATATGGGCTCTGGTCAAATCGAGGTGAGATTATTTTTCGGTTTAGATTTTTTTTTTTTTTTTTGGAATCAACTAAATTTTCTAATAAATTTTAAAATAAAAATTACCGTAAAGCCCTGATTGGTTTGGATTTTAAAAAAAAATGGTTTTACTTTTTTTAAGCCATTTGCTCAAAAAAATATTGTTGGTAAATTCAAAATTTTTTTTGAAAGAACTATTTTTTCATAGTGACAATCCTTCATTTCAGTTATGAGCATCCTGAAAAATGCAAAATATCAAGTTTCAAAATCAAATAATTAAAAATAATTCACAAAATATAAATTTTGTCTCTTGATGAATGAATGGGCAAAATTCTCTTATTTGTATTCTATTACAAAATAATAGTCATTTTATTCAATCTCCTTGAAACTCTTTGATAAATTTGACAGCGGATCAAACGAAATTATAATGAATCTCTCTTACTTTACCTTTGTTAGAAATTATTTTTTCTTCACATTCTTCCAATGTCCTTTGTATTTGAAAATTTAAGTGTAAATCCAATAGATTTTTGTGTTTGGAGTTCTTGTAAGCTTTGAAACTTGATTTTGATAAAACTTCAGAACTTCTAAGAGGATCAATGTCTAAATCCCTCCCCCAAGGGTAGAGAGCACCCTTCTATTTATAGGATTCTAGAGGTAGTTTAATGACATGTGGTCACTTATAATTGGCAACATGCGTAATAATTTAATCAAAGTGACTTTATGTCTTATTCTCCAAGCAACATGTGGCATTATTTTATTTGTCAAATATTCTAGTTTCACCATCAAGGCCAACTCCGGATGGGGCTATCTTTCATCAGGAAAAAATTTTGAAAAAATCGTTACCTTGCAGCACTGAAACGGTTACAACTAGCCGAAATAACTCCACTCCTGATTTTGTGCAAAGTGATAATGGGGAAGAGCCGTTTGAGAAACAGCTAGAGGATTTAGACCGTGAGTTAAGGTAAGTTTGATTTGCCAATTACTCCACCAATGGGTAAGATATTTAATGATGAGCCATCTCAATCAAGTCTCGCCAATAAGGAAAACTCTTCACAGCTAGCTTTGAATACGTTTGATGACTCCTTAACCCCACAGAATTCTACCAAATCCCCACAATTACCACACTTACCTAAAACAGCCAACCTACCCGAGACTTTACACCTCTTTAATGTCCCAATTTCAGAAAACCCTAAACCATCTTGGAAACAGCTCCTCAGGTCTAACACATTGTCATCCTCAGATGGAAACACATCAATAGGACAGAAAAGGGCATCCCAAGTCACGGCTCACCTTGAGTTACCAAACAAAAAACCTATGGTTTCTCACCGTGTAGATGATGAAAATTTATTTGCAGAGGCTGGCTCACAGCCATGCCAGGAGCAATGAGTCTCTTAGTATGGAACTGTCGGGGGCTTGGGAATCAATGTACAAAAAATCAGCTTGCCGATTTGGTATGGGCAAAAGATCCTTCTGCCGTGTTTATAGTCGAAACATGGGCAGACAAAGTAAGGCTAGAACTAGTTCAAAATCATTTGAAGTTTAGGCATAAATTTGAAGTTCCAAGGAAAGATAAGAGGGGTGGCTTGGTGATTTTTTGGAAGGAAGATTTCGATTTAGCAATTGAAACTTTCTCAAAAAACCATATTGACACTACGATTAATAAAAATAAAGAGGATGAGTGGCGGTTCACAGGCTTTTATAATGAACCTGATCAACAAGTGCGACATGAAGGGTGAGCAAGATTACGTAGTCTGAAAAATCGAAGCAATGCGCCGTGGTTGTGTGCAGGCGACTTTAATGAGATCACACGGCAATCGGAAAAAAGAGGAGGCAGAATTCGATCCCATAACCAAATGCAACCATTCAGGGATGTCCTTGACTAGTGTGGCTTCATGGATTTGGGATTCCTGGGATTTCAATTCACGTGGCACAAGCATTATGCCAATTACACAGTTTGGGAGAGATTGGATAGAGCAGTATCAATTTTTCTAGGAACAAAAGTACATCATATTGACGTAACTTGCTCCAATCACAAACCACTATGGATTGTTCCAGATGGCATGATTGCAGTTTTCGAAAACCCTTCCGGTTTAAGCAAATGTGAATGTCAGACAAGGGATGCAATGACACAATTGAGGCGGTGTGGAAGGAAAGAATTAATGAGCCAAGTGATACACAAGTAATCCGAAAGGTGGACAGATGTGGGGAAGAACTCAACCGATGGAGTAAAAATGTTTTGGGAGTGTTCGTCAAGACCTAAAACAAAAGAAAAAACAATTGCAACGGGCAAAAAAAATTGCAAGCCAAGGAGGAGATACTGGCCGACTAAGGCAACTTAAGCAGGAGATTAATTTGTTGTTGAACAAAGAATCAAGGATGTAGAGCCAAAGGTCTAGAATCATGTGGCTTAAAGATAGGGATCAAAATACTAAGTTTTTTCATGGCAAGGTGTTAGGACATATGTGTTTCACTTGTTAAGAACATATGTCACTCTTTTATGTAATTGGCTTATCCTTTGACAAAACGCACTTTACTTGTATTTAGGTAGATTTAGGATGTGTTTAATACTTCAAGAAACCATGTTTCAAGATCAAGTGTTAAAGCCTTCAAGTCTGTCCAAGAAAACAAGCTGAAAGTGCAGAGTTATTAAAGCTCGACAACTAGCATGTGTCGAGGTTTAATAAGTTGTTTCAGCCCCGTGGCTCGACAGCTATCTCGACAGATTCTCGATAGCTTCTATCTGTCGAGGTTTATGAAAATAGAATTTCTGATTTGTTTTTCTTGAGATCCGTGAATGTGTCTTTGGGCCTTCTTTTCTCCTAACCCTAGACATATAAAAGGATTGCTAAAGGGCCGTCAAATAGTTAACAAGTTGCGCAAGCATTGAGCAAACTATGTTCAAGCAATTTGTAACCAGAGTCGAAGTTCTTACCCTAGGGTTTTGTAACCAAGAATCTTCTTGATCTTCATCGTGTGGGTGAACTGAAGAACTTTGCAGCCAACAACCTTCTTAGTTAGTGATTGAAGTCGCGTACTGGGATCCGCACATTGGTTAGTTACGTACTTGAGAGCCGTGCATCAAAAGGGGGAACTGTCACTACAGAACAATTCCAATTGGGTATTGGGGTAAGGGTTCAACTGTAGGTTGGTAAGGTACTTGGGATTCCTTTACTTGTAACCACTTGTTGTGATAATAGTGGAGTTTCGGGAGTGGTGGTGACCTGAAAATCACCCGGTGGAGTTTTTGCCGTTAGGTTTTCCCCATTCGTAAACAAATCACCGTGTTAATTTATTTTCCACTGCATATTTAGTTTATGGTGATTTGTTTGTGCTACCACGCGTTTTGCATGATAAATTGATTAATTAATAATTTGACTAATTAATTAATTGATTTCAATCATAAGGGATCAATTCGTTTGTGGCCTATCAAGTGGTATCAGAGCAGGCACACTCTAATTAAATTTAATCTTTGCTGTGTTGATCCATTGACCCCTGTTTGTCGTGGATAGAGGACAGTCATTAATTATACCTCCTTTATTTGATGGCACTAACTATACATACTAGAAAATACGCATGAGAGCTTTCTTGCAGTCTTTAGATGAAAAGGTGTGGCAAGCTGTCGAGATTGGCTGGACTAAGCCAAAGGAAGCGCCGGCCGATTGGGATGAAGCCAAGATCAAGGCGACAAACTTCAACAGCAGGGCATTGAATGCTTTATTCAGTGCAGTCACCAATGAGGAGTTCAAGAAGATATCCTCTATTGAAACTGCTAAGGAAACATGGACCATCCTCCAGACAGCCTATGAAAGTACAAAGGCTGTTAAGGATTCAAAACTTCAGAGACTCACTACAAGCTTTGAAGAGATAAAAATGGAGGAGGATGAGTCATTTGATGAGTTCTATGCCAAGCTAAAGGACATAGTGAACTCAGCCTTCAATCTTAGGGAAACCATTCCTGAACCCAAGATTGTAAGGAAGGTACTCAGATCTCTACCCGAGAGATTCCATGCCAAGATCTCGGCAATAGAGGAATCAAAGGATATTGACAAGATTCCTTTGACTGAGCTGGTTGGAAACTTGCAAACCTACAAGCTAGGGTTAACAAGAATAGGGAAGTCGAGTAAAGGCAAGAGCATGGCTTTGAAGGCCAAGAGCAGTGACACAGATGAATCTTCGACGATGAAAATTCCAAGATGAAGTCCTACATCACCAGGCAGTTTAAGAAGTTTATGAAGAATGCCAATGGAAAGGGTTTCGACAAGGACCGTAGGCAATCTAGTTATTCTTAGTTTAAGAGTCAAGATAAAGGGAAGAAAAATGCTAGGGATGGAGGTCAGTACACTGTTCCTGCAGGACCAAAGTGCTTTGGGTGTCAAGGCTTCGGTCACATGAAACATGAGTGTCCCACATATTTCAAGAGCATTGGGAAAGGCATTTGCTGCTACTTTGAGCGACACTGAGCCTGAAGATGATTCCGACAATGAGGATGATGGAATCTTGAATGCCTTCACTGCCACTGTTAATCCTACTGATGGGGATGAAGAAGAGGAATTGGTGGAATCTAAATTTGAGAAGATGGATGATCAAGATGATATCCATACAGCCTATGAAAAATTGTACAAAGTTTATGAAAAACATGAGAAACTTTATAGGCTGGCCACCAAGAAGCTCAGTGATGTGGAACTTGATCGTGAAGAGCTATCCACAAAGTTTGATGAGGCTAATCAGACTATTGGAGCACTAAGGTTCGAGAACAACTTCTTGGCTGAGAAGACTAAGAAACTTGAAGCGGAGCTGTTTCAAGTCAGAGCTCAATTGGAGAGGACTTCAAGTGCAAAGCTTGATGAAATGCTCAACCTTCAGAAATATGCTTCTGATCGAACAGGTTTAGGGTATGGTTTCTCTTCCTCTAATACTGCTTCTACTAGTACTACTGTTTTTGTTCCTCCTAGCAATAATGTTGAAATTGAGAACAATTATGTTAAAACTGAATTAGCTAGTGAGAACTTAGACAAGGGTAAATCTATCTTAGGAGCACCCCCTAAGCTTGAGAAGAAAGATGTAAAAAACCCTAGGGCTAAAAAGGCTAACTCTCAAAAGCTTAAACAGAAGAAGCAGCATCTCTGTCATCATTGTGGAGTAGCCAGTCATACTCGACCAAATTGCTATAAGTGGCTAGCCACTCAACAAAGCAACGGCATGATAGCATCTGGAAGTTAGAATCAGCTTCAATCCTCTTTTGCTCCCCTTGGAGATCTTCTCAAAGCCCTCATGTTCCTTTCGAACTTGAACGGTTTCAATTCTTCCCTTTCACCGCCGGTTCAAGGGTTTGCTAGACGGAAAGGTTCTTCTAAGGTGTGGAAGGAAAAGGGCTCCAAGTGATTCTATCACTTTTTTTCTCTCTCTCCTCTTCTTGTTTTTGTTTGCATTACTTATGTGTTTTGCTTTACTGTTTTGAGTCAATCTAGTTTTATGCTTTGATTTGATTAGCATGTTTTTGTTTGTTTTCAGTTTTGTTTATTTTTTTTTTTCATATAAAAATAAATAAATAAATTGAAAAATCAGAAAAATACAAAAACAATGTGTGTTTTGTGTACATTGGTACTTGTGTACCTTGGATGGCCATTGAAATAAAGTTTTCTAAATTTATATCTCTTGTAGCTTAGATAAGCATCTCTATGCACAACTAAGCAAGTGAGCTTTGTGGCTTTTGTCTATGATGAGTCAGATTAAGTTATCTCTTACACTTAACACCCGTATCACTCTTTTTGACGGGTAGGACTAGAAAATTCTAAGAAAAATGCATAAATAACCATCTCATCACTGTTGCCCGCCAATCATAATATGACACCTGTATGCTTCGGCATAGCAAAAATGCAGTGTCAATGACATTTGTGTGCTTCGGCATAGCAAAATTGGAATGTCAAATGCTTAACATAATTGGGTATTTCTTTTCTATCTCTTATATGCCCATGCATGTTTTGCTTAAAAGAAAAATATGCAAAGAAAACAAAAAGAAAAAAGATCAAAAAGGCTTTAAAAATGATTGCAAGCGTGTATTCTAGGAGATGTGGGAGTTATAGGATGTACCTCGAAGGTGATAGTCCCCATCAAACAGTTATGATTGTGTGTGAGTTAAAGTGATTTTCTCATATCTCAAATCGTCATAACATGTATACACTTATGCAATCTTGCGATGTTTTTCACACACAACACGCAATATTCTTTGCTACTCTTGATACATGTGCAGGTACAATGTGATTTGGCCATCACAAGGTTTTACATGTGTTAATGTATTCTTACTAAACTGTCTTGACTTGTTTTTGAAAAATAAAATCAGTTAGACTTGTTTTTTGTGTGTGTGTGTGTTTTTAGGATCCATGTGCTTAAAATTGCTGTTGAGAGATGATTTTGAGAGGTTTATATGGTGTTTGGATCATTGGTTGAGTTGCATGTTGGATTGCATTCATGTCTGTGTTTTTTTCTTCTCGAAAAACTGCTTTTAAAAGCTAGCTCGACACCTCCTCGATACCTTGCTATCTGTCGAGCTTCTTAAGCTTTTTCTTATCGCAATCTCGCCAGCTTCTCGACACCTGATGGATCGATCGAGAAAGTTCCTGCCTCCTCGATAGCTTCTCGACACCTGGTGGATCGATCGAGCTTCTGTTCTGGTATCTGATAGTTTGTTCCTCGACACTTCTTCGATACCTGTATCTGTCGAAGACCATTTTCTCGACACTTTCCTCGACAGATGTCTCGACACCTCTCGACACCTCTATCTGTCGAGAATTACTAAG
This sequence comes from Notholithocarpus densiflorus, assembly GCA_030021035.2. Taxonomy (NCBI): domain Eukaryota; kingdom Viridiplantae; phylum Streptophyta; class Magnoliopsida; order Fagales; family Fagaceae; genus Notholithocarpus; species Notholithocarpus densiflorus. Next base: position 656,177 of record JARYZH020000014.1, on the reverse strand, counting down.
GTTCTATATATTCTTTCTTCGCGATCCGGTTCTCATTTCTTCGATCTCTCTCGACCTATCCTCACATGTTCATCTCCCAAACACTATCTCTCTCTCTCCTAACCTTTTCCTCAAGGTTTTTTCAAGCTTTCTCAAGATTTTCTTCACTTGGTAAGTTTCTAATCTCCTTCATTTTCATGCATTTCATGTTTTGAAACCTAGGTTTTGGGGTTTTTGAAAAATTTTGGGGTTTTTCAAAATTGATGAGTTATTGTTGAAATTTTGGGATGGGTTTTCACTTAAATGAGTTTAAAATCTCATGCATTGCATCACATTAGCATAATAACAGTATTATCATGCATTTTAGATGTGTGCAATTAATTGTGTGCTAGTAGGATTGGATTGAACTAAGCCCATGATGCAATTATTTATGCATGTCACATGTTCATGTATTTCCCATGCATACGTACTCCTTTTCCAATATACTTGTTATATTTGAATTGTTTTGGAGCTTTTCTGATTGTCTCCTTCTTTCTCTTCCTCTCTTTCTGTTTACGTTAGTCGTGTCTATGGCACCCAAGCGTAAGTCAGCTCCGTCCCAAAACCCTTTGCATTCTAGGGCATCGTCTTCTTCTGATCCTACTCCGTCCCATATTCAGTTCTGTGATGAGGATGCCCGAAAGGACTTCTCGGAGAACTTTTCTCGACGATGTGTTCATTCGGAACGCCGAGTCATTTTGACGGACTTTGCCGACACTAACCTTCCCACTGTCATTCACAGTTGGGGATGGGAGTCACTGTGTGACGTCCCGGTCACTTGTCCGACCGTGCTGATCTAGGAGTTTTACTCCAATATGCAAGGTTTCGATTTTTTAGTACCTCTCTTTTCCACTCGCGTTCGAGGTACGCGCATCACTGTCACATCGCAGCTTGTTGCGGATGTGCTTCATGTTCCGAGGGTAGAGCATCCTGACTACCCCGGTTGTGAGCGTCTGAGGACTGTTTCCAAAGATGAGATGATTTCCGCTTTCTGTGAGCGTCTTGCAGATTGGGGTAATCGTCAGTTCACACCATGTAAGGCCTTTGCTAAAGGTCCTAGATTCATGAACATGGTGATGACTTTTGTTTTGCACCCACTTTCTTACTATAACTCTATCACAGAGCCTCGTGCTCGAGTTTTGCTTTCCTTGTTAGAGCACCTCACTATAGATTTTCTTTCACATTTCATTCTTTCTATCTTAGATGTGTATAGGGATACGGCTACTCGTGATAAGCTCATTTTCCCTTCGGCTATCACGCGGATTCTATTCCATTTTTCTGTTTCTTTTCCCTCTTTCGACCATTTTTCTGTCATGTGTGCCATAGACTACACTACCGTTAAACGTAGTGAGGCGCAGTTTCATCTCGGCAATCAAATTTAGCAGCTCCTCCCTCCCGTTCTGCTCCATCCACATTTGCTCCCTCCTCTTCTTCGGGCGATATGACTCTAGGAGACATCATGGCGCAGCTGCAGCGTATGGATGCTCGCCTTGATACACTTTCTATGGAGATGTATCAGGTGAACGTTCGTGTCGGTCGTATTGCACGACGATAGGCGACCATGGGTGGTTTTGCTCCAGAGGCTTCTCCTCCACCACCTTCAGTGGATTCTGATTCTGAGTCTGAGGATGATGATGGTGATGACGATGATGCTTCTGATGATGGTGATGGAGATGCTAGCTCTACCGATAAGATGTCTACTTGACACTCTTACCCTTTGTCACTCGTGACAAAAAGGAGAAGTAGTTTTGGATATGAAAGTAGTCATACTTAAGGGGAGAGTTAGTATAGGACATTTTAGTTAGGGGGAGTGTTGTTGAGTGCTGAAGGATGTAGTGAGAATATTATGTATCTTTTTCTTTTCTTTCTTTTATAGATACATTGTTCTTGTACATTAGGTCTTGTGACCACATTTATGACATACATTGTACTTATTTCTCTCTATATGTTGATGTATATTGTTTCTTTCACCTACCTTTTACATGTGTTGTTTCTTTTCTCTCTTTATACACATGCTTCTTATATCTTGTATGCAATCTATTATTTCTGCTTCACACTAAGATGCCTTGATGAGTTTTGTTTAAAGTGTTTCAGAAATACAGGTTGTCAAAGTCTACTTGCCATAAACTCTCTTCTTGCAAAGTTTTTCAAGAGTTTGTGTTAGGATAGATTTTATTGTATTCAACAAGTGAATATGAATTGAGTGATTTATGACTTCTCTCATATGTTCATTTGTTTGTTGTAGTTTTGTCACAGATTTCCAAAGAGGGAGATTGTTAGGACATATGTGTTTCACTTGTTAAGAACATATGTCATTATTTTATGTAATTGACTTATCCTTTGACAAAACGTACTTTACTTGTATTTGGATAGATTTAGGATGTGTTTAATACTTCTAGAAACCATGTTTCAAGATCAAGTGTTGAAGCCTTCAAGTCTGTCCAAGAAAACAAGCTAAAAGTGCAAAGTTATTAAAGCTTGACAGCTAGCATGTGTCGAGGTTTAATAAGCTGTTTCAGCCCCATGGCTCGACAGATTCTCGACAGCTTCTATCTGTCGAGGTTTATGAAAACAGAATTTCTGATCTGTTTTTCTTGAGATCAGTGGATGTATCTTTGGGCCTTCTTTTCTTCTAACCCTAGACATATAAAAGGATTGTTTTAAGAGCCGTCAAATAGTTAACAAGTTGCACAAACATTGAGCAAACTCTGTTCAAGCAATTTGTAACCAGAGACGAAATTCTTGCCCTAGTTCATCTCTTTCTCTTGAAGAAGTTGCTGTGTAAGTGCACCGTAGGGTTTTGTAACCAAGCATCTTCTTGATCTTCATCGTGTGGATGAACTGAAGAACTTTGTAGCCAACAACCTTCTCAGTTGGTGATTGAAGTCGCGTACTGGGATTCGCAAATTGGTTAGTCACGTACTTGGGAGCCATGCATCAAAAGAGGGAACTGTCACTACAGAACAAGTCCAATTAGGTATTGGGGTAAGGGTTTAACTATAGGTTGGTAAGGTACTTGGGATTCCTTTACTTGTAACCGCTTGTTGTGATAATAATGGAGTTTCGGGAGTGGTGACCTGAAAATCACTCGGTGGGGTTTTTGTCGTTAGGTTTTTCCCATTCATAAACAAATCACCTTGTTAATTTATTTTCCACTACATATTTAGTTTATGGTGATTTGTTTGTGCTACCACGCGTTTTGCATGATAAATTGATTAATTAATAACTTGACTAATTAATTAATTGATTTCAATCACAATGGGTCAATCCGTTTGTGGCCTATCACAAGGCAACCCAGCGACGAAGAAGAAATTACATAAAAAAAAATTTAAAAAAAAAAAAAAAACAACAACAACAACTTAGAGATGCTTCAGGTAGATGGTGTACACAACAAAATCAGGTGGTTGACACAATTGTCAATTTTTATCAAGATCTTTTCACTACATCCAATCCATCCGATTTTGAGGAGGTTACTGACAACATTCCACAACTTGTTACACATGAGATGAATGACATGTTGCTAGCCGAATTCAAGGTGGAGGAGGTGAAGGATGCTTTGCAACAAATGGCTCCCTTGAAAGCTCCTGGACCCGATGGTATGCCCCCACTTTTTTATCAAAGCTATTGGTCTCTTTTGGGTAGCGATGTAACACAATCCATCCTACTATTTTTGAATTCGGGCTCCATACCAAAGGCTTTAGGTCACTTCTTCATCACACTGATCCCTAAGGTAAAAAATCCTAAATTTATTTCGAAGTTTAGACCAATAAGCTTAAGTAATGTGCTATATAAAGTCTTTGCAAAGGTTTTAGCCAATCGACTGAAACTTATTATGCCTCATCTTATTTTTGAACAACAAAGTGCATTCATGTCGGATCGTTTAATCTCAGATAATATCTTAGTAGCCTTTGAGACCTTACACTATATAAGAAACCATGGGACGGGCAGATCTGGTTACATGGCTCTAAAATTAGACATGAGCAAGGCTTATGACCGGGTAGAGTGGAAATATATGGAGAAAGTTTTGGAAAAGTTGGGTTTTTGTGAAAAGTGGAGACAATTGATGATGGAATGTATCACAAATGCATCCTATTCGGTGCTAATAAATGGTGAACCTCATGGGAACATTACTCCCACAAGGGGACTCCGTCAAGGAGACCTTCTTTCACCATACTTGTTTTTTATGTGCACCGAGGGGTTGAATGGTTTAATTAAGAAGGCAGCCATGTGTGGAGATATTAGGGGGGTGGCCATATGCAAAATAGGGCCTCGACTAACCCATTTGCTTTTTGCAGATGATAGTTTGATTTTTTACAAGGCCTTGGAGAATGAATGTCAAGCTTTGTTGGAAGTGCTAACCAAATATGAAAGGGCCTCAGGTCAAATGATTAATAGTACCAAGCCTACCTTAGTTTTTTAGCAAATCAACTAACCATGATATGCAGCTTTTGGTCAAGGATGCTCTTAGGGTTCTTATGGTACAACATTATGAGAGGTACCTAGGACTTCCCTCTTTCATTGGCAGGAAGAAAAAGGACAACTTTGCAAATATTAAACAGCAGATTTGGAAGACCTTACAAGGATGGGAAGCTAAACTCTTGACCCAGGCAAGAAGAGAAATCCTAATTAAATCTGTTGCTCAAGCCCTCCCCACTTATACAATGTCTTGTTTCAAGCTCCCGGTCACTTTATGCCATGAGATTGAAGCACTTATTCGAAAATTCTTTTGGGGGCAGCAAGGCAAAAATAGAAAAATTCAGACTGAGATGGGAGACAATGTGCAAGCCCAAGTCACAGGGAGGATTGGGTTTTAAAGATTTGACTATGTATAATGATGCTCTCTTGGCAAAGCAGATATGGCACGTCCTTCATGATACCAAATCTTTATTTTACCAGATCTTCAAAGCTAAATTCTTTCCCAATTGTTCGGTGATGGAGGCAACAAATCCCAACAATTCTTCTTATGCTTGGAAAAACATCATCAAGGGAAGGGAAGTCATTAAACGTGGAGCCTCATGGAGAATTGGAACAGGTGCTGCAGTAGATATTTGGGGTAGCAATTGGCTTCCAACACGAAATAATCCAAGGATTATTTCTCCAGTCATGCTGAGTCTGCCATCACACAAGGTTAGCTTCCTAATTGACCCGGTACAACAAGTTTAGAAAGAGCACATCCTTGATAACTATTTCTTTGAGTTTGAGGCAGAAAAAATCAAGCGAATCCCCCTCTGTCAATCAATCCAAGAAGATGTTTTGATCTGGCCTTGGAATCCTGATGGTGAGTATTCGTTGAAATCCGGGTACCAGTTTTTGCAACGAGCCTCTCAAGCCCAACAACCCAGCAACTTTATGGTGGACAACATGAAACCATTATGGAATAAAATCTGGGGACTCAATGTTCCAGCAAAGGTAAAAAACTTCGCTTGGCGTGCTTGTCAAAACTCCCTACCTACGAAGACCAATTTGATGAAAGGGACAGTGGTACCCGATGGTCTTTGTGACATTTGCAAGCTACAAAATGAAGATACTGCCCATTCCATTTATCATTGTTCAAAGCTGGACACCCTCTGGAATTCGACACCAATTTGGGATCACTCCACGTTAAAACAGAGTTCAAGTTTCATTGACGTGCTTGGCTTTGTTTTCACAGAAGATAGGAACCCAGAGCTCTTTATCTCGGTGACGTGGGCGATTTGGAATCGTCGTAACAATCTGAGATTGGGCAAATCAATGGTCCCATTGAACCAGCTGCTGCAGCTAGCCAAGGAACGCCTGCAGGAACGTGAGTCTCTCATGGTGAGTCCACTGAGAGGTCGCCCTCCGCAACCACAAGCGGTCTGGACACCTCCATCGACCTCATGCTTCAAAATTAATTTCGACGGTGCTACGTTTAAGAAGGAAGGCAGTGCTGGTCTGGGCGTGGTAATCCGAAATGGTGCTAGACAGGTTATGGCATCGCTCTCTCAGCTGATACCATTGCCTCACTCTGTCATCGAGGTAGAAGCATTGGCTGCATGACGGGGAGTGGAACTTGCACTGGAATTGGGCTTCTATAATATTGAGCTTGAGGGAGACTCGGCTGGCTTAATCAGTTCTCTCAATGATGGTCACGGGACTCTAGCTCAATATAGTCACATTGTAACATATATTCATTACCTTGCCTCGCAGTTTTCTGTTTTCAATTTATCTCTTTTACGTAGGCATTATAACGAAGTGGCTTATTCTCTGGCGAGAAAAGTACTCATTTCATCACCCTTATCAATCTGGATGGAAGATGTACCTCCAAATGTCATTCATGTACTACATGCTGATTTAAGCACACTTCCTTAAAAAAATGTTTATCCAGATTCTCAAAAAAAAAGGTAATACATGACAATTTTTTCCCCAAATAATTAGATAATTGAGGGATGTGGAGATTTGAACTTTGGATGTCTCCATTGGAAACACTAATAGGACTCTTGGTTACACATGATAATATTTAATTAGGTTATTTGTGTAACATTTGCATTAAAATATCAATATGTGTTGGTGTGTGGTTGATTCTTGGATATTATTTATAATTCCCATTTTAACAAATTTTTATTTAGTCTATGGATAATAGCAATGAGACCCCTTTTGTAGCACGTTGCAATTTGTAATGGGTCATTTTGAACATTCTACATAAGCTTTGTGCTATGACATGGCAATTGTTCAAAATTTCCTTTTTTACAAATTCTTTCTCAAGAAATGAAACCCATTAAGTACTACATTGCACTTTATAATTGACATTTTGAATGAACTACATAGACTTTGTGATATGACATGATAATTCGTGATTTGTTGAAAATTCCATCTACAAATGCCTCTTAGAGACTTGTTCGACTATGCCATTGTTGATTGTAGTGAGTGTACAGGTAGCAGGAAAAAAAAATTAAGCCAATTACGAATTGGCATGTCAAAATTCGATAACCAATCCTAAATTTATATTAAATAAAAATAAATCAAGTGGTATCATATGTTATCCAAGATTCCAAGTTAATATCATATTGGCAAATACAAAACTGTCACATGTCACTTAGGCATACAAAATTGAGATAAAATTTCCAATTAAATTGGGATATTTGCAGCTAATAATTACTTTTAATAAAAAGAAATAAAATTAAGGATAATTATCATAAGTTCTAGTGGGACTCAATAATTTTGGGCCATTTAGAATTGACCACTTATCTTTAAAAAGATTAATTTAAATTGGAACTCATCTTGGGAAGACCATTATAAATTGAGGCTCATTTCGAAGTAGTTTTTGAAGCGTTGAAGTTCTAAAGAAATTTTGCCTCAAAATCATTCAAATAGCCTTGAAAATTTCCACGGTAATCAAGCTCCAAAAATCTTCAAAAAATAAAAACCTCAAATAATCAAAATTGTACAGCTATAAGCTTCTAAGCCATAAAGAACTTCTACCCAAAAACCTTCAAACGCAAAAAATATTTTAAAAACATAAAGATGTGGAGAACAAAGAATTTCTAACAAGCACACAGTAAAATATTCATAGTATTTTCTAGGGGTGTTCACGGGTCGGGTTTGTGCCCAACCCGGACTCGACCCAACATTATCGGGTGGGGAAAATTTCAACCCGCAACCGACCCGCCGGAAGTCTCAGATCAACCGGGTCAGGTCTTATCGATTTTCGGGTGTGAATCGATCGGTTTCAGGTTTTCCGATTCGCCGATTTTTGGCTGAAATTTGGCCATATCTTGTTAAATCTGGCCAGATCTAACGAGAGTTGGGCGAGATTCCTTTGGATCTATGAAAATTTGGCCGAGTTGGAGTCAGACTTACCGGAGTTTTGGCCGAGTTTGAGTAGATCTGGGTTGGATTCGCTGGAATTAAGCATATTTGAGTAAGGAAGAGACTAGATCTTGGCCGGATTTGAGCTGATCTGAGTGAAGGAAGCCCAAACGTGGCCGGATCGGAGCTAAGAAGCGCCAGATCGTCGCCGGATCTAGGTGATTTTCGTCGTTCTTTGAGTTTTTGTCGAGCGGGTCAGGTGGCTCGGTTCCTTGAGGACAAAACCCGCCACTTGACCGCCGGAGTCGGGTTTTGACGGTTTGAGACCTGTCACCGACCCGTCAGAGATGTCAGCTCGGCCGTGACGGGTCGGTTCCAGTCGGGTTGGTCGATTCCGACGGGTCTTCGGTTTGCATGGACACCCCTAGTATTTTCTATTGTAAAGACTATTTGATCTATTTTCCAATTAAAGTAAAGAAGATTTTGTGTTCAAATCAAGACCTTTTTTGCACAATTCTTGTATCGAAGAACTTTTCAAGAAAATTGAATCAAATAATCATTCTTTTGTAAAAGAATTAAATACAAAGAATTGTATTAATTTATTCATCAATACAAGTTCATATTTGTGAATCAATTTCAATTTTTTTATTTTCAAACTTAAGATTTTGTGTTTATAGAGTGAGCAAATGTCGAACGAATTTTGATGCTACAATCTAGAATTTTGCATTTAGGCTCCTAAAGATTTTTTTTACTTTTTTTTTTTTTCATTGGATAGTCTTGCTCTTGGTGTGCCTTACAACAGATGCGATACACTATTTGTCTAAAAATAGTACTACAGGTATTATAAGTTTTATTACATTGGTCTTAAAAATGTGTCACCAATTAGAAAGAGATTATTCAAAATTCAGTTATGAAGTAGTTAAAACTTATTAATCGCATTCATTACCACATCAATTTATAAACTTCATAGAGTAAAACTTGTAACATCTTTAGTATTTTCCTTTTTCTAAACATCCTTTGTATTTGTTTCTCAAAAAAGAAAAGTTGGTGCAAGCCAAACGGCCCAGCAAATAAGGGGCAAGCTAACAAACAAGGTGTTGCTTATGAGGCCTAATTGCTCACGTTATTAAGCACAAACAGGCTATACAGTGTTAATGGCATCCTAATATCTATTCATTTTGCACCAGATAGTACTTGATTGAACGTCCTGAACTGCCAGTCTACTTGTATCCCTTCTACTGATTCTATTGAATGATTGTATCCAACCCAACATAAAAGGTTATAGGTCCCGGTTGGTTGCATATATAGCAAGCCTAAAAAAAAGGTTGGAAAAAGAACAAGGTAAGTAATACTCCAACCACTAAAGTTCCCATCCATTCAATCTTAAGCAAACATGTAACTCCTTAACCCGTAATTGAAAACTTCACACTGGTGGAACTCCCTAATAAAAGGGAATTAAGTAAATCCCACCTTATTAACACCATTGTGAACTTAACTTCACAATGTTACCCAATAGACTTTCCACATTAATATTTGTCTTTTAAGAAACAGCCAACACCATTAATTAATTACAAACCCGTTTGCCAAAACTAAACAGAAAAACAAACCCCATTCTAATTTGAGTGTTTGCTTGGGTTTTTAGTCTCCTTGGCATGGCATTTTCTTTAGCACTAAACACACCACAAGACACACATTCATACAGATTTGTGAAAAAAACACATTTTTTAGTGATAGATACATATCAAAGAAAAGGAGAATTTTGATCATGGATGGTGCAAATGCAGTACTTCAACAAATAGAGCAACCACTTTTGGAAAATGAACCAAAACCCCCCAAAACACCAGCACAAAAGGCCATAAGAAAGTCCTTCAAAGTATCAGCACATTTGGCCAATCTTCTTCCCACAGGCTCAGTCCTCACATTCCAAGTTTTGTCCCCGGCTTTCACACACCAAGGGCAGTGTCAAACCATCATAAGCCGCACCATGACTCTTGGACTTTTAGCATTGTGTTGCTTCTTAAGCTTTATTCTAAGATTCACTGATAGCTTCAGAGATGCAAGAGGCAAAGTTCGGTATGGTTTAGCCACATCTCGGGGCTTGTGGGTGATCGATGGGTCAGTGAAAATGGAACCTGAGGAGGCAGAAAAGTATAGACTAAAGTTCATTGATTTCTTCCATGCCTTCATGTCCGTTCTGGTTTTTGTGGCAGTTGCAATGTTTGATAAAAACATTGTCAAGTGCTTCTGCCCAACACCATCTCCGGAGACCAAGGAACTTCTAGTGACATTGCCTATTGGGATTGGCATCGCATGCAGTGTGTTGTTTGTTGCACTCCCCACAAAGCGCCATGGAATTGGATTCCCTCTCTCTCGCAACTAATTCTTCACCTTCATTTATCTGTGTTCCTTCCTATTTATGCATTGAATGGATCATTTATTACATTTTTTTTATTTGTTCTTCCAAGTTGTAAATCATTTTTTTTTCACAACTTCTAATTTCTACTTTCTTCAGGCCATGTAATTAAAAATGTTTCATGGTGTAACATGTCTTTGTGACTTCTACACCCCCAAAAAGAAAAAGAAAAATTTGATTGGCGTGGTATATATATGTGGTAGAATTAAGATTAACTGACTAAATTCACTACTTTCCTAACAGATTAAGCTTTTGAGACATTCAATAATTTATCATATATGCATTTTGTTGCATTCCACACACAGTACCATGAATTAGATTCCCCCTCTCTCGCCACTAATTTTTCATCATCCTTTCTCTGGGATCCTTCCTCTTTGGATTGCAAGGGTACGCTATAAGTTTCTACACGTTAAAGTAGATAGTTGGCATGCATAATTGTTTATGGCTTGCAGATGAAAGGGCTGTGAATTTTTTTCCCTCTGGAAAAGACAATTATATAGAACCAAAAGAGAGCCAGCATTCCCATAAAAAAAAAAAAAAGAGAGCCTACATTTTTTTTTTTAAATGAATAAGTCAATTATATCAACAAACAAGAATGCTACAATACACTTCATCAAAAAAAAAAGAATGATACAATACACTTTCAAAGTTCAAATTAACGCAACGTAAGTTACCCTCCATCAACTGCCCACACAACATCTATTTTCTATACAGTTATGTACACCCCTACAATTTCTCTAATCTAGCTCTAACATCCTCTTTGAAGTCTAGCATTTCTATGCAGCTAAGTATGAGAGATTGTGGCTGCCCAGGAAATTTTGCAAAGCAGTGGCAAGAGAGGTTAAATTTGCCAGTTGCAAGAGCTCTATCAAGGGCTACAGGGAATTCGAAAACATTTTTAGCCGCCACTAAACCAAGCCAACAGCTCCCATTTCTCTAGCTAATGAGCTGCAGTGTTTGCACATTTCCTTACACTTGAAACTATGATAAACCTAGAATGCAAGCAGTGCAAATAGTGCGGAAATGTTTTATGTAGGAATGTAGACATATTTAGAGACTGAGAGCAAAGGAACTTTAATTAAGAACTGAAAACATACAAGGCTATTTATTCTAATGAGACCATATCATTACTCCAAAGGCATGAAGCACAGACTAACTCAACTAACTCTTATAACAGAAAGCTAACGAAGTACCAACTCAAAAGAGGTTTAACTAACACAAACTGATATCACTAACAACCGCCTCTAACGAATGGGCACAATAGTGAGCACGAGGATGTGCTTGAGATCAAGGAAGCATTGAGAGAAGAGTCCTTCAGTGAAATTGTTTACAAGTTGGTCATTGCTAGAAATAAACTTAAACCTCTATTCCTTATGAAAATCAACTTCAATATGTTTGGCAATAGCCAAGGCAGAAACATTGTTACACTAGAGCCTCAAAACATGATGGAAAAAATGCCTAATTCTATTAAAATTATTAGAAGCCAACACAATTTATAAATTGTCATGACTAGATAGTAGTATTCCGCTTCATTATAGGATTGGTTGCTTCTTTGCAGACCAAGTAATCGGTTTGTTACCAAGAAAAACAACAAAGCCTGATGTAGAGCAACAATCCAAAATCTCACCAGCCCAATGAACATAAGTAAGCACTGCTTACTAAGCAGATAGAATGAGTTATGAGAGGCACAAATGAGAAGAGAATGCCATGGTCAATTAATGGTAAGTTGGTAACCTGTAGATAACAAAAAATACATTTGATAACGATTAGATGAACATCCATAAGCAAATGTATAAATTGAAAATTTTGATGAACAACAAATGTAACATCTGGTATGTTGAAAGTAAGGTGCTGTAAAGCCCCTAAAAGACTTTGATAAGAACTAAGATCAGACAAAGGAGTCCCAGCATGAAAACAAAGGCAAGTGGAAGGACAATATGAGATCTTACAAGGTTTAACCAAATCAGTGGCATATTGAGTTGATTAAAAAATAACACGAAAGAAGTATAATGAATTTGTTCCGTCCAAGGAAGTAATGAAGAGAACCAAGGTTCTTGAGTTCAAAAAACAAATTGAGCTGTTAAAAAAGATAGGTGATGAAGGTAGAATCATTGCCAATAATAGTGATATCATCAATGTATAAAAGTAGAAAGGCAATTGCAACTGAAGAACCTTGTCGCAATAGATACAGAGAAAGGAGTTTGCAAATGAAGTCACAAAGCAAGATAAAATAAATGGGACGCGAAACATTCAAACCACAAGATGCTAAAGATCCATAAATCCTTGAGGCTGAGACCTGTAAACCTCTTCACGGAGGATTGCATGTAAGAAGGTATTACCAACATTGAGCTGGTGAAGAGACTTTGAAATGAACAACTAGAGATAGCAAAAAACAAAGTATAATTGGCTTAACCATCAAGTTAAAGGATTCATCAAAATCAATCCCTATTTCTAATGAAACCCTTTGATTACCAATCAAGCTTTGAATTGAGCAATGCTTCCATAGAGGTTCTGTTTTAGTTTATAAATCCCTTTACAACCAACAATTTTTTATGAGGCAAAGGAGGCACAAGGGACCAAATGCATTGTCTTTGAAAAGCATGAAACTCTATGGAAGAGTAGAGCGAGGTGCAATGGGATCAGGTGAAGAAGAAGAAGGGGGAGAACAGGTTGTGGAATTGTAGATGGAACATGACTTAGATATAGAGGGTAATAATGAAGTGATGAACAAGGATGAAGAAAAAGAAGAGGATGCCACGAAGGAGAAAATGGTAGAGGTAGAGGAAGGAAGAGAAGGCTAATCAATCAAAAATGGAAATGAATTTTCATCATACATAAACTACATGACCAGAAATGTAAATTCCGGAAGTTGACAAATTTAAACATATGTAGTCTTTGGAATAAGAAGCACAATAAAGGAAGACAATAATAGGAACAACCAAAAGTCTTTTAAGTGAGAATGTGAGATAATTTTTTTTTTTTTTTTTTTTAAGAAACTTGTAACTTTGGTTTGGTAAGAAACAACAACAATAATAATAATGAAAAATTTTCCTTAAAGTTCTTTTTAAGTGTTTTATTTTAGGTTTTTCAATTAAATTTAACTATGTTGTTGTATTTGTCCAATAAGTCACTTGGTTGAATCCAATTATCTTAAGGAAAGAATAGATTGTTTGCACTACAATTGCCATGTAGTTAAATTTAAATTGAAAAATTAAAATACAGCACCTAATCATCTGTAGGTATGTTTTATCCTAATAATAATAAGACAACCCAATGAATAAATTGGAAAATGAGAGAGAAATGTAAAAGGATGATGCATGTAATTGTACATCACGGTTAGTGACACTGACATTCAAATTAGAAAGAGAAAATCTAGAAACATAACTTTGGCACAACTTTTGTCACAATTTGTTGAAGTAATTGATTGTAAGTGATAAAAAAAAAATAAGGAGTTCATGTAAAAAGCAACAGTCCACAGCTCACAAATTCACTGTTACCATTTCAATAGTGAGGCCCACCTACTGTGAGAGGGGCTACATATAGAGAATGCTTGGTATACTTTCTTGAGCAGGGGAGGCATGCAATCTAGTGAGTCTAGGATGGGCCTAGCTGCATTAAAGGCTCCAAAGGCCTGCACTTTATAATTCAAACTTACAAGTTACAATGGCCCATTTCCAATGATGGGCCTAGTTTGCACTTAACACCAAAATACACAGGCGGTGGTAGAGGTCTAGAATGGGGAGTAGCTAAGAACCTTGTTTTACACCGTCGATTACTGAGGAGAAAAAGGCCTTCTTTTTTTTCTTTTTCTTTTGAGGAAGAGAAAAAGGCCTTCTTTTTTTTCTTTTTCTTTTGAGGAAGAGAAAAAGGCCTTCTTGAATTGTGACAAATACCACAATATTTAAGACCTTGTTGGACCCAATACTACCATCATTCTTCAAAATCACTTATTATATAGTACCGAGATTCGTAGCTCCATCATATCTATGAGCAAATCTTTTATACAACTCTCTCCCATGCCAATTATCCAACCAAAACAAAATTAAATAACTATATTATCTTTATTCTAACTAATCACCTCCGCACAATGATATATCACTTAACAACAGAAATTAACTATAAGGTAAATTGCTAACGGAATCAAATTTCAAGGTATAAAATCAAATTTCTAAAATTTGAGAATGTAAAATTTAAATAACCCAAAACTTTAAGAATGTAATTTGCAAAAAATTCATGACTCCAACGAGAGGGACCATCTTTCAAACCCCTCATCTCATGAACTCGACTATGACATGGATGGTCCAAATTTTGGACTAGTTCGTATGAAACAAGGTTTGGTTTAGAAATTACTTGGTAAGTTCTTCTAAATCAAAGCCTTTTTTCTTTTTCTTTTGGTTCTTACTTCTTAAGTACTCCAAAAAGTCTTGGTCAATATTTTAAGAACATGACATAAATTAATTAAGGAACTTTTCAAGAAGTCTAACCCCCCAATTCTCCGAACTTATTAATTACTCAACCCAACTCGACCACTTTTGATAAAATAAGTAAAATAGAAAAAGATTCAGCAAAATAACAAGAAAGAACCACAAAGTGGGCCCGGTACCCAATTTTTGTAGAAATTGTACAAAATTTTTTGTACTATAACTGACAGCGGGCCCCAATATAGATAGATACTGAACACGTGACACGGCACACGCTAGTCATAATCCCCCTAAGGCGCGTGGTTTTTCTTAAAACAACAAAAAAACAAAAACAATTATACACACACCAAAAATTGCACAATTTCATTTTAAAATATAAATGGTGTGTTTGTTATCCACTTATTTTATTGAAATTGAAAATTTTTTGTTAAAAGTACTATAGATAAAGGTAAATGTTAGTTGAAATAGTACAGTGAGACCCATTAATAGTACCAAAAAGTACAGTGAGACCCATAAATAGTAACAAAAATAAGCTAAATAGTAAAATAAGTTAGCAAAAAATAAGCTAGCCAAACAAACACAAAGTTTAAAGTTTAAACCCATACCAAAAAAGAAAAAACTGATCCTTTAATTTTGTAGTTGAATTTGCTTTTCCACATGCTGAAGTAAGTTTTAAAACAATTATAGGGCCATTTGACAAGAGATTTTTCGTAACGTTGTTTAAGTTTTATGAAAATATGTGTGAATAAAATGTGTGGAAATACGTGTTGTGATGTTTAAACAGCACTTTTCATTGTTTAAACACCGTTACTGATGAAGTGCAAATCGTCAATCTTGTAGGTTCGTCCAGATGGAGCTGGGTCCTCGTCCCTGTCTCTGGCAAATATGGAATAATGGCTCCCTTAAGATGGTCATCGGTGTGGTGCCTGCCACCCTGCCTCCGATACCAAAGTCAGTATATAGAAGTTTTTGGAGAATAATAAGAGAGTACTGAATATCAGAGTATCTATGAATACTTTTGGGTCAGTCTATCTACCTAGTTTGTCTCTGATCAGTGTGTATATATACGGTTTCATGGTTCCTAGCCGTTGGGGCTTTAATTGTGGCTTTAGTGCCCTTTTGTAATGCCTCAAGACTCATGAATATGGGTCTTGATGAGGCCCTAACGGTCTGCCCACTAATTGGTAACTGTCCGCGGCATTGAAGGCTCGTATTAATGGTTATCATGTGTTCGTCTGTGTCCTGCTAAGGTAGACGAGTATATTTGCTGAGATCGTCCAAGCAAGGTGAGTTTGTCAGTCCCATCAGCTACCCCCTAGGTTTGTGGTTGTCGTGACATGTTATGACGACCATTAGAAGATGAAAGGTTTCCTGATCAGGTATGGCTCTTAGAGGCGAAGAACTCAAAGTTGAAAAAAGACTTGATTATCGCCATGGACGAGGCCAGCACTCTGAAGGAGAAGAGCAAGGTCATTGGGGACGACCTCAGGGCTGAGCAACAACTGACGATGGAAAAAGACGAGCAGCTCCAGGCAGCTCGTCAAGCATCCTACTAGAGCAAATATGGAGAACCTTGATCTTGAGGACGTAGATAAAAAAATGGCCGCTGACGAGGTCTCCCAATCTGTGGCTCCTAAAGGTAATGCCCCTGAAAGTGCTCCTACGCCCCTAGTCGATGACAATGTGGTCGCCGATGCCTGGACCTGTTGTTAGTATTCTTATCTTTGCATGATCTTTGCCTACTTCGTCCACTTAGTTGCTTTATCTGCGTTGGTACCTTGTACTTAGTTAAATTTTTTGTTGTAACTTGCACTTTTGAGGGGGTATTGACCCGTTAGTAACTTACATCCGTCTAGGCGGAATCTTGTCACTTAGCCAATTTTTGTGACTTACACCCATTGAAAGAATCTTGTCATTTTTGGCTTCGTTAATAACTTACATCAATCTAGGCGAAATCTTGTTACTTAGCAAATTTTTGTGACTTATACCTATTGAAGGGATCTTGTCATGTTTGGCTTCGTCAGTAACTTACATCTGTCCAGGCAGAATCTTATTACTTAGCCAATTTTTGTGACTTACACCCATTTAAGGGATCTTGTCATTTTTGGCTTCGTCTAGCTTATTCTCTTCCAATCTATATTCAAATCAGCGGCGCACTCATATCCAATCCAACTCGGCGGCGCTTCATCTCTTCTCGAACGACTCGGCGGCGCTTCTTCTTTTCCATTCTAAATCGGCGGCGCCACCCACAATTTTGTGACTTACACCCATTTAAGGGATCTTGTCATTTTTGGCTTCGTTTACCTCTAGAGTCTCCCGAGTAAAGTGTTTCACGTACGACTTCAAGGTCTCTTTCTCCCCTTGTCTAATGGTGAGTAAGTGGTCTGCTGGCCTCTTTGGGCGTTGTCCCTCTACGAAGTGGCGCAAAAAGGCGTTGCCCAATTGCTCAAAGCTGTCGATGGACGATGTTGGCAACTTCGTGAACCACTCTCCTACAGCTCCTTTGAGAGTGGTGGGGAAAGAACGACAAAGTATTTCGTCAGGAGGCTGTTGAAGGCCTAGTGTCGTCTTAAAGGTATTGAGGTGGTCCAAGGGGTCCTTAAGTCCGTCAAACGGCTCAAGCTGAGGCAAGCAAAATTTCGACGGCACTGGGCGTTCTAGGACTGCTGCAGTAAAAGGTGAATCTGTTGTCCTGACCATTCTATCTAGGCTTCGATCTGTTTTCCCTCTAATGGCATACCTCAGTTCGTCCATCTCCTTTCTCATCTCCCGAAGAAGGTCTGAGTTTGGTTCATCTGGAGTGGTTGGCCCTCGACGGTCGCTCCTTCTATGGCTGTCTCTCTCATCCTCTTGGTTAGCCCTGGACCGGTTCTTCTTTTGTTGAAGTCGTAACCTCATCTCCTAATTCTGTCTAGTGAGCTCTTCAACACTAGCTGCAAGAGCTTGGACTTGAAGGGCTAATGCTGCAGGATCTTGTTCGGACTCCATCTGAATATAGGAATTGATTGGAAACTACGCTTTCGAACCTAAGTACGAAAATGTCGTCCCCATAGACGGCGCCAAACTGACGAAGTGCAAATCGTCAATCTTGTAGGTTCGTCCAGATGGAGCTGGGTCCTCGTCCCTGTCTCTGGCAAATATGGAATAATGGCTCCCTTAAGATGGTCACCGATGTGATGTCTGCCACCACGCCTCCGATGCCAAAGTCAGTATATAGAAGTTTTTGGAGAATAATAAGAGAGTACTGAATATCAGAGTATTTATGAATACTTTTGGGTCAGTCTATCTACCTGGTTTGTCTCTGATCAGTGTGTATATATACGGTTTCATGGTTCCTAGTCGTTGGGGCTTTAATTGTGGCTTTAGTGCCCTTTTGTAACGCCTCAAGGCTCATGAATATGGGTCTTGATGAGGCCTTAACGGTCTGCCCACTGATCGGTAACTGTCCGCAACATTGAAGGCTCGTATTAATGGTTATCCTGTGTTCGTCCATGTCTTGCCAAGGTAGACAAGTTTATTTGCTAAGATCGTCCAAGCAAGGTGAGTTCGTCAATCCCATCAGCTACCAAACGGGGCCTAAAACTCCGATGCTTGAGTTGTTCAATTTCATTACTCTTTTTATGTTTGCATTGCTCAATAAACCTATGGCCAGCTGCTCTTAATTTTTTTTTTTTTTTTTAATTCCTTCTGGAGAGAATTTTTTGGTTAGATTCTGTTCTAAACTAAACTTTTTTTTGGGCTTTGTTTTGATGATAAATATATCAAAGTCATCAAATTTTGAATGATATATATTTCCTCCCGGCCCAAAAATCATTGTGCAGATTCAGATTTGTTGACAAAATATTGAAATTAGAGGATGAGTTGTCCAAGGTTTGCCTTCAAACAAAGTCAGAATTTTGCAACTCTTTTTAATTTCTTTATTTTTAATTATATATTTTTATTGAATATAGTCTCTTTTGTCTCAATTGCACATTTTATATTTTTTATTATACGAGTTTGTGTTATTGTATAACACCCACTAAAGAATTTATGTCTTTAGGATTTATTTTTGGTTTCAAGATAGGTAATTGCAAATTTAAATATTCTTTTTTTATTCTTTATTGTTAGGTTATAGATTTATCCCAATTAATTAATCTAATTACCCAAGTTAATTAATTAGTCAATATTACATACAAATCAAATTAAGGTACAATCAAATCACAAAAACTAAATAGAGTGCATATGAAGTTAAGTTTGACATGGTAATTTGATCATGATGGGGAAAAACCTTCGCGGGCAAAAACCCCACCAAGTGAAATCTAGGTCACCACTCCTGAAAAATCCACTAATCAAGAACAAGCAATTACAAGTACAAGGAATCTTACCCTACTGGCATATCCTAAAGTGTCTATCTACAGTAGAACCTACTGACCTATTCCAGTATCAACTCTAATCCCCAATTAGACTTGATCTTGTAGAAAACTTTTCCTTTGCAAAAATTCTAGTATGTGTCTAACTCCACAGCAACCTATTGATTGTTGTAGCTTGTACAGTTCTTCAATCCACGTTTAGATGAACTAGAAGCAACTTGGCACAAAACCTTAAGGCGCACAAAATATCGTAGCAACTCTTATTATGTGTGTATCTCTCAATGTTTCTTTGTACATCCTCAGACAGTTATAAAGTATGCTTTTTTATATGCTCTAAAACCTTAGTGCACGAATTCCTAAGAAGCCTTGTCATCATGGGGTAAAAACTAAACTTGAAATTCAATTTAATCAAGAGGTGTCAAGAAGATATCAAGGTTCATTAAATCTCGATAGATCGACAAGTATCGATTAGGTATCGAGATCTAAAGTTTCAACTTTTCTTAAGCAGTTCCTTGGGTGTTTTTGTGTCTTCAATAATACTATTTGTTTGACAACTTCAAGGTTTGCTTGAACACACTAGAAATTAAGATTCAAATACATATAAAGTGCGTTATGTCTCAGAATATGCCAATTTATAAATATGACCCTTACATTTAATAGTTATTTCCGCATGAAAAATAAAGAGAATAGAATAATAATAATAATAAATAGTTCTTAATGTTTAGCTTGATGTTATAGTAATTGCTAAAGATAGTAGTAAACTATAGCAACAAGCTAAAAAACTTTAGCTATAACTCACCGGATGTACTCACTAGATGTAGATAATTTTTTCGTATTTAGGGGGTTCTAAAATAGCATTTTTGGCTATTTTAGCACACCCAAGGTAAATACTCTTATTTGTTTAGTTTTGATATTCTTACTAAAAAATAACTTATAATTATTTTTATATTTTTGTGGAATGAAGTGGCCGAACAATTCGTGCTAGTTGAGATATAATATCAAGCTCTCACTTGAAAATGCAAATTATAGAGTCTACATTTTACTTTTAGCATTAGTACGACATGATAATCTTTAAAGTAGTTTTTTTACTAATAAATTTTTATCTTTCATTATAAATATTAAAGAGGAAAATGGCTTTTAATTAAAATAAGTTATGATAGAATTACAAATCAGGATGTTGTTTATTATGAATATTCTTTAATATTATATTTTACGACCTTGCACGTGTATTAAAACTAGTTTTATGGGGAAAAAAGCAATAACATATGCTTTTATTTGCAATGGTATAAATTATTAAAAAATAAATTTTAGATTAATCCTCCCTTTAAGTAGTTTAAAATTAAATATATAAAAAGCGCCAATGCACTAAATCAACAGTGTTTTCTACAGTAATTTGGTTTATTCAATACCTAGCATTGTGCGTCTCTTTTTTATTTTATTTTTCCTTCAGGCAATATCGTCCGATCCATTTTTTATTTATTTATAAGTTAACACAATAAATTGTCACAATTATTGAGGTGTTAATTCCTTATAGGTCAAAATAAAATAACATGCTAGAACCAACCACAACTAAAAATAATAGTATTGTGAAAAAAAGAAGTACTACATTCACAACATTTTTCACAACACTTTCATAATAAAAGTGTGAATGCGTAAAGCTATAGTAGTAGCTACAATTTTTTTTTGTTCAATTTGCACTGTTCAATGGCCTTTTTCTTTTTTGGTAATATCGCCCAATCAACTCTTTATATATATATATATATATATATATATATATAGCTGTTAGTTAACACAATAAATTGTCACAATATTTTCATAATTGTTGAGATGTTAATTTTTTATAAGTCAAAATAAAATATCATACTGGAACTAACTACAACTAAAAATAAAGGTATTGTTATACTGACACAACAAATTTCACAATATTTTCATAATTATTGAGGTATCAATTTCTTATAGGTCAAAATAAAATAATAAAATATAATTGGTACAGAACCCGAAAGCGCACAGTAGCTACAAGATCTCTTTCTTCTGCTTTCTAAACTCACAAGTTCAAAAGATGGAGGCTAGGGTCTCAATAAGAAAACCTTATGAAACTCTCTAGGGTTAGGGTTTTCTTTCTCTACCATCTTATTTAAATAGGAGCTTAATGGGCCTTTTAAATGAGCTTTCCTATTCCTATTAGGTTTACACAAACCCATAAACAATAGCCAATTAGAATCCAAATATTGTAGGCTATATTACGAAATCCGTCAGCTTGATAGATCGAGACAGGTATTGAGGTTTATTAAACCTCGATAGATCGAAGGTGTTGAGCTAGGTATTGAGACGTGCAAATTTAGCTTTTGTTAAGCTAGGTATCCCCAATTTCATGTAAAGTGTATTTTGTTATAGGATATGTCAATTACATAAAAATATGACCCTAACATTCCTTATAAGTCTCAGTTGAATGGGGCCTGTGACTATCTAACATACTCGGCCATGTCTCACACACCAACAAAGCTTAAATATTGGGTTAGATGCCTTACTTGGCTGTACTCTCCAATTAGCTTAGCTAACTGCCATATGAAATGTGTAGTTCAACCATCACTAATCGGTTATCTTCATGTTTTCATACTTCAGCCTTAATCACTAATCGGTTATCTTCTTGTTTTCATACTTCAGCCTTACTCACTCTCGATGTGAGGCGTTGACTAATTGAAAAAGTTTACATCTAAATTAGTTTGGAGAAAAATTCCTCTAATCCACTACATGATGATTGATAAAACTATCCATGTGTACTTTTCGCTCTGTTTGTTTTGAAGTAAAATGTTTTCCCTTTTTCAGATTCTTGTTTGCCGGTAAAATATAGTCAAACTTGTAAAATATTTTTGGTTGACCATAAAATCATTTTAAAAAGTTGTAAAATGTTTTACCTTTAAAAATTTGGTAAAATATTTTCCAAAAACACATAGTAGCTTCCCTCCCCCATCTGGTTGCGAGTTCACTAGTCTGATGGCTGGAGACACCGTTCCAACAACCGGTGTTGTCGGTCCAGTGTCTGGTGACTCCATTCCGCGATCAATGCCAATGCTTTGGTGGCCAATGACTCTACATCAATGGTCTGGTGGCAAGAGATGCCTCACCGACGATTGGTGCTGGCGGTTTGATGGTCGGAGACGCCGCACTGCCTACTAGTATCGGCGGTCCTATGGCCATAGGCAACGCACCACAACCAGTGCTAGAGGTCTTGTAACCGATCACACCATTTTGTCAACTGGTGTTGGCAGTCCGGTCACCGAAGATACCATTCCAACTGTGATCTTCGGTAGTCTAGGTGCCAGAGCCACTACTTTGATTGTCGCTTCCAGTGGTCCGGTCTTTAGACCTCCGGCACTAGTAGATTTGGTGCTAAGCCATCGACTTTTGTGGTTTGCTTGAAAAATTTTACTTATCATACCAAACACCTGAAAATATTTTACTTCAAAATAAACGAAGCTTTAATGAGTCATGTAGCTTGTTTTAAAAATACATGTGGATAATTTGACTACGCAATATAATGCATAAAAGGAAATTCTTCCAAACAAGCTTTTTCCCCGCCTAATACTAAGCGTATCAGCCTTCACGCTCAATATTATGTATTATATAGTATTTTTGTATACTTTCCATTTCACCTTGATGAATGGATAAGTGAGTTAGTTATTCTCCTTTTACTAAGAACTTCACCCAAGTAAATCTCCATGTGAAAGTCTCGCTTCTTGAGTAGTGCCATAAATTTGATAATGTTTCAGTCACAACATGAAGCAAATTACGCCATACCATAAAACGTAGGAATTACGGTGTAAAACTTACAAAAAAAAAAAAAAAAAACCTATCTAAAATTTTTCACTCAAGGGGCAACACGTGTCTTAAATGTGCAATCCTTACTAGTAGTTTTAAATAGGTACAATTCCAGTTGTTATAAAAGTTCAGAAAATTTATAATTCAATATATGAACTAAAAAAAATAAAAAAATAAAAAAAAGATAGAATTTCAATTGTTATAAATTTTAGAAAATTTCTAACACAATATACAAACTTTAGTTCCCGTATTCTCGTCTTGGTTCTTTTGATGGAGTTATCAGCCAAATCGAGTATTCAATGTTGGAATCACTACAAAACACGCGGGTCTTAGGCCGCATTTTCAAAAACGCGACTACAGACGGGATGAAGCCGCGTTTTTTAAAAACGCAGCTTAAGTTATTCATATGAAGCCGCGTTTTATACGTGCGGCTATAACCCATGTCTAGAACCGCATTTTTTGGGGTGGAGCTATTAAGTACAATATACATCAAATTATTTAAGTCAAATCCTTACCTGCAATTTATATATATATATATATATATGTTTATATAATCAGAGAGCACCAACAACATCGATCACCTCTAAAATCTCGGACAACTACTCCAATTCCAGCCGTGTTTATGCTATTGAAAACAACACTGTCGAAATTTGCTTTGAACCGAGGATGTTCAGGTGGGCACCATTGATGTGAGATGGGAATTTGATCTGCAACGGGCGTGACAGCTTGAGCATTGAGGAAATCCTAGAGAATGCCACATGCAACCGAGAGGATATGGCCCAAAGGATGAGTTGGGCGGTCCATTCCATGACCAAGATAAATCGTCTTAGTTGAGATGTTATAGTCTTTACAAATGAAAAGCTCAATTTCATCATTGAGAATGAACTAGAATATTTGAGTTTACAAAGAAATTGTGATTTAGATCTTTTGCATGCAAATCATATCTTCATGCCTAAATCACATGCAATGAACCTCATGAACTATAAGATAATGTCTAAATATTCATGTCATAGTAATCTCGGAAAATAGAATAATTTCTATTAGTTATTAGATAATGTCACAGTAATTTAACCGTTAGATTGCATGTTCTTATTATATCCTTCATGCTTGCAAAATTTCAAAAAGATTAAAGATCAATTGCTATATCATCAAATAAATATTAAAATTTCAAGTTTTTGTGATCTAAAATTGTGTATAAAAAAAATAAGTTTTTTGATCAAATAGTCAATAACATCTGATTTGAACGAAATTTGATATGCATGTTAAGAACATAAGGAATATGAAATTCAATAGTTAAATTTTCAAAATTTACATAAAAAAAAGAAATATATGAGAAGTTTGAAAAGTTTCTCTCCAAACTAATTTAGAAAGAAACTTTGTTCATTCCTATACCCTTTGGATGTGACTCAAAAGTCTCCTAAGGCAAGGTCACTATAAAGGGATATGCCATATTTGCAAAAGCAATCTTTGCTACCATCACATCTTCATGAACAACTATGTCTCGAATGAGATGATACTTTCTCTCTATGTTCTTTCCTCTCTTATGATTCCTTGGCTCCTTGGATTGTATAATCGCTCCACTATTGTTACAAAACAACGTGATTGGAACTTGATCCATTCTCATAACACCAATATCATAAATGAATTTCTCAAGCCAAATAGTTTCCTTAATTACTTCACGAGCAACAACATATTCAATTTTCAAGGTAGAGTTAGCAATAGAAGATTGCTTTACACTATTCCAACTAATGGCTCCACCGCCCAAGGCGAACACATATCCTGAAGTGGACTTTTTGAAATCAATATCAGACTGGAAATCAGAATCTATTTAACTAGTAGCTATCAAACCCTCGCTATTGTAGACAAGCATATAATCCTTCATTCTCCTAAGATACTTGAGGATTTTATAGCCTTCTAATGTTTTGATCTTAATTGATATTTGTTGACATGCCAACTGCACAACATGAGAATTCTCACTACAAAATCATATTTAACCATCTTCATCATCCTTTCTCTTCAATAGTTTTAGGACATTGGTCATTAGACAAATGAACTCCATACTTGAAAGGGAGTGATCCTTTACTGGAGTTTTGCATGCTAAACCTGGCTAGAATCTTATCTATATGCAACTTGGGTTAAGTCTAACATCCTATTCTTTCTATCTCGCCAAAGCTTAATCATTATGATATAGCTTTCTTCACCTAAGTCCTTCATATCAAATTAGTTTGACAACCAAATCTTTAACACATGACATTACCCTACATCATTCCCAATGAGTAAAATGTTATCCACATAAAGCACTAGGAAAGTTACCACTTTATCTTGATGTCTCTTGTACACACGTGATTTATCAAGATTTTGTTCAAAACCAAATAATTTGATTGCTGGATCAAATTTGATGTTTCGTGATCTAGATGCTTGCTTTAGTCCATAAATGGACATATGCAACTTGCATACCATACGCTCTTTGTTTTTTTTTTGTTATAATTCCATCTAGTTGTTTCATAAAAATTCTTCCTCTATATAGTCATTAAGAAAAAGCAATCTTGACATCCATTTGCCAAATCTCATAATCAAAACGAGCAGCAATGGATAAGAAAATTATGATAGACACAATTATGGCTATTGGTGAAAAAGTCTTCTCATAATCAATCTCTTATTTCTAAGTAAACCTTTTTGCCTCTAGTTTTGCCTTCAAGATTTCAACATTTCCATCTACCTTTTTCTTTCTCTTTTAGGCCCATTTGCATCCAAAATGTTTAATTTTATTAGATGCCTCTACAAGTTCCCAGAATTTATTGGAATACATAAAATCTAACTTAACTTTTTATGGTGTAGACACTCTATTTTGCACCCCCATAATTTAATCTTGGGAGAGGGCAAAATGGTCATTTTATGTACCCAAAAAATTATGGTGTCATTTTAGTCACTAACTTATTCATCAAATATCATAAAAATGATCTTAAGGTTTCAACAATCACAAAGATACATTCAGTTTCCTAATCAGACGGTCAAATCAAAAGATATTGCAGGATCAATTTTTAATTGCCAACATACATTCATTTGGGTGAAACATGTCACGTGTGATTAATTGAAATTAATTTTGATTAGTTGATAATTAAAATTAATTAAGTGAATTTCTGTGATTGGTTAAATATTTTTCTGAAAGTGTGATTTGTTGCATGGGAATAAAATAAGAAAGCTGATAAACATTAGACTTGGATAGATAATCACATTTTTGGAGTAATTATTCTAAAAATAATTATTTTAAATGCCTAATTATCAATGTGGAATGAAGTTTATCATGAAAATAATTTTAGAACACGTCCAAACTCAGAAAAATGCTGAAACGAGTCCAAAACGTGTAGGAATAAAACTCATCTAAATCCACTTCTTTTTAGAGATAAACCCTAACTTATTTCGTGTCCCCTGACTTTTAAGTCAGATCTAACTTATTTTCTAAGAAATTAACATCTCTATAAATAGAGGGAAACACTCATCATTCAGTACCTTTAACCCTTTTAACGTTAGATAGACTTTTAAAGCTCTATCGTTATTTTGATCTTCACTAGACTAGAATTTCTATAGAAAGTTCTCTTCAAACTTTTCTCTATTATTATCGCTTCCTTTTTAGAGATTAGAGAGATCCTTTCTCTCCAATTTCTAAAGAGATCTTTATGTAACATGCATGTTTGATTTTGAAATTTCTTGATAATATGTAGATATAAGTCTTTTGCATTATTTTCTTCTTTATATTATGATTCCCATAATTAGAATATGATGTTTTATTGATTCACATGCTTAAATGTGTAGATCTAGGGTTGTTCATAAATGTTAATCTTAGATCTGTGATTATTTGTAATTAAAGGTTTCAGATTACAAATATTTAATTAAAAACTCATTGTTTTACACATTTAAAATCAAATTTCTATTTTTCTCATTAAAAACTCATTGTTTTATACATTAAAAACCATATCTGTATTTTCTCATTATTTTTTACATTAAAAACTAGATCTAGAGCTTTCATTAAAAACTCATTGTTTTTCACATTAAAAACTAGATCTGTACTGTCATCAAATTTTTTTTTTTTTTTCCGTAATAAATTCCAGATTTGATTATTTTTCACTCAAAGCATAGTTTTCTTGATAACAAATATCAGATACGAATATTTTTCATTCAAAATATTGTTTTTTCACATTAAACATTAGATTTGATTATTTTTGTAAAAAAACATCATTCTTTTGTATTGAAAGATCATATTTGAACTTTTTCATAAAAAAAGTCATCTTTTCATTCATAATAAAATAGATCTGATAATTTATATAAAATTTAAATCCTTTGCATGGAGTAAGATGTAGATCTAAGATTTCTAAATAAAATTTAATCATAGATCTAGGGAAACTAACAAATTGCATGTTGCATCTAGTAGTTGTCTGTATCATATGTCATTGATTACGGGTATATAAATGGTCATTCATAGTCTAGAAGACCGAACTCTATTCAGGCAAAGTGGGTGCCTAGCAGGCTAGCACCTTCCCATTCTATAACCTAGCCTCGAACCTAAGATTTTTAGTTCAGGATTAGTGTTTTATCGTTTTCTTTGGTAGATTGTATTTAGGACCAAAACTTTGTATCTTTTTACTTAGATTGTAACTAGGACCAAAGCGATGTAAATTCTCTACTAATTGTAAATTTGATACATTCAATAAAATTCAGATTTAATTCATTTTTCTTATTTTCTGTAAATAAAAATAAGTGGCAACTCCACAATTAAACCTAAAAAGGTACCGCATACACTTTTTTAAGAGCCCAACCAAATTCCGGTCTCTCACACATCATTCATTGCCTTTTCATAAGTATAAAGATCAGATTCAAGTCCTTCTGGGATAACTTCATAAGTTTCTCCCAAAAGTGTGAATCTTACAGGTAGCTTGATAATCTTCCCACTACAACAAGGCTCCGGTGTACTAGTCATCTCATGAATGGTACCATATGGTGTATCTAATACAACCATATTATCCTTAAATTCATCAAATAGTTGTTCAATTATAAGTTATGACATTTCAACTAGCACAACTCTACTTTTAGGTGTAAAATTATTCATATAATCATTCCTCAAGATTTTGGCTTTTGTGCATACAAACAATTTGTTATTAACAAGATTATAGAATGAATCATGCTTAGTTTCCTGCAAATACCCTACAAACAAATATACTTTTGTCTTTGGTTCCAACTTGTCAGACTTTCCTTTCAATATGTGTGCTGGACAACCTCAAATGTGGAGGTATCTCATATGAGACTTATGCCTAAACCACAACTTAATATGAGGCTAATGGTACTAAATTTAGAAGATACATTGCAATACTTGAGACATATCCCCATAATGAAACGGGTAGAGTTGAGTAGCTTAACATGGATCTCATCATATCTTAAAGAGTCCTATTTATTCTTTATTTCTTTATGTCACACTATTTTGTTAATGAGTCCTTGGTGCATTCAATTGGAATATAATTTCATTTGCAAATAGTCTAGTAAAGATATAAACATGGGTTAGTAATCTCATTACCATGTGCTAAATTTCTTTGTGATACACTTCTTTGCTTTGTATAGAAGGTGGAGGTAAGTAACAGAAACTTCTCCTTTTGGTGTTTCTTAAGCATCTTTCCACCACAAGTTACTCCTAAAATTGTCTAAGGTAATGCTTCTTTGATTTGCACATTAGTTTCAGAATCTTGTTACTTTTCTATTTACTTTATTTTTGTTATTATGTTGTTCTTTTGTTATTATTTTCTATTAATTATTCACATCTTCTTTGTTTAATTGTTGTTATTTTTATTTAATGATATTAATCTAACCATGATGTAGTTGTTTATTTATTTTCAGTGTTTCCTTTATTTTTCTCTTTGATTTAAACTTGTGCATATATTTGATTCAATAAAAATGTGATTTTTCAGATTTTGTGCTAAAGGATGCATACACATCATTGAGTATGCGCACACATGATTTCGACCATGCGTACACTTGGTTGCGCATGCATACGCACTCCAAACCCAGATTTGGGCAAAAAGTTATGTTTTGTTTTAATTATTCATTTTCCATATGTTTTGTGATCTATTTGAATCTATTTTTGGTTAATTAATTAATATACTGTTTTCCATGTTTGTTTTAGTCTTTTTGCCATGTTAGGTTTATTTTGTAGTCTTTCCTTACATGTTTGATTTGATGCTATCTTTTCCTCTTTATAATAATCTATTTGATTTGTTGTAATGTGTTTCCTTATATGTTGTGTTGCAATATTTAACATGTTGATTGTGTTTTTTTTTTTTTTTTTTGTAAGTGCATGACGTATGTTTAGGTTTAGTATTATGACTCTTTTAATAACTTCTTTATTTAAATAGGGCCTATCAATACATAATGGAGGCTGGCCCTCAAGTCAGGCGGTCTTAAGCGCCTAACACTTTCCTAAACCGTACCTAAACTCTGAACCTATAATTTGATATGTAGAATTATGCATGTAATTAAATGGCCAAAAATGCCCAATTTGGTTTCTGAACCTAAATAAGGTGGAGACTCCTAAATATTCGCCTCTGGTATATTCAGCTAAAGTGTACTTCTCATGTGGGGCATGAACCATGCATGAGTAGTGCTAGATGATGTGCTCACACATATCCCCAAAATGAAATAGGTAGAGTTAAGTAACTTAACATGGATATTACCATATCTTAAAGAGTCATATTCCTTATTTCTGCTACACTATTTTGTAGGAGAGTTCTTAGGGCAGTAAATTGAAATATAATCTCATTTTCAGATAGGCTAGTAAAGACATAAACATAGGCTAGTAAACCTACTTTATATATAATAATGACATGTTATAGAAACATAAACATATGTTATAACAAAAAACATATGTTCTATTAATAAAAAAAAATAGTTTTTAATTATGCATTTGGATAGGAGGATTTAGGTTATGTGTATTTGAATTTTAGTTCTTAAATCAAAATAACTTATTTGGGTATAAAAATTCTAAGAATACAAGGTTTGCAAACTTGTTTTTTATATTATAAATGCCTAAGTTCTTTTTCTTTATATGAATATTCTAAAATTGTCTAGGTTAATTATATTTATATATTTAGTAGGTACATAATTAATGGCTTTTGATTCTTTGGACAAAAATCGTATGATACAGAACTACTAATTTATATCTTTAAACCCAACTAGTTCAACATTACACAGCAGAAATATCCTCAACACTGTGAGATTCTGTTTTCTCCAAGTGAATCCTTCCATTAAATTATATCGGTGTTTTGGATCATGCGCAATTGCTCTTCTAAAAGTGAATCCTTCCATTAAATTATAACCAACAATCCTGGATCTTGCATAGTTGACATTTTTTTTTTATTGTAGTTTATAGGTTCTGCTAGTTTCGTTCATTTCAATGTCTTTATATATAATAATATGTATGTTGTTTCTTGGTTAAGTAACTTTTTAGTTTATTCAAAGAAAACAACATGGCAAAGTTGTCTATAATGCAAAAGTATAAGGATCAGATTCAAGTTCTTCTGGGATAACTTCATAAGTTTCTCCTAAAAGTGTAAGTCTTAAGGTTGATTGATAATTCTACCACTATAAAAAGGCTTCAGTATACTATTCATCTCATTAGCAGTATCTTGCGATGTATCTGATACAATCTTATCACCCCTAAATTCATCAAATGATTGTTTTATTATAGATTATGACATTTTAGCTAACACAACGCTACCTTTAGGTGTAAAATTATTCTAATAATTCTCCAAGAATTTGGAATTTGTGACAACAAACACTTTGTTATCAACATGATTATAAAAATAAACATATGTTTTTTATTAAAAAAAAATATGTTCTTTCATACATAAACTTATATTATATATGGTGTGTTAGGATAGTATGATTTGGCTTGTGTTAAATTGAATTTTGGTGCTTAAATTGTAATAGCTTGTTTAAGTACTTTAAATGTCAAATATTTGAATTTAGGGCAAATAAACCTACAACAACAATAGCAACAATTAATAATAAAACCAAAAAAAAAACCTAAAAGCTCTCAAATTATTACAATACCTTCAATTCTCTAAAATGTTCAAACTATCGCATAACCAAGAAAATTGACCAATATATATTTAGAAAGCTCCAAAATGACCTTAATAACCCTAAACCTCTAAATTACACTCCCCCCCCCCCCCCTCCCCCCCTAAAAAAACCTAAAATAATCAAAATACCCCCACCAAAAATTCAAAATAACTAAAGTACTCCTAAAACTTTAGAATGACTAATATACCTCTAAAACCAAAAACAAATAAGAAATATATCTCCAAAATTGCCCCTTGAAAACTTCAAAATGATTGAAACTATAGTTAGACCTCTAAAATGACCAATATTAGGGTTGTGCAAAAAAGCGAAATACTTAACTCACCAACCCGTTCGACCTGACCCAATTCGTGTGGGTTCATTAAGTGAGGTGGGTCAAATTGGATGGGTTAGACATCTTATGTAGCATGTCAAGTTGAGATATTTCTAACCTAACCCACTCGCCTATACACACACACACACACACTTTATCATGTTGCAAACTCTACCTCACTTATCCACCCACTCTATTTCTATAATCTCTTTTTCTTCCTTTTTATTTTTTCATTTTTACATTTGATTCCCTAATAAACTCTAGTTGTTGTTGGGTTTGTGCAGTTTCATAATTTATGAATTGCTTTAAGGGTCATGTAAGTTGTTTTTGTGTGGAATTTAAAAGTTTAGGTGTGAATTTCAAAGTTTCAAGGATATCTTGGTCATTTTGTAGGTTTCGAGAGGTATTTTTGTCATTTTGATTTTGGAGGGATATTTATATCATTTGAGTGGTTTTAGAGATATTCTAGTCATGAGTAAAACTTAGGTATAGTTTTTTTAAATGTAGTAAATTATAAACTTTTATCATTATTTAAAGTTAAACTCATAGATGCATTGAATTTAATAGTCCTTGAAGCATAACCCCATTTGTTTTTTATTAGTCAATGCAATCATGTGTAATGCTCCATTTGTTTTGAAGTAAATATTTTTTTAGAAAATGTTTTCCCATTTTCAAGTGTGTTTTTGCATATAAAATGTGGTCAAACTTGCAAAATATTTTCCATTGACCGTAAGATCCTTTATAAAAGTTGTAAAACATTTTACCTTTAAAAATTTGGTAAAATATTTTACAAAAATACACAGTGGCTTCCTCCTCATTCCATCTGCTGGCTAGGTCACTAGTTTAGTGGGTTGGGCGACCAATGCCCATAGTCTAGTGGCAAGAGCTGCCTCTCTAGTGAAAGGTGCTGGTAGTCTTGTCACCATAGTGGTTGTTTAGATGACTGGTGCCGGCGTTCTAGTGGCTAGAGTTACCGCTCTGTTAGGACATATGTAAATCATGTTAGGAACATATGTCAATGTAGAATTGGCTAATCCTTTGACAAAACGCACTTTACTTATAATTGGGTAGATCTAGGATGTGTTTAATATTTCAAGGAACAAGAGTTCAAGTCCAAGTGTTAAAGCCATGAAAATCTGTCCAAGAATCAAGTGAAGAAATGCTGGATTTTAAAGCTCGACAGCTAGCTCGACAGATAACATCTATCGAGGTTTAAAATGCAGCTTTTGCCCGATGCTCGACAACTGCTCGATAGATACCATTTCTATCAAGATTTAAGAAAATCAGATTTTCAGTTTTGATTTCACTCAAATCCATGTATACATGTTTAGACTTTCTTTTCTCATAATCCTAAACATATATAAGGATTATTTTAAGGGCTGTCACAGCTAATGCAAGTGAGTGCAACTTGATGCAAATGTTTTTCACAAGCATATTGTGACCAGAGAAAATTTGCCCTAGTTCATCTTTCTCTTCAAGAAGCTGCTACGTTTGTACGCCGTAGGGTTTTGTAACCAAGAAGATTCGTGATCTTCATCGTGTTGATGAACTGAAGAACTTTGCAGCCAACATCCTTCTCAAGTTGGTGGTTAGTCACGTACTTGGATCCGTGCAATAATTGGTTAGTCACGTACTGGGAGTCGTACATTAAAAGGAGAGATTATCACTACAGAATAAGTCCAATTGGGTATTGGGGTAAGGGTTCAACTGTAGGTTAGTATAAGGTACTAGAATTCCTTTACTTGTAACCGCTTGTTGTGATAATAGTGGATTCTCGGGAGTGGTAACCTTAAAATCACCCGGTAGGGTTTTTGCTTTAGAGGTTTTCTCCATTTGTAAACAAATCACCTTGTCAACTTTATTTTCTGCTGTATATTAACTTAGTTGGTGATTTGTTTGTGCTACCACGCGTATGGCATGTTAAATTAACTTAATTAATTAACTTGGCTAATTAATTAGTTAATTTATCACAAAGGGTCAATACATTCTTGGCCTATCACGCTCTAACAATTGGTGCTGGAGTTCCAATCACTAGAGCCACTAGTTCTTCACCAGAGACATCTTTCCGACGACTGGTGTCGAAAGTTCGATAATTGAAGTCATTATTTCGACCATCGGTACTAGCGGTCAAGTCACTAGTGTAGATATCGCATTTTGTACCCCTTACGACTCAGGCCCCCGTTCCCCAATGATGCCCAAATTCCAAGGCCCAAGGTTGGTTTATGACCCAATCAGATGTTAAATTGACTTGAGAGGTGTTAAAATGGAAAATATAACTTTTAACAAGCAAAAATATATTTTTGGAAAATAAAAGCTAAAGAAAACCCACGATTTGCGTACACAGGCACAAACTTGCGAACGCAGGCACAAGTCTGCGTACGCAGCTAGGGTTTCAGAGACATAAAAAAACAAACTTTCTGCATTAAAGACTGAGGTTTGGAATGAATCCCACATCGTTTGAGAGCCCTTCCAAACCCTTATTTTTCAACTATATAAAGCCTTATATGGTACATTTTCAAGGGACAGAAAATCCAAAGGGAAAATCTAAGATTCACTAGAAATAGAAAATCAAAGAGGGAGTTTTTCACAAAACATCCTCAAGTCAATTTTACTTGATTGGGGCCTTTTCTGGCCTTGATCCTTTGAGTTTAAGATTATTAGTCACGTTTCTATTGATTTGTGAATAGATGAAAATGGTCAAAATCAAGCTTGAAAGTTTTTTTTTTTTTTTTGAGGTATTCTTTTAAACTTTTCTTTTTCCATTTTTGCCATTAATCTTTTCTTTAATCTGTTTCTTTGTTTAGTTTATGTTTATATATGTTTGTTTAGGTTAGTTTTATGCTTTTTTTTAAAAATGTTTTTGAGCATGTTAGGATGTTAGACTTATCGTTTTGTGCTTTACTCTGTTTTGCTGTGTTGTTAAAGTTTGTGGGTTGGTTTCCACGTACGCATTATCCTTTCTGCGTATGTGGGCTTGTTCATGCTTACACATGATCCTGCCCGGAAACCCTAGCTCTTCTATTTTGTTCTTTATCTCGTATAATGTGTTTTTGTTTTAGATTCTCTTTCACATATTTATGGTCTTGAGTCTCTGTTTCACATGTTTGTTGTTTATTTACCTTTCACATATTGGTTGTTTGTTTACATGTTAAATTAAGGTTTTCTCTTCTTTTCTTGTCTTAATGCCATGTACATTCATTCACATGCCCATTCATTGATGCCATAGGTGTTGTGATGCAAGGAGGTAAGTGAAGGTAAGTCACGCATTCATATGCGCATGTAGGTTTGTTTGATAACATGTTTTGATGATCATCATGAATATGTTTTGGTGATCTTCATGTTCCCAATGTGATCCTTTGATGTTTACATGTTGCTGCCTTGAATGAGATAGGTGATATAATGCTAGATGAATGTTATGTGGATGTTGTATGCTTCTAACATGTTAGATTAGGGTTTTCTCTTTCTTTCTTTCTTGTCTAAGTACCTTGAGCATGCATTCACATGTTCATGCATTGATGCGGTAAGGTAAGTGAAGGTAAATCATGTATTCATATGTACATGCATATTGTTTGACAACATGGTTTGATGATGAGTATGAATATGTTTGGTTGGATAATATGTTCTGGATGCTCCAATATAATCTTTTAATGTTGCCGTGTTTATGTTGTTGCCTTAACATGATGTATGAATGCTTATAAGTCTTGGATGTGATACGATGACATGATGAATGCTAGGTTGATGAGATGCTATGATAGATGTATGCTAGGGTTTATGATGAGATGCCATGATAGATGTATGCTAGGGTTTGTGATGAGATGCCATGATAGATTTATGCTAGGTTTTGTGATGAGATGATTACCATGATAGATGTATGTTAGGTTTGCTTGATGAGCATGATTAGATGTATGGTTAGGGTTTGGGATAAATGATGCCATGTTGTATGCTTAGATTTATGCTAGTGTGTGTGTGAGAGTTAGAATACAAGTATTGAACATGCTTTTAATAAGGTTAAGATATAAAACACAATGAGAGGAGGCCAACCTTAGGGTTGGGCGGCTTTGGGTGCCTAACACCTTTCCAAAACCGTACCTAAACTCTGAACCCATACTCTAGTAGTAAGATCAATGGTCCTTCCTTGAAAGGACGCTATATTCATGGTTCTTAAACCATATAACTAGGTGGCGACTTCGACACTTTCCGTTGTGTCCACAACTAGAGACACTGTTGTCTGGTTACCGGAACTCCGGCAGTAACGGCTCTGGTGACTGAATCACTGGTTTTTGTGGTTTGCTTGAAAAATTTTACTTGTCATACCAAACACTTAAAAATATATTATGTTTGAAAATATTTTACTTTAAAATAAATGAAGAGTTAAATTCAATTGGGAACTAATGTATTACACCTAAGGTATTGGACCTAAAATTTTCCATTTAGTAATATTGGATGTTATAGTGATATTTTGATCATTTTGGATGTTTCAAGGTATTAAAGGTATTTTGGTTATAAAAAAAAATTCTAGAGATATTTATATCATTTATGATTTTTGTTTTTTTTTTTTTTTTTGATTTTTAACATTTAAAAAGGTTTTGAGAGTATTTGATTATTTTTGAGGTTCCAAAGTTATTTGGAAAATTTATAGTTTTTGAGGGTATTTTAGTTATTTCAAAGATTGAAAAGTATTTTTTGTCATTTTGGACATTTTTGGGGTGTAATTTTGTCAATATAGAAGGTTCGAGTGTGTTTTGACAATTTTAAAGGTTTATGAGATTTTTTTTGGAGGTTTTAAGAGTATTTTGGTCATTTTGAAAGAAAGAGGATATTAAATCCAAATTTATAGGTTTTCAAAGCATTGAAACAATAGATTTAAAAACATTTACAACTTCAATTCCCCTTATGTCTAAAATGGATCAAAACTAAAGAATTATGAAATATATAGATCTGAAATGAAGGCATTCCAAAACAATTAACAAAAATCAAATTCTATATTCCAGTATCCAAACACAACTTACATTTCCATAGGGGAATAGTTATAATAAACAATTTTTTTTCCTTAAAAAAAAATAATAAATAAAGAATCATAAGATATTAACAGTCTGTTTATGAGGAGGATTTTTA
This sequence comes from Notholithocarpus densiflorus, assembly GCA_030021035.2. NCBI lineage: Eukaryota > Viridiplantae > Streptophyta > Magnoliopsida > Fagales > Fagaceae > Notholithocarpus > Notholithocarpus densiflorus. The sequence continues at coordinate 619,841 of JARYZH020000014.1, read as the reverse complement.
TTTTTGTTTTCAAAACAGTATGAAAACAATTTTCAAAAAATTGAATTTGAAACTAGTTTTTAGATAATAATTTTTACATTGTACGTGTTGAGCTCTCACTTTTGAGATTTTTTTTTTTATTTACAAAAAGTAACATGTAAAGTTTGTAAATTACTTTTTTTTTTAAATGATAAGGGAATAGAGTTTATGTACCATTTTTTAAAAATGATAACCTTAAAATTTAAAGTGTAAGAATTTGTTTGTAATAAAGATAAGCTCCTTAATTTAATATATAAAAGAGTTTGGACAAATATTTGGGGTCCACTATTTTCAATTTATTTACAATTATGCCATTAAAAATATTTTATGTATCTTGAAAATATCCTCTCATCCATTTTCAAAATTCTGTTATGAACAAAGAAAGTATAATATAATTTTTTAAAAACTATATTTAGAGAAATATCAACCAAACGATAGATTCAAGAACAAAAAACTATATTTAAATCCTCTTACCAAAAAAGCCCTAAATAACTCAACTAAATAGATTTAATTAGTGTAGCATTCTAAAATAAGTTATAAATAAAAGAAATCCATAAAAAATTGAACAAAGTTTCTCTCCAAACTAGTTTGGAGAGAAACTTTTCAAAATTTTCATATATCTCTTTTTTTGTGTGAATTTTGAAAATCTAATCGTTGAATTTCATGTTCCTTATATTTTTAACATGCATATCAAATTTCGTTTAAATTAGATGTTTGTTGATGCTCATTTTGGAAAAGCCCAATAGTAGGAAGAAGCCCAACAATATGGGCAGAAAAGAGTTAGTAAATTAAGAGAAAAATCATTAAGACCGAATGGCAGGAATGATGGATCATAAGCCCATAAAATGATAAATAGGCCTTAAAGGAAGAAAGCGGGCCTAAGGGAGCCCAAAGAAAGAAATGGTAAACTCATGGGCCGTAGAAAAGTAAGAATGGGCCAAAATAGGTCCAAAGTAATGAAGTAAGTGAGTAAGGGGTTGATGGAAAGCCCATGAACCCCAAGGGTAAAGGATATGGTAATTGGGCTAGGGAAGCCCAAAAGAGTTAGCAAAATCCCATAAGAATGTATAATTGGAATGGGCCAAGGATGTCCAAGGAAAGAAAATGGGCCAAGGATGCTCAAGGAGGAAGAAATGGGCCGAGGAAGCCTGTAAGCAATGGAATGGGTCAAGGAAACCCAAGTAGCATGAATGCAGACCCAATAACAATGCTGGGTCACTGTAATCAAGTGAAAGAAAAGCATGTAACAGGCCCAAAAGAGGTCCAGCAAGCACGGGTCAAATAACACCACAGCAGGAATAACAGAGTGGCATGGCAGGAATGTTAGCAAGTTTACAGAAGGAGCAAAGAGTGGGCTAAAGAGAGAAAAACCCACAATCAAGTAAGGCCCAGCCCTTAAAGGAAGCAAGCCATAAAGAATGGAAGATCAGAAAGCAGTTCACGCCACAAGAGGTCAAGGATGAGCGGCAAAATGCACAAATAAGCCTCCAGATCATGGCAAATGCATGAGCAACAGACAATCTTTGGACATACACGGAAATGGAGCACGCATAAGGTCCAGGCACCACTAACCTGTACCCAGCCAATACAGGAATGGTTGGTCATGGGTCAGAGGTAAGTGAGGGTATGGTCTGATGGTGGGGAGAAGGGGGAACCTATTCTAGGGTTCTTGCTCAAACTCTTTTGGGGGGAATGTCCTGCTAGGATGACATACCACCAAAAAGAGAAAATGGTGAGTTGGAACCACTAGGTGCATGCCATGAGGGATAGTGAGAGAGGATGCCCACCTTGTTCCGGATGAGAATGTCACGGTGAACCGGCAAACATAATAGTTTTCTTTTTCTGGTAATGGGGAGTGGCACGGCCAGCACATGTAAGTGGTGGTGGCTGGGCAGCTGATAAACCAGTGGATAGTCTGGAAGGACACCCACACCCAAATAAAAGTGGTTAAAGGGTGAAATGGTAAAAAACCAGTCACAATAGGCAGTATATAAGGAGCCTTCGCCGTGCACAGTAGAATCATCAACAGAGCAACAATCATAACAAGAGATTCACAACATTACAACAACAACAGAATAGTCACCACTATAACACATGAGTAAGAACTAGAAAGAAAAGAGTGGACAAGCAGACAAAACAGAGAAAAAAAAAAGAGAAAGTTAGGAAGAAAAACAGAGAGAGAATAGAATGGCAAGCATGCAATAATAGGCTAACCCCTTTTCTCCCTCTAAAAGCCTACCCTCTGTTAAGGATTAAGAATTTTCTGGAGCGTAAGCCATTTAGGCCCGTTCTCTCAAATTGGGTAATTTCTATAGCAGGATCTTCCTATGAGGTTATTCATATTGAGGGAGTGGTTCCCTCCTTGGTCTTAGTTTCGTAATGCAACCGAGCACGACATACTAACCATTCCTTCTTTGCTTTTATTGATTAAGTGCCAGTATTATTTATCTTTTGCTTTTACCATTTCATTTATAAAGTATTTCTTGGTGTTGTGCCGTCCTTTTTCTTTATTTTGATTGAAAATCCTTTACTTATTCTGTCTAATAGCAAGTATATTTCCTTTATTGTTGTCATATTTGCCTGCCATAACTCTTTTGTAACAGTCTCATCTGCTATGTGTATATGACTAAAAATTCAACAAAGGGGCTTTAGTTTGCGCACAAGCCGGTCTGAAGTGAGTTGCAATTGGATCGGTCCTGACTCTCCTACCCAGAACCTTTGGGCTGTAATGTGGCAAGAGGCAGCCCGACCCACAATCTTTGAAAGGCCCACCACAATGTTATTTACTGGTTGATCAATAAACTCATTTTTTATATACAATTTTAGATCACAAAAATTTGAAATTTTAACATTTGTTTGATAACATAGCAATTGATTTTTGATTTTTTTGAAATTTTGCAAGTATGAACGATATAATAAGAATATGCAATCTAATAGTTAGATTTTAAAAATTTATACTCAATATAAAGATATATGAAGAGTTTCCCTCTAAATTTGTTTGAAAAAAAATGTTGTAAAAAAGAAAAAGAAAAAAAAACGGAAGTTTCAATTTATTTTAGTAAAATCGTTTTAATTTTTAAATCAAGCTTCAAGTGCAGTACCTGCACGTGTAAAAGATGAGTGATGGAATGAGAATAACTGTCCTGTACAGTACTGTAACTCTGTAAGCTTTCATGGGTTCATGACCCTTAAAAAAAAAAAAAGACAATGACACTCACCAAAAAACACGTGTACAATACACGCGCTATAATGCTGTTGGGAATCCACTTTCTCAAACAGCTTTACATGATTTCAATCGTACCAAAAATTAAACACACGCCGCGAAAGAACCGCATAGATTTTGAGCTGAGAAAGCGATAGAACTACGACTATATATATATTAAAAAAAAAAAAAAACCCAAAACCCAAGAAGATCCACACCAAACCAAAGCCCAGCAACACGCAAAACAAAAACAAAAAACCCAAAAAACAAAAAAAGAAAAAAAGAATAGAAAAACTCACCACACAAAACCACAAAACCCGATTCGTGAATCAATCAACACACTCCCAAAAATTTCAAAAGGCATCTGACAAAATACCAACCCCTTTTAAAATCTCAATTTATTATTCTCTTTCTTTAAAAAAAAAAAAATTTATTACTCACAAAAAAAAAACCCAAAAAAGAAAAAAGCAAAAATATGGATGGGATTAGAGAGAGAAAGACTGTTCGTTCGTTTGTTCGTAGTAGCAGTAGTAATTGTTGTTGTTCATTTAATCAAAATCCCCAATCCTTTTTTCTTTTCTTCTTTTTATTATTATTATTTTCTTCTTTCAACTTTTTTTCTCAATCCTCTAATAAATTTTCTTCTTGTTCTATTGCTGGTACTATTATATTTATTATTAGTGGTAGCAGTATTATTATTTTTTGTTATTCCCCAAATCTCACCGCACATCTCAATCACGCTCTTCGATTCTTGATGATCTTAATCTCTAGAGAGAGAAATTGTCCCTCTTCACGGTTTTTAGAGAGAGAAACTAAAGAACTCGTTGAATTTATATTCGCTTTTCCCGTCAAACCCCAGAACTTGCAGCAGTGCCTTGTTCTAGAGAGAGAAAACTCTGTTCTAGAGCGAGAAACTGGAAAATTTTATCATTTTTCTTTCAGCTCGGAGTTGAAGAGATATTTTGTATGTGTTTTTTTTTTTTTTGGAAATTATATATAATTTCTTAGTTTTTGAGCTTCGGCGAGGTTCGATTTCTAGGGTTTTTTTGGTGGTGAGCTTGATCTTCGGCAATGGAGGTTGCTACTGGTTCTGAAGGAGAGAAGAAGAAGCCGCCTGAGGTTGAGAACAAGACGAAGCGGAAAATGAAGACCGCTTCGCAGTTGGAGATTCTGGAAAAAACCTATGCTGGTTTGTTTGTTTTCCTGAGCTTATTTTAGCTGGTGATTTTTTTTTTTTTTTTTTTGAATTTTTGTTAATTTGAGTGGAACTTGGGCTTGGTTCAGTGGAGGCGTACCCGTCGGAGGCATTGCGAGCTGAGCTTTCGGCGAAATTAGGGCTTTCTGATCGGCAATTGCAGATGTGGTTCTGTCATAGGAGGTTGAAAGACCGGAAAGGTCCATCGTCAGGGAAGCGGCAGCTGAAGGATTCTCCGGCCAGAGAGGAAATGGTGGTGGCAGAGGTGGGGAATGAGCTAGGTTCGGGTTCGGGCTCAGCATCAAGTCTGTTAGCAGAATCACGACGAGTTGTTGGGCGGCCCGGGGTTGCGGTTGCAAGGATGGGAGGTGATGTGGCAGTAATGAGTAGGTACTACGAGCCGCAGCAGACGATAGCTGAGCTTCGGGCTATTGCTTTTGTGGAGGCACAGTTGGGGGAGCCACTGAGGGAGGATGGGCCCATTCTCGGGATGGAGTTTGATTCCTTGCCGCCTGATGCATTTGGAGCACCGATAGGTAAAGTTTGTTAATTTGTTCGTGTTTTTGTTGGTTTATTGTTTTGTGATTGCATCTTTAATTGCCAGCATTGTTGGAAGAGCATGATAATGGTATTCATTTTTTGATTGGGGAAAAAATATGGTGTATTTTGCTTATTAGCAGTTTGTTGAACTAAGTTGATAATTAATTCTAAGTTTTTCTGACAATGCAACTTTGATGGGATTAGTCAGTTCTAGGTGGTGGGATTAGCTTTAGTTACGGAAATCGAGGGGGTTGGCATGGTACTGGACATGAAATGTGCTCTTTTGAACTTCTGATTAATGGAGTAGCAATTCAACTTGCTTCAGTTTATACAGCTTTTAAGTACTAAAGGTACTCTAAAGTTGTTGAACTCTTATAGCCTTTTGATGTCATGTTAGGAGCGGTGACAGTGGGGCAGCAGAAGCAGTCTGGGAGGCCATTTGAGCCAAAGTTATATGAGCGACCCGATGCTAAACCGATCAAGGTTAGAAATTAGTCTTCATAATATGGCATGGCTATGGTTGATGCATTTGATGTTTACATCCTTGTCTACTTCTCTTTAGTGACTAATTGTTAGGTGTCCCAATGCAGTCTTGATGAATTATACAACTCATAAATCTTCTGATGTCAGACACTTCTTTTTTGATGATTAAGAATAGTTGTATTAAGTAAAAATTATGAGTCATTCATAGAAAAAATTACATCAGTCGTTCATCCAATATATGTATATATACATAGACATACATAAGCGATGATAGTGGTTCAAGTATACTGATAATTTACTCAATTGCTCCCATGAAAGATTCAACAATACAATAAAATTTGTTATGTTTGACTAAAACCCCATGATTTCAATTTAGTCCAAACCTCAGGGAGATTTAGTAACATTTCCAAGAATTCAAGGTAAATTGAAATATGGATTAACCATGGTTGCCTTCTCCTACCTAAGTGCTAGATTCTTATAGTCATTAGGAATATCTTTGCTACATTATGGGTGGTGTTCGTAGTTTTTTTATTGAATCCAAACTTTTTCAACTGGTGGTAGAGGAAGGGGGATGGTATTTTTCTTTAAGGATTTTTGAGCGGAGTAGGTACTTCATGAAGTCAGTCTTCATGGGTAAGAAAGTGGCACAATGGCTGATGAAGAGTATAGAATAGATAGTCGTTGGGATCAGTTCGAAGTATTTTTATTCGTTCAGGGAAGGTGATTTAGCCTACACCCTCCAATGGAGCTCCAATTCTTTTGGCTTGTTCCTACTGTTGACTGAACTTAAAGTTGGCGGGTCTAGGAGGTCCATTATTATTCTAGTAGGCAGAGCAAAGAATGGATGGAGGGTTTTTGGGTTAGACTTAAGGAAGATGTTGGAACCCGAAAACTATGTGAATGGTAGGTTTGGGCAGTCGAAATTTGTGGCTCAGCTTCATAAGGATAATTCAAGGGTTCAACCTTTTAAATCCTTTGCTGATACGGTGCATGGGCATGAGGTGCAGGTCAGGGGCAGAAACCAGTTAGAGAAGCAAAACCCGGTAATCAAACAAAAAATGTTGAGCGAAGCGCCGGTGAGCTTACCAGGTCCGACGACTCTAGAAGGTAGAGTTGTGGGTTCTCGGCGCAGTACAGAGGAGTTTAACGTTGGAAAGACAAATCCGGTAGGAAATAAAAGGAGATCTCCGTTGAATTTCAAATCTAATGGGATTGAACATGTTTATGGAAAAAAACGTGAACTGGGGAATTCTGACTGGGCAGGAAAAAGCTTGACTGTAGAAGTGAATGGGGAAGGAAAAAAGAGGGTGGCGTGGAATAAAGGTGGACTGAGGAGTTCCCTATGGGTAACAAGGGATCAGAGGGAGCACGTGTCTAATGGTTCACGGGTTCACAAATATCCTGTGGTGAGCTCAGCCCATGATGGTACTCAAGTGGGCCTTCCAGTGATCTCTTATCCTGAGCCCACTGGCCCAAGTAGGATGGAAGTGGGTGAAAGCCCAACTTGATCCGAGACCTTTAAATCGGGAAGCCCATGCATCGGTGATGTCCAAAGCACCTCACGAAGCTTCGGATGCTCAGGACATCACAAGTGCTGATGTTGATCTCGCTGAGGAGTCACCGGCGCCACCGGAGAAGGCCGGCACAGCGCGACAACAACCCCGATGACGGCGGCGAGCCCGGCGACCCAAACCGAGATGAACTGTTGTCCGGCGAAGGCATCAGTGATGGAAGGTGGTCCTTTTTCCGATGGGTTTCACACCGGGGCTTCACCAACGACACTGGATAGGGCCGTTGCAGCTTTATTCCACACCGCGAGGACAGATTTGGTGTCTATTCCTCCAACTGAGCATATGGGTTGCCCTGCGGAGACTTCGGCGGAGGCTGAGAGTCTTATTTCTGGTGGGCTTTGCGCCGATGAGCCTCCGTTCACACTGGGTAAGGCAGAAACAGAGGGTGACAGGGCATTAAAAGGTCTTGAGCTATCCAATTACGTTCTGAGTCCATCGAGTGCTGGGATTGAGGAATGGGGTGTTCCGGGTGGAGATGAAGGTGATCGGGTTGAGGGTGCAAGTGATATTCAGGGGATAGACACCTCCCATGAGGCTAACCAGTCGGTGTTGGCATTGACTGAGGTCGAAACAGCTTATGCAGTTGAAGTTAAGAATGGTGTCATGGAATGTTCGAGGTTTGAATGATTTGCGGAAATGTTTGCTAGTTAGAAATTTATTATGGGAATGGAATTGTGATGTAGTTTGCCTTCAAGAAACCAAGCTTGCAGGCATGGATAGACAGTTGATTTGCAGCTTGTGGAGTTGTCCCTATGTAGACTGGGTAGCCTTGGATGCAGATTAGACAACTGGTAGGGTTTTGATGATGTGGGATAGGAGGGTTTTAGAAAAGTTGGAGGTAATGGTGGGTCAATTTTCTGTATCAGTTCAGTGGCAGGGTTTGGGGGATGGTTTTATTTGGGTATGTTTTGGGGTTTATGGCCCGAATGATAATAACTTGAGGGGGCAAATGTGGGATGAGCTGATTGGAATTCAGCAACTTTAGGAAGTTCTATGGTGTTACATAGGGGATTTCAACATTGTTCGGTTCCCAAGTGAACGGTTGGGGGGATCATGACTTACCCCGGCTATGGAGAATTTTTCTGAGTTCATTGAGGAGCTTAGCTTGATAGATTTTCCACTGGAATGAGGGAGTTATACATGGTCTAGTAGTTTGGATCAGCCTTTGATGTCTAGGATAGATAGGGCTCTGGTTTCTTATGATTGGGAGGATCACTATCCGGATGTGACCCAACGGGTTTTACCTCGTCCTATTTCAAACCACTTCCCCATATTAGTGGAGGCAGGAGAGATTTTAAGGGGGAAAAGTCCTTTTAGGTTCGAGAACATGTGGCTAAAGTCAGATGGGTTCAAAGATAGGGTTCATTCTTGGTGGAATCGATATTCTTTCTCAGGTACCCCCAGTTTTGTACTTGCCAAGAAGCTAAAAGCATTGAAGGAAGATATTATTCAGTGGAACCGGATTGAGTTTGGAAATGTAGAGTGTCAGAAAAAAAAATTGCTGGAGGCTTTGAAATTATTGGATGTTAAGGAAGGGAAGCACGGCCTTTCTGAAGTGGAGTTAGGTGAGAGGGCTGTGTTGAAATATCAAATATAGAACCCTCTCTCATTGGAAGAAGTCTCGTGGAGACAGAAATCGAGGATGCTTTGCATTAAGAAAGGAGACAACAATACCAAATTTTTCCACAAGATGGCCAATTCTCGGAGAAGGCATAACCATATTAGTATGTTGGAGGTGAATGAGGTTATCTATGAGGACGAATCCGAGATGGCAGACCAAGCCGTACAGTTTTATAAAAAATTGTACAAGGAGACAGAGGAGTGGAGGCCTTTTGTGGAAGGTTTGGAGTTTGATCAGATAGAAGGGTTGGAGAGGGACTGGCTTGAATGGAGGTTTGAACAGGAGGAGGTTCTTCGAGTTGTCAAAGAGATGGAAGGAGATAAAGCACCAGGTCCTGATGGTTTCTCTTTGGCTTTCTATCACCATTGTTGGGGAGTTGTGGAAAGAGATGTCTTAGCCGTGTTTGAAGAGTTTTATCAACACAGTAAGTTTGAAAAATCTCTTAATGCAACCTTCATAGCCTTAATCCCTAAGAAGAATGGTGCTTCCAATATTCGAGATTTTAGACCTATTAGTTTGGTGGGGAGTGTTTACAAGATTTTGGCTAAGGTGTTGGCAAACCGCTTGAAAGAGGTTTTGGATCAACTGATATCTGAGTCTCAGAACAGTTTTGTGGGTGGTAGACAGATACTTGATTCAGTTCTCATTGCTAATGAGTGCGTTGATAGTAGGGTGAAGAGTAAGATTCCGAGGGTTATTTGTAAATTAGATATTGAGAAAGCCTATGATCATGTGAACTGAGAGGCTCTTCTTGATTTGTTGAAGAGAATGGGATTTGGGGTGAGGTGGTGTAGGTGGATCCGCACATGCATATCTACAGCTCAATTCTCTGTCTTGTTTAATAGGTCTGTAGCTGATTTTTTTGGGAGCTCGAGGGGATTGGGACAAGGGGACCCGCTATCCCCCATGTTGTTTTTGGTTATGATGGAGGTCTTCAGTAAGTTGATGAAAAGAGTTGAAGGGGCTGGTTTGTTTCGAGGCTTTAGGGCTGATGGTAGACGGGGTGGAGGGGTATGTGTCTCGCATCTTTTATTCGCGGATGATACGATTCTGTTTTGCGATGCTGATGAGGAGCATATTCTACATGTTCAGATGCTTCTTCTTTGTTTCCAGGCAGTGACAAGTTTAAAGGTTAATACACTGAAGAGTGAGATGGTTCCCATTGGGGAGGTTCCTAATGTCCATGTCCTGGCAGAGATTTTGGGATGCCGGATTGGGTCTTTGCCTATGACCTATCTTGGTATGCTATTGGGGGCGTCCCACAAGTCCCCTACTGTTTGGAATCCTATCTTGGAGAAAATTGAGCGTAAGTTGGCCGGTTGGAAGAAGATGTATTTGTCAAAAGGTGGAAGACTAACGTTGCTTAAAAGCACATTATCTAGTCTCCCCCACTTATTATTTGTCTCTTTTTACCATCTCTATGCATGTGGCCAATAAAATTGAGAGGTTGCAAAGGGACTTCTTGTGGGGGGACTCCCAAGTTACATTTGGTGGGATGGGACAACGTGTGTACACCTTTGAAAAATGGTGGGTTAGGGGTAAGGAAATTAACTACTTTTAATAAAGCCTTACTAGGGAAGTGGTTATGGCGGTTTGGGATTGAGCAGACAAGGCTTTGGAGAAGGGTTGTAACTCTCAAGTTTGGGGAAGAATGGGGGGATGGACTTCCAAGCTAGGTAGAGGGGTGCATGGGTGTGGCTTGTGGAGAAGTATCCGCATGGGATGGGAGGATTTTAGCTAGAATTTTCGCTTTGAGGTAGGGGTGGGGGATAGAGTGAAGCTTTGGACAAATCAATGGTGTGGGGATTCTCCACTTCAATTGACTTTTTCGAGTGTGTATGGGATTGCATCCAATAAAGAGGCATCAATGGCCTCTTCTCTTGAACGGTTGGGGATAGAGGAGCGGAGAAGCTGGGATGTTCATTTTACTCAGAGACCAAATGATTGGGAAATGGGTGGTGTGGATGATTTTCTCCGTTCCTTGGGCTCAAATCTACCTCCTACTGAGAATGGAGATCGTATGCGATGGAAGTTGACAAAGAATGGGGACTTTGATATTCGATTGTTTTACAATAAGTTGAGAAGCCCCTTGCCCATTATTTTTCCTTGGAAAGGTGTTTGGAAGGTTAAGGCTCCTCGGCGTGTTTCCTTCTTTGTGTGGACTGCTGTATGGGATAGGATCCTTACAGGTGATAATTTGAGGGGTAGAGGGTTGGATTTTGTCGACTGGTGTATCATGTGCCGTAGTAATGGGGAGACGGTGGATCATTTGTTACTACATTGTGGAATGGCTTATTGGCTGTGGAGTTTGGTGTTTAGATCTTTTGGGTTTTCTTGGGTCTTGCCAAGTTCGGTTGCGGATACTCTATTCGGTTGGTGGAATTGGCCTGGAAAGCATTTGTCTAGCATTTGGAATTTAGCTCCATTATGCTTGTTGTGGTGTCTTTGGAGGGAGCGAAGTAGGAGGACGTTTAAGGACGTGGAAAGTTCAAATGACCAGCTATTGGCCTCTTTCAGTGGCACTCTGTTTGACTGGTCTAGGGCTTGGGAACTCACCTCTAGTGATTCTCTCCCTATGTTTCTTAGCTCTCTCCTGTGTACTTAGTATCTTTTCCTTTCTTTATCTTTATACTCTTTCTTTTCCCTTTGTATTTTTCTCTCTGCCTTATGTTTTTCTGCATAAGGTAGCGTTCTTGAATATATCTTTATTACCTATAAAAAAAAAACAATACAATGTATCTAAAATATCAGAAGCATTTGAGGATCTACATTCTCTTCTAGTGACATCAAGGAAATAAAGGACTGAAAAATGCAGATTTTATTCTCTCCATACAAGGCTTTTGCCCCAAAAAATTTCTCCTATTTCTGTCCTTCCAAATGTTCCATAGAATACACAAAAAACTTACTAAAAATAAAAAGAAAATGCTAAACGCAAAGCTACATTCCATACCCTAGTCTGGAATGAAGTTGGTTTTCTCCTCCAACATCAAAGTGAAGCAAACTGAACACCATTCTTGGCATCACCCATCTCACTCCAAAACCAAAGAAAAATAGTTCACAACTCCATAGAAATCAAAAATTGAATAAACAAATGCTCCACATTCTCACCATTGTGATTGCATATGCGACACTAGTCTACAGTCACTATTTTTGTTGTGACGGCAGCTGAGGTTTGAATTTATTAGATGCAGGTATTTTTATTTTATTTTTGGGTGGGGTGGGGGGGGGGGGGGTGGTTTGGTGTGGGTTTTTTTGGGTTGGGTTGACTTCTCTTTGAAGATGTGATGTTGGGTGGGTTACGACGATGATGGTTTGTAAGGAATGGGTTACAGTGGTTTTGGCACTTTTTTTTTCACAGCCTTTTGTTTTATTTCAGTTCATGTTTTGTTTGTTTTTGTTCTAATTTTTTTTCATGGTTCTATCTTAATCAGCGGCAAAGCTTCAAAGTAACTGGATTTTAGTTTGATACCAAATTTGACGTAGGACAAACTAGAATGATGCAATAATAAAATTGAACAAGAAAATAAAGGATAGATGACCAATGAGTGACGTGGACCAAGGGGAACAAAGCCAAGTCAGATTTAGAATTCTTGGGTCTGGTCTAGTGGTGCTTGGATTGGTTGGATTTTGAGGAAGTATTGATTAGGTTTTGGTGGGAAAAGGCTGGAAATATATATATATATATATATATATATATATATATATTGATAAGTAAGAAATAAGTATATTCAAAAAACTGCTTTATGCAAACTAGCACAAAGCAAAACAGAAATTACAAAAAAGAAAAGAAAAGCAGAAACAGAAAGGAAAAACTAATTACAAAGACAAAGAGAGCTAAGGAACAAAGAGAGAATCACTAAATGTGAGTCCCCTAGCCCTAGACCAATCAAAAAGGGAACCAGTGAAAAGAGCAAGTAGCTGGTCATCGGATCTATCTAAGTCCTCAAAGGTCCGCTGATTACATTTCCTCCAAATACACCACATCAAACACAACGGAACTAAATTCCAAATGCTAGATGAGTTCTTCCCCAACCAATTCCACCAACCAAAGAGGAAATCTGCCACCGATTGTGAGGGAACCACCAAATCCCAAAAGTTCTAAAGACAAAGCTCCACAACCGGTGAGCCTTGGCAGGAAATAATATGGAATAATATGGAAGGTCCAACCAAGTCATTTAAATATATATGATAGGTAATAGAACTTTTATTAATAAAATGGCGCAATCTAGTGTGGAGAAGAGCACAAGTTCCTTTGTATACTTCTGGCATCCTAGGGTTACAACCTTTTGTCCAATAAAAAAAAGTTGTACACCTTTTGCACTTTTTAGTATTATTACTTATCAAAAAAAGGAAGTGCACAAGAAAGTCTGTTAAAAAATTACAAATCAACACACAACCCTTCCGAGCATGCTTCTTGGTTCTTCCCCATAGAAACAACCACTTTTTATGGAAATTTATTGTAAGAATTTAAGCAATCAAGAAAAAAAAAAGAAGTGGATGAAAAATCACTATGACAAGCACACATCCAATCATACAGTTTAATCGACTTAAAGTTGCAAATATGTTGCATATACTTTTAGAAATGTCCAATTTACATCCAATTCTTTTATTTATTTATATTTTAAATAGAAAATATACAAATTTCTAGAGTTACTCAATCTTACATGGCCTTTTATTGTTAAACGTCAAACAATCAGCCTTCCTTGATCTTGTTAGTCAAATTGATTCTAAAAGTGGAGGTTCTCACTAACTTTTCTAAGTTGATGTCCTCATGCACACATTTATATACATGTACATATTTAGTCACTAAGAGCACTAGCATCAACTGTGCCAATCCAAATGTCATTTTAACACACCAAAACCTACTTTATCTATTTTAACACACCACTTTACAATACACCCTACATCACATCTTCTATTTTAAAATTCAATACCTTAATATAATATTACCAACTTATTAAAATATTATAAACATCCATTTTAGATTCATTCACCTCTCTCTCTTCCTACCCCAATTCAACTTTTTCTTCTTCTCAAAACCCAAATCAAACCGACTCAGCACCACCACCCACAACCTAATTGACTATGCACCATCGAGCACCACCCACAACCCAATCAACCGAGCACCACTGCCCATCAACCCAGTTTCACCGCCCATAATCCACAACCCAACACCACCACTCTCTCTCTCTCCAATCAACCCAACAACCACTGGCAATGCAAAAACCAACAACCTCCAATCTTAACTCCACCGAATGCAACCCACAACAACCACCATAACCCAAAACCAAAATGCCCTAATCCATAAACCCATTGGAAAATATTATTCTTATTACCTATCAAAAAAAAAAAACCCATTGAAAAATTACACAGACCCACCACCGTGAGTGACAAGATAGAGAGAGAATTTGGCCGAGAAAGCTAGAAAAGAGGGAGAAAGAGAAAGCGGTGTTGTTTTGTTGAGGGAATTTTTGAGAGGAAATTGGTTGAGAGAGAGCAATCCTTCTGTTGAAGAGAGACAGAGAGAAGAGGAAGAGCAGAGAATGAGAGGGAAGGTAAGATATTTTATTATAGAAAGAGAGAGAAAGTTAAATAAAATAATGCCCAAAAACTATAGCACATTTTTCCTTACCGTGCTATTTGTAGAACTTCACTGTGGCACCGTGCTATTTTTTTGGCATTTGGCACATCTCATGAAGCAAGGATTTTAGTGTTTGGTGTGCCAAATGCTAAAAATTTAGCATTTGGCACACCTGATGCCAATGCTCTAAGCTATCATATTCTATTCTTATAAAAATAATTGGGTTTTGTCTCCCCCCCCCCCCCCCTTTTATTGATGTCTGTCTCTCTCTCTCACGTGCGCACACACATTTAATGCACCTTGAAAAATCTTTCCTGGTACTATAGTTTCCCCTCCTAAAAAAACTGCAATTGATTCCTAGTTCCTCCGCTGTGCTATTATATTTCCAATCTCTCTTATTGCACAATATATGCTGTCATTAAAAAATGATTTCTATGTGGCTTTTGTGAAGTTCCATGTGAAGTCTCAAAGTGTTGGTGTTGTGGTTCTGGCTGCATTGACTGCATCTTTTTGTTGTGGGCTCCTCTGCTTCCTTTTTAATTTACTCATTGTTTTCAATCCCTTTTCTATTTTTATTCATTTTGATCTGTCCTTAGTTTGCATATCTGAGGTTCTATCTTTCTTTGCCTAAAAAATACTTTCCAGCTCTACCATTGTTTTGCCTTGACATGAGTCCTTTCAAAAGATTTTTCCCCCCTCAGTGGATCATCCTTTTTGTTTGTTTATTTACTATATCTTTTTTACCAACAAAGAAGAAGAAAGAAAATAAGGAAAGATTGATTTGTTCACTCGGTTCATCCTCAGGGTGCTGGCAGAGCTCTCCATGAATACCAATTTCTTCCGGAGCAACCAACTGTTAGAACTGATGCATATGAGAGGGTTGCTCCATCTTACCACTATGGTTCACCCGCAGATGGTCCAAATGCCAGAACTTCGTCAGTAATTTCTGGGCGCTCTTTCATGCATGGGAATGAACAAGTACCTTCTGGATATGGTTTTCAAGGTCAGGTGCCTGGTTTAAATCTTTTGCCTAACCAAGGCAGGCAGGGTCACCTCTTGCCCTCTGTTTCGGGAGAGTATGACACTGTTCCACGAAAGAATGCCTTTCCAAACATTGCCATGGATGCTCATTTTTCTGCTCACCCCATTACTCAATTGGAAAATCCTTTTCTGCCGTCTGACAGGAGGGTCACCCATGATGAGGATGTTCCACGGATGGAGAGAAAGCGCAAGGTATCTCACTGCACTATGAAGCATTTCATTTTTTCTACTATTGATCAGCAGTTAATGCATGCTTTTCCTCTTGCAGAGTGAGGAAGTGAGAATAGCACGGGAAGTTGAAGCCCATGAGAAGAGGATTCGGAAAGAGCTTGAAAAACAAGATATTTTGAGGCGTAAGGTGCAGCTTTTTCTATTTATGTACTTTTTGGCAAACCTATTTTTTTGTTAACTAATATTATGTATTTATTTATTGCATCAAGAGGGAAGAGCAAATAAGGAAAGAGATGGAAAGGCATGATCGTGAAAGGCGGAAGGAAGAAGAAAGGCTATTGCGAGAAAAACAGCGAGAGGAGGAGAGATACCAAAGGGAACAAAGGCGTGAACTAGAGCGGAGGGAGAAGTTCTTGCAGAAGGAGTCACTAAGAGTAAGTTTGGGATTCTGATGTTGTAGCTGCTTCCTTATTATTTGATGTGATCGTAATTAATTATTCTGTTTTGTAACAGATTGGAAAAAAGAAGTTGTTAATATGTTTGTTCATGTACTTAGGCTGAGAAGTTAAGACAAAAAGAGGAACTACGAAGAGAAAAGGAGGCGGCAAGGCTCAAAGCTGCTAATGAGAGAGCTATTGCTCGTAGAATTGCTAAAGAATCAATGGAACTCATTGAGGATGAACGCTTGGAACTCATGGAATTAGCCACATCCAGCAAGGGGTTGCCTTCAATTGTCTCCCTTGACTATGATACTTTGCAAAATCTTGAGTTATATCGAGGTGGGTTATGTTTTCCTGTTAAATTCTTTTGAGGACCATGATATTTTTATGGGATAAATCTGCAGAGCTGGACATTAAATTATACCACTGACTTAGCAAGAATTATTTGAAGTTGAAATTAAAAAACGTTATTACAGTTTACCAACACTGTAAAGTTTATAGAAGTAATGTCCACGTGAAACATTTCATTTCTATTTTTATTTAGTTTGGGTTTTTTCCAGTAGGCCCAGTACATTTTCTTACAATTTTTCATGACCAAAAATTTGTCTTGTACCATTTCTCCATTTGATAGAAATTACAATTTAATAAGAATGTTGGCATGTTGCTAATATTTTTGGACCAGATGGCTCTTCTTCCTTAAAAAGGGATGAAGAGTGAAGTCATGGGTTCAAATATCATGGTTTTAAAAACTGGAATGGTCAAAGAGCCAGAAAAGGATCTGGTTTCCCTTTTCACAGTTTGAACCACCAGTTTTGGCCCTTTTTACCAGACCGGTTTAGGGTCCGGTTCCCGGTTGAACTAGCCGGTCCGATTTGGTTTTTAAAACCAAGCAAATATCGCAGGGGTCTTTTATTTACCTGTAGAAAAAAATTGGTCAGACCATAAAAGATTAATATAGTCAGAATAATAGTTGTACCATTGTATCTGATCATTTTGTCAACTTTCTTAGCTTGTAAATTTGTTTGTTTCGCATGCAACACTGTACTGGAAAATTCTGTTATGCTATGAAGTTGCTTAACTTCAATATTGATGACCTGGATCTTGTATTTTTGGCTTAATACGTATAATTGAATTGTGATCTTTCAAGCTTCTAACATTGTCTATCACTCTATAACTTAGATATGCTGGCTGTTTTCCCACCCAAATCTGTGTGTTTGAAAAGGCCTTTCAGTATTCAACCTTGGACTGATTCAGAGGAAAACATAGGGAATCTTCTTATGGTGAGTCTGAACTGTGATTTTCTTATGTTTCTTCTACTCTGCTTTTCTTATTAAGATGAAATCCGGTGAGACTCAAATGCTTTGGGAGAAAATGTCTGAATTAAAAGGCTACATATTTTCTCTTTACACCCTTGTGGGAGCAGGGACCTGACTTGATTGTAGGTGCTTGTTATCTCCTTATTTATTTAGTTTTTAAATTGCCATCATGCTATTCCCATAATCAAGGAAAAATAAATGTAAAATAAAGTTGAAGGAGATATGTATGACCTGTACCCTTCTGAAAGCCCATTATGTTTTGTCAAGTCATGATCAATTTCAGAATTAACAGTTACCTTTTGCTTCTCCATGGTTATAACTTATATGTCTTGCCATATGCATCTTAACTGAATATCTTGTCACTGGCATAGTAGTTTGCAAATGTTCAAGGATAAAACCAAACCTCCTTTGTTATGTAATTGAACTTTGAGTTATAGATGTTTAATAATGTTCTTTTATTTATATTGCCCCTTATGCTTTGCTTGAATAGCATATTTATATCATGTCAATGCATACAGTGGACAAATCTGATCAAATTTCTTCTTACAAATAGAAAAAAAAATGAAAAAGAAAAAGAAAAAAGAGTACAGTGGAATATCTAGGGGTGAATTCTTGTGCTAAAATCCTAAATTTTAGTGGTTTGTTAGTCTAGTATCTATATCCATGGTCAAACAATTTTTTGAGGACTGCTTGGGATTACACCTATGGACTCAATCCTCTCCTCATTCTTAGGGGAAAAAAAAAATCCATTGTTATACATTATTTATTTATTTATTTTTATCTTCTATTCAAAAGTGTTGGGAACTGTGATGTATGTTTTTAGGTTTGGAGGTTCTTAATTACTTTTGCGGATGTTCTGGGACTCTGGCCATTTACTCTGGATGAGTTCATCCAAGCTTTCCATGACTATGTAAGATTGCTATCTCTTTCTCTCTGTTGAAATTTTGTTCAGGATAGGATTCTACCTGGTTTTGTTCTTAGTGGCAATCAAAGCATTCTCTGTTCTCTGGCATCCTAGGATCCAAGGTTGTTAGGTGAGATAAATATTGCTCTTCTGAGGTCCATCATAAAAGATATTGAAGATGTTGCTAGAACACCCTCTACTGGGCTGGGAACAAATCAATATAGTGCTGCTAACCCCGGAGGTGGGCATCCACAGATTGTTGAAGGGGTAAGCGATTGGGCAGTGGTTTCAAGTGATGCAATTTTGTTTTTGCCTTATAGTCTCTCTCTTAGTTTTCCATCAATTTTTCCCTTTCCTAATAGTGTTTGCCCCGTTTTGGGATTCTGTATCAGGCATATGCTTGGGGTTTTGATATACGTAACTGGCAAGGCCATTTAAATCCTTTGACATGGCCAGAAATTTTGCGGGAATTTGCTCTATCAGCAGGTTTTGGGCCACAATTGAAAAGAAAGAATATTGAACAGACCTATCTTCGTGATGACAATGAGGTGACATCTTATTCTTTTCAGCGATTGTTTCAATGTAAAATCTGGCTATTTTTTGTTATATTGTTTGTTCCAGCATGATTGATTAACTGTTCAATGCTTGTGTTACGATAGCTTGATCTTTATTCCAATAAGGTTGTCTGAGTTTGACAAAGATAAATTTATGTTATAGATAATTTAACCTGAGGTCTTTTGAATATGGTTACTTCTATTCATCCTAAAAAAATTCTGTGAGAATGCCATGTAGAAATTTGTGAATGGTCCAATTTTGCTATGATTTACTAGGAGATCAGCTTGTTTAGATCGTACCCAGAAAAGACTTGATTCTCTTTGTCCAGTCTTTAATAGACAAAGTTGCATTTAACATCAAACCCTGTTGGGGTTTGTTATGAGTTGGTAGAAAGTTTGCTTGATGATTAATTTAATTAGCCTCTTTAATTTTGATCATTTGTTTATTCTTTATTTATTTATTATTATAATTGTAGAATATCAAATATACGTTACAATCAAGATTTATGCTACATATATATGGGGATTAGGTCCATAGATTGGGCTGTTAATCTGAGGTATTAGCCAAGAACCTAGGTGAACTTAGGATGGTCTTGCCTTCTAGACTCTTGGGGATTGAGGTGCCAATAGAGTCACTATTGATTGAATTAATGGTGAGTGCATTTTATTGTAAGGTTGAACCAAATTATATTACCCTTGAGATATCATGAGGTAGAATAACTTGCATGCATCCATAAACATGCATGTACGGATCTGCTTTTGTGTCTAACAATCTTTACCATCATATTCTTGAAGAAAGGTTGTATCCTTGTGTTTGGCGTGTATCAAAGTTTTAATTGTGATGGCAGTAAGGTAATCAAATAATGAAACTCAATCTTGAAGTTTGAAATTCTCACCCATAACAAATCAATTCTTGTCATGGAGTATTGAGAAGCAGTTGGTATGCTTCACAAATATGAGAATCACAAATTGAGGTTGGGATATGTTTTAGATATATATCAGGAATTATCAAAGGAGGATTGATATGGCTCCTTATTAGTAGACCTCATACAAGTATGCTTTTATGTATCATTATTTCTTTTTGGACTGGAGTGTAGTTCTTAATCTTTTTACATGTTTTTTTTAGATATGCTTGATCTTTGTAATTTAAGAGCTTGATGTTCTACCACCCATGTACAACCCCGGTGTACTTGGGATATTAGATTAATACAATTTCGTTAATTATAAGAAAAAAAAAAGTATTATTGTTTCATTTATCATTATGTGTAATTGTCCTGGTAGTGGTTGGGAATGGGGATGTTTGATTTTGTCAGGTTTGGAAAAAGGTTATTGTGTGTATTCTTAAATCCATTCAGCTTTTGTAAATAACAGAGGGTACTGTGAAGATGTATGTGAATTTTCACTGAAGAGTGAGTAACAATTGTGGATCTTTGCTACAATGATAGCTGAAATTCAACTTTTGTGACTGCTTCTATGTTCAGAATCTTCTTGCCTAACTCTTATTGTACATGGACTGGTTAAATTTTTATTGCTTTGTCTTAGGAAGTTCTTTTAGGCATTTATTCTGCTCTCTCTTGACCAATCTCTATTTGGTCGAACTTAAGCCTTGATCGATGGTAATAATATTTATTGACTCTTGTTGTTATTGTAACATCTGGATGCTGCATTTGAAAGTATTTTAAAGCCTTCTTTTTCCTGATTCATGTAAAATGCTAACCACTTGTTACATGGACATTTTATTCTCACAAAGACATGTTTTTGAAATTTTGAGAAGATCAGGGACACTATGTCATTGACTATTAGATGTTATGAGAAATACAAGTTTACAGGCCTATAATTCTAGACACGTCTTTTCATCCTTTAAAAAAAAAAAAAAAAAAAAAAATACAGAAATACTTGCATGCATATATCAGCTTGGTTTCGAGTTTTTATTTATTTATTTTTCTTTGGCAGAAGTGAATAAAAAATAATGCTATTCTAGAATTAGCCTAATATGTTTGTTTAACTGTCTTTGAATTCTTCAAAATAAACAAAAACTACCTTTGCAGTTTTACAATTCTTTTTCCCTGGTGCTATGCAGGGTAATGATGGTGAAGATGTAATATCTAATTTGCGCAATGGAGCAGCTGTTGAAAATGCTGTTGCTATAATGCAAGAAAGGGGTTTTTCTAATCCACGTAGATCTAGGCATCGTTTGACACCTGGAACTGTCAAATTTGCAGCATTTCATGTTCTCTCCCTCGAGGGAAGTAAGGGCCTTAATATATTAGAAGTTGCAGAAAAGATTCAGGTAACTTTAGGTTAGTTATCATGTGAGGTTTCTTTTTATGTGTATTTAACTATTTAAAAAAAAATTAATTAGTCTATTTTGCCCATAGAAATCTGGACTTCGGGATCTCACAACAAGCAAGACACCTGAAGCTTCTATTGCTGCTGCCTTATCTAGGGATTCAAAACTTTTTGAGAGGACAGCTCCTTCAACGTATTGTGTACGTTCTGCCTATAGGAAGGACCCCGCTGATGCTGAGGCAATACTTTCTATGGCCAGGGAAAGAATCCGGATATTTAAAAGCGGTATTGTGGATGGAGAAGATGCGGATGATGCTGAAAGAGATGGAGATTCTGAAAGTGACGGAGGTGAGGATCCTGAGGTTGATGATTTAGGTACTGAGACAAATTCAAATAAAGAGGATCAGAATTCCAAAGAGACAACCGAGTTCAGTGCTACTCCATTGGGAAATGGCAAGGGGAGTGATGATGTTTTGGAAACTCCACAAGTCAGTCTTGGCAATATAGATGAGGGTTTGTTTTCAATGCAGTCAGGAGGAAATGGGGATAAAGATTCTGGTTTGTTTGTTGCACAGTCTGTTGATGTCTCTGGTATTGGTAATAATATGGTTGGTAATCAAGAAGATGCAGATATTGATGAAAGCAATCCTGGTGAATCTTGGGTTCAGGGACTTATGGAAGGAGAGTATTCTGATCTTAGTGTTGAGGAGCGCCTGAGTGCGCTTGTTGCTTTAATTGGCATTGCAATTGAAGGAAACTCTATCCATGTTGTTCTTGAGGTACCTTTCCTTTTCTTGTGTGTTTTAAAAATTTGCTGGGCCGTGTTTCATTGCCTGCAATCTGAAATGAGAATGTTTTTCAGGAACGTTTAGAAGCAGCAAATGCTCTGAAGAAGCAAATGTGGGCTGAGGCACAACTTGATAAACGCCGTATGAAAGAAGAGTTTGTGTTGAGGACAAATTATTCATCATTTGCGGGAAACAAGGCTGAACCTAATCTTCTTACAATTTCCTTGGCAGAGGATCGGCAAAGTCCACTTTGCACCATTAATGACAAAAACAATGAGACGTCTGTGGCCCCTGCTGTCGAGCAAGAACAGTTAAATAATATACAGAATGACCAAAATTATCTTAACAGTTTGCCCTCTGAAGAGAACCTGCAAATCCATGATTACCCTGCTGGCCCAGATAATCTTCCATATCAGCAACCAGGATATGTTGCTGAAAGGTCACGCTCACAGCTAAAATCTTACATTGGTCACAAGGCGGAAGAGATGTATGTATATCGATCACTGCCTCTTGGTCAGGATCGCAGACGTAATCGATACTGGCGGTTTATTACATCTGCTTCTCGAAATGATCCCGGCTGTGGCAGGATCTTTGTTGAGTTGCATGATGGTCATTGGAGGCTTATTGATTCTGAAGAGGTACTTTACTCTTTGATGAGCCATTACATGCTTTAGCAGTCTATATAGATGATCAAACTGTAATGTGCATCTATTTTATATGAATTTTCTGTACTTAAAACTGTGTGTAGCAGCTGTTTTGAATTCTCCTTTCCCGACATCATTTGGTGGAAGCACAGGCAAGAGATATATGCTACTTTAGAATATTGGGTGCTAAAACTCAGGCATTTCTGCTATGTGCAGTATTTGTCTTGTTCTTTAGTGCTACTTATCCTGAAAGTCGACATTGACTAGCTGAATTTTTCAAAGATTGCCTATGTCCATGTGAACTACCACTAATCCTAGAAGTTTAAGCTGTTAGGAAAGTGTGAATTTGATTATTTAACCATTATTCTAACACTCTGATGCAGGGAAAGTGATGGGCTGTTTGTGTATGGTTTGGAAACAATGAAAGGGCTAAGTTACTTAGAACACATTGATAGGTGGATAAGTACCTCTGCAAGAACACTTAGTTCCAAATAGCACACAAAGGCTAACAATTCATTATATTACCAAAACTGATTTACAAAGAGCTTACATTCTACTACTTATACTAGTTGTTTGGCATTGGCAGCCTCTAGATGGTTGACAAGTGTCTAAATCCTATCGGCTAATGCTAAAGAAATCATCTAACTAACTAACTAATTAATTAGTTATAAGAGGATTAGGATATAGCTACTTGAAATTGCCCTGCATCACACTCCCCATTACATGTGAGCCAAAACTCCTAATAAGTGGGGTCCAACATGTGGAACTTTTAACTTTTAAATGAAAGGTAGAGTGGAAATTGGGTTCGAGCTCAGGACCACCTGCTCTAATGCCATGTTAAATTACCACTAATTTCAATAGCTTAAGCTGCTAAAAAGGCGTGAATTTAATCAGTTAATTATTATTCTAATGGTAAACATACTCCATATTGCACATGTTGGTTCTCATCATTGTCTATCATCTTCATGCAGGGTTTTGATGCTTTGTTGTCATCTTTAGATGTACGTGGGGTTAGAGAATCTCATTTGCACACGATGTTGCAGAAGATTGAGATGTCCTTCAAGGAATCTGTTCAGATGAACACGCGTTCTGCTATGGGGAGACATAGTGGAGACTCTGTCAAAACAGAAGCCATTGAAATGGTTCCTGGCCCTGATTTCAGCATAGGCACTGATAGCCCTAGAAGTACTGTGTGTGCTGATTCTGATACGTCAGAGACCTCAACATGTTTTACGATTGAGCTTGGAAACAATGAACGTGAAAAAAATGATGCCTTGAAGAGATATCAGGATTTTGAAAAATGGATGTGGAAAGATTGTGTTAATTCGTCAGTAATATTTGCAATGAAGTATGGGAAGAAAAGGGATCTACAATTGCTGAGTACTTGTGATTATTGCCATGATGTCTATTCTTTTGAAGACAACCACTGTCCTTCCTGCCATAAGACATACAGTTCATCTCGGAACTTAAATTTTTCTGAACATGTGTCTCAATGTGAAGAAAAACCAAAGTTTGACACTCAAAATACTTGGCATGGTTCACTCTCAGCTCCTCTCCGGATAAGGTTGCTTAAAGTGCAATTAGCTTTGATTGAGGTAATGCCTTCAATTTATATGTTTGGATATGTTTTCGAAATTATAAATTTTGTAATGAAAACATTATAATATGAATAGCAGCTTGACAATCTCTGATGCTTTGTTATTACTTTTTTTGTGTTGGGGTGAGAGGGTGGGTTTAAATGTTTATGCAGCTAATACTGTCTTTGTTCTGGCTTGGTAGGTTTCTATTCCACCGGAAGCTCTTCAACCTCTTTGGACCGACAGTTATCGAAAATCATGGGGAATGAAATTGCACTCCTCATCATCAGCTGAAGATCTTCTTAAGGTTATAAGCTCGCCTTGCTTGAAGGGATGTGCATTAGAACTTTCAAACATCATTCTCATTATATTTGCTTGTGATTTTGAATGTCTACATTTTCTTGTCCAGAAATGGATAATGAGGCTTAGTGTTACTCTGCATAATGATATGCACCTTTCATTGATAGATGGATAATAAACATTTAAGTCCCAAAATTTTGGGATTGGCTATAGTCAACAAACTAATTGGGGTTGATCACATGATTTTTTAAAATTTTTTCATTCTATCCTATCCAAAATCATACTCTCTGTTCACCTCCTTCATCTACACACCCTTTTTTATTACTTCTATCAATGTTATTTTAGGTCTTTCTCTACCTCTTTATGTTCCCTTGACTTGAATTAAATCACTTTTTTCTCATTGGTGCATTGATTGCTCACCTTTGCACATAAACAAACCATCTAAAAAAAAATTTCCTCTTATTTTCATCCAAATGAGCTATCCTTATCTTTAAACAATTTTCTTCATTTTGCATCATATCTTTCTTTGTATTTCTACATTTTCATTATAACTACATTCGTTTTATGAACGTGTTACTTATTAATAAATAATAATCTAACAAAAATTATCATACAACATAGCTGATCTATATTCTATAGCAATCTTATAAAACCTTTTCTTTAACTTAAATAGGTATTCTACAAGCACACAATACATTCAATGCACTTTTATACTTCATCAACCCTACTCTTAACCTTTGATTCACATCCTTTTCAATCTCTACATCCTTTTGAGTTATTGATCACAGCCTTTTCAATCTCTATGTCCTTATGAGTTATTGATCACATCCTTTTCAATCTCTACATCCCTGAGTTATTGATCTAAGATATTGAAAGAACATACTCTTTTATTTTTTGATAAGTACAAAACTTTATTAAAAAAGATATCCACTTTATGTTCAAAATGATAAACACAAAGTAATTAAAAAATTCAAACAGTTACAAAAGAGGTCCTAATGAATTTTGGAAATAAAAAATGGAATGAGAAGATGTATAACCTCATGTCCTAGCTCAATCAAATGTACTCTTTTGGTATCTCTTGACCAGAAAGTTTTATAATCCACCTGGGGTGCCTCAACGGTAAGGGAGAGTGTCTAGACTAATTGTAAACCCAGAAATCTTTGGTTTGATTCCTAGCCAAGGCATTTTGAAATTCACCTGCTGCCTGCTCAATGGAGGTGTGTAGGCATTTGGTGATTACCCTTAGGGGTCGTCCCACTGGCCCATACCTTGAGGGGGTTCCTCATCATCACTCATCATAAAAAAAAAAAAAAAAAAATAAAATAAAATAAAATCTCCAAATGTCCAACTTGGCGTTGATTCTACGGGTTTCATCCACTTATATTAATATCATTTGCATGAGCTTTAAGCATACACCAAGGGACTTCATCTTGAATCGATCTAGTATGTCATCCATAACCAATGCAAAGAGATACGACCTTAAAGCTAATCCCTGATATAAACATATTTTCATAGAAAACTCATTCGTAATGCCTTCACTTGTTCTCATAGAAATTAAAATTTCATTAAACATATCCTCAGTCACCTTAGTATACTTAATAGGAACCCTTTTACTTTCAAATTTCACCACATAATCTGTCTAGATACTCATCATATGCATTCTCTAGGCCAATAAAAAACATACAAACGTATCCTCAATCACACCTTAGTATACTTAATAGGAACTCTTTTACTTTCAAAAATTGACTACATAATCTCTCTAGATACTTATCATACGCATTATCTAGGCCAATAAAAACCATATAAACACATCCTCATCGCCTTAGTATACTTAATCGGAATTCTTTTACTTTCAAAATTCACCACATAATCTCTCTAGATGCTCTCATACGCATTCTCTAGGCTAATGAAAACCCTATAAGGATCTTTACATGCTAAGTAAGAAAATGGCTTCCATGGTAGATCACCCTAGCATAACACCAAATTGATTTATGATAGCTTTGTTTTGGTTTCTTAACCAATGTTCAATCACTCTTTCCCTAAGTTTCATAGTGTGACTCATAAGCTTAATTCCACTGCAATTTGTACAGTTTTAAATAGGTCTGATTGGTAATGCGGTTTTAAAACGCACTACTTCATAGATTGCTTTTTAAAACTTTACATTTTTCTAGGTGTTGTCTTTTCAAACAACTTCATTTTCAAAAATTTGAAAAAATAACTTATACCAAATGGGCAAAAAAATCTCCTTTGTTCTTTTACATCAGTAATAAATTGCTTTTGTTTACATACCAAGCATTTTGTTTACACAACATCTTATTAAAGATGTTTGTTAACCATCCTACACCTATCCAATACTTCCAAACTTTAATTGGGATTTCATTGGGTGCCAATGTAGTGTGTCGCATACCAAGAATGATGTAGCTAATCATTATTCACTTTTCATTACATTTGGGCTTCAATGCAGTGTGTTACTAGTACAAGATGCCATTTTGTTTCTCTCGCCTTCTACTTGCTTTGAAGTTGCCTCCCTCATGATTCTATGCATGATTTTTTAGTTATTTTATCTGGTTGAAGATAAACCAATTTGGATCCTGTGCTCATACTATTCTCATATTGTACTGCACTTGTTAATCATAACATCTACGACTATGATATAACTGGCATGGTTTTTCTTATTTTCTTTCTCTGTTTTCTTCCATTTGTTTATTGAACTCTTTTAATTTTTCTTTTTGAGAAGCTACCAAGTCATAGAACGTGTTTTGTGTTCTTTTGTAGGCTTTGACATTGTTGGAAAGTGCCATAAAGAGGGACTATTTATCATCGAACTTTGAGAGCACCACTGAGCTGCTGGGATCCTCTAACCCTTCGGGATGTGGTACGGATTATTCTTTTGGTCCTGAAACAGTTCTCATACTTCCATGGATACCACATACAACAGCGGCTGTGGCTCTGAGGCTCATGGAATTTGATGCGTCCATCTCGTATATGCTGAAGCAGAAAGTGGACTCTCAGAAGGATAAGGGACCTTGGGTTATTGTGAGTAGTATTTTTCTTATTACTGTTGAATTATCTCAATTGGAGAAAATAAATAAATATTAAATAAAAAAGGGTTAAATGCCTTCATCAGTAGCGTTCACTTTGGACTAGGCTTGGTATAAGCAATAATTTTTATAGGCCCTAGAGGCTTTTGTCTCCCCTGCTTCAAGATTTATGGGATAAGGCATAGAGTAGGCGAGGAGTTGGTATGGAGGAAGAAAAGAAATAATCCTTAATTTCTAGTGTCTCATGTTAAAGATTTGCAAGGAAGAAAGGGTGAACATATTGATTATATAATACAACTTGTTCTTTTAACTTATAGTTCAAGCTAAATACAAAGTCAGCCTCAACATGAACTTAAGCGGTTTAAATTAGAATAATTTTGGGTGAAAAGGAAATAGCATGGATTTTATGTCTAAGGATGTATCTATACGTGTTTGTATTTATACATATGTGTGCTCATTCATTCTGCAGACACTTCTTCCTATTCCATCATTGCTTGAATCTCCTTTAACAGAAGACATAGAAATTTGAGAAGGAATAACAAAAACTAGTTCACTCACCGTTTCAATACATACATATACATATGTTATGTGCTATGGTGTTACAGATGATAAATGGTGGATTTAGGGTAATAAATAAAGTTTGATGGAGACTTCCCTGCATTGATTGCTGTTTTTTTTAACTCCCTCTTTCTTTATGACCCCCCAACCCCATGTGGGGGCAGGATGAAAATATCCAGTCTTTTCTATTTACATTTACTTATAGCACCTTTTGAACAGAAAAAAGTAGGAAATGAACTTCGAGTTTGTTGTTGAAAAAGTCTCATTGGAGGTTCTGACTTATAGTGCCCCAAAGCATGTTGAGTTGTGAGGCGTATGGTTCTAGTTGCCTTACAATTTGAGACATCAGTCCCAGGGACATGATTCTATGGGCCATGCCTCAGAGGTGCAATCTTGGCACACTTTCCAAATCTGTCTTGGTCCTGACACCGTTTGTGCCCTTTTTGCCCTTACAATGGAAGTACCTAGACTTGGCTTTCAGGTGGGAGCTTTCAGGCTGTATTCCCTGGCCAAGCAGGTTTCAGATTTGCAGGGCAACAAATGGCCCATAGTTCTGCGTCCCCAACACTGACTGCTCTCTTTGGTTAAATTTGTGTGTTGATTGAATAATATACTGTTTAACCAATACAATCCTGACATTTTCCTTTTTTGAACTTCATTTCTCAGAAGCTTCCATCAAAATATGCCACTGTCAAGAATTCAAAAGATGATGATACCGGTCATACACCTTATCAGGCTGAACATCTTAAAGAAGAGAAATGGGTAGATTCAGGTAGTGGACTCACTAGCTCTGGTCGTGGACGAGGGGGCCGTGGAAGAGGCCGTGGTCGTATTCGTGGCGGAAGCTCACAAGGAAGGGTCATTAGTTCCAGAGCTGAATCTGGTAAGAGAACTTCCTCCACAAAGAGTGACAGATTGGGGCAGGCATTGGGATGGAGAGGACGACCACGTGGACGAGGAGGGCGTAGACGAGGTCGTCGGAGCATTAGAAGCAGGCAGAGACCTGCAAAGGTGGTTGTGGTTGGTGGAGACACAGATAACTCCAAAGATATCATCCTTGATAAATCGCCAAGTGGCTTGGAGTGGAATGGAGATGAAAGCATGCGGCTGCCAGGGGAGGATGCTGGGAGTACTAGCAGTTCAGAAAGATCAGATTATGATTATGAAAATGGTCAGGCAACCGGAGATGAATATGATGATATGGTGGTGGATGACTTTGCTGCGGGATATCCTGGCAGGTCTGATGACTTGCTACAGGGGACCTATTATAACGTAGATGTAGAGGAAGAAGAGGAAGCAGAAGAAGAAGACAATGAAGATGATGTTGATGACAATGAAGGAGATGCAGAAGATGAGCAAGGGGATCTTGATATTGATGAATATATAAATGGGGACTCGGATGAGGAGGGAAACGGGGGTGGGGACAGAGAGCAGAACCTTGATCAAGATCAAGGTACATATACATCCTCGGACTACAGCGAGTAATGCAATCTCTCACATTCTTATTGTATAAGAGATGTTTCATCATTGTATTGCACTCTTTGTTTTCCTCGATGCATCCGAACCATCCTTGTAAGCCAACAGTATTTATAAAGGTTACTGTAACCGTGCAAAGCATGTTAACGGAAATTAAATGTGAATGAATATCCCATTTTGTTCAATTGGCCTCATCTCGAATAGCAAAACTATCACTTGTTAAACTATCACTTGTTAGTAGTAGTCCTTGTATCGCTTTACATAATACTTAGTATACTTAGTAGAAGTTGAGTTGCTTGAGCATACTTGGCGGAAGTTGAGTTGCTTGAGCAGTGATGCTTTAATGGTACAGTGTTTACCATATATGGCATTGAACTTTTATTCTTCTATTCCGAACCTTTTCTAGACCGCCTTATTGGTTCGTGCTAATTAAACAAGAATAGTCATGAATGTGAATCTGTTTTATTAGATTACAGATGTGATTCTCAGAAAAGAGAAAGGATGACACTAACCTTTATTATTGATAGCATCAATTCGTTAAATCTCAACTCTAAAACAAGAATAGTCATCAAAGATTCAAAACTTATGTAGTACAATTACAAATGCATAAAAAAAAAAAAAAAAAACCAACCGAAAAGTTCTGAAAACCCCATTACCATTCTGGGATTGTAAATCATAGAGACCCTAGATATGTATATTCACATAAGTGCTACATTTCTCCGAGTATTACATACTCATGGACCCAAAAATTTCTTGATTCCAGCCTTCTGCTCTGAAGTAAGCCTTGTAGGGAACTTGATGTTGAATTTGATACGTAAGTTGCCTTTTTTTGTTGGGTCCTTTTGGATTGGCATTCCTTCCCCTGGAACAACCTCCTCATAGTTTGGATTAATCACATTATTGATTGGGATATTTAAAGTTCTGCCATCCAGAGTAGTCAGGTGGACAGTGTAGCCCGTCAAGGCATCCGCCAAGGATATTTTCTGGGTGACAATTAAGTCGTTTCCATCTCGGGTGAAAACACTGTGGGGCTTCTCATCAATGATAAATACAAGATCAGCAGGTATAACATTTGGCTGCTCATTCCCTTTCTCTGGGAAGGTTATCTTTGTGCCCTTCTTCCAACCAGGCTTTATGTCGATAGTAAGGATCTCTTCCACTTGAATGGTCTTGCTGCAAAACAGAATGAATGATATCAGAAATTATGCAGGACATTGCAACATTACCAGAATCACAAGGCAATAAGTATCTGAAGATTGTATAACTCCATATATTTTCACCATTCATTAGTATTATTTTGCCTACAGAACATCCCTTGAAAATCATAACTCTTGTACACAAATCCACACTTATAGAACTGAATCTGCTAAACTAGATTGTCAGCAACAGTCATGAAAATGATCAATGTGCAGAGTGCAGTGTTCATGATCCTAGAGAATGTCAAGAGGCGAGTTTGAGATAAATTATCTGAATTTAAGATGAGAACTCAATATCATAATGTAACACCATGCATCTTATTTGCAGCCCGAAAGCAGTTACGTGTTTAGATTACATTACCACAAAAAAGAACAATTCTCAATAATTTCACAAACATTAGCAGCTCAAGTGGCAGTTTTGAGATTAAGGTTTTGTGACGCAAATATCCACTTCATGAAGAAAGCATTACTACAACATCATGCCATTTCCACACCAAGAACAGGAAACCAACTTGTGTTTCTACTGCACTTTGAAAAACAACCTTTTGTTTTTTGTCAGTCCAAGTGCTAATTGAATATTTTCTTTACTTCTAAGTGAAGTTCTACACTCTGACAAGACAAGACTTATAGGCAAACAATTTATAGACTAAAATAACATAACCTTGCAAGTTTTGAATTCATTTTAGAGCCTGAACCGTTCATCATATAGATTATTAATGTCACAGAAGAGTAAACATTGTCATAAGACAAACTACATCTACACAAGCAATTTATCAAGGATGTTACTAAATTTTTATCTATAGTGTAAAATATCCTAAACACAACCTTAAAAGAACTTGTTTGAATAAAACATACTCCAAGAGGAAAAAATGAAAATAAAATCCTAGATTTACCCTTCCCCTGGTTTTAGAAGTTCCAAAATTGGGTAATGGTCTTTTTACCGTCCTAATGGACTATTGCCTAATTACAGATACAACTAGTTCTTAATATGAACAAATTTAGATAACCACCAATTGCGCAAATCCACTTTTGAAATTCAAAGAAGTGATCTCTCTAATGGCAGAATAAGTCATATGCTAATCTGTAACCAACAAATTCTGATGAAACCAGCAAAAAACTAATAAAACTAGAGCAACACAATCATTACTTTGATCAAACAGTAGCACTCACCAATCAAATTCACAAACTTAAGTTAAGGAACCAAAATTTGACAAAAGAAAATAAGCATTGAAGCAAAGCTACTTACCCACTAATGTCAGCAATTTCTCTAGAGATCTTCATCTTCTTGGTAGCTCCCTTGTATAACTCTTCAAGGCTGCAAGGCAACCTGCTCTCTATTGGAGGAGCTTTCCTAGGAGCACCTTGGTGCATAAACCCTCCTCCTCCTCCTCCTCCTCCTCCTTCTCCAAAAGATGCAAACCCATCATCACCAAAAATCCCACTTGAGAACCTTGACCCTCTCATGCCTCCACCACCTCCCATCCCTCCCATGCCTCCAAACGGGCCGGAAAACCCGAAAAACTCGGCAAAAATGTCGTCTGCGTTTCGAGGATTGAATCGAAACGTTGTCGGTCCATTACCTGTGGAAAAGTAGGAAGCTCCACCAGGTCCACCGGGTCCACCAGCATCAGGCGGTGGCACTTGACCCTTTAGGCCTTCTTCTCCGTATTGATCATACACTGCTCTCTTCTGGGGATCACTCAGAACCTACAAGAATTCCCATCAACAAGTTAATTAATTAAATAAAACCCATAAAATTTTTAATCGATTCTGATAATGGGTGGTAATAAAAATCAAAACTTGAGGGAAAAAAAATCAAGTTAAAAGAAGAAAATTGCACAGAGAAGCAGAGATTTCCACTACAACAAAACCTTAAATATACAAACATGAAAAGCAAAGCTAAAACCATGAAATACCAGAAAACTCAACAGGATGAACAATCTTAAAATTAAAACCACATAGAAGATTTCACATAAGAATAGAAGGAGAAGCATAAACATACCTCGTAGGCTTCAGATATTTGTTTGAACTTGGCTTCAGCTTCTTTCTTGTTGTTGGGGTTCTTATCAGGATGCCATTTCATTGCGAGCTTCCTATAAGCCTTCTTCAAGTCATCATCTTTGGCACTCCTATCAACCTGAAGTATCTTGTAATAGTCCACTCCCATCTTTCTCTTCTTCTTCTTGATTCTAAGCTCAAAAGGACAAAGCTTTTAATTGCCTTTGGTCTTGTGTAGCGGTTGTTGATGTTTACTAGTTGATGAATTTGATGAAGGAATCAATCAGTGATAGTGCAATATTGGTGTTGTGTCATGCGTGAATGGTTATGAGTAGGAATTGTTACTAGTAATAATAGGGATAGTTTGATGGTTTGAGAATCCTGTGGAAAGTTCCAGAAATTACTATATAGTTCTTTTTGAGTCGGCTGGTATTACAGGTTGGTTTTGATTCATTTTGTCACAGCCAATGGATTCATTCAACTTGGTTGGCCCCACCACTCCACCTGGCAAATTACAAACGACCCATCGTTCAAACTTCAAACCCAAGCGATTCTGCAATGGAAAAATGCTTAGCATTCTGTAGTTTATAATGAAAGGATCCATTGTTCATAGTACCCTCATCGATTTTGCAATAAGAAATCATGATTAACTTTCTGTACCTCATGATGAAAATGATCCATCATTCAAACCTCATCAATTCTTCAATAAAAATGCTTAGTTATTAGAAGAAATTAGGAGAAATTTTAAATTTAATTTTTCTAAGAAGTTTTATTATTTATCATAGATATTTTAATCATCTAATCAAAATTAGGTCTTACACGAGATGATTCCATCACATAAGTTAAGACAACTTTTTAAAACTATTTATATACTTCCTCCATCCCACTTTTTTTGTCCTCTATTTTATTTTAAGATGTCCCAAAATATTGTCATGTTTCTAAAAATAAAAGTCATTAATTTACTAATGTTTTTATTATACTCCTATTAATTTACTCATTCAATATTTTGATAAATTTTTTTAAGGGTAGTTTTAGAAACTTATACATTTTTAAAAAGTAGACAAGACAATAAATAATATTTCCTTAAAAAGTTTAACTTTTCAAACAGGACAAAAAAAGTGGGACGGATGGAGTAATATTGGGCATGTTTGGTAAGTGAGTTCAAACTCACATTTTCACATTTTAAACAACATTACACATATTTTCACACACTTTTTGCACCCACACGTATTTCAAAAAACTCCAAACAACAATTCTCAAACTACTCTACCAAACACCCCCTCAATATTTTTTGTAATTAATTTGATTTTTCAAAAAACACAATGCAAAAGAATTTATTTTGACATATGTTAAAATATAAATATATATATATATATATAAAAGATGTAAAAAAATAGAAAAATTTGGAAAAAAAAAAATCTCTTAAATATATCTAAAATACATGCTCCACGTTTACAAATCGAAAATTTTGAAACACCATCGTAAATGCGTTGTTGTATACCGGGAAGAAATATAGAAAAAAATTAGCAAAATATATTATATGTATTTTCTTTTTTGGGAATTATGCCCAAATGCCTTGTCAAAAGGCTGCAGTCGTTTTAATCGTGTATTTAGCATTTCCACAAGTACTAGTTTTTTTTCTTTGTTTTGATAGATCCACAGGTGCTAGATTCTTCTTGGCAGTATACCCATTTTTAGTTATGACGTGGTGACGTCTCTATTTATGCAAAAATTCTTTTCAGGTCATTAAAAACATTTAAATTAAAAAAATTTAATAATAATAAAATTTAAATATATTAACATCACAAAATAAAAACATACACAAATGCATAAAGTTTTGAAATTTTCTTTCACAAGTTTTCATACTTTGAAATTATTGTGTGATATAATAGTTTTACTATCAATTTATCAGTTATATCTTTTTCAATGTATACAACCAAACAATTATTAAACTACTGACCTCTCATTCAATTACTAACATATTGCCTAAATAAGTACTAATATAAACAAAATGCATTATCTTTTTGAAAAAATATATCACATAAATCCAATAAATTCTGCAAAAGACTAAAGCAAGTACTAACAGACTAGCTATTTAAAAAGTGTGCATTATTTATATATATAAAAAATGGCGATTTTAAAATATGTCATTTGAAAACACAAGTTAAAAAATCACAATTAAACATTTGGTTTGAGATTTTAGGCTAATTTGTTCGTTTGGCAATTTTTGAGAAGTGCTATGTTTACAACATTTTTGCAACACTTTCACAACAAAGCCTAGGTGATAAGTTTTTACTGGTTCTAATTTGAATTTACCATTGAAATTATTTTTTTTTTTACCAGTAATAACTTTCTATTTAGGATTTGTTACGAAAGTATTGTGAAAATATTATAAACATTGCATTTCTTGCAATTTTTTTGTTCAACATTCAATGGACCAAAATTTTGGAGACGTTGAATTTTATTTTTAATGGGCTCAATTGTTATTAAGGGTATTCAAGTCTTTTTTTAGGGTGGTCAAGTTTTTTTTCTAGGGTGGTCAAAAGACCCATATTAATTTAAAACTCAATTTTTTTTAAGGTATATTAAAAAAAAAAAAAATAATTCAGGGTGGTCCTGTGACCACCCTCATTAGTACCTAGCGCCACCCCTGGTGGCAGTTGATCGGGCTTACAATAAAGAATGTCATTCAGCATTAAAATATTGGAGTATTTATTAGAAATTTTTAGAGTACCGCAATATGGTGTCCCACTCTCTCATGTTCACTAGGGGTGTCCACTTGTCAAGTTTGTACCTAACTTGTAATTGACCCAATCGGATTGGATGAAGAACAATTAGACCCGCAAGCTAATCGGTAAAGGATATAAGTTGGACGAATTAGGCAAGTTTTGGGAGGTGGTCGGTTTTGAGTGAAACCAAAAACAATGAAAAAAGGAGCAATGATGGAGATCTTGTCAGATCTGATGGATCTCCGTTGGATCTAGCTGTGTTGGTCGTCGATCTCCGCCATATCTCATTGGAAACATTGGAAATCGCAAGATTTGAAGGTATTTATGGTTGGGTTGGGTTGCTCGAGTTTTGGAGGAGGAGACTTGCACTCAAGCTTCTGCTGATTGCTAGAGTGGTTGGATCAGGTGGCAAATGATTCTAGTTCGGTTGGGTTGGTGGGTGGGTTGGGGTTCACAGTGAATTTGCTAATTATATTTATAGTGGAGTATATCACGAATATATGCGCATTTTTAAGTTATATATACCTATTATTTGTACCTTCTAAATTTGGATCTATTACAATTTCTTTTATAGATATGATAAAATTTCAACCTATGACTTTAATTCCATAGGTGTCAATTGATTGAATTACAAGGATTTTGGCGGATCAATTACCATTTTCATATCTAATATTTTAGTTTTGTCAATTTCATCTTCTAAGGTCATGATATATTTTGTTCATTGTTGTTGAGGGTGGGCAAAGATTCAAAAGAATCCACCTACCTACTCAACTAGGTTCAATTCGATGGATCAATGGTGGTCTTAATCAAACAAGCAGTTCCAAAAACTCAAATAATCATTAGGGTCTTGGGTTTTATAAAGAAATCCCTTAAGAATTTTCCCCAATTTTATAAAGAAATCCCTTGAGAATACATTTTTTTTTTTTCTTTTACCGCTTAACCCCTCTCTCTCTCATTTAAATAATATATATATTTTTTGTTTTTACCATTTCGTAAAGTGCCATTATGTGTTAAAAAAATTTGACTTTTGACACCATTGATGTAGTGGGTTTTTAAGGTTTTGGGTACTAAAATACAATTTTAGCTACTTTAGCACATTTGATGTGAATGCTCTAATTGGTTAGTCTGACAACAACTAGCATTTTCTAGCTTTGGTAACCATCTCCTTCAAGAAGACGGACTACCAGGGAGAATCCAAGGGCTACCAGTATTGGCAAAGCCCTCTCCTTTTCTACCCAAAACTGAACTTTCATATAGCTTGAAAGCAAGGCTTGTGTTGCAATCATTGAAAGAAATTATCAAGGTGAGCCTAAATTGGGAAGCCCTTGGGCTTGCAGAGAGGGGTTTCCCCCCCTAAATTGTAAGAGTTCCTTTCGTCATTGGGTTTGGGCCTTCCCTAAGAGGGTTTTAAATGCCCTTAAAGAGGAATTAGGCCCCCTTCTGTGTAAGTTTTGTTTTCTTCTGTAGCATTTTTGCCCAGGAAAAAAAACAAGAACAAGCAAACAAGTTGCGTAGGACAGTTAAGTTTTGTTTACCAACAAAAAAAGAAAGAAAGTTGAAGTGTTCTAACCTGTACTTAGGATTATATAGCTAAAGATGAAAGAATCGATGTAGAAATTGAGTCCAGAAAGGACTAGAGTAAACTTGGATGAAACTAAGAGATGGCTAATACTGGACCAAGGCTAACATAAGAAAAGACTAGGGGAAAGCTCTCAGGTACCCAATCCAAGAGTGAAAAGTCACTTACCAACAATTAAAATTGATTAGATCTTGTCTTTATAATACTCCGGACCTGGTGTATTTTTTTTTTGTTGATAATTCAATAGTTACAATGAGGAAATAAATTTGAATTATGAGTATCATGAAACTATTAGAGATGCCAAACAATTAAGTCCTAAGACTCGACACTTCGGACCTAGTTAATAGTTACATGATTAAGGCCTATGTTTGACCCCTTCTAAAAATTTCTTTGGGGCCAAGCAGAATTTTAAACCCAACCCCAAACTCAAGTATAAACAAATCAATAAATCCGTCCCCGATTACTCGATTAGTGGCACACTTGGATTCATTTAACCATTGTCAACTTGTCATTATTGAAGGAATTATGGTCAATAGTTTACAGTATTTATTAGAACAAGAGGAAAAGAGGAAAAAACAAGGGGAAGAAGTCCAATATACTCCATCAAATAACTTTTTTTTTTCTTCTTTAAAAAAATTTCCTGCTTAGCAACCCAAAAAAAAAAAAAAAAAAAAAAAATACAACTAATCACACGGCATCTGAAATTTGACCAAATATCAGGGAATAACAAATATTGCATCGCCTAAAACACCCCCCCTCCACCAAAACAGACACACACAAATACTAATCCAGCAATGAATGTCTGAGTACCCATTTAAGGGAAAAAAAAAAAAAAAAAAAAAAATCCAGAATGAATGAATTAGTGCTAACAAGGAATCTTTTCAATGAACCATCTAAGTACTCTCACAGGAAGCTTCACAATACCCATCGCCATATTCGCTAGTCCAGCAAAACATATGCAACATGGGCACAAACAACTCAGCACAGTCCTGTCATTCAATTAATTTCATGGAGAAAAAAAAATAATCAACACACACACATATAAAAAGAACATCTAACAATGACCACAAAATCCATATAAACAATGATCACAACAATAACAATAATTCTTGAAAAGAGTATGTTTTTATAATCTTGATTGACCTTGATTCATTACCAATATCAATGTAAAAGGTGTTATCAGAAAAAATATATATATATATATATATATGTATGTATAACTGTATATCAATGTAAAAGGCCTTTTTTAAGATAAATTTTCACAATGTTATCTATATAAATAAACAAAAATGCATACATTTAAGCACATTACAATTACATGGAAATTGTAACACTCAAAGAAAGGTATATATAGAGGGCAATGTAAGAATTCAGATGATGGGACAGTTTCTTCTACGGTTTAGGCTTAATTAAGGAATCAAGATCGCAAAGAAATTGTAATGAATGGGAAGAAAAAAAAATGGAGAAACATACCAAAAGCATATATAAATAAAATATTTAAAAAAAAAAAAAAAAAAAAAAAAAAAAAAGAGAGAGAGAGAGAGAGAAAGAAAACTAACCCAATAACCCAGATAACCGCACCCACAAGAGATAACACCAATGCCACCAATGCAAAGGGCAATCCCAGCAAGAAACCCAATGGCCTGCAATCTCCCATTCTCTCAAAATCAAAAGTCTCTTTGTTTCTCTGTAGACTTTTCTTTTTGTTTTGGTGTTTTGGGGGCTTTGAATTCGAAGAGGAGAAGAAGTGGATTTTATCAAATAAATACATACAGGTTTCAAAGTTAAGACTTCGACAGCGACGCATACGCGGTCTATAACTACCGGCATTTTCAAGTTGTTGAATTGGCGGAAATACCCTTGTGAAAGATTACAATTGTCATTTGGTATAGAGAGAGATTGCTGGGTACTTTAGGGAAATTGGCCTCTCTGAAGCTTCGCCAGGGTTTCTTTTGGGTCACAAAATCCGAATGAAACTGCGTGCGAAGACTTGTCACTTGTACATGTTTTTCATTTTCTACACAATTTTTATCTCCCTTTCCCAGCCGTCTAATAAGGTACCTATCAAAATTGAAGAATTCAATTCTGAGTTAAGTGGCAAGGAAAATGGTACTTTATTGTTGACTTTCTCTCTAATAAAGGGTAGTCCTTCCCTTCCTCTTTCTTTATTTATTTATTTACTAGTATTATTTTCGTGGGGTTGATGGACATTCATATGTAAACTCAAAAGTTTAGAAATTTTAAAATAATTAAAACTAAAATATTAAATATATATATAGTAATAATAAATGGGCAAAACTTAAGTAAAGTACTTAGATGTTGTTTCTTAGGTTCTCTTTTTAAAATTCTGCCATGTGGTTTTTTTCTAATGAAATGGAAGTGTATTTTTTAGTTAAGTAACCATATGACTGAATTTTAAAAGTCTGAATTTTAAAAAAGGAACCTAAGGAACAACACATAGTTTTGTCCATAATAAATTATAAAATAAGTAAATAATTTTAACTAAAAAAATTTCTTTTAAGTTCTAATTGTTTAGAGTTTAGACTTTATTAGTGTTTACCTATTTTTATATTTTAAAATTCTCTTTGTGCTTTATGTTAATTTCTTAATATGAGATATGAAATGAGCTTAATCATTTCTACTTGGGTTATGTTTAATCTATACCCTAGCCAATACAAACAATAATAAACAAAATAGTTCCTCAATACCGATTTTTTCCTAGTGATAGTCTAATTGAAAAAATCAACACATTCACAAATAAACAATAACCAAAACTGAAAATCAAAACATACACAAAAGAGTTCAAAAATTGAGAACATAAAAAAAAAAAAAAAAAATCAATAAAAACTTACATAAGAGAACCAATAACTTAAATGGGTGTCCATTGTTTTGCTTCTTTATAGTAAACTTCCTTTGACATAATGTCCTGCATGCAAATTTAGAAGTAAAGAACAAATAAATAATAACCAAAACCGAAAATCAAAACATACACAAAAGAGTATTGAGAATATTAAAAAAAAAAATCAATAAAAACTTACATAAGAGAACCAAGAATTTAAAGGGGGAAAAGAAAAGGAAAAAAAAAAAAAAAAACAAATAAGGTAAGAAAACGGTGCCATTTCTTGAATCTTTTTAATTGTCTAACTTCGATCTCATTTGATCCTTAGTTCCTTAATTTTGCCCCCATTAAAGCAAATATACAATAACTGCAATTGTTCTAATACCCCTAAAAATAGTTATTATACAATAAAAAAAAAAGAAACAACACTAAGGGTGTGTTTGGTAGAGTGAATTTTAGGAAGGATGGAAAAAAAAAAAGAGAAAATGAGGAGAGAAATTTTTTTGGAAAGTGTTTAGTTGAGAGGGGGAGAGAGGATCAAAAATGATGGTGGGGCCTAGATGTTTTATCCCCTCGCCCACGAAAATGTTTTCTCTCCAAAATAGGGAGAAAACCGAGTGAGGGAAGTTTGATAGATAAATGACGAAAATGCCCATGTGCACTTGCACATGGTCTTGTCTAGTACATTTTCCATTTTTTTTTTTCTTCTAGTCTAGTTTACACGTTGCCTCTTCCTTCTTTTCTTTTTTTTTTTTTTTTTTTTGTTGTTGTTTAGCCTTGATTTTTTTTCTAGACATGATTTTTATTTTTTAATAAATTTGAGTGATTGCTTTTTTTTTTTTTTGTCACTTTTTTGGTTTTAATTAGGCATCATTTTTTAACTAGGGTATATAAGTAAATTTATACAAACACACTTTTTTTGTCCCTCCACTTTTCCACTCCCAACCAAACAAAAAGAAAGGGAAATTAAAATCTTTTCTATCCTTCCACTTTTCTACCCTCCCACTATTTTCTATCTTCTCACTTTTTCACCCATCCAACCAAATTGACCCTAATGTGACATTTGGTACGGGGTAATGTTTTAGGATTCGTAGAAATGTTTATAGATTCTCACGTTTGGTTGCAAATCACATTAGGAAATCAGATGCCAGGGGAATCTAGATTCCCCCTTTAACCCTCTTTTAGTAGGAATATGGATTCTCTTTAAAATTGGTGGGTATCCAGATTCCCAAGTTTAAAGGAAATTGTATTTTTTATAAATTGACAATTTTAACCCATTATCCTTATCATTTAAGCAATTGAGATAAAATATATAAAAAATCATCAATATCTTTTCATTTGTCTTTATCTCTTCCCGCCAAAACAACATAAACAGGATAGACAACTCTATTGATATATTCATTAACAAAGTTCTATTTAGGTTTCACGTGTGAAAAAAAAAAGGTTTGAAGGGGACCCTCCATTGTTGCTAGGTATTCACTTTTATTGTTGTGTGTGTTGCTCAACAAATTATTAATGGATCTATTTTTATGGAAATTTGTTAATGTATCTATTCGTATCTCAAATCTTGGTTTTGTTTAGTTGCTAGAAATATAGACCTTGATTGGTGGCTTCATCTAGTTTTTTGTTTTTTATTTTTTATTTTTAGATTAATGGCTTTGTTTCTACAATTTAATAATTTTTATCCTATCTGGTGCTTTTGATGTTTGTTATACAACGATACAGAATGTGTAGATTTTTAATTTTTAACAACCCATCATATTTGTATACGCGTTTTTGGATTTGTCATAATTTATAGTTTATATATATTTTTTAATTATTTATTTAGAGGAAGATTAAAAAAAAAAAAAAAAAAAAACTTATATTGGATTTACAAATCTAAGGATAGAATGAGAAAAATAAATAATTCAGTTAAGATTTCTAAGAATAAATCAAATATTATAATCTTACATTCCTAGGAATCTTATTAGATTCATAATTAAACCAAACATAAGAATAGTTACATTCCTAGGCATCTAGATTGCAAGGCATCACATTCTCAGTAATCTGAATGTCAAGAGTAATGTGGATTCCCTCGTACCAAATGCCACCTAAGAGAATTGGCTTGTAGGAAAAGGCTATTCTTTTCCTTTGAGAGAGAAAAAGAAAGGTTTCTATTTTTTAAAGATTAAACAAGAGGAATAGAGATATTTATTTGTGTTTGATTTGTTCACAAGGAATAAGGAGAGGTGGAAGTGTGAGACTAACGTGAAAGAGAAGGGAAAATTGCTTTTTTAAAATTTAGCTAAAAGTTAGGAGTTTTTAGCTAAAAAGCTAAAAACCGATTGGTGTCTTGATTTGATAATAAAGAGCTATTATCAAGAGCGGAAGCCATAAATTGAAACTTAAAAAAAAAAAAAAAAGGAATTTTACATGTCTAACCCTATTATTTAAGCTTACTATACAAGTGAATTTGAGGGTATTTTAGACATTTAAAATGAGGATCCAAACATGGGAAACTCATTATATAGTAGTATAGATAGTAACATAGAAGCAACATAAATTTTTTATCAAAAAAAAAAAAAGCACCGTAAATTTGAGATATTATCGTATCTTTTAAAACAAAAAAGCATTATCATGGGATGATGGGAAACATGATTTCCAAATTGTGTAATGTGAGAATTTTTAAAATGAACTAAATTATTTACTAGTGTAAAGTTATGAACCTTTACAGGCTAAATTTATTCTAATTTTTCTTTCCTACTTTTTCAGGATGAAGTTTGCGGTCTACCCCATTTCAAATTTTAAACAGGCCCTCCTTGATTTTTGTATAGTCAACTGGACTAC
This sequence comes from Notholithocarpus densiflorus, assembly GCA_030021035.2. Taxonomy (NCBI): domain Eukaryota; kingdom Viridiplantae; phylum Streptophyta; class Magnoliopsida; order Fagales; family Fagaceae; genus Notholithocarpus; species Notholithocarpus densiflorus. Next base: position 577,364 of record JARYZH020000014.1, on the reverse strand, counting down.
ACCCGAGCAAGCCATGTGCTTGGGTTCATGTGAATTTCAGGCCCATTAAGTCAAAAGTCCAATTGCAGCACAAAGCCACAGAGTATTAAACATCACACCGAATCATAGATACCCTCAAACGCTTTAGATGTTCAAAATACCCTCTCCTTTATTTTTTTGCTGAATAGATGTTCAAAATACCCTTAAAGTCTCATATTTTGAAAGTTTAAATAATAAGATTAGACATATAAAATTACTAATTAAAAAATCCTAAATTTTAGCTAAATTAAAAAAATGCAGTTTTTGTAATCCACATTTTACACTTCAGATAGTAATAAATACAGTTTCACATCCACGTTTTCCTATTATCCAACATGCCTTTGATAACATTTTTTTTTTTTTTTTTGTATTTTAAAATATAAAAAACAAATAACTGCAAAACATTATCTAACAAAGCCAAGCCACCATTTACTACTATAAAAGATGTATATTAGAAATCTTTTAAGTTGAAAACTTACAATATTCTTTTAGTTTCTTGTTCATTCTTTTATCATATTTTTAACTGATATAATCTTTTTCCACACTTTCTATTTCATATATTGAATTCTTCTCAATAGTTAGGCGTTTTTCTGTAAAAATTGGTAAGCTTATAAACAAAATTTATATACTACTTTCTCAATTGAATTATATTGTGTATCATACTTTCTTAAATACATATATTGTGAACTGGTAAATCTATGACATTCTGTGAAGATTGAACTATATGAAATATGTTACAAAAAAATCGGTTATGAATGGAAAATTATGACACTAAACCAACAAAAAATAGAAGGTCTTATCGCACTCATGGTGTAATCCTATCTATGTTGTTGGAACTGTTGGTTAGTGGACATTTTAATAGATAAGTTTGAGTTGTATATTGTAACCGCTTGATAGTTGGCTCCAAAGTTGATTTTGGATAAGAATAAGTAGTTTTTATTTTTATTTTTATTTTTAATACTGATAAGGATAAATAGTTTTTTTTATTTTTATTTTATTAACTTCATGGAATGGGATAAAGGGGTGTGTGCGGGTTGGATTGGGTGGATGGAAGAAAATATTTTTAACCAACCCACCAAAGGTGGGTTAGGAAAATTCCAATTTGTTGCCGACCCACCAATCTATAAATCTGGTGGATCGGTTGAAAATTTTAATGGTTTCAACATGGCGGATTGAGTGGGTTGACAAATGCAAATAACTAAATGAAATTATTTCAATTAAATTGGATAATAGTTTCATTCCTCAAATAAAAAAGGAAAGAAAAATATTACAATTTTTATTAAAAATAATCACAAACACTACATTATTTTTATTAGAATGACTGAAATTTTATCACACTAATATTTTTTTATTAAAAACAATCACAAATATTACATTATATTTATTAGAATGATTGAAATTTTATCACACTAAAAATAAAAACATCTCAAAATCATAAACATGTACATAGAGTAAGAATAATAATAATATCTTAGAGAGCGTGGTTGGATCGGAGTTTATTAGGGAAGAGAAATATGAAAATGAAAAAATAAACAGAAAGAGAAAAACATGAGAGAAATAAATGGGTGTATATGTAAGGCAGAATTTTGCAACGTGTAAAATTCATTGCCAATGAAACCAATCGAGCCCTTTTTTTTTTTCTTTCTTTCTTTTGGATCCAAACTAAGAAAAATATTATTAATTGCCTTGACATTCTAAACTAGTTAAAAATATCTAAATTCTTTTTAGAAAAAAGTTAAAAAATATCTAGAGGGATAAATTATTAAATCGAATGTGTCATTAATTTTCAACAAGTAAATATAACATGATTGGTTAAACCATTTCATGATAAAGAGGACCGGATTAATATCTATTTCTATGGGAATTCCAATTTAGGCGTGAATTCAAATTATATATTACAAATTAAGGGGCATAAAGAGTGGTACATCATTTAAAATTTTAAATGACATGGTATTTTGTATATTCACTCTATTGTTAGATTTAGAAAATAAATTTTTAACTATGAAATGAAACTCTCTTTTTTTTTTTTTTAAGAAACAAACTGGTCATGCTATTTATTTAATATGCTGGTAAATTAGCTCAAAGGACATAAGCAATGTTTAGTGGAGCAGACTTCATCCAAAAAAAAAAAAAAAAAAAAAAAACAAATAGAGATCTTGATTTCTATTAAAATGAAACTCTCTTAAATTCCATTGAAATAGAGATCTTTTTATGAAAAATATGACTCTAGAAAAGTATTGTATGCCTTATTTATGGTCCATTTGATTAGAGATTTCTAATATCGTTGTTTAAATGTTGTGGAAATACGTGTGAGTTAAAAAGTGTTATAGAAATATTTGTTGTAGTGTTTAAATACTGAAAATTGTTGTTTAAACACCTCTACCAAATTACATACTCTATATATATGTCTTTTAGGGTATGGTCCCCATCTCCTTTAAGCCCTTAAAGTGGACTTGGCAAAAGTGAACCCTAACTGACAATTCGTTTGAAATTGAAGGAAAAATATGAATAAGGATAGAGATTTTGAACTCGTAAGAACAAGTCACATTGGTTTGCCTTTTTTTTTTTTTTCTTTCTTTTCCAAAGGGATTTATTTTTACATTTTTTGTGGATTTATTTTTTTGACTTTCTGACTTATATGTAAATGTGCTTCACACATTCACTTCTTACTCCCGATATTTTCTTTATTTAGTTTATTTTCTAAGCTCATTTTTTCTTACAAACACTCACAAATTCTTTCTTCACAAGGCTAAAACATGAAGATTTCAGTATAGTGAAAATTGGACAGTGTAAACTAAACAATTTATGTATTATTTAACAACTATTTTTTAGTATTTTTGTTTATTTGCTCTCTTGTATTGAAATGAAGAAAAAGACAATATTTTTGCCAAAAAAAAGAAAAAAAAAAGACAATATAATCAAGTTTCTAATATATTTATTTGTACAAATTTGGTTACAAACTTGGGTATAAAAAATTGTTACAACTTCACCAATATCTTTTTATTGAAAATGAATTTTGACAAATCCACTATTGGATAACGTTCTCTTCTTGTAACCTACATGCTTACAAATTTTCCAAAAGATCAAAGATCAATAGCTATATTATCAGTCAAATGTTTAAATTTCAAGTTTTTGTAGTTTAAATTATGCATAAAAATAAGTTTATAGATCAAATAGTAAATAACATCCAATTAACACAAAATTTGACATGTGTATTAAGAGCAGAAAGAACATGCAATCCAACGATTAAATTTTCAAAATATGTAGCTGTATTAATATTTTTTAGTGGGAGTTATAATTGTTAACTACAACCAAGTTTGTAGTTAAATTTTGTCCTATTTATTTAGAAGAAATGAAATATCCACAACATTTTTACAATAAATCTTAAGTGGCAAGTTGTTACTGATTGTTATTACTGGGGCAAAAAAGTAATCTTAGTGTTATGTTCAAATTTGAACCAATAATAATTAGCCACCTATGATTTGTTGTGAAAATATTGTAAAAATGTTGTGGAAGTAACATATCTCTTTACTTAGTATGTGAAAAAATACGGATCATATTTGATTGACCAAATCCTTTAAAGATCCTATATGGATCATAGGTTTTGCAATTCATTAAAAAAAAAAAAGTTTAATTTTGATATGAATCCAATCGACCTTATCCGTTTGCCAAGTCTAATTAACTTAATTAGAGCCACTGCCCCGGTTACCTAGCAACAGCTAGCTAGCCAATTTTCTTACTTTTCCCTGACCTAGAATGTAAGTAGTTAATTACTCTCAAATTGGTGCTCCTCAAGTTACTAATTAACAAGCAGTAAAATGTAACAATCCCTCCTACCCTGATGGAGCCACTGTACCTACCTTTATCCTTACCGGTAGAAATTTAAAAAAAAAAAAATATATATATATATGAGAAAGGGATGGAAACACAATCACTTACTGTACTAGATAGAACTTGCTTGTAGCTTATAAGACACAAGAACAAACAAAACAAAACAAGCCTCTCTCTCTCTCTCTCTCTCTCTCTCTCTCTCTCTCTCAACATGCATGCATTCATAAGCAAACAGGACACTTCCCACCACAAATCCAATCATAAAATACTTCCACCAAAGACAAAAAGTTCTTCTCCACACATATCTGCAACTGCATTTCGACCTTGTTCTTAAAATATCATTTCCAGTTACAGACAAGCCCCGTGTTCTATTATTATTTAGTCATGTCGTTGATTCGACTTATTGTAACAGTCGAAATCTACTAGTCATGTAAAAATGAATTTTGTTGTTACCTCTTCAATCCATTCACGAATTCTATCCTCGAAAACTTGATCATATAGACATATATAATCTCTAGTTCCAATCCTCTTGATGTACGTAATACAACTCGGTTTATAGTTTTACTTCCACAGAGATTTTGCTGCACCCTATATAGCTCATTTTTGCATGAGATTCACATCAAAATGGGACATACAATATGTTATATTATTGGAAGAAGCCAATGCTTCAGTGGATATAGACATTTCACTTAGATTATTTGAGAGTATTATTGCAGTACTGTAGCTCAAGTCAATGGATATGTCGTGCTTGCACGACTGTACACGTCAAGAAAACACTAAAAAGAGTAACAAGCCCCTCATATCCAATCCAAAATGGTGGACAGACTTTTCAATTGCGGTCCACGCTCCATATATAACATTTTCAATCGGAATATCAAACACCATCTTCCCCTTTCTATTTTTCCAATTAATTACAACTTGATGACGTCATGCTGAAATTTGGTTATTCAAAATTCGGAAATAATAAATTTAATTATTAGATAATGAAATTATAAAAAGTTAACGAGTGCCTTTAAGGCATATGTTAATAAATCATTTTCAAAAAGTTTTAATATTACTTTTATATAAAATATAAAAAAAAAACAGTTTAAAAAATCAATTGTTTTTTTTTCTTATAATTTTTTTTTGAAAATACTTCCTAAACTAATGCTTTTAAAATATCTGATAACATTTCTCATTTATAATAAGGAAAACTACATGCTTGTATTTATAAATCATAAGTATGTACTGAAAATAAAGTTTAATATACCTACGGGCCGGGATAGAAACTGATCAGTAGAGAAGATCTACCCGATTAGGCAATGAATTATTGAAGAGGTGGTTCTTTGTCAAGGCTAGGTTTTTGGATTGTTTTAGGGGTGGGGACGCTTTGGAAAGGACCCAATATTGTTAGAGAAGTCAGATTCCTATTTAATACATAATCGCCAACAACAACAATTATTGCTACTATGAGGACCCCATTTATTACATGTGTGTCAATGTCTACCAGGACCCTTTATAAAGACATCTACGTCGACCTTTTTCGTAGTACTAACAATAGATTCTAGGATTCTCAAAAAAAAAAAAAAAAAAAAAAACAATAGATTGTCAATTTGTAAAATGTTCCTTTTATTATGGCTCCTTGATCCATATGGCCTAGAATGAATGACCCGCAATTTACGTAGAAGCTAGCCTACAGATATTCTATAAGTCCATCAGAGTTGCGCACCCTTCATACCAGCTGGTCACGGCTACTGGCTAGATTCAAGGATAATGATTTTGCCCCACCCCGTCTTGCGTGAGTTTTTCCCACCTCATAGAGGTGTTAGAATAGGGATGGAGCTAGATTTTCATCCCGCTCCTTGGTCAGGATAGGGACAGGATGGGTTTAGGATTTCCTACCCCACATATATTTACAAAAATACCCCTAGTGTAATTAATATTTTACCAAATATTCTAGCTAGGTTTTTACTTCTTACTTATTTCCTATTCTTTTTTCAGTTTTTGGATTATGTTTGTTAAGTTATGGTTTTTCACATAACTTTTATATTGGCTTTATTTCTTGATAAAATGTATTGTAATTTTGTTAATTTATTTCTTTGTATTTTGTGGAATTTAATTGTAATGTGTTTAGTTCTAAGTTGGTGAAGATTGCTCAAGACAGTTGATCTCGAGACTTGGCTCAAACAGTAAGTTTAAAAATAACTTTCAAAAATGTATTTTCAACGTTGCTAAAAACATCATCCAAACAATTTTCGACAGCCCTCCCAAAGGACCCAAACCTTGAAAAAAGTATTTTATTTTTATTGACAATCAGAAACTATGGAAAATAGTAAAGGAGACCATCTATAATTATGCAAGATTTATCAAATACTCAAAATTGATCATGCGTGCTACTTTGATTGACAAAAGAGGAATAAAGGGGGTAGTTGATCGTTGAAACATTTCCTTTCCTGCTTGTATTTTTATTTATTATTCTTAAAATTTCTTTGTTCCTTATAATTTCAAATATACATTAGAACTTGTATATGTCTAGAATACGAGAAAACCTTATTCAAATAATCTTAGTTGATATCGCAACCCTACACAAAAGCATGAATATGGTTATTACGGGAATGGTTTGTGACTTCTTTTCTTTAAGTGATCACCTTCTCCCATGATAAGATTACTTCAAGAGAATTTCTACCTCTAAGAGAGAAACATGTACAAGGGCAACAACTATGAGAAAAACAGAGATTTGGGAGAAAAACTGAATGTATTCATTGATTAAATTAGCACAAGACTTATATACAAAGATCGGGCTTAACCCAGAAAAGCAAAAGAGCAAAAACTACCTAACTAACAAACTAACAGAATCTTAACAAGCTCTCTCACTTGTGAATCATCTAACAACCTCACGCACGTGTGAATTATTTAGAACAAAAATTAAAGCAAGCTAAACTACATGCCATTTCCTATAAGTGCTAATACAACAGCACTTCTAAGCTACAATCGTTTCTAGTCTAGTTCTTTGATCTTCAACTTCAGGTGCATCCATGACAGCTTGCTCACTCTATTCTAACTGCACAGTTCTGTGTTGATGCATATTGCTTTGATACTCCCCCTCAAGATGGACTGATGGTTGATAAATGTTGATCAGTCCCATCTTGGACAAAAGCTCTGAAAATTGCTTATGACTTAAAGCTTTGGTAAGCAAATCAGCTAACTATGACTGAGTCCTAACATGAATGAGTTTAATGACTTTGTCCAGCACCTTATCCCTCACAACATGATAATCTATTTCTATATGCTTCATTCTTTCATGGAAAACAAGATTAGAACCTATGTGAAGAGCTACTTGGCTGTCACAGAATAATAATGCTTCTCTATTGTGTCCAACCTGAAGATCCTTCAACAAGTAAAGAATCCAAACAATTTCACAAGTTGAAATGGCCATAGCCCTATATTTAGCTTTAGTTGAGGATTTGGAAACAGTGGATTGTTTCTTTGATTTCCATGAAACCAGTGAATCCCCAATGAAAATGCAGTAACCAGTGACTGACCTCCTAGTATCTGGACATGATGCCCAGTCTGAATATGTGAAGCCTTTCACATGAAGTTCTGAATTTGTAGAAAAGAAAACACCTTTACCAGGTTCATTCTTTAAGTATTGCAAAACTTTAAGTGTAGCCTCAAGATGTGGTTTTCTTGGTTTAGCCATAAATTGGCTCAACCTATGCATTGCATAAGTGATATCAGGTCTAGTGATAGTCAAGTACAACAATCTTCCTACCAACCTCCTGTACTTTCCTAGATCATCAAGCAACAAACCCTCATACTTACTAAGCTTTAAATTTTGTTCCATAGGAACCTTGACAAGCTTGCAACCAAGAAGCCTGCATCCTCCAAAATCTCAAGGGCATACTTCCTTTGACATAAGGAAATACCTTTAGCTCACCTAAATCCTTCAAGTTGAACTTCTGATCTAACAACACCTTAAATTGATCAACTTGATGTTTATCATTGCTTGCTATAAGAACATCATCAACATATACCAATAAAACAATGAAAGAAGCTCCTTGCTGTCTAGTAAAAAGGGAATAGTCTGCCTTTGATTGAGTAAATCCAAGCTGAATCAGTGTAGCTGAAAATTTGGAGAACCATTGTCTTGAAACTTGCTTAAGACCATAGAGAAACTTATTAAGCTTGCAAACAAGCTACTCCCCATGCTCCCCCTTGCTGTGAGAGCCTGGTGGAAGAGCCATGTAGACATCTTCATGCAAATCACTATGAAGAAATGCATTATTTACATCTAATTGGCTGAGAAACCAACCTTTCACAGCAGCCACTGCAAGTACACACTTCATAGAAACCATTTTGGCAACAGGACTGAAGGTTTCAATATAATCCAGACCCTCCTTTTGAGTGAACCCCTTAGCAACCAATCTGGCCTTATACCTTTCAATAGACCCATTTGCCTTGTACTTAGTTCTATAAACCCACTTACACCCTATAGGATGCTTATTACGTGGGAGAGAGGTAATAGTCCAAGTGTTATTGGCTTCCAAAGCTGCAATCTCAGCATCCATGGCCTCTTGCCATTTGGGGTCAGAGACTGCTTGTGAAAAATGTGTTGGTTCTGTGGTAGTGCAAATAGAACAGCAAAAAGACTTGTAGGTAGGGGACAAGTTGGCATATGAAAGATAAGAAAAAAGAGGATGAGAAGTACCTGAATGGGGCTGATCAGAAATGGATGCAGATGACACTTGATTACAATGATAAGCCTTAAGATAAGAAGGAGGCTTGGAAATCCTAGTGGACCTCCTAGGTAAGGATGGCAATTTATGCCCGATCCGCGGGTACCCGGCCCAGTCCGACCCTAATGGGTCGGGTTTTACCCGGTCCGATAACAAATAGGGTAGGGTTTGGGTTTTAGAAAAAAAACCCGAAGCGGGCCCAGGTCGGGTCTGGGTTTTGGAAAAAACCCGGCCCAAACCCCGACCCGACCCGACCCGTTTAAACTTAAAACAAAATTACTAAAATACCTACCTATATATATGTAACTTATAACAAACCCTAATCCTATTTTCATTTGTCTGAAGTCTCTCCAAGCCGCCTCCTCTTTGTGCTCTCACCACACCCTCAATAACTCTCTGAGTCTCATTTTCTCTCAAGCCACCACCCCACACGGCCTCACCCAGTCTCCCTCACCGTCACTTTCAGTCACTCACCGACCCACCTTCACCTTCACTCTCATCACTTGATGGTTGCTATTTCCACGGAGAAGCATGAAGGTTAGATCGGAGAGAGATTTGCGAGGTTTAGGCCGTGAGCTTCGACCTAGAGGTGGAATTGGTGGCTGAAACCACCGCCGATCATCGGAGATCTTGGTGGTTTGAGATAGAGAGAGGCCGAGTAAGAGTCCGAGATCGGAGATAGAGCCTTGGTGGATCGAGTTCTCCAATTTTTATTTTCGGGTTCATTTTTATTTTGGGTTCATGTCCTCTCTCAATTCTCAAATTTGTGAGTTTGTGTTTGTGATTTTGTGAATCTGAGTTTGTGATTCTGTGTTTGAAAGGAAACTCTTTTTTTCTTTTTATAAGATTGTGTCTCAAATCTGTGAGTTTGTATTTGTGTGATTCTATGATTCTGTGTTTGAAAGGGAAAGTCTTTTTTTTTTTTTTTTTTTAGATTGTATGGCCATGGATTAAGGCCCTGAAGTGGTTGGCGGAGCCCGCGGGGCCCGACGGGACCCGATGGGGCAGGTTTGGATTTTAAAAAAAAACCCGTTTATTAAACGGGGCGGGTTCGGGTTTTGGGGTTGGACCCGCGGGTCGGGTCCGGGTATAAAGAAATCCGACCCGAACCCGACCCGTTGCCATTCCTACTCCTAGGAACATCAGACATAATAGGAGGATCAGAAACATCATGATCAAGAGCATCAGGAAGATCCTGAACATCTTCATCAAAATCATGATGAAACTGAAAAATAGAATCAGCAGAAACTGAAGATGAAGGTGTAGGATCAAGAAAAACATATGAAAGAGGAGGAATATTAGGCAAGGGAATAAAATCAGTAACAGTAGCATTTGAAGAAAAGGGAAAAACTTTTTCTTGAAACGCCACATCCCTAGATATAAAGAAGGAATGTGATTGAATATCAAATAGTATATACCCTTTAATGCTAAAAGGATAACCTAAGAAAATTGATTTTCTAGCTCTTGGGGAAAACTTGTGTTTGTTAGGACTAACATCAGTGGCAAAGCAAAGACAACCAAAGGTTCTAAGATGAGAATAAGAGGGAACCTTGTTAAAAAGAACCTCATAAGGGGATTTGTTCTGCAAAAAAGGTGTAGGAAGCCTATTAATCAAATATACAGCTGTGAGAACACAATCACCTTAGAAAACAAGAGGAAGACTAGACTGAATTTGCAATACTCTAGCAGTGGCTAGGATATGCTGATGCTTCCTCTCCACAACTGAATTTTGTTGTGGAGTGTAAACACAGCTTAGTTGATGAATAATTCCCTTAGAATTATAAAAATCAATCATATTGAATTCCAAAGCATTGTCAGTTCTAATGGACTTGATTGTAGTTCTAAACTATGTGTGAACCATTGTGTAAAAAGAGATAATCAAGGGCCTTACTTTTGATTTAGCCTTTAACAGAAAAACCCAAGTAGCCCTTGATGTATCATCAACTATGGTAAGAAAATACTTATGCCCATCAGTAGTAGGGATAGAAAATGGTCCCCAAACATCCATATGAACAAGATCAAAAGCATTGGCAGCTCTTTTATTATCAAAAGGAAATGGCAGCCTTTTTTGTTTGGCTAAAGGACAGATATTACAATCTTTAGTACAACAGTGTTGAAGAAAAGGAAGAACATGACTAAAGGAATGAATTTTCATATCAGATGGATGTCCTAGTCTAGAATGCCATAATGAATACAAAATGGCATATGAATTAGAAGAAGAAAAAGCAGTAAATGAGTTGAATTTGTGCATGAGAAGGAAATCATCAAGAGACTTAGTAGCTTAAGAGAAACTTGATCCTTGTAACAAGTACAACCCATCATGCATTTGGCCCATTCCAATCGTGCTCCAACAGGTAAGGTCCTGTATAAAGCAATAAGTGGAAAGAAAAACAAGACAAAGAGACTGAGAATGAGTTAAGGCACTGACAGAAAGTAAGTTGAATGAAAAAGAAGGTACACAAAGGACATTAGTGAAGGTAATATGAGATGAAAGTTTTATGGTACCAACATGAGTCACAATAGCAGATTCCCCATTGGGCAATTCAACCACAGTGTGTGAGATTTCACTAAAGGAAGTCAATAAGTGCATGAAACATACTATTTGATCAGTAGCACCAGTGTCTATAACCCAAGTTTCAACACCAAAAGCCTTTCTGTTCACAACTTTAGCAGAAACACAAAGTGGTTTAAGTGAGAAACATTACCTGCAACAACATTAAATGGTAAAGCAACAATATTGACCAAATGAGGTTTTTGACTAGTTGAAGCCTGCTGAACTCCAATTGAAGAAGAACCAATCAAGGACAAAAGCTGTTGGTACTGATCAGGTGTAAAGGCAGGTGCTTGAGTAGCAATACAGTTGTGTTCTAGATTTGGAGCAAAGTAATGACCTTGAGACTGGTCTGCAACAGATGAGACTTGATGAGCCATTACATTCTTGTTCTTAAACTTGTAACCTGGTGGAAAACAATGCAGCTTATAACACTTGTCCATAGTATGGCCCAACTTTCCACAATGAGTACATAAAGGTCTTTCTTTCCCTTTAGAATTGTTTCCTGAACTCTTGGTAGCCAACATAGTAGACTCAACTCTAATAGAATTAGTGAGACCTTTTGCATTTCTTCTTGAATGAACAAAGAATGAGCCTTATTGATAGAAGGCAATGGATCCATTAGTAGTATCTATGTTCTCACTTGAGAAAAGGAATCATTCACTCCCATAAGGAACTTCATTGTGGACTCTTTAGCTTGAAGATTTTTCAACCTCTGGTTAATGTTGCACACACATTTTCCACAAGTGCATTGAGGAAATGGACTAAGATTCTGAAGCTGATCTTACAAGACCTTGAGCTGAGTGAAGTAATCAGTAAGTGATTGTTTTCCTTGATGAAGCTTAGCAATTTGCTTCTGAACATTGAAGACCTTAGTTCCATTCCCTTGGCTAAATGTGTCCCTGAGATCAGTCCAAATCTCAAGTGTTGTATCTCTGTATATGATACTGGCTTGGAGTTTTGGTGAAACAGAATTGATGATCCAAGTACCAACCATGTTGTCAGCACAAATCCATGCTTGAGTAGCTGTTGGTGAATCCACCAATGGAGAAGAAATGGTTAAAGAACCATCTATGAAACCATGCTTATTTTTGGAAATCAAGGATTTTCTCACTGATCTCGCCCAAACAGGATAATTTTCTCCCCCAATCAATGGTTGAGAGGCGAGAACAGCTCCTGGATTCTCTCCAGGATGTAAAAACAGAGGATCATTCAGATTGTATGAATCTTGTGAAGAAGATGAAGATTCAATGGTGGAAGCATTAGCTGCTATTGTGTCAGCCATTGAAGAAACTTGAAAAAGCTTGAAGAAAGCAACAATGGTGGATGAGGAAGTGAAAAATTCCCAAATCTGATCTGATAAACCCTAGAAATGGAAGCGTCTAGAAGTTTTCTCTGATACCATATGAGAAAAACAAAGATTTGGAAGAAAAACTGAATGTATTCATTGATTAAATTAGCACAAGGCTTATATACAAAGATCGGGCTTAACCCAGAAAAGCAAAAGAGCAAAAACTACCTAACTAACAAACTAACAGAATCTTAACAAACTCTCTCATGTGTGAATCATCTAACAACCTCACGCACGTGTGAATTATTTAGAACAAAAATTAAAGCAAGCTAAACTACATGCCGTTTCCTATAAGTGCTAATACAACAGTACTTCTAAGCTACAATTGTTGCTAGTCTAGTTCTTTGATCTTCAACTTTAGGTGCATCCATGACAACTTGCTCACTCTGTTCTGACTGCTTAGCTCTGTGTTGATGCATATTGCTTTGATAACAACTTTCATTATTCTTCTATATAATCTCAAATGAGAGTTACATGGTTGTATTATAAAACTCATATTCTAATCCTATTGGCCACAAATGGCTCACTCCTATTGACTTACTAATTCAACATGTGCTCCCATGAATCAACCCAAGTGATTAATGTGTTAATTGTGCTTGTGATCTAACTAATTCAGTCCAACCAAATCCACTTGTAACTTAATTCTAACTAACCCTAACATGTTCCAAGTTTGTAATTTGATCCAACCAAGCTCTTAGGTGACTAATAAGGGTTGATTCACGTGTATGGGAGTGTAGAGGAGTTGCCACAAAAGTTTGGAAGCCATTGGACAAAGGAGTTCCAATTTTCACTCTAAATTGGGGAGTGCCGATTGACAATTTCTTTATTTTTCTCAATTTTAATTTCCTTTGAGCAAATTCAGAGTTTCTAACATGATCCTAACATTGTGTACATGTATGTATTGATGGATGTGAGAATTTGTAAGAAACTCATTAACTTTTGTACAATAGAAAATGACAATGAAAGTTATCATAACTGTCAGACCGTGTGCCTTACCGATCCATCCAACGACTAATTGGTGAAGGATGAAGGGGCACAAATCTTTTATAGCATTCGATTGCAGACCAAGCCCATTGGTATTGGAGCGAATTGTGAAATCCCTCACAATCCCTCCCTCACAATGCGGCTCCAACGACTCGAACCTATGACCGGGCTCTAATACCACTTGTCGGACTGTGTGCCTTACCGATCCATCCAACGACCAATTGGTGAAAGATGAGGGGGCACAAATCTTTTATAGCATTCGATCGCAGACCAAGCCCATTGGTATTGGAGCGAATTGTGAAATCCCTCACAATAACAATGTTCAAACATTTACTAATATAAAAATTCTTGATTATATTAAAAAACTAGGTCCCCCCCCGGCCCCCGCCCTCGCTCCCCTAAATGCAGTTGTGTAGAGAGTTTTACTCACAATACTTATTACCATTGTTGTTTTGGCTGAAAAATATTTTAAAAATTAAAATTGATAAAATTTTATTTAAGATTAATTATGTCATAACTCATAAGAAGATTAAAATGGATTAGTTATTGTCAATTCAAAATTCAAAAGGCAATGTAAATAAAATCTATATATAAAAAAAGTAAATTTCGTTAATTTACTATGAGGTTTGGATTAATACTAATTAGATTAAAAACATTTTAAAACTGAGCAATTTGCTCCCTAAACAATAAACATCATTAGACCTATTAGTTATTTTTCCTTTCTCTCTTAGGGACCAAATTTGTTAATTTTAAAATGTATTGAACTTGTTTGACATTAGCTCAAACCTCATGGTAGATTAAAAGAATTTACTCAATATAAAAACTTAATTAATTATCTTGTATCTAAAAAAAAATTAAAGAAAAAATATAATTTGCACAAATATGAAATCCAATGTTTATAAAAAATTTATATAAGAAAAAAACCTAAAAGTTAGTTGTAGCTACCGGTACAAATTATAATGTCAATGGGGTCGTACCAGTTTCTGATGTAGTGACCTTTTTGTGAGTGGACTGGCAGATGATGAGAAACTAAGAATAGCTTAAGTAAAACAAGACCCGGATTAGGAACCTGCTCCCCACATTATGGTTGTTAGCAAACATCATTGATCCTCAAATGATGGCCTGTCATTTCTCAAATTTCTCAACACCAATGGAATAACAGTCTCATTCTATTTTATTAAAGTTCTCAATGTATCCAGTTTGAGATAAAGAACCTGTACTGTACTGACAACCAAAAAAGAAGAAGAAGAAAAAGAACCTTACATTCATATATACTACCTTATATTAGAAACCACAAAGTTTGCAATTCTAACCCGCAACGTGGATGTGAAAGCAATAGTGTTGTTTCTCAAAAAAAAAAAAAAAAGCAATAGTGTTTATTCTTATGTATCAGTATCACAATGATGCGGAATACACGAAAATAATTTTGTTTGAATTTAGTTTTAGATAGTTGTGGATGTTAAATTGTTAATTATAGTATAAAATATTATTTTGGTTCTTAAACTTTATTAAAAAAAATTTCTTCATTCTTAAACTTTAAAAAGTTCATTTATTGTCCTTAAACTATTCAAAAGTTCGGTTTTGTTCTTAAACTAAATTTTACCAAAAATTTGTTTTTAGTCCTTAAACTATTAAGAAAAGTTCTTTTTCATCCCTGTTTTTGTCTCTAAACTGTTATAAATAAATAAAAAAAACTATTTATAAATTTTAAGGATGAGAACTTTTTAAAGTTTAGGAATGAAAAGCAAACTTTTGGTAAAATTTAAGAACCAAAATAATATTTAATCTTTAATTGTATTTTTATTGCTGAAAGAAAAGTACACGTTCCAACAAATGTTGCTTCAAAGTTCATGCAGCAAGAAAAACATATTGAAGAACCTAAAAGGCAAGGGCAGCTCCACATATTTTCCAAATGGTTCAAATGAACCCCCTTACTTGAAAAAAAAATTACATGTATACATATACATACATATATATATATATATAATATCTTTTTATTAATTTAATTTACCCTTAAAAACATTTTTGCACACCTTGATCGCATATTAGCCTAGCCTAAAACCAAATAAAAACTCTCTCTCTCTCTCTTTGTGTGTTCCAATCTTTGATCTCATTCTTATGAATCTCATCTCATCCCTCTTCTCTATTTGAGTATCTCGGTATCTCTGACTTTTAAAGTAAAGAGTAAGTATTTATGAGTTGTAAGTATCTCTCTCTTTATTATAAATTTATAATATGTGTGTTAATGTGTGTTTGATCTTGATTGTATGCTTTAATTTTTATTTGTAATAATACTATTTGTGTGAATTTGTGCGTGTACAGTATAAATATAATATAACTTTCTATAATTTAATAATTAGGAGAGATAGAGGGTTTGTTGCATGTGTGTGTATTGTTATCATGTTATAAACACTTTTTTGTTATAAAGTAAACGATTCAAGAACAAAACAAAAAAAGTAAAGTTAGTAATTATTCAAGCATTTGATTGGTTAAGTAGGCATTTAATGTATTATTTATGTATGAATGAGTGTGGTTGTGTGGGTCAATAATTAATATAGTGTTGGTGAGTGGATTTTTTCATTTAGTTTAAAATATATAAAAAACAATGACAAATAGATAATTATAACCGCATAAAAATAAAAATCTTATTCAAACTTAATAAAATAAAATGATCATACCTACCTACATTGATAATAGACAATGCAACTGATAATAAACTATCATATGCTACGATTTCAAAATATGAAAACACATAAAAATGAAATTGTAAAACTTCATGTATTTGCACTCGCGTGTGATTTGTCGATAATTCGATATATTCAAGTTTTATTTTTATTAAATTTTGTTTAATTTAAATTTCTTAATGACCCCCTAAAAAATTGTTGGAGTCCCCACTACTAAAAGGTAGGGTAAAATATCTAAACCATGTGTAGTAGAGATTTAATATAGTCTATTAGACAAGAGTTATGTAGCTCAACTAGTTAGCATCTCCTAGTATTTCTAAGATTCAAATCCCCCCTCCTCCATTGTAACTATCGAATTATCAAAAAAAAAAATATATTTATATATATAGCCTATTAAAGATTTAGATATGTTACTTGTTGGGTTTTTACACCCAGATTGTCAAATTTGCACTAAATTAATCAAGTTATTCGGATTAGTCCGATTATGCCAATTTATCAATTATGCATGTGATGAAGCGGAAAAATATAAGGAAAACTATCCAAGGGAAAAACCATTACGGGAAAACCTTCCCCAATAAGACAATCTACTATGATAAGAGAAGTCTTACAACATCAAGAAAAACATTTTCATAAACTCTACAACCTATAGACAACTTATAGTGAAAACCTTTTATTGCTTTAGAATCTCTAAACTATTCAATAAAATTGAAGTATTCATGGATGATGCACCAATGATCACAATCGAAATCTCCAACCAACTTCAAAAACCTATTGAAAATTTACTCCACAATAGCAATACTAGGATAATACCGTGACTTCAACCTTGATTATTGACCTTCAAGGATAACATTTTCAAATCTACTTCTTGAACTTCAGTATGGTGATGAAATAGCAATATGGTTTGGACTTTATTTGTGCGGCAAAGTGCTCTTTTCTCCTTGTTTTATTTTTCTATATATAATGTGTCCTTATATAGTCTAACAAGTAGGGAAAGACTCAAATAGACGACTTAATAGGCCTTTTAGGAATTTGATTTCGTGTAGTTTCGATCTATTGACAAATTTTCTTGATGTCTTGAGAGACATTCTCGATCAATCGAGAATGGTATTGGCTATGTGTTGAGAATCCGTATATAAACTCTTCTTTCTTTCAGTTAATCTTGGGTCTTGGACTTGAAAATACATCTTATAACTCAACAAGATTTACAATTGGTCATGGTTTGCTAACACTAAATCTATTGGACCTAAAATTACTTTTCACTATGAAGGGAGATTTCTCACTCCTTGATGAGGAGAAAGTTCAAATAGAAAGCAACAAAGAAGATAGTACATGTTTCTAAAAAAGTAAGTTTGATGCATTTGCTATTGATTAACCCTTTATGGTGCATGAAATGACAAATTTTGATCAATTGAAAGAGTTTGACAAAATGGTGCTTTCTATGGATTAAGATAGGGCTATAACACTTGCAACGTTGATTTTCACACATTGATTTTACCATTCCAGATGAATCTAACGATGTGATATAATGTAAGATTGTGTTGTTCTTAGTGTTGGTCAAAGTGCTTCATGAGTTGATGCATGCACCACATGTAAGAATTCTTATCCTGCAACACTTAAAAACTCAACAAAGAGTTTTCTCCAATAAAGAGAGAATGATGTGGAAGCATGAAGACAATTTTATTTCAATTTATTTTTTTTATTTAATTTTGGAATTCAATTGTATATATTTTATTGTTCAAATATTGGATTTTATTATAGATAGTATAAGTTCATTATATTTTATTTGATTTCTTGAAGTTAATGGTATTTTTTAAAATCAATAATCGGCGCGCATTTCCTACTTCAATTAGAATAAGGGCTTAGTTTTTGGAGTTTAGATGAGCATGTTATTATACCCGTATGAAAATAGTTTGATTGATTCATAAAATTTCTCTTAAAATTTTTTCAACAGTTTAATGCTGACCCTTGCTAAACCTAAGTGTTGACTCCTAGGTTTGTTTTCTCTTACTTGTTACTAATTCAAGAAAGCCTATAGGGCATGATTCTTAGGTTATCCTTTTATTTTAGTGCTCTTTAATTTTGTTATTGAATTAGTTTTCATACCATACCGGAAGTGCCAAGATAATTTTATTTTTATTCAAGTTTGGAAGATAATTATATTTATTGGTCAATTAAATTTTAATTTAGGTATTATATTACTTAACTAGGTTATTACTATTTTATATATTTTCATTGAGTCAAAGGTATTATTGTAATTCAATATTCGAGACTTTCTAAGTCAATAGAAATTAGAGTTTAATTTTTGTAGTATATATAAGCATGCTATATATTTTACTCCTATAGAGGCAATTTACTTGATTAATAAAATAAAAAATTGGAAAATTTTCAATGGTTTGGTGCTAACTCTAGCTAACTCTGGGTAATTACTCCTATTAAGCTTATATCTCACTTGGTGTCACTCCAAATAGCCTTAGGAATTGATTTCTAGGTAATTATATTTTTATTTTTCCGTTATTCAACTTTGTTATTGGACCCGTCTTAGTTTTTTCCTTATCACATACCTAAAGGCTAAAGGATTTTTCCTTCACCATGAAAGTAGGCAGAATATATTGTACTTGAACCACTTAAAAACACTGTATTATTATTGACAAATTGGTGTCAAAACATGGTATTTGCATACCACCGTCCTATGCTTCAAATATAGATACTATTACTAAGGTGTGACCACACCTTTTAAAGCAGCTACACCAACATAGTGAGTGCCTCTTTCTCTGATCCGCAACGAAATTAGCTTTGGCGAAGGCAATTACCTTTGCCTTGTCCATTCAACGAGTAATTTGCTGACCCACACTCTTTCACCATAATTTTCAAATATCAAGGTTGGCTTGCTAGCTACCAGTCTGATGGTTCAATTACTAAAGGACATTTGCCAAGCCATGACAATCTTATTTGACATGTATTGACAACAAACAACTTGTGATTTTTGTATAGCAATATGATGGACTTAATGCTAATCAAGGTCTAACTATGTTGTACGTATAGCTCTAATCTAGATTTCTTGCATCTATTTCTATTTAGAGTGTAAGTAAAGTAATTATAATTTGACTTGCATTGCAATCAAAATAATGATAATCTTACTATTGTAACTCTAGCTAAGTTTAAGATTTAGCTTTTAGCCTACTAAAAATACTCTTAAATGGATTCATTATGAAACATAAAACTTAACACTAAAAATATAGTGTTAAGTTTTTCATTGTAGATGTAGGTCTTTATGGTCAAACCAAGCTAATTCTTTTCATTCTCTTTCTTTATTTTTATGCATTCTATATTTTCTCATATTTTTTTATTAATATATCATATAATTATGTCTTGCACGTTCTAAAATGGTATCAAAGCTATTTCACATATTTTCAATTACGATAGTTATGTATTATCTTTTCAAATAATTTGACTTAGTATTTTTTTTTAAGTGATTTGGATTGCTGTTATTGCTGAGAAAGCAAAGTGGTCAGCCTATTAATCGAATTATGAAACTTATCCACAAAATTGTTCATAAACTTATATATATAAATATTTATATATATTCTCATATATATAATATATACAAGGATTTTAATTAAGGGCTGCCCCTTTTCTTACTTCGCCTTATCCACAAAATTGTACCTTTTTTTTATGGACCTTGGTGCATGGCACAAACCAAACATCTGTGTAGGAATCAAATGTCTGTCATAATCAAAATTTCAGTCAGTCAGTTTATTTATTGAAAACCAGGACACCGGCCTGATCAAGAAGGGCTGGAAATAAAAGAAACAGAAAATTGCTTGAAATTATGTTCATGCTAGTGATGTTCTTTTACTATTCAATAATCTTTCCTATACAACTTTTTTTCATAACAATTTTCTTAATTTTTGAAGTATTCATCTGTGAGCAGTGAAAAAAAAAAAACTGGTGGGTTTATATAAAAAATTGTGTTTATCACTTATAGTCAACCACTTGAGCAATTATAAAAATGTTGTGAAAAAAGTTGTGACTGCAGCATTACTTTTTATTGCCTAAAAGCAAAACCAATAATACTAAAATTTTCAAATTAATTCTTTATTTTTCCCAACACACTAAAAAGGTACTCTTAGAACCACTAAGAGCACTCACAGCAGTGGTGCTATATAGGTATAATGATATTTTTTAGCTCTCAAACACCAAAAAACCATATGCAGCAATGGAGCTAAATCTAAAAGATTTAGCTCCTCAGCTACAGTATACATCTATCTTTAGATGTGCACTGTAGCTCAAAGCTCAAAAAAAAATATTTTTTTATTACACTTCTCTCTCCTCTCTCATTAAAATAAACCTTTCCTTTACTCTCTCTCTCTCCGGCTTCTCTTCTTTCTTCTTTCTTCCTCAATTTTTTTTTTCTCTCTAGCTCGCCGGCCAGCTCCCTCATCGCCGACCTGTTCCACCGACCCAGCTCTCCGACCCACGCCAAGCCCCATCGCCGATCTCCCCAAGCCCCATCGCCCAGTCCGTGCCCCTCCGCCGGCCTCAACGTCACCGGCCCAAGCCGACCCAAGCCCCAAGCCGCCGATCCACGCCTCCACCCAGTCCTCCGATCAGACCCACGTCGCCCAGTCCTCCCCACTTCGCCGATCCACGCCTCCGACCCACGCCTCCGCCCAGTCCTCCGATCAGACCCACGCCATCTCTCTATTCTCTTTGCTGTGATTGGGTTTGTTTGTTTTTTTCTTCTTTTTTTTTTAATGTATTTTCATATGGGTTTGGTGGCTATGGTGGTGGTGGTGGATGATTTTGACAGTGGGTTTGTGGATTTTAGTTGTGGTGACTGATGGTGATGGGGTTGTGATTGTGGTTGTGGTTGTGGTTTTGTTTTTTTTTTTTTTTTTTTTTTTTTTTTTCTATGTTGTGTTGTGGTTGCCAGTGGTTGTGGCCGATGGTGGTGGTGGTGGGGGTGGGTGTGGCTGATGGTAGAGGTGGTTGGTGCTGTGTATGTATTTTTTGGGTAGTGAAAAATATTATTTTATTGTAGTGGTTATATTATTTTATTGTGATATTTATATTATTTTATTGTGTTGAAAACTAAAATAGATCCATTACTGTAGCATGTGTGTAGGTAAAATAGATAAAGTAACTTTTATTGGTGCTAAATAGCTAAAATTATAGATCCACTGCTGTGGATGTTCTAAGAAGTTGATTAAAACTGAAAACAGCTTTAAGCTTTAAGGTTAAAGTTGAAATTTTGAACCTCTAAAAAAAATCATTTATAATTCACTATTCATATTTTATAAATTTGTAACTTTGAAACACTATTTATTGTAATATGCAAAACACTCAAAATACTAATTAATTTTTCAGTTGAAAATCTACTACCAAAATTCCATAATAAAAAATCTACAGTTAAAACTCTAATTCTCACTAAAGATTAGTAATGATGTATTCTGAACAATTACCAAAGCTTTGCCTTGTCACTATTTTGTGAACTATAAACACCATTATAGTTAAATTGAGCTTTGAAGTGTGGATATATATATCTCATAAAATGTTTTAGTCAATTTTACTATGCTTCATATAAACAATTATTGTCCATCATAGCTTTTTGGTGGAAGCTTATTGTTGGAGCATTTTAATATTTAATAATTAAAATGGATAAATGTTATAATATAAATGTAAAGATATGGGAGTGAATATGGAAGATGAGGAGTTAGTGAAAATGTTTAATCCCACATTGAAAAGGAGAGAGACAATTTTATTCTTTTTAATTGTGGTGATTAATGGGCTAACATGAATTGAATCAGATATTGGGCTAGATACGTGCGCAAGGGGGAGGTGAAGGGTGGAGGTATCAAAATTGGAAATGAATCAGCCTCTTGGATCCTCCTACTTGACAGCCCATTCAGAGTAATTACCATATCCATTGGTGAGTAAATGGCCCGAATTAATACTACATTTTTATTATGGACAATGAAGAGCCATTAACCCACTTAATGGACTATCCGTTTAGGCCTTTTCATTCTTCAGAAACTCCTTATCTCACCATTAATTGTGTAACACCCACTACAACAGAATAATGGACCTAATTAATCAGATTAATTTGGGTAGTAATTTCGCAATGGGCCAATCCCATGGCAAGCCCAAAAGACTTGAAGCCTAAAATCCATGAAGGGACAAGCCTTAGAGCCCATGAAACAAAGGGAAGAAAGAAAAAGGCCCATCCCGCCAAGATCAGGATCCTCAGGACGCGCAACACAGTTGAAGTGGGATTAAGACAACTCAAAATGGGTGCCACGAAACACAAGAAACGAAGGGCAGATATGTACTTCTCAAGCACCCAGTGATGTAGCAAAGAACCAGAAGGCTTGGAAAGCAACAACTTGTGAACAAAAGGCTAGTACCTCGGGGAACCCAGGAAGAAGAACCATAAAGGGAAGTAGCTGGGAAAACCTTCAACTTGGCAGGGATGGATTCAGCTCACTTAGGAAAAATAACAAAAAGGGAAGGACAGCCAAAAGCTGAGTCTAAAAGGTAAGAAGCCTTGAAAGAAGAGAGATTGAAGGTCAGCTCCCCAAGGACACCCCGAAATGGAAAGTCAGCAAGTGGCTTTTAGGGAAACAACACCAAAAGAGGAAAACTATGAGAAATAGGGAAAGAACCAACCATCAAAATGGCTGGCATAACAGGGGCTCTGGTACCCAGGGAGCCAAGGGGGAGAATCAATGGTACCCCGAACCCTAGAATGACACTATAAAAGAAGGGAAGCAGCCAACATTGGAGGGACATTCAGCAATAAGAAATCATAACAGAATCATTGAGAAAACATTGTCTAAAACTCAAAGAAAGTAGAAAAACAGCGCCCGGTATCCCAGAACATCCACTATAGAATATACTTGGATTCAGACGGATTCAAACTTTGCAAGTCTTAAAGGCTTAGATAGGCATCTAAGTCTGTAATTTTTGAGCTTATTTGGACCTTGTAACACATCTTAGTGAGCACATTGTAATTCACAATTAAGAAAAATAATGAAATATTTTATACTAATTTGAGGATCTTTAACAATTATTTTGTGTGTTTCTTTATTACATTGTCTTCCTTTACTGTTTCTTGCTATTCATATACCTATATTCTTGCTTGCTAGTATGTACGTATTGTAGGATCCTTGCTCTGTGCGCCACTTGGTTTGAAAAACAGCCCATTTTGCTGCAATAAACCAAGCCCAGTCCCTTCAAACTACAACAACAAGGCCTAAGGTCCTTGCTTCAGCTTGGGCCTAGGCACTGTCCAAAAAGGGACCCTCACACCCTTATACCTGGGTGTTTTTTAGCCAGTCTGGGTTTGCTAGTTCTACCTAGGCTCCAGATCCGAGGGAAATTTTAGACCTTCAGATTAGGCGAGGATCCCACGAGGCGGTTCCCATCTTTTTCGACTTCGTCCCGGGGAAGATTACTAGTTAGTCCAGTTGGGTGGAGACAGAGCTTTCTGATGGTAAATTTGTCAGTTGCTTGGGGCGCGCAGGGATCCTGAAATCAGTAGCAATTTCCAAGAATCTTGAAGCTTTTAAGGACGCCAAGGGCCTTAGACACTTAATGCGCCGCTGGTGTCCTTCTCTCCACACTTTCTTCTTTTTTGTTGGTAAGCTCACCATCACTTTGGAGAATGTGGTTAATAATTTTCTCCTCCCAGTGTTTGGTGATGAGAATCCCTTTGATATCAGCCTTTTCAGTGAGGATCTCGAGGTTGAAGACAAGCTTTTTAGTCACTTCGGCGGGCGTACGGCCTCTCCCGGGGGGAAACCGGCCAAAATGGGTAAGTGGGTCTTGAACCTTTCTGGAGAGAAAAACAAGGCAGTTAGGCAAGGTAGGTTCCTGACACTCTGGCTCAATAAGTTTTTATTCAGTGAGTTCCCTAGATACGGGATTAAGTCTATTTTCTTTCCTCTGGCAATCAAGTTGGCCCGGGGTGCTCAGTATCCTTTAGCCCCCATGTTCTTAGGCCATGTTTAGTCTCAATTGGATCTGCTTCATGGGGATGAGGTTGAGGGCAACTCCTGCTATACTATCACTTCTTCCTTCCACTGTGCTATCCTTCAGGGGTTCATGTGGGATTGGTCTTCCGTCACTTTGGCTAAGTGTAGGAATTTAAAGTATATGAAGGATAAGTTCCAGGGATACCCAGACGTGATCAAAGGGCTGTGTGGCAATTCTACTGACAGTCATCCTATCATTTTTCGCTGGTCTAATTTGAAGGGGGGCAACCTCAATTTGGTGGAATTGTTTGATCAAGCAAGGCATTTAAGTTGGCATTCTCCCCGAGAGTTCAGTCCTGGGTTCGCCTGTGATTCTATGTTGGCTTCTTTCCTTAACTCCCCAAGGAATACCTTTGATTTGCGTCGGGGAGATGAGGGCAGTTTGGCATACTTAGCTTACATCAGCCCCTCGTGGCTTCCAGTACCTTCATCAAGTGGTCCAACGTTCACTCACTATTCAGCACACTTGGTACTTAGACAATTTGGTTTTGATCAGGACATCCCGCCGGTATTCAAGGAGGTAGTGCCTTCTCTCCCTTCCCTGGATCCGTTTCTAAGGTCCTAGGCTTTTTCTTACTGGTCACGGAGGAGCCCTCAATTTGTGGTGCCAAACTCCCAGCGAGGAGTCTTTGCTTCCAGTAGCTTTGCTGGTTATTGGAGAAGAGTTCAGAAGTCCTTCTTAAATTTTGTTGGTTTCGGTAAGATTGGGAGGACTCTTGATCCTACTCTTTTCTCTACTCATACCTTTAACAAGCGTTTGGCACTCCCCACTGCTGGCATTGTGTCTGCTGCCATAAGTAGCAAAACAGGATTTGTGGAGTGGCATGCCTCTAGGGGTGGTTGGGTATGTCATACGAATGATTTTCCTGATGCTTAGTCAGGGTGTGACCTTATTGTGGGTGCTTCTTCTGGTGTGCCAATCAAGAGAGGGGTGGTAGAGGTAATTGGTGCTGCCACTCCTGTGGGCAAAGGTAGGGAGAAGAAAATCAAATAGGAAGTTGTCAAAAGAGCTAAGATTGAGGAAAGCGTTGAGGGTACTGAGGCTGGCCCTGAGACTAAGAAGAGGAAAACTACTAAGTCTCGCAAGCAGCTAGTTATTTTTGAGGAGCTTAAGAGAGTGGACCCCTCTACAGTTGGAAAGGAAGTTGGCCATCCTTTAATCCCAAAGAACAGAGTGAAAACTAAGGTAGAGTCTTCTATCTTTCAGGTTCCTGTGAGTTCCTCAGCCCATGGTTCTTCGGGGTTTGACATCACACTCGTCTCCCTTAAGACCCTTTGGGCGTACCCGTAGTAGACAAAAGACTATTAAAGAATCTGTAGAGAGAGAGAGAAGGGCAAGGCCTCTTTCCTTCTTCTCTCTTTCTTTTTTTTGCATCTGGCCATCTTGGCTTGCTGTTCTTGTTGTGTCTCACTTTTCTCTTTTCTTTAACTGATGAATGGTCACTCCTTTTTTTTTGTAGTCTAAGCGCAAATCAAACCCCAATGGAGGTAAAAGCCAATCCTCTGGTGATGATGTGGTATGACCCTCTTTCACTTGTGCCCTTTTATTGTTTGCTTTCTTTCCCTTTTCTAGTGCTGCGTACATATATTTATTTATTTATTTATTTTATGTCTGCCACATACTCCTTCTTGCTCCTCTTTTCTTTTGCAGGTCAAGGTGCCTCCTCCTGCAGCTGGTGGTGCCTTAGTGAAAGAAGTTATGGTAGCTCAGCCTGCTGCTGCCTTAAGTGTGGATAAGGAGCCCCCTAGTGGTGGCATAGTTGAGGAAGCTAGGCAGGTAGTGAAGGATGCCTAGCCCATTTCACCTTCTGCTTTCTTGGCCGTCTAAGACCCTGAAACTTTTCAGCCTCCTGTCCCCTAAGAGCCTAAGCCCGTGCAAACCCCTAGTCCAACTAAAACTGTGACACTTGAGCCCACTACTAAGTTTGCGTTGGGCAAGGAGTCTTTAGGAGGTGCGTCCTTATCTACTCGAGCAGGTAAGCCTCATCCATTCTTTATTAGCACCTATTCTTATTTCCCTTATCCTTTCTTCCTAAAGGTTCTTGTTCCTTTTCCCCTTTGTTTCTTTTAGGTCAAACCAGCGCCCAATCTGCCCTTGAAGCTGCTCCTTCCTTGGAGTCAGAGGCTTCTGAAGGTGTGTACTACCCGCCATCATTATTCTTCTCCCCTTTTCAGTTCTTTTTTTTTTCTTTCTTTCTATACTTCTTTTATGGCGAGTCCCCCGGTGTCCCTCCCTTCCTTTAGCACTTTTGCCAAGGTTTCTTCACCTTTCTTTCAACGTACTTTATGCCCTTTCACAGAGTCTTCTGAAAGGTCAGAAAGGCGGGAGGAGGAGCTTTCGTTGATGGTTGAAGTGGCTGCCTAAGCTCAAAAGGAAGCTCTACCACAGGGGAATGGTACTGGTTTTTTTTTTTCCTTCTATCTTTACTCCTTCCTTTCTCTCTCCCCCTTTTTTTGACTCTGTTTGCTTTCACAGGTGCTGACACAGGTGCTAAGGATCCTAAGCCTGCAGTTACTAAAGAAGCTAAGGAACCTGTTCCCACTGTCTAGGTTGTTGAAGCTCAGACAGGGATTCCCCAGACTATTCAAAGGGTTGGAAGTCCTCCAGCTCCTAAAGGTGGAGACACAACAATAAAGGAGGCCCCCGAGATGGCTATCTCAAATCCTAGCTCAAGGCTCCTTGCTTTTCTGGCCCACTTTGATTCTCTAGAGTTCAACAGTCTTCCTACAAGCCACTTCCATCGCTTTGGGCCTCCCTTTGGTAGCTTCATGCACTTCTCTGTGCCTGTTGAGGGCTTGCCACTCTTGGAGGGGCTACTCAAAGCCCATGGGGACTTCACCAGTGGGTTCAGGGGAATCGTATTCTTGGGCAACATCCTGATGGAGCTCTTGTGCGCCGTGCTGATTTCTCTGAGGGACTCCTCTCCTGATTCCCTCTCCGAGGAGAGACTTTTGGAGTGGAGATGAGTGGTGCAGGATCTTATGGAAGTCAAGTTCAATTTGTCTTTTTTGCTGGATTACCTGTGGTCCTTAGCTTACATGCTGTTCTAGAGGAAGGTTTCTAAGGACCTTGACATTGAGATTGCTGCTGCTGAGGAGGCCCTGGCTCGTGCTCACAAGGCATTGCAAGATCTGAAAGTTAAGAAGTAGCTAGTTCTTTCTTCATCAACTGTTCCTGCAATTTCCTCAGGAGGCTCTTTGCTGACCGACCTTATTCCTTAGTTCCTCTTTCTTTTTCTTTCTTTGAATAACTCAGGGTGTATAAGTTTATTTCCTCCATTGTTTTGTTTTTTTCAGACAATTCGAGGTGTTTAAATTTTTTTTTTTAAAGTAGCTACTTCTGACTGCTTTCTTTATGATATATATGGATCTGTGCTTTATGCATTTTTTTTTCTTTCTGTTTTCTCTCTCTCTCTCTCTCTCTCTCTCTTGTTTTTTTTTTGTATTGAGTCTTGGACCATGGCTCCTACAAATTCTTGTGGTAGGTCTTGGAATAGGTACCCTTGTGGTTGTGTTCCTGCGCAGGTACTAAGCTAGGTACATTGGATGCTGTATTATTCTTTTTTTTTTCCAAGTCCTAGGTCATGAACCAGGAGGACCTATTTTAGGGGAAGTACTAGGCTGGGTACCCCGGGGCACTCATTCTTGCTCGAAGTCCCAGACCATGTACTTGGACTGATTGTGGTGTGAGTCCTAGGTCATGCGTTAAGATTTCATCCTTCTTCCTTTTTTTTTTTTTTTTTTTTTTGCGCTAACCCAGGTACCTCTCCTAGAGTTGGCCACATTTGGGCTGAGCCATGTAATATTATGCAATCATACATCTTACTTGAAGCTCCATTTTTTTTTGAAAAGATTCCATCACAGTTACTAAGATAAGGAACATAGGATAATTGTCAAAAAGATAGTAAGGATCTTAGAGTGTCCTTCTATCATGGATTCTAAAAAAAGATGACTACATAAAGTTCTTTGCAAAAAACAACATGGCAAAACACAGAGAGTGAGGATTTTCAGTATCACCCAGAGTACATCTGTCAGGTGGGCACTCCATTTTCCCCCATACTCATGTTTCATTTTCTTGAGGATTTTCAATATCACCCTTTTGGTAGCCTCGGCCTAGCCATTTCCTTGTGGATAATATGGTGTGGACCTCCCATGCTTGATGTGATACGCCTCGGTCAGGTCCCTCATATGCTTATTTATGAATGGTGTACCATTGTCACTGATCAGTCTCCTTGGGATCCTAAAGCGTGTAATGATATGTTCTCGGATGAAGTTTGCCACGGCTGTTCCGGTGGCCTTCTTCAAAGGGATGGCTTCTACCCATTTTGTAAAATATTTGGTGGTTGCTAAGATCCATATATGGCCATTAGAATGGGGATTTATGGGTCCTATAAGATCGAGCCCCCAAGTATGGAAAGGCCATGGTGTGGTCATATCTTGCAGCACATCTGGGTGAGTATGTATTGCATCTCTAAGTACTTGGCATGCATGACACATTTTAACCAGCTTCTTGGAGTTCTTTTTCATTGTAGGCCAATAGTGCCCCAACTACAACAACTGCCTGTAAAGCCTTCTTTTCCCTGGGTAACTTCTACAATCACCGGAGTGGACTTCTCTGACTGCTTCTCTGGCCTCCCAAGGCCCCAGGCATCTTAGGGGATCCCCGCCGTACCCCTTTTTAAACAAGATTCCATTTTGCAAGAAGTATCTAAAGGCAAGTTTCTTGAGCTAGTGAGCCAGTGTCCTGTCAGTTGGTAGGATCCCTTGAGCCAAGTATTCCATAAATGGGGTCCTCCAATCTTCTGTCACGAATACGGCATAACTTTCTTCTTTGTCCATTGAAAGTCGACACTTTTGACATTCCTCCTGTACAATTGTAGCCTCTTTGTTCATATTTGGCCAGTAATACCCCATGCGCTGCATCCTTTTGTATAGGCTGATTTTTTCTGCAATCCCACAAACCTGGCTGTACAGTTCTTCTAATCTCAGCTTCCCTTCTTTTTCATTGATACATTTGGACAGGATCCCTCCGGGCAGCCTCCTGTACAACTCTCCTTCTATCAAAGGGTAATCTTTTAGTTCCTTGATACTTCCTTCATGCCCCAACTTTCCTATCTTTCCTTTTACCTCATCTCTCCAATCTTTCTGTTTTGATTCTTCAAGGAACATCCTTTTGAGGATCCCTATGATGGAATGTTCCTGCTTGCTTACCTTTATCAAAGTACTTTTTCCTTTAAATGGTATCTGGGATCCTAGGGTGGCTAGTGCATCAGCAAACTTGTTTTCGCTTCTTTGGGTGTATTCCACACTGAAGGTTTGGAATTTTTTGCTCCAACTTCTGTGCCCAAGTTCTGTAGGCTGCCAAACTTTGTTCTCTTAGTGCAAAGTCACCCTTTACTTGGGAGACTACGAGGTTGGAGTCTCCCAAAACCTTCATATGTTTTACCCCTATGCTGAGTGCTATGTCCAGTCCAGTCAAGGTATGCCTCGTACTTAGCAGCATTATTTGAACAGAGAAACTCAAGCTTGAAGGATAATGGCATGGTATCCCCATCTTCGCAACTTAACACAATTCCCAAGCCATTTGAAGTTGTCGTTGCTGACCCGTCAAATCTCATGGTCCATTTTTTTCCTGAGAGTTCTACTACTTCCACCTCTCCGGGGATCTCCTTGCTTAGTGATCACTCTTCTTCCCCTAGGAACTGGGCTAGCAGATTTGCTATGGCTTGGCTTTTGACAGCCTTGGGGGTCCTCAGACCGATGTCATATTGAGAGAGCAAAACCAGCCACTGTGCTATTCTTCCCTTTAGGAGAGGCTGGTGAAGGAGTGCTTTTATGGGATGAGACTTGGTCACTAGGAGGATCTGGTGGGCTGAGAAGTACCGTTTTAGCCTTTGGGATCCATACATAACCACCAGACATGCCCTTTCTATCCTGGGGTACCTGGTCTTTGTATCTTTTAGTGTCCTGCTCACATAATAAATGGGTTGCTCATTCCCATCATCATCTTCCTATGCTAGCAGGGCTCCTATAGCTTGGGAATTTGATGCTAAATATAGTAACAAGGGTCGCCCACGTACTGGTGCTTGTAAGGTAGGCAGATGGTTCATAATCTGCTAGATCCTCTAAAAGGCTTTCTGCTGTTCAGTTCCCCAAGTGAACTCAACCCTCTTTTTCAGCTATTTGGATAATTCACTTGTGACCGAAGCCAGTCCTGGCACAAACCTCCTGATGTAAGAGACCCTCCCCAGGAAACTTTTGAGCTTTAACCGTTTTTGGCCTCCTCATTGTTGCAATTGTTGTGGCCTTGGCTGGATCCACACTTATGCCTTTGCGATGTATTAGGAACCCAAGAAATTTTCCAGCAGACACTCCAAAGGCACACTTCATGGGGTTCATGCGTAGTTTGTACTTCCTGTACCTTTCAAAAACTTGTTCAAGCACCTAGAAGTGTCCTGCCCTAGTCTTAGACTTTACCACGATGTCATCCACATAATCGTCCATTTCCCTAAGCATCATATCATGGAAGATGGCTATCATGGTTTGTTGGTACATGGCTCCCGCATTCTTAAGGCCAAAGGGCATCACAATGTAATAGAAATTCCTGATCGGGGTCCTGAATGCTGTCTTATCTACATCTCTAGCAGCCATGCGAATTTGGTTATACCCACTATATCCATCTATAAATAAAAACATAGAGTTTCCCGCAGCTGAATCTACAAGGAGATCAATATTAGGCAGGGGGAATTCATCTTTTGGACATGCCTTGTTCAGATTGTGAAAATCCACACAACACCGGATTTGGCCATTCTTTTTCTTCATAGGTACTATGTTGGAGAGCCATTTAGGATGCTGGATTGGCTTGATGAACCCAGCTGCCAGTAGCTTCTTGACTTCCTGAGTTATTTGAGCCTCTATGTCAGTGTGAAAGACCTTGGCTGGTTGAACTACTGGCTTAACTCCTGGGTTCATGTTGAGAGAATGGACTACTAGTCCTAGGTCCAAGCCAGGCATCGCATTGTATGTCCATGCGAATACATCCACATACCTCCTGAGTAATGCTACTAATTGTTCTTTTTCTTGTGTTGTTAACTGACTGCTAATGAAGACAGGTTTCAGGGATCCTAGACCAGCCCCCAAGTTTACTTCTTCCAATTCCTCTTCAGACTGGATTTGAGCTTCCTTGTCTAGATCCTCTAGGATTTCTTCTTGAACCATCATACAATCTGGCAGTTCGGGACCCTCCTGCATAATGCATTCAAGCCCCGCGTACCTTTATAAACGATATATTAGCCTTCCTCCGGGCTCCCGCACCACTACACATTCCCAGGATCCTGAGGAGCTAGTCTCCTTCTTTTGCCTTTTTCTGTCCAAGAGGTTCCTTAGGTCGTGGGTACCTCCTCTTTCTTCTTCTTCCAAGACAAGTGCTCCTAGTGTCCCTAGTGTGGGACTCTCATCATCTAGTTCCAATTCTTCATAAAACATTGTTTCTATAAAGTTCACTTCTTCTTGGCTGAAAGGGATTGGATTGGCAGGGATTCTTATGGGCTTCCCATTCAATCTTCCTTTAACACATTGATGGTACATGGAGGGAATGAGGCGATGCTTATGGAGCCAGGGGCGTCCCAACAGAACATGGTAAGAAACTTCTGAGTTAATCAAATGGAATATGGTCAGGGCTACTATTAGGCCCACCTTTAAGGCCAGCTGCACATATCCCTCAGTCGATTCTGCTACTCCTCCAAATCCTATTATCTCCATAGGAGCCCCCAGGATCCTCCTACCAATCAAGCCCACAGCCTCTAAGGTACTTAGGGCTATGAGGTTGAATGATGCCCCTATGTCTATCAGTGCTCTCCTGATTTGGACACCGTTTATGGTGGCCATCAGATAAAAGGGTCTGCAATGGTCTGGATGTTCAACTTCCATGTCTTCATCCGTGAAGGTTATTGCATTGGTTGTCTCCAAGTAAGCTCGGTTGGCATGGGATTCTACTGTGAAACATTCCACCCCTGAATCAGCTGCTATACTCATGAGGGATTCTATGGCCATCCTTCTTACTTCTAGCCCAAATCCCAATTGATTGAATAATGATCTGAACTTAGGGCTCTTCTGAAGGGTCTTGACTGTGCTAGGGTGAAAGGATCCTTCAGGTTCCTCTACTTCTGCCGAGCTTCCATGGATTACTACAGCCACCACTCCTTTCCCTTTATGGTTGGGTAAAGGGTTCCTCTACACCTCGGGCTCCTTTTGGGTGAGCTCCAGGGTCCTCTCCCTAAACTTTTTTGTGAAAAAGCCTCCGAAGGGTCCAACAATCCTTGGTGGAGTGCTTGACATAGTTATGAATCATGCAAAACAAAGGATTCTTCCTTTCTTCCTCAATAGGTGGAATGGACACAGTGAATGACCTAACAATTCCGTCTCCAATCCATTTATCCAGAACATGATTCAATTCTTCCGCAGTACATGGGATCACAGGTGGTTCCTCGGCCATTTCTCCTTTAATTCTCTTCCTCTTTTCTCCTACCAAAGCTGTCATGGCCTAAGGTACTGGCACCCTCTTTGTTCTCATGGTCAACACTGTCCTCCTAGTTCTCTGTAGCAGGTCAGCAAATTGGGTTATGCATAGATTTTCGAGATTAAGCCTGTAATCAAAGAGCATGTTAGATATGCAAGTCTCCATGAGCTCCCTATCGAACCGTGTGCCTCACCAATCCATCCAACCACCAATTGGTGAAGGATGAGGGGGCACAAATCTTTTATAGCATTCGATCGTAGACCAAGCCCATTGGTATTGGAGCAAATTGTGAAATCCCTCACAATCCCTCCCTCACAATGCGGCTCCAACGACTCAAACCTATGACCTTGGCTCTGATACCACTTGATAGGCCACAAAGAAATTGACCCCTTGTGATTGAAATTAATTAATTAATTAGCCAAATTATTAATTAATCAATTTATCATGCAAAACACGTGGTAGCACAAACAAATCACCAATAAACTAATTATGCAGGCGGAAAATAAATAACACGGTAATTTGTTTACGAATGGAGAAAACCTAACGGCAAAAACTCCACCGAGTGTCACCACTCCTGAAACTCCACTATTATCACAACAAGCGGTTACAAGTAAAGGAATCCCAAGTACCTTACCAACCTACAGTTGAACCCTTACCCCAATACCCAATTGGACTTGTTCTGTAATGACAGTTCCCCCTTTTGATGCACGGCTCCCAAGTACGTGACTAACCAATGCGCGAATCCCAGTACGCAACTTCAATAACCAACTATGAAGGTTATTGACTGCAAAGTTCTTTAATTCATCCACATGATGAAGATCAAGAAGATGCTTGGTTACAAAACCCTATGGTGCACATACACAGCAACTTCTTCAAGAGAAAGAGATAAACTAGGGCAAGAACTTCGTCTTTGGTTACAAATTGCTTGAACAGAGTTTGCTCAATGCTTGTGCAACTTGTGTACTTTGACAGCTCTTAAAACAATCCTTTTATATGTCTAGGGTTAGGAGAAAAGAAAGCCCAAAGACACATCCATGGATCTCAAGAAAAATAGAACAGAAATTCTGTTTTCATAAACCTCGACAGATAGAAGCTGTCAAGCATCTGTCGAGCTAGCTGTCGAGCCACGGGGCTAAAACAACTTCTTAAACCTCGACACATGCTAGCTGTCAAGTTTTAATAACTCTGCACTTTCAGCTTGTTTTCTTGGACAGACTTGAAGGCTTCAACACTTGATCTTGAAACATGATTTCTTGAAGTATTTAAACACATCCTAAATCTACCCAAATACAAGTAAAGTGCATTTTGTCAAAGGATTAGCCAATTACATAAAATCATGATATATGTTCTTAACATGTGAAACACATATGTCCTAACACTCCCTTTCTTCGTGATCCCCATAGCAGTCCAAAGAAACATCCTCAAATCTTTTGATGAACTGGATAGGGTCTTTTCCGAGCCTTTGCCTTACCATCTGAAGGCTTTGGAAGGTGGCCTTGTCTTCACCTGGATAATACTTTGAGCAAAACCTCTCCATCATCTCATTCCAGGTCTTAATGGACCCCGGCCTCAAGGTAGTGTACCATGTGTATGCTCTGTCCAATAGGGACTTAGCAAACTCTCTTAGACACAGCTCCTTGTCTCCTGCGTAAAGACCCATGGTGTGAATGAACCTACTCACGTGCTCCACAGCACTTCCGTTCCTTCCATCAAAAGGGTGAAACTTTGGGGGTTCATATCCCTTGGGATAGGGCTTGCCAAGGAGTTTTGGTGGGAATGAGGGATCCCGAGAGAATTGCTTGGGGATCCCCGAGAGCTTTTCCCTTTCTTGTTCCAAAAGGGCGTTGACATCCGCTAGTGTGAGATACTAGGGGTTAACTCCCCCTCCTACTACTGACCCTCCTTTTGGTTGGGCTCTTTCTTGGTTGGCCACAGGGGGAGCGTTATCTCTGATTTCTTGAGTCCTTCCCTCTTTGAGGATACGGATCTCCTGTTGTAAGTCTTTCATCATTTCTGCCATCTGAGCCATGGGCTCTAGTTCCTACACCCCACACCTCTGTCCTAAGACGACCTCCTGCTCCACCAGAGGTACTTCATTCCTCTGCCTTGAAGTTACCTCATTTTCTCCTACGAGCTCAAATGTCGCAGGTAGTACATTGGTACCTTTACTGTTCCTTGGTCTTGGAGCCATGCTCTGCGAAGGGACTGCTTCTTCCCTTTCCTTTACCTAGTCCCTAGTGGAGTCGCCCTAATGTGTGGGTTCTTTTTTTTTTTAGCACACAGGCCCAAGTAGAAACAAGGATCCTGGACCCAATACTTATTGTTTTAAGGGATTGGGCTTGGTTCACCGCAGCTAAATTGGGCTGATTTCGAACCAAGTAGTGCACAAAGCATGAATCCTACAACACATACATGCTAACAGACAAGAAATATATGCACTGAACAGCAAGGAATAGCAAAGGAACGAAATTGATCAAGAAGGAACATAAAATAAAGCATTAGGGATCTTAAAATAATGCAAAATATTTTATTACTTTCTTGATTGTGTAATACACTATGCTCACTAGGACGGGTTACAAGGTCCAAATAAGTTCAAAATCACAGACTTAGATGGCTCTTCAGGCCTCTAAGACTTGCAAAGTTTGAATCTCTTTGAATCTAAGTGTGTTCTCTAGTGGCTATTTGAGGATACCGAACAATATTTCCCTCCTTTTTCTCTTTTTTTTTTTTTTTTTTTTTTTTTTTTGAATTCTAACAGAGTTTTCTTAATGATTTTTACTCTAATTCACTATTGTTGAATGTCTTTCACTGTTGGTTGCTTCCCCTTTTATAGTGCCATCCTAGGGTTTCCGGGGTACCACTGATTCCCTCTATTTGTTCTTCTGGGTACCAGAACCAATGTTGTGTCAGCAACATTAGTGGCTGGTCCCTTCCTTATTCTTTATTATTTCCCTTTTTTGAGATTTCATCTTCGAAAGACCCCAGCTAACCTTCCCGTACTGGGGTGTCTTAAAGGGCTGACCTTTGGTCTTTCTTCTTTTAAGGCTTCTAGATTCCACCTTTTCAGACCCAACTTTTGGTTGCTTTTCCCTTTATCATTTTTACCAAGTGAGTTGATTCCTTCCTGCCAGGCTGAAAGATCCCCAGCCACATTCCCTTATGGTTCTTCTTCCTGGGTTCCCCGAGGTACTAGGCCTTTACTCATGGGTTGTTGGTTCTTAAGCCTTCTGACCCCCTTTCTGCATCATTGAGTGGCTGATAGAGACATATCTATTCTATTTCCTTGTGTTTCTTGGTACACACTCTAAACTGTCTTAATCCCAACCTAGCTTTGCTGCATGTCCCAAGGATCCCTGGCTCCTGGGAATCCCCAGGTATCCTGGCCCAGTTATTTTCCCGGGCTCCCCAGCGATTTTCTGACCTTTAAGGGCTATGCTGGGCTTTTTTCCTTCCTTTATTTTATGGGGCCTGAGACTTGCCCATTCATGGATTTAGGTTCCTCTTTATGGACCCTTAATGGGTTTGGACCTCTCTTCTTTCTTATTGGAAGCCTAAATGCTTTATTTTTCCTAGGTTTCAATCCTTTGCTTTGTTTTGGGCCTTGGTATAACATTGTGATTTTTTGGACCTCAACAATGGACCCAATATTATTGTTGTTGTTGTTGTTGTTGTTTTGTTTTTATTTAATTTTAGGATTTAATAAAGTAAAATATATTAAACTATAAGTCTATAAGAGCATTAGCATCCGGAATTGCATAAAAGTTTCTATTTTACCATGTAAAAAGCTATTTTATCTATTATACAATATCATTTTACAATACACCCAACATCTCAAATTTTATTTTAACATATAACACATTAAAATAATATAAATTATACAATTAAATAATATAAAACTATCTATCTCTCTTCTCTCTAATTTCTGTCACTGCCTCTCTGTCTCTGTCTCTCTCTCTCTCTCCCTCTCTCTCAACCACACCACCACCAACAATATGAGGCACCACCACACCAAAACCCATTGTTTAACCACCACAACCACCACCAACCCAACCAGGATCAAAGCAGCAAACCCACCATCACATCAACCACCACGACCTAAGAACAAAACGCAACCACCATGCCAAGAACAAAACCACCATGGCCCAACCACAACCACGAACCACAACCCCCAACTTCCACCACAAACGCCACCTTGACCACAACCCACGACCTCCTTGGCTTGACCACAAACTACCACACCAAAACCCATTGTTTCCGCTACAACCACCACTAACCCAACCAAGAACAAAGCCCAGCAAACCCATTATCACTGCAACCACCGTGACCTAAGAACAAAACCACAATTACCCAGCCACAACCACAGCTCCACCATGGTTCCATGATGTCCACGCCTTCACCACAGAAGCCGATCTCCATGCCTCCACCATAAACCGTTGTCTCCATGTCGATTCGAGAGAGACCGAGACAAAGAGAGTGGGGAGAGAGAGGCTAAGATTACAGAGAGAGGGATGGAGTCTGAGCTGAGAAAAGAGAGACTTGGAAGAGAGAGAGAGAGAGAGAGAGGAGAAGTAATGAAATATAATAAAAACGATTTTACAACTTGCTACAGTATCTTCTAAAAGTACCATCTTACTGTAGCTAAGTTGCAAAAATTTTTATAAATAGAAATTGGGATAATGCTTGTTTTTGTTGGTTTGATGGTAAAAAATAGCAATTTAGGGGTTGCAATTCTAATGCTCTAACTATATAACTATGTGTTTGATTAAATAGGTTTGAGATTTTTTTTTAACGCTTCATACCCCTTGTTTCATGTCTGACACCATCAGGGATTCGTAATTCACTTAACCAACATTTTTGTTTTTTTTTTTTTTTTGGAAAGTTGGAAACCAACGTATTTAAGAATCTGTCAATACCTATTGTCCCACACAAATAAAAATATTTCAAATAACACCATAATGACACTCAATCATCAAGACCAAAGGTTTGGCTATCTTGGATGTGTTTCTCAAAGTACGGTTGATCATTATAAACATCATTCTAGTCATTATTAGCTGAATTAAATTATTAAAAAAAAAAATCACCTTTGTAGTTAATGGTCTCTCTCATAGTGGCATCACCCTCGGATTTCTTAGCTTTTCACACTCGCCTTCCATTCTCTAGTAGTCTAGTCTCTTCTCTTCTTTTTTTGTTTTTTGTGATTTTATTTATTAGGTTAAAGTGACGACTGGCGACTGACGTGAGCGTTAGGCTTTTATTTTTTACTTTTTTTTTCAATCAATTTTGGTTAGGGCTACTGGGCTGATCTGTTTATTACATTTTTTATTAGTTTGGGGTCTTTGAACTCCATTTGGAGGCCTAAAATAAGCACACACAAAAAAAATTAAATTTTCCTTTATAGCACAAGATCTTTAGTATCTCTATGGGATCGGAATTCTATAAGATCTGGATTGAAATCTCACACAAATTTCACTTTATTAGAGATCCTAGTGAGATCCATAACATTTTAGGGATGTAGGATCTTAGTATTTTAATATCCTAAGATCCAGATAGGGATATTAATAACCATAGACTATACTACTACTATTTAAAGGGTTTCTCCTGTTTGGAATGAACATTTTGGTGGTTAAAAAATACCCCTACATCCAATGTTTAAGTAAAGACAAAACTTGGGGATAACCCAGTAAAAATACATATAACTCTCACATAAATTATCTTAAAATTTAAGAGTGATATACTTATTGGCCCCCCTAGAATTTTGGAAAAAAATGACTTTAGACCTCAAATAAATTCACACTTTCAACCTAATGAGAAAATTTTGATAGGGTAAATTACAAAATTAGTCCCTATCCTTTACACCATATCTCAATTTGGTCCTTAACCTTTCAATTGTTTCAATTTGGTCCCTAACCTTTTTAGTGTCGTGTCAATTTAGTCCATGTTGTTATCTCTTAGATGAAAAAAACTGATGTGTCAAATGGAATAATAAAAATATATTAATTATATCACATCAACGGCCAACTGTACTGCCACGTCAGATTAAAAAAAAAATCTATTGCAAATGTTCACACATGAGATCAGATTAGGGAAATTTCTAAATCCCTAAATTCCTGTCTCTCATCAGGTTCATCTTCCTCTCCTCCATCACCTTTACTCTCACTCTCACTTTCCCAAAACGCTTTCCCGCCAAAAGCACTTACTTAACTCTTTCAAATGGCCCCTAGTTTTGCTTTCTCTCTCTGTATCTCTCTTCTTATATAACACCATCTTCCACAACCTCGCTCACATTATTATCTCTTTCTCTGATCTTTGTCTCTTTTGAGCTTTTTTATTTTTTTCCTTTCTTTCAAACAAACCCATTTATTTCCAATCTTAATCTTATCAATTTCAAAAAGCTGAGAAAGATCGTGGTTTTGAACCTTTTGATCATTTTTAGCTTCTGGGTGTTATGTGTTGGGCTTTGGATTTTTTAAGTTGAAGTTGATATTGCTGGCTTAAAAAATCCACTCAAATTATTTTAAAAACAAAAATAAAATAAAACCATTTCAGATGTTCACATGTACAAATCAGTCTAGGGAAAATTCTAAATCCTTCCAATCTCTCATCAGATTCACCTCCCTTTCTTCTCTCTCTCTCTCTCTCTCTCTCTCTCTCTCCCCCCCCCCCCCCCAACTCTCACGTGAGTCAAGAATCAAGATTACAAATCTCACATGTGAACATTTGAAGTGGGTTTTTCTTTAAAAAAATTGATGTGGGGTAATTGATATGGCATGAAAAATATTTTTTTATTATTCCGTTTGACACATCAGCTTTTTTCATCCAAGGGATAATAGAAAAGACTAAATTGACACGTCATTGGAAATATTAAGGACTAAATTGACACAAGTGAAAGGTTAGGGACCAAAATTAAGATATGGTGTAAAATATAGGGACTAACTTTGTAATTTACCCATTTTGATATAAAGAACCCAGAATCAAAAATGAAATTTGGCCATTCATTGATTTGTTGACCCATAGCTCCACCAAAATAAG
The DNA here is from genome assembly GCA_030021035.2 of Notholithocarpus densiflorus. Lineage (NCBI taxonomy): Eukaryota > Viridiplantae > Streptophyta > Magnoliopsida > Fagales > Fagaceae > Notholithocarpus > Notholithocarpus densiflorus. The sequence continues at coordinate 537,650 of JARYZH020000014.1, read as the reverse complement.
CAACAAAATAATTTTAATAAATTCAAACAATCACAAAAGGATAAATAGAAAAAATAAATCCAAATCTTTTCATTCAGGACTCTTACACTCCGTTTGAGAGTTCATAAGGGAATGAAATGGAATGGAATAGTCATGTGCAGAGGTTGTTCTAGCCATACGACACTTGTTGGGCTGTTGTATCATGGGGGAGACAAGTCAGAGACGGTCTGCATCGGTTACAGAGTTTAGCCAACCAAGGGCTTGAATCTCCTTAAAGAGAGCGAGTGCCGCGCCTCAGTCCAATAAAAAAGTGTTGTCTAATTTTACTCTTCAAATTAATAATATTCAGTGTGTTATTCAGTTTCTCTTAGTGTTATTACCATTATTATTGTATTTGCACCATCACTTATATTAAGGGACTTGTTGGATTCGAAGCTAGCACAATCTTATCCTGACCCTCAAAACCCACCTGACATGTTTTATGTTTACCCGAAAGAGAAAAAGGACAAGAGGAGAGAGAAGTAAACATACTCGTAGTGATACAGTGAAAAAACACTCCATCTCATTTTAGTCTAGTAGTAAAACTGTCTTTTTTGGACTTGACTAGAGTCTAGTGCATTTTACCTGTTACAATGACAATACATGATAAAAAAAAGACACGTGTTACTATTTTAACAGATTTAATGCACTAGAGTAACTAGATCCAAGTTTTGCCCGTCTCTCTTCCCTATGCTAGGGAGAGTCTTTCTAGCCAAGAAGAGTTATATTTGTCTGGTCATCATCCTCATCAAAGTTGGGTATGTGTGAGGCGATGGCTTTTGGTGGCAAACCCTATATTGGTCGTTAACTTATATAATGCATAGTAAAATTGACATGAATTTATCCAAAAAATTCAATAGTGCAATTTATGTTGGTAATATAATTATTGCAGATCCTCATATATGGGTAATTAGAGGTTTTTACTCTGGAAAAAGATGGTAGTGAGAGGGAAACCAAAAGGTTAATTTTGACTCGGTATTTAAAAAGGAAGATGTGAAAAAAATAAATGAGTTGGATGTCAGTTTTGGAAAAGAATGTGACTTAAGATTATACTACACACACACATATAAACAAAATTGATGAGATCTCAACTTCCGTACACAATGTTAATTATAATCTCTCTCCATACTTTCTATTCTAACAAAAATCGAGAAAATCAAAAGCTAATAACTACCTCATCTCTATAAAATCTTCAAATTATAGGTTTAAAGTCATACAAATATGAGTTTATGGATTTAGAGTGTAAATGATATCCAATTAATATGAATTTAGCATGCATATACGTACGAAGAGAATGCACAATGCTACAACGGGATTGTAAATTACTCCACATTAGTTAGGTTCTCTTTTACCTATAAAGGGAGAACTCCCTATCACCGTAGAGCACTAGCATTGTTGCTATTTTAGCCACTGAGAACCCAAAAAAGAGCTACATCCCGGCATGTAAATCTTAAAAATTTTACAACCTGTAAACAGTAAGTACTTATATTTAGAACTTACTGTTCACGAGTTTGTAAACAAAATAATAATAATAATTTATTCACTCTCTCTCTCTCTCTCTCACTTTTCTCCGACCCCTCTGTTCTTCTCCCTCAATCTCTCTCAATCTTCGAATCTCTCCTCTCTCAAATCTCTGCTTTGCTCCCTCTCCCTCGTGATTTTAGGTTGGATCTTTGATTTTCTCTTCTCTCATTTCTCCATGTTCTAATGGTGGTGGATCGGTGAGGTGTTTGTTGATTGTGGTCGTGGGTTTGCCGTTGTGGGTCTGGGTTTTGCTTGCTGTGAGTTTGGGTTTTGCTCACAGTTGTGAGGACTGTGGGTTGCTGCATTTGGTGTTGATTGTGTTGATGGTGGATTGGTGCTATAGTCTCTCCACAATTTTTTTTTTTTTTTTTTTTTTGGTGTTGATGGTGGATTATGGGTTGCTGGTGGTGGTGGTGTCAGGTGTGTGTAGAGCAGCGGCGGCGGATTTGTGGTGGTGGTGGTGGTGGTGGTTTCAGTAGATTTGTGGTGGTTCTTGTACAAAAAGAATGAGAGAGAAAGAATAAATAAAAATAAAGAAATGGTAAATAAAGAATAAAAAAAAATATTTAATTTAAGTGGTGAAAGAATAGAAATTAGGATATAGGGTAGATTGTAAAATAAGTTGGTATAATAGATAAAATAACTTTCTAGATGGTAAAATAGACACCGGTTTACAAACCTGGATGCTAGTGCTCTTACATACCATATATAGTTTTCTGAATTACCTGGCAAATACTAGAGAAAGAAAATTTTAAAAAGGTTTACAATACCTTAAACTAACTTATCAGTTGGCACTTGTATCCTTATACTGATATTATTATTATTATTAGTTAAATTTTCCATTTCATTTCTACCTACAAAGAAAATTTTATATGTAACGAGGATAGATCTAATGCCTCGTACATGGGGTGAGTTCAACACGCCTGAGCCTCACCATGTGAGAGATGTTACACTTATCTCTATTACAGCTACACCTAATATTATATCTTATATGTCCACAGTTTAAAAAAAAAAAAACTCCCATCCATGAGGCTCATATTTTTAGACAACATATTTCTCAATTCTCAATTCTCAATCATTCACTTCAAAAGAATTGAGCTAAGATTAGAAAATTTGCATGTCTTTGTTCCCTCTGGAATCTTTGATAAATGATCTTGATTAACTATGTGCTCCTTTTGAATATTAGGTCCTATTTGTTTCGGTGTTAAACATTTGTTAGAAAATGTTTTATTCATTTTTGGGTGTTAAATGTTGAGGTGGTATAAACACTAGGCCAAATAGAAATCTGTTTTTTTTTACCAGGAAAAAACAACTTCTTTGGAGGCGTGTAAAACATTTTCAGCCTTAAGGAAACAAAATCTCTCTCTCTCTCTCTCTCCAAAAAAAAGCCCCTTGAAACCCTCATAATGATTGAAATATCATTAAGACCTCCAAAACAACTCTTTGAAATCTATAAAAAAACATGAAAATCTCTAAAATAATAGAAATACTTCCAAGATCTTCAAAATAACCAATATGTCCTCAAAAGTTCCAAAATATTTCCAAACCTACAAAAAGGAAAAAAAAAAAAAAAAAAAAATCACCTTTGAAACCTTTATATGACTAAAGTATCCCTAAAACCACTAAAATAACAAAAATGCCCCAAACCATCAAATGACAAAAATACCTCTCCAAAACTCAAAATGATCATGATATAGATCAAAGTTCAGAAATTGTTCCTAAACTTTTATTTACGTCCCTGTTTTGTTTTGGTTTTTTTTTTTTTTTTTTGTATTTTATTTAAATTTGTTTATTCTTTTTTTTTTTAATCTTTGGTAAGTTTAGTTGATAATTTTCACTTATTTTTTCCTTCACTCTTATTTTGATTGTGCATATTGGTATAATTTCTATTAAATTTTTTATTTTGATTGTGCTTATTTTAGTTGTTATGTATTAATTTTTTTGTTAAACTTGTGATTTTTTCTTTAATGCCCATATAAATATATAACAAAATTTCTGATTTTTCTTAGGAACCAATGTTTTTTATAGTATTTTTAAGAATGCAACCAAACATTAATTAGAAAACAAACAGTTTTCCTTTAAAATGTTCTTAGCTCCAACAGAAAACAATTTACTTGTAACAAACGGAGCCCAATAGTTTGCAAGTTACATTTCATAATTATGGATGATTACCTGCAGGAGTCAATTTATCAGGATTATATAATTGTTTTAAAAGAAATTTTGAGTAGTAAAAAAGTTCATACAAAATAAATGAGAATATATATATAGTAATACAATTCTCCCTCTACTGTCACCATAATCTGTAAAATTTTGTAAGAAAAAGCATAAAATTGTTGTAGTAGAAACTAGGTAAATTTTTACTAGTATGCAGTATTTGATTGTTTACCTCCATAAAGGTAAGAAAAAGAAGAGAAGACCTTTTCAGATTATCTGTCCATCTAGAAAATACCAAGGTCAATTTGGTTCGGCCATGCACATGACTAGACATCACTTTCTTCACTGTACAATAGATATACATGAGTTAAAGACTGTTAATATTTTTTCAATTTTTGAGAAAATTTTTTTAAAAATAATTAGTTATTGTATGTGAAAATTACACATTAACAAAATTCTATATATATAAATATATATATATATAAATCTAATTCCAATTTCAATTCCAACCTACCCTCTGACATCAATCTGCAGTACCTGCTCTCTCTCTGCCTTTGAAAACCAAATTGCGAAAATTAAATAAAGCTCACGAGCCACCTCTTTCGTACTTTCAAAACTTTCAAAAAAAGGCTATCCACATACACAAAAGAAAAAATGTTAGAAAATTATATTTGTAATAAGCCCAAACAAACAAATACATAAAAACAAATCTTAGAGATCTCAACACAAGTTGTGGTTGAGATCCAAAGTCTTTTGTAGAAAGCAAAAAGCAGCAAAACCATTACAAACCCATTAACAGTTATTGTCTCTCCTCTCTATCCCTTCTGATATTCTCCGGAATAAAAAAAGTTCACCAAGAAAGTTCATTTTCTATCACACCCTTCAAGTACTATACTCTGGTTATTGGCTTTATTTAATGCAATAGTTCGAAATTGCACCATATCTTTATATATAGCTGCTATTAGCTACTTGGTATCATTTGAATTATTCCTCTTAGCTTGAAATTTGGAATTAATGCTTGCTGTGTCACCTTTGAGGAACACCAAGGATGAGAACCTCGGAGAGACAGAGAGCTATTCAATTGGTGCCAGTGACTTCCCTGACTTCTCCGATGGGAACTTGCTGGACAGCATCGATTTCGATGATCTTTTCGTTGGAGAAATGTTACCGGATTTGGAGATGGACCCAGAAATCCTTGCTGAATTTTCTGTTAGTGGGGGTGAGGAATCCGCTAATACAAAGAAAGAGGAGGAAGATAAAGTTTCCGGTTCAGGCTCAGGCTCAGGTTCGGGTTTCAACTCTAGCTCAAGTCGAGGAGAAGAAATTGTGAGCAAAAGAGATGAATCTGTTGTTGTGAATCCACGTCCTCCAAAGCAAAGTGATCATCATAAAGGCAGAAAGTCATCTACACAGTCAAAGAATTCTCAAGGGAAGCGCAAAGTGAAGGTATATAATTCATTAGCACTACATAGGTTTAAGCTAAGCGCATGAACTAGACTCTATGTATTATAAGGTTCTTAGCTCCTAATTAAGACTTGAAGCCTTTTACTAGGGAACCAGTCCCATAACTCTCTCTCTCTCTCTTCACAAACTTCATGAGATGCAAAGAAATCACGGGAGTCATGCACAGACAAAGGCGCAGAGAGAGAGAGAGAGAGAGAGAATCTTTGTTGAGAGTTTCTTTTTTCCACTTCTGTGATATTATTTAATTTTTGAGGGATATTAAAGACTTTTTTTTCTTGAACTGTGTGCAGGTGGATTGGACCCCAGAGCTGCATAGACGGTTTGTGCAAGCTGTGGAGCAGCTAGGGGTCGATAAGGCAGTGCCTTCAAGAATTTTAGAGCTGATGGGAATTGATTGTCTCACTCGCCACAACATTGCCAGCCACCTTCAAGTACCATCATTTCCTTCCCAACTCTTCTTTTTGTCCTTGGTTTCTAGTGAGATTTTTAAAGATTTTTGTTTCTTTCTAGTTCATGGAAACTGTTTCCACATGGCTGTTAAGGAATAATCATATATAGGGTTGATTACCAAATATGTGAAGAAGAACACATTGAATTTTGAATTAATTGCTGGTTTTTGCAATCGCATATACAAAACTACTTGGATAGGTTATATAAAAAAACTAATTCATTTATTTGTATTTAGATTTACTACATTTAGAAATATGTACGATTCCAAAAACTGATAGTTTAGGACTCAAATTACTGTTCTCATGCTTACCAACCAAATTCTGAATATGACATTGTCCACAAGAGCTTTACATAGCTTATAGCCTTGTACTATTAATTGCTAGCACTGATAAATACTAGTGCATGCGTATTAGTGTTGAAAATTTTTCTTTCTCAAGTCTTTCGTTTTGAAATTTGTTCAGAAATATAGGTCACATCGGAAACATTTGCTGGCACGTGAAGCCGAGGCCGCAAGTTGGAGCCAGAGACGACAAATGTATGGTACAGCTAGTGGTGGTGGTGGAGGAGGAGGAGGGAAGAGAGAGATGAGTCCTTGGCTAGCACCAACCATGGGTTTCCCTCCCATGACACCCATGCACCACTTTAGACCTCTACACGTGTGGGGACATCCATCCATGGATCAATCATTGATGCCCATGTGGCCTAAACATCTAGCCCATTCACAACCTCCACTGCCGCCGCCACCAACTACATGGGTACCAGCTCCACCGCCACTGCCACCAGACCCTTCATATTGGCATCCTCACCACCAACGTGTAAGCACTTTTTTCTCTCTCTCATAAGCGCACACAGACACAAAATACTTCTTCTTTTTTTTGAGAATGCACAGACACAAAATACTGAAGTTTATCAATGTTGATGACTTAATCCCTAGCGTAACACCCAATACTAAGTTCAAATTCATGTGTTAGATAGATTTGGTTTATTGAACTCAAATAATACTGAAATGTACTTAAAAGTTATAGGAAAAGAGACGATATTCATATTTATAAACATTATTACAAGATTAAAATAATATAGACGGTGTCGGTTGTAAAGTATTGAACTTTATAGAAAATATGCTATACACAGTTTGTACTTTGTACTCACATATTAAAAAAATAATTAAAATTATAACTCGAAGTCAAATTTTCACTTCTATGCGTGAAACAATATTTGTGTAATAACTTTTATCCTAAACCGGATAAAACCACAATAGCAATTGAAGATCTAAAAGGGAAAAAAAGTAATTATAAATTTTATTACAAAAATTTACTATTTTATGTGATAATAACATGATTAGTGTGTCATTAAAACAAATGAACATTTGAATTACTATCGTGAATTACAAATGAATATTTGAATTCCTATCATTACTCTATCCTGAAATGTTTATCTCTCTCTCCCTAAAATGGAATATTCTTCTATATGTGTAGGTTCCCAATGCACTAACCCCAGGAACGCCTTGCTTTCCACAGCCACTGCCAACAACGGTAACTATCCAATCCTTACTCTTTTGGAGTCTTTCGTGGTGTCTCTACTGTTAGAATTTTGGATCCATCTAAACACAATGCAAATTATTTTGGCATCTTTTTGAAGAAAAGTAAGGAGTTTTAACCTAACATTGCTGACATATATATATTATTCGTGTAGCGATTTGCCTCACCACCTGTCCCAGGCATACCGCCCCATACCTTGTACAAAGTAGACCCCGGCATTGGTGTCCCGCCTGGACAATCAGGCCCCCACCCTATGCTTGACTTTCATCCAGTGAGCAGGACTCTCTCATTTCTAATGTCTTTTCCCACATTTCCTTCAAAATAATATACATATATATATATATATATATAAAAAGTATCATTTTATTTCAATAAAACAAACTTTATATATCATAATTATATGGGTTTGTCTTCTTTTCAAGTTTTAATAATGTAATTAAGGGTTTGAAAGCTTTAAAAGAGTTGGCCTTTTTTCATAATGCTTATATAAATGTATCGTGTGTGTGTGTATCCCTCGAAAGCGTGCAACATAATTTCTAAGGATTGGTATCTTTAATTTCATTGATTTCTACGTATTGGTGCTGCATGATTGTTCCAACATTCCCTTCCATACAAGTTTAAGTTTGTGTGATGTTCATGTTACAACATCTTGGATTCATAACTTTTGCATGCCAACATTGATGTGTAAGAAAATTGTTTTCTTTAAGAGAAAATTTCTTGATTTTTTTTAAATATATATTAATGTGATTTTTTTTAATAAGAGATTTTCCTTGAATTTTTAGTAATATTCTTTTGGGTTTCATGAATTACATGTTGAAGATTACAAGTCATGATTAATTAATATTGTTTTGGTCTATGTTTGTAACAGACAAAGGAGAGCGTAGATGCAGCTATTGGAGATGTTTTATCCAAACCATGGCTGCCACTTCCTCTTGGCCTAAAACCTCCATCTACTGATAGCGTGATGGTGGAACTCCAACGACAAGGAGTTCCAAGAGTGCCTCCCTCTTGTGCTTGAAAGCCTAAGAAACATAAGCTTAAGGCTGTTGTCTGATGGTGTTTTCAAGAGCACAAAACCCCTAAATTTGACGACATTTCCTGAATTAGATGGATGCATCTAATTGCGAGGTTTTTTTTTTTTTTCCTCTCTCTCTCTTTTCTTTTTGTAGTTCTTTACCAAATTGATGTAATCTGTCCCTTGTCCTTGTATTTTAGATGTTCAGGAACAGTTTTTATTTTATCAGCCTCTCCGTGTGTGAAAATAAAGCTATAGCCATCAATTTTTTTGTAATAGTTGTTATGAGTATGAAACTATGTACAATAAGTTTGAGGATGTAACGTAACTCTTCAGTGGTCTATTTCCAATCGGTGCAAATGAAAATTTTTAATTTTCTTGTTTTTTGAATTTGAAGGTAGTGGAGATAACATTTATATTGATATTTACCACAGGTAGGAAATTGGTAAAAAGAACTGGTGCATCCATATTTAGTTAGGATATGCGAAATTATGCATATATTATAGTAAAAGATGAACTTGTTCAAAAATAAATATCAACTAGCTTAGATGGGTAATTATCCCATACTATTTAATCGAGAGTGTTGTGTGTAATATAACTTACTTTGTCCTCCCTTAAAACTAACTAAGGCTTTTGAGATGAGTCTGTAACATGCCTTTTTTTGTTAGAATCTCACTCTCTCCCTTTTGTGTGTGTATGTTTATTTATAAATAAAAAGCTTGAAATCCATATACATAAGTTTGAATATATTTAAGAATAGGAAAAGATTTCTCCCCGATGGATATTTATGAATCCTTGTTACCTAATATTATAGATATTAATTTTCACTATATCATTTTGGTAGAGTATGCAAGTTGTTCGTTTTATATTGTTCCATTTTAGTAAAATAAAAAAGAAGGTAATTTATTGTCTTACAATATACTTAGTTTTTAATCTGAACTCATTTTTTGTTATTCTAGTACAATAAATTTTGTTAATATTTATTATTATATTGGTCAAATAAATTATAAAATATTAATCATTTTAAAAACTTATTGAAAGAGCCCAACCAGTTTTCTGGAACATAGTAAGTTTTCTTGAAGTTTATATTTGAATTAATGGTGAGGTTTGTTAGAAAGTTTGGATTGGTTTCAAATGAATTTAAACTTGAAAGTAATTCAAAGTGTGAGCTTGAACTAGTTTTAAATTGGAATTGTATTTGGTATAAAATTAAAATATATATTTTAAATCATGTATATTACATTAAAGTGGTAGTTCAATTAAGAATTTTAAATTATATTCTAATAGTATTCTATTTTTTCATCACGCGTCCTTTTAAATACACACTAACTTGATGCCAAGTTTCATTAGATTTTTAATAGGCTTCAATTTTATGTCAAGTGTCATTCTATTTCTAATTATATTACATGTCAAGTGTCTTTATATGTAGATTCATGAATCTAAACTTAAATTGTGTTATTTTATATGTAAAAATTTGAATCTGTAATAATTTTAACCTATTCAAAACTATTTTAAGTCTATTTAAAACTATTATCTAAATTTCCTTACAAAAAATTATTATTAATTCAAATATAAATTTCATGAAGAAGTATACCACGTTCTAAAAGATTGGTTGTTCATATCTTATTTGAAAAATGTACACATAGAATAAATTTATTGCATCACAATAACAAAAATTAAGTTAAATAACAAAATATTTTCTTTCTTTTCTAAAATGAAACAACCAAGAATAAATGATTTGCATACTCCACCAAATAATATCTTTACAGGGCTTTATTTTAAGAGTCGACAAAAGTATAAAAATGACCATAAGTAGTTAATTTTCAACTAGTTAGGAATTTCAATATGCATCTAATTATATTTTTATTTTAAATGCACCAATGTGTATGTATGAAGCTAGTCATATATTATATTTATTAAATTGGAAGTTGAGAGAAAGTTTAATCAAAATTTTAAATTAGATTCTAATTGAATTCCAATTTTGTGCTAAGTATCCTTTATTCATTGCCCATTAATTTAATGCCAAGTATTTCTATATTTTAAATGGGTTTCAATTTGTGCCAAGTTTCATTTCATCTCTCATTTATGTCAAGTGTCTTTACAATTCTTTACAATTAGATTCATGAATATCAATTTAAAAAAAAATTCTCAATTATAATTTTATGTAAACTTTTGAATGTGTATTACTTCTCCTATTTAAAACAATTTTAAGCCCATTTAAAACTACTTCTAACTCGTTCTATTTAGATCCCTTTTGCAACCACTTATAATCTATATAAACTAATCCAGGTTTTCTTATAAATACTTATTTTTAGTTCACATAGTAATCCAGGCTTTCTTATAAATACTTGTTTTTATCTTATTTAAAAAATGCACACATAAAATAAATTTATTGCATCATAACAACAAAAATTAAGTTAAGAAGTAAGAAAAAAATTTCTAAAATAAAATAAATTAATAAGAATGAACAATTTACATGTTCTACCAAATTATTTTTTTTACAAAACTTTTTTAAGGGGGTTGACAAGATATAAGAATGACTACCAATAATATTTATCTTACATAAGAATTTTAGTATTTATGCATCTAATTTTATTTAAGTTTGTGAAGAATCATATAGCACAACTGACATTTTCTAGTGTTTCTATTAGGGAAATCTTAGATTCAAATTTCCCCTATGCCATTGTATCTATCTATCAAATTATCAAAAGAAATTTTTTTATGTATTCTTAAATATATCCATGCATATTCCATATATATATTCATGCATGCATGGTGTCACAAGTTAGTATAATTTAAGACACAATACACAAAATTAAAGTGCGTTAACTTAATTTTTTATTGATTAATTGAACGTTCACTTGAATTATATAAATTTTGGTGGGGTGTGGGGGGGTAAGGGTCGAGGTTCAAGTCTCCAGGAAGGAGCTTCACACACATATACATTTAGATTAGGTTAGAGTAGAAATTTTATCTTGTATAAAAAAATAAAAAATTATATTATACACATAAAATTACGTAATTTTATGTAACTTGGTTAATTTAGTTTAAAGACTTTATAAATTCTAAAAGTACAAATTAATGTTGGAAGATAAATTTTGGGCCATGGCAAGAAAAGCAATCAATAAAATCATTTGATCCTCTCATGTAAGGGGCTGGATAAATTTTATTATTTTAGAAAATAGTTAGATTAATTCAATGCAATATTATGCAAAATATATACTTCTCAATATAGTCTAATTATTATTGCTTTTAAATCCATTACTTCTCTCTCTGGTGTAAGATTTTAGATAATATGATTAGTCGAGCAATAGTGTCTAGTGATGATGAGACTGAGATATACATTCTTAATCTTAGACACTCACACACACAAAAAAACAAAGAAAAAAACAACAACAACAACAAAAAACAAAAAAACTAGACTGATATATATTAAAGGAAAATACTTCCCAGTCACAAATTTTACTACAAAATATTACAAATTGATGTGACAATTCATATGATTGGTATCACTTCAATAAATAATAAATAAATATTTAAAATCTTATCACTTCAATAAATAATTTATGTGATTGGTGATATATTCATTTATAAATTTATGTGCTAAAATTTGTATTACCCTTAACATCACATTACTTCAAATATTCTTCTAAAAAAAGATACTTCAAATATTCTCTATTCCCAATTTGATAGATTAGGAAGTAGGAACACAAATACACAATGTTATAGTGGCGCTGGATCTTTTTATGTCTTAGATATACCAAATTACATGTTTGTCCCATCTGGTGGGTTATTATATGAAAACCTGGACCACATTTAATTAATTCGAAAGGACCAATGTGATTCTAAAAAATGACATATGCAGGGCATGGGCTATATACTTTTTTGAAAGACCCACTTGATAAAAAAAGATTGATTTTAATGAAACGATTAATTCCATAGTCGCTTGAGTCATAGTCTTCTTGAGAATGATTTGGTTGATTTTATTTTTCATTATTATTATTATTATTGGGTAATATACGTCATGCTCCTAATACTAGTTCATTTTCACAAATAAGAATTTTAAATATATAAAATAAAAAATATTTAACAATATTTAACATTGTTTAGCCCACTTACGCTTACATTCACAGGTAATAAAAACCAAGACACACAATTAGCGATTCTCGAAATGAGAGAAGTAATCTTATCCAACTAACAATTTATGTCCACGGCAAAAAGACTCAAACTGCTACATTTTTGCTATATTGAACTATATATTACAATGAACTTTATGTGGAGATATAAATAAGAATATGTAACGCTTAGTATGGTGTCCCTAAAACCAGATAGCCCATGGTATTCTAGAAAATCATGGTCTACATTCTTTATAGTAAATTCTTGATATATAATATCCTAATATGTTACAACATTTCTCCTCAAGCTCAAGGTGGAGGCTCGATGAAACTAGAGTTTCAAAGAAAAGTTGTCAATGTAAGGAAGGTCTTTAATGCCCATTGAATGAATCAAACCCATCAAGAATCATCTAAAAATATCATTGTCAAAGAGGAAAAAGCTCGGGAAGCTCATAAAGCATGTGAAAACATGAAAAGATCTTTGGGCATGACAGTACAATCTTCGTATTTTTATGATAATAAGAGAAAAAGATGATGTGCTAACTATTTATATAAACTTATGTATTATTACTAAATTATACCTTAATACACTTTGATTTGGTGAGCTACATATGATATTAGAGCAAAGTTAGTAACATAAGCATGTTATATCATATATTGCACTTATGTGCGTATTTTTTTTTAAATAAAACTTCCATTTGACATATAAAAAAATCTAAAAAAATACATATTTTAAACACATATTAAACGTTTCTCGTATTATATCAGTACAAATAATCTTCAACTTAATGGAATTTCAGTACTTTTATCTAGAGTATAGTTTTTTATTTTGTTAAGGCATGTCATTATACATAGCAATTATATTATTAAAATTAATCTTTTTAGTTCCATGTTTGATCTTATTTATATTAAACATCTTTATTATAATCTTGAAAATTTTCCATTTATTAAGATTTTTTTATAATTTGAATTTTTTTTTTTTTGGAAAACATAATTTGAATGATTAGATCTTATTGCCATATATAATTTATTTACTAGATTTAAAATAAAGAAAAATAAAATAATTTGAAATTATAATAACATGGGAGTTGGGACAATAAATACTTTTTCTTTTGGCTAAATAAGTATATGAAAGAATAAATTAAACATCATCTCATTCAATCACTTGTTATATATCTTCCTTAAAAACTTACGTAAACTAAAATTTAAAAAAATATATATACTAAATTTATTAAATTATTAATTAATTGAATTTTTATAACGTCTTATAAAATTATATTAAGATAATATAAGTATGCTATTGGGGGGAGGATCCAAGAGTAGCACCTCTGCTGGATCATGTCCGAGGAGTGTGCGAGCCCAACAAACAGGCTCCGGGGCGGGAAACTTGATAGAAACTGGAACAAAGGGTGAGCTTGGATGAAGGCCCTATTTGACTCGAGGGCATCCCTCGGTTGTGGTCCTCCCGAAGTAGGCGAGGTAAATCCCGTCCTTGACTGGGAAGCATGAAACAAGGGAAGCAATAATAGCCAGTATTGGGAGAGAGAGGGAGGGAGGAATGCCCCGCAACAACTATGTCAGCTGCATAAATGCCTGAGTGACACCTGAATAGTGTCAAGATAGCCTGTAGTTCACTCAACACCTCCTCCAAATGTGGGATGGAACAAGTATCTAAGGGAGATCAACCACCCTCCATGTGAAGGATCAGGATTAGAAGAAAACCATTATAAAAGGAGGGGGAAACTTGTGAACAGGGATCAGAATCTTGAGATTAGAGAGAGAAAACACTCAAAACTTGTAACCCCTAAAGTGTAAACAAGCTCCCTCAACTGACCGAGGAAACATCAATACACCTGCTTTATTCCAGTTTTACCTGTCAAATTTTTACTTCTTTCCATTTGGGCCCTTTCTTTGACTTCAGCCCATTGGATTGGGAACCCAAGTGTTTGTCCGTCATACCTATCTCTATAAATTAATTGTAATGGACTTGTCAGTGAGATGATTGTCCACACGCGCATCAATTAGGGTACCTAAAGAACAAGAGAACAAAGAACCAATAGAGAGCACCGGTAGGATGCCGGCTAAAGACCCTCCGAAGGTTAAGTCAATGATAGAAGAATCTCCAAGAACTCAATAGTGTGAGGATTAGGAAATTTCACGTACCTTAAGGAAGAGGTGGTTTGGTGTTTATATAGTGATGTAGAGCTTACCAAGATCCCTTGAATATAGGAGGTTTCCTTGTAGAGAAGATTTGGAGTTAAGGTTCCGAGATCTTAAGGCTTCTCTTCCCATATAGGGAAGATACGAACATGTAGTAGGATCTTTAGGCGTGGTGTGCAAGTTATTTCCATATAGGGACACATGTGTGGGGGATACGTAAAAGGCTTATGCCCCCCCCCCCCCCCAAATTTTTGAAACCCTTATAGTATTGTATAAAAATAAATTGGGTCCCTACAAAATGTAATGATTGGCCCCTCCAAAATTTTTTACAGAGGCAAGATTACTTTTTACTTAGTTTAAATCATATCATACTAAAAGAAAAGATAACCAAGCGATCCACCTACTTGCATTACATGCCAAAAAAACTGGAGTTTTCTAAACTATTGGATAGAAGATAGTCCCTAGTTTTAGAGTTTCAATTAGCTATGGATGTTCATCATCTTCACAGTTCATGCTCATTTTTTTACTGTTGTTTTGCTTTTTTTTTGAATAATGAAAACTTATGACTTTCCTTAAAAATCTCACAAATGTCAATCCAGTGTTAGTTTTTATGTTTTTTCCCTTTAAAATCTAGCAATGACCGCATTTAGCTATTTAAAATTCCAATATTAATCAGTTTCTCAAGTGTACACCCAAACAAAACACACACTTTTGCCAAAACCAAATAAATCCTTAGCCTCCAGGTGCCTTTCTTTTTATTTTTTCTAAGAATACAAATTGTTTACAATTGTGAAATGCAATGTGCGTTGCTTGAATTGGTGTGTTTTTCTTTTTTCATTCTTGGTCTTCAAATTTAACTTATTTATTTTTCTCATTATTATGACCACAATCATCATTTTTTTCACAAAATTTGATCTTTTTCTCGTACCACCAATTTGTTTTCCTCGTAGTTATCTTTTTTTTCTCACATTATCATTATAGTTATAGTTATATTTCAATAATAAAATATGGTTATTAGTTATGAGTTATGACTAACCTATAAATACATGATTCGGCCCCTTAAGTGAAAAATCTTGGCTACGCCCCTACAACCATCGGTATGATCATCCATTTGTCGATATGACTATCCACCCGTCGATATGCACATGATGAGGTGCGAATTGTCCATCAGGCATATCCACGGGCTACCCAACGGGTCTTCAAGGAGTGGAGTGCCGGACCGTCGGGACTTCAAAGGGATCAAATGGGGACTTTATCCCAACGGGTCCTTGGTTGGTGGGTCCATTGGAGGAGGCATTTATCCTAACGAATCAAAGACAAGGTATTTCACCCTAACAGATCAAGTGCGCAAAAGATTTTTCTTGACAAAAATACCCCTATCACACGCCACCACAAACCACCAAATCAAACCGCTGACACCAACTCCACGACCCAACCCGATTGAGGCAATCCTCACAATTGAGATGACACCAAGACCCTCAATTGGCCGCCCAATGCTGATGATCCACAGCCTTCCAACGCCGACGAGAGAGGAGAGAGAGTGGCAGTCTAGCAAAGAGTGAATAAAAAAATCAGCTTAGCTATAGTGGATGTGTATATTTAGACATCCATTGTAGCATTTGCAAATTTTTTAACAATGATAAATGACCGGGTGTGTGAACTTTTTTTTTTTTTTGTTGTGGTTATGATATTGGCTAATTTTGCTTAAAAACTGTGGTATCCCACTAAATGAGAATGCTCTAATATCTATAAGGAGACGAATTTATCCAATGTTTAAGTCTATTACTTTTCATTAGCTTAACTTGATTGATTGCGGGCAGAAGTCCAGGCCATGTACAATGAGATCAAGTTTCCCCCTTTTTTTCTATATTTTAGAGAATGCTCAACTTGCTTATTCATCAGGGCTTAAACTTAGTTCCAAGCTTTTTTTTTTTTTATGGAAAGACTGGAAACTTAATTCAAGAATTAGAAAATGCGAGTACATCTTGAAGAAGAGTTTGCTCAAGGAAACAAGGACACTATTCAATCTAGGTAGAGAAATCAACAATATCTAAAGCATATTTTGCTAATAAATGGTCTGGTCTATTACCATGCCTACGGGTATGAGAGAATTCAACCCAACGGAAATCCCTACAAGCATTCCTGAGACCACAGCAGCTCTACAGAGGAAGGGGGAGGGGAGTATTCAGTTAAAGCATGGTTCACCAATAGAGAGTCACCTTCAATGATAAATAAGAAATTAACTTAATATTAACACTATTTTGAACTAACACTAATGGCACATTTGGTACACTGTAATGATTATTACATGGGAATAGGAATAAGTATTACAAGGAATACATTAAGTTGGAATGTAATAAGTATTACTATTCATTAGTTTGGTGACTATTTAGGAATAGAATTCTGAATATGCACCCACAATTTAGTAGAGTATAAAAAGAATGTGTAATTAAATCATTTTTAAGTCAAATTTCCTAAAATACACTTATTTTAGGGTGTTCAAAATAGAGCTAATAATTAACAATAAGGAAAATTTATTTTCTTTCCTTTTGAAGATGTGGCAACTAATGGCTTTTTAGGAAATTTTTTTAAAAAGTTATTACATAAGGTGAAGGAATAGATATTCAGTACTTTTGATAAGAAATAGTTATTCCTCATTTTGAAGAATAGCTATTCATAAGTAATAACTATTCATTGTAATAAAAACATAATCAAACAACCGAATAGTTATACCATAGGAAAATCTATTATATTACAGTGTCTATTACAGTCTACCAAACGTGCCATAAGTTTATTATTAACTTAATATTTCATTTACTAATTTAAATCAGAAATTCAAGTCTCAAATATACTTCTTGTTATATTGGATTATTGCAAGTGAAATATAAACATCTTAATTCATTGTTTGTTGGATAGAATTTTCCTCTGGAGGAAAGTTCTTATAAGCCATGCTATGGCAGTTCAAATATTAATTATTCATGTGTATCTCTAATTACATGACAGATTAAATAGTCATAGGATTTGTTTTTAAATAATATAGTGAGTCATGTAATAAAAATACATGTGAATGATCTTCTGATTAAAACATAATTGGTTGGAGGATTTGTCCAGCCACTTTATAGAAAATTATTGTATTTGTTTGTATTTTTGGAAAAATTTACCTCCAAATTAGTTTAGAATAAAAATTTTCTAACTCACTACGTGACGATTAATAAAACTATCAACATACATCTTTAGTTATATAACATATTTAATGAATTATATAACTTGTTTAAATAATGCATGTACATTCTTCTCAAAAATAATAATAATAATGCATATGCATGGTTTAATGAGTCGTTACCTAATAAACTGGAGAGGATTCCTTCAAACGGGTATGGTGGATAATTTTGTCCTTCATTTTGTTTACTAATTATGCAATTTGTTTCTAAATGGATAAAATGAACATTTTTTTGGCCTGGATTGACGGTTTTCCAACAAAACTACAAAGTTGTTCTTTTATAATTTTGTCTACCTTCTTTTGATTTTTCCCACTACTTTAGCCACTGCAAGATTAAAAAATACTGACCCCCCCCCCCCCTTCCCTTCCCTTCCCTTCCCTCTCCTCTGCTCTAGTGAATTTCTTGAGTTTTCATTCTTTAGAAAAGTTTTCTAAAGGCTCATTTATATAAGTATAGTCTACATTTGCCGAGCCTGATCGGTGACTTCCTACCTTTACTCAAGCTTAACTTGTAAATTAGTTAGACCAATCATGTTTTTTTTCCCCCTTTTTGTAATAAATAACTTATACAAAGACTCCCTTTTGTTTTGAATTCAGGTTCATCAAAAGCATCCAAAATCTAATTAATAGACAATACGAATGGGAAATGTCAAGCCTCCCCACAAATCTTTTTTTATTTTTTCAATTCTATAAATAGAGTAAGAGACTTGAATTATGGATATTATCATTGAAAACACCACGAGGTGTCAATCATTAAACTACATTTTTGTATAAGCTGAATTCAAGTTCCGAATCTCTTATTCAACAACAAAAATTTTACTATTCAAACTAAATGAAACCTGACCCAACAAATTTAAACCATGTAATTAGATTAGACATCTACAAAAAATTTCATATTACAATATAGTTTTCATCCTTATTATTAATAACAAGATTCAAACTCATGCTTAAGTCTAGCTCTTACTTGTCCTCCATCAACAAAATTAAAACCCAAGTGTTTTTTTTTTTTATCAGTATTCTCAAATACCGTAGATAAGTCAAGACTAGAACCTTGTAAATGGTAAATCAACTTATTGAATGACACTTCACGGTAACTATGATAGAATGTGAGCGCAGTTGACACGTAAAAAAAATAGCGCGTGAAAAAGTATGTGTGAACCCAGAAAAAAAAAGGGCGATGTGGACAGCATTAAAGTCACACAGTTCCCATGGAATCCGTGGAGACAGACAAAGTCTGCGAAGAATCAGCCACGTAGGGACCATGACAAAATGACATGTGTCAAACCCTGAGCAGAGACAGAGAACACTGATTGGGCTCCTACCTTACTCATTGATTAATGAGTAGTGTATGGTCACAATCACGAGGGATTTTGAAAAACAAAGGGGAGAGAGGAGAGGAAATTATAGCCACAAGCTCACCGTACAAGACATGTGGGGCCCAGTCGTTTCAAGGAACCATGGATGTACTGAAAAATCCAGCTTTTGAGGCCATCGCAGTTGACGTGGAACAGCAACGGGGACGTGACCGCTTTGTCACTTTGACATTGACACTGACACTGGTCGTCTATCGCTACTCCGTTCATACTGCCTCGTCACCGACATGGATAGAATGGACCGACCCCAATAAACTCTATCTTTTTCTCTTTGTATTTTTTTTTTTTTTAAGGGTGTGTCAACTTATAGAGTCAGTTGTTGATAACTTTTTATATCAAATTAAGACATCAATTAAAAGTCTTAAAAAAAAAATCAATTAAGAGATTTTACCAATTGAAATTCACAATTTTTTGTATCTCTTCAATTTTCATTTTGTGTAAAAAAAAAATTTGGGTTCATTAAGAGTATATGTTAGTGAATTATTTTTAAAATTTTTTTTGAAAAAGTGGCTAACTTTTTTTAACAATTTTTTATATAAAATTTTTTAAAATAATTAATTAATTTTTGCCAAAAGGTATATATTAAGTGTACCCAAGTTGTTTTTACTGCTATGTTCAAAATAATATTCCATTCTCGTCGCTCAAAAGTATGGTGGAGAAAGGATGTCTTTGTCTTTATAATTGTAATTCTGACAGAGAATGCTGGCTATTATCAACAAATAGTAACATTGTTCTAACCATCATAATTGGGCAGTGGCCCACTACCTTTTCTTTACTTTGATAAATATCTCATAGAACAAATCAAAGTTGAATTCTTGACTTCAATTTGGTGATCAATTATTTAATTCAAAACTATCATGCATGAATGCCAAAAATTTTATAACTCAATCAGTATTTATGGTATTTTAAGATGTGATCAAGATTTAAATATATATTATCAAAAGTGATAAAACACGAAAAGTGTGTAGTCAGCATGTTCCTCGTCAACCTGATGGACTACCGGGATATCCTATTAAGAGAAAACAAGTGATAATAAAAGACATAAGGTTGGTGCCTGCCAAGTACAGATGATTAGCCTAACTATTCTTGAAATTTTGTACACATTCCCTTAAGATGGATGTTTTCTAAGATCTAAATAGTCCTTTATAACTGTCCATATGTTGATGGGTGAAAGGTTGTGTAGAAAACATAAACAAAGTTTATGTATAACATCAGTTATTCGTTAGTTCTGAATTTTATATTAAAAATAATTTATTTGTTTGTTTTTTCATTTTGATAAAATCTAATAAACAGGTCGACACGACTGACCCGTTTAATAAATGGGTCGTGTTAGGGTTGAAGAATTTTAACCCGTTTAGTAAACATATTGGGTTGGTATTGACCTATATAGTCAAATACTCATAAGTTGACACGACACGAACTCGACATGCGAACACGAATTGCCACCCCTACTCTTACCCCCCCCCCCTCGCCCCCAAAAAAAAGAAAGGAAACACTTCATCATTTTACAATAATCACTAAATTATTACATGGAGATCAAATCTTTGATTAACTTGAGTGTGTTATAACCTCCCATTGTAAAAGCATCTTCTCCATATGATTGTTATAGCTCACTATATAAAAATGTTCACTTAGTGCATACAAGTTTAGGGATGTGGTACTCAAGTTTGAATATAACCCCCTCTCGGCAAAAGATTGAATATAACTCCTTGTATACATATGGCAAAGATTCAATCAACTAATAAGAGAGTTTTTTAATTAAAAAGCTAATTGTTAGACACCTCCATTTTCATTTTAAATGTTTCATTTTTTATTTTTTTAAAATTTAAAAATAATTATATTGAAACGAGACTACCTTGTGAAAATAATCACAAAGTAGCCTAGACCCTAAAAAAATACAAATGGAGAACTATCTACATATCAAATCCATGAAAGAATGAATAGAGTTACTATCTGTGAGACCTGACACAAAAGACCACTCATAAAGAGAACTAATGAAGGATGCTTGCAAATGTGTTGAGGTGCACTCCACATCTTCAAAGGTACGCCAATTTCTTTCCCTCCATGTAGTCCACTTCATTTTAAATGTTTCATAATATTGTTAAAGGAAAATAATGTCTTAGGTACTTACACATTGAGAAGAGACGTGTTTTTTTGTGCAGGCACAATGCCACTTAACTTGTTATTTCCAAGAAACCTGATAATGAATACAATAGACATGCTTCACTACAATAAATAATAATATTCTGATGTATAATATACAATTAAGAATATGAGGTATATTACAAGGAAGAGAGCAAACTCAAATTGAAAAGCGAGACTGGAATCTGTCCTGTTATATTGTTGAAGCTCAAATCCCTAAAAAAGTAAAACAATATTATTATTATGTATTGACATCAAAGCTAGTATCACATAAAACTAGTGCCAGTAAAATATAAGCCAGATACACCATCCCAACAAGAAAAGGATGGAGAAAAGATAAGAGAAGCTGAAAAGAAACAGGATGGGTTCAAAATACTATGAAGTGTCCCCTTATTCAATTACAAACAGGGTGAGTTCATTTTGCAAGCCATGAGAAACCTAATAACTAAAGCATTTAATTTTATTAGTATTTATCATTTAAATTTTAGTACAGGAACCCATATAAATTTCTTTCTTCAGGTTGGGGTTGTCCAACCTAATAAGTAGTAGAGATGTTCCTGGTTCCACTGCTTTGAGAAATGGTCAAATTCAACCTAACACATTTCCAGCCCACATGTATCTAAATAGTCACCCACCAATGGGCATTACTTACAGCTGTGTCAACTGTAGGTATTCCCCTATATTGGATGGAATAGAATCAGAAATATTATTATTCCTCAGCATCCTGCAATACACATAGTAAACTGTTATACCATATTCTGGAAGATCAATATAGAAGGAAAGAAAACATGTATATTCATCATTAGGAATTTGAAACATAGCTGCTTTGGTGTTTTCTTACAAGGTTTTTAGAGATTTCATATTATTTATAAATGCCAGTGAAGAGCTCCCATTAGACAAGTCACTTATTCTCCTACAATAATATCACACATGAGATTGTTAGCTTTACAGATCCAAAAAATACAAATAAAAGTAACCAAGATATTCAGACACTCACAAGTCTTGCAGAGATGTCAAACTGGAAAATGTTAAGGGTATTGAACCTTCAAAAGAGTTTCCTTCAAGCTTCCTACAAAAGCATTTTGGATTAGTCAATCATAAATTGTGCACAAATGCATCTTTTCAGTAGAATGTACAAGTAAACGCTAAAATTTTCTTAGTCAGAACTCTTCAAAAAACAATATTTCACTTTGACTTTGTAATAAATATTGAGCCCTATTAAGCATGATCTAGCAAGAAAAAAATAGGACAGTGTTAGCAATATCATCTTACAAGGTAGTAAGCTTTGACCAATTCCCTATAAAGTCAGGTATCCTGCCCGTTAGTCCAGTGTCTGATGCCCACCTGAGACCACAATAGGTATTTTGCTCACAAAATCTAATCACAATTTTTGGTTTTTATATTTATCACTATGTAAAATTTAAAAAGTTTGCAGTTCAGAAAAGAAATAGCAAGCCAGTTCTTACATTGTTTGGAGGCTTTTTAAATTAGCAAATGTTGAAGGAATCTCACCACTAACTCCAGAACTATCAATGTAGCTGTCAAGGTAAAGAACTTACATGAATAAACTGATCTTTGATATCCTTATCCTCAGCTCAAGTAAAAATTTAGTAGTAGCAGCTAATAAATTTAATGATAAAAAAGGATTGGTCTCAAGCCATCATTAGATTATTGTTTAGGTTGCTAACTTGTCATTTTAGAACAATTTTCAAAATTTCTTAGGAAGTACCTACAAAATAAATATCAAATTTATTGTGATTTTTGGCACCAAACGCAATAGCAGTATCATTTAAACATATCATTTCTGGCTGCCAATAGTAATTGACTCTATCATGTAGAATATATTTTTAAGAATTATAATTACATTCCTGGGATAAAACATGTAGTCTTGCATATGCAAAACCTTGCAATATGGCATATAAGATTTGTTGTCACAAAGTTGTTATAATCTTGAGCCACAGACATGATATTACTTGAAGCTTTACTAGAACCATTTCCAAAGTCTGCCTGACCTAGCTATAAAATACAATCAAATAGATTTTCAGAACTTACACTGAAAATGGAATGCTATATTGTACTAGAACTTACAGCTGTTGTAATTTCACTAAATTCCCAAGCTCGGATGGGAGAAAACCGGTGAAGTTGTTTGTCCCAAAAGCCCTACAAAATTAATAAGAAAAACAATATATGATTTATAAACAAGGATTTGATTCTCTTGGGTGCTGATCATCAAGATCAAGTATGTGTAATGCAGAATTCTAGCCTAAAAAAACAAGTTGCGTGAAATGCAGAAAGCATCAGAATAAGCATACAATTGCATCTGGCTGACTACTAAATCCTTCTTCATATATTTTTAATGGGAAGTTACACATGCATCCTGTGTGCCTTGAACCCAATACCTTACCCTCCATCCTATTATTGAGGAAGGAGGAAATGCCATTTGAGATACACCATACCACATAACCCTTCTTCAAATATCTTTCAATAAATAAATGGTTGTAGTTGAAGACCATCAATATCTAACAAAATAAAAACAACACCACCAAGAAGCCACATAGATGACTTACAAATTTTGAATGAGGGTAACTTACAATGAGATTAAATCCGTAAGATTTCCAAGTTCCTTTGGAACTGTCCCGGATAATGCATTGATGCCAAAACTCCTAATTTTTTAAACATCAGAAGAAAGAGAGTTTAATTAACATTAGATGTACTTTGTCCTTTGAGTTTCAAACCAAAATTCAGACAGGCTTACAGGTATTGCATGCGATATAGATTGCCAATGGATGCAGACAGGTTACCAGTCAAGTAATTTTGTGCCAAATTCCTGTAAGAAATATTGGATACTTAGCACGTTTAACATAATATAATGAAAATGAACCATCCTGGAAAACTAGTACACCACATCTACCACAAATTTCTAGTGGTTGACATGATGCAGTACACTTTCAAGGTCTAAGTATCCCAGCTTACATGAAAAAGAGGGTAATCAATATTCATGCAAAAAGCAAGTAAACGAACATATAAAGAAGAAATCATATAGATTGAAGAGGAAAGTCAAAGTCCATAGTTCATCTGGGATTACACCAACAACATCCAGGGCATAAACCTTCCTGCAAAGGAAATAAATAAATAAGTAAAAAATAAAATCAACCATGAACAGAAAGATTCATATACTGAAGATACTAAAGATGCTGAAGATATTTTGAAGTGTAGGTTCTGAAACTTACCAAATTTTGCAGAACTTCTCAAAAATTTTTAATTTTAAAGCAAAAAAATGGGAGATTATCATATGAAATAATTGTGCTTTAGTTTGTATATGAATTTAATTTGTGGATCACTAAAATTGTAAGCTTAGTAAAGGAGGTAGATTGAATGACTGTTCAAGAATATTAGTAATTAACATCGTACCCTTGGTGCGGTGGTCACTCCACAAGTATAAATGCTTGTGGAGTGTTGGGGGTAAGAGCCGGGGTTTAAGTCTCCCGGAGAGAACTTCACACACATATACACTTAGATTAGGCTAGAGTAGAAATTCTATCTTGTATATATATATATATATATATAAAATAAAAAAATAAAAAAAAATCATACAAGTTCTCTACAAGAGCAATGTTTACATATAATAGTAAGTTGTCAATTAATGCTTAATGGCCACAGAGCTTAGTGGCATTCTGCTCCCTTCTTATGGGGTTAGATCCGAGGGTTGAACTTGAATCCCCTTAGCTTACACCTTGCAAAAGTAATACATATAATGTTGAGGCCTGATCTGATTATCCTTTGCAAGGATTTTATTCTTTTGTTTGCGCTAAACGGCATCTCAATTTGTGCTTGTATACTCCAACGGCATAGAATTCAAGGTTCATTGTACAAAAACACACTTCTACTAGTGAAATGTGGTACAAGGAGAAAATGAGCATAAGAGAAGATCAAAATTAACCGTCAATTCATAGAATCCTAGAAACCACATGAGGAATTTTAATGTAGAAAATATACACAAAAGACACAAGAACTCATCTCTTCATTTTATCTTCAATTCCTTTCCCCATTTCAACACTGTGACATTCAGTTCAAGTACAGTCCCCATTTTAATGCCATGAGAATTTATGAAGTAGACAAATTTTATCTTTTTCATATTTGGTCATCATATATGTGAGCATGAACATGAGATTTTCTTTTAAGAGAATATTATGACAAGGTCTCCTTGCTCCCTGACCTCTCCTTAGTCCTCAGGATTCTATGGCCAATTTCATGCAAAAATTCAATAAGTTTAAAGAACACACCTGTCATAGTACTTGGTTTGACTGACAGATGCCACCAACTTAAATTGGTGCATGAGGATACATTTCATCAAAATTTTAAGCTGCAAATTTACTTCAATTATTTATGCTCAATTTGGTGGTACCTATTTGTATGATATTACATGCTCAAAACCCTTTTATAATAAAATAAAAAAGCACATGGGAGCACCATATATATAAGGGCACACCCATGACAGCTTAGCTTTTTTAATTAACAAAAGGATGACTTGGGTGGGTGTATATAAAATAAAGGGACATACGCGATAAAAGGGGTTGTGGTTGTGCCATTGTGGTCACAGTCGGGGGATATAATAGTTATTATTATTTTTTTTTTGAGAAAGATATAATAGTTATTAGATGCTTGAAGGGCTCTAAAACCATTAAAACAAAAAAATAAATAAAACAAAAACTGGTCCAATAACCAAATGTTACGGACAGGCATATAATAAATAAAAAATAACGGATTAGGATTTCTGTATTGCACAGTGGCAAGTGGCAACTGACATATCAAATTATTTAAAAAAAGAAAAGAAAAGAAAAAACAATTGCTACTTTTCTCTGCCACTCTATAAAGGTACCTAAAAGATGAGCATAAAAAATAAGTTTTGCTACTTAGCTACTTTGTTTTGCTATTAGTTAATATTATATCCAACGGTTTTGATACTGATTTTTTAACCAATATCGAACAATAACCTTCCACCTTTTCAACAAACAATCAGATAAAAATTATAATAGAGGAGATCCCCTGGCTTATTGGTTTTTTATTAATAAAAAAAAATATATTGAGCTAAAATAATAGAGAGAAAGACAATTTACCAATTGAACTAGTTAAAATCAAATCATGCAATTAATTTTTTTTTTAACCATGAGGATACCAAAGAAAGAAACGTACAATTGGGTAATGTGGCAAGTAGAGTTACTATTGTACGAACAGTCACATTTGATAAAGGGGTTGTGGTTTTGGTCATCAAATTTTGTGGAGTCGATGGCTGCTCCATTGCATGGTTCCCCACTTATATTCCATTGATTTGATGGTGCTGAGATCTTCCATTTTTGAAATATTGTATTCAATGCACTCACTGCATGCAATCAAATTCAAAATTAAATATCATTGTGATTAGCTTCTGAAACAAGTAATAGCTAGCAATGGCCGTTTACTCTGATATTATATACATACCCCTCCAAAACTTTGCTGCTGTATGTTCTTACTTAGCGTGTCTTTTTGCATTATTCTCTACTCTTTTTTTTTTAATTCCATCCCAAAATAAAAATGTTATGTATTTTCCAAAAAAAAAAACTATCAAATCATTCAGACCCATTACAGTTTCAACTGCAAAAGAAATCGCACTAAGCTGTCTATTTATAAAAAATATATTAAAATTTATAAAATTAAAAAAAAATAACTAACCCAATTTTAAAGGATGCAAACTTAAGGTCTCCCTGGTCCCCCCTCCCCAATTTTAAAAATTCATACGAAACAACGTATTGTTTCATTAACTATGTAGCACGTGTTGTCTATTAATTTATGGTTCATCATTCCAAAAAAAAATTATCGTTTGTCAAATTTAGGTAATAATCTAATGAGATTGATATCTTTTATAATGTTTCTTCCTATGATTCGAATCCTAACTCCCATTTCCCCAACTATCTACTTAAAAAAAAAAAAAAATTTGGTTTGCTTATCAAGAAGCTGTAGCTTATTGTTACTCTTCCGTCTCCCCATGTAAATAATCTAATTCTAACCCTTCCTCTCACATTTTTTTGGGAAGAAAAAAAAAATACAAACATGATTATATCCAAATTTAATCTTGCTTTCAAGAGAAATTAATTCTTACTAAGTGTAAACTGAACTCCACATATATGTATTGACTATATATAAAAATCTAACAAGTGATTCAAAAATCTAATAAGTAAAATTGTATGCTGAGCATTGCACCAACCAAAAAAAAATTCTTTACTCTTTTTTTTTTACATAATTACTAGGCCTTTGTTTTTAAAAAATAAAAAAATAAAATTGTATGCCGGGCATTGCACATAGGGGATAGCTATTTGATTATTTAGTTATAAATGGATAATTATATATCCGAAATTAGGACGCACCCAAGCCCCACTATTTCCCGGCGCACCCACAACCTCAAATCGGAAGCGCTACATCTCTTCCCGGACGACTTAGCGGCGCTTCTCATCCAATCCAACTCGTCAGCGCTGCTCTCTAGCTTATTCTCTTCCAATCTATATTCAAATCAGCGGCGCACTCATATCCAATCCAACTCGGCGGCGCTTCATCTCTTCTCGAACGACTCGGCGGCGCTTCTTCTTTTCCATTCTAAATCGGCGGCGCCACCCACAATCTTCAAGTTCTCTCTTTACATATGATTATCGCTGATATGGGTTTATATTATTTCTCTAAACTTTGTGGGTTTATGATATTATTGTTTTGTTTGAGTTTCGGTTTATGATATTAATATTTTTCCCTTCGTCCCATTTTTTTATTTGTTTACCCTTTAAAAAAAATTAGGAACACCCTCAAATAATAATAAAATATATATATTTGTTCTACTTTCAAGCAAAAAATAAAGCCCAAAAAAAATTTTGAACTAAAATCTATAAAAAAAAAAAAAATTGTTACAGAGCAAGCCCACAAAAAAGCCCAACATCAATCCTAAACAACAGATGGTAAAGCAAACCCAATCTAAAGAAAAAGAAAAAGAAAAAAAAATAAAAAATAAAAAAAATAAAAATAAAAATAAAAATAAAAACCCAACAAATGGTAAACAGGTAAAGCAAACCCATGGATTCTAAAAAAAAAAAAAAACAAACAAACAAACAAACCAAAACCTAATATACGTGTCCGCCAATTCATCAAATGGTAAAGCAAAAACTGAAATCTCAAATCAGAAACCTAACCTAAAGAAAAAAAAAACCTCATCAGTCATCAACGACAATGACCAACGGACGGCACCTTCGCCTCAAACTCGAGCAACGCTGCAACAGCCAACAAAGCACAACTCGAGCTCCAGAGTACATCGAGCATCGGAGATCGGAGATCGGTCACACTTGGCTTGGCCTCAATTCCCTCCTCGCCTCGACGTGCTGCCCAACAACGCCGCCCCTTAGGCCTCCCTGCTCCCTTAAGGTATTTCATCTTTACACTTCTCTCTCTCTCTTTTTCTCTCTTACACAATCGGGTTAATGGGTTTGCTCACTTTGCTTTTGCTGTGGTCTGAGTCTCTGAGACTCTCTGTCTCTCTGTCTCTCTCTTTATCTGAAGACTGAAAATAAATTAATGAATTGAGACTCTCTCTCTCTCTTTCTTTATCTGATTCTCTCTCTTTCTCTTTGATGTTTGAACTGTAATTGGTTAGCTTTACTTTAGTCTTTATAACTTTATTAATATTTGCCTCTGCTGTTTTAACTTTATCCGTTGGTGTTGATGAGTTACTGAGTTTGTCTTTTAGTGTATTGTGATTTGTGAATTTATCTGATTGGCTCTTGTGATTGAGGGCCATAGGGCTTGTCTGTTGAGTGGGGGGTGGATGGGGGCATGGGGCTAGGGTGGGATATTTGAATTGGGGGAAGTAAAGGCATTCAGAGCCAGAGGCAATAACTTACCAATAAAAGACAAAATTAAATTATGTTAGGATTTAGGCGTTAGGCAAGCAGTGGGTTGGCCGTAGATAATGCACATGTGGTGTGTGCTAGTGCACAATGGGGTGTGTGCTAATAGTTAGTAAAGAAAAATAATGAAGCAACTAATAAACAATAATTAATAATTTAATTAACCAATACATTATAAAAGACAAACAAATTAAATTATGTTAGGCTAAACAACAATTAATAATTTTATAATTAATGAAACAACAATATAACAAATTATAGTTTATAAAAGGCAAACAAATTAATTAAACAACTAAACAACAATAATTAATAATTTTATTAATATTTCAAATGAACTTATAGATTATTGTTTATTCTTTTACTTGAATTATGGACAAATATTTGATAAGAAAATCATGTACCCAAGATTCATCTCCTGTGCAAGATTTATCTTCATCTTCTAAGCGAATTCGTGTTGACTTTAACTTAGAAAATCTTTCTTCAGATCTTGGGCTACGAGAAAAGATATCATATTATCATCCTAATAATCATGATGAAATAAGAAGATATTATTTACAAAAAGGCCCTTGTCAACCTGTTTTCCAAAACCATGATGATTACCCTCTAACATATTTTTCTGGAAAGTCCCATCGATTTAGATCCGAATGGTATGTAAATAGAAAGTGGTTGGAATATAGTATAGACAAGGATGCAGTATTATGTTTTATATTGCTACCTATTTGGGCAAGATGTTGGTAAACAAGGAGGAGGTGAGACTTTTGTAACGAAGGGATTCAAATTTTGGAATCAGAAAAAGAAGTTAAATTCTCATGTTGGAGGAGTTAATAGTGCTTATAACCAAGCTGTCAAGAAGAGTGAAGATCTAATGAAGGAAAAGCAACACATTCAAAGTGTTTTTGGTTAAGCAATCAAATCAAGATAAAATTGAATATCGGGGTCAATTAAATGCAATAGTTGATTGCATAAGATTCCTTTTATGTCGGGGATTAGCTTTTCGTGGTCACGATGAATCTCAAGGTTCAAGTGATAAAGGAAATTTGCTTGAACTTCTACAATTTTTGGGGGATCACAATGAATCTATCAATGATGTGTTGTAAAAAGCTCCGAAAAATTGCAAGCTTACCCACCATGAAATTCAAAAAGACATTGTGAATGCAATTGCACGTGAAACATCCAAAGCCATCATCAAGGATCTTGACAATGGGTTCTTTTCAATATTAGTTGATGAGTCACGTGATATCTTAGTGAAAGAGCAAATGGCCCTCGTTCTTCGTTATGTGAACAAAAAAGGAATTATTATAAAGCGGTTCTTTGTTATTGTACATGTAGCAAGTACCACCGCTTTGTCACTCAAATATGCTATTGAATGTTTACTTTGTGAACATAATTTGAGTTTATCAAAACTACGTGGGCAAGGTTATAATGGGGCTAGTAATATGTAAGGTGATATCAAGGGTCTCAAAACTTTAATTTTGAAAGAGAATAAGTCAGCATTTTATGTCCATTGTTTTGCTCATCAACTTCAATTAACACTTGTTGCCGTTGCTAAAAATCACATTAATATTGCTAAATTTTTTTATGTGGTTAGTAATTTAGTAACTGTTGTTGGAGGCTCTTGTAAGAGACAAGATGCTCTTCGAGATGCACAATTTGCCAAAATTAAAGAAGAATTAGAGAATAGTGTACGTAAAAGTGGGCGAGGTTTGAATCAAGAGACAAATCTTAAACGTCCTGGTGATACACATTAGGGATCATATTATGGGACTATTCTTAACTTGATTTTGATGTTTTCTGCTGTTGTTGATGTACTTGAGATTATTGAAGAAGATGGCATCTCCGACCAAAAAGTTGAAGCTCGATATATTATGGGGTCAATTCTATCTTTTGAATTTGTCTTTGCTCAACACTTAAAGAAAAACATTTTAGAGATCACAAATGAGTTGTCAATAGCATTACAAAAAACAATCAAGATATAGTAAATGTTATGGATCTTGTTAAAGTGTCTAAGCAACGATTGCAAGTGATGAGAGATGATGAATGGATATCTTTATTAACTGGAGTGTCTTCATTTTGTACCACACATGATATTCCTATCTTGAACATGGATGAAATATTTGTAGTTAGTGGGAAGTTATGACGCAACACCCAACAATATACAAATTTACATCATTATCGTGTTGAGCTATTCTACACAGTCATAGATATGCAACTTCAAGAGCTTAACAACTGTTTTTCAGAGGTGAATACTGATTTGTTACTTTGTATGGCTTGCTTGAATCCAAGTAATTCATTTGTGGCTTTTGATAAGGAAAAGTTGACACGTCTAGCAAAGTTCTATCCATCTGATTTTCTTAGGATAGATATCTTGGCACTTGACTCTCAACTTCAGAATTACATTTTTGATATGTGCAGCAATGACTTGTTTTTAGAGCTTCAAGGAGTTAGTAAACTTGTTGAAAAGTTAGTGAACACAGGGAAGCATGAGACTTATCCATTAGTCTATTTGCTTGTGAAGTTAGCTTTGACCCTTCTTGTCGCTACTGTAATAGTAAAAAGAAGTTTTTCAGCAATGAAATATATAAAGAATGAACTGCGCAATTGAATGGGAGATCAGTGGATGAATGATTGCTTGGTTGTGTATATTGAAAGAGATGTAGCTTGTAACATTGATAATGAGATTATCATGCAACGATTTCAAAATATGAAAGCTCGTAGAAGGCAATTGTAAACTTTATGTATTTGCATGTTTTTTTATGGTTGTTGTTGTCAATATATGAATTTCTCTTTTTATTAGATTGTGTAATTTATGCTTCTTAAGGAACACCCTGAGAAAAATTTCTAAAGCCGCCACTGGATGGGTCTATGAGATTATGCATTGATTATAGGCAATTGAATAAGGTCACTATGAGGAACAAATATCCTTTACCTAGGATTGATGATTTGTTTGATCAATTGCAAATTTTCTCCCTCCTATTGCTTTATAGTTAACAAATATGAAGTGGGCCTTTTATGCCGTTGGCCCCCAATAAAATGTCGGACAAATGAGTCGCTCAACTGCTCAAAGTTCGCGAATGATGATACAGGTAATTTGCTAAACCATACCCTTGTAGCTCCTCTAAGGGTGGCTGGGAAAGACCTATAGTTCACCTTGTCTAGAGTCTTTTGGAGGTTTAATATTATCTTGAACGCCCCTATGCGATCAAGGAGATCTTTAGTACCATCATAGATCTCCAGTTGTAGGAGATGTAACTTGTGAGGCAGAGGACACTCCAGAACACTGGTGGTGAAGGGTTGTCTTCCCTTTCATGGCATTCTTAACTTCATCTAGCTCTTTCCTCATCAACTGGTCATTGTCGTGTGTTGACTGTTCAGTGCACTCAGAAGTATCTCTTTCTCTACTATTTTATGGGTTATTAGCTTCGTCGTTGTTTTGGCCACGGTTACGTCATGCAAGGGACGTATTACTTCCCACTAGACGTATTCGCCGCCTCAAGTCTTCATTCTGCTTCATAAGCTCTTGCACATTAGCTGTCAATGCTTGGGTTTGTTGGGCCATCACCACCAGATCCGTCGGTGCGGTAGTAGTTGAATCCACTGGTTTCAAGGAACTTGTCGATAGAGATACGATGACTTGCTGTATTGAGTTGCAATTTGTCAATTCCCACAAACAGCGCTAAACTGATAAAACACAAAAAGTGTGTTGTCAGTATGTTCCTCATTAACCTGATGGACGATTGGGATGTCCTGTTAAGAGAAAACAAGTGATAATAAAAGACACCGAGTTGGTGCCTGCCAAGGACCCTCCGATACTTAAATTAGTTAGGCCCCGTTTGGTTTAGAGCTGACTCAATTCTCAGTTCTCAGTTTTCAATTCCCATGACTCAAACCCAAAACTCATACCTCAATTCTCAAACTCAGTTTCACTCAAAAATTGCAAAACACATGTTTGGGTTGAGTTCTCAGTTACATATCTCTACCACTTTTCCCCAAACTCGTGGACCCCACCACTGACACTACCCACTGTTGCATCTGTTGCTACCCGCATCTCTCCGTCTCTATCTCTCTATCTTCTCC
Source organism: Notholithocarpus densiflorus (assembly GCA_030021035.2). Taxonomy (NCBI): domain Eukaryota; kingdom Viridiplantae; phylum Streptophyta; class Magnoliopsida; order Fagales; family Fagaceae; genus Notholithocarpus; species Notholithocarpus densiflorus. The sequence continues at coordinate 504,484 of JARYZH020000014.1, read as the reverse complement.
CTCCCTTCAACCCACAGCCACTCACCGGCGCCATCAACCACTACCAATCCACCACCACAAACCCAGCCACTAGCCACCATCAACCACTACAAACCGATCCACCACCACAAACCCAGCAACCATCAACAAAACCCATTTATCAACCATTGACAAAATCAAAACCCATTCATCAAAATCAAAATAAAACCCATCAACAGAACCCATCAACCATCAACAAAACCCATTCATCAACCATCAACAAAATCAAAACCCATTCATCAAAATAAAAATAAAACCCAGCATTGGCGACAAAATCACGGTGACAAAATCAAAACCCAGCTCCGGCGATCATGGTCTTGGTGTTTCGAGGCTCTCGCTTTGATGGTGGCAGCGGAACTGGGCTGAACCAGCACCGGCAATCATAGTCTCGTAGTTTTCCTTTTCTGGGTCATTGGCTGGTGGTGGCGGAACTGGGCTGAACTGATCTCTGGTCTCTGGTCTTGGCTCAGTCCGATTCACCAGCGTCCTTTTTCTTTTCTGGTCTTGCTCTCTCTCTGGGTCAGTGAGAAGAGAGAGCTCTGGGTAAAAGAAAAAAAAAATGAAGAAGGAGAAGTGACAGAGAACGGGTTGGAGAGAGAGAGACGTTACTTGATGGGACAAGTCATACGGGTAGGCTCCACGAGGTTAAAAGATTTACGGAAATGCCACTGAACTCAAACTCAGTTTGAGGGGTGAAAACAGAAAACAGCATTTTGCTGTTTTCGGTTTTCATGTTTTTCACTCAACTCAAACTGAGTTTGAGTGATGAAAACAGGGAGAGGAAATCAAGCCAAACACTCAGTTCTCAATGGGTCCCACGCAATTCTCAGTTTGAGTGATGAGAACTGAGTCATATGACTCAAAACAGGGCTAATCCAAATAAGCCCTTAATCTCTTTGAGGAAATCTCTAATATGTATTGTAGCTTCAATTGTATTACTTACTTGCTCTTTATGGCTTTATATAGCCAACTCAGGAGTAAATGCGAAGTCTATCGGCTTCTCCTGGCGTTGTGCCTGAGCTGAGAGATTAATGGCTTAGTAATGGCCATTAAACAGCTCATAAAGGTATTTGTAACGGTCATGAAATGGCTCATAAAAGACGCATGTAATGACTTTGTAACTGTTGCTCATAACCAGCTTAAATAAAGGATTTATGTTTGACTTAAATGTGCTTACGGTCGTCCATGTACCATTAGATCACTACTCGTCAAAAAGGAAACAAAATATTATATATATGCACATTTTAGATTCAAGGGGAAATTTTAAATAAAATAAAATAAGTTTTGCTCATTTAATGAAGCCTACATATACCAATGTTGATCAATTAATTCCTATTTTCTATAGTTTTATCTAATAAGAGCATTACCATTGTGCGGCCCAGTGCAGTCCGAACCCATTGGGCCTTGAACTTTAGTCATTAGCACGACTCAAGGGCCCAACTTCCACTCTGCCCGAGATTCCGGCCAAAACCCCCAAATGCTGCGAGCTCGAGCAGGATGTTATTCAGAAGCCGAGGAATAGGCAACTGGCCCGAGCGCCTTGCCTTGTCACGTTGACCCTGTTCTTCCCGAGCAATGTCTGTAGTTGTCCGGCCACACCACGCCTGACTGCCTGGCAGCTCCTTAGGAAACATCGCCGCCGAGCACATTTGCTGGAGTGGGAACCATTTCCAAAGCCACTCCCACCTAAACGCCCACTTACAATCAGTGACATTGGACCACTCATTGCACTAGTTTTGAAAGTAATCATAATCCTCCCACTAATAATTGGCTATAAATAGGAGAAGCTAGAGAAAGGATGGAGGGGGGAATTTTGGAAGAGAAAGAGAGAGTACAGAAAGGGTAAGCAACACAAAAAGGGAGAGAAAAGTGATCTCATTGAGTCTCTGGGTGGATAACGACCCAAAGTAGGAAATCCAAGCCCATTATACAAGTAAGTTGTGAGCCCAAGCGAGGCCCAGCCAAACAGCCTCATTTTTGGTGCGCACAATTGGCGCCGTCTGTAGGAATCTCCTACAACGCTGTGGTTCTAAAGGGACTCAAGCTCGGTTAGCATGTCCGAAAGACGTTCGGGGAGTCAAGGGAGAACTGGATCTGTAGGGTCCACTAAGGGGTCTAGCTGGCAAGAGCGCAAGCAAAAGGAGCGAGAAGATGGAGTGCACGGTCAAGAGGGAGAACAGTCCGGTACTGGAGGGGGATCGTACCAAACCCAACGAACCGTCTCCGGCGCCACGGGGCATCGACAGAGGGAAGAAAGGGATGAAGAGCTGAGCGGCTACGCAAGTTGGTCAGGGACTTGGAGCTGGAGGTGAGAGGCAGGCGTCAGAGAAGGGATAGGGACGACCAAGAGAGGAGAGCTGACAATGAAGGAAATAGATATGGGGCGGGGTCAAATCTGTCCAGACAACGTCACCGGCATGGTCGTTCTCATTCCCGAGAATCTCATCAACGACAAGACCGTTCACATTCACGGGGATCAAGAAGGAATCGAGACCGGCCACGCTTCCGCGAGTCTCGACAACGCCGGGATCGCTCACGCTCACGGGAATATTTCGTTCGAAATTCTGCCTCTCCAGAGGAAAGGCGGCCCCATAATGCCGCCATGGATGCCATGAGTCGCGCATTGCGAAAAGCAGCCAAGTCCCCGTTTTTAGATGATATTGAGGGGGCTGAAATGCCGAGCAGGTTTACCCGCCCGCCGTTCATTTCTTACGACGGGAAAATGGACCCGGTAGAGCACGTCAGTCATTATATTCAAATGATATCCCTGCATACTCATAACGATGCGCTAATGTGTAAGGTATTCCCTTCAAGTCTTGGACCTACTGCTCTAAGGTGGTTTAATGGGCTACGGAAGGGCTCGATACGAAATTTTTCCTAGCTAATTCAAGAGTTCGGGGTCCGGTTTATGACCTGCAGCCGTGTACCACAACCGGTGGATGCGATATTGTCCATGAAAATGAGGGCAGGGGAGACCCTCTGTAATTATGCCAACCGGTACTGGGAGCTGTACAATGAGATAGGTGGGGATATTGAAAAGGTTGCAGCAAACACTTTTAGAATGGGGTTGCCCGAGGACTCTGGACTACGGGAGTCGTTGACTAAGAAGCCTCCCAAAGATATGAGACAGTTGATGAGGCGCATTGAGGAATACAAACGGCTGGAGGATGACCAGCTGCAAAGTAAAAGTAAAGCACCAATGACAAACCGCCCCTGGCCGAGTGGGTTTCCTTTCATGCCCCGGGGGGGCTTGGCTATTCAGGAACCAACTACACGAACGGGAGAGGTAAATGTGGCGTTCAAGGAGCCGATACACAAGATCGTTGACCGAATCAAGCACGAACCATACTTTCATTGGCTGAACAAAATGGGTGGAGACCCATCCAGGAGGAATCAGAACTTGTACTGCACATATCACCGAGACAAAGGGCACACCACCGAGCAGTGTCGTGTGTTGAAGGACCACCTCAGGCAACTGGTTAGTGCCGGGCATTTGAAGGAATTTGTTCTGAACTCGGGAGATAAAAATGCGGGGCAGGATACTCGACAAAGGGAGAACCCCCTTCCACCCCCTGTAGGGGTTATCGAAGTCATTCACGCTGCCCCGAGAGGTTTGCCACGGGAGGGAGGAAAGGAGTGTTGGCTATAGTACCAACGGAGAGATGTTCGGAGGAACGGCCACCGGAGAAGAAAACAAGGTATACGCAGGAGTCTATCACTTTTAACAATGGCGACTTGGAAGGGACGGTCCATCTGCACGACGACGCATTAGTAGTCACTGCCAGGATAGGTGGTTTCCTGGTAAAAAGGGTAATGATAGATCAAGGGAGTGGGGCCGATATAATGTATCCGGACCTGTACAAGGGGCTCGGGCTGAAGAGAGGGATCTCATGAAGTATAGTACACCCTTGGTTGGGTTCGACGGCAAGGTAGTGATTCCGGAAGGGCAAATTTCACTCCCCGTGATTATGGAAGGTAAAAAGGCACAAGTAACATTCTTAATAGTAGCATCGTTTTCTCCCTACACGGCAATCTTGGGAAGGCCGTGGATTCATTCAATGGGGGCTGTCCCCTCTTCCCTGCATATGAAGATCAAGTTCCCTACCGAGCATGGTATTGCCATGGTGAGAGCAGACCAACAAATGGCAAGGCAATGCCTCGTCGCTGTGGTTAGATGGGAGCGGGAGCAATCTAAACGGCTGGCTCAGGCCGACCGAGAAGGGCAAGCTGAGAAGTTAAAAATAGCTAGAGAGGAGGAGCAGATTGAATAGAGGCGAGATGGGCGAGATGACTCATCCCAAAGGGTCCCATTATAGCAGTCACAGTAGCCCCATGAAGGAATAGGGGCCGGCGGTGCCGAGCATCTAATAAAAGTAAAGATTTTGTCGGACACTGATAAGTACTTTCAGGTCGGGGCCAGTATGGAAAATGAAGAGAAAGTGCAAGTGTTGCTGTTGCTTGTTCAAAATTTAGATGTCTTCGCATGGAGTCCTTATGAGGTGCCCAGTGTTGATCCTGAGTTCATTGTCCACAAGCTTAACGTAGACCCCACGTTTCCCCCGAAGAAGCAGCGGCCAAGAAGATCGGCCCGAGAACACGTCGACGCAGTCAGGCAGAAGGTTAAGAGGTTAGGGGATGCCGGGGCGATAAGAGAGATCTTTTTCCCGGAATGGCTGGCAAATACTGTGGTTGTTAGAAAGAAAAGTGGCAAATGGAGGGTCTGCGTAGATTTCATTGATTTAAACCGAGCCTGCTTAAAGGACCCATTTCCTATGCCAAAGATAGACCAGTTGGTAGATGCCACGTACGAACACCCGAGAATGAGTTTCCTGGATGCTTTCCAAGGATATCATCAGATCACTCTGGCTACCGAGGATCAGGAGAAGACAGCTTTCATAGCTCCTGACACTAATTATCATTACACTGTGATGCCTTTTGGGTTGAAGAATGTCGGGGCAACGTATCAACGGATGATGACGAGGATGTTCCGGGACAAAATTAGGCGGACCGTTGAAGTGTATATTGACGACATGGTGGTAAAGAGCAAGCAGGAAGCGCGGCACATGGAGGACCTGCAAGGGGTGTTTGAGATATTGCGGAGACATAAGTTGCGCCTTAATGCCGAAAAATGTGCTTTTGGAGTGGGGGCTGGTAAATTCTTGGGGTACCTAATCACCAGCCGGGGAATAGAAGTTAATCCTGACCAGATCAAGGCTGTGAAACGGCTCAAGTCGCCGAGCAATCCAAAGGAGGTACAGGTGTTGACCAGGATGCTAGCTGCCCTCAACCGATTTATCTCTAAGTTTTCAGATCGTTGCCGTCCGTTCTACTAGCTTTTAAAGAAGTGGAAAGGAATTCAGTGGGATGATGAGTGTGAAAAGGCTTTTCATGACCTTAAGGGGTATTTGACGTGGGTGCCCATGATGACAGCACCAGAGCCCGGTGAGGACCTGTGTATGTATCTTTCAGTGTCCGACCATGCAGTAAATGCTGTACTTCTACGAGACCGTGGAGTGCAACAACCCGTGTACTATGTCAGCAAGACCCTAGTTGACGCAAAGACCAGATATTTGCCTCTGGAAAAATTAGTATTGGCGTTGGTGCACGCCACCAGAAAGTTACCTCAGTACTTCCAAGCTCATACCGTGTATGTACTGACAGAATTTCCTCTGCAGTCGTTGTTGAAGAGATCGAACTTCACGGGGCGAATAGCTAAGTGGAGGACCCGGCTTGGGGCATTCGACGTCAGGTATAAGCCAAGAAATGCGGTAAAGGGGCAAGTCTTAGCCGACTTCGTGGCTGAATTTTCTCCTAAAAACCAAGGGGAGATGGTTTGTCAACTTGAGTATCGCCCGTGGAAGCTACATGTGGATGGCACATCTAGCGCCATAGGTGCCGGCGCTGGGGTCGTCATAATTACTCCGGAAGGCATACGGTTGAAGCAGTCATTCAGATTGGGGTTTAAAGCCTCCAACAATGAGGCAGAGTACGAAGCTTTGCTTGTCGGATTAAGGGCAGTCTCGAGCCTCGGTGCCCGGCAAGTAGAGGTCTACTCAGATTCGTGGCTAATAGTTAATCAGATCCAGGGAAGTTATGAAGCCCGAGATCCCCGAATGAAAGCGTACTTGGAGTTGGTAAAGCAAGCTATGAACGACTTCTGTACGGTGAAAGTGACTCACGTTTCCCGCACACAAAACAGACACACTGATTCTCTCGCTACGTTGGCGTCATCCTTAACCGAAGAAATCCCTCGACTAGTCAAGGTAGAGCTTGTCCAAGAGCCGAGCATTAAGTTGGCAAGTGGTGAAGGGGAAGCAGTGATCGGCGTCACGACGATTACAACATTAGGGCCGAGCTGGATGGATTCCATCATAAGCTTCTTAGCTAAGGATCGTCTCCCAGGAGACGAAAAGGAGGCTGACAAAATCAGTAGAGTGGCGTCCCGGTATTGGTTGTCAAATGACCGGAAGCTGTACCGTAGGTCCTTTAGGGGACCATATCTTCTATGCTTGCATCCCGAGAAAGTAAACCAATTGTTGGCCGAACTACATAATGGAGTGTGCGGCAGTCATATGGGGGGACGATCATTGGCTCACCGGGCAATGACTCAGGGATTCTGGTGGCCCCAAATGCAAAGGGACGCCGCGGAATACGCGCGTAGATGCGAGCAGTGTCAAAAGCATGCCCACCAGATCCACCAGCCTGCGGGGTGCTTGAACCCGATTAGTAGTCCTTGGCCTTTCGCACAGTGGGGGATGGACATCATCGGCCCCTTTCCTTGGTCCACAGGTAATCGAAGGTTCGTACTGGTGGCTGTCGATTATTTTACAAAATGGGCGGAAACAGAGGCTCTAGCCAATATCCGAGACATGGATGTGAAGAAATTCATATGGAAGAATATAATCACAAGGTTTGGGGTGCCAGACTTCCTTGTGTCTGACAACGGGTTGCAATTTAACAGCCGAGCTTTCCGAGAGTTTTGCAGCAATCTTGGCATTAAGAACAGGTACTCCTCCCCGGCGTATCCCCAAAGTAATGGTCAGATCGAGGCTGTAAACAAGGTGATTGTGAATGGGCTGAAGAGATGACTGGAGGGAGCAAAGGGTAACTGGGCCGAGGAATTACCCAAGGTTTTGTGTGCATACCGGACGACCCCTCGGAGGTCAACAAGGGAAACTCCTTTCTCTCTCACATACGGAGCAGAAGCCGTAATACCAACCGAGGTCAATTTGTGCAGTGGGCGAGTTTCAGAATTTGACTTAAACCGAAACGACGAGTTGATGACGCAGCAGCTTGACTTGCTAGAGTAGTATCGGGAGTCGGTGGCTATACGACTAGCCGAATATCAGCACAGGCTTGCAACGCGCTATAATCGAGATATTAGGGTGAGGGAGTTCAGTGCCAGGGATCTAGTACTTAGGAAAGCTGTGGGAAACATGCGGGATACGAATGCCGGGAAGTTGGCCCAGACTTGGGAAGGACCGTATAGAATCACGGTCATTGTAGGTACGGGAGCGTATTATCTGGAAGACATGAATGAGACACCACTGCCCCGGCCATGGAATGTCCATAATCTCAAGAGGTTTTATCAATGATCATCTGTACACGGAAAAATGTATTTCGAAATAACATGGTATCGATGAGGTTTATTTGTTCGATTCTGGTCAATATTATTATTTATTTGTTGATCATGTCGCTGAATATGAAGGAAGCCAGCTCTGTCTAAGGACAGAAACCTGTTTCTCAGTTCGATCCCTATCACCGGACAGGTGGAAACCTTAACTTAAAAAAAAAAAAAAAAAAACTCTCTAAGGACAAAAACCTGTTCCTCGGTTCGATCCCTATCACCGAATAGGTGAGAACCTTATACAAAAAGTTGCTTTCTAAGGATAGAAACCTGCTTCTCGGTTAGATCTCTATCACCGAGCGAATGTAAAACCCATCTCAAAGAATTTCCTTTAAGGTCAGGGCCTAATTCTTGGCTCGACCCTTTCCATCGAGCATGCGAAAACCCATTTCTTACAACTGTCACTAGTAATTGAAGCATGTTTCTCGGCTCGATCCCTTCAACCGAGCAGGTCAAAGGGTAAGCAGAATGCCAAGTGTTTATAAGTACAGTTCAGGCAACCAGTCAACAAGCAATACTTTAATCAAAAACGAAGCAATAGAAGTTGTTTCACCACCAAAATCCGGTGATACAAAAATTAAACTTAGAAATTAAACAAACTGTTTAGTTGCCACATCCCGGCGACATAGGCAAACCGACTTGAAAATTAGCCAACTACTTAAACAAAGAAAGAGCAAAACATGATAAGCGATCAGACGGTAAGGTCCACAGGCTGCTTCTCGGGCGCGGCAGCCTGACTCTGAGTGCCTTCACCGGCAGGGTTGTCGGTGCAGGGGTCGCTGGTAGCTTCTGTCCCGATCAGTTCCACGTGTGCATCGACCTGCTCAACCAGCTCCCTCAGACTGTCCGTCTCCTCCTCATCAACAGGCCCAGTTGGATTCTGTACGGCTAGGGAGGAGATCGGAAATGGAATCCGGCCAGCCTCCCTTAGAGGGGAGTCTTCGGGCACTCCTAAGGTGTGTAGTGCAGCCATCCAACCATCCTGGAAAGATATCTGCCGAGCTTCCTTAACGACCGGCTCCACACCCCTCTCGGCGTCGGCAAATCCTTTGTCATACCACTTATTTTCGCAAGCCTCCAGTGCCACTCGTAGATCGGTTAATTCTTCAGCTTGGGTAACGTTCAGACTGGCCGCTTCAGCCAGCTTCAGCTCCACTTCATTTTGTTTTGCCGCCAATTCCGCCAGCTTTTTCTCCGCCACTGTCGGGGCTATTTCCGCGGCAGAGGCTCTCTTCTCGGCATCATCAGCAGCTTTCGCCTTGTCTTTTGCTGCTTTGGCAGCTGCCACCCGGCCGGCCTTTTCCCGATCAGCCTCCTCGGAAAGGTCCTTTAAACGTTCGTTCAAAACGTGAGCCAACTAAGCGGCCTGATAGGACGGAACTAATCATGTACGGCATTTTGAGAAAGTGCCATGTATGGCATCGAAGAGAATGCACGTGTATAATAGTAAATAAATGGATGAACATATAAATAAAATGTGTACAAGGAAAGAGAGCGTACTGCAATAGTATGCCACTGAAGCCTCCTCCCTAAAGACTCCTCAGTTCCATCCACGAAGGTACTCACATCCTCGGGGAGAAGCAAGCCGTGTACTAAACTTTGTGCAACCCGACCCCCTTGACCCTTCTCCTATGTCCAGACGTTGGCGTCGGCTGGGAGAGGCAAACCATCCAGCTCGAAGGTGGGCTGCCATGCCGGTGCTGACCGAGAAGAGGAGGCCATATTTGTCTCGACCTGGGTCGGAGGTTCCCGAATAACAATACCCCCTGGCGTTAGGGGAGGGGTTCAGATTTGAGCGTCGCCCGGACTGGTAGAAGGCTAGTCAGTGGCCCGTGGTCTTTTACGGACTCTTGTTGTAGGAGGAGGCGGGGGATGCGCAAGGGGAGTTTGACCACGTCCCTGAGGTGGCTGTTGCTGCTCGGTCTAACGTGCACCAGGGAGGAAACGACTGACTGTTAAGGTCTTGCGGGTCACCATTTCTTCGCCGCGGACAGGATGTGTTCTGGAGGAATTACTCGATTCTGCAGCCTCTTGTTCGGCTTCCTGAATGGGAGCCTCTTGTTCGACTTCCTGCATGGGAGCCTCTTGTTCGACGGGAGCAGCTTCGGGTTGAACGGCTCGGTGGGCGCGTTCTCTGAGACACCGAGATACTAATTCGGCTGTTTGGTCTCTGATAGGTGCAAGCTTGTCCGAACAAGGGTATCGTCGGCCGATATCCCAAGCTTCACCTACGGTAAATTTTGGAGGCAGGAAGTTCGGGTGCCGGACGTCTATGTAAGAGAGGAGGGGGCTGTCTACTAAGAGAGCTTGGCCAAAAGGCTGCCAAGTAGAATACACTGGGTTTACGCCGAGAATTAGATGGGACACCCTAAGCTGCCCGTCCCTGTGAACAAAAATTTCAGACCTAAGTACGAAATTCAGGTCCCGTACATGAACAGTTCTGACGTCTTGGGTAAATACCGAACCGTCTGCAGCAAAAGACAATGAGTTAGATTCAGGACAATCAAAATAGCCATTGACAAGTAAGGAAAAAGAAATTAAAGATCTTGACAAACCCACTTCACGCCGTGAGAGGGGGGGAGGGATATCACCGACAAACCAGTTGTCGCGCACCCGGACGAATTCTCCGGCAGAATTCCTGTTAGAGTCCGACAGGCACGAGATCAAACGTACCCTCATGTCTCTAACCTTTAAGTAGTAATTTGTTTTCTTCTTTCCACACAAGCTGTACATGTGGTTTATGTCATGATGGTCTAATTGCAGACCAAATGTTTGGTTTAACCTACTCACACAACTCGCTACCCGGTAAAAATTTGGGGGAAGTTGCTCGAGACACAAGCCGTAGTACCTAAGGGTGTTAAGCAAAAGGGGGTCTATTAGAAACCTAACCCCACCCTCTAGAATTGACATCAATGGGAAAAAGGCTGTGCCTGCCCCTCTGTGGAAAGCGATATCGCTTTCATGACAATACATGACTTCCACGTCATCTGGGACGTTATAATTCAACCTGAATGTGGCTAGAGATGCCTCAGTGTTCAAAAGATAAGCGTAACCCATCTTAAAGACTGAAAAATAGAAAGAACTTGGAGAAAAGAAATTAAAGCAAAGGAGTGGGGGAGGAGACTTACTTTTGGCTCTGAAGGAGAAGGAGATTCTGGGTTAGTGGACAAATGCGCAGGTGAATGCTCGGCAGAGAGAAATTTCAGAGAGTGAAGTGTAAAGGTGTGAAAAAGGTTGAGATGAACTATTTATAGGAGCAGAAGAAAAATGGGCATCGGTTCACGAACAGGCAAGCAATGATGATAGATAAGACAGAAGGTCAGACGCAACGCGCCTTTTAAGGAGCGCATTAATGAAACTCTGAAACCGCCTGAAATGCACCCGTTGAGTTTCTCAGGTAACCGCTGCCCTCTAGCTCCTTGATTCGTCCCCGGGAATACGAATACCTAGAGTCGTGGACACACGCGCCTCAGTTCACAAACAGGCAGGCAATGATGATAGATGAGACAGAAGGTCAGACGCAACGCGCCTTTTAAGGAGCGCATTAATGAAACTCTGAAACTGCCTGAAATACACCTGTTGAGTTTCCCAGGTAACTGCTGCCCTCTAGCTCCTTGATTCGTCCCCGGGAACCGAGCACGAATCAAGGGGGGGCTAATGTGCGGCTCAGTGCAATCCGAACCCATTGGGCCTTAAACTTTAGTCATTAGCACAACTCAAGGGCCTAACTTCCGCTCTGCCCGGGATTCCAGCCAAAACCCCCAAATGCTGCGAGCCCAAGCAGGATGTTATTCAGAAGCCGAGGAATAGGCAACCGACCCGAGCGCCTTGCCTTGTCACATTGACCCTGTTCTTCCCGAGCAATGTCTGCAGTTGTCCGGCCACACCACGCCTGACTGCCCGGCAGCTCCTTAGGAAACATCGCCGCCGAGCACATTTGCTGGAGTGGGAACCATTTCCAAAGCCACTCCCACCTAAATGCCCACTTACAATCAGCGACATTGGACCACTCATTGCACTAGTTTTGAAAGTAATCATAATCCCCCCACTAATAATTGGCTATAAATAGGAGAAGCTAGAGAAAGGATGGAGGGGGAATTTTGGAAGAGAAAGAGAGAGTACAGAAAGGGTAAGCAACACAAAAAGGGAGAGAAAAGTGATCTCATTGAGTCTCTGGGTGGAGAACGACCCAAAGTAGGAAATCCAAGCCCATTATACAAGTAAGTTGTGAGCCCAAGCGAGGCCCAGCCAAATAGCCTCATTTTTTGCGCGCACAACCATTAAACTCAATAAATCACACTTTTAGTAAAAAAATATATGGGTAAACTCACTTACAATCCATGTGAATTAGGCTCAAATCAATAATTTATCTACCATTATTCATCTCAATTCACTTATTAAGACATTATTCATCAATACATCAATAACATTTTTTTTTAATTGTAAAAATCCTCTCTCCGGTCCATCATGGGAAGATCAAAGTACATGTCGTATGTAGCTAATGCCCTAATAGATTAACACAACCAGGTTTCGCTTCATTCATTAGTCCAACCAAGGGATAAAAAATTTTCCTCGCACCACCCTACTTTTCCATGCGTAGGATTTCCCTACCCCACAAAGGTTATTTCCCTGGACTGAGAAATCATCATGATTTTCTCCTACTACTTTCAGTTGGATGTGATAGGCCCAGGCCTATACCAACAGCCTAGGCACTTTTCCTGATTGGTTAGGAACCCTATTAAAGGATAAGCCACATCACATTTAATGCTATGAGAATGATCTGAATAGGATTGGTGGAGCAATTATTACGGTCCTAATTGATGTGGCCTTCAACACAACTTTTGGAACAATAAAGTCTGATCACAATATAAGGGTGTTGTTCCAATGACCAGAAATTCTTCAAGTACCGGTCTAGCTAGACAAAGTTACAAAAATTCCCTTGCTTAATTACTACCCGCTCACATTACCCTTACCATCAAAACAATGACATAATTTGCTAGTGTGGCTAAGAAAAAGTCCCAAAATAATGTTTTCCCAACACATTTTCTTATTATACCCATAATGCTTGCAAAATGTACTGTTGGATGACATTTTCTTCTTATACCCATAATGCTTGCAAAATGTCAAAGATGATCTAAGATCACTAGCTACCTCATTTTATAAAAAATTTTAATTTCAAGTTCATGTTTATTAAATTATATGTAAAAGATGAGCTTATGAATATTCAAATAATAAAACACATCCGATTTGCATGATATTTGACAAATGTGTTAAAACATAGAACACATTTTACTTAATAGTGAAAATTTAAAAATATTAATTCAATATATAAAATATTACAATGGAGTTATAAAAAAAAAAAAAAAAAAACTTTTATAATAGTAATGCTAAAACGGTGTATCAATATTAATCAATATAAAAATATTGTATTCTTCTAATCAAACTAAAACGATCGTCCGATATTGTAACAACAAATTTGATTTGGGGGAGTTTGGAAGAGATTATGTAGGGTAACTTCTTACTACACGAGGGTGTGGTTTGATGGTAGGAGTCTTTTTCCCAGCACCCAGAGAGGAGCAGTTTGAGTGATAGCCCCAGTAAGACTATTGTGGTACACGTGGTATTACCCTTTATCATCACATGGCGTGGGGTCGATGAGCCCACACAAGAGATCCCTTTCTTTTTCATTAAGCAAAAAATAAAATGTAGGGTAACTTCCTTTTGTCCGTCCAATATTGCAATTCAAATTTAAACAATCCAATATGTTCATGTTGGTCCTATTAGATCCGATTATCCATATACAAAAATTTTGGGGAGCCTGTAAAACTGAGGCCCCATCGTACCTAGATTTTACATGGCTTGCACTTTATTCTAATTACACAAATTTGAGCCTTTTAATTGGGATTAAAAAAAAAAAATTTAACCCTCAACTTTTTACCATTTCATTTTTACCCTTTATTTTTTCATCTCTCTCTCACACCTTATGGTTAATTGCATGGTGCAATAGCAAATGCTATTGCACTATTGCACCGGATCTCAATCCTTTCAATTACTTGGTGTATTTTTTTTTAGAGGAATTACTTGGTGTATTGGGCCCACATGTATCAATTGTAGAAATCCTGATAGAAAGCTCGACGCTAGGCCCGATAGTATCGAAAACCTATTTAAAAAGCCCATTTGTTTTTTTAGGCAAAATTTTCAACATGCATGAAAACCGGTTTCAGCTATACCCATCTCAATCCGCCATAAATAATAGGCTAATTGGTAAACAGTTTTAGAAGTAACATGGGCTGGGCCACATTACGGGGTTTTGTCTATAAAACTCACCACGGCTCAACTGATGTTAAAATTTGATATCATTTTCTTTTTTCTTTTTCTTTTTTTCTTTTTTTTTTGACAAACAAGAAATTTACCTACCTAATTGTGTGTTTTGGACAACTTATTTTTATAAATTTTTTATTGTTTTTATTTATTTATATATGTTTGCTTGTTTGCTACCTTTAATGAGATATGTGATGCAATGCTATGATAGATGTATGCTAAGATTTGGTATAAAATGTCATGTTATATGCTTAGATGTATACTAGTGTGTGTGTGAGTATAAAATACAATATTGAACTTGTCTTTAACGAAATTAAGACGTAAGACACAATGAGTGGAAGCCGACTCATGGGTCGGGCGGTCTTAGGTGCCTAACGCCTTCCCAAACCATACGTAAACTCCGAACCCATACTCTGGTAGTATGATCAGTCATTCAACAAAATGACGCTATATATATGGTTCCTAGACCTAAACTAGATGACAACTTCATATCTTTTCTCCGCTCCGGTTTACTCGGCCGAGACGTACTCCCCTCTCCGTTGTGCCCACACATGTGGCACAAAATTAAGAATCCAATTAAAAGTTGCAAAAGTCACTTTTAATCTCAATCCTTGAATAAAAAAATTTTTAACCCTCAACTTTTTATTATTTCACTTTTACACTTTATTTTTTCATCTCTTTCTCACATTTTATGGTTAATTGCACTAGATCTCAATTCTTTCAGTTGCTTGGTGCATTGAGCACACACGTATCAATTGCAGAAATCCTGTAGTATCAAAAACCTATTTTAAATGCACAATTTTTTAGTAGGCAAAATTTTCAACATGCATGAAAACTGGTTTCAGCTATACCCATCTCAATCCGCCATAAATAATAGGGTAATGGGTAAACAGTTTTAGAAGTAACATGGGCTGGGCCACATTACGGAGTTTTGTCCATAAAACTCACCACTGCTCAACTGATGTTGAAATTTGATATCTTTTTTTTGATACATGTCAAGAAATTTACCTACCTAAATTATGTGTTTTGGACGAACTTATTTTTATTGTTTTCTTTTTTAACTTTTGTTTAAAATTTAATCTGTGCAAAAGTACACTACCTACAAACTTATATTCCAAAAAGTTATGTTAAATAAAAATGATATCCTTTTGACTTGTCTTCAATGTTGTCCTTTGGTGACTGCACTGTTAGGTTTACCAAAATGACTTCATTTTGGAAAATGGGAAAATGAAAAATATTTTAATTAATGGCAAGATTAGATTGAAGTAGACAAAAATACTACATTGAAAAATGATTAAAGTTCAAGGAGAAAAAAGAAAGAAAGAAAATTTATTAAAGTTAAAGGATTGAAATGAGAATTTCAAAAAAAATGCACTAAAAAGAACAAAACTAAATTGAAAACATGTCAGAGTGAGAGGATATAATTTCTATTTTAACCAAATATATACAGTAAGTTGGTAACCATGAAAATAAGTCAGGATTTAAAAAATTAAAACAAAAGACCCTATGTTAAAAGGACTAAAGAAGGTGAATCATGAGGCGGTCTAATGAGATTTCTCTTTCTCACAACATGTGAGACTCATATGTGTAGGATTCACACATTTTGTAACAGAGATGTCTACAAACTGTCTTATAATATAATTTTCCTTACGGTAATTGGGCCCGTGATCCGTAATTATATCTCAAAAAGTGCTAAAATCATTTCGTCCTTCTCAATGAGCATACCGAACTTAACCATAAAGGGGCTAACTGGCTAAGGCCCATAGCCTCTTTATGTGGCCCAACCATTTGATATGACATGAAGAAACTTTACCATAAAAAAAGTTAATTAGCACCTTCATCCCTATTTATATCTGAAAAGTGGATTGCAAAAAAACAATTAGAAAAGCAAAAGGGACCCAGCCCATTTCACAATGAGAATCCCAGGCTTTTGACCCTTGACCTTGACCCAGAACAGTATATGGGCTTTTAAAGTCTAGCTTGAAACTCAAGCCCATCTTAGTCCCTTATTCCCAATTTCCCTCTTTTTCAGGAGCAGACTTCCAATCTAAAGTCAAAATATTCAGCAACAACCGAAATCAAGCGGCAATCAATGATGTTTGGAATGTCAGCAATCTATGTTCTTCTTTTTTATATCCTACTATTCTTCCGGTGATTACGCGACCCAAAATGAATTCCTTCAAGATTACTGAAAATTAAATCAAAGAGTAATCACATCTTAAAGTAATTATATATAACGCCGTAAATTGATTGACCTCTGCCTTTTCATTTTCATACGTAAATTGAAATCTGTTTTTCTTCAAAAGAAAACCAAAAAATTAATTTGTTCGAAATTTTCAATATTTCAAGAATATATAAAAGGAGGAGATTCAATGGAAGGGAAGGAAAGGAAAAGGATACATATCATTTTACATCGGGATCAATATTTTTTATCTTGCATATTTAGGAGTAGTCTTAGCCTTGGCCTTACTGGTAGTGTAGCAATTACTCTAATCTCTGTAATTGATTATTATATATAATTTTTTTTTTCCAGATGAGGGTGGTCCTATGACTACCCTGGCTTCAATGTAGAGCCGCCCTTGAGGGCACAAGCAATTTGTTCACCTTATCCTGCTCAAAATGTGTATATTTGTAATACTAGAATATCTTAATTAAATTGCAAGACTCTTAGCTATAGATATCATATTTATAATTTATTTATTTTTACATGTTTTATTACCATCCCAAAGCACATTTCCTTATCCCAAATTCGATCTTGCCCCGCACCTCTGTTTAAGGAATTTTGCAATGGACCACATAAATTTTAAAAGCAAAGAACATTCAAACTCCAAATTAAAGGCAGGGAGTTGGAATGGGATTAATTAACCCCACTCTTGACAGTTAAAGGGTGTACCGAAGTATCTCAAATCAAACCAAATTAAAGGTAAACACACTCAAACTTCAAAGCTTTTCCTCATAACTTTGAGAAAAGGGAAAAAGTAAAAGAATCTGCAAAAATGCTTGCAATAGAAGTAGGGTAACATGCCTACACCAAAGTAATTATGTAGTACTACTGTGGCCTCCCAGCTATCTTTGGTTAATTGAATAATTTCCTTATTTACTTTCTCTTCTTCCTTTTATAGTTTTTATTTTTTAATTTGTGTTTTTTTCTGGTTGGTGCCTAACTAACTCAACTGCTAAATGCTAGTAATTAGGACCGGGGCATGGCATGGCCGCATGGGTCCCCTCCTTAATTTCAGACAGAAAAAAGGTGTCTGTTTTCGCATCTAGAAAAGAAAATTGCCACCCTTTTGACTTAAAGACTCCAATACAGTACTAATGTGTTCTTGTAGAAAAGATTAATAGGGGCCTCCCTTGTTGGACATTGTCATGAAATGCACATGCAGTGTGCACTAAATGCCATCATTTTCCATTTTTCCTACCCCACAGTCCTTGCCTTTCCTTAATCCACGCATAATTACCCGGTTCATTCAATGTGAGGGACGAGAGTTTATAAAAGGGATCACTCGGTAACATGAGAATTTCAGTACTGACAGAACTGTTTTCTCTATTTTTATTCTTCTAATGGCTTCCTTAGCAAAACAGCTTTCTTTTTTCTTCCTCCTAGTTCTCTTCTCCTCGCTGCAAATTCAAGCTAGAGAGAGCAGGTTCTTTAGCAAGTTCACCCGTGACAATGCTAACAACAATATGCCAGATCTCAAAGTCTCCCTTACAGCTGAAGCTCCTACACCAACACCAGAACCAACACTAACACCAGCACCAGCACCAGCAATAGAACCAGTAGTACAAACACCAGAAGTAACACCAGCACCAACTTACTCTGAAAGTGAAAATGGCTATGGCCATGGCCTTTATGGTCATGGCTCCAACCAATTCCCTCCCACAAAGGAGACACCCACTACTACTACCACCAATTTTGAAGATGAAAATCTAACTGAAGAACTCACAGGTGAAAGGTATAAGACAGGGTATCCGAAAACAAACTTGTACAATTACAATGGCAACCCCAACAACTACAACAACAATGGCAACCCCAACAATTACAACAATGGCTTCAGCAGCAGCTACAGCAACAATAATCGTTATACAACCAACTATAATAGCAATGGCTATGCAAACAACTACAATACCAATGGCTACTACAACAGCAATGGCTACCAGAGTGAAAGACAAGGGATGAGTGACACGAGGTTCATGGAGAATGGTAAGTACTATTTTGAAGTTCAAAATGAGAATACCAATCTTAATGGGTATGAGTCAGGGAGGGGAACCGCCAAAAATGAAGGTTACTATAAAAATAATAAGTACCCAAATGAGTTCAACACCATGGAAGAGTACGAGAAGCAGGAGGAGAGCCAAGAGGAGTTTGTGCCATAAAGTATTGGTCCACGGTCAACATATATAGATAGAGAGAGAGAGAGAGAGAGAGAGAGAGAGAGAGAGATCTAGTTTAATTTAAGGATGAAAACAAAATTATGGTGAATTTTTATGTGTACTCTTATTTTTCTGTCTGCACAGATTTTATGCCTTGCAGAATCATGAAGATCATATTGTGTAATTTTGTACTTCTTGCTGTTTTCCCTTTTGATGAAGACCGAATTAATCCATTTGGATTTTACCCGGTTGTGTACTATTGCTAAAAATTTTTAGCAATTGTCAACAGTAAGTTTGTATCTATAGCAACTATTGTAGCAAGTTTGTATTTATTTTTTATTCATTTTTAACTTCTCTCTCCTCCCTGACTCTCTCATTCAATATCTCTCTCTATTATTTTATTATGTTGTATGTAAGAATAAGAAATTGAATGTTGGGTGTATTATTAATGAATTGGTAAAATAAATAAAGTAGTCTTTTAAAATGTAAAATAAATATTTTTTAAGCCGAATAAAGCTTTTCTTAGTGCATGGGACTTCCATACCTTTTCCTTCACAAACGAAGGCAACTATGGCAACATTGCCGTTTACCTTCACAAACTCTAGGGTTACAGAAAATGATTAATGTTGTTGGTAGGATTGAGATCTGGTACAATAGCTAGGATAATAATAATTTTTTTTTTTTTTTTTTAACCTTGGATCAAAACATTTAACTTTTAACTTTTTTACCATTTTACTTTCTCTAGTTATTGCACTTGATCCGGATCCTTTTTGGTAGACAGTTCCCAAAATCATAGGTGGAGTAGCTCTGACAACTTTTTGTCCCCTTAAGCTAACTATGGGGACATGGTGTAAGAGCATCCACAGTAGTGGAGTTATTTGGCACCACGAAAAGCTACTTTATCTATTTTACCTACTCATTTTACAAAACATTCAGCAGCAGTGGATCTATTTTAGCTTTCAACACAATAAAATAATATAAACATCACAATAAAATAATATATCTACTAAAATAAAATAATACATCACACCGGCCACCACTGCTTGATTTCTTCGAATCGCAACCAGGTCATCAAAAAGCCACCAAACCAAAGCTATCCCAGCCCCGAAGAAAACATGTATGTGTTCGCCTACGTCGCATCCAGGCTCGTTTCAGTGCAGCCTCCACAAGAACTTGGGTCACGACAACGGAAGCCACCACAACGCGCCGTTTTCACAGAATTGGCTCAACATGTGTAGATCTGTGATGGAGAACTCACTAGTTCAAATCAGAGGCGTGGAAGGAGAGTGGGTGAAGAGAGCCCTAACAGCTTTGATCTGCCCATCCTCGCATCAACTTCGCCGGCGATCCAACTTTGAGCCCACGCCGAGCCGACTCAGCGTCATGTCCAAGGTCGACAATCTCTGATTTGGTTCACACAGGTTGGTTCTTGTTTTTCGGGCAAAAACAGAAAAGAAATAAAGAATTAAAAAATAAGTAAAGAAATATTATTTTAATATGTGTAGGAATTAAAAATATATATTTTAAAGTTTTAGCTTCACCTTCCACTAATTCAGATAGAATCATGCAATGCTTAAGAAATGAAAAGAAGCGTGTTTATGCATCATGCAAACATTTAGCACATGTTGATATTCTTGATGGACTAAAATCAAGGAACATTGAGGGCCCGTTTGGTACATGCACTTAAACAACAGTTTTCAGTTTTTAAACAACATTACACGTATTTTCCCACACTTTTTCACCCACACGTATTTCCAAAAAATTCAAACAACGTTACTAGAACAACATTACCAAACGAGTCCTGATTGTTCTTGATTTTAGTCCAATTAAGAGATTCTCAAAAGTCAAAATTAGTTCTCATATATTATCCAGAAAAAAATTAGGTCTTATATATACCTAACTTAAGGTTCAAAGTAAAAAAATAAATAAATAAATCAGAATTGTAAGATAGTTGTTTGAACTTTGGGGTTTTCCAATTTTGATTTTTCTTTTATAAATAAATAAATATATATATATTATTTTTAAAATTTTTAATTTTGAATGAGTTTCTTTCAAATCTAAATCTCCCATGGATACCTGACACTCTTCATGGCCAAGCATGTTTGAAGAGAAGTGTAGCAAATCCAAAAGCTACACTGACCAACATCGATGAAGATAACGCACGTAGACGCTGTTTTTCTATGCAACCAAGTTCTTTTATTCGAACCGCAGGTTACTTTATTTACATTTTTGCTTTAGTTAGGGTAGGAGAATAGTGGCCATAATATAAATATATATATATATATATATTTATATATATATATATATATGAAGAGGATAAATTATGCATGACGGAGCTATCTGTACGGAGGTGGCACGGACAGACGTGGCATGTACAAATCGAACGGCCACATGGCATCTAGCCCATTATTATGTGGTTTCCAAGGAACCTTAAATGGAAAAAACTTGCGACACACGATTTGCCCTAATTTGTAGAGTCCCAACATGAGTAGAATTCTAGAATATACACGCATTAATGAGTATCTTCTCCATAAGGAAAAGACTTGTTCCGCAAGCAAAGGAGTCTGGCCCTATGCGACTATAAAAACCCAAAGACCCTCAAGAAAAAGGAACGCACAGTTTCTCAAAAAGCTCATACTCTCTAGTATTGTTGGAGCGCTCTACTGACTTAACCTTCAGAGGGTCTTTGGCCGGTACCACACCAGTACTCTCTGTAAGGTCTTCTTCTTTTTCTGTGTTGGGCAGGTCTGGTATCGAGCGTGTTGGAATCGTGTGGTTCACTGGTGATTTTTTCGGCATCATCAGTTGGCGCCGTCTGTGGGAACTCGAAAATCGTTTTCGTAAGCCATAACAGAAGCTTCCCGGACAAAAGAGTTGCATGGTGCTGATTCGCTCGATAGCAACCACGAACAACGTTCAGGGAGATGAAACTCGCGCAGCAGCCCTCGAGAGGCAAGTTCAGACCTTAGCCGTCGCCATGGAGCGGCTCACAAAGGAAAACCACGATCTGGAGGAGCAGTTACGCCAGAAAAACGCAGGTCACGGCACTCAAGAGCCGGACCAAAAAGGCACCAGTGCCGATAGGAGAGAAGGAGAGGGGCCAGAAGGCAGTAACGCTCCAAACAGACCAGAGCGACAAAATTTGAACATGCCACCCCTTACGAATGCAACTCCACCACATATTGCCACGGAGATGCAGGCAATAAAAGAGCAGATGGAGGTTATGATGAACGCCCTTAAGGGACGAGTGTCCAGCAACCTTGACGATCTGGTCAACCACACCGACTCGCCGTTCACTGCGGCCGTCAACTCCTTCCCTCTACCACATAAGTTTCGCATGCCACAGATCGACAGCTACGACGGAGCGAAGGACCCTCTGGACCACCTGGAAACCTTCAAAACCTTGATGCACCTTCAAGGGGTAGCGGATGAGATCATATGTAGGGCCTTCCCCACAACGCTAAAGGGCGCTGCGAGAATCTGGTTCAGCCGGCTGACGCCTAACTCCATCAGTACTTTCAAGGAGTTAAGTGCCCAGTTCACTTTGCACTTTATTAGAGGGCACAGATACAAGAAGTCTACTGCGTGCCTGATGAACATTAAGCAGCGCGAAGACGAGACTCTGAGATCCTACATAACCCGCTTCAATAAGGAGGCCCTCTCGATTGATGAAGCAAATGACAAGATACTCGTAGCAGCATTTACTAATAGGTTACGGAAGGGTAAGTTCCTATTTTCACTATATAAGAACGACCCAAAGACCATGTCGGATGTGCTTTACAGGGCCACCAAATACATGAACGCGAAGGATGCGATGCAGGCACGCGAAGAGAAGCCTAGAAAGAGGGAAAGACAGGAAGACACACGGCAGGATGAGGGGCGAAAGATGCTAAGAACTGGGGAACGATGGGATGATAGGCGCTCCAAACCCCCTACTGGGAAGTTCACAAGCTTCACACCATTAACAGCCCCGATAAACCAGGTCTTGATGCAGATCAAAGACGAAGAAGCCCTGACGTTCCCTGACAAGCTAAAAGGAGATCCCAGTAAAAGGTCGAGAAACAAGTACTGCCGCTTCCATCGTGACCACAGACACGACACAGCCGACTGCTACGATCTGAAACAACAGTTAGAGGCTCTCATAAGACAGGGAAAGCTACAGAGGTTCGTTAGCAAGGAAAGAACCGATCAAGAGCAGGCCCTGCGACGGGAGAACGAGCGCCCTAGACCACCTATAGGAGATATAAGAATGATCGTAGGGGGCACGACTGCTGTAGGATCTTCCAAGAAAGCTCGCAAAGCTTACCTCAGAATGGTCCATAATGTCCAACTTACAGGCTCCGTGCCTAAGATGGCGCAGATTGACAACCTCGTCATCGGGTTTTCGGAAGAGGATGCTCGTAGACTTCACCACCCACATGACGACGCACTTGTAGTCAGCCTATAGGTGGGGGACTACAACATACACCGGGTCCTGGTTGACAACGGGAGCTCGGCAAACATCCTATATTACCCAGCGTTCCAGCAGATGAGGATTGATCAAGAACGGTTGGTACCGACGAACGCTCCGCTAGTTGGCTTTGGAGGTACAAGGGTATTCCCATTGGGAGTCGTAACACTTACGGTAACGATAGGCGATTATCCTCAGCAGATCACTAAGGATGTGACATTCCTCGTGGTCGATTGCTCGTCTGCCTACAATGCCATTCTCAGACGACCCACTCTCAACTCGTGGAAGGCTGCAACATCAACATACCACCTAATGATCAAGTTCCCTACGGATTATGGGGTCGGCAAGTTACAAGGAAATCAGGTGGCCACACGCGAATGCTACGGACCATGTGCATAGAAAAGCAACGGACCATAGCGGAGCCAGTTGAAGATCTAGAAGAGGTAACCCTTGATGAATCAAGACCTGAACGGACGACTAGAATAGGGATGTTGGTCAGCCAGCCAATGCGTCAAGCCCTCGCAGCATTCCTTAGGATGAATCAGACGTGTTTGCGTGGAGCCACGAGGACATGCCAAGGATCGATCCCTCAGTCATATAGCTCACAGGTTGAATGTGAACCCCGCATAGAACACGGAGCTCCTACGGAAATACTACCAGTAGAGATAATATAAAGAACAAGGATGCTCCCCAATTTTTCAGTTTATTTAGTTTTACTACTACTACTAGTTTTACTTGGACAAATTTTGCTACAATATTTTTTATATGCCTTTTTAAGCCCAAGAGGGTAGGTACTTTTCTACAAACACATGTTTTAATTTTTTGGAAGAACATTCAGACTCAACTATGTTTTACTGCTTAAAATTCTAGCATATCCACAGAGTGGACGGACACCTTAGAGGGTGAAAATTCTAGTCCACAAAGTGGACGGACACCCTAGAGGGTGAAAATTCTAGTCCACAAAGTGGACGGACACCCTAGAGGGTAAAAATTCTACATAGTCCACAAAGTGGACGGACACCCTAGAGGGTGAAAACTCTAGTCCACAAAATGGACGGACCCCCTAGAGGGTAAAAAATTATCAAGTCCACAAAGTGGGCGGACACCTTAGAGGGTGAAAATTCTGCAGTCCACAAAGTGGACGGACCACCTAGGCGGTGAAATTCTACATAGTCCACAAAGTGGACGGACCCCCTAGGCGGTGAAAATTCTACATAGTCCACAAAGTGATGGACATCCTAGAGGGTGAAAATTCTACATAGTCCACAAAGTGGACGGACTCCCTAGACGATGAAAATTCTACATAGTCCACAAAGTGGACGGACACCCTAGATGGTGAAAATTCTACATAGTCCACAAAGTAGACGGACACCCTAGGCTGTGAAAATTCTACATAGTCCACAAAGTGGACGGACACCCTAGAGGGTGAAAATTCTACATAGTCCACAAAGTGGACGGACACCATAAACGGTGAAAATTCTACATAGTCCATAAAGTGGACAGACCCCCTAGAGGGTAAAAAATTATCAAGTCCACAAAGTGGACGGACACCCTAGAGGGTGAAAATTCTAGCCCACAAAGTAGACGGACCAATAGCAAGTGGGAAATTGCACATAGTCCACAAAAGTGGACGGACCAAAAAAGGTCCATGAACAAAGGTGGACAGACACAAAAAAAAAAACAAAAAAAAGGGTGGACAGATGCATGTCCATGAACAAAAAAAGGGGTGGACGGATGCATGTCCATGAAAAAAAAAAAAAAAAAAAGGGTGGACGGATGCATGTCCATAAATAAAAAAATAATAAATAAAAAAAAAAAGAGGTGGACGGATGCATGTCCATGAAAAAAAAAAGGGTGGACGGATGCATGTCGATGAAAAAAAAAAGGTGGACAGATGCATGTCCATGAACAAAAAAAAAAAAAAAAAAAAATTTGACGAGGTAACACTCAGTCACGTTGGCAAGTCCATGACCCAAAGTAAACGGATAAAATACATTAGAATGGGACGCTAATAGAGGACTACAACGCGTCCCGAAGGTTGAAAGTTCGGGCATCACGCGTCCCGGGGGCAGTGCAGAAGGATGCCCAATCCTACGTATAAGCATAAAACAAATGCCAACGCTTCAGCAAGACCTCAGGGCTAAACACTACAAAAGGAAGCCGACGGACACCTAATCCTCATCCCAATGGAATGGATCGACAACCAAGGATACCGACGATCAAGGATGCCAACGGCACCTGTTTCTCCTACAAAATTTAAGTCATTCTACCTACGGGTGGAATGACAAACCAAGTCACTCACAAGTGCCTTGGTACAAAATTTAAGTCCTTCTACCAACAGGTGGAAGGACGAACCAAGTCACTCACAAGTGCCTTGGTCAAAATTTAAGTCCTTCTATCTACGGGTGGAAGGACGAACCAAGCCACTCATAAGTGTCTTAATACAAAATTTAAGTCCTTCTACCTATGGGTGAAAGGACGAACGAAGCCACTCACAAATGCCTTGGTACAAAATTTAAGTCCTTCTACCTACGGGTGAAAGGACGAACGAAGCCACTCACAAGTGCCTTGGTACAAAATTTAAGTCCTTCTACCTACCTGCGCCACAAATAATTTCAGGCCAGCCTGTCAAAGACTGACAAGTCTCTTAGGAAGCAAATCTAATCGTCACCCCACGGGTCCTTCCACTCCGAGATCACGAACCCATAGGATGAAGGGGGCAACTGAAAAGGATAAATTATGCATGACAGAGCTATCTGGACGGAGGTGGCACAAACAGACGTGGCATGTACGGATCGAACGGCCACGTGGCATCCAGCCCATTATTATGTGATCTCCAAGGAACCTTAAATGGAAAAAACTTGCGACACACAATTTGCCCTGATTTGTAGAGTCCCAACATGAGTAGAATTCTAGAATATACACGCATTAATGAGTATCTTCCCCATAAGGAAAAGACTTGTTACGCAAGCAAAGGAGTCTGGGCCTACACGACTATAAAAACCTAAAGATCCTCAAGAAAAAGGTACGCACAATTTCTCAAAAAGCTCATACTCTTTAGTATTGTTGGAGCGCTCTACTGACTTAACCTTCGGAGGGTCTTTGGCCGGTACCACACAAGTACTCTCTGTAAGGTCTTCTTCTTTTTCTGTGTTGAGTAGGTCTGGTATCGAGCGTGTTGGAATCGTGTGGCTCACTGGTGATTTTTTCGGCATCATCAATATATATATATATATATATATTTATATGTATATCTCAATGTTGGTAGAATGCCTTGCATTAGTCAAATATTACGCATATCTCAATGTTGGCCAAACACCCAGAAAGGAGAAAAAAAAAAAGAGTGGTAAGACATGCTCGACAAAGAAAATCAATAAGCTAATAATTCTCGGTACCTCCATTAAAAGATCAACAGTTTCAGTTTAGCATTGTGCTGCAGTGCAATAACAATTGACTAGAAACAAACCAATTTAAAAATAAAATAATAATAATAATAACAATAACAATAGTAATAAAACCCTATCAAATGTCACCTTTTTTTGGGTAGAAAGGGGAATTTTATTAATTTACTCGTATTAGAAGCAAAAGGAATAAGACTGTTCATACACCAAAGCAGAGGCATCTAAATTAAGCAAAAGAAGAACATCCACGGGAGGATCTAGGAAAATAACAAAATCTTGGTAGAAATTTACTCCACAGGTCTGTTTGTTTTGCGCGTTTTGCGTTTCAACTTCTTTTTCTTTCTTTTTTCAGCTCAGCGCCTCTTACACTGTTCATGGAACATGAACAGTAATTTTAAAAGTGAACAGTAACCGAAAAATGATTTTTTATTGTTTTCAGTTTTCAACAAAATAAACGGTATCGAAACGCACACCACGTCTAGCAAAAGCATCTGCACACTTGTTAGCTTCTCTATAGCAGTGCTGGATTTTAACCAAAGGAATGTGTTTCAGCCCCTCTCTACAGTCTGTCAAGATAGCATCATTGGCACTAGAAGGGTCATTAGCCTGACTCAGGAGATCAACCACAAGTTTAGCATCAAACTCGAATTCCACTGCTAAAAGATTCAGAGAGATACAAAAACTAATACCATCTCTCAAGGTCCAAAGCTCAGCAGCAACACTCGAGGTAGGCCCAATAGCTCTAGCATACCCTCTGACCCAAAGCCCATTAGAGTCCCTAATCTAACCACCACCACTGGCACGGCCTGAATTGCCCAAGGAAGATCTATCAGAGTTTAACCTGAACCAATTTTGGGGGGCTGGGACCTCAAATGTCACCTATAGTCATATTGTAACATGCCATTGGATCATACCTTCATGTGAAAAACAACTACTTCTTCAACAAGCTCCATAAGATCATCAGTTTTTTCATCGTCACTCTGTTATGGTAAATGCAAAGAAATTAAATATAATTAAGATTTAGAATGAGTTCTTAAGAATCAGATATGGGACACCAGAGAACATAAAAATCTTGAAAAAATTCTTTATTGATGGAACAACAAAGATTAAAAGAATAAGTTCCTAACTAACAGATATAGAACACTAAAGGACAAATTCTTGAGAAAAATCTTCATGCATGCATGTTCCACTACTTTTTTCTGAAGGATGTTCCACTACTAATAAAACATATTGTACATGTGACTATGTGAGAGTACACTGTACACATGTATGTATGAATATAATACATTAATACTAGTACAAAACCATGCCCCATAATTACCATTTCATGGAAGTATGCATATTGTAGTATACGATAATATAATAGAAAGTTTCACTTTAATATGTTCTTCAAGACATGCGAAATCAAATTTTAATGCTTGAAGATGTAAATGCAAATGAATAGAGAGCTTTTGTTCCCTAATTCAAATAGAAGATTTATAACTTTCATAGCATTCATAAGTTTGATTTCTAACCATTCGCTCAACATAATTTGTGCAATTTCTCCATCTAAGTTCTTGATCACTAGTGAGGATAACATTCATTTATACAGATTGAACTAAAATCACTACTAACAAAATAAAAAATAAAAAATCTATAACCTAAGCCATACCAAAAAAAAATTGACAAGATCTAACTATATTTCAACTAAAAACCCAATGCTAACCACAATTTTTTTTAATCAGATGATGCTCACCTCACATATTCATGACCCCATGAGCCAATAATATCATCTTTTGAACCCAGCAATTTATATTTTAAACTCTTCTAAAAGAATTGACACCAAAAAAAACAAAATAATTGTTAGAAAAAAGGACATCAAAGGAAGGAAACACTAAAGGGAATATACTAAAAGTAACCATTCATTTCATACCCTTGAACCCTCTGACGACATGGTGAGGGCTAGAACCGATACTACATCAGCGAGGCACTACTGCATTGGTAGGAAAAGTTAACTAGATAAGCCAATAATGGACAATGTCTAACCAAATAAACTATACCCTGGTTGAGAACCGCATGCTTTCATAGCATGCTTTTAATGTTCCATAGTGTGGACGAAGAAATTTGGCCAAAATGGCAAAATACCCATTTCGCTGAAACTTTCCAGCAAAATGTCCCATGTCCGAAACTATTTAGAGAAATGCCCCTTTTTTGATACTCAAATTTTAGAAAATCGAGTTTCACTGAAAAACTCGATTTGCTGAAAATTGAGTTGTTTGAAATGGAACTCAAGTTCCATGCAGGATTTTTTTTTTTTTTTTTAGTTTGATTGCCTATAACTCGATTTTCGCCAAATCGAGTTTTTCATTGAAACTCAATTTTTAGAAAATCGAGTTTAAAACATGAGCATATCCCTAAATAGTTTCAGATATGAGACATTTTGCTGGAAAGTTTCAGCGAAAGGGGTATATCCCGATTTTGGCCGAAGAAATTTCAAAGGCTTTGGGAACGAAGTCATGGAACTCGTAGAGGTTCGAATTTCGTGCCCACAAGTACATTGTCAAAATTTTACATGTTTTCAAAGTTAATCTAAAATCCCCAAAAAGTTTTCATTCAACAGTACCTAACCCTAAATAAGCTTATGACTATATGATTGTAAATTAGTGAATGAGTGAGGTAAATAGGGATATTAGTTATGGTTACCCCAAGCTTTGAAGCGCATTGCTCTGAACCACAGGGTCAGAATTCAATTTAGAATATTTTCCACATACAACTCCAATTGATGCTTCAATGACAAATTCTCCTCAGACTGCAATGAAAATACACAATCAAAATCACTACTTTGTGATCCATTTAAATTAATCATATAGTATCATTCATTTGCTATGAGCATGAGTATAAAACAAAGAACAACAACAAATTCTTTCAGCAACAAACTTAGAATGAAGCATTACTGCAAGGCTAAGCTAAAATTCCTTGCTAGGGTTTGAAAATACTATGTTTGCTTCTCTAGAATTGAGTTTTCTTTTTCCATAATTCCAAAACTCTAGAGAAGCAAACACGATATTTCAAAACCCACCATTTCTTGGATCCCAAATTCTTAGATTTTACAACGTTCTTTCTTTCTTTCTTTCATAGATAGCAACCCAATCAGATATTCTTTTTCTTGTTTTCTTTTTCTTTCACAGATAGCAACCCAATAAGTGCTTGTAGGGTATGGGGGGCAAGGCCGAAGTTCAAGTCTCTAAGAGGGAGTTTCACACGCATATACACTTAGATTAAGCTAAAGTAGATTTTTTATCTTGTATAAAAAAAAGTAATGAGCAACCAAACCCGTCTAGTGATAACTCTCAACATTGATACGCATGAGCCCAAACCTGAGGCCCAGATTCTGTTTCCCTCTTTTTCTTATTTATCGGAATCCAGCTAGGAAAAGCAACCTTGCTACAAGGACAAAATTCAGGCCCTCAGTCCCTCACTCACTTGGGCAATTTTTTTTTTAACGATCAAATTTGCACAAAATTTAATATAGTAATTTTTTATTTAACTTTTACTTTTATTCAATGTAATCTTTCTGTATAATTCTTAGTAATTTTTTTATTTAACTTTTGATCTTAGGCTGTGTTTGTTTTAGGTGTAATTGAATTTTTGAAATTGTTTTACACCGTTGCTGGTGTTTGGCAACACAGGAAATTATGGTCAAATTGAAAATATATTTCAGTTGACCGTAAAATACCCACCCCACACCCGTAAATCATTTTACACATTCAAATTTACCTTCAAACTATTTCCATTCTCCTTAGAAAATTCATATCCTCACTCTCTAAGCTCACTCACGCCAAGCCAAAGTGGAAGGAGGGGAGAGAGCTAACACACCCGAAGAGAGAGAGAGAGATTGAACCGGGTATGATCGTCGCCGCCACCCTCTAAATCGCCTCGTCCTCCTCTTGATGTCGTCACCGCCGCCCTCTGGGTAAGATCATCTCCTCTCGATCTCGTCGCCGCCGCCCTCTGGGTCAAATCATCTCCTCTCGATCTCGTCTCCACCACTCGCCGATCTACTTTCTCTCTCTTTCCCTCCAACCAACCAAGGCCGAATTGGACACTGCATGTCACCGATCTAGTGCCTTCACTCAAGAACCACACCCTCTCTTCCACTCTCACTCACGACACTCTCTCTTATCTCACTTTTTCTCTCTGACTCGAACCAAGTCTCCTACTTATTTTTGTGTCTAATTTTCGTTTTCTTTTATCTTTGATTTTTTTGGTGTTGTTTGTGGTGGTGTGGGTGGTGGTGGATTTTCTGTGGGTGGTGATGGCAATAGAGCAGTGGTGGCAGTTTTTTCCCTCTTCCCGATTTGGATTTTGTGTGGGTGGTGGTGGGTTGTGCTTGTCCTTTGTGATGGTGGCTAGTTTGGACTTACATTTTCCAGAGAATAGAGATTTTTTACATCCAAGAACAAACACAAGAAATAATTATCTGGTGTAATTTCCACAACACAATCAAACAGCAGAAAATGTTTTCCTTTACTTAAAATATTTTCAACTGAAAATATTTTTCACTCGGAAAATATGCCAAACACAGTCTTATTCAATGTAGTCTTCCAATCTAATTCTGCCACTTTAATATGACATCATTTTGGTATTTTAAAGAAAATTGAAAAATACTAAAACAACGTCGTTTTGTGAAAAATTCTAAATGAAATGGACTGCAAGTAATAATCAATTCTGATAACAAGTGTCGGGTTTAGCACTTACCTCTAGGCTCTAAAAGGCACGATATGATGGATATGAGACACACTTTATCATCGAAGTGAGAGAACTTGTTTAGCAAGTCTGTGAGGTCTGGATCATTGGGTCATTGTCTTTGAGGTCTGTGATGAGCTCTGGACTCACTTGCTTTTTCTTTAATTTAGGCGAAGTGGATGGAATGATCACATTGATGATTGATCCATAAGACACTTCAAAAAAATCCCATGAGCCATAATACGGTAGATTGAACCTAAGACTTCTGGTTTAGGTAATGTCCCACATCAATAAATCCACCAATCGGGTATATTTGTGTGTCCTTCAGATCAGGAGAATTGAATGAATCCCATTGGGCTACATTTTATATGGTTCAATGATCTAAGAAATAATGAAGTCGTGTATTTAATAAGACCCCACCCAAACATTATATAGGCCGTGAGGCCCAAATAAGAGATAGAGTTGGGTTTGGCTGCCTTCAAGCTAAACAAACCCGGCCCAATATGTAGGGTTTTAGCTACCTTCTCTTTCATTGTTAACAAAATACAAACTCTCTCTCTCTCTCTCTCTCTCTCTCTTTCAGGGTTTTTGCTTGCCTCAGCAGACTGATTCATTCGTCTCTCTCTCTCTGCCTCTGATACACAATGAAGGTCAAAACAATATCACGCTCCACAGATGAATTCACTCGAGAACGAAGCAACGATCTCCAGGTAACACCACCAACTCTCTCTCTCTCTCTCTCTATAAAATTTTCATTCTCTCTTTCTCTCAAAGTTTAATTTTTTTTTGTTTGTATGATTCAATATGATTAGAGAGTGTTCCGGAACTATGACCCGAACCTTCGGCCTCAAGAAAAGGCGGTGGAGTACGTGCGAGCTCTTAACGCCGCCAAATTAGAGAAGGTGATTTCAAATTCCCGTCAAATTTTTTCGCTTTTTGTTGATAAAATGACTAATATATTGTTTTTTTTTTTTGGGGGTTTAGATTTTCGGTAGGCCATTTGTTGGAGCAATGGAGCATAACGAAGCGATTTCGTGTATGGCAAAGAACCCTAATCATTTGAAAGGAATTTTTGCTGGTTCAGAGGATGGGGGTACTGATTCTTGAACATTATTGTGAATTTCAATATTTGTATGCTAAATTTTGTTTTGTTTTTTTTTTTTTTTTTTTTTTTTTTTGTGGGTTTGGTTCATGCTGTAATTCCCAACATTGGCGGTTTGAAAAATTCAGCAAAGGTAGCATTTTGTTTAGTATATTTTGCACAGCAGTTCTTGAATTGGTGTGTTCTAGTCATGGGGTCTAAAACAAAATCCATAGAGAGTTCTGTTTCTTGGCATGAATTTTGATACATATTATTTTGATGCTATTATCTGCGCTGTGTATATTGCACTTTTGCTATTAAAATGTAGTGCTCTAGCTTTGTATAAACTTTCTGACTTTCTTTTTGCGATTGTTTTGTAGATATTCGTCTATGGGATATTACTTCCAGGTATCTCACAAAGCATTGAGCTGGAATTTTCTAAACTTTATAGATTACTAAAGATTTAAAACATGCACATTTGTATGCTTGCATGCATGAATTAGCTTATGTATTTAAATTTTTTGGGCGAGTTTGCCATATGTATTCTGCTACAGTCTCCTTATTTTGGTCCCTTAGTACCTTTCTTAAGAAATTTGAGAAACTCAACTCTTGTTCTTGTTATTTTAAATGCATATAATATGCATGCAATAGATGTTTAATTTTTTTGATAGATAGATAGTGGGAGAGGGGGAGGTGGGGTTTGAAACACAGACTCAGGCACTACAAATAATACCATTACTGCTAGGCTATCAGTTGAACCCCATATGTTAGAATATAGAATGATACTCTGTATTTTAATACACAGTAATAAATTTGATATGGTTTGGCCAGGCTCGGCCAGTCGGGCCACATATGCATCTAATCTTGAAGAATTAGAACCCCCATATCAAGCCGTTTCTTCTTTTTCTACACATGTATGCTGCACTATTTTTTTTTTTTTTTTTTTTTTTTGCGAATCTTATGTTGCACTAATTAATGTTAAGCTTAAATAGACCAGAGGGTCAATTAAACTAATTATTTTTTATTTCTTTTTTAGTAGACGTTTTCAGTTATATGTTTCTTTATTGATGCATCAAGCCATGCAATTGTGACATAAAACTTTGAAATTTGAATGCAAAGGCGAACAGTTAGGAAGTTTCCTGGTCACCGAGGTGCTGTACGAGGTCTGACAGCAAATGCAGATGGAAGTCGACTTGTATCATGTGGAGCGGATTGCATGTAAGCTGCAATTAGCTGGATGTAATTTCAGTTTTTGAAAATAGAGCATTAGTTGATGAATACATATAATCTCACTTGGTGAAATTGGGCATTGTTATTCAGTATCAGGCGATGGACTGTTCCTGTAGAGGACTCATCTGACGATTCTGTCAAGGTAGTGGTTTCTAGATTTACACTAATGTTTTAAATTTTGTGAGTTTTCCGTTCTATTCCTACCATCCTGAACAAATTATGAATGGGTTTTTTCCCCCCTTTTTCAGCCAGAAGATTTTCATATTTCGAAGAATGCATATTGGTAAGATTTCCATGGTGACTTATCGAGGATATGCCATGAATTTTCATTTTCAAATAATTATAATGTGATAATTTTTCGGATTTATTATTATTACTTTCTCTTGTGGCCTACTATGTAATTTTCAGGGGTGTTGATCACCAGTGGAAGGGTGATCAATTTGCCACAGTTGGTGCTCAAGTAGATATATGGAATCACACTAGGTTGACTTCTCAACATGTTTGTAAATTTTTTATCTAGTGTGCAATTTATTCCAATTATGTTTTGATAATGTTTGTTCATGAAATTAGCAATGCCCCTGTACGGAGCTTTCAATGGGGAACGGACACTGTAATATCAGTCAGATTCAATCCTGGACATCCAGACCTTTTGGCAACGTCAGCGAGGTATGCATGCTTACTGCAAGATTAACAATTTGTGCTTGATGATACGTATGTAAGATAAAGATCTTAATTTTTATTGCATAGTATATATTTTGTGAACAGTGAACTACCAAAAAAACACCATAGATCTTTTTTTTTCCCCTCCAAATTTGACTCCTTCCTTTTATTCCTAGGGGATTGAAGATGTTTTTATTGAGAATCTTCAGATAGAAACTAACATGATAAAGTCTCTCAGAATAGTACTAGGTGTTTCCGTTCTTCAACTAATGGTAATATATGAAACAAGTAATGGTTAAAAAAGTTTAACCTTTTTCAAAGCTGTAGATATGACATAGGAATTTTTTTTCATAAATTTTTCTAATGTTCCTGAGGGTCTTTTTATTCCATGTTTTATGACCTTGTAGAGAGTATGTAACTTGTAAAGGCTAGGGATCTTTTGAAGGTAAGGAGTAGGGACGCAACTTAGGCTTGGGTAATCAAAGAATCAAGCCAACATGATCAACTTGGGTTTAGTTTGGGCTTTTAGTCTTTTGCTTTATTTCTCATTTTTGTATTTGGCAAACCTGACTAGGATGGATCTGTTCTTGCCTTTAGGTAGGTAAGCCAACCTGACATCCAATATAATTTCATTTATATAAAACATATAAAAAATTAAGTTCTTACATGGTTGCATTTGACATGAAGTGCTTCTTTAGAAAGAAAAACTTCTTGCAACTATGTTTGTTTGTTTGTTTGAACCCAACGAGTCTCAACCTAGCCATGACCCAACTTGGTCTTCTAAACAATTCTAATTGACCGTATAACCTTTGAACAGACCTGAACTCATCTTGTTTAGTTGCTGTAAAGAGTGAAGAAATTATCATCTAGCTTTAGGTTGTCAAAGCTCACTTTCAAGTTAGCATCAAAGGGTTCACAATCTCTCTTCAAGTTCAGGTTGTTTAGATCCCTTGGTTGCCTTTGAATTATTTTAGGACTATCCCTTAAAAGCATAGTAAGTGATTTTAAAGGACATCAAAAACATACATGGACAAAAGTCACAAAACCATGACAAGTATGACAATTTATTCTAAAAGTAGAACTACTACTTTCTTGTGATGAAGTATTGGAACGAACATTCTTGTTTGTAGCATTAGAACTACCTTGAGACCTATCAACATACTT
The DNA here is from genome assembly GCA_030021035.2 of Notholithocarpus densiflorus. Lineage (NCBI taxonomy): Eukaryota > Viridiplantae > Streptophyta > Magnoliopsida > Fagales > Fagaceae > Notholithocarpus > Notholithocarpus densiflorus. The sequence continues at coordinate 469,433 of JARYZH020000014.1, read as the reverse complement.
CTCCCAATTTGCATCTACAATTGTTCTCTCACTTCTAATATTGTTTCCTACTGGAGCTCTCATTAAGGCTTTTTGTTTAGACTCTTCTAATCTTCTTCCACTTGGTATGCAACTTGAATTGAATCGCCATGGTATAAAGTCTACTTGCAGACAGACCTGAAGACATGTTACGGTTCAATCTTCGGCAATGCATAGAAATTATTACATCTTCATTCCTTGGAATTTCAATCCAAGCCCTAAAACTTCTTGGTGTACTCTTCAATAGAATAAATCCCTTGCACCAACTATATGTGAATAGTAGGTGAGCTCATTGCTTGTAATTAGGTGGTACAAAGCAATTTTTCATACCAATCCATATGTCCCCTGAAAGATTTAATGGCTTACAGCTACATAATGAGTTTTTGATACTTTTCCTCCCAAATTCTAGCCAAACTTTGAGTTTATCCTTCGTGAAAAGGAGTTTTTTCTGTTTCCTTATATTATACTATCTAAAATAGCTTGCCAAAATATGCAACCAATCGAAGAACCCCTCTGGATTGCTCTACTTGTAAAAATTAGTAAATTCAATTTTAACGCCTCCATCTACATCAACCAATCTAGGATTTCCTTGAGATTGGACTAATGGTGGATGTTAAGGTTGATTTCATTTGATAAAGCTAACACCTTTGTGTGTGAATCCAATATTGGATTTTGTTTGATGTGGGGGCGCTTGGCTAATTTTAAGCCCCTAGGAACTTATGGAAAATAATGGTATTGAGCTTGAGGGAAACATAAGGGCTGAACGTGGACCTGGTTTAAGGATTTGGAGTCTTGATCAATGGTTGTTTCAGCAGAAATTTTTCCATGAACATTGGCTGACAACCTATCCAAAGATTTTTTTAATAGCAGATAATAGTTAAAGCTTCACTTCACCTTCTCTTTTAACTTATTCAAAGTCTTCTTTATTCCTTTGTAGTCTTGAGAAAAAGACTTAACTTGGAATCTAATTCCACTTTAGTCCTCATTATCTTGGATAAGAAATTTTTTTGAGCAGTTCCGTGAAAGAAATCAGCAAAGAACTTGTGGTAGGATTTCAGCTCTGATATTTATGTAGGAGAAATTGGAGAATTTGTCTATGTGTGCTTGTGGTGTGTTAAAGTTTAGTAGGATCTATGGATTTAAGGCTTATAACTTTTAAAAGAAAAGTTTTGTGAGGAAGAGAAAAAGAATTGATATATGGTTGAAAAGAGGTAAGAGGAAACGTAAATTGAATTTCTCCACAATCTGTGAATAGTTAGTGAACAGTGCCACATGGATGGTGCACATGAACACTAGTGTGAACAGTATCTGTGAATAGTGACACAATATCAAAGGGAAGGAAAATGGAGAAAAAAGAAGAAGAAAGAACAATAAGGCCAACACGCCTCACTATTCAAAAACAATCAATATTTTATTGATTAACTCCTCCTTGTTTGAGTACAATTATTCACTTATATAGACCCTAAATCTTTTTCTATTTTTTGATAAGTAAATATATTGACCCTAAATCTTAACTTCTCTCAATACAATTAAGACTAGGGGGTCCATGGGTTGAGTCAGATTGGGTTTGGGGTGCACCCACCACTCGACCTGACAACTTAGGATGTTGAATCGCGTCACCTACTGCCAACCGTGGGTACACGGGTTTCCAACTGCTATGGCTTCGATATTCCAGCAATCAGATGGGACAAAGCCGACAGATCTGGTCGAGATTGGGTTGTCATGTTGGAGCTATTATGTCCGTTGAAGACTTGCTGGATCTCACCAGATTTGGTCGAAATATCTCCGAAATCTCAATCAATCCACAAATTATTAGCGGAACACAGTGAAGAACAACAGAGATCGGTGAAGGTAGAAGGGATTTGTCAGTCAGATCAGGCTCATCAGATTTTGAGGAGGAAACCAGCCACCATCAGATTTTGAAGGAGGAAAACCACTATCGACTGCCGCATTAATCTGATCTGTCAGTTTCCAGTTTGGGTGCAGTCAAATTCATTAGGTTTGTCAGGTCCTGGTTCAGATTGGACAGCCTTAATTAAGAGTCCTACTTTATTAGTAAACAAAACCCTAATAAAAATCAAACCAAAGCTTACATATCAAAATAAATAAATAAATAAAACCAAAGCCCACATGTCAAGACCTATAAATTAAACCTAGGACCCTTAACCAACAATTGCAGAATTACTAAAATACCTTTGAGTCTAGAATAACCAAATAAAATAGACATGGATGCTTATTCTTGGACTTTGGGCTTTCAAAGAGGATATTGTTTCTCTAACCATGCAATGATCATCTTTTATTTGTTCATAAAGAAATTGGTTTTGTAATCAGCTTCACTTCGTATTTAGTGGTGGAAGCTTAAAACATTATGATTTGTGTATGCTTTTTGGTGTTTGATGTTCTTTATAATTCATATATTACTTTCCAGTAATTGTTTGCATACTCTTTTTGGGTACAGTGACCGCAGCATAACATTATACGACGTAAAGACAACTATCCCAATAAAGAAACTGATCATGCAGGTATTGTTGGCACATCCTCATGAGTTACTATGTAATATAGTTCTTAGACTTTTTATTTCTTTAATGTTATTCCATAAACTTTTATAATGTCGTGAATTAACTAATTTAATGACTTATTCATAGCTGTTAAGTTTTAAAAAATGTTTCTATATATGAGGTCTTACCAAATTTCACTTTTTCTTGCTCATTGATTGTTCACTTGGGTTTTATTGTAATCATCATAAAAGGCACCACACATGATCCCTGAATGACTGCAGAGGGATTTTTAGATCCTTTGAATTTTTATATTGTAAAGTAGCTTAATACATTTATGATGCGGATAATAAAGTGTATAAGGCAAAACAAGATCAAATAAAGATTCAATATTTGTGGTCTTGTTTTGATGTGGGGCTTTCTTGACACCTTTCATACGTTTCTTTAATTACTATTGAGTCTTAGTACCAAGTTTTTTAGGTTAGAAATTTTCTGGTTTAGTTTTAATAAAATAGGGGGCAGTTTGGTAATGTCCAGATTTTCTGGAATGAGTGTTACTTTAGGAAAAATTTTGGAGGTATCTTCCTCCAACCCACACACTGGTGATTGAAGAGACCATCCATGTATAGTTTTAGTCACATGACTTTTTTAATGAGTCATGTGACTTATTTAAATAATGCACATGGATAGTCTTATAAGTCACCACGTATTATGTTGGAGGAGATTCCTTCAAACTGGTTTGGAGTTAAACTTTGTGCATTATTTTATGTTTAGAGTCCTTTTCCTATTTGGTTTAGAAGTTCTTAAGTTATTTTTGTTTGTTATCTATAATCCTAGTCATTCTAGCAACAGGTTATTTAAAATCACAATCCTTCTAGGAAAGGTTCTAACAATAGCCCCTATAAAGGCTTTTTTTTAGTCTATGAAATTGATAGTGAATTGATTTTAACAAAAAATTCAGCAGCTTATTTTAAGCTTTGAGGGTGTGATTTTTTTCTCCTACCTGTGTGATTGCTTGATAAAACCCATGTGTGATTGACTACTGTTAGCTATCATATATTCTGTTATATTCCCTATTTTAACACCAAACACCCATCAACATATTCAGGATTCAATCTTTCCTTAACCTAACCCTTAAACATCAATCCTTGTTCAAGAATCCTTCAAGATCTCATCAAGAAATCCAATTTAGTGTTGAATTCTTAAAGACCCAATGTCAAAATTAGTATCAGAGCCCATTCAAGCTTCCACATACATCAACTTACTTTGTATTTGAGTTTTCTCCTTATATCAATAAAATATCCTTGGTAAACCAGAGATTTAAAAAAAATACAACTGCCTTTGTATTGTTCTGATGCTTGCCTCTTAATATGTAGTTTGGACTTGGGATGCCAACCTTGCTCATTTGGAACAGAATTTATCACTTCTTCTCTTTACCTTCTCCCCCCCCCCCCCCCCCCCTTCCTCTCTCTCTCTTTAATTGAAAGGATAGTGAGGATTCCAGTTATCACACGATGGAACTCTTCAAATTCTGACTTCATGTCTAAGTTCATCATTGGTTGAAAGTAGTTTATCAAGGTTTGAATATGAACAAATTTTTAGATATTGATCCATCAAAGGTTGGACTTTGGACTTTTTTTTACATGTAAGAGGTAAAACTGAGGTTATTTTGGTAAAATGATATTAAACTAGAGGGGTAAAAGTCAAGTTTTTAAAAGATGGTGAGATTCACTCCAGGCTCCAGCAGGAAAATTTCTCCTACTTTTCTTTTTTTCTTTTTCTTTTTTATTTTATTTTATTTTTTCTAGGTAATTATTACCTTTTAGCTGCCCAATCTTTTATATGACTTTTGAGTGATATTCAATTCATCACTTGAGAAGTTCTGAATGTTATTTCCATAAAATAAAATAAAAAAATTGTTATCTGACAGTCATAGCCAATCTGACTTGTATTTTTTTTTTTTTTGGTTACAGACAAAGACTAATTCTATTGCTTGGAACCCAATGGAGCCAATGAACTTCACAGCTGTAAGAACTGCCGTTTTTTCTGTACAAGGGTGTGGTTTCAAGTTATCTTTCAGTGACAGTGTTGTATCTTGGATGTTTGAGAGTGCAGTCCAATTTCAGTCTTCTTGTGGATTCTACAGTCAGAGTAGGGCATTAGTATTATATAGCCAACTTGTGATGGTTACCAGTCCATTAATTTTACCTATCCCCCTCCCAAACCTGTGATAATTACTGGTCAATAAATCTTATGCATCACCTCCCTTCCAGTGATCTGAACTAGAGACCCAACTCTTGTTTTTGGTCGTCATAGTGATATGGGTTTTACCCCTTGTTAAAGCATGTAATAAGAAGTCAGACCTTTCTGAGGTTTGCTTATCACAAATTAAATTGATAATGTCTGCAAGTTTTCAGGTCATGAACCATGATAGGATATGTGAACTTTGTGTACTTCATTTATAGCATCTTCTTTTCCCACTTACTATTCACATTCCATAATGATGCAGGCTAATGAGGATGGCAACTGCTATAGCTATGATTTGAGAAAACTTAATGAGGCTACAATGGTACACACAGATCATGCTGCTGCCGTGTACGATGGTTTATGTGTACTTTTAAAATCATTATGTTCTTCGTGCCTATATTTTTTTTTATCCTTTGTTGACAGTCATTTTGGAAAAGATCTAATTTAACACCTCAATTTAATTTACCCAGGATGGATATTGATTACTCACCAACTGGTCGTGAATTTGTTACTGGATCTTATGATAGAACAGTGAGTTCTGCCTTGATCTGTGTCATATGATTATGTTCCATACTGAATGGAAGGAGATGGTTGTAGTACTTAATTAAACTCGGTTACTATGCAGGTGAGAATATTCCGGTATAATGGTGGTCACAGCCGGGAAATCTATCACACAAGTAGAATGCAAAGGTTACGCTAGTCATAATAGATGGGTTTATTGAATTTTTATTACTTCTGAGGAGGCCCTTGTGGGCTAAACTCTAGCTTTTAATAATATCTACTTGAAGATTGAAGAAACACGCTTTTGAGTGTATAGATTTTTGTTTTCTGACTAAAAATTTCTTGTCTACACAGGGTATTCTGCGTTAAGTTCAGCTGTGATGCAAGTTATGTTATTTCCGGGAGTGATGACTACAACCTTAGGCTTTGGAAAGCTATGGCATCAGAGCAACTTGGAGTAGTAAGAAAGAAATTTCTTTCTGCACATATTGCATTTCTTGTAGAATTAAGAAATGAAAATTTTATTTATACAGAAATTAATTAATACACAGGATGATTATAGTACATCCTCTGAACAATATTTGCAGTCCTGTTTTAAAAAAATATTTACATCATAAACTTTTACTTTAACATCACAAATAAGAAGCTTACATCACAGATAGAATTTTTATGTTAAGGCCTAGTTTCTTAGGACAAAGTTTGGCTACAAACTTGGTTAGAACCTTAGGCTACAACCAACAATAGGAAGATGGCATGTGTCCCTGTCATGTGCAATGCACATGACACACTTAAAATGATTGTATACAATGCACGTGTCCCTATAATCTTCCTATTGTTGGTTGTAGTCTAAGGCTCTAACCAAGTTTGTTGTCAAACTTTGTTCAACTTCTTATCTTTTAGACATCCATTACCTTGTCAGCTAATTTCTGTTGTTTGGATTATTTCATATTATGGTAGTGAGCATCTCTTTATGCTGCAGCTTCTCCCAAGGGAAAAGAAAAGGCACGAGTATGATGAGGCTCTCAAGAATCGTTACAAACACCTCCCTGAGGTCAAGCGTATTTTGAGGTATGTAGGGATACACACACTTTGGCTCTTAAGTAAGCCTGAGTTCTTCGAAGGGTAGAGATAGCATTTAGAATATTTGCTCCCACTAATGGCCTATTTGGATGGAGGGAGGAAGCAGGGGGAGTGGAGGGGAGTAGAGTAGAGTTGGCTAAAAATAAGCTAACTTTGTGCTAAATCTACTCTACTCTACTCCCCCTCCCTCTTCCTCAATCCAAACGGACCATAAATGCTAGGACCTTAAGATGAGTTTGCATGAAAGCATTCATGAAGCATTGATGAGTGCTCCTTATGCATTTAGCTTTAGCATATTATCAGTTGTAGGTTTTTGGAGGCATCCCTTCAGAAGCCTACTCTACTTGTTTGCAATTAGCCCACTTATCTAATTTTATACACTTTGGCATGCTTACCAATATGGAGCATTGCCATATTGGTCCCATGATAAAATCAAGTTTTGCATTTACAGGCTTGGCTTAGGTACATTATTTTTGGTCTGCATAAAAGTTTATACATACCAGTATGAGTCAAGCTTCAGTCCACTGCTCCTGTGCACTGGATGAGACACTGGGACAACACGTGGCCACTTTAGACATGTGGTGCACCCGTGTCTCCTCCAGTGCACAGGAGCACTGGAGGTAAGCCCTGTCCTACCAGTGCTTTACAAGGTGCTCTAGCTTGTTTATTTGAAACCACAAAATGGATATGGATATATACATACCAATGCTTTTTTGATAGCTCTCTTTCTCCCCCTTTTTCCTTTTACATCCTGGTAGCTCACTTATCCATCTTGGTTTTAAATATGCAACTATGCCTTTTGCTAATCCATGTAATACAAAGAAGCTTTGCAAATTTTTAGGCACACATGGGGACCTTTTTGTTTGGTGGAGGTCCCAAGATTGCAATGTGTTGAATTCTAGAAATGTTTTAGACCCTAGGTGTGACTGCTAGGACAATGCTCTGAGGTGATGACAGATGAATACTCTCGAAAGAAATTATCACAGACAAGCTTATTATGTTGGATGATGATTATGCAGGCATAGGCACCTGCCATTACCAATATATAAGGCCGCTGCTCTCAGGCGCACCATGACTGAAGCTGCAAGGAAGAAAGAAGAGAAAAGGAAAGCTCACAGCGCCCCTGGAAGCATTTCAACGAAACCATTACGTAAGAGAAGAATTGTCAAAGAAGTTGAGTGAGTTACATATAAAGCAGTGCATGTAGAAAGTGTGCTTGTGCATAAATGGTTTTCTCATATTGGATTCAGCTTGAATTCCATTGGCAAGTTACTCTTCAGCTCAACACAAGGTTCCATCAGTTTCATAACCTACTAATCAATATGTCACGACTATTGTAATCCAAAGCAAGAGAAGTATTGAGGTCTTTACATATAAGTTTTGATGACCAAGTAATTTTATTGTCACTGACGTAATCTGTTGTATTTGTATCAGAATTAAGTTTTTTTTTTTTTTTTTGGTTTTTTTCTTTTTTGGATAGATTTATAAAGTGGTACACCAGTTGAAGCGTTAATTATTTTAATTTACAATGAAAAAGAAAAAGTTCAGAGTGCTCTTATGTGAACGTGTAGTTTCATTTCTTTGCAGACTAGTTGAGTGGATACTAGCCTGGATTGAGATCTGGTGCAATAGTTAGGGCTATTGCACCATGTAATACCTTCTCAATAGTTCAGATCAAAAGTTAAAAAGTTAACTTTTGATATCAACTATTGGATTAAGGAAGTTAAAAAAGTAAAAAAGTTTAGGGTTAAAAAAAAGTTAATAATTTTGAAAAAATAAAAATGATGTGAGAGGAATTGTAGGATGCAATAGCCCTAACTATTGCACCAGATCCCTATCCATACTAGCTTATATGGGTAATTGTCTAATGTCAACAATGTTATACCGAAACTACTTAAGCTGCCTCTATGAGCAACTGCCGTCTTATCCATAAGTTAGGGTGGATGTGGAAATGTATCTATAAATGGAACTCATAGTCATAGGTACTTATGTAGATTCTACTAATAAACTATATGTTGGATTAGTTTTTTTTTATACAAGATAAAAATTCTACTTTAACCTAGTCTAAGTGTATATGTGTGTGAAACTTCCTCCTAGAAACTTGAACCCCGGCCCCCCCACACCCCACAAGCACTTAAACTTGTGAAGTGACTATCGCGCCAACTTCAAGAGTGCATGGTGGTAGCTAACAGTATTAAAATGCTATATTTATGCTACTTGCATTGCCACGGTTTTAATTTTGTTTATATATAAATTAAAAAAAAAATCCCTAAATCTTATAAATTTGGGATTGAAATCACAAGAAACCCATCTTATACAATTTAACAAAAACACAAGAACTCAAAAACTGAACACCAAATCTATCACAAACATGAGATTTTCTTGTGCCACAGATTAAATCAAATCAAATCAAATCAAATCATTGCTTCTGTAATGATCATTTCAAAGTTTTTCTTCATTTCTCGTGAGTCATGAAGACATTCTATATTGGGAAGTAGAATTTATGGAATCAAGAAACTCTGTCTTGGATTTCTTGATAGGGAAGAGAGTTTTGAGGCAATTTCAAAGGTTGATGTATACAAGTTCACTCCTTGGATGGGAATACTCTTATACACGTTTTTACAACACATTTTTATAACGTTTTGTTTGTTTCAATAGAAAACCTTGTGTAAAGATAGTTTTTCAGTATTTGGTAGCATAAAAAAAAATGAGTCAAAGGAAAACTATCTTTAATTAACATAAAAAGTATGACTTAGAGATTGTTTTCCACTAAATTTTTTTGGAAAACGAATCTATCTCACAGCAAGCTAAAGAGAAGTTAGAAGATTGTTTTTCAACTCATTTAAATTTGCTACCAAATATTGGAAAATGAAATAGTTTTTTAGAAAATACTTTTTAAAAAAAAAAACCAATTTTCTAGAAAATATTATTGTTGAAACAAACGGAGCGTAAGTTACACTCTTGGTTCTTTTGCTTTATTGATTAGCATATTATGCTTTCTCTGTTTGTTTCTTAGTTCTTACTAAAGTGTGTTTTTACATTTTACCTTTACCAGAAAAAATATCTTTGAAAGAGGATCTAAGATGCTATTTCTTTCCTTCTCAAAAAAAAAACAAAAAGATGCTATTTCTTTTGCCCAATTGGAGAGCTGAGAAAAAATATCTTTGAAAGAGGATCTAGTATAGTTGAGTTTTTTTATTTTATTTTTCATAAAGCCCCATGGCAGCCCACATGACAGTATAGGTAACACAATAATTTTTTATATCAACTATTAACCACATCAGTTTTTGCCATCCACTTAAAGGCAGAATAATAATTTTTTAATGTCAACTATTAACCACATCAGTTTTTACCATCCACTTAATGGCATAAACTATCTTGAGTGACTATCAAAAAGTTAGGAGCTAAACGAGTGCATTTGAAACGATAGAGATTATATTAACAGTGACCAAAATGATAATTAAAGCTAAAAAGATTACTGTTTCTTTTGATTTTTCTTTTGGAGGGAGCGAAAAGAGTTATTTCTTCTTTTCTTTTTTTGGTGCAATAGTACATCAAACAGTATTGCTGCTAAGTTCTAACCATGCGCTTCTCAATACATATAACGGTACAAATTGAAGTGTGTGCTGACGGCTGCATTTTTTTAACGTACCATTTTCATTTCTCCAGTTGATTTTTTTCCATGTAGAAACCACCCTCAAATTCAGAAACTGAACATAGCAGTGAAAATGCTTCAAATAAAAAGCAAAATCTGCTGTTTTCCAGTTGTTGCACTATTACATTGAAACATTACTAAATTCGGAAACATGTTTTCTTATCGAACCACAGAACAGAAATGCCAACAAAATGTCACTATATAGATCAAAATACAGTAACACGAATGTTACTAGGATCGTCGCTTCCGATCATCTTCCTCGTCATCATCAGAGTCACCACTCTCTCGGAATCGGGGATTCTTTTCCTGTCACATCAAAACAATGTGAAATTGATAGAAAATATCAATATTGAAAAAATTACAACAGAAGCACATAGCCTCCATGATTCCTGGCCTCTACCAATGCCAACAATCGTGGCTGTTGCTACCTTGTCATGGCAGTTATCACTTGTTGACAATTTAATGAAATGGAAGCACATTATATAAGCTCTGTGGTAAGATGTTTGCAACAGGTTGGCAATTGCAACCATGTGTTATGTGCACGTACCCATTTGGGAGAGTGGTTTAAAACCGCACCTTATCAAAGAACAGTTTTTTTTAGCCCAAATTTTTTAGGAACAGCCTTTTCAAACAGTCCATTTTCAAAAAAACTGAAAAATAACCACATGAATTAGGCCAATTCATTAGGAATTTACCGGTCTTGAGTCATGATCAGAACTTCTCCTGGATTCATGATCTGAGATTCTCTTTGAGGTCTCATGCCCATGGCGGTCATCATCTCGGTGTCGCTTCCTATGATAATCTGTGTCATAAGAGACATCAATTAGAATACAATCTCCAACCATATGAAAGTCTAATACAATACATAAATGAACCAAACAATTGTATGGACCTCAAAAAAATCAAATAATAAATATTCTTAAAAAGCAGTTACCTCTACGATAAGATCCCCCATGACCATGGCTTCCACCATGTCTACCATCTGCAAGACTTAACCGTCAAGTGATTGTTGAAGCAGTAATTTTAATGCATAATAGATTTAACGAGGGGAGTGGGGGTGGGATAAGTATGCATAATAGATTAAAATTTATGCCAACAATAAAGCTTTTCTAAGGGCCCAATATGCAAAACCCTGAATGACTTCAAAAACCAAAGGAAGATAATAAAAAAAAAGTCTGTTAATCTAATGGTATTCAAGGGGCCACCAAGTGATCTTGGTGTAAGATTAGGTTCATGCCACTCCATGCCATGTAAAGGGGTCACATGTCACGTTAGGACTAATGTGGTTTTCCAAGAATTTTGTACATAAGTTTGTTTTGTCAGCAAGAATAAATATATTTAAGAGATAGTAGGTGCAAAGGAACTACCATCAATCTATTAGCACTCTGCGATAAGCGTGCTTTTACTAACCAAAAATAAACTTCTTAACTGCAACCCCCCCCCCCCCCCCCCACTCTCTTCTTCCTTTTTTCTCTAAAAAAATAATTTTAAAAATATAACCAAGAATGAGTTGTATAATAGAGAGGGAATCATGGTAATCCAGGTGGGCACTTTGAACCAAGGTAAACAATTTGTCAACTGAATAACATTATTTCAAACAATGGTTCTCTAGGTCCAGTCGCTTTTCCATGATGCTTGATCCTCCTTTTATAACAGTTGTCTATTTTTCATTGTGCATTTCTTCTCAATAACAAAAACTAGCTGTATATCTATCCACACATATAAACAATTTACCAATACAACAACCTTACAATTGATTGAATAATCAATAGTCAACCAGGATTCACATGAAAATTAAAATGGACATGGGTGTATTTTGTAACCTAGAGATCTATATATGAAAAGGCTCAGAATAACTTACACTGAGGTGGCATAACTGGTGGGAAAGAGCCCAAGGAACCAGCACCATAATCTACAAGCTGCCTTTGTGCTTCCAGCTCTCTCTGTACTAACTTCCCATAACCTCCTCTACGTATAACATATTAAGGAAACTAATCGAGCATGTCTAAAGTTTTTACAGCAAGTGATTAAGAAAGCAAGGGAACAAATGCATGTCAGCAACTTGAGACAACTTTTCTTTTGAGAGCACAAGTCAAATGAAGTTAATTTGCAAGACATACCATATATAAATTTGAGGCTAAATTGCACATTTGAATTTGATCCTCGAATTTTAAACCTTGTTTTTAAAATCGTTCCTATAGTTTTAAGTGTTTCATTTTAGACCTTATATTTTTAAAAAATTTCCAAAAAGTAATCACCGTTCCATTGATTGATGGAAAATGCTAATGTGGCAAACAGAATTCATTTAATTAAGGACACTCAGATGGCATTGAATCTACATGTAAATAAATCTGAACAAAGAAAAAAAAAGGGCCAAATCAGCAACAAGTGTGATTTGCAAGTGCTACACACGTGATTAACAGATTGGGAATAAATTTGAACTCCCTAAGCTATTCTCTCTCTTTCAAAATCATCTGAACACCAGAAAATCAGCAAAAGATGATTTTGAAACAAGGGTCAAAGTTGGAGGCTCAAACGTGCAATTTAACCAAAATTTGACAAATGGAAAAGAAGCACTAAAGAGGAATGCAAATGTGCTTAGGTTGACAGAACAAACATCCACTGTCATATACATCCCAACAACTTAGAACCTCAAATGACAATGAAATCTTTCTTCTTCTTTTTGACAAATCCCAAATAGTAATGAACTCAATCCCAGAACAAGTTAGACTTACTTTAAAAATCAAGCATATCCCATTTGGAAGCTCCTAGAGTTGTCATGAATGATCTTTACTTCTTTATATATGCAACTCTAGCACCCTTCACCTAGGAGGATTCTAGTTCCTACTATACACTCAAGAAAATATTATTGAGTAAAAACATGACTGCTCAGAAAAATCAGCACTATCATGACAAAAACACCACATTGTAATACATTACAGATATGTTAAACTAAAATGCCACTACCAAAAGGATATCAGGATCGTAATCAGTACGATATTCATCACGCACCTGTACAAACAAGACTAAATTAAAGCAAGTAAAAGGGTAATGTTTGGCAATAAATTTCAGGCACAGCAGCTTACCTGCCCACCACTTCGCCCACGGCCCCATTGCCTTCCTTCCTGGAATCCCCAGTCAAAATCAACACGAATAGGACGATCATCGAGAATTGTGCCGCTTATATATTTGACAGCATCCTCAGCATCTTCTCGAGAGTAGAATCTGATAAGCACAAACTTAATGATCAATAAGGAGATTTAGTTATAATAAATAAGTTGCTGCAAGAAACCTGGCATCCTTCTTCACAACTTATTACCAATATAAAGCACATAATTCATGACAAATGGTACCAAGATATGACAATTTCATGAATGGATTACCAAAAATAAACATTACACAAGCAACTTGCCACATCCAATACTAGAATAAAATTATAAATCTGGGTATTGGCATTATCAAGTTCATAAAATAGATAAAGTGAATTTTATTTTTATTTTTTTGATAAGTAATAGAATAAAGTGGATATTAATTATGGAAAATTGCAACTCACGAAAACAAATAGTTTATTTATATCAAAGCATGCAAAAGAACCAACTTTAGAGAGTAAATAAACAAGCAGGGACACATATAGAAAATACCATACATGATAGGTATACAAGAGATACACAAAAGGAAAAACTAACTAAAGGAAATTCTAGATTTAATATGCTCAGCAACAAACTATATTTTTTATGATATAATAAGCAAACATACCAATAAGCTCTAGCTAAAACGGCACCTCCTCCCCTTGTTAAAGCAAGGTAGAGGATGAGGTCATGGGTTCAAGATTCACCAGGTGCTTGTGTAAACTTACCAATAAAAAAATAGATGAGGGATGGATATGTATCATTATCAAATTGATATGCTAGTTTCAGTACATGTCAGGTTGACAAGAATTGAGTTATATTTGATTTAGAACTGTCCATTCAGGCTGCCATCACTTCTTAGAAAGCTTGGCGTGAGTGGATTGACATGCAGTAACGACAAAAATTACTTTTAAAAAGTCCAAATGTGACATACAGAATAGGAAGTGATGAAGCATGAAGCAGCTTAAACATTTTACAGAAACACATTGGACTGTCTTAGCTTATGAAAGATTAAAAAAGTCAAAGAAATTGCATAAAAAGTATTAACCAACCAAAATTAAAATATAAGAGCATTGGAAATGGACTAGCCATCTGGATAGTCCAGTTAAAATTTTGTAAACCAACCCAAAAAAAAGGGCAAGAGTTGGAAGGAAAGTTAGACTATTTATACCATCAAAACTTCTTTCCAATATGTTAACGATTAAGAAGTACGAAGCCTTACAAGACAAAGCAAAAGCCGCAAGGTGTTTTTGTGTTCTTATCCAAGCCCATAATTATCTTCTTAATTTCTCCAGCTCGGGAGAAAAGCTCATAAACTTGCTCTTCTGTTGTATAAAAGGACATATTCCCCACATAGACAGTTATTGATGCCAGGAGTGCACGTTCAAAGTCTTCTTGTGATCCAGAAAACCTTCTATCCCTATATGCTGAAAGCTTTGTTGGATCCTAAAAATAATGCGAAACAAGATGATCAGTTAGTTACACAAATAGTTTAAGAACAATGACTGATAGCTTCAAGCACACAGCGACTGTTGAATTGTCATCACGGTCTTTTTCATCAAAAAGAACAGAATAGTCTGGTAATAAATAAAGTAAAAATACTTTGATTTTTAACAAGCACTGATTTATTTTTATTTTTTTGGGAGGGGAGGGAGAATTGAGAGAGCGGTGTTAATGCTCAATTTTACTTCTTGGCAGTTAAACACTTCAAAATATAAAATAAAACAATATATGCAATTAGAACCACGTATAAAAACCAATCGAAAAAAACATATCGATCAAGAAACCTAAAACACATGCACAGAACAATTAGGGCCAGTTTTGTTTGTCCTCTAAAAACAATAACAGATAAGTCAAAAAAACCAAATTCATCCACAAGAATCCACGATATACTTTTGCTTCAATCTTCTATTAAGCTATTTCCCATCCTTGAATTGCCCCCTTCTTAGTTACAATATACTATCATGACAACCGACAAGGTCAAAAATTTCATGGGA
Source organism: Notholithocarpus densiflorus (assembly GCA_030021035.2). Lineage (NCBI taxonomy): Eukaryota > Viridiplantae > Streptophyta > Magnoliopsida > Fagales > Fagaceae > Notholithocarpus > Notholithocarpus densiflorus. Next base: position 454,312 of record JARYZH020000014.1, on the reverse strand, counting down.
CAACCACAGCCACTCTCGAAAATGCACGTTTCCGAAAGCAAGAACATCTTACCCTTCTTAACACAATTAAATATGAACTTCCTACTTATCCCAGTTCAAATTCACACACTTTATTTCAAATTCCGAAACAAACAAGCCGACTATTTCAAACCCATTTACCTCTTTATTTAAATTAATAAACAAAATTAACAACAAAAAAAAAAAACAATTCTACTTCAAAAAGTTTTGAAAATCTAAAAATTTTCGGCTCTAATATACGAAAACTTAAACACATTTTACAAACATTACTAAAAAAAAAAAAAGAGGGCAGAAATTTACCTTGAACAGAGAAGCCATGGCCCTCCGAACTAAGCTTGAAGCTGAAATTCGAGAATTATGCTCCACAAAAAATTATCAATCTGCAAGTTCACAAATCCACTACACTAATATACGATTGCTGCTATAAACAATTACTCGTAACTACATTATCAAATTTCGTGAAAATTTTGTCCACACAAGAAAAACCCTAGGTTCACTCTAAAACCTATATTTTATGAAACGCACACTCCAGAGAGAGAGAGAGAGAGAGAGAGAGAACCTGTCGTTTCGCGCTGATTTGCTTTCCTTTTATCTCTCCTTGACCATTTGATTTGTTATGTTCGTACTTCGAACTGGCTTGAGTTTTGTGTGTGGGGATCAGTGGGGGGGTGTGTTTTTTATTTTAAGGCTTAAATACCCGGTCCTTGCGTTTTGCATTTTTTCTATTTTGGTTCCTACACTTTATTTTTACAATTTTTAGTCTCTAAACCAATTGACGCGTGACATTTAAGTCCTTCCCCTCAGCCAACTAACAGGAAAAGTTGACATGAATATTAAAATATTATTAAAAAATTATTTGATATTTTTAAATGCAAAAATTTTAAAAAAATTAATTAATTACTCAATTTTAATTAAAAAAACAAACAAAAAAAATTATTTTCTTTCAAATAAAAATTTTATTTTCTTTTAATTAAAATGAATTTTTTTTATTCCAATCTTTTTTTTTTTTTTTTCAGAAGAACATATTCATGTTCTTTATGTTCTTCCCCGTATATGATTCATATTCTTACCAAATTAATCCTTATTTTCTTGTCATTTTCTTTTCATTTCTTGTACTTTCTTTATAACCAAACACATCAAAAATAAATAAATTAATTAAATGTCTTTCTTGTCTTTTTTTTTTTTCTTTTCATTATTTTTTTCAGAAGAACATGTTCATGTTCTTTGTGTTCTTCCCTAGTGTTCTTCCCTATAATCAATCTCCAGCAAAAAAAAAACCCTAAACTCAGATCCTAACCAAACCCCAAGCCCATATCCCCAGTAAAGCAAACCTTAGCCTTCAAACCCATAAATTTTCTTGACAAACAAACACAAAAAAACCCACTGGAAAAAAAAAAAACCCCAAATCACCAGCACTGAATCAAAGAACATGAAGATCAAACCCAAGCAAAAGAATAGAAACCCAGAACCAGCAAAGCACCACCACCGAATCAAATCATCCACTACCACATCAACGAAATCACTACCAAACCAAACCATCCAAAGAATAGAAACCCAGCAAAGCACCTAACTCATCCACTCCCAAACTAAACCATAATCAAAGAGGCTGAGATCGGGTGCGATGGGTTTGAGATAGAAAGAGGCTGAGATCGGCTTGATCTAGGTTAGAGAGATGTTGTGATCGGTTGCTGGCGGCGGTATGGCCGACGACGGCACGACGCAAGGCCAGTGACAGCAGAGCTCGGTGGTGGAGTCGAATCCGATCGGTCCGGTCTCAATCTCACCGAATTTGGAGAAGAACTACCTCAATTTCTCAAAATCAGTATCGAACAATGTAAGGTTCGAGGAGTTTCGTTTGAGAAGAAGAAGAAGTTGTTGTACGCAGTGGTTGTTGTTGTTGTACGCAGCCGTTTTTCCTCATCTTCTCTAGAATCTTCTTTCTCTCTCTCTCACCATCTCTCCTCCAACCTGAGCCTCTATGGCCATCTATAGTCATCCTGGTTCTTTCTCCTTGATCTGAACATACTCAAATCTATCCCCTTTCTCTATCTTCGATCTAGACGGTTAGATTGGGTTTTTACCATTTGGGTCTGCTTGGGTCTGTAAATTTGGATTAAGGCGTGTAAGGACTTTGGGTTTGTTGAAGGTATTTTGAATCAGGTCTTTGTGTTTGTAATGGGAATGTGAAAGAATGACAGAGTAATTGTTGAATGTCTTTGTGTTTTGTAATCTGTGGGCATGTCTTTGTATTTGTAAATCTGACTGATTTTATGGGTTTCGTTGTTAAGGAAATACAAGAAAAGAGAAAAAAAAAATATTGATTTTTTAAATTTCTGGGCAAGGTTTGCTGGGAAGAAAATGAAGAACATGATTAACGGGGAAGAACACATGTTCTAGATTCTTCATGTTCTTCCCAAAAAAAGAGAAACAAAATTAATTTAATTCTTTTCTTTTCTTTTTTAAAAAATAAGAAGGTTAGAAATTTTATTATTATTTTATCTGATGTGGCATTTTTAATAATATTTTAATTCCTCCGTTAGTTACCTAAGATGTTTCCTTCTGTTGATTGACGGAAAGGACGAAAATAATACGCGTTAATTGGTTTAGAGACTAAAAGTGGTAAAATAAAAATGTAGGGATTAAAATGGAAAAAAGCCAAAATGTAGGGACTAAAAATGCATTTACGCCTTATTTTAATAGCTTCCTATTTGTGGATTAATTAAAAAATTTATGAAAATAAAAGACTATAAATATATAATATAAGCAAATTATGTTAGATTATTAACATAATTAAAAGAAAATTCGTTTTATTTTAATTTTTCAAAAAATTTAAATTAGATAATAGAATTTTACTTAAAATTAAATTATCGTATCCATTACTAATTACTAATATAAATAGAATTTTAATTGGAGTAGAATTTTCACTTTTAATAATAAAAAATTTTGGTTTTTTTTTTTTTGGTTTATTTCATTAATTATTAGGATAATTAATGAAATAAACTAATTTAATAATTATTATTTTTTTAGAGATAATTATTAAACCTATGATGTTCACTTATTATTATTGCTCTTTATTATCAAACAAAGACACCAATTAGTTTTTAATGTCGGCGGAGATCAAATTTTATATCTCTTATTCGTCAACAAGAAATTCTACCATTTTTTTTACCTAATTTAATAATTAATAATTGTGCAACTACTTGTCACATATAAAAAAATAGTCATTTGGCGCAACCTCAACTTCTAAAACCCAATTTTTATAATATAATAATAAAAAGTTATATGATATGATATAGAGTTACGAGCAAATATCGTTGTATTTGTTTTACAGCACAGAGTATCCTAAAACAAGGATAACACGATATTGAGGTTTGTTTTCTAAATTACTTTGTTCTTTCGTTGTTTACTCCTTTATTCTTCCACTTGTAATTTACATGATCAACGGTCAAATGGTTCAATTTAAAGAAAAAATATATAAATGCATAGAATAGTCATGTTTACTTGTAATTTACATGACCAACGGTCAAATGGTTCAATTTAAAGAAAAAATATATAAATACATAGAATAGTCATGTTAACGTTATTTTGATATGACATTAATAACATCTTTTTTTTAATTAAAAAAAATGTAATTCAATAGTTATGATGTGTAACTTGAACTCATCTTACAATGAAAAAGATATTAAGTAGTGTTGTAACTATTGTCCCTTCAACACGAAATCAAATAATTCAACAAAAATATTGTTTGTTTTCGGTGTTATATATATATAATTTCATGTAATAATGTTTCACAACTTTTACATTAATTTATTTTTCTCTATTTATTCTTAGTGAGTTATTTGATTATTTCTATATAATAAGTATTTTCTTTCTTTTTCTTACGCTTTTCTCTTAAGGCTGTGTTTGGTTCCTGTAAAATATTTTCCGGAAAATATTTATTTTCCGGAAATGCTATTTTCGGGAAAGGAAAATATTTTCAAGTGTTTGGTTGCATTATGAAAATTATTGTAGAAAATATTTTCATGTGTTTGGTTCTATTCTGAAAATGCTATTTTTCTACAAATTTTTCACATTTTCTTAGCTATTTTCTCAGCATCCAAACAAATTTTATTACAGAAAATTTCAGTCCCAAATCCGAAATTTATACTGGCGAGATCGAAACAAATCCCAAATCCGAAACAAAACCCAGAAAAAAACAAAACCCAGAAAAAAAAATTCATCAAAGGCGAGATCGGCGATCAAAGAGAGCAAGCGGATCGGCGACGAGATCGACCCAGAGGAGGATCGACCCAGAGCAAGCAGATCGGCAATTCGACGGGACGATCTCGGGTTTGACGAATGGTGCGACGATCTCGGCGGGACGATCTGAGGTTTGACGATTTCTGGGTTTGACGATCGGTGACGACGGCGCGATCTCTCTCTCTCTGGGTTTGCTGGGTTTGCTCAACGGCGCGATCTCTCTCTCTCTCTCTTTCTGGGTTTTCTGGGCGCGAGCTCTCTCTCTCTTCTTCCTCTCTCTCTTTCTCTGCGCGCGAGCTCTCTCTCTCTCTGTTTTCCGGAAAATGTTATTTGAAGGTAAAATAAAAACGGAAAAGAATTTCACCCAAAACAAGTTAAAACTGAAAAGAATTTCCGGAAAATGTATTTTCCATGCGCAACCAAACACCCGCATTTACAGAAAAGCATTTCCGGAAACTATTTTCACCCAAAACAAACACAGCCTAAATCTCAAGTTTATCAAAATTCTTGTTTGTAATCAATAAAACCATATCAATTTTAGATCTTTTACTTGTGATTAATAAAATTATTTTATATTACAAAAGTCTAGAACCCTATAAAAAATTGTTACGCCAAATTCACTCTGTGTAGCATGCTGACCCACTTTAACCCGGCTAAAATAGGGGATAGATTCACTTTAGAACAAGATCCTGATCTAAGATTAGAGCCAACACCAAGCAGAGCATTAGCTTGACTCAGAAACATTGATACAGTTGATAAACATTATGCACAGCAGCGGCATTTCTGCACATAAATAATAAAAAGGGGAGGGAGAGATGAGGTTCAAATTACAAACACGGCACATCACAAAAGATAACATTATCACCAGGCTATCACTTAAACGCCAGAAAAACAATGTTAATGGAATTACATGGAATGATTACATTGATAATAAATAACAACATAAGAAAGATAAATTTAAACTACAATGAAGGAGAAAAAAAATAGAATGGTCCATTTAGCTGGTCTCATTTTTCTGGAACCCACCCTAATGATCTTCTTCTCTATAGTCTGGATTCTCCTTCAAGATTACAAACCCTTCTAATATTGGGGATAGTGGAATATATCTACAACAAAAAAAAAGTGATGTGAGCAATTTAATAGCACATAAAGGCTATAGAGTGACTTTTTATTTGTGAAAATTGCAAAGACACTGAAGGGAATGCTTACTTGTCAGTGGCCAATTCTGCTCTATCACCAGCAGCCAAAAGAACCGGTGTTGTGTGTGTCTGAAAACCAGTGATGGTCTTGGGACGACCCGCCTGACCAACAACATCAACAGCTTGACCCACTCGAACAGGTACGGAGAGAGGTTTGTTATTCTCATCAACAGTCATCAACATTCTTGGCTGTCACAGCAACAAAAAGGATTGACCATCAGAGGCTAATAAATTAAATTAAATTAAAAATTGACCACCAAATTGAAGAAGAACAAGAGAAAGGGAGAACCCAAACCTGCATGGCCAAAACGAGGAAGTAGAGCATGTAATGATATTTTCCCAATACAACTGTTTTCATATCAAGGCATGCATGTAGCATGATAGTTATTCCAGCAAGTGCAGTCCTGATAGATAAAAAGAATTTGTTTACACAATATACAATGGAACAAAAGGCAAGAGAAAATAATGGAGGGGAATCCTCAATGACTTAGGTTAGGGTGGTAAAGATAATATACATTTTAAACAAGTGAAGTGGGGTTGCAAAGGTTTCTATGAAAAACAATTACTTACGGGGAAAGCAAGAACCGTTCAGAATGAAATGGATTAAGAGTTAATAAGCCTTTCCCCATATGTACAAGACCTTGAGCAATTCGCACCTGTAAAAAAGGCAAAGGAACTCCATCATTTTTATTTAAAAAAAAAAAAAAACTCTATGAAATACTGTATAGAAAAGTATAAGGAATTCAATAGAAGCATTACACAGAAAAGAAGGCTGGCATCTTTATAGTAATAACTTGAAAGATTACGAAGCATGCCAGCTATTCGAGCATTGTTGGTACCTGCACCTATCAAACCTAATGACATTACTGCAGCCTGTAGCATCCAAATACATACTTTTAGCCTTAAAACGGTAACTGAAGAAATAACAATACAAATAGATATAAAAGTTCTAATATCATATTACCATTGCTACTTCTGAATCTGCGTCATGGCTAAGTCTGCTTAATGTGTCCATAACATTGACCTGACCAGAACAACCAATCAACAAATTGATAAGCAAAGCAAAATCACGGAGAAATACTGTTTGTCCTCAGCTTAAAAGAGATTCAAACAGATTATCTGCACACATCATTGTTATATAATTTCCTTAAATTACAAGGGGATGAATACTCAGATTACAAGCAAAATGCAGAAAGTAGACTTCCAATACAGGTTTTCCTTGAATTTGGGTGTCAAGTGAATTCAATTTTGTACAGATGAGTTTTGTTAATTTGCTTATCCAATACTTAGGAAGCATTTCAAAAGCCATTTAAAGTCAATCCAGCTGAGACTGGTGAGCAGGAATTTCTTCTTTTTCTTTCCTTTTAATTTTTTATTTTTTATACTTTGATTGTTGGGGGATGGGGGATTTGAACCAAAAATGTCTCCATTGAAAACACCAAGATGTGCCAGTTGAGCTACAAGGCACTTGGCATGAGCAGGCATTCTAACCCCACCATCTGTGGCTATATCACTCCTCAAAGAAAAGGTACAACCTAATGGTCTGTTTGGATTGAAGGAGAGGGAGGGGGAGTAGAGGGCAGGAGAGTAGAGTTGGCTGGAAATTAACCTAGTTTTTAGCCAGATCTACTCTACTCCCCCCTTGCTCCCCCTCCCTCCCCCCTCTATCCAAACAAGCCATAAGATTTATATGAGGACCAAATTGTCCCAACCAAAGAGTAATCAGCAAGGGCTAGAAAGATAAATACCTTAGGGTTTGATATGCAAAGGAGACCAAGAGCCAAAGGAATAGCACGACGAATATTCTGCTCTCCATACTGCAAAAGATGCTCTAATGAACGAATTGCCATCTCAAGCCCCAATTCTTCAGCCATTGCAACCATAGCAATTCCAAGCACAGCAGGACCCTGGTGAGTTTCACCTTTGTCTAGATGTTGTGAACAATGACCCAAAAGATTTTGAACCTACACAGAGAAAAGTATCAACTACTATGGACAAATAAAAGAAATTAATAAATTATATAATTTACTACCAAAAAAATAAATATTCGTAATTTACACATGCCCAATTATTGTGAACCCACGACCTGAAGCTCCACCCATTTTGAGGAAAAGCCTTTTGAGCCAAAGCTCATTGGCAATGGACTATAAAAATTTACAAATGGTATGATTAAATTGCCTTTAAAAGAATACCTTAAGAACATTCCCTGTTCCAGCATAGGCACAGGAAAGTAATGTCATATCACAGTATTTTCTGATTTTTTCATTAAAGGTCTTAGAAACTTCAGCCGTTGCCTCCACACTTTCCTGTCAAACACCAGAGACAAATTGAAAGATAACCAAAGGGTTAGAGTCGTAACCTTCAATAGTCACGTTGTATGGCATCTTTGGCCACATTGATGGTAAACCAAGAAATAAAAATTAACATTAACAGCTCACTTGGGAGGAGGGAAACAGTTGGAAAGGAATGGAATGATCATTCCCATCTTTAGAAGTTTAAGTAGGAGAAAATGATGGCCAAGGAACACCCAGTTTTTTTTTTTTTTTTGATAAGTAATAATGCTTCATTGAACCAAAAAAGAAAATACCCCTCTTTTTTATTTGCCTCACCTTACCCAATAATACCTCATTATTTTTTATACTCCTAAATTTTTGTAATTGAATCTTGTTGTCTTACACTAAATGAAATATAATTTTGATCCCCCTATTCATAAAATAAGCTCTAAGCTATCATCAGAATCAGTTTGTTTTTAGCACTATTATCTTCTTGCTTCTTTTATTTTTTATTTTTATCCCTTTTAAAGGACAGTTTTCTCCCAACCAGTTTGAAAGAATCTCATTTAACCCATTACGTGGCAACTCATAACATTATCCAAATGTTTTTTTTTTTTAAAGTCACAACAATCATTAAAAAAGGCATTGACTAAAAAGTACATGTCGATGGTTTATCAATTGCCACATAGTGGGTTTAAAGAATTTTCTTCTAATCAGGTTTGCAGATAATCTTTTTCCTTTTCTAGTAATAATAATAATAATTATTGATACTAATAAATATATGAAAATAATATAATGTTATAACAAATGACCCATTCTTACATTTTTCTAAAAGGAGGGGAATAAATGTAATGTTATTAGAAAGGTATTTATCAACATTCCTTTCCATTTCTTTTTCTTTTTTTAATTCAAACAAGATAGTTTAGTTCCATTTCATTTAATTCCATTCCGTTCCTTGCCATTCTTTTTACCCACTCCATTCGTTTCGCTCATTTCAACTCTTTTATAATTTAGTCATTCCATTGCATTCCTTTAATATGAACACTCCCAAACAAAGCCTAAAGAAATTTACATAATGGAACGAAAAAAATCCATGTTCTCAAATCAACCAGAACAAAAGTAAGAAGGAAAGTAGTAGAGGGTACCTGCTTCCCGAGGTATAGAAGACCAAGCCCAAGAGGTAAAAGACGAGTTAGGGGCTCCGTCAACTCTGACTCACTTCGGTCCATCAATGCAAATATAATTGCCTGAGCAACCTCTTCATTGCAAGAACCCACGTAAATTAAACCCAATGAGATTGCGGTGAAAGCAGTCACGTCAAGAGGAGCTTTAGCATCATTGAGTATAGGAGCCAATTTACTCCGTAACTGACAAAAAGAGTTATGAGTTAGCTTTCATATGAAAAGACATTACAAGCCCAAATCCTTACAATTTAAAGACTTTTTCAACCAAGTAAAGTAATTTTATATATCAACCTCAGTAACCATTAGAGAAATAAAGCATCACTGCATGGGATCAGTAAATTACATGCAGACATGTTATTCTTTGCATAAAGGATAAAGAATGATGTCACAAAACATTCATCAACATAAAGAAAAAAGATACTTCACCTGCTCATTCTGAGCACCAGCATATGCAATCCCAAGGCCCATTATTGCCCCAATCCGAATGAATGGGTCTTCTTTATCTATATACTCTCCTAGAAGTGCCAGTGCCTGAGAAAAAAAGAGTAAGACTAAGATGAAATTCAGGTCATATAATCTTCAGTGCAAAGAAAAATAGTTGATTAAACTCACCGGATCACAATCATTCTTGATACCACAATTTACGATCCCAACTCCTAATAACGCACCAGCATTGACATGGCTGTCACTAGCGTGGAAGTATTTGTCCAATTGGGCAAGTCCAGAGTCAACATCCCACAGTAATATCATACCCTGTTAGGATAGAAGGCAATTAGAATTTGGCATAGAGGATGAATATATAAAAATAGATAAACCGTGCAATATAGGGATGCATACAAGACTTGCTGCAGCACTAGTCTTCCCGTGTTCTTTATTTTTGAAAAGCCAGTTAGCAGAAGAACCAGAACTTGAATTGTCGGATGGGACTGTCATTAACTTATCCTGCAGCAAAAATAAGACTCAAAATCAAGAGAACTCACACCCATATGATATCATTCATGCAAATAAAAAACCACATTACCTGACCAAAGCCAGCATTTACAAAAGCATTAACAAAGGTGGCAGCAAGGTTTTGTCTAGCCGAATCAACAGTTGCACCAGCACTAGCCCGGCCATCAAGCAAGTGTGCCTATAAAAACGCAAGAGAAAGCAAATTAGTCAATATGACACAAATTCTACTTTCCTTTTTTTATTATCTCCATTTCTGGTAATTAATGCACTTAGGATAGCAATGTTAAGTTATAAAATCACAAACATTGTTGACCAAACAATTCAATGATTATGATTTTTACCTAGCTAGTCATATAGGCTACCAGCACGTTGCATAAAACACACGCACATGTAAGTAATGATTTTATTGAAGAAAAAAAGTATATAAGTGATAAAAAGGAAGGAACAAAGAGACTAGCATAACATCAATATATTGGCAGCAAAGTATTCCTAGACTACTCCATAAAAAATTGGAAGCATCGTAATTAGAAGAAATAAATCACTATATGCATAGTAGAACTACTTAATGACATTGTTTTTCATCAAGGTCTCCAAACAAAGAAATATGAGCAATACCCATTAATGTCTTAGAAATCAAATCAAATATTCAAGATAGAAGAGCAATACTTTTAAATTTCTTAAAAATTAAGGCCCATAAATTATTATCAACCATCACAATATAGAAGTTCTTTATTTGAACTAGCTACCTTTAGTCAATAAAACTCAGCTCAAATGCCACTTCCTCTCCCCATAAGAATAGGGTGGAAGGATAAAATCATGGGTTAAAAACCAACTTTGGTAGTGTGACTAACCAATAAAAATAAAACAACAGTATATTGAACTTCTATTATCATATATGGGAAGACTTAGGACAATAGCACAACTCAAGAGGAACCCAAGAAAAAAATTTCAGCAATCTTTTCCTACTTATTTTTTAAAAAAAGGGGAAAAAAGAAAAAAGAACAAAGAAAAAAGAAAAAAGAAAGAAAGAAGAAAAGAAGAGAGAGAAGAAGAAGAAACAAGTGATGAGAACATTTTGGCAAAAGTATAGACTAAGAACCATAAACAAACAGAGGAATCATATATGAGGAGTGAAACTTCATGATATCACTAGATGAAATTCCTCCATGAAAAAATGTAATAATAAACAACGCTAGGGCAGGTACCTCTAAAATACATAAAACAAACAACTCTTTTTTACTTTTTTTGATAAGTAAAACAACTAACTCTTAAATCTTTAGAAAACCAAATTAAAAACTCTATGGTCATTGAGGGTCAAATCTATCTAGCATTATGAATTATACAGATCAAAAGCTCAAACCTTGTAAATATCTTCAGGAGATTTGGGCTCCATAACCTCAATATCACGAGCGAGTGTTAGATATCCTTCACTTAGCTTGGTGTTGTTTATTATGTCCTGTAATGCTTCTCGGTCATCATCATTTGCAGCCATCTCTTCATCTAGCTCAAATGTAATACCCTGAATGGAAGAACAAACAACCAAATATCAGTTAGCAAACAAAGTACCAATAACAAAAATCCATACATAAGAATAGTTAAATTGATGCCTTTCAAACAAAATGACAACAGCAACTCCCTCACATCCAATTCCAAGCCTCACACACAAGTTTCTTACCACTTGCACCCTCTCTGTTAATCATCTATCATAAGTTATCCTTCCCATGTCAAAAAATAGCAACAAAGTACAAGAAATTATCAAACTCTACAATCCATCCCTAAACAATAAAATAAAAGAAATACGCTGACTAAGGACAACAGTCATGACTATTTCATCATCCTATAATAATACCCAGCAACAATGATCAGGACAGAGTAACTATATTAGACAGATACTATAACCCAACAATATGGACATGATTGCCTTTAAATACAAAAAGAGGAAATTCCTATATAATCCTAGCAACAGTGCAGGATCATGCCAAATAGTTCAATTCATAAAGAATACAAAATCAAACCCAATCTCTAAAATTCATCCAGATGAACAAGTTAGTCAACAATATAAACTCAAAGGAAATCAAAAGTACGTAGAATTCAAGACTTACATGGCGAGCAAGGATGTAACAGAATTGCTTCTTTCTCAGCTGATCATCACAGGAAGTAAAAACTTGCTTCACATACTGCCAACAAATACTTTGGACTATGAGGACCAAACCAAAATAACATTTTAAGGATTGCATCATAAATTTTAACAAGTATTTAATAAGATTTCCTAGTAATGTGTAGCTGTGAAATTCTTCAATCAATGAAGAAATATAATTCCTCTTGCAGCTCTTCACCAAATACAGGTAAACACAATGTACAATTGAATAGTAAGGGAAGGATGATTGAATAGTAAGGGAAGGATGAGTTATAAATAGTATGTTATAAAAAGTATTTTTCTTAAAGTACAAACCATGTTATCCAGAAATAGGGCAATCTGAAGTGCATTTGGATACTCCTCAAATTTTAAATAAATCATGTAGGCAGTATCTAGAACCAACATGTCATCAGGTCCAGGGAGGTATCTGCATTATGTTGCAATGTGAAATGTCATCAAGGGGGGAGAGAGAAAGAGAGGTGAAATAAACAACCCGAGTCAAAAGATTGTAGTTTACTGAGCAATGATAAACTTAGTTTTGGTGCAGCATTTCATGCATGACAAAAAACTAATGTTGCAAGTTGCAATACTCTTTCGAAATAAGAACCCTAAGGCAAAAGGTTGTCATTTACTGAACATATTGGTATAGCATTTCATACAAGGCAGAAAATTTATGTTGCAATGTTCTTTAGTAAATAATAACCCGTTCATCTCAACCCTTAACAAGCAGCAAAAGTGTTCCAATTATTATAAAGTATAGTGTTCCAAGTCCTTGAACAAGAGCAAGCTCATGTCAAATGTCAATCTTTTACGTAGTTACATAGTATTCTCAAGGGATTTAATTTTTGAGCCCAAATGTAGATATCTTTTTATTTTAAGAAATAAATAAACTTTCATGTGACTTGACCAGAAAAAGAGCAATAAATGACCAAAACAGAACTCAAAATTAAACATACTTAAAAAAAAAATTTTAAAAAAAAACAAAAAATTAAAAATAAATAACATAAATAACATAATAATAAGTAACACATGCACCAAATTGGTCTAACCACGAACCCCTACCCCCTATAAAAATCCCATGCTAGCTGGGGAACTGTAACTTTTAATTCCTCTCCTGTTTTGTTAATTCAGGCTTTTATAGTCTTAAATGATTAATCTTTTTTTTTTTTTTGTGACAAGTAAAATGATTAATCCATTGGATAAAAATCTCCACAAATTTATGGTATAATCCCACTTACCTAGCCGAACTAGTCAGATAGAGACATGTCCTTCGGAAATTCGTGCTGTCGACATGCTCTATTAAAAGATCAAGGTCTTCAACCTAGCATTAGTCAGATTACACACATCTCATTATTGGCCAAACACCAAAAGGAGGAAAAAATTGAGGGCAGGAAAGCACAATAAACAAATCAGATCAAAAGAGAAATACTGCTCAATACCTCCATTAGAAGATCAACAGCTTCAGGCTCGGCATTGTGCTGCATTGCAATTCACAATGATTAGAACAAAACTAAAAATTAAAATAAAATAAAAAAATCCTATCAAATGTCACCTATAGTCATCATACTGTAACATGTTACTGAATCATACCTTCATGTGAAAAGCAACTATTTGTTGAACAAGCTCCATAAGATCCTTGATTGGAACTTCTTCGCTCTGTTGTGGTAAATTCAAAGAAATTAAATATATTTAATTTTTGAAAGAGTTCTTAACAATAAAGTATTGAAGGCCAAAGAAGATAAAATTCTAGAGAAAATCCTCTATCGAAAGAGAATGCACCACTCTAATCACAGAGCAATGAGCATTATTAAGATGTAATACTACTCCAACACCATACCGCATAATACATATTTTCAAATTCAGGGAAGCAAGGATATCGTAATACATAATAGTATAAAGTTTAAAGCACTTTAATCTGTTTATCAAGATGCATATGGAACCAAATTTTAAATTTTTTGAGCTGTAAATGCATATGAATAAAAAGTTGTTTTTTACTGGTTTCTAAAAATAAGATTTATAGAATGGTCCTAGTACCCATAACAAGCTTTTTTTTTTCATAAAGAAAACTAATATAGCATTGATATCTAACCTGTCGCTTAGCATATTCCTGTGAAATTTCTCCAGCTAAGTTCCTGAGTACACATAAAAAATAATAATAATCAATAGTGAGTGAGGTTAGTATTCATTTATATGGATTGAACTTCAAACACTACCATAACCTAAAAACCATACAATGAAATTTGATTTGACCAGATCAAACTACATACCACCACCTAAAAACCCAATAGAGACCACAATGTATTTTAATCAGATGACACTCACCTCACATATTCATGGCCCCATGAGCCAATATCACCTCCTGAACCCTCCAATCTATATTTTAAGCTCTCCTAAAAGAATTTTCAGCAATAGAAAAGCAATGAAATATATGTTAGTCCCAAATAACATGAAAGGAATTTACTTTAGCAATTGTAAAGAGAATCAACTAAACAAATCAGCAAAAACAATACACTAAACTTCAGTCGTACCCTTTCTCCCTCAGCAGACATGGTGAGAGCCAGAACGGATAGTATATCAGCGAGGTACTTCTGCATTGACAAAGAAAGTTAATTAGATAAGCCAGAATGCTACTTCTATAATAGACAATGTCCAAGCAAACAAAATTATACCTTCATTTCCGAGTTCCCCATGGTTTCATAAAATGCCTTTAATGTTCCATAGTGTGGACGCAGAAATTTCAATGGCTTTGGGACCGAAGTCATGGAGCTCGTAGAGGTTCGGATTTCCTGCCTACAATTATCAAAATTTTACATGCTATTATGACATATGTTTCCATTCTATACAAGGAGCTAATGTTTTCAAAGTTAATCTAAAACCCCAAAAGTGTTTTTATCAATCAAGGAACCAAATTGATGAATTATAACTTATACCCAAAAATGCTAACAAAGTCCCAAACATTAAACCATAACATTAAGATCAGAATTATATTAAGTGAAAGCAAATATTAAATACTATTACCTCATGCTCTCAAGCGCAACCTTCTGTAAGTTAGGGTCAGCATCCTGAACTCTCTCCACGTACAGCTCCAATTGTTGCTTCAGAGCAAGATCCTCTTCAGACTGAAACACAATACAGAACACAAAAATTTGTTATGCGAATGACCCAACAACAACAACAACAAAAAAAAAGAAAAATCAATAGCTACTACTACAACAACGACATCAACTATGTGTTAAAATGAAACCCACCAGATCTTCGTCTCTCTTCTCGTCCTTCTTATTCTTCTTAGTATCATTTGAATCCTTTGCCATTGTTAGTTTTGATTACAACTGAATGAAACCCAGGCAAAACTCAGTGATCAAATAACGCCGATGTTAAACCTTGTTGCAGAGAGGAAGAAGGACAAGACAACTATTTTTCTTTTTTTTCCTTTCCTTTTTCTTTCTAAGAATCGGAGAAGACAACTTGTTCGTTAGGACACCTCTTTAAGGCCTAGCCCAGTTCTGAATATAACTTTCAAACCCAAGCCCCCTTTTTAAAAGATAAACGGGCCTCAATTATTTATTTATTTATTCTTTTTCGTGGAAACAAGCCTATCTCAAAAAATGATTTGATTCCGTTAAGACAATTATTAATAAATCATAATAAAAAAAATTAATACAATTTTTATGAAAAATATAAAAAATTATCAACAATATTTATTATTTTATTATTCTCCCAATAAGATATTTCTAAAAATAACTTCTAAACTTTTTTTTTTTTTTTTTGGTAAACAAGGGAATTTTATTAAAGATCAACCAGGAATAATTTTGTTAGAAAATTTAGATCCCGGTTGATAGAATTAACAAGTTTTAAACTCAAGTTGTTAATTAGGTTTATTATGAATAAATCTTGTTAAAACAAACAAACATCAATATCATATCACAAATAAATGCGGCGGAAAAGTAAATAAGACAAGATATGATGATCCAGGAAAACCAATAAAACAAACTAGTTTTACAATAAAAAACCTGTGGAGAAACCTATCCGAAAAGCAATTCACTATAGTACAGAGAAATTTCAGATCTAGTACAAAACTTTTGTCCCTAGACTCTACAATCCCCGTAGATGAACTTACAGCAGAAACCTTCTACCGCTTCAGAACCTCTGAACTCTTTAATATATGAACGCCACCCTTTGATGATGCACGAATCCCAGTACATGACTAACTAATTGCACGGATCCCAAGTACGCGACTTCAATACCAACCAGAAGAAAATGTTGACTGCAAAGTTCTTCACTTTATCAACAATGAATATCAAGAAGCACTTGATTACAAAACCCTAAGGCGCAAAAAACGCAGTAACTTCTTTCAGAGAGAATAAGGCATCGGTCACCTTTTGCATATGTTCTCCTTGTATTCTCTTATATGACAGCCTCTAAAATAAGTCTTATATAGATCTAGGGTTGTGAAAAAAGAAACCCTACACATATATGTCAACATGGGCCGAAAATAAGATCTGAAAATCTAAATTCCCGTAACCTCGATCGATCGGGAGGTGTTGAGGAGGTGTCGAGATTTAAACTTCGACAGATACAGCTATAGAGAAGCTATCTAGGAGCTGTCAAGGAGACAGGAGCTTTCTCGATCGATTCACCAGCTATTGAGAGGTGTCGAGATTGTGATAACAATCAACTGAAGAGCTCGATAGATAGCCTAGCTATTGAGAGGTGTCGAGCAGCTGTCGAGCTATCTATCCGCAAGTGTCGAGCTATCTGTCCAACTTTAATGACAGCTTTTCTTCACTTGTTTCTTAGTCCAATATTCATGGCTTTAATACTAGATTTGAATAACATGTTTCTTGAAGTATTAAACATATCCTAGATCTACCCAAATACAAGTAAAGTGCGTTTTGTCAAAGGATTAGCCAATTACACAAAATATGTCCTTAACAAATTTCACAAACATTAGGACACAGCCTATTACGATACAAACCCAGGAAATCAAAAAGCAAAAGGGGGTTAACAACAGCTGGGGGAATAGCAAAACGCGATCCACCATCAGAGGAAAAGGCTCCTAGTTTCTCTAAAGCATCAACTCAGAAGTTTGCCTCTTTGGAGCAGTGAGACACCTTAACCTGAGGTAGCTTCAACAAGAGATCCCTGCAATCATCAACAAGTCCAGAAAAGTCCGCGTTAGACCTGCTATTACTAGAAATTAAGGAAATTGCTGATGTTGCATCAAGCTCGACTTCTACCGCCTGGGCTTAGGTATCAACACACAAAATCAGACCTTTTCTCAAACCCCATAGTTCTGCTGCAAGGCTTGAATTTGCAGCAATCTTTTTTGCAAAACCTGCGACCCACTGGCCATTGCTATCCCTAATAAGCCCTCCACATCCAGCAATTCCACTAGCACTATTAACTGAACCATTAGTGTTCAGCTTATACCACCCAACAGCTGGTTTGGTCCATTTCACTTCCTTTAAACCCAAATCTTTCTTCTCGAACTGATTGGCAACACAATATATGAACTCTCGCACCTGCATTTCAACATTCTTTACTAGATTTGGGTTGCAAGCATGGTTTTTGAAAGCTTTGTGATTTTTTTGGATCCAAAGGTTCCATACTCCAAGGAGGAAAAACTAGTTCCAGTCATAGTCTTTGTCAACTGTTGGGGTAGAGCTTTTGGCATTTAATAAGAGCCAGCGATCAAGATCCAAGGAAAAGGAAAGCCGGAGTTCAGGGGGGCAGCCCGCCAATCCCTAGAAGCTTTGAGCTATGGGGCATTCCCTAAACACATGCAAAATGCTTTCTCTGACATCAGGGTATGAATCGCATCCTTCTAGCCCATTAATGCCTTTATCGCTAAGAACGCTTTTAACGAGGAGGCTTTGGTGGAGACACTTCCATAGAAACATTTGAATTTTTGGAAGAGTTATCAACTTCCATATCCATTTCCCCTTGAAGTCAGGGGTATCCTCTTCGCCTACAGCCAACATATAGGCATTTTTTGTGTCAAAATTGCCATTAAGATTTGAAGTCCAACTCCGCTAGTCTTCTTTGTCCGAGAATCTATGAAGGGGGGTGGAAAAATTGCATTCTTGATATCTAGAGGCAAATCGAAAGACAGGCAACTTAGGTCCCAGCCTCCATCCAATACTATATCTCTAACCAAAAGATTATCCTCCCCTTTAGCCAGGGGGCCTTCTATTAGGGATCTCAAACATCCTGCATTAAGCCATTTATTATGCCAAAAGCTCAAATTGCTATTGCTCCCTATAATCCACTTAAAGCCCAACTCACAAATTGCCTCACCCTTCTTAATAGCAGCCCAAACCCGAGAGTGAGCCCCTTTCTTACTTGCTCGCCGAGTCTGATATTTCTTATGCAAAACTTCAGCCCAGCCAGCATCTCTACAGTTATGCATTCTCTAACACAACTTAGCAATTAGCGTCAAATTTCTTCCCTTGGCCTCCTGAAGGCCCAGTCCACCTTTTGCCCTAAGTTTTGTAACTTTCTTCCAGTTAACCATATGCATTTTCTTGGCCGAATCAGTGGAACCCCAAAGAAAGTTCCTATTGATTTTGTCCAAGCTGTTAAGAACTCTAGAAGGAAGCATGCAACCTTGCATTACATAGGAGGGGATGGCCGAGATGAACGCCTGTGACAGAACAACTCTACTTGCCATAGATAACTTGTTCGCCTTCCATCCCTGTAGCTTTGCTTGGACTCTCTCAATGACAAAATTAAAACCTTGAGAAGATGCACCCTGGTGCTTAAGAGAGAAGTCGAGGTACTTGCCAAGATTGGGGGTGGGCCTTATATCAAGCACCTCACACATCTCACTGCGATGCTCTGAACTAATATTCGAAGAGAAAAATACCTTATTTTGAGAGGCTGACCTTTTGCCCCGATAGCTCACAGAAAGTGTCCAAGGCTTCCCTTACATTGCAACAATTATTCATGTCAGCTTTGGCAAATAGAAGCAAATCGCCGGCGAAGAAGAGATAGGAGAACTCGGGACCATTCCTCGAAGCTTTCATGGGGTCCTAAAGCTTAGCACTACACTTTTCCAAAATAAGACACCCCAGCAGCCCCATGCACACAATAAATAGATAGGGGGACAATGGGTCCCCTTGTCTGATTCCTTTAGAAGGCAGAAAAGACTCAAGTTTCCCCCCATTGAATAGCATTGAAATGGATGAAGTTGAAACACAGCTCATAATGAGCTTGATGAGGTGCGAAGGAATTCTATAGAGCTTCAGCATATCTCGTATAAAATGCCATTCCAACCTGTCATAGGCTTTTTCCAGGTCTATTTTTATTGCCACGTACCCTACTTGCCCTTTCTTCAAACTCATGGTGTGAATGAGTTCCTGGGCTATAATCATATTATCAACCGCCATTCTTTCCAGAACAAAGGCAGTTTGGAAATGGGATATGAGGTTAGGGAGATAATGCCTCAATCTCTTAACTATCATTTTTGTGACAACCTTATAAATAGTGTTGCACAGGCTGATGGGACGAAAAGAACCCAAATTATCTGCCCCAGGACATTTCGGGATGAGAGTGATAAGGGTTTCATTCAAGTGGTCGAGCATGGTACCACTTCTGAAGATCTCCTTTACTTCATCAAAGATAGAACTTCCCACAATATTCCAATAAGCTTGAAAAAAACCAGCGTGCAACCCGTCAGGTCCAGGAGCTTTAAAAGGCTTCAAACTCCAAAGACCATCCTTAACTTCTTGAATAGAAATCTCCCTTGACACTTGATCCCTCTCCTCTGGTGACATATCCCAGGTACACCTTGGAGCACTGATAGCACTGGATTTAAAAAGCTCCTAAAAACCGGTTCTGATAAGAGTAGCAACCTCGTCCTCATTGTGGAACCAGACATCATGACTATCTTTTAGGCTCACAATTCTATTCCTCTTCCTCCTGATCAGAGCTGAGATGTGGAAAAACTTTGTATTTCTATCTCCTTGTATAAGCCAGTTATACCTAGACTTGATGGACCATAATTCTTCCTCCTATTATAATATATCAAAATACTCCCTCCTCAACCGATTCTCAACCTCCAAGAGGTACTCACTTGGTCCATTTGCAATACTAGTCTGAATGCTCCTAAACCTAGCTCCATCTTGTTCTTCCTATGGAAAAGATTACCAAAAAATCATTATTCCAGATTCTTGCTTCTTCTGTGAATTTCTCTATACTGGTTTTAAGAACCATATCATCTTCCCAAGCATCACTCACCACCTTAGAGAAAAGAGGGTAGGACATCCACATAGGTTGGAACTTGTATGGCTTGGTCAGTTGGATCATAGGAGAGTTATCACACTTCAACAAAACAGGGCAGTGATAAGAGTGAGTGTGGGCCAAATGGTGGATTGCTGCCATAAAACACTCTAGGCAGTGTTTGCAAAACCCCTATCCAATCTCTCTTGTATGAATTGCCCAACATCACGTTTATTTACCCAGGTGTATCTCAAACCATGAAACCCCAAATCAACCATATCGCACGCATCCAAACACTCTTTGAACAATTGTACACGCCTGGGGTTAAGGGGGTTCCCCCCAAGTTTATCATGACTAGATAATAGCTTGTTATAGTCCCCTAACATGAGCCAGGGTAATTGGTGGAGCGATGCAACATTAGCTAAGTTTTCCCAAAGCAGTTTTCTTTCCTCAAACCGAGGGCTAGCATAAATTGAAGAAAGAAACCAGGAAAGGTTCAAGGAACGAACCTTAACCACGACATGAATTTCTTGTTCCGTCTTTGCTAGTTAAGTGACCTCTACAGTGTTAGAGTTCCACAAAAGCTAGATACCTCCTGAATCCCCAATAGTATCTGCATGGATAGCCCCATCAAAAGGGAATCTATCAGTAATTTGCTTTGCCCTATCCCCACCTACTCGGGTCTCCGTAACAATCACCGGAGTTAGAAAATGAGCATTAACCAAATCAGTAAGAACACACTGGAAACGAGGGTTTAAAGCCCCTCGACAGTTCCATAAAAGGACATTCATTGGATAGGATTGGGTAGAGGGGCCAGTCTCATTAGGACTTTGGGCTTCCATCTTGCTTAACGCCTTCCATCCCATCTCCCTCAGGATTTTCCTAGGGAATACCTCCCCTTTCCCCATGATTATTGCATGCTCCAGTATCCCCAATGGGTATTCTCTTGAGCTTATCAATAGGTTGAGTGGTGGGAGCGGGGCAGACACTTGCAGCAACATCTTGTTCCTTATATTCCCCTTGCACCCTACAGCAACTATCCCGGAGTTCAACTTTCTCCTTTCCACGACTTCTTCCAGACTATTTGGTTCTTTCAAGCTTCACTCCAAAGAGAGAGGCAATAGTGCTTTCCACTCGAAAATCTTGGCTTCTGCTACCATTGGCCTGTCCGAGGGGAAGACCCACCAAGGATTTGTCCATTCCAACTATGCTGGATTGCTTAGGGGGAGCATCCCTAACTTTTGGCTTGCTGGTGTCAAAGGAAAAATATGGCTCAATGCTACCATCTTGGCCTGATCGAACCAACCCTAAATCATCGTTGGACTTGCTTTTATTTAAGTCATCATCTCTTCTGATAAGGCCATAACCTTCCTTTGGCAAAATATTGCCCACTGGTGCTTGCTTCTTGCTTCCATGGGAGCTACCCAAACACTTCCCCTGCCCACTGGATTTACGCATAGAAGAAGAACCAGGCGACTTTTCACCTTTAGATGAATTATTCTCACTAATGTTGAGGCCAGAGGTACTGAGGAGGAACCCACTCCCTGCAGCAAAGGAGGGAGAGTGATCCGGAGAGTGATTCGAGGGGGTATCCTGAGGAGAACCAACGGCTCAAGATGCTGTGCCTTGTGAGGAAATCCCACCATTTTCCAAAGCAACATCTGTGAGATCTCTTCTACCCTTTTTCCTTTTGCGGTCAGCAGGCCCGCGATGGGACTTGAAGTCACTTCTAGGAGAGTGGTGATTGGCTCGAGGCATGTGGGCTTCTCTACTTACTTTTATGCTTAAGTCAGACCCATGATTTGCAAAGGGTACAAAAACACGTGGTTTTCCTGCTTTGGGCCCTGCCTTTTTTCTTCTAACTAACATCCACGGCCCATACTCTTCATTCACTCCTCCATCTGGATTTCCCTCCGTTTGGGATTCAGGCCTACTGGTCCTACTTCCTTCCCCTTTGCCCTGCACGCCTTCCTCCTCCTGTCTCTGCTTGGGGCTGCTTACATGGACTGTGTACGGGCAGGCTTCTTGCCAACGTACAACACGGCCACATGAAAAACAAAGAGAGTTAATCCCCTCATATTGGACTTCTTGAATCACCCCTTCCAGTAGGATTCTTCTTACCAGAGGCTTTTTGATGTCTACTTGGATGCAAATCCTAGCATATCTACCCCTCGTCACCAAGGCCGTATTGGCATCAACCCTAAAAATTAGGCCGATAGCATTACCAATCTCTTTCAGGACATCAAGCTCATAATACTCAAAAGGGAGTTTTGGGAGCCGAACCCATACTGCAACCAAACTACACACGATCGAGGATGGTTTAAAGTTTGGTTCCCACATTCTCATGGTTAGGTAGTGACCCCCTACAAACCATGCCCCCCCTCCCTGAGGACCTTATCATAATCCTCAACAAGTCCAAACCTTATCAGAAAAAAGTCTTTCCCCAGGTCTACACAATCTAACCTACCCGCCGGTTTCCACATGCTCATCACCCTGGACTGCAAGAAATGGAAGCCCACCGTTCTCCCATAAACCGTTACTATTAGGGCATGGGCCCATTTAGCCCTAATGAGATTTCTAGTCTCCGGTTGAAGCTTCACCGCTATCAATCCTTGGCTTAGATCGCCAATAACTCCTAAACTAATACCCTAAGGGCATTGGTTAACATTTTCCAAAATAATAATAATAACTTATTAGCTTTCAAGGTATTTGGTAGTGAAGCCTATGTTTATGGTTCAAATCCTACCTTTTTTACCCCACTATTTATTAATCATAGATTGGTATAATTAATCTATTCATTTTCCTAATGTAATGTTTTATAATTTCACCTTAAAAACACATTGTTGTCTCTTTTTTTTTTTTACCCAAGTTTATAGCTAGGATGCACGGACACTTCATTTGAGTGTCGTACTCGTATCTTATTTGTGTCATACCCGTGTCGTGATAGTGTCCTATTAACTGTATCATGTTATAATTTTTCAAAAATTGTTCGTATTGCCATACTGTACTCATAATATTATCTATGTCCATATTTGTGTATCTTAGATTTATAGGAGTCTTTATGCATATTTTTTAATATTGAACCAGTGAAAATAATATAATTTTATGGTGTGTTTGACATGTTTTATATGTGAAATGAGATTTTTATGATTAAATACTTTTATTTAAACTAGACCTTGTACGCTATATATATTTTTATTGAAATCATAAATATATGTATGGAACAAGTTTAATAATTAAGTATAATGTAAGTTTGATAAAACTTATTTTGGTAATATGAAAAAAAGTGAGTTTGACTAATTTTTGGGGTATGCATCCAACCCACCAACTTGACAATATAATCAAATGTTACTCAAATTAGACTAGTACAACATCTTGGCCACCATTGGTAGATGAGAAAAAAAGTAGCATAGAAATTCAAATTCCTCATTAATAATCTTTATCAAACAACATTTTGAATTATTTATCACAAGAATCATCTACAAACTTGAAAATTTCCATGCATGCTTAATATAAAAAATGGATAATTATACTTTACCCACATGTGGTTTGCCTCTAATTTGATGTGCTTACCCGTGGTTTAAATTTTGACACTTTACCCACCTGTAATTCCCACCGTTACTGTGCCGTAACCCACCTCTCCCTCAGCCGTTACTCTAACACAGAATATGTAAAAAACAAAAGCCCAAACAGATCAAAACACTCTCACTCAAATCTTGAACATGAAGAACATACCCAAAAATCTGAAGAACATAATATGACTTGCACTTTATCTTTTCCTATTTGTCTCTTGAGTTGGCTCACTAGAGCAAGCCCAGGCGTCTATTCTTTTCTTTATATTTGTATATTTGTATACGATTACTCTTTTACATTAATATAGTTCTGTCTATTATCTCAAAAAAAAAAAAAAAAGTGAACCCAGAATTTTTGAACATAAACCCAAACCAAAAAATAAACCCAGAAATCTTGAAGATTAACCAAAAATTAAACCCATAAATTTTGAACATAACCCACAGCCACTGCAACCAAAGATTAAAACCAAATCAAACACACCACAAATTTCTTTTTCAATCTTTTCTATCCTCTTGACAGTTTTGTTTGGATTCATAGGTTTGAGATTTGAGAATGTTCTTATGATCCCCACTATCGAACCAGTCAAATGACATCGGCATCGTCACGGACGACGATGATGACGTCGTCTGGGAATTGGAGCTCGGCGCCTGAACGTAAATGCTGCTGTTGTTGTCATAAATGCCACTAATCTGGAAGTGTACTAGCTTGTGATTTCTACGTTATTTAAATGATACAGAGCATACATTTCTAGCATTTTCAGCCTACAAAGATTTGAATTTTGGATTTTTTGTCTTGATTTGCTATGTGGGTCTAGTGTGTTATAAGCTCACCGTCATTCAACGAATTTCCCTTGGTTAGACCCCAGTGTCAGATAAA
Organism: Notholithocarpus densiflorus; assembly: GCA_030021035.2. NCBI lineage: Eukaryota > Viridiplantae > Streptophyta > Magnoliopsida > Fagales > Fagaceae > Notholithocarpus > Notholithocarpus densiflorus. The sequence goes on along the minus strand of JARYZH020000014.1, from coordinate 429,642 downwards.
TGAAAAGAAAGGCCTCTTTTTTTTTTTGTTGGGTATTTGATCAATTGACCCGATCAGAAAATTTGTGATGTTTTGATGTAATTTTGGGGCAGATCGGTGGTTTTGGAGTGTAATGGGTAACGGAATGAGGTGGTGACAGGCCGACATCGATGGGTTAGCTGTGTTTGTGTTCTAGGTTTGAAAAAAATTTGATTTGAGCTAGATTCATATTCCTGGGTTTGAAATAGCGTGTTTTGATCTTATTTTCTTTTCTTCTCTTTTCTTTTGTTTTCTTGCTGGTCAGTCAGCTCAGGGATTGGGCCTGTGTTGGATATTGTTTTTGGGTTTAACTTCCTATAATTTTTCAGATTTTTGGGTATGTTCTTCATGTTCAAGATTTGAGTGAGAGTGTTTTGATCTGTTTGGGCTTTTGTTTTTTACATATTCTGTGTTAGAGTAACGACTGAGGGAGGGGTGGGTTACAGCACAGTAACGGTGAGAATCACAGGTGGGTAAAGTGTCAAAATTTAAACCACGGGTAGGCACATTAAATTTGAGGCAAACCACAGGTGGGTAAAGTGTAATTATCCCTATAAAAAAATAGTTCATAATCCCAAAACCCTAAACAATAAAGAAAATACTATCTGACCTGAGTACAAGAAACACTAACTAAGGGCATGTTTGAATTGAGAGCAAAGGGAAGGGAGTGGAGGGGAGTAGAGTACTATTAAATGAAAATAGGCTAACTTTAAGCCTACTCTACTATGTTCCCCTTTCTTCCCCCTCAATCTAAACGGATCATAAAAGTCAAAGAAAGATAAAGATAGATACCTTTATAGTTCAAAATCTCCAACATCAAACTCTCTAATTCTAAAACAAGGGCAAAAAAAATTGTTTCTGCCAAGTGATTGAATATCATGACTTAAAACAAGTAAACGTGAATTTTTTTTTTTTTTTAAAATTTTTAGAATACTAAGTATTTTTAACAAACATACACACAGGAAGAGAGAAGAAGGTCTTAAAAAAATTGACAGTGGTGTATATTCAAAAGGGCTTAACTCTTGGATACACAGCACAAACTTTAAACCTCTTTAACTCTACTCAACAATGGTTTTTTTTTTTTTTTTTGAGAGAGAGTTTCAACCTATAGCGTCCGATTCTGATAATAGCTTTTTATTATCAAACTAAGACACCAATTAGTTTTGGTGTAGGCGGGGATTGAACCTCAGATCTCTTATACAACCATCAGAGACACCAATGGTTTGTTAAATGGTGGGACAAGTTTTCCCACACCCAAGATGTTATTGATAATTTTACCAGGGAGTTCCCTACTGCTACTCAAAGTACTGTTAACACTATTACTCGTGTTAAAGCTCAAGCTCTAGCTTACCCCCTTAGGCAAGCGGCCATGCCTCAACCCACTACACCTGCTACCCCATCTGCTATTAAACCTGCTAAGTCTTCTACCAAGACCAAAAAGAAAATCTATGCTTTTGATGGTCTCAGCAGATCTAATATAATTGCATTGTTAAAACAAAAATGGAAGGATGAAGAAGAAGCTACAAATGCTAACTCATAAGAAAAAAAAGATGACCAAGAATCCAAGGCATCCTTAAAAGCCTCTTTTGCTAATGACGATCCTTATTACCCTTATAATCATGAATTATTTGGTCATGATGAAGCTTCCACACCAGACTTAGGTGAGGATTAACTTTGTGGACATAATGGCCAAAATTGCCAAGTCCACAGACAAAGAATCTCATGTTAAAGCTATTGATCCGCATTGATTCCCTGCTAAAGTTACTAAAGCTGCTTTGATTCCCTGATAAAAGTATAACTCTTGCTCTGGCTGTTTCCTACGGGGGATGATTCCCTCCAGACAACACATGTAGACAAATTTGTTGACCTGCTATGAATAGTAAAAAAATTAATTTTATCGTTCAGTATTCACTGTTTAAATAGTGTTTTATTTTGCCTATAAAGGGAGGATGTCCCTTTCAAATGAAGGCATCACTTAATTTTCCTAGTTTCAAATTCCATATAGTTTCTAGAATGCTTCCTAAGCTTGTAACCTTTTTCCATTCCAGTTCAAAGCTTTGTATCTATTATTATCTCCTATAAGTGTTTAAATCTATTATTAAAATCTTATTAAAATACCTATTGTTATTATTTTAAGCTTTCTTATTTTCATCATTTATTTTAAGCATTTATAACTACTACTATTGTGCACTTCCACCCCCTCCTATGGGGGAGGGGGGAGGGGTTGGAAGTGTACAATAGTAGTAGTTATATCTACTAACTATATAAAAAGAGTGAATGCCTCCATCTACAGTGATTTTTGGTTGAGTCAATCTTTGCCCAAAAACTCACTGTTTTATCTCATGATACTTGTTTTATTTGGGCTTAAAAGAAAAAAACATAACCCACACGGCCACATCTCTTTTCTTATGGTTCACCAAACGCTTTTGCATTGGAAAGAAAAGCAAGTCCAGCGGGCAAAAGTGGATGAAATATCTTCTTCTTCTAACAGACTCCGACAGAAAGATAAGCTTGAGCTGAGTACGTGTGTGGTGCCGGTGCAATCTGTACATATTTGGTGAGATAAGGCTCAGAGACGGAGGGCTATAGGTTTATAGGGGGAGAGGATTGTGTGGTTTAAAGGATGGGAAGAGAGTTTGGCAGAGATTGTGGATGGTTGTAGGTTTCTTGGAAGTTGAGAGAGAGAAGTAGATGACCAGATAAAACTTTTTGTTGGTTGTTGTTTGGCATCTCAACTCATCAAAATACAGGTATCTCTCTCTGAAGTTCTCTTCTCTATGGGTTGATTGATTTTTTTAAGACTAATTTATCATTCTTTATTAGTTCCGTTCTCTTCTCTATGGGTTGATTGATTTTTTCAAAGACTGATTTATCATTCTTTTTTAGTTCTGTTACTTCAATTTTGATTAAATATTTGATGAAGAAATATGGAGTGGTTGTTGAATTTTTATTTTTATACATGCATGTTATTAAAGTTAGCTTTGTTTTCTGATAGTATTTGCTTTGGAATTTGGGATATAGACCTGGGATGCAGAGCGATCGGATTGGGATGAGTAAAACCAATGGTATATATTCCTCATACTTTGTTTTCCCCTTCTTCTATTAATCTGAAGCCTACAACATATTAATTCATTTTTTTAACAATATTAAAAAAATTAATGACCTTTGGTGCTCTATATCTCTCTATATTTTTCTTTGGTTTAATTGCTTTCAATTCAGTGATATTTTAAAACAAATAACAAATATTTTGTATTATCATTTCATATATATATATTTTTTTATCTGATATGACAACTAGCTTAATTGGAGTTCAGCCTACTGAATTAGGAAATCTTGCTCATTTGTGAAAAACGTAAGAGAAATATGCATGTTTTACTTAATTATAGAAATCATTTAACCTCGTCATGTTATCATTTTGCTGAATAGTTCTTAGAGATTATTGCTTTTTGACAGTTGCTAATGAGTAGTCCATACAAATTCCATTGTTTAAGTCTATGAAAATTGTCTATACATGTGATTTGTGTATGATAGTTTCTTGTTGTGCATAAGTTCTATAAATAGCTTTCAAGAACTATTATTGCATTGTTGGTGTTAATTGTATTGTGTGTGGGATTAGTCCTTGTTATGATCTTGATTTGGCCAAACTTTGGCTGTATGTGTATTTCTTGGTTTGTCTTGAATGCAAGTATTTTGATTCATAATTTTTTTTTTAAATGCCAAACTAGTAGCATTCTTTGTAAAATAGACAGTGTATATGGAGAATGGTGATTTAATATATCAGGAAAACTACCTATGACGCAATAGAAACATTTGAGCATAAATTAGTAAGGAACTCATTTTCATTTGCGCTTTGTTTGGCTAATTTTAGAGGTTTGCTTGTTTTAGTTTGTAAATGGTATAATGTAATCAGTTTTTAGATGATGCATTTTTTTTGGTTATTATGTTTTTCCTATCCTTTGTTTATGTGTGTGCATGTGTTCTTTTTATTTTATTTTATTTTTTATTTGTAAGTTCATGGTGTTATCTTCATAAATGTTGCTTCTTGTGTTGCAGTTCATCTGATATTTTGCTCTCTAGATTGTGAGAGTGCCTAATCTTTAAAGCAACAAGTAAGTACAATTAAGGCTTCAAATTACATGAAATTGTTTTCGATCCATGGTGTTATCTTCATAAACGTTGCCTCTTGTGTTGCAGTTCATCTGATACTTTGCTCTCGACATTGTGATAGTGTTTGATCTCCAAAGCAACAAGTAAGTACAATTAAGGCTCAAATTACATGAAATTGTTTTCAATCTATGAACTTTCTCTTTGGAATATATAATGATTCTATTGTTTATCGTTTACTATTATATGTTATTTTTTCCGCATATTGGATATTTGTTTTATCTTTCTCATTGATTTCGTTGTTCTTGTTTGTTCTCAACCTTGTTATTATTAATTGCCCTCTTAATTCCCACGTTTGTTTTTTTATCAAAACATAGTAGCCTAGAATTACATGGAGAGTGAAGATTTCGATAATTCCTCAATTAAGAGGAATTCCTATTGTTCTAGCCAAAAAAGGAAAACCAGATCAGTGTTTGATGAAGTGATAAACTATAATAATATTACAAATTCAGTAGATCTCTTAGTTACTACCTCAAAAGAAAAAGGTAAGTTTAAGTATATGAAAACAGTAGTCTTTTAGATTGAATTACAAATATGGCGCTAATTTTTTTTCTACTTTTATAAATAAAGGTATTAGAAAAGGTCCTAAGAGAACAAAATATTGGTATGGTACATTATCCGATGAACAAAAAAAAGATCTTTGCAAGAAAATGAGAGAAGCCAAACTTCTACAAGCTTCAAAGTTAATTATATGGGATGAAGCACCAATGTCAAGAAGGCAAACAATAGAAGCTTTAGATAAGATGCTACAAGATATAAATGAATCTGAGTTACCATTTGGGGGCAAAGTAGTTTTATTTGGTGGTAACTTCTGTCAAGTCTTACCTGTTGTTCCAAAAGCATCAAGACAAGAAATAATTGATGCTAGCTTAGTCAAGTCATATTTATGGCTTATATTAGAAAATATCAAATTAACTGAAAACATGAGAGCACAATTAGATCCTGCCTTTTCAAATTACTTGTTACGAGTAAGAAATGGAACAGAATAAATAGTTACTGATGATACAATAAATCTGCCAACTACCATGATTATACCATATATAGATGACATGACCTCTTTAACTACTTTGATAGATGTTATCTTTTTAAATATAAATGATTATCCAAGAAATTTAGACATTATGATTAATAGAGCTATTTTAACACCTAAAAATGATTGTGTTGATGAGAAAAATAACTTATAAAAAGGTTTTCGGGTGAGGTTACCCGATATTATAGCTTGGATGAGACCATAGATAGAACTAAACAAGGTCTTCAAGAAGACTTCCTAAATAGTTTAACACCAAATGGACTCCTTCCACATGAATTAATGCTTAAACCAAATTGTTCTGTCATATTGCTTAGAAACATTGATCCCTCACAAGGATTATGTAATGGAACATGATTGATTTGTCGTCAATTTAAACCAAATGTAATTGATGCATAAATTGTTATAGGTCATTATTGTCGTAAAAGAGTTTTTTTACCAAGGATTCCATTTTTGCCTCTTCAGCATGAAAAGCACCTATTTCCATTCAAAAGAACCCAGTTTTCCATTAGACTAAGTTTTGCTATGACAATAAATAAAACCCAGGGACAAACACTAGATTATGTGGGAATATATTTACCTCAACTAATTTTTTCTCATGGACAACTCTATGTAGCATTATCTAGAGCAAAAACTACAAATTCTGTTAAAGTTCTTCTTCGACCAACTTCTATTGATGTTTCTAATGACAGTTGCACTAAGAACATTGTTTATAAAGAACTATTAATGCTGGTAAACTAATGTTCATATTTGAAAGCTATTTCAAATAAACCAAGTAATTTGCTTAGCCCCTCTCTCTTTCTCTCTCTCTCTCTTTTAGTTTTTCCTTAATTTCCTTTTATTACAACTGCATGTCCTTCTTATATGCTTTTGCTTAGTACTTATCATTTTGGTCAAGATCCATATCATTCTTATTAAATATTGTACTAGTAACTATAGTTGATGCATTGTTTTTCTTACTTCCATTCTTAACTCAATAGGATGCGCAAACTGTATAATTCTATTAAAGACATTACTCCAAAAACTAGAAATTGGAAGGTGAAGATTGTTGTTGCTGAAAAGACAATGACACGTACATCACAGCAAAGCCCAACCAAATATATGAGGCTTATATTGGCTGATAGCCAGGTAAATTAATAATCTACTTTGTAAATTTATGTAATAGTGCTTGTAATATAGATGCTCATTTTCATCCTCTCACATATCTAACAATTCTACTTATATAGGGAAATAAAGAGCAGGCTGTTATCTTTAATCAACGTGAGATTGACATGTTTGGCCATGTGTTACACATAACAAGGACATACTACATCCATAATGCAATCAACAAAGCAATCAAACTAGAGTATCGAATTGTTGATAATATTTACCAGTGGACAATCACTCCAACTACATTGATTGAAGAAATATCAAATGATGATTCACCAGTCCCTGCACATTCCTTTAACTTTGTTCCTTTTACCGAGTTCCATAAACATATGGATTACTCTGCACTTGTCGGTAAGAATTGGAATATTATTTAATTTACTTATCAAAAAAATGAATTGCAAAATTAATTCTCATACCTCTTCTTTAGTTTAATATTAACCAACAATAATATGACATTTATTTATTTTAGATGTTATTGTTATTGCAATTGATGTGTGCCCGGCTCGAGAACTTCAAACTAGAAATGGCCTATCAATGATCCAGCAAGTCATTCTAATTGACCAGTTGTAAGATTTAATAAATTTTTCTATCTTCTCCCACAATGGATTTCTTTCTGATTCAATTCTTTATACCTAGCCAATATAAATCGGCTGCTACTGTTATTAATAAAAGACATGTATAAACTAGCACTTTTGAACTCTTCTTTCACATAATAACAAACAATGATTACAAATTTTGACTGCTATCAGTTGGTTTATACATTACAGGCTGAAACCAATAATTCTAACTATGTGGGATCAATTCGTTACCAACGAATCAGTTGCCATTGCACAGATGATCACTACTAGACTTGTTATTATGGCAAGTAGATTAAAAGTTGTTTCGCATAGTGGTAAAGTCTTTTAAAAAAAGAAAAAAAATTTGGCTTAGTAATTGCTGATTACCTTAACATTTTTATCTATCACAAGTTTATCTCTCTCAACAAGATCATCAAGTTCCTTCATCATTGATCCACGCATTCCTGAAGCAACTGCATTACAAACCTGGTACATTATGCATCTCTTTTAAATTATTTACTATTTCATATAAATGATTAATGTCCACTTTTTAAAGCATTCATCAAAATGACTTCAATTCAATTTATAAATGAATTAGTCTTAACAGACTTTAAGACTCATGTGCATTAATAATCTACTAAAATAAATAAATTCTCATTTTTCCTTTTTATTTTTTAAGCTCTATACACAACTAAACACCTTGTGTATATCATACTTTTAAAAATACATGACTAATTGAAAATCTTCATCTGATTATGTTATATATTAGATTATATAATGTTGCTCTGATTTCACGTGGCAATTAAAGGCTATGAGGCTTATCTGTGGCACTAATGGAGACCACCTATATAAAAATATTAATCTTAGAAACCAATGAAACATGACTAATTCACTTAATACATGTACATACTTTCCCTCTTCTTCTTTTTCTTCCCTTCTTTGTTGATTAAACATTGGATAATATAAATTGAACTCACAAATATAGTCAATTCTTGGATGACTCTTTGCAAAAAAATCACATGTATATGGTCCTTGAGCATTAAGATATTTAAAATTTTCTCTGCAGCTTTAGCTTTTACTGTTCTTTATTACTTATGAATATATGATTACAACTTTTTCTTCTACAGAACACAATAGAAATTAATATCACAATTTGAAACATTTTAATCATTGGAATAGTATTATTCATCTATTGCTATAATCCTTGCAATATATATACCATTGTATTTTTACATTTGTAGTATCTTTTTATTTTTGATAGGGCTATTGAAAAGGAAAAGCAGCTAAATAAGATAATCATTGAAGAACACTATCTCACAGCTTCATCAAGCTCCCTAGCACCAATTATATAAAATATTACCGAGATTGCTTTAATATCAACTTTGGTTTAAATGGTGATGTCTTTTTTGCTTCTTCTTGTAGTTTTTTTCATCTAGATTATTATAAATAAATAAATAAATAAAAAAACTGTCAACTAAACAATGAAAATGTATAACAAACAATTGATGCAGCGATCTAATTTATGGATAAATGCAACAATACACATTACAAAGTTGGACCAACATTTTTGGTACATGGCCTGCAGTAAGTGTCACAAAGCCACTGGTGTGGACTATAATGAAGAATTTTCATGCTTATATTGCAAGGAAAAGGCTATTGCAAATCCACAGTATGTACACTACTAAAAACCCCTTGTAATACTAATGATATGGATAAAATATATCAATTGATATTAAATTGATCTTTGTATCTAATTGATTATTAATGTCGTTGTCCAACTTCTAGATGTCAAGTTGAAGTTAAGTTGGACGATACAACTAGACATTTAATGGCAACTCTATTTGGAGATGTTGCTAAAAAGTTTTTATCATTCTCATCAATTAAGCTAATGATAGAGACTACAGAGGTATTAAAAAATCATAACTAATCTTTAAATAAATAGTTTATTCACTTTCACATACAAACATGACAGAAAATTTAAAAGCTAAATTTTTTACTTTTTATAACAAAATATAAGAAATTTCGTATTTTTGATGTATGATATGACCTTTTGGCACTTTATGAGTATAATAAGTTTTATGAACTGAAGGAATGATATGTGATTTGGCCTTTTGGGTTTGTGTCAAATTAAGGAATTTTTTTTTTGGGTTTATAGAGTGGAGGAGTTTTTTGGAGAGTTGAAATTTTCGTCTCCTTCGAGATTTTGTGGTTCTCTGAATGTAAATTTAAAATCTTGAAGCTGTTCCATTGGAATTTGGTGAATGACAATCTTTTGAACTCTTAGTTATTATTAACACTGTAGAGTTGAAAATTTTAGTTTCCATTAAGAGATGTGCATAATGCCCATATATATTAAGTGTACTTTTTTTGCTATAGGATGAAATCAAAAATATTGAAAGTTTTGCCAAGCTCTCGTCTGATAAGAAGTTTCTCATCCAAGTGAGAGTAGTAAAGTTGGACATCCCTGCAGAATCGCGCTATACGTTCAATATCGTTGCCATTCATGATCCGCCTCAAGAAAATCCATGAAAATGAAGTTTAAAGTTCTATGTAATGCAAGACAAGTCTTTTTGGAATTGTGTTGAAAAAGTAGGCACATACAAAAGACAAATAGACACATTATTCCTATATAATGTATCACTTTGTCTTTTGATGTGACTAAATGAAGTGGCCAAAACATAACCTCATTTTTGTTATTCCATTATGTGCCCATTATTAGAAATCAACATTTTGGGGTTCTTTTTGCACATCATATATACTAATGACATGGTGCTTTTCAAAGCACATGTATATATTTGAAGTATGTACATCATTTATACTTATGATATGGTGCTTTTCAAAGCATGTGTATATATTTGAAGTATGTTAATATATTAATATTACACTATGATGTATTATGTTAGCTATTATAATATTTGTATTTCTTTCAAATGCGACCAATTTAATGTCTCTTTTGATGGTAAAATACATATGTACTTTAAAAATCAATTAATTTATATTTTTCGTTCATGTTAAAAATATAATTTAAATTTAAACTTAATCACTATTTTTTTTTACTAAAGCCAGCACTTGCCTTGCACGTGCGGCCCTACCTAGTGTGTGTGTGTGTGTATATATCGATAACTCTGAAATTGTAAGTCAAAAAAAGAATAAATTTTCTCAAAAAAAACAGAATATATTTATTTATATTTTAGCTAATTTTTTTTTTATTTTTACTAATTTAATATATTTATTTATATTTTAAATAATTATTAAATTAATTATGACATCATCACGGTTCAACCTTGGTTTGATCTCGGTCCGACCTTAAAAACCTTGAACCTCTCTCTTTTACAGTTCAATGAACAGTCTGGGTTTGAAAATCATGCACGGGAGCTGTGTTCGTGTCGAAAATGTGTACAGCACTGGTATGTTGGCAATTTCACTATGCTTGTGCTTTCGAGGATTACGTAACAATGTTGATCATTTTACAATTCTAATTTATTGCATTTGGATATACTACAATAAATAATTTCTATTGCAGCGGCCACAAAATGTTGCTAAAAGCCCAAAAATGCTACAAAACGTTTTGCAGCATTTTTTTAGCCTTTTTTCGACCGTTGCAAGAGTTGCGTTGCATTTTCCCTATTGCAATACTTTTTGAAAGCGTTGCAATAAAGTTTTTGTTTAGTAGCGGGCTTTGACAAGCATTGCAATAAAGTATGCATTGCAATGTTTTTCAAAATATTGCTAAAAGTTTCAATTTTTTTATTATGAAAAGAATTTTTCCCTAAAATTGATTTTGAAAAATTAACATTTATATTAGTAACTTGAATGCAAATACATAATGCTCAAAATTTTAAAGAGTACACATGGAAAAAAAATGTCATTTATTCAAATAACGTGATTACACCATTATGTTTCACCAATACACTTTAAATACAAAGATCAATGTTGTGAAATTTAACAATAAAATTTACATTCTATTCAATTTATCAATTTTTAGTTACAAAATAATGATTTTTGGTCTCACGCCCAATAATTGTTGCATCAAATTGCTACTTATTTTTTTTACCTACAACACATATTACAATAATAAAAATTAGTAATGTCATTTACAAAATTTATAGTTACAACATCACAACAAAACCAACATAAATCATAAAACATACGAACGATTCCTACTTTTGGTGTGTAAAAAAGATTTGAATACTATGTAATTAACCCACAAGATTGTATAACTCAGAGTTTTATGAACCAACGGTTTAGCAACAAAACAAAGGCACTTATATACATTCATTAATTCAACATAAAATGTATTCTACTAAAGCCCTTAGCAAATACCATTCAAAATAACAACAATCCCATATACATATAAAGAAATATCACCTTGTTGAAGAATAACAATGACTTGTAGCAAATGTAGATATTCCTTGCAAGTTGACTCACTAATTAACATGGTCTCTATTGAACAATCTCCTCTAATCTTTTTATACATCCCCCACCACCAAGTACCTTTAAATGGGTTTATACTTTCTATGTGCAAAATTGAGAGAAACTCAAAGTAAATAATATAAATATATATATATTTATATATTTATATAAAGTAAGACTAGTCTATTTAAAACATGGTGTTGGGAGGACACAATATTATATCCCTTAACAACATGTAACCATGGTTTTAAAAATCAGAACGGTCAAAAATCGTTTTTGCCACCGGTTCTTGGTTCAACTCGGTTTTTACCGGACCGAATTGGTGCCTAGTTCTCAGTTGAATCGGCCGATCCGGTCTGGTTTTTAAAACAGTGCATGTAACAACAACATGTAAACATTTTGGTTTGTTGATTTTGAAAATATAGTACCTACATTATTGGTGTATTATAAGAAAAATAATAGAGCTACCCAACACAGTAGATACATCTCTATCTTCAAAGCTATACCTCTATCCCAATCTACAAAGCATAAACTACAAAATAAAATGAGTAAAATAATATTTTTGTCCCTAAATTTTACCAAAAATTTGTTTTTCGTCTCTAAACTTTAACAAGCTCATTTTTCGTCTTGAAACTATTAAAAAGTTTGTTTTTCATTCCTAAACTATTGAAAATGTTTCACTTTCGTCCTTAAACTTTAAAAAAGATATTTTCTCATCGCTAAACTACTGGAAAAAAAAATTAATCACTATTTTTGTCTCTAAATTATTGAAAAAACTCTTTACAAAGTTTAAAGATGAAAAAAGAACTTTTCATAGTTTAGGGATTAAAAACAAATTTTTTTGAAATTTAGGGATCTAAATAGTATTTTACCCAGATAAAATCAATAACACTTCTCCTTTGCGGACTATGTTTATAATTCATTACTATATGTAGGGGGTGGTCTTCGAATTGTACTCCACGAGCAATCCCATTGAAGAATAGAGCAAACCAAGGAAATGGACTCGGACCATATGCAGTGGGAGAAAGAGCCTAGGCCCAATAAAGGAAATAAGGGCCAACTGTAGGAAACGACCCTACATCCTCGGATTGACGCATGATGATATATGGCCCCTCGGCCAAACACATCCAAGGAGTTCAATGCCAATGAAGTAGCTGACGACGAACCTATGAGAAGTGTTTGAGGAACTTCTGCATTAATTAAATGTTCCCCTTTATCATTGGCTGCATTTATTACTGAATGATTAACCTGAATAGTGCTTCATGTCCCCAAAATCTAATTTCATAATCAAAACTTGGGAGGAGACACCTGATAAGACGAGTATCTCTTGACCCCCATTATGGCAGCTCACTACTAAGAATAAAGCTTGGGGGGTATAAATAGAAGCTACATGCACACATAGAAGGTGATTCAAAACAATTAGAGAGATATAAAAGTTTAGAGAATTTGTATTTGCCTTTGGATGCATGTATTCTCGGCAAGATTAGCCCTAGGTTGATTATCGATAATAAACTTGTATCATTCAGCTTCTATTCTTGTTATAATCTCCCATTGTGGATTTATCCATCTTCCATTCACTACATTAGTTGTGATGATCAAATTCTAATTAACTACTCAGTTAGTTAGTTAGTTTATGACCTCCACACTATGATTTATTTATAATAATTAATCTATTTAGGGGCCAATTAAGACTTACATAGGATTATCCAAATAAATATGAATATATATATATATATTAATAGCCAAAGTTCAGAGAAAATCCAATTAGATTTTAATTGGATTCTCAATTTCACGTCACGTGCCCCATTTAATTTTTAATTTTGTGCCAAGTGAACTATTGAGTGTAAAAAATCGAAAAATCCAAATCTAATTAGATTTTAAATTGGATTTCAATTGGAGTCATTTGAATCTCTCCTAAAAAAAAAGTATAATCGTGATCATTTTTAATTGTACTCGTGCATATATACGGGGCTACGTAGTAGTTTTAATAATAAACTGTTTGGTACATGTGTTTAAACACATGTTTTTAGTTTTTAAACAATATTACACGTATTTTTATACACTTTTTTACCCATACAAATTTATAAAAAAACTGAAAATTGTTGTTTAAATACACGTACCAAACGGGTTCAAAACAACTTGGGCATTATTTTTAAAACAATGGTCCAATATAAGGCTGTGTTTGTTTTGACTTCAAACCATTTTCGGAAATGATTTTCCGGAAAATTGTGTGTTTGGTTAGATGCTGAAAATTGAGTCAACTGAAAACGATTTATGAGTTGACCATAAAATACACACAAAACGCTGGAAAACGATTTCAGCCCCTATTTTCACTTCAAACAAAATCCACTCCTCACAAAACACTCCCAAGCCCGAAGGAACTCCTCTCACAGGCACTCTCCTCACACAGTCACTCTCCAAGCTCCACACACAGTCACTCTCCAAGCTCCACACCCCACAGTCCGCCTAGCTCCAAACGCCGAGCCACAATCCGCCGAGCTCCACACGCCGAGCCACAATCCGCCGAGCTCCACACGCCGAGCTCCACAGACCGACCCACAGACCGAGCTCCACACACCGACCCACAGTCACGCCGATCCACCCACGGTGAGTCCGATCCACTCCATTTCTCAGTCCGATCCACCCCATTTCTCAGTCCGATCCAAACTTCAGTCCGATCCAACCCCTATTTCACTCCGATCCACACACTCCGACCTACCCTTCAGTCCGATCCACCCTCCATTTTAACCCGGCAACCTCACCTCACTCACCTCCGATTATGAACACCTCCGACCCACCCTCTACCAAAGCCGATCCACACACCTCCGACCCACCCTCTACAAAAGCCGATCCACACACCTAAACCCATCTAGCCACCCTCAAACCCATAAACAACCCAACCTCACCTCACTTTCGGGTCCAATGTGTATATATATATATATATTTATTTATTTATTTATTTGCTGTTTATTTAATTATTGTTTATATATATATTTATTTATTTATTTATTTGCTGTTTTAATTATCCATTGTTTTATGTAATTATTGATTTAAGAATTTAATTTTGTTACTTGTTACAATTATACAGCCATTGAATGTAATGTGATTTGTTGGTGTAAAAGCCTAGCATTGTGATGGTATTATGTTGTAACTTTTGTTGGTGTTACAATTATACAGAAATAGAATGCAATGTGATTTTTTGGTGTAAATATTGATTGTGATGGTATTATGTTGTGTACGTTGTTGATGTTATAGCTATACAGAAATAGAATGCAATGTGATTTGTTGGTGTAAATATTGATTGTGATGGTATTATGTTGTGTATGTTGTTCATGTTACAATTATACATAAATATATGTGCATAAATATTTTGGTACTCGCTATCAATGTGGTTTGGATGTTTTCTGTTTGTGGCTGTTTTTATATACTGTGTAATCAATAGCATGCTTGTTTACATACCTCTTATTAGACCACAATGTTTGTTATTTTTTAGATGAAGAAAAAAACCAAAGCCGCAATTCTTGCCTCAGTTGCATCTGTCCTCCTTGTGGGGGTTGCATTGTTAAGGAAATTGCGGCGTAGACGACTACCTAGGGCGCCTTATGTTAATCATGCAGCCGAGAGAGAGCATTACATAAATAGTATTCTGCATGGAAGTGAGAGACATTGTGTGAATCAAATTAGGATGAAGCCTATAGTTTTCCACCACTTATGTCACATCCTCACTGAGGGGGAGCACGTACGCCCGACTATTCACATGTCTGTTACGGAGCAAGTGCTAATGTTCTGTCACATTATTGGTCATAATGTGAGGTTTCGTGTAATTGGTAGTCGGTTCCATAGATCGACTGAGACTGTTCATAGATACTTCAAGGTCGTCCTTAGGGGGGTCCTAAAATTATATAGAGCTCTAATAAGACTGCCTAGCGAAGATACACCTCCAGAGATAAGGAATAGCAGAAGGTTCTACCCATATTTTAAGGTAAATATTGCGACTTGTCTATTTTTATAAATTATGAGGATTTGTGTAATTTTAAATCATTATGTCTGTCCAAAATTAGGATTGTGTTGGAGCAATCGATGGTACACATGTTCGTGCATCTGTGCCACTTGAAATACAATGAAGGTTTCGTGGTCGCAAAGATGGAACCACGCAAAATGTGTTAGTTGCCATTAGTTTTGACTTAAAATTCACTTATGTATTGGCTGGATGGGAAGGCAGTGCACATGATTCACGTGTGTTAAATGATGCATTTACTAGGCCAGGGGGATTTTCAATTCCCGAAGGTATTATAGGATTACTTCACATTTTTGGTTTATTAGTTTAATAAATATTGAGCGTTTTCCTAAGCATAGTAGTAATTTGGTTTTATTTTTGAATATATGTAGGTAAATATTATCTTGGTGATGCTGGGTATGGTAATAAAAATGGAATTTTGTCACCTTATCGGAGTGTGCGATATCACTTGAAAGAGTTTAGTGATCGTCCTCCTGAAAATGAGTAAGAATTGTTCAACCTCCGACACTCTTCATTGAGAACTACCATTGAGCGAGGGTTTGGAGTGTTGAAGAAACGTTTTCGAGTGTTGGATGCAGAACCATTTTGGTCTTTTGAAACCCAAGTGAAAGTAGTGTTAGCATGTTGTGTGATTCATAATCACATTATGGGAGTTGAACCAAATGACCATCTTATGGCGGATGCAATGAACCAAGTAGAGTCTACTGGCCCCCAACAGGAAACACAGTCACGTCGGGACTCCATTGAAGATAGTAGAGTGTGGAATGCTAAGAGAGATCAAATATGCCGGCTTATGTGGTCTGATTATACCAGGAGTGGAGAGTAGTACTTTATTTAGATTTTTATGATTGTAATATGCTGTATTTTTTTTCCTGTAAGGACAATGTATTTACTATGGACTTCTGGTGGTGTAAGGAAAAAGTATTTTCAGCATTACATTGTTATTACCAGTGTTAGCATGTTTCGTTCTATTGTGCACATCTATAAGCGTGGTTGTATGTGTGTTTGATTTGTTATTCATATTCTGAGCGTAATTACTAAATGCTACTCTCACTATACAATTTTGATATGTAGTAATGTCAAAGGGCAAAGAGAAGGTGAGCAGCAGCAAGCAGTTTAGGTGGCTGCCACCCATGCACTCAACGATGCTTAGGGTACTTGCGCAAGAGGCTGCAAAGGGCAACAAGCCGTCTAGCACTTTCAAGGCAGGCTCATTTGCTCTTGTAGCGAAGGAGATAACTGCCCAATTTGGGGTTGAGTGCCACCCCTCTTATGTTGAAAATCGAATGCGGACTCTAAGGACCATGTGGTCCACAATTCAGACTATTAGAAAGAAGAGTGGCTTTGGCTGGGATGATAACCTAAAAATGATAACATGCGACACGCAGACATACCAAGAAGAAGTCATGGTATGGCTTCCAACTATATTTTCTTAATATAAATGATAATATATGTTTTTGCCTTTTATAATCTATGAATTAAGAACAAGACAAGGCTGCTCAAGTACCCTCTTTATATGAAATTTATAGTGTCATTCTTTTTAGGATTCAATTGACCTAAATCATTTAAATGACATCTATATTGAATTGAATATTGAATTTATGAGTGAAGTGATTATTGCATTGTTATTATACGTTCCTTTCTCTCTTACAGGCGCATCGAAAGCATGCAGAGTATCTAAACAAAAAAATTGAGATGTATGATGAATTAGCTATTGTTGTGGGGAAGGACACAGCCACGGGTGGCTTTTCTAAGTCCTATGTGGATATTGAGAATGAACCAGACAATGGGGACAGTGCTAAGTTTGTTGCAGACAATGTGGAGGAAGGTGTGGTCGAGAAAGGGAAGAATGCAGTCGAGTCATCCACCACTGGGTCGGGAATTTCCAAGTCCCGCAAAAGAGGGCGTGCACCTTCTAATGCTGATGATAGTGTGCTGACTGATCTGTCTGATCAGCTGAAGGAAATAGCTGTGGCTCTGAAAGAAATCAACCGAGGCCCGGTGGATTACACAGCTCTTTACAATGAGGTCATGGCTATGATGGCGGATGGGTATAGCGAAGACATGCTCGCAACTGCGTTTGACCATCTTTGTGAAAATGAGAAGGCAGCACGGGGATTTCTAGCGAAGAATGCTAGGCTGAGAAAGCTGTGGTTGGATGGTTTTTTGTTTTCACAACTTTGACTTGTCTGTTTCATGTTGACTGTGATGGTAGTTTTAGGAATTAACTTTTGTTGTAGTACTAGTATTGACCTACTATTGTATTATATATGTAGTCTTTTGTATTATTGGGACAATACAATTGCCCAAATTATGTATTTGTACTGTTGATACCAAGAGTAGGTATCATTTTTGTACACCATGGAGGTGTAATGCCAATGGTGAACGATTGATGTGGCTGTTTTTATATGTATTTTGTACTGTTATAGATATGTCTAGGCAATGCAGGTACTTTGAATTTGGATGATTATTTTTGATGTTGAAGTGGATGATTAATTTTGTACTGTTACAGGGTTGTCTAGGTAATGCAGGTGCTTGAATATGTAAGGAATTTCATATTTACCGTAAAATGATCCACAAACCAAACATGGGAATTGATTTTCCGTAAAAAATGAATTTTATTTTTCGTAAAATGTTTGACCGAACCAAACATGAGAACTGATTTTCCGTAAAATAGAAAGTATTTTCCGTAAAATGTTTGAAAGAACCAAACACCGAAATTAATTTTTCGTAAAACGATTTCCGAAACAGCCAAACAGCCTGAATACATTTTCCTTTTCAGAAAATAGGATTTCTGAAAAATATTTATTTTCCGAAAAATATTTTACATCAAACAAACACAGCCTAAGTGTAATTTGAAACAAATGGGCTTGCCTGGGATTGAAAGTGATATTGATTAGAACGGGGGGAATGGGCTTAAAAATATATATAAAAAACTATTGGGCCACCGAGGTTTCGTAAGGAGGCGACATTCCTATTCCCTCACCCTCCCAAGAAATGAAGCTAGGATTATAAAAGCAGCGAGTAGTAGCAGTAGTAGTAGAAGTGTATCTGTATTGTGTAGAGACCATTCCAACCTGGTTGTTTTACTTTACTCATCGCACTTCTTTTCTTCTCATCAGGAGACGAGGGTTTCTTCGTCTTGGTTGTTGTAATCCAAACACAAATTCTGAGAGTTCTTTCTAACAAAAAAGGAAAGAATGGCAAAGGAGGATAATAATAATAGTAAGAAGAACAAGAAGGAGGAGAAGAAAGACGAAGATCTGGTGAGTACCCCTTCAATTTCAATTTCAAACTAACAAACAAAGTAGTAGTAGTAGTAGTTGTGATTTTGTGCTGATTGATCGTGTATTGCAAATTGCAGTCGGAAGAGGATCTGGCACTGAAGCAGCAATTGGAGCTTTACGTGGAGAGAGTTCAAGATGCTGACCCTAATTTACAGAAGGTCGCTCTTGAGAGCATGAGGTAATATTATTATAACTCACTCTTACTTACTTTTTAGGGTTATAAACCAAAATTTTCATTTTAGGGTTAGGGTTTTAATGTTAGGGATTTTGTTAGCTTTTTGGGCTTTTTAGATTAACTATGGGAACATTATTAGCTCCTTGTATGGAATAATGTAAAAAAAAAAAAAAAATTTTTTTTTGGGTATTATAGGCAGGAAATCCGAACCTCTACGAGCTCCATGACTTCGGTCCCAAAGCCGTTGAAATTTCTGCGGCCACACTATGGAACGTTAAAGGCGTATTACGAAACCATGGGGGACTCTGAATTGAAGGTATAATTTTGTTTGGTTGGACATTGTCCATTATGGAAGTAGTAGCTTTCCGGGCTTATCTAATTAACTTTTTTTTTTGTCAATGCAGAAGTACCTTGCTGATGTGCTATCCGTTCTGGCTCTCACCATGTCTGCAGAGGGCGAAAGGGTATGAATTTAAGTTTTGTTGATTCCATTAGTTAATTCTCTTTATAAATGTAAATGTAAATTCCTTTCATGTTGTTTGGGACTAACATTTATTTCGTTTCTTGTTTATTTTTTTGTGACAATTCTTTTAGGATAGCTTAAAATATCGATTGGAGGGTTCAGGAGGTGATATTGGCTCATGGGGCCATGAATATGTGAGGTGAGCACCATTTGATTAAAATAATTGTGGTCAGCATTGAGTTTTTAGGTGGTATGTAGTTTGTTCTGGTCATATTTTTTGTAAGGTTTATAGGTTCTAGAGTTTTTTTTACTAGCAGTGATTGAAGTTTAATACATATAAATGAATATTACCATCACTCACTATTGATTTTTATTACTATTTTTTGTTTGTAATCAGGAACTTAGCTGGAGAAATTTCACAAGAATATGCTAAGCGACAGGTTAGAAATAAATCTTATTGAATTCTATGATAGTTTTCATTATGAAAAGGCTTGTTATAGGTACTGGGAGCATTCTATAAATCTTCTTTTTTAAATCAGTGGCAAAAAACTTTCTATTCATGTGCATTTACAGCTAAGATTTAAAATTTGGTTTCATATGCACCTTGAAAAACAGATTAAAGTGCTTTAAATTTCTACTATCATGCACTACAATATTCACGCTTCCCTGAATTTGAAGTTATGTATCATGCAGTATGTTGTTGGAGTAGCATTACATTGTAATAATGCTCATTGCTCTGATATATGTGCAATATCTGTGATTAGAGTGGAACATTCTTTGATAAATATTTTTCTCTAGAGTTTTCATCTTCTTTGGTGTTCCATGCTTTATCGTTAAGAACTCATTCTTAATTTTAATTATTTTTTCTTTGAATTTACCATAACAGAGCGAAGAAGTTCCAATTGAGGATCTTATGGAGCTTGTTCAACAAATAGTTGCTTTTCACATGAAGGTATAATTCGGTAACATGTGACAATATGACTATAGGTGACATTTGATAGGATTTTTTTTTGTTTGGTTTGTTTCTAATCAATGCGAATTGCAATGCAGCACAATGCTGAACCTGAAGCTGTTGATCTTCTAATGGAGGTACCAAGCAGTATTGCTCTTTTGATCTTTTTCCTTTGTTGTGCCTTCCTGCTTGTCATTTTTTTCTCCTTTTGGTGTTTGGCCAACATTGAGATATGTAATATCTGACTAATGCTAGGTTGAAGACCTTGATCTTTTAATTGAGCATGTTGACAGTACGAATTTCCGAAGGACATGTCTCTATCTAACGAGTTCAGCAAGGTAAGTGGGATTATACCATAAATTTTTGGAGATGCTTATCCGATGGATTAATCATTTAACATATATAAGGATTAATCATTTAACACTCTGATTGCAAGCTAAGTGGGATTATAACTAGCATGGGATTTAACTCTTTGATTGCAAGCTAAGTGGGATTATAACTAGCATGGGATTGTTTTGGGGGGTGGGGGAGGGGGTCATGGTTACACCAATTGGGTGCGTGTGTGACTTATCATTAAAAAAAAGTATGTTTCATTGTCAGTTCTGTTTTGGTCATCTATTGCTTGTTTTCTGGTCAATTCACATGGAAAGTTTATTTAATAAAGAGATATCTGCATTTAGGCTCAAAAAACATAGGCAAGTCTCAAGAGAATACCATGCAACTCCCGAAAAGATTGACATATGACTTGAGCTTGCTCTTGTTCAAGAACTTGGATTACTATACTTTATAATAATTTTGACCCTTTTGCTGCTTGTTAAGGGTTGAGATGAACAGGTTTTTATTTACTAAAGAATATTGCAATATAAATTTTTTGCCATGTATGAAATGCTGCATCAATGATCTAATATGTTCAGTAAAAGACAACCTTCTGCGGTTCTGCCTCGGGGGTTATTATTATTATTTTGATAAGTAATAAATTTTATTAAGAGAGAAGATTGCTTTAATTTCACGATGATGAATGAAACACGAAGAATCTTTAAAAATCATATAATCATACAAAAAGCAAAGTGAGTCTTGGAACTCAAGAACAGAATTACAACGAGTAAAACTCAACATGCGAGACCAATCAAACAAAGTTTGAATTAGCAAGGATTGCAACTGATCAAGAGAGCTCTCAATATCCTTGAAAGTGCGTCTTTTACGTTCCTTCCACGCTATTCACTTCAAACATAATGGAGTAAGGATTCAAACATCCAACCAGTGTTTCCCAAACCAATTCCTCCAACCAAACAATAAGTCTGCTACCATCGATGACAACACTCAATGAGTCCCAAACATCTTAAAGACTACACTCTACAAAATATATGCAACTTCACAATGGAGCAACAAATGATCCATTGTTTCTCTTTTTTGATAGGACAAATGATCAATTGTTTCTCCACTGCACTGATACATGCAACACCAGCCAATTATAAAGTATCCCCTCTTGATGAAATTATCATAGGTAAGAATCCTACCCCAAGCTGCTGTCCAAACAAAGGACACTTGGTCAGGGACCTTAGCACACCAAATATTCCTCCAAGGGAATAAAATAGCATTGGTGCCATTACCATAGCCTTATAATGGGAACAAACGCCAAACTTTCCACTCATTCAAGAACCATCTCATCCTATAAAATCCCTCCCCTCTAGGCACCTGAGAGTAAATATGAATTAGAAAGGAGTTCACGGATTCTAACTTCCAATCTTGAAAGTTTCTGTGAATCGCACATACTGACTCTGAATGCCTTTCATATGGCTGTCTAAAAAATCAGAGACTAAGTGGTGCAGCCATGGAAGATTGATGTAAAATTACTTTGCAAATTCGCCTATTCAAGAATTATTATATGGGCTCCATGTGTAAAGTCAAATTAAAGTAAAAGTCATGTAGTTTTATAGGTCTAGGTTTGAGTCTTTAAAGTTGCAATAGTTTTTTATTTGGGTTTATATTTTATTAGTTATGGTCAATTTATGTTATGGGGAAAATACGTTATTTTAGCAATTTTTGCGAATTAAGGGTATTTTGGTACTTTAGTTGAGTCTAGAATTTTCTAGTAGATCCTAAGTATCCTAGGTTTTATTTTCTTTGGGTTCAAGTCAGTATTTTATTAGGTTTTAGTTTACTAGTCAAACCAAGAGTCCTAATACTACTAGGACAAGAGTCTTTGTATATAATTGTGCTCAATGTATTCAAAGGAGATGAGAGTTGATTAATTTAATTATTTAGTGTATTGAGCATTGAGACATGTTGGCATTTGTTGATGTTTTCTCTCTACATCTTCTCTGTTCTTCTTCTTCTTCTTCTTCCTTAAAACCCCAAATCAAGCCTTTCCTTTTACCTATCAAAACCCCAAATCCCCACATACTTTCTTATACCAAATAGCCATCAAATAAATAACACAATAAACCACCTTTTAATTCCTAACTCAATCCCATAACCCTTTCTTCAACAACTCTAAATCCTATTTCCACAAATCCTCCTAAACCTTAACCCACCACAACCACATGTATACAAATTTCTCAATTTTTCCTACGTCACTAAGGCATCTTTGTCAATTGAGTATGCATATATGTCGGTACAAATCCTTTAGAGTATGATGTCCGCTACATTGGTCGTGCCGAAACCTTACACGTGTGCCATCTCTAACCTCAAAGGACATGCTGAGAGAAACTGTCTTAGCCTGCTCTGATACTTTGTCAAAGACTTCAACCATGTGTCCCTCTACATGGCCCATCCCTTTCACCCCATACTTTGAAGCAATCACCCAACACCAAAAATGTGTATCTGCATGCCCAAAACACCATAACCATTTTCCTAATCCCCAAACCGCCTACCTCAATAGGTGAACAAACTGTATTCCACTTCACCAAAGGGTATTTGAAATCCACAAGAAGTTTCTCTGAAGTCTCACAAGCCTATTAGTTATGAACATTGACATAGTATATAAAGAAAGATAAAAAGTTGGTAAGCTTGAAAGCATACTCTTTGGCAAGGTTAGCCTCCTTCCCTTGATAGATATTATCTCTTCCAACCAGGTTATCTCTATTCCATCTTCTCTAATATAGGATTCCACACACAAAGAGCCTTAAAGGATGCCTCCAAAGGCATACTCAAGTAACTAATAGGCAAGCTTCCCCAACTATGCAATGTAATATATCTGCTAGCTTGATTATGTCACCCACTCTGCCTATTGGGGCCGCTTCACTCTTGCCCAAGTTGACATTCAGGCCTATAAGAGCTTTAAAACAAATCAACACCATTCTTATATACAAAATTTGTTCAATATTTGGATCACAAAATAAAATGGTTTCATTAGCAAAATAAGAGATGGAGATACTTAGCGTCTTAGTTGTAGCAGGCCCTACTCAAAATCCATGAATAACACCCCCCCCCCTCCTTAGTTTTCTTCAAAATCTGGCTCAACACCTCTATAACCGGAATAAAAGGCAGTGGTGATAAGGGATCCCCCTCCCTTAACCCCTGCGAACTACTGAAAAAACTGTAGGGGAATTGTTAACCAAAACTGAGAAATGGACTGTAGAAATACAAGCATATATCCACTTCCTCCACTTCTCACAAACCCCATTCTACTCAAGAGTTAAAGTAATGTATCCCAATTCGCATGGTCAAGAGTTAAACTTTTTTACATTACTTTTATTTATTTTTTATTTTATCTCCGCATCTCTCTCTCTCTCTCTCTCTCTATGACATTTCACATTGCTACATAATGCAGATATCTCCCTGGACCTGATGACATGTTGGTCCTAGATATTGCCTACATGATTTATATAAAATTTGAGGAGTATCCCAATGCGCTTCAGATTGCCCTATTTCTGGATAACATGCAGGTTTGTACCTTAAGTAAAGTTATTTTTATAGCCCATCCTTTCCTTACCAGTCAATTGTGAACAGTGTTTGCTTGTATTTGGTGAAGAGCTGCAAGAGGAATTATGTTTCTTCATTGATTGAAGAATTTCATAGCTACACATTACTAGGAAATCTTATTAAATACTTGTCAAAATTTATGATGTGATCCTTAAAATGTTAGTATGGTTTGGTTCTCATAGTCTAAAGTATTTGTTGGCAGTATGTGAAGCAAGTATTTACATCTTGTGATGATCAGCTGAGAAAGAAGCAATTCTGTTACATCCTTGCTCGACATGTAAGTCTTGAATTTTACGTACTTTTGATATTCTTTGAGTTTACATTGTTGACCAACTTATTTTTATTTTTTATAATATATGGATGAATTTCTCTTTTTAGAGATTGAGTTTGATTTTGTATTCTTTATGAAACGTACTATTTAGCAATCCTACACTGTTGCTAGGATTATATAGGAATTTCCTCTTTTGTATTTAAAGGCAATCATGTCCATGGTGTTGGGTTAGAGTATCTGTCTAATATAGTTAAACTTTTTCCTGATCATTGTTGCTGGGTATTATTATAGTGTGATGAAATAGTCAAGACTGTTGTCCTTGCTCAGCACATTTCTTTTTCTCTTTTTTTGGATGGTTTGTGGAGTTTGGTAATTTCTTATAGTTCATTGCTATTTTTTGACATGGGGAAAGAGTAAATTATGATAGATGATTAATAAGAGAGGGTGCAAGTGGTAAGAAACTTGTGAGTGAGGCATGGGATTGGATGTCAGGGAGTTTCTGTTGTCATTTTGTTTGAAAGAGGTCAATTTAAACTATTCTTATATATGGATTTTTGTTACTTGGTACATTGATAGCTAACTGATATTTGGTTGTTTGCTGACCGTTGTTCTTCATTGCAGGGTATAACATTTGAGCTAGATGAAGAGATGGCTGCCAATGATGATGACCGAGAGGCATTACAGGACATTATAAACAACACCAAGCTAAGTGAAGGCTATCTAACACTTGCTCGTGATATTGAGGTTATGGAGCCCAAATCTCCTGAAGATATCTATAAGGTTTGAGCTTTTGATCTGTATAATTCATAATGGTGGACTTGATTTGACCCTCAATGACCACAGTTTTTAATTTGGTTTTCTAGAGATTTAAGAGTTGGTTGTTTAACTTAAAAAAAGAAAATAAAAGAAAAAGAGTTGGTTGTTTTATATATTTTAAAGGTATCTGCCCTAGTGTTGTTTATTATCATATTGTTCATGTAGGATTTCCATCAAGTGAGATCATGAAGCTTTACTTTACTCTCTTCTTTTTCATCTCCCCTCTCCCTCTCTCTTTTTGAAAAGATTGCTGAAAATTCTGTCTTGGGTTCCTCTTGAGTGGTGCTATTGTCCTATTTGGAGTCTTCCCATAAATGATAATAAAAGTTCAATATACCATTTTTAATTTTTTTTATTGGTTAGTCACACTACCACAGAGTCAGTTTTAACCCATGACTTTACCCTTCCAACCTATTCTTATTATGGGGAGAGGAAGTGTCATTTGAGCCAAAGTTTATAGGCTAAAGGTAGCCTTTTCAAATAAAGAACTTTATATTGTAATGACTGATAATAATATATGGGCCTTAATTTTAAGACAATAAAAGTATTGCTCTTATGTCTTGAATCTTTGATTGTAATTTCTAGGGAGCTCCTTGTTTGCTGCTTCCGTTTACACTAGTAAAATTTTTTTCTAATAAAAAGAAAGAAAGTAAAATCATTCTTTTTGAGGGTGGAGTGAGTGCTTATACATTTTTGAGACTATTATATATACCATTATATATGTGTGTGTGTGTGTGTGTTTGAGGAAAGTCAAGCGGGTAGCTACTATGATTTCTTTGTTAGGAGACCTTGATGAGAAAACAATGTTGTTAAATTTTTTATTATTTATGCAGTGATTTATTCCCTCTGATTGCGATGCTTCCAATTCCTTATGGCATAGTCTAGGAATACTTGCTGCCAATATACTGATATTATGCCAGTCTTTTTGTTTCTTTATATCACTTATATACATTTTTCCCCCATTCAAATCATTACTTGTCTGTGTGTGTATCTGTTTTATGCAACGTGCTGGTAGCCTATATGACTAGATAGGTAGGAATCTTAATCATTAATTACCAGAAACCAAGAAAAAAAAGAAAAAGAAAAAAAAAGAGGAATGTTCTAGGTTCTCATTATATGTTTGAATGAATTTGTATCATATTGACTTATTTGCTTTCTCGTGTTTTCTTAGGCACACTTGCTTGATGGCCGGGCTAGTGCTGGTGCAACTGTTGATTCAGCTAGACAAAACCTTGCTGCCACCTTTGTTAATGCTTTTGTAAATGCTGGCTTTGGTCAGGTAATGTGTTTTGCTATTTGCATGATAGATATCGTATGGGTGTGAGTTCTCTTGATATTGAATCTTATTTTTGCTGCAGGATAAGTTAATGACAGTCCCCTCAGACAATTCGAGTGCTGGTTCTTCTGCTAACTGGCTTTTCAAAAATAAAGAACATGGGAAGACTAGTGCTGCTGCAAGTCTTGTAAGCATCCCTTTACTGCCTGTGGTTTATTATCTCTTCTTATATGTTCAACCTGATTTCAGGATTCTCACTGCCTTCTATCCTAACAGGGTATGATATTATTGTGGGATGTTGACTCTGGACTTGCCCAAATGGACAAGTATTTCCATGCAAGTGACAACCATGTCAATGCTGGTGCGTTATTAGGAGTGGGGATAGTAAATTGTGGAATAAAGAATGATTGTGATCCGGTGAGTTTTATCAATTTATTATTATTATTTTTTTGCACTGAAGATCGTATGATCTGAATTGCATCTTAATCTCACTCTTCTTTTCTCAGGCACTGGCTCTTCTAGGTGAGCATACAGATAAAGAAGACCCATACATTCGGATTGGGGCAGTAATGGGCCTTGGGATTGCTTATGCTGGTACTCAGAATGAGCAGGTGAAGTATCTTGTTGCTTTATGTGAATAAATCTTTTGGGCCATGACAATCATATTTATGTTGATGGATGTTTTGTGACGTCTTTCTGTATCCTTTATGCAAAGAATAACATCTGTGCATGTATTTACTGATCCTACACGATGCATGCTCTATTTCACTCTGGTTACTAAGGTTGACAAATGGTATTACTTTATTCGGTTAAAAATTCTAAATTGTAAAAATTTGGGCTAAAAGTGTTATAATGTCTTTTCATATGAAAGCTAACTTTTAACTCTTTTATCAGATACGGAGTAAATTGGCTCCTATACTGAATGATGCTAAAGCCCCACTTGATGTAATTTCCTTCGCTGCGCTCTCTTTGGGTTTAATATATGTGGGTTCCTGCAACGAAGAGGTTGCTCAGGCAATTATATTTGCATTAATGGATCGAAGTGAGTCAGAGTTGGGGGAGCCGCTAACTCGGCTTCTACCTTTAGGCCTTGGTCTTCTGTACCTCGGGAAGCAGGTAACCTTCTATCTGAGACAATGGATTTTTCTTATTCTATCCATTCTGTAAATTCCATCAATGCGGCCTAAAAGATGTCATTCAATGTGACAATATTGAACATTATGGCTCTATCCCTATGATTGTTTTTTGAATAAGTTTCTTGTGTTTGACAGGAAAGTGTGGAGGCCACGGCTGAAGTTTCTAAGACCTTTAATGAAAAAATCAGAAAATATTGTGATATGACGCTACTGTCATGCGCCTATGCTGGAACAGGGAATGTTCTTAAGGTATTCTTTAAAAGGCAATTTAATCAACCGTTTGTAAGTTTTTATAGTTAATGCAAATGAGCTTTGGCTCAAAAGGCACTTTCCTCTTCAAAATGGGTGGAGGGTGAGGTCGTGGGTTCACAACAACTGGGTGTATGTGTAACTTAAGAATATATTTTTGGTAGTTAATTATATAATTTATGAGTTTCTTTTACTTGCCCAAAGTAGCTGATACTTTTCTCTGTGTAGGTTCAGAATCTTCTGGGTCATTGCTCACAACACCTAGACAAGAGTGAAACTCACCAGGGTCCTGCTGTGCTTGGAATTGCTATGGTTGCAATGGCTGAAGAATTAGGGCTTGAGATGGCAATTCGTTCATTAGAGCATCTTTTGCAGTATGGAGAGCAGAATATCCGTCACGCTGTTCCTTTGGCTCTTGGCCTCCTTTGCATATCAAACCCTAAGGTATTTATCTTTTTAGCTCTGGCTTCCCTTCAGTTGGGTCGATTCAGTCTGCTAAAGCTGATGTTGCACCTTTTTCCTTATCAAAGGAGTGATATGACCGCAGGTGGTTTGATTAGAAAGCCTGCTCATCAGTCTCAGCTGGATTGACTAAAATAAATGGCTATTCCAATGCTTCCTAAGTTTTGGATAAGTAAATTAATAAAATTCATCTAGTCAAATTTAAATCACTTTACTCTCAATCCCCAAATTCAAGGATAACCTTTAATGCAAGTCTTATCTTCTTTTTACTTTCTGTATTGTGCTTGTAATCTGACTATTCATCAACTTTAAGGAAACTATATATCTATGATGTGTGCAGATAAGCTGTTTGAATCTGACTCTTTTCTTTTTTTGAGGTTTGGGGGGGGGGGGGGTAATTATAAGCTGTTTGAATCTCTTTTAAGCTGATGATAGTCTCTCTCTCCATGATTTTGCCTTGCTTACCAATTTGTTGATCCATTTTTGGTCAGGTCAATGTTATGGACACGTTAAGCAGACTTAGCCATGACACAGATTCAGAAGTAGCAATGGTAATACAATATTAAAACTTTCATATAAATTTGTATCATTATTTCTTCAATTACCTTTTTAATGCTAAAAATATATATTTGGATTCAACAGGCTGCGGTAATCTCGTTGGGATTGATAGGTGCGGGTACGAACAATGCTCGAATAGCTGGCATGCTTCGGAATCTTTCAAGTTATTACTACAAGGATGCCAACCTTCTTTTCTGTGTAATGCTTCTAATGAATTCTTAGATTTACTTTTCTGTACAATATTTCATAGAGTTTAGAAATATTGATCGAGTCCCCTCTTTTACAGGTGCGAATTGCTCAAGGTCTTGTACATATGGGGAAAGGATTATTAACTCTTAATCCGTATCATTCTGAACGGTTCTTGCTATCCCCGTAAGTAATCTTTTTGCATGGAACCTTGCAACCCCACCTCACTTGTTTAAAATATATTTAATCTTTACCGCCCTAAGTCATTGAGAAGTGTTTTTTCATATATCATGTAAACAATTTCCTTCTATCTAACAGGACTGCACTTGCTGGAATCGTTATCATGCTACATGCATGCCTTGACATGAAAGCAGTGATATTGGGAAAATATCATTACATGCTCTACTTCCTTGTTTTGGCCATGCAGGTTTGGGGATTTTCTCCTCAATTTTTTTTTAATTTCAGTTAATTCATTAGCTATTGATGGTCAATTCTCTTTCTTTGTTGTGACAGCCAAGAATGTTGATGACAGTTGATGAGAATAACAAACCTATATCTGTACCTGTTCGTGTGGGTCAAGCCATTGATGTTGTTGGCCAGGCGGGTCGTCCCAAGACTATCACTGGTTTTCAGACACACACGACACCTGTGCTTTTGGCTGCTGGTGATAGAGCAGAACTGGCGACTGAGAAGTATGCATTCCCTTCAATGTCTTCATAAAAAAAAAAAAAGTTATGCTATTGGGTTGCTTACATTACTTTTTTTCTTTTTTGGTAGGTATATTCCGCTATCCCCTATTTTGGAAGGGTTCGTTATCTTGAAGGAGAATCCTAATTATAGGGAAGAAGATCACTAAAGTTGGTTCCAGAAATATCTTGCGGTTCTGACCAAACTCTTTTCCAAGTTTTCATAGAGGCTGTAATTTTTTAAAGATTTGATTTGTTATCAATTTAATAGTTCCATGTAAATCTACTAACCTTTCTTGTTCTGTGTTCCTTGCAAGCAGAAAATACAATGCATACAAAGACCATATAAAGCTATCAAGGATATATTTATTAGGAAAAACTAGTTTAAAAGAAAAATGTCTGATAACTATCTAGTGGCCATGATTAGCAAGCAAACTTCTACTATGAAAAGGAATTTAGTCTACAAGTTGAGTCGTAGAGTCCTGGGCTCAACGTGAGGCCCGGATTGCAAGAAATGACATTTCCTTTTATTTGTGATAGAGAAATAACCAAACTACTATAATGAAACATTAGAAATTATCTCAATTTATTAGTATTACCATCATGTATGTCTGGGCATAATTTCAATAGTCTTTTATATGAGAACATTCAAATAAATAATGATATATTATAGTAATAATTCTCGCAAACTTGGAACAAATGACTCTAAAAATGTAGGACTAAAAGTTACGAACTATGGTAATTATTTAAAAAAAAAACTGTCATAGGTCGTTGAAATGAACTTTTTATTTTTTTATTTCTTTGAAGTATTAGTCCAAAGAGTTTTAGGATAGGGCTACCCCCCATAAGCTGACAGCCTTGCAAATGAATAACTACTATACCATATGAATGTGTATTCCTATTATTCAGCCCTAAGAGCATTCACAATAGTGGGAGATAAAAATTTAGCATTTTAGCTCCACCAAGAGTTACTTTATCTATTTTACTTACGTACATACTGCAGCAGTGGATTTATTTTAGCTTTTAACACAATAAAATAATATAAATATCACAATAAAATAATATATCTATTACAATAAAATAATATATCAACTACAATAAAATAATATATCCTATACAATAAACAACAATTACAACCACCTTCAACCGCCACCGCCGCTGTTGGCGCTGCCGCCGACGACTCTTTTACCGCCGCCGACTATTTCACTACAAAATAAATGTCTCTGTAACACCATTTCACAACAAAATAACACCACAAAATAACACTAAATCCAGAAAAATTAAGCCAAAACAACAACAAAAATTCACTACAAAAGAAGAGAGAGCACTAACCTGAAGTGGATCGGTTGGAACGGCGTAGGCTGAGGCGTGGGCTGGGACGGCGATTGTGTGGGCTGGGATGGCGTGAGACGGCGACGGCGTGGGTTGGGAGATGAGAGCTTGATGAGAGAGATGAGAGCTTGAGAGATGAGAGATGAGAGCTTGACAGACGGCGTGGGCTGAGATGGCGTGGGACGGTGATGGCGTGGGACGGCGTGGGCTAGGACGGCGACGGCGTGGGCTGGGATGGCGTGGGTTGGGACGGCGATGGCGTGGGATGAGAGCTTGAGAGAGATGTGAGCTTAAGAGAGGAGAGATGAGAGCTTGAGAGTGATGAGAGCTTGAGAGAGATGAGAGCACGATCAGATAATAAAAGAAATGAAAAAAAAATAAAGTGAGTTGCATTATTTTAATCAGAATTGGATTAAATTTTTTTTTTTTTTTTTTTTAGATGTGTGCTACAGTGCACATCTATAGATAGATGTGTACTGTAGCAAATCAGCTAAAATTTATAAGTTTGCCTCCACTGCTGCAAGGCTTTTTTGGTATATTAGTGGAGCTAAAATAGCATTATAGCTTTTTAGCTCCACTGCTGCAAATGCTCACACTAGCCAATAGTTATATCATATGAATGTCTTCCCGTCATCGAGCTTTGTTGCGGTCTGCGATGACAAGTTCTTTCTCTCTTGGGATTAAGACTGCCTATTTTGATCTCTCCTAGATTTTTCAAAAGTGGAGATTGGTGCACTGGATGCGACTTTTGATTAAGAAACTGGTACAAGTTCATTATGGGAGAACCTTTCTATTCTTTTTAGCTCATTACATGTACAAAAGAGATAATAAACTCTACACAAGTTGAAAATGAAAATAGACATAACACTGTTTCTCATGATTCACTGCCACCAGGGTGAAAAAAACGTAATTAGCAGTCTTCTCAAAAATTTACATGAAGTACTTATATATGGATTAGACTAAAGCCAGATAAAGAAGGAACAAAAAAGGAAAACAAAAAATTAAGAAGTGTCTTATAAACCTCTCATTTAATCCTTCTAACTTATCAGCCTCTTGGAATGCAAGAACTTTGGATAAACTTATCTTGAAACCATTCGACATTCATCATTCATCACTGTTTCAAAAGCTAATTGAATAGGAGATCATTAGTATAATGCTATATTGACCTTATGAACATTTATTAAAATTTTAGAAGAAAGAAAGAATAACTGAATTCATTATCCCGAAAATTATCATAGAAAAATGTACCAACCATAGTGTTATACCCCTTGCATAATTTGATTGAATTAGGCTCCGTTTGTTTTGGCTTCAAACCGATTCCGGAAATGCTTTTCCGGAAAAGTGGATGTTTGGCTGTTACTGAAAATTCAGTCAAATTGAAAATGTTTTCAGTTTGACCGTAAAATAAGGCTGAGAGGGCAGAAAACCAATTCAGTTCTTATTTTCACTTCAAACATTTTCCATCTCCTCTCTCACATGCACTCGACGCCCACAGAGCTCTCCAAGCTCCGATCCACACACCAAGCTCCAAGCTCCGATCCACACACCGATCTCCAAGCTCCAAGCTCCAATCCACACACCGATCAAGCTCCAAGCTCCGATCCACACACCGAGCTCCACCATCTCCCTCACGCAGCCGATCCTCTCCACGCACGGTGAGTTTCCCTTTTCCATTCCTCAATCCGCTCATTTCTCAGTCCGATCACCCTCATTTCTCCGATCCACCCTCTCATCACTTCATTTCTCAGTTCGATCCACACAACTCCGATCCACACACCAAAAATACAGAGAATGATCCAGCCGACCCACCCTCAAACCCAAAATTTCTCAGTCCAATCACCCTCATTTCTCCGATCCCTCCCTCATCTCTTTTTCAAACCCAACCTTCCACCGCCGGCAACCAAACCCAGTGCCATTTTCCCCTTATTAGCTTCTTTATTATTATTATTATTATTATTATTATTATTATTATTATTATTATTATTATATATACTTTTTTTTTTGTGCTATGACTAAAATTTTCCCATTTTTATTTGGTTGATAATGAGTATTGGGTGTAGCTGATGTTGAGTGGGTTGCAAAAATTTGATGTGGGTACCGTGGGTTTGGGTACAAATTTGATGTAAAAATAGTTGTGGTGAGAGTTGGTTATTGGGTACAAATTTGATGTGGCTATTGTTGTTCTGTGAGTTTTGAAATTTGATGTTGGTTGTTGGGTTTGAGTTTGGATTGTTCAAGTTTGTATTTGTATGAGCAAAAATATTATTGTTCAAAAGTTTGATGGTATGAGCAGAGAAGATTATGAGTTAGTTTATTTTTCATAATTGTTAATGCTTCCACCTAGTATGAATTTCTAGTTCCACCCCTAATTATACTGGATTCTGCCATGCCCCTCATGAAACCAAAGACTCATTTCTAGTTGCTTCACTTTCCTCATTAAGCACTTCGTATTGTGTCTTGTGTATTGGAGTGGGTACAGGAACATAATTCTTCTCACTGTAAACCAAAAAAACAGATCAAGAAGAAAAGAAAAATGAGTTAAGTAAAATACTTTGGCTACAATTTTTGAAAGCAGGACCTTAGATATCAAGTACTAAGATGGACATGATAAATCATATTGCACTTGCCATGAATCTGTCAGAAAATCACATTTTGATTATAAAACGATTGTAGCTCAAAAATATTAATAGGGCAATTTCCTAATGGTTGATGGAATTACCTTAACAAAAGAGTCAAGCTATAGCTTCATCTCACTGTTTTCATGATGCTTTACCCTTTTGTAATAGAAAGTCTCAAATGAGTGAAGTGATTATTGCATTGTTATTATACGTTCTTTTCTCCCTTACAGGCGCATCAAAAGCATGCGGAGTATCTAAACAAAAAAAATTGAGATGTATGATGAATTAGCTATTGTTGTGGGGAAGGACACTGCCATGGGTGGCTTTTCTAAGTCCTATGTGGATATTGAGAATGAGCCAGACAATGGGGACAATGCTGAGTTTGTTGCAGACAATGTAGAGGAAGGTGTGGTCGAGAAAGGGAAGAATGCAGTTGAGTCATCCACCACTGGGTCGGGAATTTCCAAGTCTTGCAAAAGAGGGCTTGCACCTTCTAATGCTGATGATAGTGTGCTGACTGATCTGTCTGATCAGCTAAAGGAAATATCTGTGGCTCTGAAAGAAATCAACCGGGGCTCGGTGGATTACACAGCTCTTTACAATGAGGTCATGGCTATGATGGCAGATGGGTATAGCGAAGACATGCTCGCAACTGCGTTTGACCATCTTTGTGAAAATGAGAAGGCAGCACGGGGATTTCTAGCCAAGAATGCTAGGCTGAGAAAGCTATGGTTGGATGGTTTTTTGTTCTCACAACTTTGAGTATTTGGCTGTTTCATGTTGACTGTGATGGTAGCTTTAGGAATTAACTTTTGTTGTAGTACTAGTATTGACCTACCATTGTATTATATATGTAGTCTTTTGTATTATTGGGACGATACAATTGCCCAAATTATGTATTTGTACTGTTCAGATACCACGACTAGGTATCATTTTTGTACACCATGGAGGTGTAATGCCAATGGTGAACGATTGATGTGATTGTTTTTATTTGAATATTATGGGTATATTCAAATGATTATTTTTGATGTTGAAGTGGATGATTATTTTTGTACTGTTACAGATATGTCTAGGCAATGCAGGTGCTTGAATTTGGATGATTATTTTTGATGTTGAAGTGGATGATTAGTTTTGTATTGTTACAGGTTTGTCTAGGTAATGCAGGTGCTTGAATTTGTAAGTCATTTCATATTTTCTGTAAAATGATCCACAAACCAAACATGGGAATTGATTTTCCGTAAAAAACGAATTCCATTTTCCGTAAAATGTTTGACCGAACCAAACATAGGAATTGATTTTCCGTAAAACGGAACGCATTTTCCGTAAAATGTTTGAACGAACCAAACACTAGAATTGATTTTCCGTAAAACGAATTTCGAGGCAGCCAAACAACCTGAATACATTTTCCTTTCCCGAAAATAGCATTTCTGGAAAATATTTATTTTCTGGAAATGCTTTTACATGAACCAAACGGAGCCTTAGATTGTATAAATATGTGCTAAGTCCAACATTTGGAGTTTATTAACAAATTTTGAATATAGATGTCACCACATTTTTCTCGAATCATGACAAATGATATCATAGCCAATCTAGATGACTCATATGAATTGATGGACTCTTATTCTTATAGAAGCGGAAATATTATGTACCAATTATAATAGACTACATTAGCAATTGTGGAAAAAATACAAATAACTTTGTCCCTAATTTTTTTGGCTATTAATAGAGAGAGAGAGAGAGAGAGAGAGAGAGAGAGGTTGCCAAGAAGAAATGGAAGAGAGATAAAGGAAAAAAGAATGAGCAAAAAGATTAACAAATAAAGAGAGATTTTTTTAAATAGAGAACGAGAGTAAAGTGAGAATCCTCAATTTTTTTTATTTTTTATTTTGGATTTTCATTTGATTTTGGAAAATAAGAATTGTAATATGCATTATGAATTAAAAAAAAGCATTAACAAAAACCAAAAAACTTGCCAAACACTATCAAAATTACAATATGTATGATTTCAAATACCATTTAATCACAATAATTATTTTTATTTTTATTATTTTACAATGGTAAACTAGAACCTAATTCTTGTGAAGGCTGGATACTTTTCCACTTGAAGAGAGTAAAGGTGAACAATACCAGATCCGAACCGATCTACTACCTCGACTTTGAGCAAATTGCGCAGTTGCCATGGGATTCCAACAAAGATAGGCCGATGGTAGGAGCAATGACATATTTTTTACGTCTATCAGCCGAAACGTCGATTGTTGATTTAGGACATTATCAACACTTGAACTGACAGACATATATATATATATATATATATATATATATATATATATATGGATAATGTTATTTTAATAATATATACATAAACCAAACAACATTATTTTGTACTAGGATTATTGGGTACGACGCATGACATAAAACTCTTAGGAGCTCACTTTGAAATCACAAGATTAGAACTCTCTCACTAACGTCTTTGTGGTTCGCCTTGCCCACTCCAAAGCCTAATTCAAGTCGTTGATCCTCCGAGTTCCACCACTAATCTGCAAGGGTAAGTCACTTTCTTGTATTTTTTTCCTTTATATTGTCTTACTCTCAGCGCCTTTGGTAAGACCGAATCAACCACCCAAACCAAGCATAGAAAATTCGCTCAACTAAGATTGGAAGACTAACATTTAGCAAGGCTAATAAGTACTTGTCCGGGCCTAATCGACTAAAATGGTTCAACTAGAAAAACCCAAAATACTCGAGATTTTGACCATTAAATAACCTAGGGTAGAGCTAGAGGTACCATCCCAACTAGAGGTAAGATGGTTTAAAATTTTAAATCACAATTAAATTATATGAATAAATTGCATGAAGATTCAATAATAGGACTAGTAACTAAAAATTCATGTGGTATCCGATTGAAAAAAAAAAAAAAAAAAATCTTTTTGGTTATTTTTTTTCATCTGAGTTTTTATTTTTATTTTTATTTTTTAATTAGCTTAAAAAAATTAGTTTTATCTTTTTGTCAACCATTTAACATAAATACTACCAAAAACTATATTTTTTTGTTTCATATCTAACAAATAAGTTAGAGAAAATTACGAGATATCAACCAGAGAGATAATAGGTTGGACCCGAGGAAAACCCATTACATTTTTTTTTATTGTAGAGAAAGAAAAAAAAAAAAAAAAAAAAACTAAAAGAAAAAAAAGAAGTTGTAATTACCATTTTGTGGACACTACCGTGTGAGTGAGTGATCTCACACAAGAACCCTCTCAAAAACCCTCTTATAAGTCTTAACAGTACGTAAGTAAACACTTCCCCCTTACAAACCCAAAGCCCAAAACCTCAACAAAGAAGCTCACAACATTTCCGAAAATCCTTTGCCATTTTTTGCAATCTCCGATGGCCTCAGCAGCCGCCGCCAGATCCATATTCCGGTCATGCTCCGGCTCCGCTCGCGGCGCTGCGGCTCGTCTCGCGCCCCAAGCTACATCTACAGCTAAAACGGCTCGCTCTCCCTTTCGCATCCCAACCAAAAATTCTCTCTCTAATTCCGCTCTCAGGTACAAACATATATATTTATATATGTCTGAATCCGATTTTTATAGTTTCTCAATTTTCGCATGAAAGTTTACTACATTATTTTGGAACCAAAAGTAAAAACAAAGTCTTTTATTGAAAGTTGAAACTAGTTTGCTTTTTTGTTTTTGTTATTTATAATCAGAGAAGCATTGCACATTTTCTCTAAAACTAAACAGGTTAACTGGGACTGGGTGGCAATAAAAAGTTAATCTTTAAATAAATTCAGTAAACACATAAAATGGGTTTTCGTGAAAATTAACTTTTCATTTTATGTTAATATCCGAAAGTTTAGATTGTTTTCTTTTCTTACATTTTCTCAGCTTCCAAACAGAGTTACTTTTAAGCTAAATTTAATCATTAATGATAATTATTGAAGAGAGAGAGAGAGAGAGAGAGAGAGAGAGAGAGAGATTTGAAGTAAGGATAATGTGAATAATGATATTGTTTTTTTGTGTGGAAGGTGTCCTGTTCAAACGAGTTTTTGTGTGGAGTCAATGCTGCCATACCACACTGCGACTGCATCGGCTTTGATGACATCAATGCTCTCAATCTCTGGCGGCACTTACGGTTGGCTCCCAGATGGTATAGTCAGCTTACTCTATTCTCAGATATATATTTTTATGGTTAGGTGCTAGAATCCTTTAAGCTTATCTTGAATTGGGTATTAAGCGCTGTGTTGTCATTTTATTCCATTTAATTTTCTCTAATTGGTGATTGTTGTGAGTTCTAATTGGGTCATTAGAACTCTAGCGGACGAGTAGTCAAGAGCCTTGTAGTTTTACTGGCACACTAATGTTTCCAATGGAGATGTCTATGGTTAAAATCCCCCTCTTCCCCATTGTAACTTTTGAATTATCAAAGAAAAGAACTATAGTGGACAAATATGCACATCACAAGGATACATAAGTTGATCGCAGAGCATGGAAATTTTTTGTTTCCAACCAAATCAAATTGCATAATCAAATTCTTTTTCCTGCAGTTGCTGTTGTTTAGGTCTCTTATAAACATAAGTCGATCTACCATTCTCTTTTACCCCCCTTTTTTGTAAAAAGCATACTACTTTTCTGTTGTAGGCCGAGACAAGACTAGATGAAGATCAAGAAGCAAAGATGGAATGACTTGGATTTGTTTATGTTTTTTTTTTGCTTTTAAAGTTGTAGGGAGTGATATCAGCAGTAGATTAAGCAGGATACCTGTCTTTCTGAAGTAATGATGAAATGAGATGTGAAGCAACTGATTTATATTGATATTTTTTGAGAGGATCTATCAATTAATATGATGCAGTAGCTTTTGTGTATCATTTTGTTCTGTTAAAATTATGTGTTGCTTATGATTATAATTTTCTGCTTCCATAAGAGTCCATCAAATCATTTGAGTCATCCAGTACATCTTCAGGAAGGTTTTTATGAAGTGTGGTGGTCTCATGGGTTTGTTCAGTTGGGTGGTAGATAGAAGGATATTTACTGATAAAGAAAATGATACGCTTAACACACACTTTTGGACAAATGGTAGTTAGATGAAGATTTACTGATGAAATAACAAGAAAACTTTGCTTAATACACACTTTGGGAGATAAGCTGAGATTTTCCTAAAAATAAGAGTTTGAATCTTTTAGATTTTCTTCTTAAAGGCTTGAATCTTTAAAGGTGTTTATGGAATGTTATGGTTGAACAATGAATAATTGATAGAAATGATGGACTAGATGCATTCTTTTCACCTTTCTTATTTTCTTGCTAGATTTTTCCATTAGGGCATAAAGAGTGCCTCATGATCCACAATACGTAGGAACTAGAT
Source organism: Notholithocarpus densiflorus (assembly GCA_030021035.2). Taxonomy (NCBI): domain Eukaryota; kingdom Viridiplantae; phylum Streptophyta; class Magnoliopsida; order Fagales; family Fagaceae; genus Notholithocarpus; species Notholithocarpus densiflorus. Next base: position 390,544 of record JARYZH020000014.1, on the reverse strand, counting down.
GCTAGATTTCAACCTCTGAAGTCTAGACTTGTCTGTAAAATGATTTGAGTTGTGTTACATAATGTTTACATGTGACTATGGATGGTGAGCTATTCTGTAATATTAAGCATGAATAATTGATTCTGAATATTGTTCTGGATTTTAATTAGTTTAGCAATTTAGTCACTGGGATCAGTAAACCAGCGTACTGAATTACTGATCATTTCCATCCAATCAGCTTGCAATGATGATGTGTGATGAATGCCGAGGATTCAAGCAAAGTTTTTGTACAAAATTCTTCATTATAAGACAGTGACTGCTGATAAGTTAGAAGTTTTGAATGAGCTGCAGAAGATACAAGTTGAATATCCTGAGCTCCAAAACTTAGATGAACTAGTGCACTCCATTAATTTTGTCAGTGACATAAAGGCATTAGTACTATTTGTCTGATGATTGATGTTTGATATGTAGTGCATAGACTTTAAATGAGAAGATGTATTGCAGAACAATGAATTCAGTTATTTCTTCTTTCTTCAAAGATTTTTGCATCAATGTTAATAAGCTCAATGTAGCATTGTACTAATATCTCCTATGCAATCAGCTTGCAATGATGATTTGTGATGAATGTCCAATGGGTTCAGAAGAAGTTTTGTCTGAAGTTATTGCATTCTAAGAGGCCGCTGATAAGTTAGAAGTATTAAATGAGAGGCCTACTGGACAATTCTGTTCTGAAAAATTTTCTTTTCTTTTTTTATCCTTCTTTATCTGGCTTGAGTCTAAGCCTATGAGAATTTCATGTATAAATTTGAGAAGATTGCTAATTATCTTTTTCACCCTGATGGCATTGAATCATGTCAAACAGATGTCTGTTTTTCGTTTTTTACTTATGCAAGTTTATTATCACATATATAGCAGGAGCTGTAGTGTAGGTATCTTCTTGATAAATGTGATGAACTGGAAAAAACTTGAAAGGTCCTCCCATGATGAACCTGTACTAGTACCTCAGTCTAATTCTCCAAATACTACTGATTGATATTAGGGTTGAAAACTGGGAAGGAACATTCAACTGGTCAAGTAGTTATACATTTGCAATGCAGTTAGTCCTAAAACTCTTAGGACCAAAGATTCAAAGAAGTAAAAAGTCCATATATATGTATGTCTGTATGTAGATTGATAACAATGACAGGAATTGTCATCATAAATTTTGATGCTACTTTTTTCGGGTGATCTGTTTTAACTTTTAAGGTTGCAAGGATTATTACTATATAAATATTACTATATGAATGTTCCCCTAAAAGAGAATCCCGAAGTTATGTGTAGACATACTTGATGGTAGTACTTATTCATGTGAGATGATTTCTAATGGTACCATTATAGTAGGTTCAGTATATCTGTGTCTCAAATAGAGGACATGTTGTCTCTTGCTATCTGGGTTTTGCATTGAGCCCAAGACTATTCGACTAATCCATTAGATTTTTCTTCTTTCATTTCTGACTCGGTGTTTTGTTTGTTTAGGGCTGTAATATCCTCTAATCATTGGCAATCCAGCCTGGAGAAGGACTATGATCATGATGACCTTTCCTTACTTTTGCCCTTAATTTTGTTGCTATCTCATAGTAGACATTTGCTTGCTAATCATGGCTACTAGATCAGTTATTGGATTTTCTAGTAGTTTTGCCTAATAAATATATCCTTAATGATCTTTAAATGGTTTTTTTTGTTGTTGTAGATGGATGAATTGTATTTGTGCAGGTTTTAGATACCTTGGGATTTGGTGGCAGCATTATCATTAAGTATCAGATGTAATCTGCCAAAATCTTTATTATTTTTTTTACTATTCCTTTTCATGTAGAATTGATTTTATGTTCTGTTTCTCTTGATTGTCCTTCATCGCAAACTAGGTCAGGCTTAGTTATGATACATTGATATTCTAGTCAACTAAAATTTGGCATAGTTTCCCTTCCTTTTGATTGCAACATAATCCAAGACCAGGTGCTTTCTCGTCAAATTAGCTATAACTGTTAGTAAAAAAATGTTCTGTGGTAAGCTTCTTGGGGGTTGTGTTTAGTATCTGTTTCATGTCCTTAAATGATCTCTTCTTGATAGATGTTAGGGTTCAAATTCTTACTGCATTTTCTACTTGGTCCTTTGACCTGTCAGTTAGGACACTCATGGTTAATATCTCATTAATAAAATTAGAACAACAAAATTAAGGTGATCGCAGAAATCCTTCTAGTATCTGTGAGCATCTTGGTAGTATTGACCATGTAGTGCCACTGAATTTGAGTTCCTCCCTGGTCAACACTGCAAGTGAAAAAGACTTGCTTGGTCATTGCAGCAGTGCGTTCTTTGTTGGTGCTAAAATTTGTGATTGTTTTTCTGTGAGAGAATATGTGATATGTCAATGCTGAAATTTGTGATTTTTGTGGGTTCTTTGTTTCTGCACCTTTTTTATTCTTTGTGCGTGTGTTTTTTTTTTGATGAATATGACCATATTTATATGGAATAGAGAAAGAATAGATAGTCTAATATAGGTGTACTTGAATAATGGGTTAGCTAAAGTAGACAAAGGTGGAGAAATTGGGTAGAACTTATTTTTTTGGGTGGGTAAAAGGGTGCATTAATTAAAATAATTAAATACAGAAAACAATTGGCTTACAAGCACCATTTCTTTGCTGGCAAGTCCGCACAATGATTTCTTTTCCTGTTACTGTAGAGCCAGTTGCATGAGTTGACTTATTTTCAACCAACATTTCCTAACCTGAAGAAAGCTACGAGTATTAAGTCTGTCATAAGTCTTGACAAATATGAAATAACAATACATGGTAGCCATAAAAAAGGATTGAATCCTTGGTAGCGTTTTCAAATGCCATTTCTAATTATGATGAATCCTGAAGCGGGCTTTCACCATTTCTAATAACCCAACCGAACCCTTCTTTTCTCACAAATCCCACGCTTAGGATTAGAGTTTGCTATATTTGTTTTGGGCAGGTATTTCGCCTTTAGAATTTGAGTCCATGGCCTTAAGTCCTCATTGAGAAGTCGCCGGTTTTGTTTGGCTAGGAGAGATGTTCTTTTTATGTTCAGATGACCTGGCTAGGAGAGATGTTCATTTTTATGTTCAGATGACCCCCATATAAAGTTAACTGCGATTTGTTTACAACAATTTGCAGGGAGTTCGAACACATTGCATCACACTGTTCACTTGCCTATTTCTTCGACCTTCTCTTTTTAACACCCAAATGAACAGTTAAGCTACTTTGACAATCTCTTTGCCCCATTCATTTCAGAGATTCAGCCACAAACAATGAGAATATTTTTTTCTACCTCCATTTATTAAACCACCCAATGAACTGTTAAGCTACTTTGAGTATTTGACAATATCTTGCACCATCCAGAGATTCAGCCATAAACGTTTACAATCGTAGAGCAACAAATGATCTGAGGAAATATTGAAACCTTCAATGCAGAAAAGTGAGCAAGAAGTCTGAATTGTTCTCAGAAGCCACAACCTCCCTTACCAGTACAAAGTTTGGATCGAGAATAAATCACAAGCTGTTTCTTTCTATACAGGGAAAGTAGGTTAAAAAGTTATCAACAATTCTCTCATATTATGACCATAAGTCCCATATAAACCCAAATAAGAAACACAAAATCACATTTGTAGTGACTAGTGAGACTAGGGCTGTCCAGCGGGTTAAGGACCCGACCAAACCGACCGGATCCGACCAACCCGAATTCCAGCGGGTCGGCCCGAAGCCCGTGGTCGGTTGGATTCGGGTCCTTCTCTAATAAAAACCGAATATTCGGTTTGGGTAGCGGGTTAAGGGATTAAAAACCCGTATAACCTGACTCGAACGAAAGTTTCAGATTTAAAAAAAAAAATCGACTCTTTTTAGATGAACATGTGAAGACTAAAGACCTGATAAGACTAAAGCACTGAGTCACTGACTTATCAAGAGTTATACGTTATCTAAACTTACACACAAACACGCCAAAATCAAATCAGAAGTTTAGAACGGCTAAAATTCAAATGAAAATCAGTTTTCTACAATTCCACACGCAAAGCCTCAGTTCTCAATCTCATCTCAATATCTACTCTCTCAGAAATTAGAATCTCACTATCTCATAAATCATTCTTCGTTCTCTCTAATCTCAATTTCAAGTCTCTCTCTCAAAGTTAAGACCTTTGTTTTTCACTATCTCTCTCTGATCTCTCTCAAATCCCTACTCCTATAGCCTCTGTCTTAATGCCGTCGCCAACCCTATTGCCATCAGCCCACCGTACTGGGTTGTTTAGAGAGAGCTGTCTGAACAAGCTTTCTCTGGGGTCGAAGGAGGATCCAGCTAAAGCCTCCTTTGATTTGCATGGCTTTGATCTTGTGTAATCTAATGGTGGATGCGGTGATGGTGGGAAGAGGGAGTGGTGGTGGTACCAGATAAGTCTTATTTCCCCTATTTCTCTCTCTTTCTTTTGATCTCATATCTGGGTCTTCTCTTTCTCTCATACGGTGATAGTAAATTGCTAAAATATGAGATAAATGGTATGTATATTATTGGCCAAAATGGCCAAATACCACCTTTTTTAGAAATTTTTAACAAAAAAAAACTGTTTCAAAAATAAATGGCAAACTACCGCTTTTTCTAGAACTCGAGTATACCAGGCTCGAGTACCTTTTATAAATAAAATACAGAAAATTTTATTTCTACAGTACTCGAGTTTAACTAACTCGAGTACCGTGTAAATATATATATATTTTTTGTTTGTTTGGGGATAATCAACAAATAAACATAAAGATAAAAATAAGTAGCTTCTTTTATGTTTTTATTTATTTAAATAGAAGCATTGTAAAATATAGAGATTTTAATTTTGAAATATGAATTTAATTTCTACATTAATTAAAATTTTTCATTGTTTTCTCATAAAAATTGTTCACTATTTTCTGTATAAACAATTTCTACGATTTTACATAAAATTATTTTTTGTTCAGCATTATTTAAGAAATTGTTCGCTCTCTTTTTTGCATAAATTATTTTCTGTTCACTATTTAAAAAATTGTTCACTGTTTTCTCATAAAACACCTAGTGAAATCATGTTTTCTAAATTTAAACGCCAAATCTGAATGCTTTTTCATGTTTGAATTTCATAATAATCGAATATATTTTTCTGCATTGATAAAATCTGTTTCTACATTAATAAAATTTTCTCTCTGCACATCATATTTACTGTATACTCAAATTTGCTTATTGCATTCATAAAATCTGTTTTTTGCATTAATTAAAACTGTTCACTGTTTTCTCATAAAATTTTTTCACTGTTTTCTGCATAAACTATTTCTAGCATTCTGCATAAAATTATTTTCTGTTCAGCATTATTTAAAAAATTGTTCACTCTCTTTTATGCGTATATTATTTTTTGTTCACTATTTTAAAAATTGTTCGCTGTTTTCTCATAAAACACCTAGTGAAATCGTGTTTTCTAAATTTAAAAGCCAAATCTGAATGCTTTTTCATGTTTAAATTTCACAATAATCGAATTTGTTTTTCTGCATTGATAAAATCTGTTTCTACGTTAATAAAATTTGCTCTCTACAAATCATGTTTACTATATATTCAAATTTGCTTAGTGCATTCATAAAATCTGTTTTTTGCATTATGTAAAACTGTTCACTGTTTTCTCATAAAAATTATTTACTGTTTTCTGCATAAATTGTTTTTAGCATTGGTGCAATTATTGCACTTAAATGGTTTTTGTGTTTTTAAAAATTTGTAACCATATGAATAATGGACAAACTCCATGAAAGAAAAATGAATGATTTGTATAAATCACCTAATGGTAAATGCCTAGAAAAATTTGAATTTGTAAAAAAGTTCGAATTAGTTGAATGTAGAACTGTTCACTAAGAAAACTATTTTCTGCATTAAGTAAAACTATTCACTGTTTTCTCATAAAAATTGTTCACTATTTTCTGCATAAAGTATTTCTAGTATTTTGCATAAAATTATTTTATGTTCAGCATTATTTAAAAAATTGTTCACTCTCTTTTCTGCGTAAATTATTCTCTGTTCACTGTTTAAAAAATTGTTCGCTGTTTTCTCGTAAAACACTTAGTGAAATCATGTTTTCTAAATTTAAACGCCAAATCTAAATGCTTTTTCATGTTTGAATTTCACAATGATCGAATCTATTTTTCTGCATTGATAAAATCTGTTTCTACATTAATAAAATTTGCTCTCTACACATCATGTTTACTGTATATTCGAATCTACTTACTGCATTCATAAAATTTGTTTTTTGCATTAAGTAAAACTGTTCACTGTTTTCTCATAAAAATTGTTCACTGTTTTCTGCATAAACTGTTTTTAGCATTGGCGCAATTATTGCACTTAAATGGTTTTTGTGTTTTTTTCAAATATGTAACCATATGAATAATGGACAAACTCCATGAAAGAAAAATGAATGATTCGTATAAATCACCTAATGGTAAATGCCTCGAAAAATTTGAATTTGTAAAAAAGTTCGAATTAGTTGAATGTAGAAATTCTAGAAAAATCGATGGAAAATCAATGAACGTACCAAATCGTGAAGGTGTACATAAGATGTACAGATAGTCTAGACTTGTTGAGAAATTTGATTTCGTTGAAAGTACAAAATAATGAAAATTCAATGGAAAAGTATGTACGTTAGATGTATAGATTGTATGAATTTGTTTAAAAATTTGAATTCATTGAATGTACAAAACTGTGAAAACTCAAGGAAAAATTATGTACATTAGATGTACAGATAGTACGAATTTTTTGAAAAATTTGAATTCGTTGATTGTGTAAAATCGTGAAAATTCAAATGAAAATTGAAGAACATAACAAATTAAGTAAGCTTAATGGAAAATTAATTACATTAGATGTACAGATCATCCAAATTTGTTTCCAAATTTGAAGTCGTCAAATGTACAAAATCGTGAAAATTCAATTTAAAACTATGTACTAATGTACTAATCATCCTGATTTGATGAAAATTTCAAAATTGTTGAACATACAAAATTGTGAAATCTTAAAGGAAAATTGAAATTGTTGAACGTACCAAATCGTAAAAATTCAATGGAAAGTTGTGTACATTAGATGTACAAATATTCTGGACTTGTTGAGAAATTTGATTTTGTTGAAAGTACAAAATCGTGAAAATTCAAGAGAAAATTGTGTACATTAGATGCACAGATCATTCGAATTTGTAAAAAAAAAAAATTTAGATGTACAGATCGTTCAAATTTGTTGATTGTATAAAATCTTGAAAGTACAAAATAAAATTGTGTAAATTAGACGTACAGATAGTCTGAATTTGTTGAAAAGTTTGAATTCGTTAAATGTACAAAATCGTGAAAATTAAATGGAAAACTGTGTACTAATGTATTGATCATCCGAATTTGTTGAAAAATTTGAAATCGTTGAATGAACAAAATCGTGTAAACTCAACTAATAATGAACAGTTAATCTTTAGTTTTGCAAAAGTTGAATGTACATAATCATTAGTTGTCAGACATTAACAACAACATTTTGTATTGCACAGAACGTGTAGACATTGACAACGACGTCTAATGTTCGTAGGTAGAAATTTTTGGAAATCATCATTACTTGAATCTGAGAAGTCTGAAATATCTCTTTCATCATCTAACGCAGTAACTTCATTAATAGACTTGATGGCTCGCTCTTGTGCCTTCCCCTTTAGATGCTTCTTAGCTTTTTGGATTGCATGAAAACGGTTTAATCGCCTTTGCATTTGATTGTTCTCTTGTTCAAGACGAGCAAGTATGTTGGCAGGTTCATCTCTAGGTAACTCAGTTAAGCGTGCCTTAGGAGTCATAACCCATGCCATCGACAATACACCTCCAACTCACACCTCTTCTCGTATAGGGTTGACCATGGTGGTTCTGCTACGGTGAACTCTATTGTGGTGGTATCTGTACTTAGTTTTGTAGGTTTGCCAACCATGATATGCCCGATGCTTCCAAGACTCTCGTACGTGTATATTGGCATATTAAGGAAATCTCTCTTCTTTCCAACCCATTTCTCTCCATAGTTTCATAAACTCGAGTTTCATAAACTCGAGTTCTAGAAAAAGTGGTATTTCCCTATATCATTCCGAAACAGTGTTTTTTTCTACAAATTTCTGGAAATGGTGGTATTTGGCCATTTTCGCCCGCGGACTCTTGTATTTCTCTTTAATTTTGCTGCCCAAATAGTTGTATTTTTTTTATTATAAAATAAATAATTTGCCATTAAAGTGGAATTAGTTTAGAAACTTACGGTAGTAGATTGTCTGTCTTTATTTTTATTGTTTTGGATATATTGTGTGGAGCCTTTTAAAGTGGAATTGGTTTGAAACTTTGAATGGTTAATTGCTAAAATTTTATAAAATCAATTTATTATAGTGTGAATTGTAGCGCTGACCTGTGTGCATAGTATGTATAAAATCAAAAAAACAAATTCGATTATTGTGAAATTTAAACATGAAAAAGCATTCAGATTTGGCTTTTAAATTTAAAAAACACGATTTCACTAGGTGTTTTATGAGAAAACAACGAATAATTTTTTAAACAGTGAATAGAGAATAATTTATGCAGAAAAGAGAGTGAACAATTTTTTAAATAATGCTGAATAGAAAATAATTTTATGTAGAATGCTAGAAATAGTTTATGTAGAAAACAGTGACCAATTTTTATGAGAAAACAGTGAACAGTTTTACTTAATGCAGAAAATAGTTTTACTTAGTGAACAATTCTACATTCAACTAATTCGAACTTTTTTACAAATTCAAAATTTTCGAGGCATTTACCATTAGGTGATTTATACGAATCATTCATTTTTCTTTCTTGGAGTTTGCCCATTATTCATATGGTTACATATTTAAAAAAAAAACACAAAAATCATATAAGTGTAATAACTGCGCCAATGCTAAAAACAGTTTATGCAGAAAAGAGTGAACAATTTTTATAAGAAAACAGTGAACAATTTTAATTAATACAAAAAACAGATTTTATGAATGCGGTAAGCAGTTTCGAAAATATAGTAAACATGATGTGTAGAGAGCAAATTTTATTAACGTAGAAACAGATTTTATCAATGCAGAAAAACAAATTTGATTATTGTGAAATTTAAACATGAAAAAGCATTTAGATTTGGCTCTTAAATTTAGAAAACACGATTTCACTAGGTGTTTTATGAGAAAATAGCGAACAATTTTTTAAATAGTGGACAGAGAATAATATATGCATAAAAGAGAGTGAACAATTTTTTAAATAATGCTAAACATAAAATAATTTTATGCAGAATGCTAGAAATAGTTTATGCAGAAAATAGTGAACAATTTTTATGAGAAAACAGTGAACAGTTTTAATTAATGCAAAAAACAGATTTTATGAATGCAGTAAGCAGATTTGAATATACAGTAAATATGATGTGCAGAAAGAAAATTTTATTAATGTAGAAACAGATTTTATCAATGCAGAAAAATAAATTCGATTATTGTGAAATTCAAACATGAAAAAGCATTCAGATTTGGCGATTAAATTTATAAAACACGATTTCACTAGGTGTTTTATGAGAAAACAGTGAACAATTTTTTAAATAGTGAACAGAAAATAATTTATGCAAAAAAAGAGAGTGAACAATTTCTTAAATAATGTTGAACAGAAAATAATTTTATGCGAAATCGTAGAAATAGTTTATACAGAAAACAGCGAACAATTTTTAAGAGAAAACAATGAACAATTTTAATTAATGTAGAAATTAAATTCATATTTCGAAATTAAAATCTCTATATTTTACAATGCTTCTATTTAAATAAATAAAAACATAAAATAGCTACTTATTTTTATCTTTATGTTTATTTGTTGATTATCCCCAAAAAAAAAAAAAAAACAGAACAAAAAAAAAAAAATTACAGGGTACTCGAGTTTGGTAAACTCGAGTACCGTAGAAATAAAATTTTCTACATTTTATTTATAAAAGGTACTCGAGCCTGGTATACTCGAGTATTGTGTTGCATGGTACTCGAGTTTACCAAGCTCGAGTACCACATAATTTTTTTAATGGCAGAACTGATGAGGAACTCGAGTTTCTGAAACTCGAGTTCTAGAAAAAGTGGTAGTTTGCCATTTATTTTCGAAACAGTGTTTTTTTGCTAAAAATTTCCAAAAAATGTGGTATTTGGCCATTTTGGCCTATATTACTGGACTTACACTGTACTTGAACTTAAAAAATCATGGGTTGGGCTTGTACTCTCAAGTCGCGATGGGAGCAATGGGTTGATCCTCAAGCGTGCTGGGTTCAAGGGTGTTCGAAGTGGGTGTATGGACCCATTATTAAAACACAAGGCATAAAATGATGCTGTCACGTGACAGCAAAAAAAAATTTACATTTTAACACAATTAAAATTTACCCCTAATGTATTAAAATATGGAAAATATAATTGCTACAAATAATTAATCCAATAAATTAAATTATGCTTTCTACGGAAAATAGGGAAAACATTTGGGTATTGATAGTTACCCTTCTTTGTTTTGTGTCTCGTGTATACAAGAAGATGCTAGATGAATGAAAAAACTGTATTATGAATTTTGACTCATGTGATAAATTCAATCTATGTTCCATAAAAATGATTATTAAGATTTTAGTTGCATAGGAATTTGTACCTTAGGTGGTTGTCTACAGCTAAACAACCATTTTTCTCCTCTTTCTCTTTGAGACTACATAAATAGGAAGTTAAATGGATTATTGGTTTTGTGATTTTTGAAATTAGAAAGTTTCTAGTGTGAAAGAATAACTATTTGATGGTGAGGTTGGAGGAGTTGAAGTGTTGGACTTTTAAATGTTTGATATGCAAGGTTTCATTTTTGTGGAGATTTCAATTTTGGTTTAGAAATGTGGTGGGCACTGGTTGATAAATGAGGAGGAGGGGTACTGGTGTAGGGTTAATGTTTCATTTTCAGTAAGGAAGACAATGAAGAGGTTTAAAGCACACTTATAACTCGCCAAAATTACCATTTGTATCTTATTAATTTTCCTAACCATTCCCATTCCAACATCTATTCAATAATTTTGTTGAAAATACATTGATTGATGTTGAACTAATAATTTTTTTAAAAAAAATAACTACTGTAAGGACCAGATTTGAATCCCTAGCCCAAATGATGGATGGACTTAGGCCCAAAACAATGAATTTGTAGAGAGTGGGTTGGAAAATTGGGCTAAAATGAATTGGACAACAAATAAAATGGATCCAAATGACAAAGATAAGAAGATAGACAAGTTTTAACTACAGAAAGTCGTCCTCGACAAGGTCCGAGGAGATCAGTTCTTATATATTGTTCTTAGGCTTAATTACAAGTTTGATTCTTGATTGCTACAGTATTTCTCTCTTGATTTTCCGATCCCTTTCTCCCATTGCCTCCTCTTTCTTTTATACTCTCTTCTCCTTTCATCTTCGTCCTCCACGTGCATGCCAGATGGCTGGTGTTGATACTTGTCCCATCAGCACCTTCCATAAGTCTTGTGTAGTAGCTGTAAGGCTGGTAACCACTGTTCAAGTATCACCTCCATATTAATGCGGCTAGAGAGTTAGCTGTAGTGCATTTAATACGGTAGTAGCATCTTTTTCCTTAGATATTTAAGGACTTCCCCCTGTCATATGTTTTTGCAATGCCTATCCATATCAACAGAATTTCCTGGAATGTTCCCTTGAACTGCAGACCAGCTCTTCTGACTTCGGCCTTGATTAGCCGAGGAGGCGTTCATCCTCGGCCCACCCTTCTGGGCCATTATGACCAAAACTAACTTCTTCATTTACTAACACGGACTCTTTTGGCAAAGTTTACTCATCTTTGGACGACCCCTTGTCCTCGGGTTGGGCCTCAGGCCCAATATCTACATAAATAGTGAGCTCCCGGCCCAATACCCCTACAATAGCCCCTCGAGATTCTTCTTTATGGATCCTCGGCAAGAAAGGAGGATTTCAATGTCACCTTGGCCAATCCATGCTCACCACACATCACCTTTACCTGTGTAGATGTCTTTTCAACTGTCCAAGACACGCTCTTGACGCTTCGGCATACGAGATGCGCTCTTCATTAAATTTTTACGGCTACTTGTCCCTAGGGGTGTCCACGGGTCGGTCCGGGTCGGGTTTGTGCCTAACCTGGAACCGACCCGATGACATCGGGTTTCCGGCAAGAAAACCCGCCGCCGACCGCAAACACCAACGGGTCAGGTCGGATCGGAGTTGTTTGATCGGCGGTCGGATCGGTTGAAGCTGACGATGATGCTGCCGAAGATTCCATTTTGACGGCGATCTGTATTTTTCATCGGATCTTCGCTGGATTTGTGCAAAAATCACTAGATCTAAGCAAAAAAACATCAAATCGTCACCTGATTTTTGCAAAACTCACAATATCTGAGCAAAAATACACCAAATAGTCGCCAGAATCTTCAAAAAATTCGTCGGAATCTGCAAAAACCCAGTAGATCTGCACCAAAAATCGCCGAAATCAACCTAGATCTCCTCGAATCTCGCCGGATCTCACCAAATATGGTCGAGATCTCGCTTGGATCTCCGCGAATGTCGCCGGATCTCACCAAATCTCCCTTGGATCTCCCCGAATATTGCCGGATTTGTATATAACGTCGGTCGGGTCGGGTGGCTCGGGTTTTGGAGAAGAAAACCCGCCACTCGACCTGCCGGCGTCGGGTCTTGGGCTTGGAAACCCGTCACCGATCGTCGGAGTGGTCGGTTTGGGCGGTTGTCGGTTCGGGTTCGGGCGGGTTGCTCGGGTTGGTCGGGTTCCGGGTTGGGTTGGACACCCCTACTTATCCCCCACGTTCTACGGCACGATGCAAATCCAACGGCTGAGGATTCTGCTAGGACTTGGGCGGGAACTTTCCCGCTCTGTAGCTCTCTCTTTGATATAAATATCACTCAAATTAATCACTTACCTTACTTTTGCATTCACTTAGCTCTTGCGCACATACACTGAACCTGCCAAACCTTCCAACTTACTCGTGCTCTTACGAATACCAAAAAGCCTGTTCGAGGATACTCTTCTTTCTTCTGTAAGTTTTCATAAATCCTTTTCACTTTATTTTTCCCACACACTTTTCTTTTCTTAGTGTCCTTCCCTCCTCGGCTCTTCTTCCTTTCCATTATTTTCTTAGTGTGTCCAGTTCTCCCTTAGGAATGGGTAGATTCAAAAGCTTGGTAGACTTTGAGGAGGGAATGGAGAGCTTTAGAGCTCGGTATAGGATTCCTTCAGGGGTAGGTATTAGGTACTGTAAGGAGGGACAGTGGCATGAAGACAGGCAAGAGGGAGAGGTAGTAATCCCGATGATTGCCTTTATAGAGGTCGGGATGAAAATCCCCATGGGGCACCGTAACCAGGGGTTATCTTAGGGCCCATAGGTTAGCTCCTACCCAGTGTGCTCCAAATATGTTTAGGATCCTAGATTCTGTAGATGCCCTCAATGAAAGGATGGGGTTAGGACTTACCCACCACGATATTAATTGGGTCTACAACCTCCATCACTTAAAGGGACAGGGGTATTACCTGAAATCTAGGTACCCCGAAGTTAGACTCATTCGGTGCCTACTTGAATCCAACAAAGGCCTGAAAAAAGACTTCCTGATCGTGTCAGGGGAATGGCATGATAGCTTCCCCTACCCGATGAAAGATGGGCAGCTAGGTGGGGTCTTAGGCTTAGGACGGTTATTTTTAAAGCTACACCTTTTGTGTTCTTCTTTTCTTTTTTACTTGTACCTGAAATTTTCTGTAATTTACATTTTTTTTTAATTTTTTTTTATTTACTTATGATGGTTTTCGTCTTTCCCAATGGTTTTGCAGACAAAAACACTGCCGTCCCCAACCTCAGCCTCATGAATCAGGCAAGCTTGGACAAGATCCTGAAGGCTGAAGTGTTCATTCACACAGACGGACAACTAAGGGCTGCTCACCTGGTTTTGGATTACATTCCAATTTCCAACGCCTTCCAAGCACCGAAGTGTGTAATCAAGGCAAGGGATCTACGTCTACAAAGGATCAGTGTAGCCGCTCCAGGGTTTCTTATTACCAGTTCAATCCCAGAGGGCACACTTGCCACCGGTCCGATTCCTGAGGGCATCCCTAAGGTCACCTAACCACCACAGCATACAACTGAGGAGGGAACTTCTTCTCATCCTGCCTTGATAAAGGAGGAAGAAGAAAAAGTAGTAGAAGTGTCCGATTCTGAGGACAAATTTGGCATCTTCAACCAAATCTTGTCCCCAGAAGCCTCTCCTGGTGACCTCAACTCTTCTTCCTTAGCCCCAGCCAGCACTTACCAAGAAGCTTCTGATACCTCCAGTGATATGGGCATCCAACACAAACAGAGGTCCACCCTCCAGGAGTTGTTGAAGTCTCAGCCGGGGAGAGATGCTCTAGGGAAGGCTCCTCAGACCAGGCTCCTCACTCCTCCACCTGCCCAACCAATCCAAACTGATTCGGCCGACCACAAAAGGAAAAGGGAGGAGAAAGGGAAGGAAGTGATGGAGGTCGGGAAAAAACAACCTCCCCAAGAGATCGAGCCCTAAAGGGGGGCCAAGCAGCCCCGGACGATGCAGACGAGGTTTGCCACTGAGGGGGAAAAAAGAGTTGACCACCAGGCTGCAACCCCTGTTTAGGCCCCACGCATGGAGCAGGATGGAGCTCCCCTTCTCAATGATGCCTCCATCTGAGATTTCCAGCAGGGCACAGCTGGGTACGTGGCAAATGCGGTGGAGCAATCCTTGCTTCTACCCAAGGATATGGCTGACCTCAGGTCTATGAGGCAGCATGAAGTCTTCCTCGGACTGAAGAGGGACTTGACCATGGTAAGAAGTTTTTAAGTTAAGTTAAGCCCCCTTCTTCTTTTTTTCCTTTTTTTTCTTTTTTAACTGTACTCCTCTTCCTTTCTAGGCCATCCAAGCCACCTTTAGGGCCAAGGAGATGGTGAACTATTCCCATCAAAAAATGAAAGAGGAAGAGGGGAGGAGGATAGTAGCCGTGGATGCCTTCCACGTGGCTGAAAAAAGAGTCCAAGATCTTAAGGCCAAGCTGACCAAGGAGGAGGAGAGAGAGAGAGAAAGAGAACTGCAGCGACCCTGGACAATGTTGAAAGACAGGCAGAAGGCCAAAGGGCGCTGCTCCGCAATGTTGAGAACCAATTGGCCGCCTCCAAGAAGCAAATCGCAGCTCTTAAGAAAAAATTGGAAGAGGTCCAAAAAGTTAAGGACCAGGCAGAGAAAGCCAAGGAGGAGGCAGAAAAATCCTGAGAGGAGGTAAAGCAACATGGGTATGATGTTGGAGCGGTTGAGATTAAGGACGCCCTTAGGGCCAAGGTCCTAGGGGTATGTAGGACTTATTGCCTCCAGGTATGGAATAAGGCTCTTAAACTAGCTGGGGTTAAGGCTTCTTCTGTACTTAGGAAGGCAGAAAGTGTCTATTATCCCCCAGCTATCCGCCCCTCTCCCTCCAGCAGTTCTAAGGCAGACACTCCTCCAGAGGTGGCCGATCCAAAGAAGAGCGGCTCCGAGAAGGCCCTTCCTTCCTCTGGAAGCCCTCCGAAGGTGGCTGAGCAACCGGGGGTAAACGAAAAAGAGACCGAGGTTACCAAGGGAGTGCCCCCTGATGCCATCAAGCCCCCAGCTGTTCCCCAGGATCCCATCAAAGACAATGAGGCATCCAGGATGGAAATTATCCTTGCAACTCTCCCAATTCCTGCTAAGGGTGACCCCAAAGGTATTGACCAAGGATCGTTGGAAGCTGCAACCCAGCAATCCAAGGCCCCTCCTCATGGAAAAATTGTAATAAAGAAGAAGTAGATTTAAGACAGTCCCTTTTTCTTTTTTTTTTCTTTTTTTTTTTGTGCGGCAACTTATGTTTTGGTTTTCATAATTTGTAACCAAGTTGCCCCTTTTGCATTCAATCCGCCTTGCTTCAAGGCTGTTATTAATGAAAAATACGAATATATTTCCTTACTTTTGTGATCCTTATACAAGTGCTGATATAATTTCCATATTGTTTAACACTTAACAAATGTAATAATAAAGCAAAACCCTTTTCTCACCAATCCGCATAAGTAACAAAAAAGTTATCCCACCTTACATAATCAGCGAGAAAACAAGTGAAGTCTACTAAGTTCACCATCTCGGCAAAGCATAATTCTAATTTTGAGAACATACACAGTAATGCAGCATACATATAGGTTTAAAATTACTTTGTGTCTTACTCATTAATAAGTTTATAGGGTCGAAAAGATGATCAATTTTCAAATAAACGTGGGTATGCCTGTAAATGCTTTAAGTGATGCTCATGTGCATCTAGTTGAGATTCTTATTACAGTGAAAACCATTACTGTTTGGAGTGATTATACTTGACATTAAAGCAATCAATAAGGAATACTAATTTACCTTAAACGTGTAGTCCAAAAAGTCCGCAATAACTAAGGTTTTGCCCTGTCACTCAGCAATTTGATAGAAAGTATTAATTCACCTGAAGCATGTGGTCCGAGGAGCCAGGCATAGCTAAGGTTCTGTTTGATACTTGGAACAATGATTAAAAGATATCAATTTATTGAAGGTATGTGGTCCAAGGAGCCAGGCATGACCAAGGTTCTGTTTGATACTTAAATAAATGTCAAGGAGTATTAATTTACCCAAAGCATGTGGTCCGAGGAGCCAGGCATGGCTGAGATTCTGTTTAGTACTTAGAACAATGATTAAAAGATATCAATTTACCCAAGGTATGTGGTCCGAGGAGCCAAGCATGACCAATGTTCTGTTTGATACTTAAATAGATGTCAAGGAGTATTAATTTACCCAAAGCATGTGGTCCGAGGAGCCATGCATGGCTGAGGTTCTATTTAATACTTAGAACAGTGATTAAAAGATATCAATTTACCCAAGGTATGTGGTTCGAGGAGCTAGACATGACCGAGGTTCTGTTTGATACTTAGATAGATAGTAAAAACGCATGACGCACAATATAACAAACCCAAATAGGGTGAAGTAAGCCTACATTAATAATAATACATTCTTAGGTTATTTACATTCCAAGGACATGGTACAGCCTTTTCCTTTAAATCTTCAAGATAATACGCACCTATTCCTGCCATTGATGTGATACGATATGGCCCTTCCCAGTTGGGTCCCAATTTTCCCCATGCTGGGTTCTTCGCAATTCCTAAAACCTTTCTTAAGACCAAGTCTTCAACTATCAGTGGCCTTAGCTTTACGTTGGCATCATACCCCTACTTGAGCTTGTGTTGATAGTAGGCCAATTGAACCATGGCATTTTCTCTTCGTTCTTCAATTAAGTCTAAACTCTTCTCTAATAACCCATCGTTGTTGCTCGGAGTGAAGGAACTCGTTCTCACGTGGGGAATCCAGTTTCTAGAGGAACGACAGCCTCGGCCCCATAAGTCATCGAAAAGGGGGTCTCCCCGGTGGACCTACGAGGAGTGGTCCGGTAAGTCCAAAGGACATGTGATAGCTCTTCTACCCATTTCCCCTTCGTATCATCCAGTCTCTTCTTGATTCTACTCACTATGACCTTATTGACAGCCTCGTCCTGTCCATTCCCCTGTGGATATGCTGGGGTGGAATATCTATTTGTTATGCCCAGGCCACAGCAATATCTCCAAAAGACTTTACTGTTGAACTGAAGTCCATTGTCCGAGATGAGTGTATGAGGGATTCCAAATCGGGTGACAATATTTTTCCAAACGAATCTTTTTGCATCCACGTCCCTGATATTTGCCAGTGGTTCAGCTTCAACCCATTTGGTGAAATAATCTATGTCGACCAATAAATACCTTTTATTCCCTGTTGCCTTGGGGAAAGGACCTACAATGTCTAAGCCCCATTGAGCGAAAGGCCAGGGGCTGGACAATGGATTGAGGACTCCACCAGGTTGATGAATGTTTGGTACAAATCTTTGGCATTGGTCGCACTTCTTCACATATTCCTGTGCTTCTTTCTGCATATTTGGCCACCAATAACCTTGTGTGAGGGCCCTGTGAGACAAAGATCTGCCCCCCGTGTTGCTGCCATAAATCCCTTCATGTAATTCTTCCAAGAGTAGCTCAACTGTTTCAGGGTGTATGCATAGCAAGTATGAGCCAGAAAAGAATCTCTTATACAACTTTTGGTCCTCGGACAGCCAAAACCGAGGAGCTTTTCTCTGTATCTTGTCGACCTTGGACTTACTCTCAGGCAGGACATCTTCCTTAAGGAAAAGCACAATAGGGTCCATCCAACTAGGCCCTACCCTTATTTGGTGAACATGAACCACATTCCTTTCCACCTCGGAGGGTTTACATAAGTCCTCCACAAGGATCACCCGAGGTAAACTTTGTGCTGAGGATGTTGCCAGCATGGCAAGAGAGTCTACATGTGCATTTCTACTTCTAGGGACTTGTGATAAATTAAAAGACTCAAATTTAGACTGTAAGCGTCTAACCTGGCTCAAATATTCCTGCATTCTGGGATCTCTTGCTTCCAACTTTCCCTGGACTTGGCCTACAATTAGCCTTGAATTAGAGAATATCTTCACTGCTGTTCCACCCATTTTCCGAACCATGGCCATCCCTACCAACAGAGCTTCGTACTCGGCCTTATTGTTTGTAGCCGAGAATCCCAATCTCAAGGATTTCTCAATTGTGATCTTCTCTGGGGATACCAGAACTAGCCCCACTCCAGATCCTCTGTGATTAGCCACTCCAGGATAAAGGCTTTTGCAAGGAGATTACACCAACCGATTTTCCATCCATGTTTTGCTCCTTTAATCTATCTTCTGATGGGGTCTCGGCAAACTCAGCCACCAGGTCAACGAGGACCTGACCCTTGATAGAGATGCGAGGCATATATTTGATATCAAAAGCCCCTAGGATCATACCTCATTTTGCAATTCTTTCTTTTGATCTCATATCTGGGTCTTCTCTTTCTCTCTCTTTCTTTCAGTCACAAATTTGGGTTTGTACTTTGTAGTGTTTTTGGTATTTGATTTAAGTTTTAGATTTGGGTTTGGTGTTTTTAGTGCTATTTGATTTGAAGCTCAAATTTGGGTTTGTGGTATTTTTTGTGTTATTTGATTTCTCTTGTTTTGGATTATGGTCATGACATGTGAGATGTGTTCTTTGAGTTTGGGGTTGATTTCTTCTATGTTGTTTCTTTAGACCCAAAAT
This sequence comes from Notholithocarpus densiflorus, assembly GCA_030021035.2. Taxonomy (NCBI): domain Eukaryota; kingdom Viridiplantae; phylum Streptophyta; class Magnoliopsida; order Fagales; family Fagaceae; genus Notholithocarpus; species Notholithocarpus densiflorus. The sequence goes on along the minus strand of JARYZH020000014.1, from coordinate 371,323 downwards.
CACCCGACGGCTCCAACCCGCTTAACCGATGACCCGAGATATCGGGTCCGATCTGAATATTCGGTCGGTTGTGGGTTTATTTTTCATACACTCGATCAAATCAAGTCGGTTGCGGGTTAACCCCAAACCCGATCCGAACTGACCCGTGGACAGCCCTAAGTGAGACTGCAGCTTGATACCTCAGCAAAATAAAAATGGTAATCCAGAATTCTATGCAAAAATGTACAAGCAACCAAGTAAACACAAAATGAGCAGAAATGTATTGTTGACAAAATGAAATTACTATTCTGACCTGCATTGAAAATGTAAGATTTACTTTTCCAAGTACAGCTATGTAGAACATAAAGCTTCTGCATTGACCAACCTTTCCAAATCCATCATATTCCCAAATTCACAATTACTTGGTGTTTACCACAAAATATATTAGGGGCAAAAACAACTTCAGCAAGACTCGTGTACCACATATATAAAAATTGCAACCCAGATAACAGTTCATTGCGAGGAAACAGAAATCAAACCCCTAATGCCAAAACATTGACTTCCATAGGACACACTCATTCTTCGACGACATTAACTAATTCATACTCAACTAGAGAAAGATTGTTATCCTCCTTAACTTCAAAAGTAGCAGGTTCAGTGACTTCAACGCGTCCCCATTTATCAACTGCTAGCCTCATAGACCCTTTAAACATGTCAATCCTTGCATTCCGCAGAATCACAGTGGCACCTGGCGTCATCATATCAACTGCACATCCATAAATCCCTCATTCAATAACAGATTATAATACATGAGAGCAATATTCTCATAACCTTGTCAACAAACATCCATCACACAGCATTATATAGTGGTACTGCAACAAGAAAAGCTAAAGCCAATGTAAGTGGCTGTCACGTAAACACTTATCCTAGATTCAGAATACTAATAGTGGGTCCAAGACATATATTTTACTCAAATTAACAAAGTATGACTGTATGAGTGACTGGAAAAGTAAGATACTCACTCAATTAATGAGTAGAATAAATAATACTAAACCAATTGAAAACTTTGAAGATTAACAGTCAACCCATTAAGTTGCACTAAGTGCTATTAATTAAAGGATTTTATCATTATCATGCCAAAACAGATAGAGAGGCTGAAACTCGAATCTCAAAACCCTTCCTCTTCCTGCAATTTCTCAGCAAAAAACAGAACACAATGACCAATATACATACACATAACTACACCTGTATATACATCAAACGTAGATGAATACATGCATGGTTTCAATCCAACAAAATCCCATAGTTGCATCAATGTCAGACCCCAAAAGAATTATAAACCCAGCACCAGCCTGGTAATAGCTTTCCCAATTTTTCCCAACCAAACACACTACAAATGCATTATATGTAATTTCTACACACAGCAATAGACAGTTACTTTAAATTCCAGTTTACAGCTAGAGTTGCACCAATCCCAAAACATGAATTCCTTCCCTTTCTCCAACCTACCATAGCAACCAAAGACACCACAAACACCACCCAAACAACCAAAGAACACTTTCAGAAACATACACATACATAACCAAACCCCAATAGTCATTCAATAAAACCCCCAAAATCCAATACCCAAAAACTACCAATATCTTCCCATTTCCCAAAATCCATCAACACCCAAAAAAAAAACCCAGAATCAATTTTCCCAAAAAAGCAAAACCCATCACCCAAAACACCAAATTCATAAAAAATTTCACACAAACTCCCTCATCATCCAAGCACAAAGACCCATTAATTCAGAAACAGTAAACTATAGAAAATGATCAATAAACCTTGGTCGTTGCGAGCAGTGAAGACAATGGTGGCAGTCTCATCGCCGACGAGGCACTCAGCAATACGAGTGGGGTGGAGAGGGCGAGAGAGGAGCATGGTAGATCTGCCAGGCTTGTTGTTGTTGGTCGCCTTGACGGTCTTGGAGCTGACCACCTTCACAGTGAGCGTGTGACCTGAAGTACCAGGCTTCAACTGGTCAACCTTGATGAACACGGGCTTCCTCTTCGCTACAGCAGTATTATTAGTATTGTTGGTATTCCCTGTTGCCACTGTCGCCATTACTATGGTGGTATGGTCCAAGAAGAAGCTCAAAAATGAAAAACCCTAGGCAAAGTGAGAGAGTCTCTTCAGAACTGAATGAATAGGCAAAGGCAAAAGCAAAGCAAAAGCAAAAGCAAAAATAAAAATGCGGAGTTGAAGAAGTGGTGAAGAAGTTAAACCCTACGGTCCCCACCTAAAAGCTTTTTTGAGGGAATATTGGGATTTAATTCCGGGTTTGGGCTAGAGTCTAGAGAAAGCCCTATTTGAAACTAGGCCCTATAACCTTTTTCTTAGCCAAAATATTTTTACAAAGTAAAAAAGGAAGACAATTAATAGCACTGGGAATTTGGGATAATTTAGGGCCTATTTGGGGAGAGTTGTTAAACAATTCATTTTCAGTTTTTAAATAATATTGCACACTTTTTCACCTATATGTATTTTAAAAAACTACAAATAACATTACTCAAACTTCTTTACCAAACGGCCCTTTATATTACTTGTCCTCCCATTAGGAGTATTATTACAATTTTTTTTCTTTCAATTTATAGCATTAGTTTTTGATGAATATTTTTTATCATAAGACCACAACATCAAATTAGCAATTAGCTTTTTGTGTAAGCAGGAATTAAACTCTAAATCTTTTATTCAACTGTAAGAGAATTTATCATTTGGGCAAATTGAAACCCAAAAAAGAGAGTTAGGATTTCTCTTTAGAAATCATGATTTTTCTTCTTTTAATTCACCATTATCATCTGCTAAATTGTAGAGTTTTACTTTATATAAGGTTTAAACAAATAGATTGAGATCAAGTGCAATTGCTCTCAATGACCAGATTGAAAGCGCAACTTTCAATCTCAACCATTAAAAAAAAAAAAAAAAGTATAAAAGTGAAGAAGTAAAATATGATCATGGTGCAAGGGTATTGCACCGAATCTTGTCCTAAATGAATACTCAGATTGAACAGATAAGATATGATCATCTGATTTTTACACCAATGTTCTTGTTTTTCACAAGAGAAGTGCTATGTCCATAACATTTTTCACAACAAATCTTAGGTAGTAAGTTGATATTGGTTCTAATTTGAACCTACCACTAAAATTACTTTTTTGCCTACTGTAACAAACACTAACAACTTGCAACTTATAATATGTTGTGAAAATAGGAAATATGAAATATTTCATATAAACCACTTGGGATAATGTGAGTGGATCAACATCATCAAAACAAGCCTATTTTGGTTATGCGCTCTTCACATATCAGGTTACACAAATTGCATTCTAAGCTGTTGCATCAATAAGTTTTGCCATGGCCCCTTCTCATGTTTGCATTGTTCTCGTTCTAACAAAGTTCATTTTCTTCCTTAAAATTGTCAAAATAGAAGTTGTTTTTCTTCTACTTAAAGACTCTTGTTATTCACTTATTTGCACATCATGAGCAGCACCCAACAAAAGTAGGACCCAAGCTACAAGGCTGTTACATTGTTATTACACTAACACTAAAATGATGTTTTGTTAGCTAGGGTACAATTGCTCAGCAAACTTTGTGCATAAGGACACTCAAAGCATATGATTGCTTATGTTAATCTGGCACACAATCCTGGTGTAAAAACCTACTTTCAAAGACTTCAATTAATAGCTCATTATTGAATATACATCTGTTAGTTATCCATCAAAGGCTGTACCAAGAACTCAGTTCAAAGAAAATCCTCGAGTAGTTAATCAAAATTTGTGCTGTATCACTTGAACAATACGTCTGGCTTGTTAAACCAAGAGATTCTCAAAAAAAAAAAGGCTTGTTAAACCAAGTAATCGCCAGATATTTATTGCCACAATTTATTTGTAACATTTTTTATTAAGTAAATGATAGATAATATAGATTCATATGGAATACCAAACCAAACGAAAGACAGATTTATGGTACACCATGAAAAAAATGGGAACATTATATTGCCACTTCTATATATTTTAGTTAACGTACTCACAATCACAAGCAGGAGCCTATCCTGAAGATCTAGAGGTTCAAAAATTCGCTAGGACAGAATCGTTTAAAAAACTTTAATTTAAAATTTGTAGCAAATGAAATGGAGAAGGATTAAAACCAATGCTTCCAATTCACATGCTTTCTGCGAGAACAGATTTCAGGTCAAAAATTGACCTACAAAAAAAAAGAAAAAAGAATTCACATCAAAACCCAATAGTAATTTTTACAAATCCAGAAAAGGAAAATAAATATGAGAAAATACCTGATGGTCCAAATTCCATCTGCTGATAATAAATCATTAATTAAACTCTTGTACGTATGAATTACTTGCTCATGGTTGAAGACAAACAGAAGTTCCAGAATATTGAGCCCAAGCACATGAAAGCCACACGGGCTTGAAGAGGCACTACCCTGTAAAGATGTCATATATATATATAAATATATATATATATATATATATATATATATCCAAGGCATGTAAAGCTTGATGTTCCAACAAAAAAAGTACTAAGTAATCGTAATGAGGGAAATAGACGAAGTCAGTGCTAGAGGACTATGTTCTCTGAAGAAATGATTCATTAAATGAACCAATGCATTTAGTTTTGAGTTTCAACTTCTGCTTCACTTCAGAAGTTGTCTCGACTAGCAAAGCATCCAGCAAGCAATTAATTCTACTAGTTAGGATAAAGAGTTTTTGAAATCTTTGATTCTTTTCTCTCCAAGCTGAACCTTGGAAACCTAGGAAATGAATATAAAAAAAAAGGGAAAAGAAAAAGAAAAAGAAAAATGAACCTAGAAATACGACATTGTTGTTCCCAATACTGGCTACAAAACCACTAGTTGATAAGTGAGAGCTGTTTGCTTTTCATGACATTTTAAGTAAGAATTTATGCACTCTTTGAACAAGAAAAGATTTGCTTGCTGGGTGTCAATTCAAATGCCTTTTTCGTTTTTCTATTCTCCCAAAACCTTTTTCAGAGAACGCAAAGAACTAATTCCATTTTCAAATCCCAGGGCATTTCATAATCATAAGTACTTATTAGGAGGGGGAAACACAAAAAGAAAAGATGTAAAAGCGTACCCGAAATTCAATGCACTGACAGGGATCCAGAATCTAAATCCTGCATAGAAATCAAAAAAGAAAATCAATTTACATTATTATTGGAAATTACACATGCTCGGGTCTTACACACTGGTCTCACCCTCTACCTCGTTTTTACAAGGAGGAGATGCCATTTGAGCTAGAGCCCATTGGTGAAATCTGGACCACATTATCAAGCCAATGTAAACATTATGTCAAAGATTTTTTTTTTTACCAAAAAGTAATGTAGGAAGAGCATCTTTCTGGTATTTTTCTGGAAGCTGTGAGAGCTTCCCTTGCCATAAGTTGTTCCATGCAAAAACAACAGCAATCACAGTTGGACCAAGCACAATTTGGTTTAATACAATCTGCAAGTAAATAAAAGTTAGTTACACTAATTGAAATGCTGAATATGAAAAGTGAAAATTCAAAGGTAGTACACCTTCAGTATTAGGTTCTCCACCGTTTGCTTAGGCAAAGCATAATCAAGATACTGGTACCATGCATAAGAACCAGGGCCATAGAAAAGAAACCCATAGGAAGTCATCCGCAGAGCACGGATCCAGTCATGGTCTGAAAGGAGGGTCCACATTACATCCTAAAGGAAAGCGTTTGGTTAAAGATGAAACTCTGAACAGCCATATGCACCACTTAGATGCAAAGAGAACATAGCAAGAAACTATCTTAACATGTCATAGATTATATACTTCCAACTAGATAAAACTATACTTTTAGCAAACCAGAAATGAAGAATGTGTCATGAATGGAAACTTTTCCAACATATGTACCTACTATGTTTGGGGTACAGGATTGATTGGTTAAGTGTTTAACTACAAAATCAAGACCACAGAGGTATCAATCACAGTGGAAGTGTCAAATTGCATTGTCCTCACAACCACTTTCCCAATCTACACTATCTTTTAACTGGGTTCATTCTATAAAGGTCTTATTCTAGCATTTGTGATGATGATATTACTAATGAGAGGGAATGATGCAGGGTGGAAGCGTGTATGGGCTCTGATATCAATTTTGATGTAAAATCTATATGAACACAGCCCTGAATTAGATTTCTTGATGAGATCTTGAAAGGTTCTTGAATAAGGATTGATGTTTAAGGGTTAAGGTAAACAAAAGATTGAATCCTGAATATGTTAAAACAGGGAATAGAACAAGAAATAACATAGATACAACACTAGCAATCATACCTAGGTTTTCCAAAGCAATCACACTTAGGTAGGATAAGGCAATCACACCCTCAAAGTTTAAAATAAGCTTCTAAAATTATATTAAAATCAGTCTCTCTATCGATATTATTGACTACAATAAAGCCTTTATATAGGCTATTGTTAAATCCTTTCCTCAAAGGAGTACAACTCTAAATAACCTATTCCTAGAATGACTAGGTTTACTAATAACAAACAAAAGGATTTAAGAACTTCTAAATAAAATAGGAAAAGGACTCAAAACATAAAATAAGATTCAGGGGCCTTTGGTACAACCAAAGAGAGCCCATTCCAGAAATTATTCTAGTAAACTTAATTAAAACTGATCCAACAACTTTCTAACATAAAAAACTCAACATTGAAGACTCAATAATAATTAAGTAAACTTTGAAAGGTGTCAAGAAAGCCCCATATCAAAAATAGACCGCAAAAATATTGAATTTGATATTCAATAATGTTTTTCCTCAAACTCTTTGCTATCTGCATCAGGGATGTTCTCAATTAAATATACTTGGTTTAATATAGAGACAAATCTTCCCAGAGGTCCATGAATTCTCTGGTTTGGAGAGATCATTTCACAACTAGACATAGTTTCATTCTGTGGTTGGCTACAAAGGGAATATAGAGCAAATCCAGGTGTGTTCTCTGTAAGGAATAACAAAAAGAATACACAACTCCTCTCTTTTGAATGCAACTACTCTGAAAGAATATGGTCTGCAATTTTGGAGTTATGCTCTATTAGAAGAAATATTTTGGTTGGGAGCAGGAACTATTTTGGATGCAGCAGAGATTCAGAGGAAGTGGTTTGATTAATACAATAAGAACTGCTTTTGCTGCTGTGGTCTATCACTTTTGCATTTAGAGAAATAAAAGGATTAGGATTTTCAGAACTAAATATTCAACTGAGCAATCATTGACATGGCTTAATATATATTTTCCATGCATCATGGGGTTAAAGAATGTAAAAGGTATGGCTACTTATCAAAAAAAGACAAAGAATGTAAAAAGGTATGGCTCACAATAGAGTTAACTTTTTAGAATAACTTGGATCTTACTAAAACCTTCTTAAAAAGCCAGAAATGTCATGCTGCTCGATTTAGATGCTAAATAGTAAATATTAATGGCACCCTTAACAGATGTGAGTTTGGAGGTATTATAAGGGATCATGAGGGAAGAGTTCTTAGCTTTGTTCTTATAGAATTGCTGAAGATACCAATAAAAAAAAAATAGAATTGCTGAAGACCCAAAAACTGGTTTTGTGTCATGAATAGATTGGATTAACCATATCAGAGGAGAAGCAACTAAGGTGACTTTTAATAGCTACAGACTCTCAAGTGGCTACAAGCATCCTAGCTGTGGTCCTTCACATTTGCAACTGTTAATTAGAAAAATTATGCTTTTGTTCTCTAGCTTTAATACATCATGTATATTTTTTGCATTTCAATTGTTACATCAAGCAATACCACTGAGCTACTCTTGGCACATCATGTATATGATGATAGACAAGAAATATGTTTTGCTATTTTTTTTTCCAGTTTTAGTAATGAGATGCAAAAAGTTGAAATTTTGTTACCCCATTACCTTTCCTTCTTCTTCTTCTTTTTTTTTTTTTTGGGTGGATAATTCAAATAGTAACAACAGCAAGGGAGGGGGATATGAACCTTAGACATCTCCGTTGGAAACACTAAGGGGTGCTAGTTGAGCTATAAGGCTCTTAGCAATTACCCCATTACATTCTTATTGAAGTTATGGGCTTGATTTTGTGATTAGTAAGTTACACATGCAGCCAGTGGGTATTGACTGCAAGGCAAGGAGCTGCCACAGTTGAGCTAGAGCACATTGGCTTGAGGTTAAGGCTCAATTTTTTTGCCTTTCAGAGCAACCAAACAGACCACACAATAGCCATTTTGTGGTTCATCTGACAGACTCAAAAGCTTATTAAACAAAAATTCCAACAGAGAACCAAAAGGGCAAAGAGAACTCCAAACAAACAAAAATTAAATACATCAAAATTCAGAAAATTGTTAATTATTTATACTTTCAGATAAACACTTCCATTGGCACCCAAACAGAGGACAACAAACACATAACTCTCAAAAGTTTCAAACTTCACACTTCTTTTTCCCCTCATTTTCTCAGCAACCAAACACAGCATAACAAAAAAAAAAGGGAAAACAAAGAAAAAGGAGCAGCTTTGAGTTTCCACTGACCTTAGTGAGAGCATTGGATTCAGAGTTCAAAGGCTCTCGCTTAGTCCACCGCTCCCTGAGCTGAGCGATGGTGTCGCCGGCGAGAGCGAGCGAGCCAGCCGTGACGGCTTGCTTCAATGGAAACCGGTAACCGGCTCTGCCAGTTGCAGCTGCGGAATCGGAGGATTTGGATTTGGATTTGGATTTGGAATCGGGTTTTTTGGGTCTTTTTCTGAAGGGATGGTTTGAGTTCCAGAGCCCGCCAAGGCCTCCACCCAAAGCCTCCATTTCTGAAACCACAAAAACAAAAACAACAATATATTTTCAAAAACAAATTGCTCTTCTTTAGTTGACTCCTCAAAATAGAAAGTGTTTTTGCTGATTTTTATGCATTAAACGATTTGTAGTATAGCTCTCTTTCTTTTTTTTTTTTTCTTTTTGACTAACAAAATGGGTTAGCAGGGCTACCATTGCGGCAGACCCTAAAGCGTGACCATTAAGACACTCACTCACTGGGTAGAAAATGTTAAATTGAACCATATTTATTGTATACAACTTTTATTTTATTAAATGAGTTGTTGTGTAGTACATGCAATCTTCACCAACTTGTTAATTAATGTTTAACGACTTGTAGTATAGATTTAAAATAAATAAATAAATAATGCAATTTAAAAATTATTTTTTGATTATAGAAAATTGTTGTAGACTTTTTTTTGTGGGGAGCCTTTCCCACACAAGACTTGGATGAATTCAAAGTACCTAAAAGGCAAAAATTTCATGCAAGTCCAAGGCTCCAAAATATTTTGTAAGGGTAGAGACTAGAGAGCTCATCAAGAATGGAGATGGGCCTTTTAAAATAAAATAATAATAATGCCATTTAAAAATTATTTGATAAAATCATAAAATAGCATTTTAAACTTAATTTGTAAAATGATATTTTTCTTAAACTCAATGAGACGAGTTCCATCTGGTTATGCTGAAGAGGCAAGTTTAATTACTTTAATTTGTCTCATGGGGAGATGAGTTAAGGAAAAGCTTTATTTTGCAAAATAATCTTACAACAATACTATTTTAATAAGTAATTTTAAAAATATAATCTTATTATTATTTAACAAAAAAGGCAAAGAAAACTTAAGGGTACGTTTGGGATCCGCTGCTTATTTTGTTGAAATTGAAATTTTTTTACTAAAAGTACTGTAAATAAAGGTAAAAGTTAGCTAAAATAGTATAGTGAGACTTATGAATAGTACCAAAAAGTGCAGTGGGACCAATGAATAATAGCAAAAATAAATTGAATAGTAAAATAAGTTGGCAAAAATAATCTTTGCCAAACAGACACTTCATCCCCTAACTTTAGGAAGTAATGATTATCTTATAAATTGTATATATGTATCATGCCTTTCATAATATGTAAACCTCACATGTTATGAGATGATATGGATATATTGGATCTCAATAAAGGCAGCCAAATAATTAAATTTGGCCATTGGTAAATGATCAAGAGTAGTATTTATTACACACAAACTAGTCTCATTCAGTGAATCAAAAAACTAGAATTGCACAAACTAGTCCCCTGAAATCAAAATGGAAGTTTCTACGAAAACTGAAAACCAATGAGGGACTTCAATTGTTTCTCTGGATATAGCCTTGGACAGTCTACCAACTACCTAGTGAGTTCTCAAAGAGTTAAATTTGCTTCTCTGAGAATAGCCTCGTACAGTCTACCAACTTGTAAGTTCAGGAAAAGCTTAAATTGCTTATCTGGAAATAACCTGTGAGCACAAAAATGCAGATAGAGGATGAGTCCTATTGCTTATTTGCTTATGTGCATATCACAGACTAATATAGAGCATCTTTTCTTCAAATGTGGCACGTTAAAAAAACCAAATGGTATAAATAAATTTAATAGCAGACGGAAGGAAGGACAAAATTAATATCTTTAAAATTTTTCAGAGATGGAATTGTACCTTTATAATTTGAGTGATGAATATTTAACTTGGAGCAAATTTCGAGAACAGAAAGTATATTTTAGCATCGTTGTTCTTAGAGTGAAAATTCTTCCTATGCTTATTTGTAGCTTTTCCTTTTCTTCACTACGCTGGCTCTATGTAACAAGTTGGTGAGAATCTTAGACTGCATTGGATGAGTCTAACCAAAGGTTTTTTTTACAATTATAAAATATGTTTATCCTCAGGGTTTTGGCCTCAGATCACACAATCACTTTCTCAGTTCATCTTCGTTTGCATTAGCCAAATCAAGTTATAGGTACACAAGTACATGTGATTTGTTGGGAGTGGACGGATATTGCATGTTAGTCCTTTATTTGATTTATCTAACCATTCATCATGACTATCCCCAAAAAGCTTGATGTGCTAATGAGTCCCCAAAAAGCTTGAGCAAGCTGTTGAAATGATGGGAGAACAATTACAAGTTCTTTTTTTTTCATGAATGAATTACAAGTACTTCAAGTGCAATTTAATCTCTTCTCGGACATCATCAGCAGACGGAATGAGAGATTAAATCATAAGAGAAGAATAAATTCTTTTTTTATTTATACATTTTGAACAAGGATGAGTCACATTTTACAAAATGCCTCATCTGTCCATGCAGTAAATGAACATAAATATTTGTGTTTTTTGTTTTTGTTTTTATTTTTGGGTTGGAGGCGTCATATGACTCCAAGTACTACTTTTGGCAACCTGCTTCTACTACCACCAATGCCTGCTGTTGTTGCTGCTGCTCTTGTTCCCCTTCTTCTGCTTCTCCTTCTTCCAATTTTGTCACTAGATGCTGTCGGCAATATCGGAGTATAACCAGAGATATAAACGCTGCAAAGAAAATCCAGTATAAATGTTAGTAAATTTTAGGGTCTTTTCTATCGGATAACAACTTCATGCCAAAAAACTGTGCTATTGGTAATTCAGACATGTGACTATGTGACATTTTTTCTCGCTATTGGTAATTCTGACATCCCAACGCTAAGTTAAATTTAAGTGTCCGAAAGTCAGTTTTTGTTCCCCTTCCAATAAGTCAGGTGGGGGATTTGAATTTAGGTCTTCCCATAGAGAGAACTAGGTAATGTCACTAAGTTACAAGATTCTTGGCAACAAGGTTTGATTCTTGCCCTACTCTGTCTGATGAATCCGTTAGGCATCTGGATTCTGGAGTGGTAAGAAAAGTTATATGCTACAATATGTTAATATAATAAAAGCTAAGTCTTAGAAGTCATAATTGCATTATGTTGTTATTTCCTTTTTAAGTGGTTTTACTCTCCTTATTGCACACAAGAATTGTCCAAGACAATGTAAAAAGAAAACCAAATAAAAAGTTGTTATACAGAGAACATGACAAGGTTTGATAATTGTTTGTTTGGGTTTTTTTTTTTTTCCTATTCTTTTTTAAGAGAGAGAAAAACAAGAAGACAGTTTTGGAACTAATAAAAAAGAGAAATGATATTGAAATTTTGCCATGTAATGCGGGGATATTGAAATTTCAAACAGAAGCTTAATCAAATGGTCAGAAAATTACCTGTAAAAATACGGGTTTTTATAGTAGATAGATTCCAAAAGGCAGTGACAGCTGATGCAGCCACTATCTTCTTGTGAGAACAAGCACCCCATGCTTCCAACACCCACCATTTTAAACACTCAACTGCATTCGCAAATGGCACTTAGCTTTAGTGACTCAAGGATATTAAAACAAACTTAATAAATGTATTAAGTACATTGGTATTGGAATTACCTTTTTGGTTTATCTGAATGGAGTAGCATGAGTACAGTTTTGGGATAGTGAAGCTCATAAAAAATCCTGCTCACCCAAACAATAACCAAATACATTTTCACATCAATAACTAATATATCACACAAACAATAACCATTACCCACATGATCAACAACCAAAATACCCACTTTAAGAATTGAAAAAAGAAAAGAAAAAAAGAGAGAGCATAGAAATCTTAAATTTTTTATCTGCTAATTGGGAGATGTGAATGAGTATTGACATACCAATTGCGCAGAGCCGCCATATTGTTATAAGGTGACCATATTCAGCTCCTAAGAGTAGGAATGGAGCAACCTATAACCAGAATTAGGCTGATTGAAGTTATGACTCAAGCTGAAGTATGTTGTCAAAATATGAATAACAAATTCTTTGTAATTATTACTCTGAGGGTCATGGATGGCTCTCCTGAGAAAAGCTCTCTTGTCTTTGAAATTGCAAGATTTGTGGCTGGAAGTATCAACTTGCCAAGACGTAAAATGTCGTCTTCTTTAAGCTTAAAGTCACGCTTCTTTTCGATATTATTATTTCTGCAATTTCATCAAATCCTAAAGCTTAGCAAAACAGATAAACATACATTGGAACATAACATGATAAAGGAGTTTAAGTTGTAACCTCTGAGAGATCGAATTCGAGAAGAATGATGCGCCCAAAAACAGAAGTCCTAGTTGGGATATTGCTGAGAAAATGCTGAAATTGTGACATTTGACAGGCCTTAGATTCTTAAGACTATAGTTATATTAGATAAGGAGAGAGAGAGAGGGCTAAAGGAAAAGAAAGAAAAATACACACCTAAAGCTAATTTCTCTAGCAAAACAAGACGACAAGAAGCAAATAGTCCCTAAGCCAAACCAAAGGCTTGACTTTGCAGTATCTCTCCACAAAATCAAATCAGTTATCATCTGCCCAATTCGATCAAGATTGTTTCCATCCTCATCTTCTGCTTCTATTTCCACAAAATACCAACCAAAATAAGCACAAATCAATCACTAAATACACCCAAAAAAACCAAAAACATAGAAAAAATAATTAAAGAATTAGAGGATAGTGATTTCAACGTACTTGGAGATGAACTTGAGGAAGGCATTAGAGGGACCAAACTCAGCTTCTCCTTCTTGGACCGCCCGCTGTGCCGTCTCTTCCTTGGCTTTCCGATCTCCTCCGCCAAGCTTGGTTCTTTCTCTTCCCGAATCTCAATCTCCGACCGCCTTCTTGACCTCCGAGAATTCCTTGGCGAGGCACAGCCCAGTAGACCCATCTGGGCCGCCCTGCTTTTGCACCTCCGGCGAGACCCATTAGGCTCCGCGGGCTCCTCGGCCATTTCAAGCCGATCTGTGAGACGGGTCTTGGATTTTCGGTGCGGAGAAGGCGAAAGAAGCAAGAGTTCGTGAATAGGAAGAGAGTTGGAGTTTCTCAGAGACTCTGTGGATGGTGATGGGGTCTTCTTGGTTGTTGGTGATAGGATGAGGTCGAGAGAGAGACGAGGAGATTCTTCTCTCTCGACATTGAAATCACAAATACGAGCAAGACGGGAGGCTGATTTTAATCTAGACCGGGGCTCGGATCGATGAGAAGGCGGTGTAGAATCCATTAATGAGTTTGAATTTATGTGATCAGATTGTGAAAGATTTTCTTGAGGTTTTGATTAATGGTAAAGATGATTTCTTGGTTCTCTGAATGAAGAGAGAGAGAGAGAGAGAGAGAGAGATTTGATTAAAGAGAGTATTATTTTGGATCTTGAATGAAAAAACGTGGTGTTTGGGAAGGTTTATTGGTTCTCTTGAAAATGGGGTTTGACGCAAAGTATACTAGCCGTTGGGGGGAGAGAGTGGGTTTTATTTTTGAAAATTTTAACGGCGGGGACAGTGGGACCGTGAGACACAACGGTAAAGAGTTATGGATGGGCCTTTGTTTTGTGCCGTTTGTGGTGGTGCTGGTGTTCACGTGATCATGGGCTTGGTGATGGGCTTCCCTTTTTTGGATGGTTTAGGTTCAAAGACCAAGATTGCCGATGTTTTTTTGGCGTATTTTCAGCCGTTCATTTATTTATATTTTTCGCTAATGATGGATTATGATCAATTTGTTGTAGCTTTTTTGTTTTGATTTTCACCTCATCTTGTATATTGTTTTGGCTAAAAGATAAAAATAATCAATTTTTATCATTTTAGTACTTATACTTTTTTTAAAAAAAAAAATTTTGGAGAAACTTTTAGCCCTTATACTTTAACATTCATGTCCATTGTTGTCAATAAAATTGGTGTTAAGTCCAATAAAAAGTAGCATCACATATGATAATATCATTTTTATAAATCTTACAACCTATTTTTTTTTTTAAATAACAAAAAAAAGGTAATGGGTTGAAAGACTAACTTGACAAAGCGTTTTAAAATTTAAGGGCTAAATAACAAAAATTAAACTATATGGACAAAAGACAATACACCCAAACTTAAAGGGCGTAATTTGCCTTTTAACCAATAATTTTTATTGGTATATTTATATAATTTATTTTTTTAAAAAAAATATGTCAATAAAATAAGTTCACTTAAGCAAACTCTTAATTAGTATTAAACAATCTAGATTTGGTAAAAAAGAAAGATAAAACTTAAGTGTTGTACTTTAAAATTTTAATTAAATTCATCCATGTGATTTATTGCTTATTGTAATTACATAGTTAAATTCAATAAAACCATTTTGTTGATTTCAATTAGAAAACCTAACATACAAGATACAAAGAACTCTTATCTAAGTTTTGGGTAAACAAAAAAGGCTTTGGTTTGGAACTGAAGTGGCCTGTCCAGTTGAGAATCCTCATCCTGGCTTTTCCAAGGCCCTTGAACATGTAGGAAGAACAAGCATATAATAGTACTAAGTATAATGTTTTTATTAGGGACATTCAAATTTGGAACAATCATATCATATGGTAGTCCCAACAAGGAATGTATTTTATTAGGGCCATTCAAATTTTACTTTGAGATTTTTTTTTCCTTGCAAGATCACAATTGCTTGCCCACCAATATTTTTCAAATTGTGTCCAGATATGATTTTTCTCCTCTGTGACCATAAAGCAATTTCCAAAGTTCAATTTCCATCTAAGGGAAGCACATCAACCGAAATAGTTGTTCTTCTGTCATTAGAGTATTCACCTACTCCTCTGATTCTCCTTAATTATATCGTAAAAAGAAATAGCTGTCCTCAATTGTGTGTGTGTGTGTGAGAAATAGACAAAAGGATGATGTTTATGAGAAGCTTCTTAGGAAAATAGGATAATGGCACATAAGACCTCTCATAAAAACCCTAATGTAAAATACACCCAACATTCTCTCTCACAATTTACGAAATGAAGGCTTGAAGAAAGAGAAAAGAGCAAGCCATATACTTATATATTATTACAAAGTTGAGGTGCAAATAGAAAATATGCTTAGATAATCTAGCCAATTCAGTTCCCTCTATAGAGCTTAGAAAATCATTGGCCAATCCCATGAAAAACTTCTAAATGTGTGGATTAGGATTTTTGTTCTCATCTATATCTATATAATATATTATCTAAAAATCAAAACATAGCATTTATTGTTGTCGTGCTTTTATTAAGCCATATCAGAGTAATATTTTAGTCCATTTTAATCTAATTCGATCTTTTTCAGTCTATTTTGGTCAATTTTGGTCCTTTCGGCCTATTTAGTCAAATTGGTTCATTTTGGGCCATTCAGTCCATTTGGTCAATTTCAGTTTATTCAGTCAACTTTGGTGATACTTTAGGAGGAGAGGTTTCTGTAAAGAGATGAGTTACTTTATTAACAATTATGTCACATTTTCAGCGGAATGTTAGTTGATTATTGATAAATTTACATTTTTCTTATATGTTATTAAAGTTTTATATATTTTTTTCTAATATAAGGTATGGATTTACTTATATTTGTTTCCTCTTTAAGTCACTCAAGATATATAGAGGATGAGTCGAATATAAGTAGTACTAGAAACAAATTCCAACTACACATTACATTATTTACAAAATATCTTGCCTTATATAATAATTGAATGTAAAATGCATTATGTTTCCTTGAAATTAAAAAAAAAAAAACACTTCCAAAATTAAAAACCATTTCAAATAACAAATATTGATAACTTAATTTAAAAAATCTAATATATTGTACCAACTATTATTTTGTTAAAATAATCACATTATTTTAAGAATAATTTGGGATTAACTCTTATAAGTCTCATCTATTATTTTCATTTTCCACTTAATAAAAAAACAAAACGTGAAATTTTTCGCATATCACGTGGGTTTGCAACTAATATCACTAAAACGGAGCCTGTTAGGTTCTAAGGACTTAGGATTTAATGTATTAGAACTCTATTTTGTAATATTGGCAAACCATGATCAAAACAGATGTTAATCTTGTTTAGACTTGCTCAAAGTATAGGTCTTTTATGTAAAGTTGGAATCGAGTTAATTGCAGAATTGAGTGTGCAATTCTGACTGGCTCGATCGATCGAGAATTAGACTCGATCGATCAAGAATTAGACTCGATCGATTGAAAGTCGAGCAGAACATTTTTCTGTGGAATTTTCCAACTCAGCCCTAAGCCCATATGATGTGTAGGGTTAAGTGTTTTACTTCTACTATATAAAGGAAACCCTAAGCACGTTTTATTAGGTTTTTAGAGAGAGAAGAGTGTGTCTCTTATATATTTAGGGTTTTGTACCCAAAAGTTCTCTAAGGACTTGGTTGCTCAAATTGTTGTTTGTGTGAATCTCTTGTGAGATCTGAGAGGTACTTGCCTTCACACAAGCTTAGAATTATCAAGAAGGAGATTTCTTCAAGAGCTTGATGATCATTCAGTTGCTGCCATAAGAGCTTAAAGAAACATAAGCGGGTGTGCTTGTACTTGCTGGAGAATCCAAGAAAGGAGTCCGTGGTCTCGGAGCTTGCACGTGGCCGTGTCAGTAAGTTTCTACTGGTGGGTAGCAATAGGATGTTAGTGGTCTAAGTCGCTATTGTAAAACTTCGATTATTTTATAGTGGATTCAGGTTTACCTTGAGGATAGCTAGGTTAAATCCTCCTTAGGTTTTTACTGGTTTGGTTTCCTGGGTCATTATATCTTTGTATTTTTTATATTCCGCACTTTACATTGATATGATTATATGATTGTGTTAACCTAGATCTAGAATTTGAACTAAGTAATAACTTGACTAAATAACTAGGTTAATCTGGTTGTGTTTTAAGGGGTCTAAAAATGTACAGAGCCAATTCAATTCCCTCATTATTAAGGCAATCTTTTTTTGTTTAGTTTCCTTACTAATTAAAGGACATGGCATAGGAATTATGTGTCATTTTGATCATAACAAATTAAAATTGTTCTTGACAAATTCCCGAGCAATGAACATGACATAGGAGTTCAGCCATTCTGTTTCATTTTCTGGTCAGGACAGTGTTCTCAATTTATTTTGACTCATAACTAATTAATCTATGCGGATGTAGGTAACACTCATAACTGCATGCATGATGCATCAACTCGGTTGTGTTACTTTCTACATATACTTAAAAAATTCTACCCCTTTTTTTCTTTTAGTCCCTTCTAATTCTGATGGGGATAAATTATTTTCCTGTTAGATCTGATCTATAATATCCATGAGTTCAATTCGTGGTGACTCTGGTGACTAAGTATATTTGACAAATTATTTTGTTTAAAGCGACAGTAGTACACACATTCAACTATATTATTGCACTTTCATCATAATGGTATAATCCAATGTCTTTTCATACATCCAACTTTTAATGGCACAATGTCATCACCGCATAAGATAAATATAGCAATTAAGCCCAAGCGACTGAAAATGGTAACAAAGCCCCATCAGGCTTTAACCAAAGTTTAGACAATGAGTAAATGGATTTATTACCCTAAAAAATGGAGTATGAGATACAACGTGAAGTTGAAGATCACCATCCATCAATTTTATTGCTGCACACACAATTGAACCTATTCCTTCTTGGCATGCCTGTGGTAGAAGGCTTTTATTCTTCCAAGTCCATCTTCAAGCGCAGAATGCTCAACGGCAAATGTAATTCGAAGACAATTCTTAAGTCCAACAGTAACCCCTGGAAGCATAATACTGAGCAGCTAAGCAATCCTTTTTAAAAAAATAAATAAATAAAAAGAAGAAATTCTCTCTAACCGAGCATGCATACTACATAAGAACGCAAACACCATGATTATAAATTTAAGTGTGGCATTAGTTTTGGAGCAAGTTGAGAAATTAGAAAAGGCCTCTATTTGCTGCTAAGAAAATGTCAAAAATATGCTGGAGAAACATAAAGGTGCACACACACACATACACAACAACGACAACAATAACAAAATATATGTGTGTATATATATATTTGATAGTTGGGGAAGGGGGATTTGAACGCGGACGTCTTTGTTGAAATTACTAGGAGGTGCCAGTTAAGCTACAAGGCTCAACATCAGTATTTACAAGGAAAGCAATCAAACAATCTTATGTATGAAAGTATTCTTAGTCACCAAAAAAAAAAAAAAAAAAAACTTATGAAAGTATTAGAAGAAGTCCAAATTGTTAAATTCTTACCTGGCAGAACAATCACGGATTCCTCCTTGGCCAACTTCATACAGAAGTCCACATCATCAATAATGCCTTCAAGTAGTGGTAGATTTAGCTTCACCTGTTACCAAAAAGGGGAAAAAAAACTCTTCAAATGTTTATGTTGAAGCACAAGTCTCATAGTTTGTATATACGTCCTTACCATTGCAACCATGGACCCTTCTGGTTTGTGTGGACAGGTCAGACAAGGGATTTCTTGAATTCTATCATATAAAATGTCTGCAGCTTCTCTAATTGTGGTTAGAATCTTTGAATAGAAATCCTCTTTTGTGTGCTTCAGGATTTGGGTAAGTGCCCCCTGAAAACGTAGAACATTTGTAAATTTTTTGACAAGATAAGGCAAGGAAATTAAAGAATAAAAGATGTTGGATTATATCCTAAATTTCTATTATAACAAAATCCATGAGAAAAACTTATGCATATCTCTAGGAGATGCCAAGAGAATATACGATTTATGGATTAGAGAAATTAGATCAGCAACTTCAATAAGCCATCTCTCACCATCTTTTATTAAATTGTATTCCCATTATTTGGATTTTCAGCAACCATATGATTTATGTGGTTAAAAAAAAGGACAAAACTTATTACAGTGCCTTAGATGCTGTTCTTTAAGTTCATCTCTTAAGATTTTGTTATGTGACTATTTAACTAAAAAATATATTTCTATCTCATGAGAAAAAAACTACATGGCAGAATCTTAAGAGGGAAACTTAAGGAACAGCACTTAAGTACCATACCTAAGTATTGCCCTAAAAAAAAAAAACCATGTTTCAGATGTATTGCTTGGTTTATGTTAGAAATTAGGATGTTATTGCTAATCGAGTAATTTTTAGGTACTCCCAAAGTATGGTGATTGGTGCTTCCTTTTCTCTCATTCATTGTGAGGTCCATTAATTAAATTCATGGTGAAGTCAATCATGAATGTGAGAGGAAGGAGCATCATTTACTATACTCCAAGAGTACCTAAGTATTTTCCTTACTAATCAACTAATGCATTAATTATATTATTCTATCATCAGATTTTCTATTTAAAGCATGCATTAATTCATACAATTTGTATGTATAGTCTAGTAAGTTATACAAAATTAAAAGTTAGAAAAGGTATTGCATTCTTTTTCAAAATTTCTTTTATTTAAAATATATTAGAAAAAAGAAGTTAAAATTAGGTACCTGCATGTTTGTTGGGGGGTCGGTGGTGATGTCCAGAAAATTCTTCATGCACTCCACAAACTGGATAAAAGAAAACACAGTCTCTAGGTATGTAAAATACTTCTTGTTAATTAATGAATTAATCTCATTGCACAAGGAAAATACATTGTGAAAGTAAACAGGTATAAATCTTCAAATTCAGTTAATAATATAATCTATGATCAAAGATGATACATCTTTTATCATCAATTGAACCAACATTTGAGATCCAGGATTCTTGTTATCATTAGTCCAATCACTATTCATGTCTTTTCTTCTTTTTATTAATGAAGCAATTTCTTTACTTGTATGACTTGAATGTTTCACGTTTCTTGAAAAATGATTCGATTGATGGAAAATTGTATGATACTTATGCGTCTTCATTCAAACAAAAGGGTAACTTCATCCCCAAGGTACAAGACCAACACTAGGAACTCATCTTCTGTTTTTGTCTATAAGCAAGCATCAATAACCATAACTTGATAAGAGAACATTATCATTTACACTACATACACGGGTTGAAGTATAGGCAACATAACTACAAACTTACAAATGCAAGATTCTACCCCAGGAAAACATAAAATTATTGTAACTATAAATACTATGTCAAATATGGAAATTGTGATATAATGTAATGGAAAAGATGAAGCACCAACCCCTGATTGATGGAAGATGCCATTGGGGTCACTTGTCACAATCCACCCAAGTCGCCAACCAGGAACAATCCATCTCTTTGCTATGGATCCAAGTGTTAGAACAGGTACAGTTGATCCAAACACTCCCATGGGCACAAATGGATTACTTCCAAAAGTTAGATGGCCATAAACTTCATCAGAAATCACAAAAATCCCAAGTTTGCTAGCAGTCTCTGCAATCTAAGTAAACAAAAAGGCAACAATTGAAACTTTTAGTTAAATAGAAGAACCAGTAACCTTCAAAATTTAGATTACATATTGAACCACCTCTTTCAAATGTTGGTACGTGAAGACATTTCCACAAGGATTGCTGGGATTGATGATAACCATAGCAACTGTGTTCTCATCCGCAAGAGCTTCAACAGAATCAAGATCAACCTCCCAACCCTTTTCGGGTATAAGATCAAAGTGGCGAGCTTCAAGCTTACTACAACTCGCACGAGCTTCATACTGTGGATAACCTGGTCTAGGAAACAGAATGTTGGCATTTGGACGCGCAAGGACAGATACTACGATTTCTATTGCTTGGGTGCAACCAGCTGTGAGATACACATCATCTGGCGATAACTGGTATGGAAAATCTTTTGAAAGATATTCTGCAACAGCCCTGTAATGAAAATTAAGTTGGAAGTATAATTATCAAATTGAAAGGATACCATCATGTTCCTGAGTGCAATGGTCACTCCATAAGTATAAGTATTTGTGAAGTGTCGGGGGAAGGGAGGAGAAGGGTCAGGTTCAAGTCTTCTGGAGGGAGCTTCACACACATATACACTTAGTCACTCCACATGTCCCTGAGTGCAATGGTCACTCCACAAGTATAAGTACTTGTGAAGTGTCAGGGGAAGGGAGGAGAAGGGTCGGGTTCAAGTCTTCTGGAAGGAGTTTCACACACATATACACTTAGATTAGGCTAAAGTAAAATTTTTATCTTGTATAAAAAAAAAAAAAAAATATCAAATTGAAAGGATTGGTTTGAAAGTTTGCCAATCTAAGAACTCATTTTCAGAAGTTCAATAAACATCCACACTTTTATTCTAGTCGCATAATTATCAAATTGAAAGGTTTGGTTTGAAAGTTTGATATAATAAGAACTCATTTCAGACTTTCAGTAGTTTAATAAACATCCACATTTTTATTCTAGTCACTCACTTCAATATCATTTAACCAGGACAGTTCTTATGTTGCACGTTTCTGATTCTATTTAGCACGCAGATTAAAACTAGATTTCAAAATCCTATTGCTCATCTTTCTTTTAAAAAAAAAAAATCCTATTGCTCATGATATGTTGGCCTGCGATTTGCCATGAGATGTGTCGCGGTTGTTCAAGTTTTCATGTGGTCCTAGCTAAGTAACTTGTGACTCACTATATGCCAAATTTTGCCACATGAGTCTATGCAGCTTTTTGGGGGAATTATAATTTAAAATTTTCTAAGGTTTTTTTTTTTATTATTTTAGGTGAGAAAGATATGTGCAATAATCAAATGTGTGGTTGGTTGAAACTTTCTCCAAAAAAAAAAAAAAATGTGTGGTCCTAGGCATATGAGAGGAACTTAACAAAAAAAAAAAAATTCAGTCCCAAACTACTTAAAAGAAGAAATTTATATTTTTTGAGGAAACTCCTAACCCAATTGAGCACGTGTGTGCTCATCATGTACTCTATTAATTTTTTCTTGATTAGTGAGTATCGCAGTCTTTTCATCAAAAAAAGAAAAGAAGAAATGTATAATTTTTAACTTAATAAAAAGTTATTTTACTTTGATTTGCTTGATGATAACTTTTTATCATCTAAGTAAGATACCAATCAGTTTTTGATATAGACAATAATTGAATCTTAGATCTTTTATTCAACTATCAGAAACTTTACCAGTTGAGCTAGTTAGAACACACACCATTTCATTAAAAGTTAAAACTATTGAGAAGCTAACAAAAATACAAAATATATTCCTTTGGCAAATCTTCACACGACTCCTTTGAAGAAATCTGATGGTTACGATCAAAGTCGTTTTAAAACTTCATAACCATTATAGACATTTGCTAGTAAAACAAAATTGAACGGTGATGGAATCATTGAAAATAATATATTGCAAATCCTAGCAAAATTGAAAAGGTAGCAAAGCAAACCTTGTCTCTAGTGTCTGCGCTACCTACAAAGCCAATTTCTTTGTGCTTGCCACAATTGATTATAATTTTTTTTTTTTTTTGGGAAGAACAATTAACTATAATTTATAATCTCTTTGTGCTTCACCTAAAAGTCACATATGACCCTTCAAAATTGACTATACAATGACAAAAAATCTCATCGTTTCAAGGCTTGAAAAGTTGAAAACCTTGAGATTCAGTCCAGTCATTTTAACGTCAGCGCACGTGAGATTCGACAAAACCCAACCAAATGTAATTTTTATACTAATTGACAATAGAATTTTTTTTTTAGAGGAAAATTGACAATAGAATTTGATTAGTACTAAGCGCAGAATTCTCAAAACAACATTAAACTTATTGCCTTGATTTTAATTACACTAATTTTGTATTTTTTTTATTGTGTAAAAAATCAATTATAAAAAAAAGCACACACATTTTAATAAGGTGTAAAAAAAATGCAAAATTAGCTCTTTCAAGCTAAAATATATATTATTTGGTGTTAGAAATATGTAATTAAATAATTAAATATACTATATTTTAAAAGGTTAAACTTTTGGAACCGTCATTAATTTGATAAGGTATCGGAACGTGATAATTTAACTTTTATTTATAACAGCGATATTAATAAATAAAACACAAGAAAAGAGGAATCGTGAAACAAGATTTGGAGAAAGAGAATTGCAAACCTCATAGAGACCAATTAAAAAAAAATGAAATGGAAATTGTTATAGGGGATTAAAATTAAATGCTAATCATTTATTGGAAAACCCAGTTGCATCCATGTCAGCTCCCACCTATCAGGTATGGTGCAGATGCAGCCACGAACTTCTATATACAGTAATTAGACACTAAGGGTATGTTTGGTAAATTTTTTTTTTTTCTTTATTTTCTGTTTTCAAAAACAATTTTCTATTTTTGAAACTAAAAAAATTGTTTGGCAACTCAAAATGGACAGAAAACAAAAATTGTTCTCAAAACTCAATTTGTAAAGGAAATTAAAAACATGCAAAATATTATTTTCAGTTTCTAATTTTCAAAAGTTAATGAAAATATTCATTTAATTTAATAAATCTGTCTCATTTAATTAATATTAAAGTTCAAATCCTAATAACAACATATTTTAGTATTTTCTATTTTTTCTTTAAAAAATTATTTTTTTTAATTTCAACTAACCAAACATGTTTTTGATTTCAAAAATACAAGAAAATTGTTTTTTCTTTATATTTCTAAAAACAAGTTTTTGAAAATAGAAAACAAAAATTGTTACCAAATATAACCTAAAGGTCCGTTTGGATACATCTTATTTTGCTGAAAACTGAAAACACTGTAGTAAAATAATTTTTAAATGTGTAAATAATGCCATAGGACTAATTTTTAATGAAAAAATTGCTGAAAAGTGAGGTTTGTGAGTCTTGTAAACAGTGCACGGGACGTTTATAGTGCTAGTGGTGTGCACCGGACCACTGGCAGGTCTGTGTCCCACGTGAAACCAAACCAAACACACACTAAATGGAGAGATTTTTAAGTCTTGACTGTACGAGTGGTGATAATTTCTCGTTGTGTATAGATGTTAAAATCGTGTTTTTTTAGTTAAAATTGTCAAAACTAGATTAAGTTGGAAAATACAACTTCAGATTGAGTGCGTTCGACTGTGTAAGTCAGTGTATGCATTAATAATTAGCGCAATATGTATCAACGTACCTCCTTGCCTCGGCAATACCGACGGTGGGAGGGTAACAGTTGAAGTTATAGGAGTAGGTAGCATCAGCAACAGCATCTGGGGCAACAGGGGTAGTTCGATAGCTCGGAAACTCAGTTGGGTCAGCACGGCCGAGAGGAATGGTGGGTCGCTTATCGTCCTTGTTACGATTTGCCATCAGCTTGGTGAGAACACCACGGACAGAGATGGAGGAAGCGTTTAACTCTGGGTTCCCTTGGAAACCCCATTTCTTGCGTCCGTTAATAACCTCCATAGCTAGCTTTTGGTGGAAGTGACAAAGTTGGGTTTGGATATGTGGTGAACTAAAAGCTATAGCGGTCAGCTCAGCTATGATTTAAGTGAAAGAATAACGGTCAGCTCAGCTATGATTTAAGTGAAAGAATAAGCCTGATGACACACATTTTAGCATAACAAATACCACAACTCGTCATGTTGTGGCGAGTTGTGGTTAGTGGAAGAATGTCCCCACATGGACCTATTTACCTTTTCACGAATTACAACTCGCCATATGGCGAGTTGTGGCATTTGTTGTGTCAAAATGTGTGACACTAGACTTACTCTTAAGTGAAACAGTTGTTGAAAGATACACCGACACACACACACATATACATATATGGGTTTTATTAACTTGCAACTCGGGGAACTCATTAGTAAACTATTTTAGTAAATTTTTTATGAAAAAGTGATTAACTGTTTTGCCTTTTTTTTTCAATTTTTTATAAAAACTTTTCAAAATGAATAAAAAATGTATGCCCTAAATAGGGGCGACTCCAAAATTTTTGTCTAGAGGGATCAATAAGAAACACTATCAATCCTACAAGTTATATATTTTTCAATGTACACAATCATTTATCCACTGATCTCCCATTCGATTGCGCAGTTCATCCTTGATATATGTTTACAATTATTTAATTTATAAGTTTACAATTCTTTAAATGTTTCATTATTTTATTGTCCTTTAGTGTTAATGTATGACCCACTCACATAGCCATCAACCACTCCACTCACAAGTCACAAGTCACAAATTCAGTCAAATTGCAAAAAACAAACTCATAACTCAAAACTTTATATCAAAACAATGCAAACACTTTTTTTTTTTTGCTTACGCCAACACTGTTACAGCAAGGCAAATGTTAACAAGCATCACATCGTGCTTGTTAAGGTTATACAAAAGTGGGTTCCATTTAATAAAAAAATTAAATAAATAAGGTTGTGTTAACGGATCCCGTAAGATGCCCGTTAAGGCATTAACAGCAATTTTTAACTTTTTTTATTTATAATTTTTTGTCTTTTTCTATAGTTTTATGTCATATTTTTCAGTGTAGGGTTAACTTTGTAGTACAAAGTATGCTATAATTTACTTGAGTCAGGCAAAATCCTGTTCATTTTTGAAAGAAACAAATTTATCCCAGAGATAAAGAGAACAACAGTAATGCAATGCACCAAACATGAAAGATAGAAATATCATCCATTTAACATCAGCACATGACATTTGGGATTATAAAAAATAGCATGATTATTTTATGAAGCTTTTCAACTGACAAGCAGAAGGGAAATATTAACTTTGTTAAATGCATTCAAGGTTGCTTTGCATTGAATGATTGTCTTGTATATATGGAGGTGGTCAAGGTCAACTCTACAGAACCCTAATATGCATGTTAATATAATCTCTTCACGAAAGTACTGTTTGCTTCATACAGTGACTAAGGTACTGTGTGCTTCATACAGTAGTACTGCATGTGATCTTTCTATTATGTATTGTTAATTAATTGTTTTCATTCACAAGGCTAGGTGCAGAAAGATTTCACAAAATTTTAAGAGGCTAGGTGCAGAAAATAAACAGTGGAATATGCGATCAACATAAAATAAAATAATAGTAAATTAAACATTTCCAGTTGGTCATTCTCTCTAATTTTGGTCCATGGACCAATAGGGATTTATACAAGATTTTATATAATAGTGGATATATATATATATCTACCTAACATAAGTTGTTCACTATGTTGACTAATATTCTTTAGCGTGTTGCAATTGAAATGAGTCATTACTTTGACTAAACGGTAGATTATGTTTATCATTCTCCATAGCTGCATGTGACCTTAAGATAGTAACATATATAATTCTTTGCATGCTAGCTTATAGAAATACTATTTGGGCTTTACTTATGCAAGGGCTCTCGAGATTCATGAAAATTTGTAAGACAATGATCTGTTGATTTAAATTCTAATGAAAAGGCATTGAGATAATAAAAAAATAATATGAGATGACTTCTTCTTTTTCTCCTTTTCTTTTTCTTTCTTAAATTTTTTTTTTTTTAATTTGTGTCTAATTGAACTAAATACATTCACAAAAATTACAACTTATTGGTGCCGGTAGTGGACCTATATAAAAATCAATAATAACTTGTTAACTTAATAGTTGTGAGAAATTTTGTGCCTCCCTTCAAAATTTCATAATATATATATTTAGACACTCAAAAATAAGAGTTCCTCTCTATTGCTCCTCCCCTCAAGCAAGGTTGGAACCTCAAAATAATTAAGGAACTCCCCATCCCCTCCACACCCCCCCCCCCCAAAAAAAACTTGTCTAATTGAATTGATGCATGCATTCACAAAAATTACAACTTATTAGTGCTGGTAGTAAACCTATATAAAAATCAATAATAACTTGATAACTTAATAATTGTAAGAAATGTTGTGCTCTCTTCAAAATTTTATAATATTTATATTTAGACACTCAAAAATAAGAGTTTCTCTCTCTTACCCCCTCTCCTCAAGGTTGGAACCTCAAAATAATGAATCTCTCCCCCCCTACCCCCTCCAAAAAAAAAATCAATTGAGTTTGAGTTGGCCCAATGACAGAGATATATATAAGGTAATTTTTTTAGATGTCCCTTAATGTTTTCTCTTACATCTTTTAACTTGTTCGAGAATATGCGTCCTTAAGATATATTTGTATGTATTTATGTGTCCTTAAGATATATTTGGGGGGGGGGGGGGGAATGTATGTTTTGCTAAGAATCCCTATTCTTGGTTGCAGTTATGTTGAGATTAGAACTTTTACCATTGAGCTCTGATTGTATTACATACATAAATACATATATATCCAATGCATTTGCCATTTGGCTAGGAAAAAAAAAAAAACTATAGCCGTGTTTTAAAAACGCGGCTATAGCCAAATTCAAAAAAAAAAAAAAAAAAAAAAACCGAAAGGGTTATAGCTGCGTTTTTAAGATGTGGCTGTAGCTGTCCCCTATAGCCGCATTTTATAAATGTGGCTATAGACCCCTCAGACCTATAGCCACGTTTTCAAGAGCTATAGTCATGATTTAAAAACGCGGCTATAGGACCTTTTTTTTTTGTAGTAAATCACAATGACGCTCCTAAGGTATGGTGGATTACTAGATTTTCAAAAAAATGACACTCCTATGTATGGAAGGGTTTTATAGATGGACAAAATTTAGCTATAAAATTGGTTGTAGCTTACTTAATAAAATAGACATTATTACATATTTTGAAAATCTAACCGTTGAATTGCATGTTCTTTACGCTCTTAATACATATGTCAAATTTTGTGTCAATCGGATATTATTTACTATATGATCTATAAGCTTATATTTTGTGCATAATTTTAAACTACAAAAACTTGCAATTTAAACAATTTATTGATAACATAGCTATTGATATTTAATTTTTTAGAAATTCTGCAAGTATGAAGAATGTAAGAAGAAGATGTACTCTAATGGTGGATTTATCAAAATTCACCTTCAATAAAAATATATTGAGTTTACAACCAATTTTGTAGCTAAATTTTGTTCTTTATAGATTGGATTGAGAATTGTAAGATCATACTTTTGTTTGAAAAATAAAAGCAAAATAATAAATGATGATGATGATGATGATTTTTTTTATATAAAAATAATGATGGTGATAATTAAATATGCATTTATGCAAAAATAAAAAAAATAGTTCTCACCCTTTTTTATAAAAAAACTTTATCCTACTTTCTTACTTCTTTACAAATTAAATATATATATGTCTTACCAAATTTATTCTCTTGTTAACTAAACGGCAGTCTTAATGGGACAACAATACAAATAATCTTAAGAAGTAAGCACTATTAAGTGGAGTTGTTAGCCCATGAGATAAAATATTATAAGTTTAGGTCTTTACTTGCACTAATTGCAACGCTCCTCCAAGGACACCTATGTGATGGGTTTATGGGTTTAATGGACTTGAAAAATGTATTATAGATGTGAAGGTTTTAAGTTTTGTCCACCACACTACTGATCCATTGGTAGTGGAGGTTCTAGGATTTTTTTTTTCTAGGGTAGCCATTAAGAAACTTAAACTATACAAAATTTAATTTTACACACAAATTTTGTAAGAGTTAGATTACACGGTCACGAAATAGTGTAACAAATGATCCATTTATATTGATTTGTATGTAAGCAGGTACAATTCTATGTTTGATTTTTTTTAATAAAGAATACAATGAACTCCTCTATTCAATCTTCAATAAACTTTACAATCTGAAGGGTTATAAAACTTGATCTTGAATTGTGTCTTGATATCTCCAAGTTAAATGAGTAATTGAATATATTTTTTATATGATGTTGAGGGCCGTTGGCTTAATCTTGAACCAAATCAATGGACTTGAAGGAAAATCTCTACTTTGATTTGAAGAAGTAGGAATTGGCCTTGGTTTTGAATGAGCAATAGAATTTTTTTGGACTTAAAAAAAAAAAAATACTAAGTATTTTTAACACACACACAGGGAGAGGGAAGAAGATTTTTTAAAGAAACTTACAGTGATGTATATTCAAAAGGGCAAAAAAAAAAAACTTAGATGTTAATACGAGGAACCTCTATTTATAGACTGCTCAATGGTCTTTGATTTGGAAAATTTTCTTAGCATTTATTGAGAGTTAATTATGAATTATGAATTTTAAATTCAAATTTGAATTTAATTTGGTCTTCCATTTAATAAAAACCTTTCACATGAGTTTTTTCTTCTAATGTTGCCACATGGCTCTCTTCATTTAATGCCGCACATGGCTTTTCGTGATTTGTGACACGTGTCATTTTTATGTTAGTCATGATAACTCAAATATTTGACATGTGAATTGATTTTATTTACTGATTGTCCACTGTTGACACAACATCAATTGGAAATGAATTTGATCACAAATATTTGATTATGATCAATTGGATAGCTGTGAATACATCATGGAAATTTTGATGTCTACACTTGCAAAAAGAGAACTTGAATATATTGACATCACAATAAAACATGTAAATTCATAAAATTTTACAATTTCTTTCTACTAATACAATGAGAAAGTAAAAAGGGGATTGTTGAGAGATAAAGTGAGAACTTAAAATTGTAAGAGAGAGAGAGAGAGAGAGAGAGAGAGAGAGAGAGAGCAACAAATGATACTTGCTGCAATTGCAAAGGCGAGAGGAGTAAAGTTGTCGGCATTGTAGAGGAGAACTCATGGCTACAATATCTCTCTCTAACTCTCTTGGTACCTTTTTTTTTGGGAAAATGAAATTATATTTTTTAATTTTTTTTTTTTTATATAGAATGGGTTGTATGAATTATGAATATAAATGATTAGGGGTTTTTATTTTTTATTTCTCCTTTTGAATGGACTTTTTGTTGAATTTTTTGTTCCTTTGTTGTTTTTTGGTCTAATCTTGTTGTTATTTTGGTTTTTATTTATTTATTTATTTTTATTGTTGTTATTTTGGCTCTTATTTTATTTATTTATTTTTGTTTAAGGGCTAAGGATTATGTTTGAGGGGTCAAGATTATTTTTGTTGAACCCAAATTTTTGGGATGCTCAAATCATGTGTTCAATATATATATTTTTTAAGTAGACAAACCATAATATATATTTTTTAAAGTAAACAAACAAAACATGTTAGTTTAAAAATAATTATATATATATATATGTTTCATATCATATACTATATAATAAAAGTTGGGATTCTAGAAGCTGTGGTTGCACCAAGTGACAACTCTCACTAATTAGTAAATTAATTATATATTTTTGTTAAGATATATTCCTTAATTAAGGGATAATATTTACAAACTATTTACAAAAATTTTATCATTTAAATTTCAACAAATTTAAATTATATTCAAACTAAAAGTTTATTATAAAAAATTTCAAAACATAAATCCCACACAACAACCCACATTTTCTTTCTAAAAAAAAAACCAGAAACACTTATAAAAATAAATAAACACTTATAAAGACTAAGCTCTAAACAATCAGATATGCTTGTTTAAAGTAATTTTTTTTTTATAATTTATAATTACTATTTATTTAATAATTTAGTTTTAATTATTTTAAAATTTTTGAGCTTACATATTTATTTATTTAAAACTAGTATGTGTATATATATATATATATTTATTTATTTATTTATTTTTTGCAAATACAATTTTTTCGAATGTTCACACCTGTGCTCAGCTTAAAGTTGTCCCTGTTCATGGGATTTCATTTATATATATAAAAGCAATTATGAACTTGCATGTTGTCAGCCACATTTAGAAACTCCCCCCATTTATAAACAACTTATACATGTCACATTGAGATGAGTTTTATAAAATAAACTCACCCGTATGCTTCTTTTGTATTCTCTCCGGTCTCGACAGTAACACTTATTGAAATTGGTCTTAATGTTACGTCTAAAAGAGAGATTAATTATTGAGTACTCTCAAAATACCATAAATGTGTATTCTCCCTTCTCAAAGAGAGAGTAATTATTGAGTACTCCCGGAGTACCATAAATGTGTATTATCTCTTCTCACATAACTGTGGATTCTATTAATTAAATTTATGGTGAGACCCACAATTCATGTAAAAGGAGGAAGTTTGCATTTATGGTACTCCCGAAGTCTTTAATAATTTCCCAAAAAAGGTGGGGAAAATTGGTCTTATTACCAATCAATCATTTAATTTATTTTTTATTTGATAAAAAAATTATGTAATTTATTTTTGGAAATTAACAATATAGGAACAGATTTGAACCATATATTCAGCAAGCCAGGGGCCTGTATGGTCTCAAAATATCCTATTCACTACTGGGTACACCCAGCTATTTTTTTTTTTTGCTGAATGGTACACCAAGCTATTTTGGTGTAACCAGGGGCGGGACTAAAATTTTTTTCTTGATGGGGCCAACCCCTATTTTTATAGGCTATGTCTTTAGTTATAGTTCTGCCCTTGGGTGTCATCTTACCTCTTACTTGTTCCTGTAAATGTCCCAACTTTGTTATAATAAAAATAAAAATAATAATTTATAGACAAAGTTTAGCTACAATTTTACTCAATATCTTTTTATTGGAGGTAAATTTTAACAAATCCACCATTAAATTACATCTTTTTCTTATATCCTCCATACTTGCAAAATTTTTAGAAAACTAAAGATTAATAGCCATGTCATCAATAAATTGTTTAAATTGCAAGTTTTTGTAATTTAAAATTATGTATAAAATATAAGTTTATAGATCATATAGTAAATAATATTCGATTCATACAAAATTTGACATGTGTTATAAGAGCGTAAAGAACATGCAATTTAATGGTTAGATTTTTAAAATATGTAGTAACGTTTATTTTATTGAATAAAGTTGTAACTTTAGGTTATAACTAATTTTGTAGCTAAATTTTGTTTATAATTTATTTCTGCAAGCTGATTTCTTTTAACTGTTACGTAATCCCATATGCAACTTGTTTTATTTTTATTTGTTTTTTATGAAATGTATTACTAGTTTTATATGAAGGTTTAAGTTAAACGGTTCAAAGATTAAGAACCCATTTGATATATGTGTTTAAATAATAATTTTCAATTTTTTTGAAAATACATGTAAGTAAAAAGTGTGTAAAAAAAAATATATTGTTATTTAAAAACTAAAAATATATCTTTAAGTTAATGTACTAAACATGCCCTAATAGTTTTAAACGTATTTCCCATATAATATTAATAGTTTTTTTTTTTTTGTCTGACAGGTTGTGATGCCTTTAACGCATATGCATATCTACTATTTTTTTACTCTACTGCTCAGAACCGAATTCAGCTCAAACAATTGTTAAAATAGATGTGAAATTAGTTTTAATATTAATTTTTTTCGTTTTTTTATACCAAATCATACCAGTTGTTGCTTATCCTATTAGTTGAATTTTTTTTTTCCGAATAATATTAATTTATTATTGAGACGCACACTATAATTTATATATCCCACCAACCATATGTATTTTCTGTGGTGAGTGCAAGAGAGAGAAGCAAAGAATGAAAGAGAGAGCTTGAAAACAAAAACTGATGCGAATATAATACAAATATCACCACAACACACAACACAGTCACAGTCACAGGTAGACCCATCTGAGAGCTGAAGCTAGTTGTAGCAAGAAAATGGAGGAGAACGGAGAAAAAAGATGGAACTTTTGGGGGATGGGAAAGCTGAACCCACAGTCGAAAACATCAATTCGAGGGCTTTTGATGAAGATATGGGGAAGTGTTAACAAAGATGATCCAAGGCCACTTTTGCCTCTCGGACATGGCGACCCTTCTCCTTTCCCATGTTTTCGGACCACTCCCTTAGCCGAAGATGCCGTCGTCGACGCTCTCCGCTCCGCCAAGTTCAATTCTTATCCACCCACCTCTGGACTCCAGCCGGCAAGAAGGTAAATATTATTAGAAATGCTATTTTCACAACATTTTTACAACAAATTTTATTCAGTTGTAGGTTAAAATTAGAACGCATAACAATTTACCACTTAAGATTTGATGAAAAAATATTGTATAACTATAGCGGTATAAAATCACTGTCTCATATCTATATATCATGGTCGTGATTTTGTTTTCCTTTTATGGCTTCTGATTAGACTATAGTTCACTTTATTTTCTCTTGACATACTATTTGACTATTTGGAGTATTGTAGGCTTTTTGCTGGTTCTCCTGTAAGGAAAATTCTCTCATGCGCAAGGTGCATGAGATAACAGCTCCTGGGTTGTACTTACGGTCCCCATTAAACTCGTATCAAACTGCTTTAAATTTTCATATGCTTTATACGGTCCCCATTAATTGCATCGTATTTTACTTTTTTGTTTTTTTTTGGTAGTTTTATTGCAGCTTAATGTCATATATTTGCAGCTTTTAAGTTTTGAGGCCAGCTTTACAGAAAAGAAAAATAAATTATGGAGTCAGTATTCAATTTTAAATTTATTACTTGTTCATAACGAATTATGGAAGAGTCTAAAGGTCACACAATCAACACATGTGTTGTAGTGGTGCACTCTTACCTTCAGTTAAGGCGTATAAGACATGAGTAAGGTGTATTGCTACGAGGCTTATTACTTGTTTTTCGATGTGGGAGCAAGTCTCAAAAACTGCTCACCTTGTGGAACAAGGCACGTCTCCCCACTACCCCAGCATGGGCTAGCATTTTTTGAGACTTGCTTTAGGACACATGTGTTGTAGTCAGGGGCGGAGCTACATTGCTCCTTGGCCCCCCCAAAATTTTTTTTTCTCCTACAACTATGCTAGTAATAGGATATAGCCCTCCCAGAAAATTAGAACAGCCCCCCCCCCCCCAATTATTTCTAAGATTTCTAGTTAGTCCAATGGATTTTTAGTTGGCCTCCTCAATTGTTCAAAACTTTATTACCTATCCACCCCAATTATTCCTAAGATTTATAGTTAGTCCAAAAGATAATGACTAATAGTTGATCTTCTCCATTGTCCAAAAAATTTATAATTAATTCAATGGATAATAACTCACTCTCTAACATCATTGACAACCCATTTCCCAACATAATTTCAATTTTTTTTCATCTTTAGGTACCTACGGAGCTTTGTTGTAGCTGCTAGTGTCAGCCCATTGCCCCATTTTCTTTCTTCTCAACACAAAAACTCCTATCTCAACCAAAATTATTAATCCATTTTTTTTCCTGGTGCAACATCATGTTCTTGACTCTTTAAAGAAGTGAATATGCAAGTGCATTTTCTTTTCTCTCTCTTTTATCAATCATCATTGTTATTTTACCATTAGTATTATTTTTCTTTCTTTCTTCTGCCACTATGTGTGTGTTGATATGCATAAGGGTATTTAAGATTTTTTTGTTCACATTTTTGTATTGCTATCTTTATTGCATTAAAGATTGTTGGGCATAATTTTGATGTGAACTGTTCTTTTATTGGATATATATATATATAATTTTGTATTCAATATGAACTATGGTTAATATATCAATACTACAATTCGGCCCCCCCAAGTAAAATTTTCTGGCTACGCCCCTGGTTGTAGTGGTACACTTTTGCTTTCAGCTAAGGCTTATAAGGCATGAGTGGGGCGTATCTTTCTTCGATATGAGAGCAAATTTCAAAAACTGCTCACGTCGCTTGCAAAGAACAAAGCCGTGCAGGTCCTTCGGCCCCAAAGCGGACAAATTGCTTACCGAGATGGAAAAACTCCTCTCACAATTAACATTACTTCTTAAGTTTCACTTTTTTTTTTATTCAATAATTAAGATTGACAATTATTATTATTTTTTCAATTCTCAATTTCTACCATTAAAATCTATTACATTATGTGAAATACTATATCGTTATATATCTTTGTTATGTACCTACATATTGCTGTCTTTTCACAACCTACTTGTTGCTATCATTATTCATTACAAATTTGCTTATGCAATTTTTGTCCATTTGCGCTGTCGGCAACAGGTAGGGTACAAAAGCGTGAAAAACAACGGTGGTTTGCATTTTTATAATAAAAATTCAATAATAAATAAGGAAAAGAATTAAAGAAACAAAGAGGTTAGCTATTATTAATTATTGGCTGCTATCACTCTTTTAGAATAAAGTGGACCAAATCAATCCTTCTACATTGTTACAAAAAACCCATCTGACAAATATACTCCACACATAGTCTCACCTGTGCAAATTGTCTTAAAAAAAAAATTCTCACTCTCACCTTTGCGAAAGTAGTGTAGGTGACAGTAAAAAAAGGTCATATATATATAAAGATATTTGGAATTTTATGGGAGTGAAGTGTCCCTTAAGGCATTTCTCATTATGTAAATTTTTCCTCCTAAAACCAAATGAAATATTATTAACAAAACGAAAGATTAATTGCATGCATCCTTCTCTTAAAAGCCCGCTTACATAGTTCATGATGAGCAACCTTGTTAAAAGTTCTTTACATCAATCACTGTGTGCATGATTTCAACACTAATTATTGATTGGTTTTCCCATTGTACGTAGAAAATAGTCCTACGGTCTATATCTCATAAAGTTGCTTCCTTTACATATCTTCAATGCTATTGACTAACTCACTGTTCATCACCTACCCAACAGAAAAAGTTGTTGGGAAAGTTAATGTATTTTTTTATGATCCTTGTATATATAGGAGTTTTATTTGGAGTAGCCTCAGCTTTGAAATATTAAGGACTTGTTTGGTTGGTTAGTTTGAGTAATGTTATTTGGGTGTTTTTGATATACGTGTGGGTGAAAAAGTGTATTGAAATGTGTGTAAGGTTGTTTAAAATATGAAAATGTTGGTTAGAACTAACCAACCAAACAGGCCCTAAAATTTGCCCTCTTGTGGTTTGATCTTAGCATTTTTATTTTTTGGACAATCTGATTTGATCTTATAGCTTTGGAAAAAAATTCTATTAAAAAAATTTACTTATACATTTTTTAAAGCACACTTAAAATGCTCTTAAAGTTAATGATATATATAAAATTATAAGAAAAAATAGATTAATGCTTTCAATGAGAAATTAGTGTTTGTACATTTTTAAAAATTTTTTTTTTATTATAAATATGAAAGAGGTCATTATGTTAAAGTTTCACGTACCTAAAGTTTTGTTAATAAAATAAAGGGGGAGGAGGAGGAGGATCTTGAAAAATCCATGAGGGCATGGCCCCTCCTCTGCCCCCCTCCCTCTGCCATTGATTGATTTGTAAAAATGTTTACAATGTATATTCTTGTTCTTAGAAAAAATTCTTTTTTTTTTTAGTATTTGGACAAAACGTGATGGTTAGCTTCTTTTGTACTAACAAGATGATCAAGTTCAATTATCTCGAATAAAAAATTATTGAAACTTTCCCAAGTTTCATATTGATTCTATGAGTCTATTGAAAAACAGATAATTTATATTGCATGTTGTCATATATTCAATGTTAATCTAATTAATTAAGTTAATGCTTGAATTGTAACAGTGCTATAGCAGATTATTTGTCTCGTGATCTTCCTTACACATTATCGCCAGACGATGTTTTTCTCACTATAGGATGCATCCAAGCAATTGAAGTAACACTAAGAGCCCTTGCTCGCCCGGGTGCCAACATTCTGCTTCCAAGACCATGCTTCCCATTCTATGACTCTTTTGCTTCATCTATCAATCTTGAAGTCCATTATTTTGATCTTAATCCAGAAAAGGGTTGGGAGGTTGATATTGAAAGCGTCGAAGCTCTTACTGATGAGAATACCGTTGCCATGGTCATCATAAACCCTGGCAATCCTTGTGGAAGTGTCTATACAAACCAACATTTGAAAGAGGTAGGTTAAACCTTCTTTTTTATAGATACATGAAATTAATTTATATTATATGAGTAGCAAAGATTAAACTTTAACGTCTACTCTAATACTAATTCACAAATTTACCTCCTTATTAGCTAGCCAGGTTGTTTTCAGAAGATGTGAGTGAAATATTGACCCTTAATATATATTTACTCTACTCTTGCCTCGTCGGGTAATTATTTGAGTCAATGTCTTTTCAGAAGTAGAATCAACTTTGTTTTAAGAATATGTAAGAATATGAGAATGTCTAAAAGTTCATAAGAGGAATGACTTACGAAGTTCTTAATGCAACAATAATTAAATTTTAGTATATGCTGCTAGACTTTCACATGATATTGGTTTGGAACTCATGCTTCATATGTTTCTGTAATAAGCACGAGTTTTCATAAGTAAAACTTATTTTTTATTAAAGCGTTGATGACAATATTATTGGTGGTTGATTTTATGAATATTAGATTGCAGAGGCGGCGAGAAAGCTGGGCATTCTAGTGGTTACAGATGAGGTTTATCACCATCTCACTTTTGGACCTAATCCATTTGTGCCAATGGGAGTATTTGGATCAATAGTGCCTGTTATCACACTAGGGTCTATATCAAAGAGATGGCTTGTGCCAGGTTGGCGACTAGGTTGGCTTGTGATAAGTGATCCTAATGGCATCCTTCGAAAATCCGGGGTCATCTATCTCTCTCTCTCTCTCTCTCTCTCTCTCTGTGTGTTAAGCTTGCACAGCCACAAATACATATAGAATAATAATTATAATGAAGGTTCTGCATTATATTTCAATTTATTGGATGAGTAATAACAAGACATATGCAGTATTCTCAAATCCTTTTCTTTTCCTCTCAGATTGTAGAATGCATTACAGACTGTCTCAATATGACATCTGATCCACCAACGTTCATTCAGGTTTGTAAATTGCTATGTTTATGTCTCAATATGGAAGCATGCTACATTTTTTCCTCTTTTAAGCACTTTCAAAACTTAATTTTTATTTTTATCCTTAATTCTTGTTGGAGAAAATTCACCTGCAAGACAATAGAACAATTTATTTTAATAGAAGACTAGAGAAATAACATGAAAAAAGGCCCACTTTCTCTAGACCCAACTTTGACTTCATTATATCCTTAGTGGTTAGGCTGAACAGCTCTTCGATCTGAAGTAAAGGTGAATCCTACCTCTAACTATGTGGAAACTCCCAAGACTTTTTTCTAATAGTTATCTGGTGCTTGTGGGAAGTGAAAAATCTGACTCTATTGGCTTTTACTCCCAAATCTCTAACATACTAACATGAGATGACTCTATTGTCCCTTAAGATACTGGTGAGTGATGTCCAACTTCTTGGTGTATAATGAAAATTAAGATGGTTATTCATTCATTCATCCATTTAGTTATATCACTATTTCAAATTTTTGCTCATTATTTTAATAATACTTTACTGTGTTTTGCATTTTTTTTTTGTATGTAGATTATTTTCATCTGCATCTGACATATAATTTTCCCATTCTCTCTCAATTGTTTCTTTCAAACTTTTAACATAGTGATACTGAAATATTATGATCATCCATGTATTTTGGTCTTCCTTCTCTTGAAAATATAACAATGTGGTTTATGTATTAGGGTGCAGTTCCCCAAATCCTTGAAAAAACAGGGGAGGATTTCTTTTCAAAAACTATTGACATCCTAAGGGGGGTTGCACACATATGTTATGAAAGAATTCAGGAGATCCCTTGCATTACTTGCCCAAATAAACCTGAAGGATCCATGTTTGTGATGGTAAGGACATCAAAATTTTTAATTATTTGTGCCTAAAAAGGTAATTAATATCTTATTGATTAGAAATTTGGTCACAGGCTAAGCTAAACCTGTCATTATTGGAAGACATAAATGATGATTTGGAATTCTGTCTCAAGCTGGCTAAAGAGGAGTCTGTTGTTGTTTTACCAGGTATGTAACAAGGTCTTTTCCCATTAAAAAAAAGGTCTTTAAGATTTCTTGAGCCAGACAAATACATTCACAGATCCAGATTTGTAATGCGTTAAGGCGGTGTTTTTTCATTTTACCCCCAAAAAGAGTGGCCTTAGTATTTGTTTGGCTGCTTTGTAAATCTTTATATATCTTCTGGACTAGAGTTCTTGTACACTAGTTGAGAAAATCTGGGTAGTAGCTAGGCTGCTGGAGTAATTTCTTTGTCCCTAATATGGTGCATTTAAAGATAACTAGGCTTAGATATTATGGCCTGATGAGCTAAAAAATGATGAGAAGGGACATAATAAAAATAAGGAATAGGAGAGCTAGTAAATCTTAGATTCTTGTTTGTTTGGGAACAGCTTATTTATCTTTTTGCTGAAAACTTTTTGTTGAAAGTATACTAAAGTATATTTGTACCTTGAAAAAATTTGAAAAAGTGAGAAAATGCAGGGAAAAAGTGAGGTTTTAAAAATCTGTACATAAAAACTAAAAGCTAAAAGCTAGAAGCTGATGCCAAACAGGCTGTATAGTATTAAGGAAGTTGCTCTAGCAGGAGACCCTTCCATGTTTCCCCCATTGACTGCTAATTACATAATCATGGAAAGATATCTAAAACACAAATATTTGCCTTTCAATATTTTGATGTATTTCACTCCCAAGTGGATGCCCTTTTTTTCCATGTAATATTAATAATCGATCTCAAAAAGTTCTATAATTTGGAAAAAAATTTCCTCTTGAAAGATAAACCTACAAATCCACATTCAACTTCAAAAACGTTTTCTGCAATGCTTGCTTGCTTTCTTAATGGCGGCATTGGGGATATCTCTTTTAAGGAAATAGTGATCATCTCTTGAACTCTCTAGATGTCACCTTTACAAGCCCTTACAAAAAAATTGACAATGGGTTGAGGACAACAGTATGCATGTTGGATATGTCACTTTCTTGCACTACGGTTAGCATATTATTGGAGTGGATTTATGTGGCTTTTTATATTGATTTTTGTTGTTGTTGTTTTAAAAAACTCCCTTTTGTCATTTGATGGATAAAAAATGCCGACATGACAAACGGAATTTATGCCATGACATAGGCTCCACTTTATTAAAGTAACCTCAGTTTCATAAATTCCGTTTGCTATGTCCGCATTTTCTTTCCATAAATGATGGTAAAGACTTTTTTTAAAACATTTTTAAGTATAAGGATGATTTTAAAACAAATTTCAAGGGTTGAGTACGATATATTCAATTTAACCCAAAAAGAAATCTCTTAGAAAACTGAGCACAGAGTCATGGCTTTTCAAAATTTTGATTGCCAAGTACATGACCCTAGCTGAAAGCAAATCTTGACCATGAAACATGTATTACAAGATTAAAATATTAGTCTTAATAAATAAACATGTTTATTAGGATGGTAATGGTGTAGGGGATCGAGTGTCTCTGTCATCATTCCTGCCCCTGCAACTTTAAGTCTCTCCCCTTATACATCATATACCTTAACATTTTAAAAACAAAACAGAGAGAGATGGCTATTGTAGTGCAATTAGCATAGATGATTGAGAAGAAAGAATGACAGTAAGATTACTAGTCTTTTTTAGCACTCAAAAGATTGTCATATCCTAATTAAAGGGTTAGATCGCGATTACTTTGGTTGAGTAATATTTTGTGGGGAATAATTTCGCTGCTAATTGAGTCTAATAGTACTCAATCCTTTGGTTTTCAGGGGTGGCAGTGGGGATGAAGAATTGGTTGCGCATAACTTTTGCAGTTGAGCCTTCAGTTCTTGAAGATGGCTTTGGGAGAATGAAAGCCTTCTGTGAAAGGCATGCCAAGAAACAATAAGAATTCTCTTAAGTTACAAAATGGAGCAGTAGTGATCAACAACTACGCTTTGGATCTCAAGCTCAAGCTGGTTACTCATGGGCGGTTTTCATGAATGTTATGAATTGTAATTGTTCAAGTATTTGAAAATAAAGTCCCCTCTTCAATGTCTTGCTCCTCAAGCAAGACACCATGAAGAAGAGTGGTGATGACTTGTGATCTGCAACTTCCTGTTGCACGATCACACGATGTCAGTATTGGTGATAGGTGATCTGCAGCATCCCGTTGCATGATCTCATATATGTTGTTACTGCTTGCACCAATAATTTCATAAAACCTTAAATAAAGTAGTTCTCAGACGTTTGATTGTGTCCAGTTCTGTTTGATTATTGAACCAGAAAATATTGTTCAATTGGAGAACTTCTAAAACAAGAATTTATTACAGATCATTTCTTAAGAGCTTGACAAGTACTGCCTAACTTGAAATAATCAAAACAGGAAAATAATGATTAAATTGCACTTTACATTCTTACAATTTGGAGTGATTTTGATTTTGTCCCACTAAGTTTCAAATTTGGATTCGCACTATCGTTTGTATTTAAGGCTTTCAGCTTAAAACAATATATATAGTTTAAATGTTTTGTCACATCATGGAAAAAAAAAAATATTTTGAGCTTCTTGTGAGTAGTTTGTCACGTCATCATCAAAAAGTACATTTTCAAGGTAGAGAAAATGAATTGAGATTTTGTGCAATAACCCTATGACACCATATAATTATCACACACGCTTATATAGTTATATGAGATGTAAAAGTTAATAGCGTTAAAATATATATATATATATAAATATATATATAATTACTTATTAACCGTTAAATCTTACATGGATATAGTAATTGCACGGTGACTAGATTCAAATATAAAGAACAAAGAAAACAAGTCCCGACCCATATTTCCGAATCATGCTTTGATTATCTTTCTTTTTTAAAAGACAAAAGCACTGTAAACTATCTTGTAAATGTAAATTTTTATTGCAAACTATTATTGTAAGCTTTTGTATACTTGAATCAAAGTCTCCTGCAAATTTATTTTTTAATGATTTTAGATTTATCGGAGATTTTCAAAGTCTCTTTGTTGCGGGCATTCTTTACCCTAGATTTGCTGCTTTAGCTCATATACTTCCACCATGTTATATAAAAAGGAAAAAGTTGAAAACCATAATATTTTTTCTATTCTTTACCAAACATAAAAGAGAAAAGTAAAAGGGTCATGCTAATGGGTGCCCTTAGGGCAATGGTTAACAATCTATTTTAGAAAAAATTTTACATCACTTTTATGGGAAATAGAAAAAGTTGTCAAAACATTAATTTTTTTTTCTTTTCCGATAAAAACTTTCTTTAAATGGATTATTAACTATTATCTTAAGAGACTTTGTTTTACCTATTCAAGAAACAGTTGAGAGCCGCCTAAAACTGCTCTAACTACCAATTAAAGGAGAGATGGTAGATCTAATAGCAATTTTGGATTATTAGAGGGGAATATTTCAGCTAATAAATTTTGATTTTGAAGTTTTTTTTTTTTTTTGTGGGGGGGGGGGGGGGGGGGGGGGAGAGAGAGAGAGAGAGAGATTATTCTATATTTATAGTGTATGTAGTAAAAAATTAGAGTATAAAACTTATACCCATGAAAGAATTTGAACCGTCTCAAAGATAGAG
Source organism: Notholithocarpus densiflorus (assembly GCA_030021035.2). Lineage (NCBI taxonomy): Eukaryota > Viridiplantae > Streptophyta > Magnoliopsida > Fagales > Fagaceae > Notholithocarpus > Notholithocarpus densiflorus. Next base: position 328,541 of record JARYZH020000014.1, on the reverse strand, counting down.
TCAATCAAAAGATAGGGTCAAATGAAGTGCACACTTACTAAGATAGAGATTTTCATTTATTGACTAAATTTTGGGCTTAGTTAATACTCCTACAAGATAATAAATAACTCAAAATTTTCTTCTATTTTTGTAAGATAAAAAAAAAACATTATTACCGTGTAATATTCGGCATTTCTTTTAAAGATTTTATTGACCGATATTTGAGGCTTTCTTCCATTTGGGGCCTTTAGGCCATGGCCTAAGTGGCCTAGTGGTTGATCGGCCCTAGTTGTTCCCACTGTTTTAAAAACTGGATCGGACTAGCCAGTTCAACTGGTTAAACCGAGAACTGAACCTAGAACATGTCCGGTAAAAATTGGAATAACCGGTCAAGAACTGGGAAAAATGGAAATCGGACCATTTTTTGGTTCTTTGACCATTCTAGTTTTTAAAACCATGGTTGTTTCCCATGTACCCATCTATGTTGTCTCGGACGATAATCCACTCCCTACTAAGAAGACTTCCCTTCTCGAGAATGAGAAGATGGAAAGCAAGTACATATACTAGCAAGAAAACAAATTCATTTCATCTAAGGCATCAATTCATATGGCAACACAAACTTCTCCTTATAGTCCAAATTCCCAAATATCATGATCTCCAATAAATTCAAGACACTTGACTTTGAGAAGTACAATGACACTAGTAACCCAATGGTCCACTTGCAGATATACTATCACAAGATGGCCTAGTAAGGCTAGTATACAAAGAATGATCCTCTTGTGAATCAAACCTTCCAGATTAAACTTAATAGGACCTGAAACAGTCCGGTATCTTAAGCAATAAAAATTGAGTTGTTGGAAACACTTGGTGAATGCCTTTTTGTCTCAGTACGGATTCATAAATGTTGGCTTTGATCGGAAAAAAAGAGTGGAGAAACTTTTTGAGAATATGCCCAGAGATGGAAGGTCTAAGCCCTGATCTTTGTTGGGTTAGTAGGAAAGAAAATAACCCTATGACTGGGTCATTGGGGCCTATCATCTTTAGAGTTGTTTATTGCCAAACTTAACCATGTGCTGAATGTACTTGTGTGTGGTTTGGGGAATCTAATTTGCCTCCAGCATCCAGAGTCTCCAGAATATGATACTGAGAATGTAATAAGTATGCCCATATTTGGTTTGGTTTGAATAGAAATCTGATATGATTCTTAGGAATATGGCATCCTCATGTTTGGTTTATTCATAGGAGGGTGGTAGGAATTAATATTTCTTTCAAACTATCCTCAAATATATAAATACAATGTCAAGATTATTACCCATCATTTCTATGTAACTTCCTACAAATAAATAACAAGAAAAATAATATAAACCCCAAATTAGCCAAATATCATAAAATATTAGCATATACAAGACCCAAATAATTATTTCAATTTTAATGGTGTCTCAAGATATTGATCATGCTTTGCTAATCAAAATTATTTGTTTTCTTAAAAGACAAGTAATTCCAAATCTATATATATAAAATATCTAAAAGCTGAAGCATTGCATTTATTGTTGTTATGCTCTTTTTGAGCCATATCAACCTAGCATTTTGGTTTATTCAGTCCACTACGGTTCATTGGATTCACTTCGGTCCAATTTGGTTCATTACGGTCTACTTCAGTCCCATTTGGTCCTCTTCACTCCATACTAAATACTAAAGACAAAATTTAAGCATGATCGAAGTATTGAAGAATATAAAGACTGAGAAGAACAAATACTACAATCATAAACATAATATCTAAAAGCTGAAGCATTGCATTTATTGTTGTTACCCTCTTTTTGAGCCACATCAACCAAGCATTTTGGTTTATTCGGTCCACTACGGTCCATTGGATTCACTTCGGTCCAATTTGGTCCATTACGGTCTACTTCAGTCCCATTTGGTCCCCTTCGCTCCATACTAAATACTAAAGACAAAATTTAAGCATGATCGAAGTATTGAAGAATATAAAGACTGAGAAGAACAGATACTACAATCATAAACATGTGTGAAAATTCAAGGGAGACGGTGATCTCCAAATGAACAATATTTTCTGGTTCAATAATCAAACATCACTGGACAAATGGAGTTCAAACATCTGAGAACTTCTTTAAGGTATAAGGAAATTATAGGGACAAGAACTAACAACATGAGATCATGCAACGCGATGTTGCTGATCAGCTGTCACCAATACCAACAGCATGTGATTGTGCAACAAGAAGTTGCCAATTACAAAGTCATCACAATCCCTTCCTCATGGTGTCTTGCTTGAGTAGCAAAACATCAAACAGGGGATTTTATTAACGAATCCTACAGTAATTATTATTCTTATCATTCATGGAAACCACCATGAGTAACCAGCTTGAGCTTGAGATCCAATGCGTAGTTGTTGATCACTAGTTTACCACTGCTGGATTATGTAATTTAGGAGAAACTTTATTGTTTCTTGGCATGCCTTTGACAGAAGGCTTTAATTCTCCCCAAGCCATCTTCAAGAGCTGAAGGCTCAACTGCGAAAGTTATGCGCAACCAATTCTTCATCCCCAGGGCCACCCCTAAAAAAGAGACTCGAGTACTATTAGCGTCAATTGGCAGCATAATCAATTAGCATATACAACTGTGGATATTGTGTGAACGAGTATAAATGTAAAATAAGTGAGAGAATATTTACTGAATTCCTAAACCCATCCCTGCATATCATAACAATCTTAGCCATTAATTTGGATTTTGGATATGACTATAAATCATTTAAATACTAAACAAGAGTAGTAAATTCTGGTCATCATGCTGTCTTCTAAATCATCTATTCTCATTGCACTACAATAGCCATCACCTCTTCTCTCTTATCTTAGTTTGCCAGGCACAGTCTCTCTCTCTCTCTTATTTGATATGAACATCAGCTTTTGAAGCTCTCTCTTTCGTCTCTCCCACTCTCACGTGCACACACAAGCCAAAAATCAGTAATTAAGGTGGCGGTTTAACCCATGCAATATAGAAAAGCACGAGATTCTGTTTATAATTTTTTTTAATATTATGTACTCAGTTTTATAATGTAACATCCAACGTATATTATAAATTATACAGTATTATATTGATTATCAAAAAATAAAAATAAAAATACAGTATTATATTATATTAATGAAGTTAGCACTTTGCAGGTTAGCAAGTGACTAACATTCATCAAGAGTCTGCGAAGGAAAACAAGAAGGTTTTTTTAAAATTTTAAATTTTAAATTTTTTTTGAGGGTAAGGATTTTCAGCAATTCTTAGTTTTGAAACTTCTCTATTTTTATTGTGGTCGTATAGTGGCTATCTTTAAAATTTTCTTGAAGCTCTTAGATCAGATTTGGTTGCAGTGCTTGTTATATACAAAGGTGTATTTGTAATATATGTGAACGACATTACTTTAAAAGTAGAAGAATAGATTGTTCTAAGAGAAGAATGAAATTCAATTTAAGAAATTTAAAAATTATGCTCGAGCAAGATTGATACTCACTCAAGCGAGTGATAGGGTGAGGGGCTAGCAAGGGATAAACGAACTTTTAGGCTATCTTTAATGTCACTGACTGAAGCAAACTCTTCAATGACTGATGATGAGCGCAAAGATCGTTAGTTGAATCACTCGTCCACTCTGGAGTTTTTTATGGTCTTCTAGTATCTACCCACTGAGGTGTGCCCTAGTGGGGGAGCCTCTGATACTTAAATTAGTATCAATCTATGTATTTTGTTTGTAGATAATATTTTTCTCATACTTTAGCAAGTGAGGCGGATTGTCCCTTTTATAGATGACTTGGATAGCTGTTGTACTCATTAATGTATTTCTTTATATAATTGGAGGTAATTATTATCCTAAGTATAATAGTCATTGTCTTGATAGGAATTAAGGTTTTTGAGTAATAGTTGTCATTGAATAAATTGAATGTGCTTAAACGGTTACTTATCTTTCTTTGATAGCATGTTGGTGACTTAAGGTCGTCCATCCTCATTGATTTTTTTCGTACTCATTAGTTTCTACCACTAGGGAATACCTCTGTGCTTTCTTTGATCAACTTTATTTCTCTTGCAAATACTAGAAAACTGTCAAAAGCTCCAAATTAGATAAGTGATCCAACTGATGATCTTTGGCATCATTAGTTTGATGCCTTTTGTGGGGAATGATTAGCCATTAAGCTCTTCCCATGACAAAGGGTTACTCAGTGCAATCCAAATCAAGATTTAGTTACAATGCGTTATATACAAAGGTGTATTTGTAATATGTGAATGATATTTATATATATCTAAAAGCTAAAGCGTAGCATTTATTGTTGCTACGCTCCTCTTGAGCCACATCAGCGATCACATCATCTACCTATTTCCAACCATTTCTCTCCACTATTTCAAATCATAATGCCCCTTTTATCTTTTCATCTCTCCACTACTCTCAACCTTAATGTCACTCTTCATCTATCCATTCCTCTTCCTTTCATTTTCGCTCTTCTTATACCCATTCTATTACTATAAATATGTGATTCTTTCTCCCATTTTATACATATTTTTCCACATGAAAAAGGTTATTACTCTCTCTCTCCCTCTCTCTCTCTCTCTCTCATGTTTTATTTTTGTGTGAATTTTCATTTTTTGTATCTCTACTTTAGATTGATAAATTTATGTGTTCTTTAGAATTCTACTTTGGGTTGATACAATTTGGTTTTGTGTTTTAAGTTTTTAAGTTATTATCTTTTTTCTTTTCTATGATTGTTAAATGTTATGCTATTGCATATAAAGATAGTTTACAAGAATATAATGTTATTCTATTGTATAGCATGATTTGGATAATTTGGTGTTTGACTTATAACTATTTTTTTTTTGTTGACGCTTCTTCTTCTCATTTTATTTTCTATTTATCTCCCAAAAAAGGTAATTATTCTCTCTCTCTCTCTCTCTCTCTCTCTCTCTCTCTCTCTATATATATATATATATATATAATTTATTCTTTTTTGCAACTTTACTTTAGGTTAATGAATCATTGTATTTTTTTTATAATACTATATTTGGGTTAATATGATTTGGTAGTGTATTTTTTTTTTTTTAATTTTTAGTTTTCCGTCACAAGTCTTCTCTCTCCCCCTTATAACTTTTGTTAGAATTTTTTTGACATAATACTTAGTTATTTTGTAAGTAAGATTTTAATTTATGTCAAAATACAATCTTGGCTTTTATATGCTTCACCACATTCTCTATCATTTGAGCTACATCCACTTTTTTTAAGACATTCTCCCATCTTCTCGTGTGTGTGTTAAAATACTTAGAAAAAAAAAAATCTTGGCTATGTATTTGAATGTGTCTATTAACTAATAAAACCGCCCAAGATGAATATGTGTAGACAATAATTTTGTTTTAATTTTTCATTGATTTATTATTTAGTTATAACATCAAAAGGTTGTTATTGGTGGGATAGAAAAGTAATTTTAGTGGTAGGTTCAAATTAGAACCAATAACAACTAAACACCTATGATTTGTTGTGAAAATATTGTGAACGTAGCACCTCTCAATAGTTGTTGTTTACTCAAAAATAAAAACTGAAAATAAATTTAAAAAAAGTAAAATGCAAAATTGACCTTCTAAATTTCTTCAGATTTTATTTCACTCCTCTAACTTTGATTTCGTTCATTTTAGTCCTCTAACTTTTAATTTTATTCAATTAAGGCTTTTCCATCATCTTTTGTTATATATTGTGGTTAATTTTTCAATTTTTTAAATTTTTCATCAAATTTTTTAAATTAAAAAAATTCAACTAATTATTGAAAAATATTTTTCTGATTTTTTTTTATTTTAAATTTAATAAAAGTTGACAGAATAACCTTAATCGAATAAATTTGAAACTTAGAAGACTAAAATGAACGAAAATAAAGTTAGAAAACTGAAATAAAATATAAATAAACTTAAAATGTCAGTTTTGCATTTTAACCATTTAAAAAATAAATAAATAAATAAATAAATCCTCCTTAAGGCACCGTTGCTACTTGGCTTAAAACCCCGATTCATTGTTTGAGCCTCATGTTATCCTCTCAGCTCTAGTCAAATGGAAACCCACAGCAAAGATGGCTGGTGACTCTAGCCTCAGCCCAACCAACTCTAGCGGTATCTCTCTCTCTCTCCCTCTCTCTCTCTCTCTATGACTGTGCTGCCAGTGGGTATGTTTAGAGTCTTTAGATCTGGCGATATTATCTAAGTTTACTAACTTCTAGTGTTAAGTTTTAACTTTTGTAGTTTCTAGATTTTTTAATATTATTAAAAGCGATAAATGGGTTACAACTAGTTTGCACCAAGCTTTTTTTCCACTGACTTGTTTTTTGGTTAGGTTTAACACATTTTAGCTTTTTATTTTTCTATGAAGCACTGAAGTAAGTTCATTGCCTTCACACAAAATAGTTATTATATTTTATTTATATTCCAAATTTGATCATATTGATTGGCTTATATTATTATATTCGAATACTAGCCTGTGTAATTGTTATTGAGAGCTATTTAGTTCTACAATTTTCTTTTATGACTATATAACTAGATTATAAAATTTTATTTAGATTTTATAACTGGTGTAGACATATTCATATATGAAGAAAAAAAAGTGTTCAAGATTTGAAGGTTATCACTTTCATATATTTCAAATGCTGAAATTTCAGATGTTGAAACCCTTAGAAAGAGTTAAAGTTGTGAACCTAAAGAAATATATATTGTTTTCTTAAAATGTGATCTTGGATTACAACTACTAATATCTCCATTAATCGACTTGTTGAACATTTCAAAGTACCATATTAAAATAGAAGTTAGGATTAAAAACAATCCAAGTCTAAAAATCAATTATTAATGATTTCAGTAGCATAAAAGAAGATAAAGTAACTCTGTTGAGTTAAAGTTAATTTATGAAATAAAACACTGATTTTACTTTTTAGTCATGAATTTTTTTTTTTTTTCAACCTAAGAACTTTATTATAATTAGCTTGGCCCCTAAGAAAAATTCATGGCTCCACCACCGGCTATCTCAAGCTACTGTGTATGCATCACAAAATCATGAAGAGGACACTTGCAAGGAGGTAATTCAATAGGAAACTCCACACTGACTACACTAATTCGAAGCTGATGGGATCATAAAGTTTTTGACATGTTCCCTTGATTTTGGCCTCCCTTATAAACTCAACAAAGGCAATTCATGGATGCTGAAACCTCTTCCTTAAAAGCCAATCACACTTGGGTTATGACCAAAATACCACCTGGTAAACATCCCATTGGGTGTAAGTGGATCTACAAAATCAAGCTTAAAGTAGATAGTTCAATTGAAAGGTATATAAGAGTAGGTGGGTGGCCAAAGGATATACAACGCAGTGTTGCTGATCAACTGTCACCAATACCAACGGCATGTGAATGTGCAACAAGAAGTTGCTGATTACAAAGGCATCACAATCCCTTCCTCGTGGTGTCTTGCTTGAGTAGTAAAACATCAAACAGAGGATTTTATTAACGAATCCTGCAACAATTATTATTCTTATCATTCATGGAAACCACAATGAGCAACCAGCTTGAGCTTGAGATCCAACGCGTAGTTGTTGATCACTAGTTTACTACTGCTCGATTTTGTAATTTAGGCACAGTTTTATTGTTTCTTGGCATGCCTTTGACAGAAGGCTTTAATTCTCCCTAAGCCATCTTCAAGAGTTGAAGGCTCAACTGCAAAAGTTATGCGCAACCAATTCTTCATCCCCAGGGCCACCCCTAAAAAAGAGACTCGAGTACTATTAGCGTCAATTGGCAGCATAATCAATTAGCATATACAACTGTGGACATTTACTGAATTCCTAAACCCATCCCTGCATATCATTACAATCTTAGCCATCATTCTGTCTTCTAAATCATCTATGCTCATTGCACTACAATAGCCATCACCCATTCTCTCTTAATCTTAGTTTTGCCAGGCTTTGGTTATTAGTTGATAGCTTATTTTACTATATATTGAACTTGCTTGGTTTTGTTGGATTATGGGGCTCGTTGGAGTCTGAGTATTGAAAATTTTAGATTGGATGGAGATTGTGACTAATATTTTTATCGTGTTTCAAATATGTGACGAATACTGGGAGAAATGAAGTTCCAAGGCTGGAATGATAACGGAGACACCCACTTAACCCTATGGTGCCATTACCATCCTAATAAGCATTCTATGTACCAAGTTTCTTGGAATACATGTTTCATGGAGATTTCTTCCAGCTAGGAGAATGTGAGGTTTGAAAAGCCATGACTATGGCTCAAGTGTCTAGGAATTTTACTTTTTCAATAAACATTTGGAGACACAATTGAATATAAAGTAACTGCAATATGTCCACGCTCCTGCAACAATACAATATAAATATAGAAACTAAAAAAATAAATATATACAGACACATAGTGCAAGAAAGTGACCAATCCAACATGCATACTATTGTCTTGTAATGGCAACATCTAGAGATTTCAAGAGGTAGGTAATCACTGTTACCTTGAAAGAGGTATCCACGATGCCACCATTAAGAATGCATTACAGAAGCTGTTTTCTAGGTCAAACATGGATTGTGGGTTAATCTTTTGAGATGATTTTTTTATTTCATATTACTTTGCGAGATGATCTATTAGTA